>OX438989.1:13391777-14775777 GCA_949316085.1 Hypercompe scribonia
AGAGATGAATTTAACTTAGTAACTTGTAAACAAAGTTGATCACCGAAAGACACTTTTACGCTAATAGATGTTTTATAAACAATGTCGTCCTTCGTTTATACGAAAAAAGAAGACTACGTTAGATTTTATCTGCATTGGTGAGCACTGCTGAGTTCTTAACAGTCATTGCGTGAGTTTTCTGTGTTCATTTCATGTATGTAGTATGTTTGTAAAGTCCCCCGCGACACAGGATTTATTCTTAGTGCGAGAGTTGTCTTAAAAAATGATATATACCTAGATGCAATAAAAAAATAATTATGACAATCTAACCGATAGTTCCAGAAATTTACAAATAAAAGAATTAAACTAATTTAAGTACAAGATATTATATTGTATATGCCTCGGTGGTGCAGTAGGTAGCATATCCATCTGCTAGAACTTTCGGACTCGATTGCCGGGACGACGAAATGTCTAGGTTTGTATGATCTAAAATATTTGTTCATACCTTTGGGTGTTTTCTATGTATAATATGTATATTGTCCGTGTGATAGCGGATTAAGAATACATAGTATTACCACCCCTGTTCATCCCGTGGGTGTCGTAAAAGGCGACTAAGGGAACAAAGTATGCAAGACAACATCATTACAAAGAGAAGGAAAACTTGAAACAAACCCTATTCCAACCCGTCTAGCCAGCGTGGTATAGTAGGCCAAAACCTCCTTACTAAGGAGAGGCCTATGTCCAGTAGTGGACTGTAAAAGGCTGTTAATGATATGTATATATTCACAAAAAAAAATATTGATATTCAATCTACGCTAGTCTTTAGAGTACAAACTTTGGTTAGTATGAAATCAGATGACGATTGATGATTATATACTATTGAGTGTTGAAATGTCAGTACCCCACAATTTGAAAACTGGTGATGGTCAACTTAATTACCTTAACAGCTTCAAATGGACATAGTTTGCTGTCAAATAGTCCATCATGTTTATCAAGAATCTAACTGAAAAACATATCGTATACATATGAGTATATTTTACTTATATATCGTGTCTAGTTGATTTCTAATACACGCAAACCTCACAAAGGTATTGAAAAGCCACAAATCTCACGTTGACATTGTAATGTAATCAAATAGAAGATATAAAGTGCCGTCATTGCTCCACAATACGATGTACAATTGAATAACGATTTTAATGTGCCCACGGCGGACAGGGGTCCGACACACTAGTGTAGTATTAATGTCGTTATCGATAAAATTGATTGAAACTGTCAATATTTACATACAATTAGAAGAAATTAATAAAACAAGACATTCAAAACGATGTCAATATCGATATCTCTAGTATGTATATTTGTTTTTACATAATTACTTTTGAAATTTTAGTTTTTTATAATTAGTTACAAGCTTGCAATATTGTCGTAAGAGTTCATCCTGTTAGAATACTGTAATTATTTCAAAATAGCCATCTGCTCAATTTCAATAGACTGCACGATTGGCCTAGTGGTTTAAGTGGTCACCACGCCGCTTACTATTGCATTGAGTGTTGTGGGTTCAAATTCCACACGGGGCAACACTTTGTGTGATCCATAAATTGTTGTTCTGAGTCTGGGTGTTCTTTGTGTCCGTTTCTTGTATGTTTGTAAAGTCCCCCGCAACACAGGATTTATTCCTAGTGCTGGTGTTGTTTAAAAAAAAAAAAAAATAAAAAATAATAATAGTAATAATTTCACACATCTCTCATTTGCAGTATAATTTGAACTGTCATTGCACAAACTTACGTAGTATGACAGGACAAAATATAGTTTTATGTAACTGTGAAGGATATTTTTTAACAATTCATGGAGCAACTGTGATTGATGAACAACCACTGTACATCGACCTTAATAAAACATTGAAATTGAAGAAATAACCAAATAAGTTATCTTTTACTACATACCTGTATCACATTTCTCTAAGATAAAACACATCCAATAATTAAAAATAAATAAATGAATGGTGTCGTGGGACACCAGGTAGGAACGTAGTTCCTTCGGATAATGTGGAATCGACACAATTTGCAAAAAAAATCGTGCTCAATTTTATGTAGGTTTTCTTGATTTTTCTCTTAAATTTTGCTGATTAGTTTTTATTTAAGTACAAGAAAGTATTTAGGAAATTCAGTATTTTAGGAAATAAAATAATAAATTCCTTAAAATAATAAAATAGCACACATGATGCGCTTTCGCGCCTGCGCACGTCTCATTTAACGGTTTTATTCCACGCACTTTTTTCCACAGATTTATTCCACGCACTTTTTCCACTTACGGTTTTACTATCACATTTTTTTCGGTTCGGTCCCGCAGCGAAATCCCTATCCCCTCCAAGCCTGCCATAAGGAACTTCGTTCCAAAAAAAAAATCTGTCGATTATCGATAGAAATTTCAACAGTCTTGGCTACCAACATCACTAATTTACAGATCTAAATTGTATTGCACTTGTGAGAAACACAAGTCGTCACAATGGCGGTCGAGTGGATACGGGACACGGTTGTTTGATCATCAATCCCGAGGACATGCCAGAACATTTGAAACAACAGGTTTGCAGTCGAAGAAATATTGCACATGCGTGGTGATTTTAACTGTTGTTGGATAGGTAGATTCGTAATACTAGGTTAACCCTCGGCAACAGTACTGTGATACTAGATATAAGGTCCTCTACACTTATGAAAAGTTGCATAGTTTTATGTCATATCCTCTTAGAATATCGGTATTAAGCTATTCTTTCTTTGTATTTTTTTCTATTTAAAGAGCCTGCCAAAGTGACTCTACTCTGCCTGATGGAACTCACAAATAAAATCCAAGAATTGTTGTAACCATCATCATCAACAGCCTTTTACAGTCTTCTGCTGGACATAGGCCTCTTCTTAGCAAGGAAGTTTTGGCCTACTACACCACACTGGCCAGACAGGTTGGAATAGAGTTTGTTTCAATTTTCCTTCTCTTTGTAGTGTTATTTCCTGAATATTTTATTTCCTTAGTCACCTTTTACGATACGCACGGGATAAATAGGGGTGGTAACACTATGTATTCTTAATCCGTCATCACACGGACGTGGTAACCATACTTATTACGTATGCAGACAATATAGTAAATAGCCCCACACTATTTCTGCGTAGTAAGATGCATTTTCACGCCCCATTTGGGGACGTAAAAGGCATGACAGTCATCATGGATACGTAAAGTTCACACACTTACGACGATAACTGTCCTCCCTGCATCAATGGGCCTCTAGTCTTGCACTCACTAACGAAACACGACAGTACGGATGCTAACGCTTTAGGTTGGTCTTCTGTGTGAGGGTATACTACCTCGGTCGAACCGGCTGGTTCGTGTTGAAATTAGCGTGGCTCTACTACTTACTGCCATATATTACTAAAATTAACCAAAGCAACCCTCTGTCTCCTCAAAGGAAAAGACCTGAGGCTCTTGATTTAGGTGCTCACTTATATTCACATAATCCTTCTCCTCGTCTGTAACAGACTTCACCTACCAATCCAACAAACTATAATATTATAAAAAAATGTGTGTAGTTTGTTTAGAAAGCATTTTTTTTAGTTTGTCATTGTAGTTTTATTTATAAATAGATGAAGAGCCGTTTAATTCCAGTACAAGATCTCACCGTTCTTGCAACAAATAAAACTAAAATATTATTGATACTAACTAAATACTAAAACTGTGGAGCACGGCTTGTTCAAGAAAAGTAATTATGTAGACTTGTGTAAAGAAGTTATTGGCCCCCATAAGCAAGTTATAAAACAAACAAGCGCCTCATTGTAATGTATTACTATATACTATATATACGTTTAACATCGTAAAGAATTTAACGAAACATGCAAACATTGTAACGAGAATTTAGTGTTAATTATAATTATCACAAGTACCAAATTGGTTTTGTTTTAAAATGGAAAGGTGTGAACACGAGATAGATCGCCTTGAACTTGATGAACTGTAAATAGTTCGCTTTTTACGAGTCTTGCATCAAAGGTTTCTAGGAATACTTTACTTATTGAGTTGACGTATGATAAATAATTTGGTTTATAATTTGGATTATGGAGCTTAAAGGAAAAAGAGAAAGCTTATAATATCTTTTCGGCGTTCGTATGTCTAATTGTGTATCTGTCACTTTTTTCTTAGTAATGTGTTTAAATATTACGCTGATATTAACAACAGATACCTTACCCTTGAGGCTCGGTTATCCTTACCTTAAACTTATCTTTGAATTCATAACATTTACGAGTAATATTTTTGTTCCCATGAGTCCAAATCATACACCTATTATATACTTAATCATCATCATCATCATCATCAACAGCCTTTTACAATCTACTGCTGGACATAGGCCTCTCCTTAGCAAGGAGGTTTTGGCCTACTATACCACGCTGGCCAGACGGATCGGAATAGGCTTTGTTTCAAGTTTTCCTTCTCTTTGTAATGATGTTGTCTTGCATACTTTGTTCCCTTAGTCGCCTTTTACGACAACCACTGGATGAATAAGGGTGGTAACACTGTGTATTCTTAATCCGTCACCACACGGACATATACTTAATTGCCTATACCTAATTTACAAAGGAAGGTCCTAATATACATACCATTTAGATCTCAACTTTTACTCTTAAACCATTACAGTTGTTTCAATGTTGCAAAAAATTCACCACCTTCCACTTAATGAGTATTTTTATTCTTAATCAGAAACAAATCGGTTCACACACTATGTTGGGTAACAAAATTGCCCTGTGGATTCCACTGGCATATATAATATGCCAGTAGAAACCTGCCAAAGTGACTACTCTGCCTGATGGAAAGCATGAATAGAATCCAAGAGTTGTGGTCACCATACTCATTACAAACGCAGACAACGTGGTATGGTGACCTACACTATGGCGGCCTTGTGAGATGCTTTTTCACACCCCACTTGGGGACGTAAAAGGCATGACAGTCATCGTGACAGTGTAAGGCTTACACAGTTACCACGATAACTGTCACCCCTGCATCAATGGGCCTCCGGTCTCACACTCACCAACGAAACACGACAACACGGACGCTGGCGCTTTAGGTTAATAATTTGATAATGTTATTGATATTCTCAAATTAAATGAGTTTTTGTGTGATAATTATATCACTAATAACAAATATTTAAATGACTAATGTTCATATTTCCTTTTTGTTATTTATATTTACTATTCCTCATTACAAATTAAATCTTTTTTGCCACTTATTGCTAGTCAATATTCACATCAATAATTGTTTAATTTACACGTGACAACTTTTTGTTGAAACAAAATTGTAATTTTAAAATATGAATAAAAAATAATATACTAATTTTAACACTTCACAGATAAACCTGTATAACCTGTAGGGTTCTTTCGATTGACCCTACTTTTTCGTGTGCAAACCCCCGTGAGACCTCACCAGCAAAAGTAAAGTCGTACATCAGACTCGAACCGACTAAAATCAGTATCCTCTCAGAAGTGAGTGTATTGGAGAGGACTTGGGGTACTATCCTACTAATGTTATAAATGCTAAAGTAACTGTGTCTGTTATGCTTTCACGGCTTTACCCTTAAGCCGATTTTAATGAAATTTCACTTTTATTTATGAGGACATATGCTACATTTTACAATGATAACCGACACAGACTAGGCCACAGGAAGAGACTAGTAATTATATAACAAGAAAGCCACGTAGAACCCTTGTAGTACTTTTAATTAACATTCAACCATTTTGTTTTACAATCGGCAAACGAACTGTCATGACAAGAAACAGTGGCAGATTGTAATATACTAATTTATATAGAAAATGTCACTCTTCACACTTTTGCACTAATACATTTCATCTCTTCACAGATCATCCTCATCGGATGTCTGCCCCAACCTTAATCGTGAGTATAACAAACATCGCACCGGATATTACAATTGTTACTCCTACGTACAAGTACTTACACAAGCATAGGTATTTGAACTGAAAACAATTTTAATTAGGTCGCTACTGTTTGATGGTGTGTTTAGCAATTTTACTTCACCCCAATTACATCCACTTGATTTTCATCCTTAAAACATGCTGATAAAGTTTAAATTACTGTGAGTATGTACAATATTGGCGCCAAAAAAATCCTTTTGTTCTTAATCCCTTTGATTTGGTTTAAAGACTTTGATTTGACGTTTGTTCTCGCCTTTCTTTTCGAGTTTGTTTGATTTCACTGTTTAAAGTTTGTAAATAATTTATTGGTTTGTAAATGGTGATAAAATTCTTGTTGAAGGTGGGGATTTCAGCTTCATTACTTGACTAAAAGGTGGGTGGTTGTTATTTCAGATTTCGTAGAATTTATCCTTCTGAAATCTGTATTATGTATGCAAGCTGATTTCGTTTTAATTGTATTGTATATATCAATAAGTAGGTATAACAAGTGAATTATCATCTAAAAATATTTAAAGTTTTCGATGGAATCGAGAATTAATTGTCTTTATTTATCAAAAGGCTACAATCTCCTTTCTAAAGAATGCTCCATGTCGAACAGTGCTCTATTATTGACTGTTGATAACGCTGTTAATTATGGCTTATCGACATAGATTACAGAAATAAAAAAAACAAATGGTTTTATATGAAATTCATTTGAAATAAACAAATAGTTCACGAGTAGTTCCTCTTTAGCCCTCTCATTTAAAGTTAGAATTTTGAATATGATTCACTATACCTATATCCATATAAGATCCATCAATATGTTACATTGTTATATATTTTTAAATATATATAATACACATACGAGTATGTGTATGACAACAACACACTAGAAATGCTACAAATATTGAATTAAAACTATGTCAAGAGTCGTTTTAAGTAATTTCTGCCCTTTCTTAAAATTTTCGATACTTACTAACAATATATATTTTTGTGCATGTAAAAAGAAAGAAAAAAACTTCTTTATGTGTAAGCGCCTAACCTTAAATGTAAAATACTTGTATAGAAGGATATGCGTAGAAGACTCTAATGTGTAAATGAATGTGCGTTACAAATTTACGTCCCGTATGTTTGTCTCTACGGATGTTCTACATTTAATGAAGTTTCAGCAAAAAAAAACATGAATGGAGGCCCTAGTCTGTTGGTAAATAAGGAGGCTGCCTGCCGTTCTGTATAGTTCTGAAAACTGGCCGATTAAGAGATCGGATGAGAGATGCCTGAACGTAACTGCAATATGAATGCTGAGATGAATGAATGGTGTAACTCGGTTGGACAAGGTCAGGAATGAGGAATGACAAAGGAGTCTGAAAGTAGCGCCACTGGATGAATAGTCGGGAAGTAGTAGGTTATCTTGGTATGGGCATACTATGTGCAGGCATGAGGAAAATGTGACGAGGAAAGTGTTAGATATAGGAGCAGAAGGGTACAAGAAAGAAAGAGGGTCAAACAAAAGGTGGATGGATTAGGTGAGAAAAAATATGGTGAGGAAGTGATTTAATAGTGAAATGAATAACGATAGAGTAGAATGGAAGTATAAAACATACTGCGCCGACCCCAAATGAAATTGGGATGAAGGCAGAGATGATAGAAATAAAGAGGTTATAATAATAATAATAGGTAACCTCTGTTCGAAATTCGACCACAGGGCTCTACTATAAATCATTAGACACCATCATCATCTCAACCAAAAGACATATAAAACAAGCCTATAGCAGACAATATAGCCAACATAGGCTTCCTCCAAGGTTCTCCAGAACAGCCGGTCCCGGGCAACCCTCATACAACGGCTTCCCGCGACCTTCGTCGGACAACCTTGTGGAGACGTGACCACCACTCCAGAACTTTATGGTCCCATCGGCCATCGTTTCTGCGTGTAATATGCCCCGCCCACTGCCATACTAAAGACAAATTAAAATGTGTAATCGTACCTAAACCTGACTATATTGTTCAGAAGGCCAACCCGGCATTACTTAATTATAGACAGAAGTCTGTCAATACACGCTAACACACTTGTTAGATTATAAAATAATTAGTAATATCACTAGTACCAATTAATATTCGCCCACACCATGTAATCAATGCCAAACATCTTAATTTCTGTATTTTAGTAGTGATGGGACAATGCTTATGGGAAACGTACGGGAACTTGCATAAAATAGTTGCTTAAAACTCATTTTATAGGAATTCTTACTATGTATGTATGAGTTGCCTGTTACGACTTCGTCTGCGTTACGTTTAGATTTTTTTAAATGAATCGGATAATGTTCACTATTTCGTTGGTTTTAATTTCGTTTCCGAGCTACTAATTTTTTAAAATAAAAGTAGCCTAAGTCACTTATAATATCAGCTATCTATCAATAGAATTGCCATCAAAAACGGTTCAGCTAATTTAGAGAAAAATTTACCTAAAACAATCTGACAGACAAAAGGCAGACGAATTTTTATAAATTGTTTTTTAATTATCGCATATACTTTTATGCGTATTTAATGAAGAAATTTTAATTTGAAATTGCAAGCGGACAGTTAAATTTTATTTATTGTATAGATAGAAGATAAATTAGCAGACGTTTCCCTGTCAAATACCATTACACTTAGGCATCTAGAAGTAAAGAGACAGAAGTGTGTTGCCACTCTTTAGGTATATACTCGTAATGTAGTAAAGTACGCGACAAAAACATGTCTTTGTATTTAAAGAACTTATTACTAACAAACACAAATCAACGAATATCCGTCCACTGCTGAACAAAAGTCTCCACCAAGGAGTGATAACCATCCTGGTCTTGGTCGAACTATAAAAATTAACGAAACTTTACTATAGTATTCCTAATATAATTGTGGTTCTACAAAACCAGACAATATTAATATTATCACCATAATTAAAAATCTGAATCCACATACACAAAATTAACGTCCCGTGATGTTGATGTCCGGATACTTCCAGAACCTTTTTATTATATAATACATACTTATTGTTTAGTTGAGTAAATAATAAATGCAATGATACTCTACATAAGTGGTTGTTAGGTTGGTTGTTAGGTTTAAACTATATTCATACAGAGGATATATTACATTCATCACATATACACATTCACATCTCACACTAACTCACTTGGACAATATTTTTTCCTACCTATTATGTAAATGTTCTTGTGAAATCAAAACAAAAATATTTTATATTTTAACTATACTATCTTTTATGTGGTTAAACAACGTAAATTTTATCTAATCCTAATCTTAGGGTGGAAGGTGCTGGTGACTATAACACAGCTTACCTTTGTTTGTTTTTTTAACCTGTGAAAACCCGCTCGGGCCGTCACTCCACCGGTGATATATCGAAAGCGATATATCGAAGGGAAAATAAGGTTGGCTAAAAATATCAATTTTTACAGGTTACCTAAATTAACATGCGAAAGAGACTTCGTTCTAAACGCATGTCTTACGACACGTTTTTATTATTACTTTTTTAAAAGAAAATAGCGTTTAAATGATAGATTACTGAACACAATCTCTACCAATTTTTTTTTTAACGTCTGGAAACCCCTCGTGCCGTCACCCCACCGGAGTTTACGGCGGGGTGGTGTGTCGGAATCGGACCGACTAAAACCACACGGTATGCCACTCTGCGCCTGAGATAGGAGGGATCTGGGAACCGCTGCTATTACGACATCCAGATCCCTCCTAGCGCCTGCCCTCTACTGCGAGCACCATCTATGGGTAAACTCGCTATTTTAGGCGACGTACGGCAAACGCGGACGTCGCCTCCTCGCGGCTGGCCATTGTAGTTGATGGAGGGGAAAACCCGTCCCGTCGACCCGCGGCCATACTCAAGGCGGCATGAGGCGCTGGTATGCGCGCCTCCGCCGCCCGGCACGCCGGCGGCGAATTGGGTCCGAGTGGATATCGTCCTCCCGGGCCTTCTCCGCCGCCTCCTTCCGCGAAATTACGTCTTCGCAGAAGGTAAAACAACCACGGTAAAACAACTGTCGCTACCGGCCATGGAGCGTATGACGGCCGGTAGCGAGGGATCTTCTCCAATAACTGCAGTGAGGACCCCACGCTGCGCCGCCCAGGCGGAACAAAGCGCTAGCGTGTGCTGAGCCGAGTCCTTACTGCAGTCGCAGTGGTGACAGGCGGGACTCAATTCCCTCCTCGCGACCGAGTGCAGATACTTCCCGAAGCAACCGTGCCCGGAAAGGACCTGCGTTAGTCGGAAGGAAAGGGTCCCGTGCTGCCGCCCCGCCCAGTAACGTGGACGGTCGTCAACGAATTCTGTTATCTTACTTTAAACGCTTTATGAGTCTATGAAGTACTTGTTAAAAAAATTGTTAAAACCAAATGATGAAAGTAAAATATTCTTGTCCTACTGCGTAAATTACATTCTTACTTAACACGTTATTTCTCTTGTGAGAGTTAAATATCTATTTCAATAATTTATTATATTTAAACTTATTTTGTTTTTTCCTAACCTCCAGTTTCTCTACATTAACTTCTCGTACAATAAAATACATTTAAAAATCCCGTTCAAACTTTAAACTGCCCATCTCTAGCCACTCCATTCTCGCAGAACTAGAATCGAGTGATATTATCTAAGGCGAATTTATTCGCTGCATATTCGAGTACCGAGTTAATTGCTATGTATCTCACTGTGAAAGCTTGGTTTGTTCGTTTTTGGACTTGCAATTACACCCTTTTGCATTACCAGCAGCATCTATACCTATGTACTTTCATAGCAAAGTTATCAAACATACCCTTCGGATGGTATAATTACAGATATATCTACGAAGGACATGTACTTGAGGTACATACGGTCGCTTCACTTCTTTGCACCGAGTGAGTGGAAGTTACAATCTCCTAATATCACCTTTAAAAATACTCCAAAGAGAATATAATTCTGTCAAGAAAAATAAGGACATTGATGTATTTAATTTCAGTTTACCTTCGTTTGAAAACAAAACTATTATTATTATGCTGAGTCATACAAATGTCACTGTAGACTTTTTGGAACTATTTTTGTAACTGCTTGTAATACTGATTTTTCATTTTTTTAAGTTAGGGGATGCCTTACGCTCTCAACAGTCTGTCATCATTTAGCTTTTCATAGTAACCTGAAATTATGACTGCTCTAATGCTTATAAACTACTGATTTTATGTCTCATATATACTGTGTATAAGGTGTAAGTTCTTGTTGGTTTACCAAATAAATCAAATAAATAAATAATAGAGCAAAACTCCCGCATAGAGTCAGAATCAAAGAGAGACATCGTAGTTGTATGTTGTATGTTGTAAGTTTACCGTTAGCTGGTGCGCCACCTGTCACAGAAAAATGATGAATGAAAACCAGAATCTGAAAAAAAAGTGTTGTATTAAAGGTACTTAACTCCTAATTAAATCTATATTGTTTGTTTTACATGAAATATGCATAGAAATATGTAATTATATTATTCTGTAAGATAAAGAAGCTTCCCACTGCCGAAATATACGGTCCCTATGCACATTGTATGTACGAGTATATTAAATTTCAAGTCAGGTCAGCTGATATATTTGATTAGACATTCGGTTGATGAGTCTCTCCTCACAATCAAAAGTATTCAGCCTAAAACATCCAAACAGCCCATTCTTCAACAGTCAAACTAACTGAACTAATTCTTTTCCATTCTCGAAATAAAATACTTAAAACACCTAAAAGAAACATTTACGTAACTAATGACCATCCATCTAATTAACAGGCCTAGACCCGGCGCTATTCCGTGACAATCTCAGCAGCTCAGCACGTCTACCAATTAGCCGTTCGTTGAGTAAAAAGACAGTGTAAAAAGACCAGAAAGATGGTATCGGACGTTGGCGCCGACAACGAACAACAAGCGAACATTGTGGGAATTATAAGGAGGTTGAAAAATAAGAATGAAATTTAAAATTCCAATTGAGATCACGGTAAATGCTAACCAGTTTGTTACGAAGGATTTTGCTATTTATATGTTCCTAAATTATACATTTATAATATGGATAATAATTTGTAATCAAGTTAGTACAAGGACAGTGTACTTTTTTTCTTATTTATACCTTTTGATATAACAAATCATACACCAAGCAATAAAATAGATCCAATTATCAAATTTTCCCCAGCCGATATAAATCTTGCGTCTGTCACGAGCATTTGGCCAAAATTTGAAACATTATGAAAAATGTTGCTTTAATTCATTGGAAAAATTAAAATATAAAAAAACAAGAAAATAAAAACTTAAAATATAAAAACCTGTACAATACGTACAGGTTATTTATTAAATACAATTAAAGACCAAAGCAGAGTACACTACGTAACTGATAAAAGGATTCATTTAATTGCCATACACGATTGTAAGGTCGAGATTTATTGAGAATAAATTATGTTAATATTTATTATTGTATCGATTCAATTAACATTACATGTGGTAGATTGTTTTGCTCTTACAGTATCTATTTTAAGATTCAGCTGGAAATTCTTTTGATCTCAATGCACTTTATACATACATATGACACTGCGCCTTGAGAATTTGCTTTGTATGCGGGAACGGACGCATCGAATATTATGAATAAAGGGTCGGCAAATTCATAGTTAAGAGAACTGTGTGCATGCATTTTTTTTTCTTGTGGTTTTTTTATAAAGTACAACACCCGTACTACAAGTAAATCCTGTGTCGCGGGGGACTTTACAAACATACAGGAAATGACACAAAGAACACCCAGACTCGGTACAACAATTTGTGGATCACAAAAAGTGTTGTCCTATGTGGGGTTTGAACTCAACACTCAGCACAGTTGACAGCGGCGTGGCGACCGCTTAAACCACTATATATATAAGCTTGAGTTGTTAATTATGTCAGAAGCAAGGCAGAGAAGAC
Organism: Hypercompe scribonia; assembly: GCA_949316085.1. Taxonomy (NCBI): domain Eukaryota; kingdom Metazoa; phylum Arthropoda; class Insecta; order Lepidoptera; family Erebidae; genus Hypercompe; species Hypercompe scribonia. The sequence goes on from OX438989.1 coordinate 13,404,631, forward strand.
CTTGTTGATGTGAATGATGATGTATTCTTACCCATTTTGGGCCACGGCGGCAAGTCTCGACTGTCATCAAACAAACTACGCATGAGATAATATATTGCATAAGTGTACGCGCAAACACTGGTGCACTCGCTGTCCCCTCACTTTCACAATCCGATGGTACGGTTATACGACACGATCAGGTAGAGATCAGGCGCAGGACAACTTTTATAAACTCTTCGAGGCACGGGAGTTGAAACCTTAACTTCCAAACACCGTTCTGTTATTAAGTATATTTATAATTAGAAAAAATCAATAATAATTTTTGACCCGATCCGGGAATCAAACCCAAGGCCTCTTGATCGACAGTCGCATACGCTAATCACTAGACCAACAAGATAGTTCTTAATATACTTATATAACAAGAAAAAAATATATAATATATCCATCTAACAAAGAAATACTTTTATCAAATAGCAACTGACGTTACTGGAGTACTTGAGCTACAAATATGATTTTATTCAATGTTCAGTCACTGCCATTATAATAATTTATATGAGGCAGTCGTAATAATTCAGTACAACCTATTCTTCCGATTTTTCTGTCTTTTTATATGTAATTGCTAGGTTCATCATCGTCATCAGCAACAGCCTTCAACGGTCCACAACTGGACATAGACCTCTTCTTAGCAACGAGGTTTTGGCCTACTATATACCACGTTGGTACGAGTTGGTACAATGTTTGTTTCAAGTTTTCCTTCTCTTTGTAGGGATGTTGTCCGCATATTTGATCCCTTAATCACCTCTTAGGCTGTGCGATACTTATTACTTTCTTTAACTAAATCGTAAGTCTATCAGTACTAAAAGATGTTAAAATTGTGATAAATAGTAAATCACTTCATATATTCCGACCAATTGCAAGCTATCAAGTGGTGAAACTTACGGACTTGAAGACACATTTTCACATGACTTATGATACCTTACATATCAAATCATATCACATCGACAGCCTTTTATAGTCCTCTATTGGACATAGGTCTCTGCTTAGAACGCAGATTTTAAGGAGAGATTTTATCTAACAGCACAGCCTATATGTCACTACATATGGGAAGAAATCACTAAATCCGTTCATGCCGCGAAAAGTTTCCTATAAAGTTCCTTTAAGGAAAAAACCTAATTCCAATTCCAATCTCATCACAAAATCACAAACACAACATCAGGTATGATTATCACATAAAAGCGACTTCAATATTTTGGTACATTCACTTACTTCCGGCGCGTGTAACGTGTCGGAAATATAAAAAACAATGAACAAACATGAATTATTAAAACTCTGCGAACTTTGGCTCCATTGTTTACTTAAAGCTTCATACACTTGTAAAATTATTACTAACAGACTGCCGCAGGACTCACTATCCGCTTGTGACAACGGTTGGTGCAATCTGATCGAAACTCCAGGCAATTTATTTCCCTGTTTTTAGTCTTAATTATAATTCAGGAAACGCCATTTCATTTGCACTCTATAACGTAAATATCAATAGTCTAGAAATAAAAAAAGACGAAAGCCGAATGAAACAGTGTATACCGCCCTTCTTCTTAGAATATTAGAAATATCCTTCCAACAATACACAGTTGTCTCTCATTTATAAATGATTAATGAACCGGATGTGAAACAATTGTCCCATTACCGACCATGGGGTTGTCCATTTGCCTAATCAATATTAATAAGTAAAAATCAAACTGGGCAAAGCTAAGGCACACTGGAGACCTTTGACTTTCACAAGCAAACGAACAATTAATTAAATTATGAGGTTTATTGAGTTTTTTATTGTTATACAACTGTTATTAATTTCAGCTGTCTGTATTTGTAAAAGAATCTAGTAATTCCATTTTCTTTCATGACAGTAATTACGACTATTACATTTTTCTGAGCCCTGATGGATTCATGGGTAAGCCCATACCTTTTGTTGGCCTTTATTTTATAAATTAATCCGCAAATGGTTATTTATACATAATCTTTTGGAATGAAGTTCCTTATCGCGCGTTGCGAAGGAGGCTAGACGGAAAAAAATCAGACGAAAAGTTGTCACGACACTTTTTGCTATAGTGTAGTAAGCCGTGCGGCGTGCGCATGTTTCTCTGTCTATCTCTCTCTCATAGAAAGCAAACCAACTATTTTCGTTTCGTCTTTCTATTTTGCTTTGAACAGTATAGTGTCGTTACGATTATTTGGGTTTCGTTAAGTTTATACAGGTTTTTTGTACATAATAAATAATAAAAAATATATCTTAATGGTAGAGTTTGTACTGTTAATGGACGTTAAGAAGACAAATACCCATAAAAAGGAACCTCGTTGACACCTCTCCACTTTTTAATAATACACTTAAAACTTAATACAGTATCAAGAGTTGACTAGCCATATTGACTACGTTTGTAACCAAATAGGTTACAAAACACCACACAACAAAAAAATCAAAATAATTTACCTCTTATGCGACTGCTGTGCATGAGGGCTCGGGTTCGATTCCTGGCTCAGACCAAATATTTGCATCATTTGTAAATATTTGTTTTGAAGTTTTAGTATTTTCTATAATATATACATATGTATTTATAACAAAAAATTATAAATTTTCCATCATCAATCTAGCTGTCATATTGCAGGCTCTGCTTAGTTAGAAGCTAAATGGCGTTGTGTGTCAAAAATGTCCAAATATTTATAATTAGAACAAACCTTTTATAAAAATGTTAACCTATCTTACATGCAACTGAAGCTAAAACATAAGAAAAAAAAATATGAATTGAGACAAACTGCGTAGCCTTACCATCGTCTTCTATATTATTACTTTAAATCCTCAAATATCACAAATCTACCACATAACTCGTAATAAACATGTAGTTCAAATAACTGTTTCGTTTTCTGAAACAATTTTCGCTTAATTTCAATATACAAATAAACTAAGATGTTATCGGCTTATCTTCACGTGATGATAATCTTATAGAGGTCAGATAGCTTTTACTCCGAGTTGAAATTTACGATATACATAACTCTTAAGTGAGCTGTAGGTATAGTTCGAGCACCTCTAACCTGTCACCTGACATTACTAAAGGTACAGTAATTAAACCAAGCCTGAGAATGACGATATTAAAGGCAAGATTAAAATTTTAAGATCTAGAAATTTTTTTCTATATGAAGAGCATGCCAAAGTGCCTACTACTCTGTCTAATGGAAAACATTAATAGACTCCAAAGAGTCGTAGTCACCACACTCATTGCAAATGCAGACAATGCAGTGTGGCGACCCACAGTATGGCGGCCTAGTGAGAAGCTTCTTCACGCCACCCTTAGGGACGTAAAAAGCATAACAGTCATCGTGGCAGTGCAAGGCTCACACAGTTATCACGATCGCTGTCACCCCTGCATCAATGGGCCTTCGGTCTCGCACTCACCAACGAAACACGACAGCATGGATGGTGGCGCTTTAGGTTAGTTTTCTGTGGCAGGGTGGTACTGCCCTGGTGGAGCCGACCCGTCGTACTGAAATCAGCGTGGCGTGGCTAACAAATAGTACAATAATTTTCTTCTTCGTCTAGATTATGTAAGCTAAAATATAATAAATTATTTGTTTATTTACCTATTACATCACCTTTATATCTATAATTTCATTATTTATTGTTTTTACGTGTCTTTTTCACAAATTAGGCTGAGGTCAGCTCTAACTCTACTATGGTACGCCTGAACTTCGATTTTTTTCGTGAAGTAACTGTCATCAGACTTTCACAATCCAAGTGATGATAAAATTCAGTAGACAGACTGTTGTTTAACACTTCAGGGTTTCAACTACCTGTAACGATTGCCAAATATGTTCATACAGCAGCTAGGACAACTTAGCTTAACGCGCTCTCCGAGGCATGGAGGGGTTTCAATACGTTAAAAATAGTTACCCATCCATAGATCGACCTGGTTAGGATTGCTTGATTTTGAGATGTGTAATCCACTAAGACATGGTTTCTTACAATCCTTCACAAAAACACGATCCTTCAATTTATTAATTACAGTATCTTTTTTTCTGTTTGACTTCATCGCTGTTAAAATTTTTTAGTTGATAGATTCCTGAAATTATATTTTTATTATTATTTGCTACAATAAATCAATCTATAATAATCTCTTCCTCTGTTCCAAGCTATTTATCCAACATGGTGGTGGGATCAGCTTTCCTGTCTACTCTTCTCTATCTCTATCAATCGCGTCATCTTCGAAAGCAATAAAGTCATATTCTTTATAATAAACAAGTTAAGAACAAAGGAAACACATGGCCACCGAACTGTTACAAAGTAACATCACCCTCTTATAATTTTTTTTTTACTAAAAGCAATATTTCCAATACATACTTTTTTATTATTTCTTTTTTATTTTATTATCCTGCCAAAGTGACTCTACTCTGCCTGATAGAAAACATGAATAAACTCCAAGAGTTCTGGTCACCATTCTCATTGTGAATGTAAACTATACAGTATGGTAACCCACGCCGTGGTGGCCTAGTGCTAGATGTTTTTTGACGCCCCGCTTGAGGTCATAAAAGTGTCATACTTTTACAGCTCAGCACACGCTGGCGGTTTGTTCCGCCTGAGCGGCGCAAACCCGGGAGGACAATCTCCACTCGGACCCAATTCACCACCAGCGAACTGGGCGACGGATTCGCATTTACCAGCACCTCATGCCGCCCTGAGTGTGGTCACGGATGGTCGGGATGAGTTTTCCCCTTCGTCCGCTACAGGGGCTAGCCTCAAAGAGGTGACGTCCGCGTGTGTCGTACGCCATCTAAATAGAGAGTCTTGAGAGAGATGGTGCCCGCGCTAGCAGGGGTCCGAATGTCGTAATAACAGCAGTTTCCGGATCCCCCCTATCTCAGGCGTAGAGTGGCACACCGTCTGCTTTACTCGTTCCTATTTCGACACACCACCCCGCCGCACAAACCCCGGGGGAGACGGCCCGAGGGGGCTTCCAAATGTTAAAAAAAAAGAATTTGTGTCCAGTTTACCTTCTCTCTATAGTGCTATTTTACTGCGTAATTTATTCATCACTCACACTATGATGAATAAAGAACACTTTGTATCCTTAATCTGTCATCACACGATTAATTTGATTGGTTGGTTATTTATTCTTATTAAAATAATATAACGAATCTTGAATACATCTAAGTCTTTCATACTAAAATATTTAAATATTTATAACTCTAAGACAAGTTTAAATATTTCTATAGTAAACACATCATTTAAATATTTTATTAATATCTTACATAATTCGGTAACACAATGGCATAATTTTGCACTCTTTGAACTTTACTGCGGGTACTTTATAAAATTCATCGGTTATCTGTGAATTGCTTAAGTAATACAATGCTCTAAATATCAAAAGATAACCTTCTGATCTATGTCTATTTTATCTAGCAATAGAGTTCTCTAATAGTCCCAGTTTGTTGATCTTTAGTTGAGTCAATCTCGAGTGTTCATCTTAATAGCTTTAAGGAAATCGGGACTAACATTGCTAGAGCTCGTTAAATGTGCTCAATTATCTTGCCTATTATAATTATTGTCATGTTAAGTCTGTTTGATCAGATACTGTTCAATATATTGCTATGTTTTGCACTATCTCACTGAAAGTACGACATTCTGAACGAAGCTTGAACATAATTAAGCTGTGTAGAAAGTCGAGATTGTTCAATGCAACGTATTAAGTTGGTAAATATTGCGCATTATTTTTAGTATACATAAAACAAAACAAATGAAGAAATGAGTTACAAAATTTGAAAATCTACAACCAGTGGTCTTCGCTCACGATGATTTCTTCCAGACAACCTTAACGGACATCAGGTGTTTAAATATTTTGGGGTAGTTTACACACAATTAACACATTATAACAAGAATATTTAAATTTCAATAGAGACTTATACACAAATATACACCCTTTACATACGCCTACACAAATACATAAACACACACACACATATAAACTGAAATGAAAAGCGTTTACAATGACAAGTACTATAGGTAGTAGAGCCACGCTGATTACAGTACGAACGGGCCCGGTGCGACCGGGGCAGTACTGCCCTCCCACAGAAGACCAACCTAAAGCGACAGAATCCGTGCTGTTGTGTTTCGTTGGTGAGTGCGAGACCGGTGGCCCATTGATGCAGGGGTGACAGTTACCGTGGTAAGGGTGTATAATAAAATATCACTTTCATGCCTTTTACGCCACCAAGCGGAGCATGAAAAAGCATCTTACTGTGTCACCATATTGTATTATCTACATTCGCAATTAGTATGGTGATCACAGCTCTTGGATTATATTCATGCTTTCCATCAGGTAGAGTACAGTCACTTTATCAGGCTCTTAAAATAAAAAAAAAATAGTAATCCTTCACGAGCTTTTTACAAACAGGTAAGGTGTTTGCTTGTCCGATTGTTTCAAGCAAAGTATTCGAAAGCCTTACTGCCTGCATAGTAAAAGATATAAGAAAATGATTGCCTATTCTCGTAGATTTGTAGGGAGCTCTGAAAATCCAGATTTCTTCCAAGACAAAAGAGCAGTTAATGCAGTGCTTCTTATAATAGTCTCTCAAGAAAAAGAAACTTAATATTCAGAATAGAAGACAGCATGTGTTAGGACAATCATAGTCGTAATGTTCTAACAATTCTTTTTTTTTTAAAGACTACGCCCAAACTATGAATAAATCATGTGTCGCGGAGGACTTTACAAACATACAAGAAACTGAGACAAGGAAAACTCAGACTCGGAACAACAATTTGTGGATCACACAAAGTGTTGACCCATGCGGGGTTTGAACCCACAACACTCAGCGCATTAGAGAGCGGCGTGGCGACCGCTTAAACCACTAGGCCAAGCGTGCAGTCGCACATTCAAAATGTAAAACAATAAAAACATGTTAAAATCTAACCTATAACATAGGTACCTATTTATTAATTTTATAACATGACTTATAATTAAAAATGTGTTAAACGGACGATGTAAAATGATGTTAATTGATGTTAAATGATGTTAAAAACTTATATATTATATTAAATAACATTTTACGACTGTTACAATAACCAACGAATACGTTGAACTTACTTGTCTCCGAAATTACATGCATCAATGGACAGCGGTAATCACTTACCGTACTTACTATCTGTGTGGTGACGGATTAAGAATACGTAATATAACCACCCTTATTCATCCCATGGGTGTAGTAAGAGGCGACTAAGGGAATAAACTACGCAGAAAAATATCACTGCAAGGAAAACTTGAAAAAAAAACCCTACACCGAGCCGTCTGGCCAGCGTGGTATAGTAGGTCAAAACCTCCTTTCTAAGAAGAGACCTATGCCCATCAGTGGACTGTTAAATGTGGTATTGGTGATGATGTATCTCCAACCATAAGACAACCCGTCTGCTCATTTACCCTATACCATAAAAATCTCATCATCATATGTAAACACTATGAAACTAACCATAGAGTAAAAGTATACACATTTTAACCTCATTTCTCACTATCGTTGAATAAACCTAACCTTGATATTCTACCTTGGTGTTCTAAATATTTTTAAGTAAATAAGAGAAGTGCTGCAGTCGTGATCTTCACATTCCTCCACAGTCTAAAAGTTTTACACCTGTCTTTCTCTAAATAGATTCACATTTAAAACATCTAACTCTTCAGTTTCATTTGTATCGGCCATTTTTCACATTCGTACGAGATATTGCGTGTTGTTTTGTAATAAAAATATCATTAGACGCTTCAGCTTCTTTGATGTAGGTCATAATTCATAAACAGAAGTCGTATATGTCCAGTAGCGTCCATCTGTTATAATTTAATGATTGCAGTTTACACCTTCAAGGCCCGGGCTGAACTTAATGGTGCCTGCTTCCAACCGCCATGAGACTTCTGAAACAAAATCGTGCATATCGTTATCTCTTAATAATGTTGGACCTATTGATCTGTTGGTCCTAAGCTAGAATTCGTATATTATAACCCCTTGCATCATATACTTAGTCTGGCCATAAATACTGTTACACTTAATTATAAAAAAATATTACATTTGAATTTCGAATCTGTCATTTTTATACGATTGTTCATTGTGTTTTCTCATTTTGGCGCCAATACATTGTAAAATATTTTGCGATATTAAAATGGTGTGGGGTGATAAAGAGAACCGAATCGCTGTGATAGCATTACACAAAGTAGGTATGGAGCCAAATGCAATTTTTAAAACTCTCCATACACTTGGTATTAGTAAAATGTTTGTGTACCGGGCTATTAATAGGTACAATGAGACCTCCTCTGTTTGTGACAGAAAAAGATCTGGCCGTCCACGTAGTGTTCGTACGAAAAAGGTGGTCAAAGCAGTAAGGGAAAGAATTCGAAGAAATCCTGTCCGAAAGCAAAAGATTTTATCTCGGGAAATGAAGATAGCACCTAGAACCATGTCGCGTATTTTAAAAGATGACTTAGGACTTGCAGCCTATAAGAGACGCACTGGCCATTTCTTAACTGATAATTTAAAGAAGAATAGGGTGGTAAAATCGAAACAACTACTGAAGCGGTACGCAAAGGGAGGTCACAGAAAAATTTTGTTTACGGATGAGAAAATTTTTACAATTGAGCAACATTTTAACAAACAAAATGACCGTATTTATGCTCAAAGCTCTAAGGAAGCTTCCCAATTAGTCGACAGAGTGCAACGTGGACATTATCCGACTTCAGTGATGGTTTGGTGGGGTGTTAGCTATGAAGGAGTGACTGAGCCATATTTTTGTGAAAAAGGTATCAAAACATCGGCACAAGTGTATCAAGATACCATTCTTGAGAAGGTAGTTAAGCCCCTTAACATCACCATGTTCAATAACCAAGTATGGTCCTTCCAGCAAGACTCGGCGCCGGGTCATAAAGCTCGGTCCACGCAGTCTTGGTTGGAATCGAACGTTTCGGACTTCATCAGAGCTGAAGACTGGCCGTCGTCTAGTCCCGATCTTAATCCGCTGGATTATGATTTGTGGTCAGTTTTAGAGAGTACAGCTTGCTCTAAACGCCATGATAATTTGGAGTCCCTAAAACAATCTATACGATTGGCAGTGAAGAATTTTCCCATGGAAAGAGTGCGTGCTTCTATTGATAACTGGCCTCATCGTTTAAAGGACTGTATTGCAGCCAATGGAGACCACTTCGAATAAGCTTTTTATATTTTTAATTGTTTTATATTTATGTATTAAACTGACACACTGTAAAAGTAATAAATGTTATTTGCAGTTAACAATTTTCTTTTTTCTTTATTACAATATTTATGGCAAGACTAGGTATAATTGGGTAAATGATTGTATCGTAAATAAATACCAATGTCCACTTCATTAAAACTAATATCGTGAAACATCTCGGAAAATACAATTAACATAGCTTTTTTTATTATTACGAATTTCAATCAAATATACAGTGAAATATATTGTTCAATTGAGTGGTCTAAAACAGTGACGTCACAATTTGGTATTTAGTACATTTTTAATACAAAATTGTCGTTTTCACAGATGAAAAAAAGTAACTAATTTGACTAAGGTGTCATCTAGCCTATTGTGTGATAAGTATGATCATGATGGACCGATGACTTGAAGAATATAGCTGGTGGCGGATTGCTCAAGACTGGGATGGTTAGCGTTCTTTTCAGTAGACCTTAGTTCAGCCGTAGGTCGCGATAGTTTGATTTGAAATATGCAAGGATGTTTACCAGTAGCCTGGTTACCATAGCAGAGGATCTTTTGGGTTATTTGGGATTCTTGTTGTACCTGGTTGTTGAAGTTTGAAATCAGACGGACCTTGAGGTGTCAAGTTGGAAAATTAATGAAGGTTTATAATATTTTAAGAGCCCTAACTTTAAGGACTGCTACTGTCAACAGTCACCAATTTATTCGATAAAATTATCGAAAACATAATTTGTCCAAACTAATAATGAAGGAAATATTAAGTTATTTAGTTGCGTCCCATTAAGATTTTAATAATGTTAATATAACAAGAAATTATGTATTTATTAAGTAGGTTATTCTTAACAACTTTTCTACACAACAAGTTTTTCTATTAATATAGTCTATTTCCACGGAGCCCCGTATAAATAGGAGCTCATTTATCAACGAATTTAACCTAAAACTATATAAAATACTGAGTTTCACAAATCAGAAATAGCAAAGTGAACACATAACGAGCGGAACGCGCATCGAACGCGCAAAACATCCTGCGAACGAGGAAACAGTGCGCGTGCGCCGTAAACTTCCTGCGGCGTGACGTGAACGTTGGAAAGAAAGTAAGCACATGGAGAAGATAACATACGAAATATTGTTTCCTTATCTTTAGATTGGTCTCATGTAACAAACTAACAGGGGTTTTTTACAATTAAGGGAGAAAATATGCAGACATGCTACCAGTTGGAATGTGGCTATCAAGATCCATAGATGTCCATAGATCTACAAATCAGATGTCACAAGTGCGTTTTGGTCATTGAGCTTGAGCCCTCGCTCATCTCACCATCCATATCAGTTAATCCTCTTTGTTAAAATGACAAAAACATGATAAAAATTATCAATTAAAAGTAACATATTTGTGTAAGCCGTTATGACTTTGCTAGATAAACGCTTTACATAACGTAAACACCCCTCGAATAAAGACTACAACCAAATTTTAAGATATTATTTCCCATCACTAGACGTTATTTTTAAAGCCTAGTGGGATTTGAATTTCAGTACGTAAGATTTAAAAAAAAAAACAAGTACTATGACGAATACAAACAGTCTCTATCAGAAAACAACCACCTCCATATCAGACGGCTTTCGCTAATTCACAGCTCAGTGTCACATTTCGTCGTCAGCGAACTGCAATGAATATAAATAAAATACAAACCGTCTAATTAGTATGACGTCACCGTGCCCAGCTTCACTATCTGATATTTCCATTGTGTGACTCCTGAATGCAGCTAACTCCCACTACTGGGTTTTCCAACTTTACAGCCATAACTGAATGCAGATTATGCAACGTGAAATGAATTGAATATATTACTTTGTTATCATTGCTGTCGCATCAAAACAACTGCACAAAAATGGCTCTAGGCACAAAGTATTCCCATTCAAAGCTTGTCTAAGAAACGTGTTTCACCAACGGATGTAAGACGTATCTCACCTAATCGATTAAGTTAACTATTCCGATTGATTGGTTTAGTTAGACGATTGATCGATATTTATTACATCACTTACATTTTTCTTTGTTTTTTACTTTAAGAGAATGCCAAAGTGACTCTACCCTGCCTGGTGATAAGCACGAACAGAATCCAAGAGTTGTGGTCACAATACTCATTGCGAATACAGATAATGCACTATGGTGACCCACACTAAGGCGGTCTAGTTAGATACTTTTTCACAGCCCACTTGGGGACATAAAAGACATGACAGTCATCGTGGCAGTGTAAGACTTACACAATTATCACGATAACTGTCACCCCTGCATCAATAGAGCTCCGGTCTCGCACTCACCAACGAAAGACGACAGCACGGATGTTGTCGCTTGACACAAATGTAACTCCACTATTTTGGTCTTCGTTAGGTATTTATTTTGGTATTGGGTTGGTCTCCTGTGTGAGGATAGTACAGCTCTGGTCGAGCCACGATGTTCGTACTTACATAATTAAAAATTGTTTAAGAGGATAAAGATATAATTAATTAAAAATTTCTGATTAGCGTAGTATAAAATCTATAAGAAGAATAGAGGTAGCCCTCCAAGACTTGCCAATTTTCTAGTTTCTTTAATCAAAGTAGAGGCAATTTCAACATTAAGTGTAATTGGGGAAAGAAAGTAACCTTTCCGCTCAATACTGCTCTGAATATTGTAGGATCAAACCCCACATGGGACAACACTGTTTGGTCCATAAATTGTTATTCTGTTGGAACTAACGATCGAACAAACTCGGAATAGATTTAGTTGTTAAAACACTTACTAACACATACATAAAAGCTACAAACTATCTTAACCGCGAGTTTCATATAAATTGGCGCTTCTTTTTATAGACTTAACTAACGAAATTAACTCATAAATTTTGTTGATTTCAACTAAAATGGAGAAACTTTCATAAAAATATGATGACTTCAAATACGATGTCTCGCTTTAAGTGCTATACTAATTAATAAAACTATGAATATATATTTTAGTCAATTATATACATATACATGAAATTGAGAAAATTATTATTAATGATAATGACTTTGTTTCTTTTAATTAAAAGGTAGTCTACTTGCAACATTAAAAGAATAACGGGTCATAACTAATACTGTGGAATGAAACGCAATTATTTATTTAAAAATATAATTAGATTTTCTTAAACACACATAAGTAACAAGACTACAAATTAACATGCATGGAGTTCCTACCAAGTACTTAGGGCCTCATGCCGATCTCACCTGCAAGTGGTCCACATACTGATCGACGAACGAGACTCTGGCAAAGAAAAAAATAATTAACGGCAATAGACTCGCTACGTAGGACCAAAATACTGGCGAGAAGTGGTCGGTTAATATGCCCCTGACTACCCTTACGGAAAAACAGGCGTGATTTTATATATGTACATGTAAATATGTACTACAAATAACCTTAAAATTATACATTTATTAATAGCAATTCTAATACCAATAACAGCGATATACGTTTCGCTAAAGATATCTCCTGATTAGGTGAAAATGTTTAATTTTTAACACGCTTTTCTTATTTATTTATTAGCTTGGGCTATAGCCCATCCCAATATCTATAATGTATAATCCGAATATCTATAATATCTATAATGTATGTATGTAACGGAATCTTTGAGCTTAATTTTCACCGGTTTCTAAAAATCTGATCAACTTGAAACTTTGCACACGTCTCAAGGACCGATGACAATGCGATAATTTTGTAATAAATTTATGAGTTTGTCACAGACTAAAAAACGAAAAATAAATAATAGTTTAAAAAAACTAAAAAAACACGCTTTTATTGCTAATCGAACTAAAAACTAGAAAATAATCTTTAATGACAAAGAGTGTAATATTATAGTAGTAGAAGATCGAACAATCAATCATAGTGAATCGCTTTAAAATAAGATTATAATAAAATTTAAATTAATAACAGAATAATTCAATTCAGAGTAAAAATCGTGGGGTGCTCGATATTTTAAATATTACAATCATTCTATTCCCAACTACCTATGAGAGGGTACTTATGAATCGCAGTAAAATGCACCTCACGTTCTTTATTAACCTATTATTTATTAACGATATAATTTATCAAAATCAACTACAAATTGAGTCTATAATAACTGCATTAGGGAATATTGTCAACATCACACTATAAAATCCCCTTTCTTCCCTCAGTTTCCTACCGAAAATAACGACACGGATAGCTGAATTACACGAGTGAGACAGTAAGAATGTTGATGCTAATAATCTCCATAAAACCACTCTAATCTGTTGTTAAAACTATTCAAAAACTGTATAAGTGTGTTTGTTTGTGTTGTAACTTCAATAGCTATCGAACAATGTTTGTTTACGTTGGGAATCGGATCTACTAACTCTTAAAAATTTGTTCCAAAAATATACAGTGTGAGATAATTCGTGAATCTATATTAATTGGTATATTTCTCTTGATAATACTCTCAAGTGTTATAACTATTTCTTTACATTTTATTAAAGTTTGTTCGTTAAATGTTTATTCAGACCCTTACAAAATATGGTGAGTATTGTGGCTGATTTGTTGGCTTTTAATACTGATAATACTATTCTGTAACAAAAGAAACACGAAGTAATTCGAAAAATGATCGTAGACGACAGATTTAATTAGTATTTTCTTTTTATTTTGAGAGCCTGCCAAAGTGGCTCCACTCCGCCCAACGGAAAGCATGAATAGAATCCAAGAGCTGCAGTCACCATACTCATTGCGAATGCAAACAACGCAGCACGGCGACCCACACCATGGCAACCCAGCGAGACACCCTCCACGTCTCGCTTGGGGACGTAAAAGCATGACAGCCATCGTGACATTGTATTGCACACACTTATCACGACAACTGTCACTCTTGTACCAATGGGCCTTCGATCTCGCACTCACCAAAAAAAAGCATGACTGCACGGATGCTGTCGCTTTAGGTTGATCTTCTATGGGAGGGTAGTACTGCCTCGGTAGAGCCGAACCGTTCGTGCTGAAATCAGCATGGCTCTACTATCTTAAAAAGACTTCTTTTTTTTTAATGACTGAACCTGGAATTGATTCTAATCGCAGAACGATTATTTTGCTTATAAAAAGGCCGTAATAAAAACCATAATAAAAACTGAATGCCTATTTGCTACAGTAACCGACAATTTCTCCGCAAATACCGAGATTCCTGCCTAGACATCTTAAGTGGATAACGGCCAAGCCATTTAATTGGTTTAATCACTTTGAAAAAAGTAAACATAATGACAAAAACTTTAAACTACTGGTGTGCTAGTAATTTAGATTATGAAGTGTTTATTTATGATTATGGACGACGCAATTACACGAAAATAATTGAAACAAACAGTTTACTATATACTTATTATTTATATATTATTGATTTACAATCATTATTTGTGAAATAAAATTTGACATTAATAAATAATTAAAAAAAAGTCAAATCTTTTGAACAAAGAAAATATTGACTCATAGTATCGTCATAGGAATTATCTATTTATTTTTTAACGAGAGGATTAAAAGTAAATATTGTTTACGCCTAATAATATCCTTATCTAATGTATTATGTTATTATATTATATATTTAATTCCTTCTCGCTTTGGTCCACCATACCCTAATTATATCTTAATTTAAACGATAAAGTCCGGCTCTTATTAGGCTCATAATTTAAGAGCATACATGATGAACTGCATAAATGTAATATGGAGTACTGTTCAAAATCAAAACAATATAAAAGTTACTCAAATTTTAAGAAATGTTTTTCTGGTGTAGGTGCCTAGTGATCGGTGAATCAGCGAAAAAAAAGCCATTGTGTTATGAAATATACGAGATGACACAGCGAATAGTGATGTAGTTTAACCACCTGGAAAAATTACAAAAGATATTAGATAAAATTAAAAATGTAAAAACATAAATCAGCTACTGTTATTACTAAAATAAAGTATAAAACTACTCACGCTTTACTGTTCTTGAAGAAGTAGACATGAATTTTTTACTTCTTGTAACGATTTTCTAAACGTATATCTTCAACTGGTATAAAAAAAGAGAGTTCTTAATTTGTTTGCACTTTCTATGTTGATTCTCTTAAGTCTCCATCATTTATAAATCGATGTGGAAAATCGTTTTTCCTCAGTTTGGTTCTCAAGTTTAGAAAAATCCTCTAATTATAAATTACAGAATGAAGAAAATTACAATTAAGTGTAATGCAGAGTCATTTAAGTCGATTTTTAAAGTTAATTATTGTTAAACTAATATTAAATGCATTCGTAGCGTGTACGACTGCTGTGCGTGAGGTCTCGGGTCCGATGCCCAGGTCGAATCAAATGTTTTTATAATCTGTACATATTTGCTGCCGATCTTGGGCGTTTTCTATGTACAATATGTATTTCCAAAAAAGCGTATAAGCATTCTATGAGTCAATCTGGCTGTCATAATACAAGTTATACTTAGTTTAAAGCTAGATGGCGCTGTGACTCAGATGTCCGGTTTATTATATTTATAAGGATTTTGCAGCGTATCCATTTCACTGCTGTCTTCACGTCAAAACGTCTCATGTTGGTAATAAATAACAAATGTCTGAATTTATAATAAGGAACTATATAAATTAAATGTTAGTCACACGTACGGGCCATCGTTAGTGTAATTTAGAGTGTTTATTTTTTATTTAAGTTGTCAGTAAATGTACGAATTGGAATGGCAATTATTTAGTATTTACATAGGTTGCTAGCTTTTGCCCGTAGCTCCACCCGCGCGTTTGTCGGTTATCACAGTAAATAGTAGCTTATGTGTTATTCTGATGTGTTAGCTATATTACTGTAAAGTTTCATTCAAATCTGTACAGTAATTTATTCGTGAAAGAATAACAAAAAATCATACATCCCTACAAACTTTCACATTTACACGTGTATAGATGTTACATTTTACAAATAGGTGAACGTAATGACAAATAATTTATCGATAAAGAATCTAGATACATTATTCAATATAGCGCCATCTATCAAAAAGCGCAAGTACTTTATAGTCTAATGACAGATTTTGTGCCATATGCAATCGGGCAAAAAAAATCTAATATGCATCTATTGTATCTATTGGAAGTCATCAGTATCTATTGGAATGTACAAAAATTTGAAGTGAATTAAATACACATATATTGTATCTTCCTAAGAGAATAAGATATTTTATCGCTGTAAAAAGTGGCCTATATCACTTTTCAGCCTCCTAACTATACACAGACATAAAAATCATAACATAAAATCAGTCCGGTGCGACCTAAAAGAAAGATAAACATTCTAATAAACAAATACATTTTCACATTCACATTATTAATAAGGGTTTACCGTCTAATTAGTAAAAAAAGTTTTAAACTTTGTTTTTTTTTCTGTTAATCAATGTCAACTAAGCCACATTGTAATTTGTTTGCCCAGCTCCAAATAGTCTAGTTATCTAAAGTACCTATAGCTATGCTATATATATGCTATCTCAATGTCAGGATTTCGACTAGTAGGGGATTAAGCAACTTCTTAAATTCTGTCAATAGAGTTATTTGGAAGTCATCGACTGTAAAAATATTAAATTATTAGTATATGTATTTAAATGCAGAGACAAAAACTGGTATCACTGTTTAGGCATAAATAGCCGTATCATTCAGACTACTCAAATTCGAGCTAAAGTTAGCTTTTTTATACCTCGTTCGCTGTCACTATCTAACTGTAGCCAGCAGCAGCCTAACAGTTTTCTGTTGGACATAGCCATCTTCTTAATCTTCTCCTTTTTCTATAGGGTTTTTTCAAGTTTATTTCTCTTTACAGTAATATTGTCCTGCATACGTTGCTTCCTCAGTTACTTCTTACGAAACCCACGGAATGAATAAGGGTGGTAACACTCCGTATTCTTAATCCGTCCACACGAGAAATATATACCTAACTTTAAATAAATAATTTCTCAAAATATTGTTACAACAATATAAGCTGATAAACTGTTATTTTATTGGAATCTAATCATTTATATTCAGAATTCGCACCACACGCCATTATTATAATATTCTCTACGTAGTTTTTTAAAAATCGTGTTGCATTGCGAAGAGACAGGTGTAAAGTGGTTTATTGATCCTGATCCTAGCATGCTACTTAAAAAAAATATTGTGGACAATCTTTGCATACATAATAAGAAACATTCACGGGATAGCAGACTTTTTTTCAATAGATCCTACAACCTAACTCTCCACTATCATGAATGAGGCTATAAGAACAAGAAAGTGATATCTGTTTACTTTTTTTACAACTAGCTGTTTGAAAGTCTGTAAAAATAAAATTGAACATTATTTTGTTTTGGTAAGATGGCGTTCGGGTTATTTAAGTTCATGTTTTGTTTAGTGTTGCTAGTTCGGTGTAGGGATGGCGATCTGACATCGATTAATCGAAGAATCGATTTTGTAGATCAAAAAAATCGATTTTCAAATCCATATTGTGTACTGAATCGATCCATCGAATCGATATTTCACCCTCTAAAATCGAGATTCGATTTTTTCATATATTTAGAGTTTCGATATTAAGCACTGGGAACTATAAACTATATATTTTTTTTAACTTTTTAATGTACCTAACTGAAATAAATATCTTTTTTAATATCTGTTACTTTGATTTTGTAGTAGTAAAAACTATTTAATTAGTAAATGGGTTTGCATTTGTATTGAAAACATAAACTCAATAAGCAAATCGGAAAAAGATCGATTTTTGCAAAATTGATTCTTTTTACCTCGATTTTTTTTGTATATCGATTTATTAGACTTCGATTCGAATCGATTTAAAAATCCATTTTTTTTGGAAAGAATCGCCATCCCTTGTTCGGTGTACAGTCGTCTCGTTTTTAGTGACAGACCGTGGTCGGTGACTAATACTGCAGATAAATATCATAACGTTCTAATATACTAAGTTTACTACTATAAATCTATTATAACTAAATCTCAGTCGATATAAAAGTACTCCACCCAGTGGCGTAACTATACCATCTGAGGCCCGTGACAAATTCATTGGATAGGGCCCCGCTAAAAATAAAAAAAAGTCATTCAGTTGAACATTTAATTTTTAAAAGCAATAAACATCAATCATATATACTATAATAAAATATCATTTTTATATCTCAACAATATATTTATCAACAAAATTCTTTTTTTCCGAGCTTTCTGTTACTTAAAAGTATCAATAATATCATCAAAGCTTAAAGATCGAATCATAGAATTTACCATAGACAAAATAACCAAGTGTCTTCTCTAATTGAGTTCCTTAAATAGGTTTTTATTAATTATAGTTTTGAAAATGATCTCTTAGCGCTAGCTGTAGTCACAGGAATTGCAACAAATAACATTAACACAGTACATAGTTCAGGAAAGCTGCATGACATAAAATAATTCTGTATCATTAATAAATCAGCTAGTTCTATAATTCCCGAAGTCTTTTCTATTTCATCTCTGAAGGTCGATTGAATACTGAGAATTACCTCGGCAAATGATTCAGATATGTTTTTTATGTATATTTCAATAAATTCTAGAGCTTTTTCTAGAAGATCAGTATTGCTTAATTTCGTAAAGTACTTAGCAGGTTGTAAAACATTGAAATTGAAAATAATTTCCTTCATGGGAAAAAAAAATGTGATTGTAATTGATTAATAATGATGTCTAATTGTCTCTACTTGATAAAAAGTATTTACTTTGAATAAATTTTCTGGGTCTTAAAGACGTTCATTTTTGCTAAGTTCGTCAAAATGGTGTTTGATTTCTTCTGATGAGTTTTGAAAACATCAGGGTTGATGGGCCACTTTTCAGCTACATTGTTTGCTTCCTTTTTTAAATTTCCAAACTCATGTTGATATCTTTCTAATTCTTCCAAAAAAATTTTCAAACGTTTTGAAACATTTGGAAGATCGGTGGCTTTATAGACTGAATTGTTTTAGAGGCTGAATCAATCGTTTGTAAAATTTTGCAATAGAATACCAGTAATATAATAAAATTGTAGTTTTCAATCTTTTTCTTAAGTGAAATAGCTTCATTTCTTTCATCTGTAGCGAATTGTTTTCGTTATCGATTTTTGGACTTCAACAAATCGTACCTTCAGAGCAAAATAGTATTTTTCAAAATAAGTTAAAAAACATAGCGCCAGACTACTATCATAGTATGGTTAGTCTCCCTATCGCTAACCCGCACGCGCCATGAAAAAGGTACTTCCTCATAAAATAAAAGAGAAATTACCCGAGCGTGATTAGCACACCTGCGCCACCATAGTACCGTGACCAAAACAGAAACAACTAATGGGTGCGTTCTAAAATTAATCCTTTTGTTATTTGTGTTATTAAATACGTTTATATCTTAGAATTCATTTGTTTTAAGTTGTGTGTATTTAATAATTATACTTACTACTACAAATTAATTTAGCATTATTTTGTTAAAAATATTGGGTTGCTTCTGAGTTCATGATCTTCTGGGCCAGCATGGCATTTCACCAGTCTTATCACCCTATAATTAACCCCTCACTCCGTCTGTAGTTTTAAATACTTCATTGGACTGAGAACAGACAGAACTCCACTAAAAAGTCTATAAACTACTTCACATATTCTACCTTTGCAACATCGTTCATTGCTTGACAGTTCTTTGACATTGACAGTTGATCGACTGTCGATTAGCACTTGGAAAAGAAATTTTCTAAGAAAACTTAATTACATTCAACTATACATTTACATTATTAAGGTAACATTATTTTGTGAACCGGTTATTTTATAAAAGTTGCGCAACTGTGTGTCACCAATTTTATCATCGTTGATAAACCTCGCGACGCAGTACAATAGATTGCTGTGACAGTTAATATCAATTATTTAGGATAAAAACTCGTGAATCATATCAACAATAGTCTATTTTTGTATTTTTTGCATCGCAGTAAGTAGTAAACAGTAAATATTTGTTGCACTCTCTGCACTCCTTATAAAAGGTTAGAATTTTGTGCCAAAATTTTTAACCAGGTTTGTACACATTTTTTCTAGTGTTTTATGTAGGTAAGTTGATTTTCGATATTTGAGCTTGAGTAATGTTTCCATCAGAGGCCATATATCACTTCGAACGGAGACTTATAAGAACCCAAATTAATGATTAAAAAACTGCAGTCTTTAATGTTTTAAAATTATATGCAAATAATCATTATGTGAGGATAAAATTCTTTGGTTTGCCATACGGAATATTTATCGGGCTTGTTAGTCTAGTAGTTAATGATCCTGACTGCTGAGCCAGGGGCCATGGGTTTAATTCCCATTCAGGACAACGCTTTGTGTGATGAGCACATTCATTTGTTCTATGTCTGGGTGTAATTTATCTAAAACATGTATATATTTAGAAATGTATAAGTATGTCTATCAGTAGCCTGGTTATCATAATACAGGCTGTCTGGTTTAGGATCAGATGGCCGTGTTTGAGATGTGTGATGAACTTATATTTTTTTATTTCATTAAAAAAAATAAGTTCATTTTTTTATCTATATTTTCGTATACTGTAGGTAGGTCTAAGAGAGTAAACTATGCAGAACAACATAACTGCAAAGAGAAAAAAAATTATTCAAACTATACTAACCCATCGGGTCAGCATAGTATAGCAAGCAAAAACTTCCTCTCTCAGGAAAGACCTATGTCCAGCAATGGATCGTTAAAGACTGTTGATGATGATAATGATGGGATGTGATCACTTTGGTCTGAATCATCAACCTTGTCAAAAAATGTAAAAAAAACTGATTAATAATTTCCAACTCTAAATTCAAAGTGCTCCTAATGAGTGACCATGGTGCAATCACATATTATGCAAATCAATTAGCACCTCAGGTTGAATTGTGATTTGGACATGCAATCTAACTGGTTTTCTAATTAAAATATAATTATTGCCCTATTTGGACTCCTAATGGAGTCAATACACCAATAACCTTTGAAGAAATTTATTGTAGCATAAGCATAATAGACAAAAATAAAAAATAAACCCTTTATTCAGAACAAGTTCCCAATTACAGATGTCAACCCATGAAACTGCCAAACAATTTGTTGACAGGATTTGCGCTTGTTTAAACATATAGCAAGTGCCTTAAATTATCAAATTGGTACTTTTTTCAAAACATAGCTTAACATTCAATTAATAACTATTTATGACTGCCTAACTTTATTTTTTGACTGCCTTGGTGAAACAGTTATAGTGTATGCAATCTTAGGCTAGATTCCCAGTTTGGACAAAATGTTTGTATGATCTGCATTTGGGTGGCAAATTCGGGTGTTTTCTATCTACAACATATATATATTTACAAATATATATACATATATATATTTACAAATATATATATATATATGTATTTACAAATTTATATATATATGTATTTATATCAGTTGTCTAGTACCTATATAAGCTTTTTTTAGTTTGGGACTAGATGATGTTGTGTTTTAGAAATTTGAAATGTTATTATTCTCTTTATTCCAAGTATAGCATATTAATTACATTTTTAAATACCCAAATAAGGAAAATAAAAATATATATATAAAAATAGAAAAATTATCATTATTATATATTGGGACAGTTATCCGTAGTACGTAAATGTAAGTGCTTAATCTTCTCGTTCACTTTGAGTATCTTATAAATGAGAAATAGTTAGATATAATTTCTATCCACAAAGAGCTACATGAAACAAATTTAGAATGACTTCACTATCCAAATAGGTTTTAAATGTGTTATATGTAAATGTATTATGCATGTTTGTGTATTATACATGTATGTGTATTATATATGTATGTGTTTATGTATGGTCAAACTAGTCTATATATACTGAATCTTCTGTCAATTACTTCTAATCCTTAAGTGCACCTACCTTTTCTTTTTTACTTCTTTTTTAAACTGTAATCTTTAGTACTGATCTGAGTTTTGTACAAACACTGTCAACATGAGATCTCCTTTTCAAACTAGTATTGATCCTTACTCACATCGATGAGATTGAAGGTTCAATGTGCATACAGAATCATCATCATAAATTAAGGTTAACCATGTGGTCATGTAAACAAGTGTATAGCATACCTAATTAACCAGGGAATGCTTATGATAATTAAACTAGTTCTCCAACCTATTAAAAACCTAAAATGAAAATTACAACATGATTTCTGTTGTTTGTCAAGAATGTAGTGAATCTAGTAGATGCATGATTAGTCATATCATACATTGACTCATTCTACGTGCACACAAAACACATGTTTAAATAGGCATACATCTTTGTGAATAATCTCTATTATGTAATTGATCAATGAATTAATATGCTAAATGCCAGTGCTAAATTATAAATAAACTCGCACGTCACACATGGCTGTCTGATTCCAAACTAGGCAGAGCCTGTGATTTGGTCCCCGGACAGAACACATAATGGTGCACATCACACAAATATTTGTCTTGGATGAGTATTGAACCCACAACAACAGGTTTAGCAGTCAGCCACTAACCACTAGCCCAACAGTCCCATGTAATTATTGTAGTTACCGCTCTGCTGCTGTAGGCAGAAACATGATCTTGTTTAGCTATAGTTTTCCCTAACCTAAGTAGCTAAAGGCAGGTAGTTACCCGTCTGATATGAAATATTAATAAAATATTATAGGACAGTTTTCCTTAGCTGGTCCAACAGATGACATATATTACTTAAATTTTGTTTATTCCAGATCAACCATGTCTGAAAGAGAACCAATAAGTGGTTCGAGCAAAGACTATGGAGCTACTGCAGCAGTGCCCAACGTGGGCTTTGCAGACTTTAGTCCTACAGAACTGTACAACTTGAGTGAGGGTATAGCGGACAATATCAGCACCATCAACACTGGACTGCGATCATTGGAGAAAATGATGAAGCAGATTGGTGGTCCCAATGATAGTGTGCAGTTGAGGGATAAAATGTAAGTGTTGAGGATAAAAATTTACACTTTTATAAAAACCATAGGTTTATGTTCTTTGGTCTAACTTTTAATCTTTTTTTTTAAAAAACGCCTGCTTTAGAAATAAATCCTGTGTCGCAGGCTACTTTACATACATACAAGAAACGGACACAAAGAACACCCAGACTTAGAACAACAATTTGTAGATTGTACAAAGTGGTGTCCCATGTGAGGTTTGAACCCACAACACTCAGCGTAGTAGAGAGCGGCGTGGAGACCGCTTAAACCATTAGGCCATCCGTAAAGTCTTTTTTTTTTGGTTTTTCTGTTCCAATTTTGATTTAGATCCAATAACTGTTTTATGTTTTGTTTTCTATTTGACTACACTATCGAAGGACACTAAGGCTTTGACTATGTCAGACAGGTCTGTGCAATGTGTGATCAAAAAGTATCTGATTAGACATGAATGCTCGGTCTGGGCATTCAAGCATTCAATTCAAAAGCCTGTCACATACCAAGCATATCTCTAATATGTGTACAGACATTAAAACTATCTTCTTTTCGCCTTCTGACAGCCATGATACGCAACAAACGGTTAATAGCTCTGTGTCAGCAACAGCTCGCGACATACAGCGTCTCGGCGTGGTGGTGCGACGCGGCGATAAACCTCAAAAGTTGCAAGTCGAACGGCTGACGCAGGCCTTCAGAGAAGCTCTCGCTAAATATTCTACTGTACAGAAAGTAAATATTGCCGAAAATAATATTCCACTCACAAAATATTCCAAAGTATTAAACGTGAAATAGATTTAACTATTGCTGTCATACTTTCTTATGTTCTAATGTAATGTTGACAATGAATATTGAGTTTTAAAGTTCCTGTACCTATTTTACTGCAATTATGTTTTGTATGCTCAACAACAAGACATAATGTGTACCTGCTATTTTTATGTAAACTACATCCATGTGGTGATAGAGTAATAATATGGAGTCATGTCCCTTACTCATGCCATGGATATCTTAAGAGGTAACTAAAAGACAAACAAACAGAACAATAAACCGTCTGGCCAACGTGGTATGGTAGGCCAAGACCTCCTTGCTAAGGAGAGGCCTATGTCCAGCAGTGGACTATCAAAGGCTGTTGATAATGATGATGACATTGGTTTTAGCAAGTGTCAGAGAAGATGGCAGCTCACATGCCGCGACCTCCTCGCGTCCGGAACGACCCCAGCGCGCTTGAACAGCAAGCCATCGCTGACGACGAAGAAGCCTCCCTCATCACAAATCAACAAGCTCAGGTAACTCAAATTTAACTTGTGCATTTGATCAAAGGTGGAGTTTAGTTTATTATTTGATTGTAACCTGAACAACCTGGTTACAATGATCACTTCATTGTAACCAGGTTATTGCGTCAGGTAATTGAAATATATGTAATAGATATTGATTATGTTTATTTTAGTGTCCGACCAAAACCAAAGCCGAAACCAGGTCTTTTTATCCAAACTGGCCGAAACCGAAACCAACACTTTCGGTCGATCACTAGTTTATTGTCCACCTAATAGTAACATATTATGGAATGCGATAATTACTAGTGTAAGGTTGTCTTATTGAGATAACCTGTGTTAACTTGAAACTCTTTTTTTAATAAGTATTAATTAAAAAAAAAGACTTTGATGTAGCTTAATGGCGAATTGTTTTTTTTTTTGCAGGCTCGTCTTGTACAATTCGAAACAAGTATGATGCTTGAAAAGGAAGCGTACATCAACAAGATAGAAGCGGATGTATTAGATGTGAACCAAATTATTCAGGAACTTGCCCAAATGGTTAACCAACAAGCACAGTCTGTGGGTAAGTCAAAGCATCAAAGAACTTCACATTAATTGTGCCTTTTATAGTCAGCCGATATCTGTCTGTCCTCTAATCTCAAGATACTGATAACCGACACCAGTCCCTCTAAGATACGACAGAGCCAGCCCTATCACCCCTGACCATAACTAACCCTTTTTTCCTTTTTTTTAAAAAGACAACGCCCGTATTAGTAATAAATCCTATGTCGCGGGGGACTTTACAAACATACAAGAAACAGACACAAAGAACACCCAGACTCAGAACAATAATTTGTGGATCACACAAAGTGTTGTCCCGTGTAGGATTTAAACACACAACACTCAGCGAAGTGGAGAGCGGCGTGGCGACCGCTCAAACCACTAGGCCAATCGTGCAGTCAAACCTATCTTATTTAGGCTTGTTAACCTTTTAGACCTTTTTTTAAATTTATGGATAGTTTAGAAAAATTTGTTGTGTGAAACTAGTAGTAGTAGTGTAGTGTAGTAACTATATACAGCGTGACTGGTGAGATACCTTCAATACTTATGGAGAGTACTCGGTACTCGATTCTCGTTAACTTGATATAAAAAAAATAGGTGCTTATTTTTTATCGAAATATCTCTAAAAAATAAGTGAAATTTGGATATTATACTCCCTAAGCTCGCCGCACTGTTTACGTTGATCTAGTCACGAGCGGCGCGGCGGCACCCACCCCCGCCCTCCATCCCGCTACAAAGGCAACAGCTGTACAGTGTAGGTACCTATGTATTCTGTGTTGATAGACACGTGCGGCCGCGCGGTGTGCAAGTATTTCGCAGTTAAATACTGGGCTCTCGGTGTACTGTGTACAAACTTTACTAAGAAGTTATTTAATATTTCGTTTCTATGTTATTTTATTTCATGATATATATTCGCATACTATCACGTCCTCAAATATTGAAGGTATCTCACCAGTCAGTCTGTATATAGTTTTAAAAAATAATTTAATTAACTATTTCATAAAACACCTTTTAATTCGTTAGCACCGTCTTAGCAGTCACTACGCCGCTTTTTGCTGCGCTTAATGTTCTGGGTTCCAATCCCACATAGGACAACAGTTTGTGTGATCCACAAATTGTTGTGCAGGGACAGAGTTGTCTTTAAAAAATACAACCAACCAAAAAAATCTGTATGTAAACTGTCTTTTTTTTGCAATTTTTTTAAACGCATCCTTAAATTTCTTTTCTAGAAACCGTCGAAAGCCACATAGAGTCGGTGAGTGCGAACGTAGAAGCCGGTGTCGATGAACTGGCGAAGGCAGCTGAATATCAACGAAGGTACCGCAGGAAAATGTTTATCCTCAGCTTGATAGTCATCATAGTAGTCATTTGTTTGATCGTTTGGCTGGTCAAACAGTTCAGATAAACCCCAGATCTGTCCCGCTGACTTCCTAACATTACCCTTTATAGGGTGATACGGGGGTTTCACCTCTTGCCTAGTATTAAAGGGTAATCCTAAACGTATTACTCCTTATAATTAAATTATGTTATCAAATATAGAATGTACAATTATTGGCCCCGAATGACAACGAACTTCTTGGTTGTAAGGTGATGTGGATTGAGGTCTTTCTTTTAACTGTACCCCAGAAGGTTTAAATAGAAATCTGGTATGCCATCTCTGTAAGTCATTGGTTTAATAAATTTTAAATATAATATAATAAAATATACTAAGATACTACTTAATAATAGTTTGAAATTTGATCTAAAATTGAGAACGTAGAAATACTTGGTAGTCCATGTATTGCCACAGTTGAAGGTAAGAAATATTTAATTATTTTTTAGTAATTATTCGATAAAGAAATACGCTACTTATCAACATATTTGTGCTGAGGTAAAACATCTATAATATGCTTAGTGTAAAAGGAATTGATAGAGTAAAATTTTAGAATTTTCCGGTTCATACGTTTGTGCCCGGACATGATGTTAACTTAATCATTCTGACAATAACTTACTACTTAGGCTTATACTCACCAAACTTATACCCCCCAAAGGCAATAGGCAGAGTCATATTAAACACTCATATTTTGTCGACTATAATGTAATTCCCACTTAATAAATGACCTGGCTGACAGCTTGGGAACAAACCGTCAGCCAGGTCAGGTATTTTAATAGGGTGGGATAGGAATGCAAGAGAAATTGCATATACGGATGAATTGTGGATTATAAGCCAACAATATAGTATATTAAAAACGACTTGATTATTCATTTAAGTGCTTGTATGTTTTATGTTGTTCTATTTATTCTAAAGAAACATTTTTGTCTAAACCTCGCTTATTGATTTCAAATATTTTTTCAACTGTTTATGTATAATTTAAATGTACTCCTAAACTTTATGTATAATTTTATTATTATTTAAATGTTTTTTTTTAAAAAAAAAGTGAAATCTGGAATGGAACATCAATGGTTCCTAAATAATTTATAAAAAAAAATATAATGTCTGTAAAAACTATGTTATTGGAATGAAAAGGTTTTACTTATATGTGGGTCTCAGATCTCTTGTTTAGAACCGAACATAACATCATTTATTTTTTTTTACATTTGTAATGGAATAGGCATTTATCCTCTATCTCACCTGATGGAAAGTGTAGATAAAGACAAAGGTGGTAGATGCCCATCCAAAAGATACCTGTTCACTCTACTCTTAAAGGCTCCATAGTTCAAGTCATCAGGAAAAATAGACCCAGGCAGGTCATTCCAAGTCTTGGCGACTCTCACCAAAAATCTATTATTATTTATCTATTATTAAAATATTTTTAACTGTACACTGTTTTCCTTTGGTTAAAATGCAATAATAACGCCATATTATATCTTAGTAATATTTGTACCAATACTTTCTTATACTGCAATCTTTGTTTTTTTATATTTTTTTGTTTGTCAGAATTATTTAATAAAGTATACTTGCCCTCATTCGCGGATTAGATCAAAAATAACCTGTAACTTATATAGCCATAAAGTCGATAATCATCTAAGCCGAATATAAATGTTTTTTTTTATTTTAAAGTAAATAACTGTTTGAGAATGTAAATCTCACAGTATTTATTTGTGATATTTATTAAGCTACTAATAATTCATTATAGATATAAATTTCTTTCTTCGAATTTTAAATATCATTTTCATGAGTATGGAATATCTATGTGATTATACATTGAGTTGAATGTCTATAATGCCTTATGTAATGTAGGAAAATAATATAAAATGTATTTAACATAGCTAGAAATTTTATAATCTATACTAATATAAAGCTGAAGAGTTTGTTTGGTTGAACGCGCTAATCTCTGGAAGAACTGACGCGAGTTAAAAAATTCTTTCAGTATTTGATAGCTCAGTTATTGCAGAAGGCTGTAGGCTATATATCATCAAGCCGCAACCAAAAGGAGCTGAGTATCAATAAAAAATATTGCAAAAAGGGTAAAAAATTACTTTTGAGAGCTTTGATTGCGTTGCGTCGCGTATGTAATTTTGTAAAAATAATGTAAGAAAAATTTAGTATGTTTAGAAATTTCTGAAAAAAGTGCGCGACGGCATATGTCTACCTTTTGAGGTTGTCTCACTATAATCTTCTTTATGGTAAACAAATATATTCACGCTACGGGCGATAGGAGACCCGGACGAGATTGCGTGAGTCAACTAGTAATTATAATTCATTTGTACGACATTCCAAAGAGTTTTTCACTTTAGAGAAATAGATTTCTCAAGTCACAAACATTAAATGGTAGACAGACTCATTGTTAGAAAATATAATCTCACGTTACATCCGCACAATTTACCGAAATAAACTCACGTCCCGTTAACTGCAAGATTTTGTAATTAAATTGCGTTTTATTATTTTTAATGCAATACATATTGGGATGACCCTTGAAATAAGCCTACCCTAACCCTAAACCAGAAACTGAAATTTTATTTCAGTTTCTGGTTTAATCCGGAAATTTCTAAATAATAAAAATTTCTAAATAATAAAAATTCTAAATATCGGAAATAAAAATGGGAAATTCAAAAAAAAAATGAGAAATCTTGAGATGTTTTTATATTTTTTTTAAGATATGCGGTTTTACTCACGTGTAGATGGCTCGGCTGATTTCGAACCTAGTTGGACTCGTTTTTCAAACAGAGACTTCTTGAAGTGACGACATCTGACGTAACAAGACATCATAAAGACACTAACGTTAGTAAAACCGAATATTTTCGAATAAAACGTGATTTAAGAATAAAATTGCTGATCATTTTATACGTTGACTATAAACCTTGTATGTTATTCAGTTTTAAGCCCACATTATTAAATTATTTAATTGATCTAGTATATAAATATGATTAAATGTGTATTTTAAATTAAACACTTCTGGCATGTGTTAAAAGCAGTGTGTAGACGTGTGTACGAGTTAAAAAAACAGTAGTCTGAATATCATCTAGACATGAGAAGAAATTCATGTTATCACTGCCTATTCAATGTTTTTAACAAATGAACACAGGTATCCAATATTTTAACTAATTTATGATATATTTGTATAATAAATCATATCCAGGAAGCTATTGTTTTATTATTTATACATATTGGACTGCACGGTTGGCCTGGTGGCTTAAGCCGTCGCCACACCGCTCTCTACTGCGCTGTGTGTTGTGGGTTCAAACCCCACGTGGGACAACGCTTTGTGTGATCCGTAAATTGTTGTTCTGAGTTGGGTGTTCATTGGGTCCGTTTCTTATGTGTTTGTAAAGGCTCCACGAGACAGGATTTATTCCTCGTGCGGGAGTTCTTTAAAAAAAAAACTATCTCTACTAAATTTTACTCAGTATACTCCAATGTAGAATGTGTAATGAAGATGTAGCGACAAAGATTGAAAAGGATATGCTTTGATGGTTTGTCCACGTAGAGAATGTATGATAGACTCACGAAAGGACTGTGTAGAGCAAATGTGTGTAGAAGTGTCGAAAGAGATCGTCCACAGCGAATATTTACCGACCAAATTGGTGTGTTTCTGAAGTAGGAACATGTGAAAAGTACCAGGAACCGACGAACATCCACGCAGCGATCGTTGAATGTGGACGAAGCATGGATATGAGGAGCAGAAATGTGGAGATCGATTGTTTCTGCCTACGCCTCTGGGAGATAGGCGGCACTTTATGTATGTATGTATACTCTGTGCTTGTCGCTTCTGCGGCTTCTAAGGCATATTCCATTGACTGCCTCAATGACACAGTGGTAGTGTATGCGACTACTGTGCTTGAGGTCTCATATTCGATGCTCAGGTCGGACCAAATGTTTGCATGATCATGATTTCATTTCGTAATATGTATGTATTTATATCACTTGTCTAGTACTAATAGTACAAGCTCTGCTTACTTCGGTACTAGACGACGTTGTATGTCAAATGTCTGAAATATTATTTATTTATTCCGCCAACAAAACAAACACCTCGTCAAAGTGTTACATTAATTGTTGCGAGATTAAAAATAAAAAGGTAAGCAGGTTAGGGTTTTGAGCAAAAACATCTACAATGACACAAAAATGAAAAACATATTGTATTTAAATCTGTAATTTAAATTAACTGACGAATTATACGTACATAAAATAAATTGTAATCCGTAACTGTACATTAGAAAGCACAAACTTTGATTATTTTTGTATTTAATCCATCTTATTTTAATAGTGCACAATATTTTTAAATTAGAATTTACCATGGCATTTAACAGAATTTATATCGATTGGGGACTCGATATAATACGTAATCTACAACCAATAGATTATGGATAGTATTAAAATCATGATATACCCTAAAATTTAGCTTCATCTCTGTGATAGTTGTCACTAGTAACGTTTAAGAACTTACGAGGAAATTTTAAGTGTTTTTTATTTGTGATAAAACTAGCCGTAAGGAGTGAAAATATAGAGATACAAAATAAAATCACCTATTAAAAACTACTTGGTCGGTTTTCATAGCCATCTCTCACAGATCAAGCTAATTTTAAGGATTGTAAATACTAAATAAAACTAACAATCGTAATATATACTACTATTAATTATTAACAGTAATAAATACCCAATTAGAAAGTATCGATAAGAAGTAGAGTTGTGCCATCGATTATCGATAGTATTAACAATCGACTTCAGTATCTAATCGATTTTATAGCATACTATTGATATCTCGGCGTTTCCACATTGCTGTTATAACTAATTATGGTAATATCAATTATTGTGCACAGTTACTCAAAGATTTAATGTTACGTATTACAAAATGAACATTCAAAAAAATGTTTAGATAATATTAGACATATTGCTTCAGGAACATCATTGTACCCTTTGATTATAAACATTGGTTATTATATTATCAGAAAACTTAGAAACTAGATGAATTAATGATGTTATATATCTAACAATGTTTATAAAAAATGGGATAATCTTAGAGAGATCTACAAATAATCGCTTTTTACACAACAATTTGGAAAACTACAATTTGACACAAAATAAATGCGAGGCTTTATATTTATGCAGTAATTAAGAACACAAACGAACGGAGACATCTTAAAGTAATATCATAAATTATTAATCTAAACACATACATTAGACTTCACAATTTAAATTAAACCGCTCCGAATACTACGATATGTCCGTTCGTTTATTATCTTTTCGACAGTTCGATAAATAGACTAACATCGATATCTATACATATAAATAAAATTAGAGTGTCTGTTTGTAATATTGAAATAACTACACCAAAATACATTTTTTACAATTTTTGCCTGTCTGTCTGTCTGTTTGTGCCGGCTAATCTCTGGAACGGTTAGACCGATTTTGACGGGACTTTCACTGACAGATAGCTGATGTTATAAGGAAAAACTAAGGTTACTTACATTTTAGAATTTTGGACGCAGACGAAATCGCGGTTGCAGCTAGTTAAAAATAAAACTTTTAAAAATGTAGAGGTAGAAAGACGTCTTGTCATAACTACATGCCATTGCATCTCTTTATTTTGTATTTATTGTCATACCTAATAAAAATATAAAATATAATTAGGTAACTGACACAATTTTAAACTACACATTAAAGCTAAACGTAACAAAATCTGGCACAGTTACGTTCTCAAGTAATTGTAAAAAAGAAAATAAACGAACGACCACAATACAAGTTTACTTGTTGTAATTATAATCTCAGTTCCGCCATTTGATAACTATATCAACATCGAACTGCCCTTAAAAATATTTATGTAATACATGCAATTATATGACACAATGGTTTAATTTTACAATTTCCAATCAAAGCGTCCAGTAATTTATTTGCGATGTTATGTTTTTTTTTAACTTTTAACTCAAAAGACACAAATTTGACGGCGCTTTATGAATGCCTTCTCCCATCCTGTCAGAAGGGATGAGGTTAGTTGGGTTTCCGATAATCTCACTCACTGAACATCATTTTTCTGTAATGCCGGTCGTATATAGCTCTTATGGCAACTGCTTGGATATTGTAAAACAACCCCTAAAAACAAAGCCAAATTTTGTGTCAAACTGTATTTGAAAACAAAAAAGAAAATAAAACAAACGTATTCATAAGACGACAGTACGCTTACCTAAATTCTTGAAATACATATAAAATTTCGACAAATAAACACTAAGACCAACCAATAATGGTAACAAATTAATTTGAATATTCCAACTTACACTAAAACGCGATTATTGTCGCCAATTTCTTAATGAACGATATTTTATTTATAATCTACAACCGGTATTGGAACATTGAAGAGTATTTCTTGGTATTATTATATTCATATTTTTTAGTATTCAACATTTGGGCTGTAAGCTATACTTAACAAGGCTGTTTAAATATCCAATGATCAACACTCATCACACGCATTGTACCATAGTATACTGATATAAAATTTTTGTGAAGCTGAATAACTCAGATTATATTACATGGCAACACTGGATTCCTTCAAATGTAAGTAACTGTCTACTCCGAGAACATATATTTAAAAAAATTGTTTGTTTGTATTATAACTGAACTGTTTTATATATTAAATTAACATAACTACATTTAGAGTCGTTTAACTTCAGGTGGTGTACTATTATTGGCAAAATGATATGTACAAAGTATCGAAGCGACAAAAGTGTACTGGAGACAAGAAAAGGTGAATCGGTCCGGTCTTTGACAAACAAATCACTACTATTCCTAATAGGTTATACAGAACTAGAAATTCAATATCAATTGACTTTCAACTGATATCAATGCCAAATTAAAAGTCCTTAGGTACAGTTTTATAGGTCTCGTAAGTCTGTTTAGTCGAAAACAAGCACTTCGATACGCAGTAGTAGAAGTACACTATCCATTGGGTAGATTTGGTTCATCAAATGCACTTATTTCCATTGTATTACTTTGTACGTACACTATAAGGATACACACGGACGGTTAGACGAATGGCCGATACCATTGTATCAACTACAAATTGTTGATATTATTGTCGCGTTGAACTACTTACCCATCGACTGATTTTAATAAATAAGTTCATATGTTATGACTTGTAATGAACCGTTTTCCTCATTTCTTAATCTTCCAGGTACCAAACAATATCACACATACTTTTTTTTTCTAAAAATAATCGGGCCAACTGTGAAGTATGTTAGCTCTAACAAAAAAAACGATTCCTTAACCAGTTCATAAATGAAAGACGAAAAGAAGCAAATTGAAAACTTTCGTTTTTTGATGTTCAATACAATCGTAAGAAAACTTCAGTACAGATAGAGTTTCATATTATGTTGTTAATTTTAATCGTCATAAGTCCAAGCGTCCGTGGGCACACGCACTTAATAAATCTAAATGATATTCGGTGTTCACAGATTATGTATTTCATCCACGGAGCAAATACAAAGAAATACCCTAATCTACGATTATAAGCCGTGTCAACTGCGGTGACGTCAGGACCTGCTTATAGTCACGGGACACAGCCACTAAGGCCTTCTTCGTTTATATTTGCTCCGTGGTTTCATCTTTGTCCACGTTCGTAAACCAGTATTGCAAAAATAAACAGAAAAGCCAAATGAACTAACAGTATTCTACTATTTACTCAATCAGCGCTATACACAAACCATTACTTAACTAACAATAGCTAAGACCGAGTCTAGTACTTTTCAGTGTTACCATGCGTTAAAAACTAAAAAAAAAAACAATCCACAGATATATTTAGTATGTGTAACTCTGTGTATTTACAAAATGAAATTACGAACGCAGACTGAAGTTCTATTATATTGATAATCATATTTACATTTTGTATTAATACAATTGATGTGACGGGAAAACTTTGTTTAACAGAGTAGCCATATGTAAAAATTCAGTCTTATTTATTGGTATATATAACCATGTTTAAGGCAGTATCGGAGTTGTAGGGAATATATTTTCTAAAATAAAATGAAGAGTATCGTTATAGTGAAACATATACTACGCAAAAAAAAAAAACAATTATTTCATCCCAATATATTCTTCGTAGTAGTACTGTATAAGAAATACCAAGTTATCTGACATATGCCATACTATTTTATCGAATAATGTACTTAAATCATGGAAAACCCTTTAATTTGATAACCAATATTGCAGTTTCCAAAAAAAAATACTATAGCATCTCACATTCGACATATTTTTTTTTCGCATTATCATGTAAGAACACTTGGCTCACAACAAATCCAACGATATGTCGATTAACTAAATCTGTGAAGCAGTTTGGGATATATGAAGTAATAAATTACATAACATGCATATATACATATTTAAAAAGGAAAATCAAACACGAAAATACTTAAATTACTTTTCACGGTAAGGACATGGGAAATTCTTATTGCGATGATAAAATGAACACCCTTTATCACTATAATCTATATGCATTTCAACCTGCAAAATGACTCTTATATCAATCTAATCTAAGAGGTACTGTATGACAGTTCTGACAAATTGAAGAATGGGGACAGTGTCGAAGAAATCGACCACTACTATATCCGATTCTCGATATAACTTCCTTCTATTTACAAATCGATTTCAGTATTACAGATGGTATGTAATAAACATGTGAAATATACTCGAGTAAATAGATATTACATATTTTCATTATGCATTTTCATTGACAGTTGGATGTCAGTTGTAATTCATGTTTGTGAAACATTAAAAAACGTTTGGATTGAAAACGAATAGTTATTAATAAGTTCAATTATTCCTTCGTTTTAACGATTATCGGTATAAAAGTGAATTTGAAGATTCGACAACACTATAGTAAAAGACCTAACTAGGAAACTTTGGACTGATAAAAACAAACATCTATTGTGCATGAATTCTTTTTTTGCTTTGTTTTAAACATTCACACACATCAAATACGTTGTAAAAAAAATAGCTTCATAATGCCATGGTGTTACGAAAAAGGTAATAGAGATTGTGTGAGTACATCATACGGTACCTCCTAAGATGGACTATGTTATATATAATATATGTAAATAAACATATGAGAACCTTTCCATTAAAAAAACCTAAAGCGGTAACATCCGTGCTGTCGTATTTCGTTGGTGAGTGTATGACCGGAGGCCCATTGAATTACGGGTCATAGTAATCGTGGTAAGGGTGTCAGCATTACAATGCCATAATGACTGTCATGCCTTTTACGTCCCCAAGCAGGGCGTGAAGAAGCATTTCATTAAGCCATCATAGTGTACATCACCATACAGCATGACAGTGTATATCACCATGCAGAATGAGTATGCTGACAACTCTTAGATTCCATTCATGCTTTCCATTAGGCAGAGCAGTCACTATGGCAGACTTAAAAAAAAAAACCTAATTATAAGAGTGTAGTCTTTATTGTCTATCGGAAAATAACAAACAAAATAAAGAGATCGAAGACCTCAGATCAGCAAAATAAACAGATAATACTAGTTTATAACAATACGTTTCCACATCACATCAATTCATTTACAATATTGACAATTTGACAACTTGGACGCGTTTTACAAAAACGTACCGTCAGCAGAACAAATAACTTTACAATTATTTAACAATTTTCTTTGAACGGTTTGAAAGATATTGACACATGTGCTCTATCTAAAACTGTATCACAGACCCTAGAAGCATATTTTTTTTATTAGTACCTAACTATTGCATTTAATCATAGTAAAGCGTTCTGATTCGAGCTTTTGGTTATTGAGGTACTCATATTAATCATAAAAATTACATAACCCTAAAGAATGTTCGTATTATATTTTCTATTGACCATAACTTTATGAGACGCAATTGTAAATCTGGCGCAAGCAAGTAATTTATTGTTTTGATAAAGTTTTTTGTAAAACACACTGAGTTGCCATTGATTTTACTTTTTTTCGTGTTACACTTACTTTATAACTTAATATTGCACCTTTAGAACGAAAGATTTGATAAAATGTGTTGTAATTATAGTTCTGCTATAAACTGGCGGTAAAAAAATTAGAAAGAGATAGCTCATACGTCGATCTCTTTCGTTATCACGCCATCGTTTATGCATTTTTTATTCTGTGGGTGCGATGTATGTTATTTCTCCACTATATAATAGTTATTTAAATTATGCGTTATTTGCGTGTGTTTACAAAAAATAACATTTCAATGAAACTAAATTTTTTTATGGTTTGTGTTGTGCCAATATAAAAATAATATTTAGGTTTAAACGCAGTAATGTTAAATTTAATCTAGAGTGGTTAAGACCCGATTTTGGCACATGTTCACTTTAAAAAAAATGGATAAAGTAATAAAATTATTCATTAATAAACCAATCGATTGATCTTTTAGTGCGTAACAGGCAACTACAAGATTTTTTTAATACATAACAAATATAATGAAAAAAGAATCGAACCAGTCTAGTTTTGTACGAAATGACAACAGATATATGTTAAATTTTTGTTTTAGATATGAGCAATAATATAACTGTTCACCTGATGGTAAGTAACTACCACCACCCATGAACACTAGCAACTCAGAGTTCACGGAGACTGCGTTACCGCCCTTTTAGGGTCAACTAATACTAGCGCAGAATTGAAGTGTCAAACTTTTTAGGAACAAAGCGAAGTTTGAGAGAATTTGTGCGCATGCGCATGTTTTTACATTTGTAGTCTGACACAGACCAGTTTTCGATGACGACTGACGACGTGATAACGCGTTTATTCGCTTGGACGCGCGAATTCGGTCGAATGCCATCTTTTTTTATGTTGGAAGAAATGTGTGTATTACGTAATGGTGATAAGGTTGAATTTGCTACTTTAAGTTTAAGATTGACAGTTATACGCGCTTCCACTCTGCTCTAGTGTGAATTGACCCTTAGTTGCCCAGAATTATGAGGATTTATTTTAAAAAAAAATTCAGTACATAGATTCGTATCTGCATGGAGCTAAAGACGAAAATAAATGTTTATTTTTCATTTTTAGTATTATATAAATATGTTTGCTTTGAGGCGTATTCCCCTGGTATTGAGCACCGCATGTTTTCCATTCAATATCAATGGTTATAATTCTGCTGACGACACCAGGTACACTTACTACTACCGCAGTTTGGCCTGCCTCTGATGCCACATCGCGTACTTCGCGCACGCCGTGTCGATCATCTGGTTCATATGTCGTGTCAGAGATGTCGCTAGCGGCGTTAGATCTCGAAGCATTTTCTCCTGATGAACAAAGCAAAAGAATATTTATGTATTTACTAGCTGACTCGGCAAACGTTGCTTTGCCATATAAATTATTTCTAAGTAATTTGAGCGGGATGAAAAATGATTAAATTACTAAAATGGCTATTAAAAAATAAAGGTTGATCGTAGAAGGGTGAAAATTGAGGATTGTATGTATTTTTGTATGTTCTATCATAAAAAAATTGATATTAAAAATTTTGTCTAAAAAATAAAAAAAATTTAGGATTATACTACCCCTAACATTTAGGGGGATGAAAAATAGATGTTGGCCGATTCTCATAGATACCGGATAAGCACAAAAAATTTCATCAAAATCGGTCAAGCCGTTTCGGAGGAGTATGGCAACGAAAACTGTGACACGAAAATTTTATATATTAGATTCGATTCTCTATGCACAATTGACTAACGCATAAAAGTGGACGCTCTGCCACAGTAATTTTCTCTGTCTACTTTATCATCAACAGCCTTTACAGTCCACAGCTGGACATAGGCATCTCCTTAAATAGAAGGTATTGGGCTACTAGACCACGCTGGTCAGACAAAATGGTGTAGGTTTTTTTTCTAGCTTCGTTCTTTTTGCTGTAATGATTTCATTCGTAGTTTGCTCCCTTAGTCGTCTCTTATGACCCTACAGGATGAATAGGGGTGGTGGTGGGTACTTTGGGTGGTGGGAAATGTCTGACAATTTATAATAGTAGTACTTGACATATCTTACACACCACAGTCTAGTTTCAAATTCAGCAGTTTGTACTGTGGTAACCAGACTGCTAATAACACATAATTACAGACTCTCCACGAAACTTTGTACTATGTGGAAACTACTACTTTGTACTCACGCGGGTTGAGTTCTCGGCAAATATGTATACCCAGGATACCGATTTTATTCTATAATGACAATTGATTGTTTGGCATAGAGTGCGCACACCTATGTTTTTTTTTGGCAAATTTCTGTTCAGCTTAAAGCTATATTGCCGTTTATTAAACGTGGAGTGATCCTCCAGGTAGTGGACTAATTGTTTGTTGATGATACGTTCGAGTGAGTACCTTACAGAGAGGTCGGATTAGATTGGTCGCCTTTTTTGAGGATTGGACGATTTCCGAAATATAACAAGCGATATGAGCATGTCAAAGCAGGAGACAATTTAGGTACACGGTTCTTATGGACCTGACGGTTTGCCCACGATGAGCAAACCGTCAGGTCCACTAGCTTTCCAATCGTCGAGTGACAACAGTTCTGCACGGATCTCACTTTATCGCATATCCCGCATTGTGGAGTCACAGGTCGGAATGATAGGCGGGTGCACGCCACATTTGTCGATTCGAGAGTTAGCAGCAAAGAGATCAACAAGTAGTTTCGCTTTTACCTACGGCTGATGGGCAAGTAATCCATCGGGATATTTCAGTGGTGGTAGTAAGAGCTGGTAGTAGTTACTGTATGATTTTAGGCAATCGCATAAACTTACGACTACCCGTAGAGTACACAACGAATTTTTGGCCAATCTTCACAATACGCTGCGCTGCCCGTTCAAAATGTAAGCTGTCTTGCATTTTCTAGTGGCTTTGTTATACGCTACTTTTAGGCGATCAACATCAGAGTCGCCACGTGTGGGCCCTGGTCCAGTGACAGGTCTTCGTGCTGGCGACTTCACTGTGCACTTTGTGATCTTTGAAGCAGTGCTGAGCGCACAGGATGGATGCAAAGTAATCCCGCTTTCCATCCGAATTTGCTGACAAGCAGTGCCATAATCATGACTTGCTGTCACAAGTCGTGGTGGAGCAACAAGAGGCACCGCGGGGAACCGCAGGCAGTAGTTGGAGGATCCCAGAGGGGCGAAAACCTATACACTGTAAGACTTATCAGCAGTTAGGTCTAGCAAGGAGGGCGCTTGTCTCGATATGTCTGGTATCCTGTTTGACTGGAGCAGCGGCTGGGTGAGGTCATGCGTGAGAGCGAATGGATCGCACAGACTATTAATAATTACATGATATGTAATATAAAACACTAAACTAACGAATAAAGTAACTTACAGTGAGTTACCAATATTTTCAACGGACAAAATCTTTGCAGATACGAATGTCTGTTTACTAACCTCAAAAGGCCTTAGTTTAACATTTCTAAACCTGAGCAACGCTTCATAGAACTTCTCAGCCCTCGCCGCGGTGTCCTCGGGCTCGGCGCTAGCCCCGGGCTGGGGGAAACATCTCCACAGTTCCCGCAGTAACTCCCCACCTGACAGGTATATGCGGTGTAATTCCGACTTTACATCAGAAGGAATTAATTCTGAAAACAATATTGAATACTTATTTTTGGTTTTTAAGGGCAATACAATCATACATGAAACAGACAAAAAGAAGAGCAACAATTTGTGAATCACACAAAGTTAGTTCTTACTTAATACAAAAATCGAAACACTCAAACATATTATTATAAGTATTATTAATAAAACAAAAAAGAAATAGAAACAAAAATCTCTCTAAACTATCAACTGATTTAATTACATAGTTGTCCTCGCGGAAATATTGTCATTCAATGCATCGATGACATCTTGCTGCTCGCGCTGGTTGGTACGAAAACCGTTCTATTCGATTCTATTGCTAATTCTGAACAAATTATTTTCAGTTTTCATTATAAGTAAGACGTTGAACATATATGTAGGGGGTGTGATTACACGTTCATCGTTTGAGGACAGATTAAGAACACGGATTGTTACCACCCCTATTCATCTCGTGGGCATCTTAAAAGTCAGCTAAAGGAACAAACTACGCAGAAAAATAGCACTGCGAAGAGAATTAATAAGGGAGTAGGGTGTGTGTGAGGGAGTAGGGTGTGTGTGTAAGGGAGTAGGGTGTGTGTGTGAAGGAGTAGGGTGTGTGTGTGAGGGAGTAGGGTGTGTGTGTGAGGGAGTACGGTGTGTGTGTGTGAGGGGGTAAGGTGAGTGTGTGAGGGGGTAGGGTGTGAGTGTGAGGGGGTAGGGTGTGAGTGTGTGAGGGGGTAGGGTGTGTGTGTGTGTGAGGGGGTAGGGTGTGTGTGTGTGAGGGAGTAGGGTGTTTGTGTGAGGGGGTAGGGTGTGTGTGTGAGGGAGTAGGGTGTTTGTGTGAGGGGGGTAGGGTGTGTGTGTGAGGGAGCACGGTGTGTGTGAGGGAGTAGGGTGTGTGTGTGTGAGGGATTAGGGTGTGTGTGTGAGGGAGTAGGGTGTGTATGTGAGGCGGTAGGGTGTGCGTACTCACGTGCCATGGAGGCGGCGTGGTGGTGGCGCATGAGCGCGCCGCCCGGGCTGAGCTCGCCCAGCGCGCCCACCGCCGCGCCCGCGCTCACGCGCACCGGCCGCAGACACTGCTGCCCGCTCGACCACGCCTGCCGAACCACACGCAAAAACTCACTAACGCGATACACGAATACTGGAAACCGGTTTTACAATAGGGTGGGCCACTAATTAGTTAACGTTTGAAAAAATCGTATAAAAAAACCATTTCATATATTATAAAAATTGTTTATTTACAAAACAGCTAATTTGTTGCAAATTATTTTTTAGAGATTACATAGTCTAAATGACCAAATGACATGATTTTTCTTTTAGTTGTCGTAATGTATTTGGTTTATTAATGTAGACGCGATTCTTCAAATAACCCTATAAAAAGAAGCCTGCTGGGGATAGACCTGGACATCTGGGTGGTAATGGAAATCATCTCGTCTGGAAATCAGTTTTTCCGGTAACATGTCTTTGACCATCAGCAGGAACTCATTGGATGTACGTCAAGTGGCTCCATCTTGTTGAAATAATGTATTACGACTGTAACCAGTAAATTCCAGTAGCATCGTTCACAAGAATTCCCATATCATGTTTGCGCGGGATATTAGATTTAAATGTTAACGAATTCTTGGCCCACATTTACATTTTACCTATTTTGATGATAATGTACTCTTAGAAGATTTCGACCACGGCGGTCAATCTCAACGGAGACCAATCAATAAAGCAGAAGTGTACAGAGTACAGAAATGAGTGCACAATCGTAGGTGCACTCAATCGTAGGTGAATCTCATCTAACACGACCGCGAAGAGATCAGGTGTAGGATCGACAGCCTTATGTACACTCCGAGGCTCAGGGGTCAAGACCCCAACTTTCAAAGCTGCTTTTAATCTAATAATAAGCAATTTTATAATCAGAAAAATTCAATAACACTTTCTTGGTCCGATTGGTATCGCTACCAACCTATAGTTATGTATGTATATAATTTCTTAAGAATTCTCGTAATACATTCATCAAAAATATAACTGAAATTGTCAGCAGAACTTTTTACCTTGGTATACGATAATAAAAATTCTAACTGATATTCTAAATGTGAATGTAAGTTTGTTTATTTGTTACGTCCCCACGCCTAAACCACTAAACCGTACAAATTGTACACTAAACGTAAAAGCTAGTACTAAATAAATCAAGTTAAACACAAAATAGGTGGGAACAAAGGTATTTAAGTAATTACCTATAATTGAGTAGCTAAATTACCTTTAAGTAAGTAATGTTAAAAATCTATGGTTTCGATCCTTATTATAAAAGCCATAGAGAAATTATTGCATAATTTGTGTAGTATTTATTATTAACTAGCTGACCCCGCGAACTCTGTTCCGCCTTAGAGGCAATAAATAAGCAGATTTTGGATTTTCAAAAAAAAAGAAACAAGTATCCTACGTCCGTCTCCTGGTTCTAAGCTACCTCCCCACCAATTTTCAGCTAAATCTGTTCAGCCGTTTTTGAGTTATAAGTCGTGTAACTAACACCACTTTCTTTTATATATATAGATAGATATACGATTAACTTACTTGGCATATTGATGCGAGCGCCGACAGCGGTGGGGGATTGCTCGTTTGTGCGTGCACTTGGTGCGATTGCGTCGATGGACCTAAAAGATATCGTTCTATCTGCAAAACAATATTTTGATGTCGTTACTATACGTACATAGCAATAATTCCGTTTGGAAACAGTAACATCTATAATACATATAATAACTAGTTGACCCGGCGAATTTCATACCGCAAAACATTTTTTTTCTTTTTTAAATTTTTTGCCGGGCTGATTTGTGGATCTAAACTATCTAGAGTGCCACCCAAACGCGTACAAAAAATTCATTCAAATCGGTCAAGCGAGCAAGGAGGAGTTCAATGATAGATGTACATGTATATAGAAGACATCAATTCAAAATTCAAACTGCCTCGGTGGCGCAGTTGTACATGAATGTATGCGACTGCTGAATTTGAGGTTCGGTTCCCGGGTCGTACCAAATGTTTTATGACCTGCAAACATGTGTTTCGGAGTTTGGGTGTTTTCTATGTATAATATGTATATCTTTACGAAGAAAAATTATAGTATGTATTTATACCAGTTATCTAGAACCCATAGCACAAACTTTACATAGTTTAGAACTGTGGTGTTGTGTGCATATGGTAGAATGAAAAAAAAAACTAAATCTGGACGAACACTAATTTCTTTTATTTTATTTTTATTGTATCGAAATAAGTAACCATTTACAATAAACCAATTCAAACACTTTCGCTTACCCAGCTTTCTGTTACACATATTCGTCCCTTTTAACAAAATCACATAATGAACAGTTACAAATAATTGAACGTAAACACAAAACACTATTAAACACTAACAGATAGCGTATTTATTAGTTTATATATGTGTATTAGTTGGAAAAGGCATTAATGCAGCTATGGCTATTGGTAATCCCTTGTACCTTTTCCTATCCTTCCAATGTTGGTTCTCATATACGAGAAATAACTCAGTCTAATACAATCTTATAGTTACCTACTTTTTTCTTTTCCTACTCAGTTATACTATACAGTATGAAGCACACACACAACATTAAAAAAAAATTAGTTTATGGTCAGTAAATAAACCCGAGTCAAAAAACAAAATCCAGTTTTGACCTCAAAATCTTCAATTCCTTTGATCTTTTATTTGCCGCACAAAAAGTAACTCTATTTTAACACTCAAAACCCTCATTGAAGGCTATGAGGTTTAAATATGGATTACCCATAGATTTGAAATCTTAACTTTACCCTCAAAACACTCATACATCGGAAAGTTGTAGTTGGGACTTAGAAAAATTATCGTTCAGAAAAAAAAATGTTTTTTCTAATAATTTGAAATTTTTTAAACTAATTTAAAAACTTCAAAATTTACCGAAATGCTGTTTTTGAGTACTAAAAAATGTCAAAAGAGAAAAAATAAAAAATAAAAATTTTTTGAACTATCCGTTTTGGTATGGAATACTCCTCTACATAAAAGGAGTGGGGGTAAATTTAATGGGACGTTACATCATATGAGGTTTTTGAGGTTCAAAGCCGTATAGGATAATTTTTATATGGTTTGAGGTTTTTGAGGGTCAAATGTTGATTCCATAGTTCTGATTTTACCCTCAAAGTTGTAAAACCGTCCGTAAGTAGGATTTTGAGGTAAAAACTGAGACTACTTTCTATGTTAAATTCAATCTAAAAAAATCAAGCTGACCCTCGAAAACCTCATTGAAGATTTTGAGGGTAAAATATGTATTTACTTTTTGACTCGGGAAATAAAGGTGTTAAGATAAGATATCTAAGATAAATCTTAAAGGTGTTAAGATAAGATAAAATACAACTTACTTTAGATAATTTTAACTCCTGGTTATCTTCGTTTACGGAACTATCTTCCAGATCTTCATAATGGATCTTTTCTAATATTCTCTTTTTCTTCTCCGGTGGTTCTGTACTATTGGATTCTTCTGCCGGTCTCTTCTCCGCGACTCCGTTTACATCTTTCACGCCGTTTTCAACAACTTTGTTGTTATTTGTCGTTTTACTACTACTGTTATTATTACTATTACTAGAGTTTGTTTTATGACTAGCTTTGAGCACCTGCAAATAAAAAAAAACACTTAAAAGCCAAAGGATTCGTAACTCTTTGATAAACAAATTAATTTAATATATAAAATTCTCGTGTCACAGTTTTCGTTGCCATACTCCTCCGAAACGGCTTGACTGATTTTGATGAAATTTTTTGTGCTTATCCGGTATCTATGAGAATCGGCCAACATCTATTTTTCATCCCCCTAAATTTTAGGGGTAGTACAACCCTAATTTTTTTTTTTATTTTTTAGACAAAATTTTTAATTTCTATTTTTTTATGATACAACATACAAAAATACATACAATCCTCAATTTTCACCCTTCTACGATCAACCCTTATTTTTTAATAGCCATTTTAGTAATTTAATCATTTTTCATCCCGCTCA
The DNA here is from genome assembly GCA_949316085.1 of Hypercompe scribonia. Taxonomy (NCBI): domain Eukaryota; kingdom Metazoa; phylum Arthropoda; class Insecta; order Lepidoptera; family Erebidae; genus Hypercompe; species Hypercompe scribonia. The sequence continues at coordinate 13,449,585 of OX438989.1, forward strand.
AATTACTTAGAAATAATTTATATGGCAAAGCAACGTTTGCCGGGTCAGCTAGTTTTCTATATTAGTCAACATTGCGGATTAGCGGATTGGCCTAATTAACTAACAATCAATATAAATGTATTTATAACTAAAATATATCGATGACGTGAAAAATACCAGGATCCAACGAGCATGCAGCGATTGAATAATAATAATTGATGAATGTGGACGAAGCAAAAGAGGTATGTGACGACCGTAGTGAGTGAAGATCAATAGGCTAGATGACACCTTAGTCAAATTAGTTACTTTTTATCATCTGTCGAAATGACAATTTTGTATGACAAATGTACTAAATACAAAATAGTGACGTCACTGTTTTAAACTACTCAATTGAACAATATATTTCACTGTATATTTGATTGAAATTCGTAATAATAATAAAAAGCTATGTTAATTGTATTTTCTGAGATGTTTCGTGATATTAGTTGTAATGAAGTGGTCATTGGTATTTATTTACGGTACAGTCATCTAGCTAATTGTCTCTGCCTACCCCTCTGGATAATAGGCGTGTCTTTATGTATGTATAATATGTATACTCTGTCCCCAAGAGTTACGAAAGATCACGCCCTGCCTAGTTTCAGATCGGACGGCCGTATGTATGTCCCATGTTATTAACATTAATTATTAAAACAGCATAAGTACACTAAATGAAGGAAACTTTCATTTTATAAAGAAAAATTATATTTGTATTTCTTTGAAGCTTTGAAATATTAAAAGTGTACTAACCATAATGGAGTGTTGGTTGAACCGCTTGATCATATTTCTATGTATTGAAGCGTTTTCTCCCTTCTCTTTTTCGTGGGGGGCGTCATCTTCGTTTGGGAGAAGAGGGACTGGTTCCGTAAATTGAGGGAGGTCAACCTGTTGATTAGTAATAATGTGATTACGTTGATACCACCTTGTCGTAAGTGACAGATGGACAACTTAATTTTCAATAATTTTATCATACTTCATTTAGGTATAAACATTAAAAAAATTCAAAGTAGCATTACTTATAATAACTTTTTTTTAATGTGTACAATTGGCTTAAATGCAACTAAATTATGTAAAAGCGGCTACACACGACCCTAAAATCACTGGCAATATCGGGACAGTGGTGGGGAGGACCCTAGATCGTATCATAAATCGCGTCGTGTGTAGGTAAATCCTACCCGATTTTCACCCGATTTTCGTGTGTAGAGTAGTAGCCGATTTCATCCCCACTACCGCTGTCCCGATATCGCCAATGATTTTAGGGTCGTGCGTAGCCGCTTTAAACTGTATTTTTGTTTTTCGATTTTTATAAATAAGAGGTGAGGTACGTATTTTTTAAATTTGAATAGGGCCAAGCGGGTAATATACCCTTACAAAATATGTAATTCTTAATCTGAAATCTTTTTAATTCTCTGGTTTTTCTACTAAAATATACATGTGTTACACATCATCCTTAAATCTTCCGCAAATCTTCCTCTTGTACCACTGTTTCTATTGGTGAAAACCGCATTAAAATCCGTCCAAGAACAGAAGGCGACTACACTTTATACTATGTAAAGAACAAGGTACGAGAAGAGTAACAAACATAAAAAATCTTGTGAATTGAAAAACGTTTAAAAAGAGAAATGATAGCGAGACCTACTGTGAGATCTAATGGCGTATGTTTCATAGCTGACGCAATCGCTTGGTCGTCCATTTTGGCACATTCCCCAAACAGGTCTTTACTAGATGATGAAGCTATGCGATCCCTGAAAAAAAAAACCCAAAATGTCATACGTTACAGTCCCTGGTGTCAAAGACAAGCACAGTATTGCTATATATTCTCAACGCATTCATCTCATTCTTGTTTCTTAATAAATATGGTATTGTTTAGTTGTTTTATTTCGGAAAACAATGGATATTTTGTGGCAGCTGAAATTGCATAGCCGTTTCTTATCTATCACACCAATAATTATTTTATTTATACATATTTCAAACATTTCAAAAATATTAGAAATAAAAAGCTTATATTACTTGAGGTAACTGAATTCCCAAAGTTAAGCCCTAATTTATCCCCAGTGAAATAGGGTCTGACCTCTCCTGACCTTGCATATCCCATCGGTTCTTAATAAAGCAGTAGTAGTTATAGAGTGTTTAAATGTTATCAACATTGTCAACACCCTTTATAGTCCACTACTGGACTATAAAGGGTGTTGACGAGGCCTCTCCTTAGCAAGAAGGTTTTGGCCTACTATAACACGCTGGCCAGATGGGTTGGAATAAGTTTTCCCTCTCTTTGTAATGATATTGTCTTGCATACTTTGTTCCCTTAGTCGCCTTTCACGACACCCACGGGATGAATAGGGGTGGTAACACTATGTATTCTTAATCTGTCACCACACTATCCTATCCTACAATAACTTACACTACTATACACTTATTTAATTATAAGAAACTTCACTTGATTCTGCCAAATTTCTGGTTTTTCAATCTCGAGTTTTTAAATGTTAGGGGTACAAGATTTGTGTTTTATTTATCTCCACCTTGTAATACAAACTTACATTTGCAGTTATATCCTAGTTAGCACGGAATTAAGGACTTCTTGTATAGAACTTTTATATAAAAATATTTATGAGAATAGATTAACACACAGGATAATGTTGTTTCCAATAAAATTTCTACTCACCTATGAAAATAATGTGACTGAAAAAACTTGGTCCAAAACTCGGCTTCTGTCATTTTGTTGGGCACATAGTCTATATGTTTCTTCCTTACAGCTGGATATGTTTTAAATATGGCGTCTATTATGTCTTGTGTAAGATTATATTTGAGACCATTGCATCCGTCTGTCTGTGGTTGAATGTCAGCTAAGAATGCACCAGATACTCCTAAAAATAATGAGTAGAGATTGAATAATGCTATACCAGTTAAAAATTAGAATAAAATTAGGGTCTCTTCCAAATCACATTAACGTAATTCAAGAAATCAGAAATTCTAGGTAGTAGAGCCACGCTGATTTCAGCACGAGCAGGCCGGCTCGACCGGGACAGTACTACCCTCCCACAGAAGACCAACCTAATACGCCAGCATCCGTGTTGTTGTGTTTCGTTGGTGAGTGTGAGACCGGAGGCCCATTGATGCAGGGGTGACAGTTATCGTGGTAACTGTGTAAACCTCACACTGTCACGATGACTGCCATGCCTTTTATGTCCCTAAGCGGGGTGTGAAACAGTATCTCACAAGGCCGCCATGGTGTGGGTCACCATACTGCATTGTCTACATTTGCAATGAGTATGGTGACCACAACTCTTGGATTCTATTCATGCTTTCCATCAGGCAGAGTAGAATCACTTTGGAAGGCTCTTAATTTAGAAAAAAAAAGTCATGTTTATCTTATGCCACACAAAACACACGCACGCAAAAGAAATAATTGTATAGTAAGCATGCTCATTTGTATTGACTGAGCTTCGTAAAGTACGTAAAGCCTTCGATCCTGCACTTGATCTCGCCCCGGTCTTGTTGAATAACCGTCTCATCTCAGTGAGCGGACAGAGGGTGCACCTGTGTTTGCACACACACTTGTGGACTATATTATCTCCTACGTATTTGAGTAGTCTCCGTTGAGACTTGCCGCCGTGGCCAAAATCGGCTAGAAGTACATCAACATCATTTGTATCGAATATAACAGATGTATGTAGTAAAATGACTGCCTTGGTGAAGCAGTGGTAGCGTATGCGACTTCTGTACTTGAGGTCTCGGGTTCGATTCTCGGGTCGGACCAAATGCTTCCATGATGTGAAAATATTTGTTTTGGAATTTGAGTGTTTCGTACGTATATGTATTTATAAAAAAATAGTATATATGTATTTATATCAGTTGTCTAGTATCCATAGTAAAAGCTCTGCTTAGTTTGGGACTAGATGGCGTTGTGTCAAAAGTCTGAAATATTTATTTATTTATTTAAAATATAAAAATACTTATCAATAAGTAGATAACCATTGCCTAAGTACTGGTCTACCTAGTGTGGGTCAGGTAATTCACTCATCGGTGTCTAAAGTATCTTAAGTTTCTTAATTATTCTAGCTACAACATATGCCATCTACACGTAAAAGGAAACTCTATGTCATCATCATCATCTCAGCAAAAATACGTCCACTGCTGGACATAGGCCTCCCCCAAGGTTCTCCACAACAGCCGGTCCCGTGCCGCCCGCATCCAGCAGAGTCCCGCGACCTTCACCAGGCCGTCGGACCACCTTGTGAGGGGCCTACCAACGCTGCGTTTCCCAGTACGCGGTCGCCACTCCATAACTTTACGGCTCCATCGGCCATCGTTTCTGCGTGTGATGTGGTCCGCCCACTGCCACTTAAGTTTAGCAATTTTACTGGCAATATCGGTGACCGTGGTTCGTCTGCGAATCTCCTCATTCCTGATTCGATCACGCAAAGAAACTCCGAGTATTGCTCTCTCCATTGCCCTTTGGGTGACTTTGAGCCTTCTTATCAAGCCCATAGTGAGCGACCATGTCTCTGTGCCGTAAGTCATCACTGGCAACACACACTGGTCAAAGACTTTTGTCTTGAGACTCTATGTATAAATGAATAAATACATATTATTTCATACCTACAAAGTAGTTAAATAAAACAACTTACCAGCCTCTTGTTTAATACTATTTGATTCAGTGTAGTTTTTTAATGTGGGTGTATTCCAATATTCTTCACTATTTATAACTTTTGATATCACCAAATCTTCGTACAAGTGTTTCAGTGTGGGATGTAAGGACAATAACCTGTTAACACATTGTATATTATTTAAAAAAAAAAGCGAAGTCACCAACGCGTAAACACTTCGACTATCAAATACATAAATAGAATATAATATATGTATAGATTAATACATTTTAAAACTTTAAATACATGTTACAGCTCGCCTATGCCCTAATTTAAAAAACTGCCTCGTTGGTCTAGAGGTTAGTGTACGACTGCCGGTCAAGAGGTCTTGGGTTCGATTCCTAGGTCGGGTCAAAAAATGTTATTGAGTTTTCTGGTTATAGAAATGCTTAATAACAGCCCGGAGCCTTAACTCCCTTGCCTCAAAGAGCCCTAAAACCGTCGGTCCTGCTCCCTGATCTTCCCTGGTCAAACTTGATACAATCGTCTCATCATTATCTCAGCCAAAAGATGTCCACTGTGGGACATAGGCCTCCCCCAAAATCGTCAAGTACGGAAAACTTATTTAGAACTTGAAACAGATTTCAAACCACCACTCATTCATATTATATCACTAAGCGCATACATCAAACGTTACAATTTTTTGTGCATACAATTTCTCTAAAACAAATTTACAATTCTAGAATTTCAATGAGTACTGGTTTATGAGATTGTAAAGGACCACTAAATCGATTATTAATAGATGAACACATTATACGTGATAATGTTTAGCTAAAGTATCTTAGTTAAATTAAATAGTGTATTTATTGTATCACAGCTCTGCGTTACCTGTTTTCTATATACACTCAAAGGTTGCACATCTAACCAATCAAATCTAAAACTACTTAAGACATGTTGATTGCATCCAGAAACCCACTGCAATATTCATACAACTTAAACACTTTTTACATATTTCATATTTCAAGGTGTGATCATGTCAGAGAAACATATTTATACCCAATAAATAACACCTAAAGAAGCTAAGCCGAGTTAGAGACTACTTCTAAGCCAAAGTTACTAACGAAAAAGAAAGTCTAAATTATACTAACTAACTAAACTTGTATACTCACACTACAGCATTGCTATTATCACATTACCCACCTTCAATATACTGAAGAAAGACTTTGTATATTTTTTTGTGTCATGCATGTATAACTAAATTATACTAACTAATAATAAAATAATAATCATTGAATGCTGCCCCACAAAGGTTCTTTAATATTAATATTTCTAAAAAATGTGTTCTTTAGCTCCTTTGTGGGAGATTGGTATTCCTATTAGGTGTCCTTGTAACTGATTACCGACTACCCGTACAATACAATATAATAGTATACAAACATAACTTTGTATACTATTAACTTTTTCAGTTCATAGTTAATCTTAACTTTTAACAAACTTTCTTCTGTCATACATAACTAAACTAAATAATTAACTAAGTTTGTAAATTGATACTTTTTAGTTGTGTAGTACACAATCTAAAGTTACATACACAATTTTATCTCATTAATGTTTTAACTAAGACTAAAAATATCACTCAAATTAATTATCACTTGGGAAATAATAACATATCAATAGTAGTCTCTTACTTTGATTTCATTTCAAGCTCTCCATCAATCTGTCTCTTAAACTTGGGCAGCAGGTTCTGCAGTAACATTTTAACCTTGTCACGATCCTTTGCCTGTGCGTCTGCTCCTCCAGGGTTGACAAAATGGAACGTCGAACATGCTCCATCATGTAGCACTACTTGGAGCTGAACCTTTGGTTTACCAGCTGGAGATATTTTTTGAGCTGCAAATAAAATGATGTTTGTCACATACTTTTTCTACAAGCAAATATGATACTTAAGTTACACATCCAGACAACTAAAATAATTGCAAAATATATGAAATAGCCTCAGATATTTTATAGTCATAGATTTAAACAGTTGATTGTTAAACGCTGGATCTCGGACTGTCTGTGTTTAAAATGGTATATTTCATGATTATTATCATTACACTGTTACAAAAATCTTTGTCTATAAAGGGCCATTGTTGGAAAACATCAGTTGTAAATAATCAATGCAGTTCTGTTTTGGAAACACAATAAACCCTCTATCAGATTGATAACTTACTGCTGTGCATATGTATAATAGCCCCAGAGTATCTAGAAGTTTTATTTACCTACTATACATTTGTGGCTATATAACACAATTCTTATCGAGTTTCTTAGCTCTTCTCGGTAGCAGTTGTTCGAAATGGTGGTTGGGAACAATATAATCTCTACTCGGTAAAAATATGATGTTTTTATAAACACTATACGAAGTTCAAATGAAAAAAAAAAGATTTTTTAATGCTTTATTTTAAGAGCTTGCTCAAGTGACTCTACTCTGCCTGATAGAAAACATTAATCAAATCCAAGAATCATAGTCATTGCAAATGCAGACAATGCAGTAATGTGACTCATATAAATTTCATACTTTATCAATTACATAATAATCATCATTATCTCAGCCAAAAGACGTCCAGTGCTCGACATAGGCCTCCCCTAAAGTTCTCCACAACAGCCGGTCCCGTACTACCCGCAATCCAGCAGCTTTCCATCGTAGGTCATCGGACCACCTTCTCGAAGGCCTAACAACGCTGTCTTCTCCAGTACAAGGTCGCCAATCATAGTGAATAATAATAATAATAATGGAAAAATTGTTACAACAAACAATTGACTATTAGTGTTTATATGTAATAAATTATATTTTACATTACTCCTTATTGTGATATTTGACACAAAAATTGTCACTTAAATAGCCATTTTTATAATAACACTAGCTAACCCGGCAAACGTTGTTTTGCCATATAAAAATGACGATTGATCAGTTTTCGACCGGAGAGGAAAAATGATTAACTTACTAAAATGGCTATTAAAAAATAAGAGTTGATCGTAGAAGGGTGAAAATTGAGGATTGTATGTATTTTTGTATGTTGTATCATAAAAAAATAGAAATTAAAAATTTTGTCTAAAAAATAAAAAAAAAATTTAGGGTTGTACTACCCCTAACATTTAGGGGGATGAAAAATAAATGTTGGCCGATTCTCATAGATACCGGATAAGCACAAAAAATTTCATCAAAATCGGTCAAGCCGTTTCGGAGGAGCATGGCAACGAAAACTGTGACACGAGAATTTTATATATTAGATAGAATATCTTCTAACAATGTATACTTAAGAATAATGAGTATCATATCACCATTTCTATTCGTCATATGGCGGTTGTAAGAGCAGACTGTAAGGAGAAGGAAAACTTAAAACAAACCCTCTACCAACTTGTATGGCCAGCATAATGTAAAAAGTCAAAACCTTGTTTATATGAAGAGGTTTATGCCCAGCAGTGGACTATCAAATTCTGTTGATGATGAGATGATAAATGACAAAAAATATATATTCTGACGGACTCATAAATTGAATCAAAGTTCAGCATTACTTTATTTTTAGATTAATCTACATGGAAATGTTGAGACTGTCCATTTCTTATAAAAAAAAACAAAACTTAAAAATAAAACTGCAGTAAAAAAATTAATGCATAGTCTCAAACTCGTATGTTATCAGAGTAAAGCTTGAAATTATTTTTTTTTGTTTTTTTTTCCTTTGCGATTTGAATTAATGTTATCAATAGTATTGGTTATTAGTCTTTTAAATACACCAAAAGTTTCGTTACCCTTAATATGGATACTTTGTACAAGCAAGCAACTCAAATTGTGGTATTGGTTCAGAAAGGTTACGATGAACAAACAATTGCTGGAAATTTAAACTAGTCTACAGTTTCAAGAGTATACTGAAGGTTTGTAAAAATCTAAATAGAAAGAAGATCCGATAAAAGTAGAACTCGAGCAATCGACGACTAACTCGTGACAACTGACTTAATTTTTCAATTTCCCCAAGAAATCATTTTCTCATGCCAGTAAACATCAAAACAGAGTTGAATGAAGTGCATGAGTGCAACAATTAGAAGGAGGCTTAACGAAGCGGCAATCACCCTTTTTAGACCAGCATATTGTCCAATACTGTCTGCAGCTCACAGAAAAACTCTTTTAAGGTTTGCATGTGAACATCTTTATTAGATTTAAGAGCAATGTGCCTCTGTATTGTTCACCGATGAGTGTGGAACATGTTCAAATGCTGCAGAAGGTCGCAAAAGAGTCTATCGTCGACGTAGGGAGAGATATGATCAAAGTTGCATTAAGGAATGTGTACCTTTTGGAGGCTGTTTGTATATGATATGGAGTGTTTACCGATATGGTACATCAAAATGGTAGAAGAAATGGTTTGATAACATATTATATAACAGAGGTTTTAGAAGTTCACTTAGTACTTTAATAGGCGAAAATTTTACTGTAATGTAAGAAAATGCCCGACCCTATGTCGCTGCACAAGTACATTTACAAGAATGCAACAATACTCTGCAAGGTTTTATCTCCCTGACAGTTAAAAATCCTAACCCGATCCATGGGGACTCTCCTACGTATTGCCACTATGTGAGCAGATTAGAATCTGTTTAATAGATTATAATCATCTGTAATTATTACAGAAGCAATACATTTTATTAAAAAAATAAACCTATGCTTCAATTTTTTTTATTGTAAAAATCCATTTTCAATAAATCACATAAAACCAATTTTTGCATAGAAACATACATTTAAGGGTATGATACTATACCGTTATGAAATTAACTAACCAAACCATAGGTTTCATTGTAAATTTATATTAAAAGTTTGAATACTTGGTTAAAACTTTTGTTTCAAAGGTATCTTGAACATTGATGCAGTTTATGAGTCAGTGAATACTTCTCAAGCTATGCTCATCTAATTTCTTTTGAATGTAAATTAGTAAGACATACAAAAAAAAAGAATAATAAAGAAAGTGAATAGAATAGAAGAATGAGTAGAAATTGAAATTCATATAGAGTAATAATAGTATAAATACTATAAGTGTTATGATGGCTAGATGTAATCTTCTACGCCTTGCATACGAGGAAAAGAGGAAAGACATAAATTAATTTACATGCATAATGCTTTTCAATATATTATTAGTCTCGAAATATTATTAACCATGCTGAAAGAAGTCAAGATATAAGCAGATTTGGGAGTCAGAATAATTGAGGTCTTGAAATGGCAAGAATATTTACTGTTGAATGTTAAGAAATCTAAAAGTTTGATATATCTCATTAAAAAAGCCTTTGGGGTTCTAACATGAGAAATAATGCTTCAGATTTACAAAACATTTGTCAGACAAATATTGGAGTATGAATTCATGATCTTGAGCCCAAATATTCTTCCAAGATCTTCAAGATCATTAAAAGAATGACCTTATGAAGAATGCTTGTAGAACCTAAAATTAACAACTCTAAAGGATTACAGAGAACAAGGAGACAAAATTAAAGCATATAAGATCTTAAATGTACATGATGTTGAGATGTTCATGTGAGGTGACAATGCTCATCTGAGAGGTTACAATTTTAAATGTTGTACCAGTTTCCCGAGCATCAATCCTCACAAACAGTTTCTAAGCAATTGTATATTCAGAGCTTGGAAACAAGCTTCCAGATGATGATATATCTGCCCAAATTAATAAATCGACTCGATAAATATTTAGTGAAATCCAAAACAGAAAACTGATTGCAACCTTTCAGTTGTATCAACTTGCCTGCCGGTTTATATAATATAATAATAATATTTACAGCATTTAGTTATGAATTATTCTTTCAAGGACAAAGTAATTCATAAATAATAACTTCATACATTTATCGGATCAAAAATAAGCAGACACTGCACTGTGATGTTCAGACTAACATAATTACTTCACCAACAGCCTGTAACAGTCCAGTGTTGGACTTAAGCATCTCCTTAGAAAGGAAGTTTTGGCCTACTGTACCACGTAAAGAGGGTTTTGGCCTTCTGTACCATGTAAAGAAGGTTTTAGCCTGCTGTACTGTGGTACAAGCGAGTCCAGGCAAGTTAATAGAAGATTTATCTTTCTTTCTCTTTACAGTGATGTTGTCCTGCATAGTTTGCTCTCTTAATTGCCTTTTACAGCATCTATGGGATGAGTAGGGGTAGTGACATTTTATATTTTTTAATCTACGATCAGTGAAACATATTTATCTATTTCTATATGTTTAACATTATAAAGAAAATAGACACAGAATAAATATTCATTCTCATCTCACAGTATTTGTCCTGGTAAGGAATTAACCAAACAATAAATACTAACGATCAAGCAGGGTCACTAACCACCAGACCAATAAGAAACAAGTATGTACAATGATTTATCTACAACTTGTGAATGAAACAGTCTCTTATAGTATTCAAAAACAGAATACGGATATTTGTACTTCAAAAATGCTTGTACTATGTACCAATACATTAAATTCCTAGTTACAACACAATATAATCGAAGACTCTGTAATTTGTTGATATGTTACAACAGTATCTAGGGTATATTGTATAGGTAGCTTTGGTTTATATACACAATAACTGTTACATTATGTTTAACAATAAAAAAATTTTACTATATAATTAAGTTCGGATACGTAGTAGCGAAATACTTACTTTTAATATCAGCGTATTTGTGGGAAACTGCAACAGTATCTCTATTTTCTAACATCCATGCTAACCTTTGATTCATAACATACAGGGTTCCATCACCTTTCTTGTACCTCACGTGGCCCACACTAAGTAAAACATCCTCAGATGATGTGGTCATTTTCAATCCTCACTTTTTATAAACAAACATCAACAGTTCAATCATTAAAAAGTTACAAAACGTTAAAACTCTGATGCCCCAACTCTTAATAGCTCTACGCGAATATGTAAACTCGATACAATTAACTCCTCGCCTTATAATATAGGTGTTTCATTAATAATTTAATGAGATTAGTGTGTGTTTCTAAATATTAACGCTTATTTCGAATATAAAATCGAAGAATTATAAAATTCTATGTACAAAAAGCATATCACAGTCCGTCGACCATTAGCGGATTTGACAAACTGTCATGCTGGTTTTTTTTTAAAGTCTACTTCAAACAGTGATACAGCCTCATCAAAACACGTGCATTACGTAAAATTTCTGTAGAAAAATATTTGAATTATACTAATATAGAATAACAGTGTTGATAATTGAATTTTGCTTGCTGATAATTGGCTATTGCTTTCCAAATACAATTTGGGAAAAAAATCTTCTTCACAACTATGTTACAAATTATAGTTTATAATATTGTCTTAGATGAAATCGGTGGCCATACTATAAATAAAGAAATTTTCAACACATTTTACGTCAAATTATTTTATGGCATGGGCATGAAAAAACATCTCACTAAACAGTCCTGGTGCAGAGCACCATACTAAATTGTTTTGCATTCGCAATGAATATATTGAACACAAATTTTGATTACATTCATGCTTGCCATCAGGCAAAGTTGAGACATTTCAACAGGATCTTAAAACAAAAAAAATAAAAAATTAGTAAAAGTGTTGCGTTGAATAAAAGACACCATTTTTTCTCTACAGATTTTTTCTAAACGTATTCTACATTTGTGTGTATGGACAGTGAATTACAAAATTGATAGTACATTTTTAATCGTTCAATTTTATCAAGGTAAGTTCAACTGTTTCACCGTGATCATGAACGCATCGTAAATAGACCGCCATTTAAATATTTTTATACAGCAACACAAAACATTGACAACCCAAAATGCAATCATGGCGCACGGGGCACTGTGTTTTTAGAATGCTGAGAAGTTTTTACGTAAACACTTCGTTATTTTACATTGTAAACGCTTTATGTGTTTTTATAAATTATCTTTGAATCATCAAGATTATAGTGAAGCATACATGTGTGTTCCAAAAGTGAAATTTTCACCTATTCGGAATCACGACTCTGTACTACTAGACACTTGCAGGTATAAAAATCATGAGATTTGCTGTTTCAGGAGTCTTAACATCTATAACATGATTCTATATCATTATAAATATAGTGTATGCGCCAAATTACGTGTTTAATGTAAAATTAGCTTTGAAGTATCGTAACAAATCTGATATATTCGTTTGTTCCAGATAACTTTGTTGGTGTCATAATGTCAGAGGCGTACGCCCGTGAGATACTGCGAAGGAATGTTGCGCAAATATGCCAAACTATAGGATGGAACGGTATAAACTCAACCCCACTGGACATAATGGTGCATGTAATGGAGAAGTACATAAGGTCACTTGGGACACAAGCTAACAGATACGCCGAACAATTTAACAGGACTGAACCAAATTTACATGACTTAGGATTAGTATTTCGTGACCTCCACATAAATTTATCAGAGTTGACAGAGTATACAAGGTGTGTACCTCCTGTACCCGCACCTGTAACCTCTGAAAAGTTCCCCAAACCTAAAGAGTCAAATTTGAACTTCCTGAAACCTGGCAGTCATGAAGTTGTCACTAGACCTATGCATGTTCATGAACATTTGCCCCCAATGTATCCAGAAAAAGAAAGAGATACGCCTGCAGTGGCGGGAACTGTTGAAATTCGTCAGAATGGCATTGATAGTGGTGATATTAGTAATGCCATATGTACGAGTCCGGAAATTTCAGTCACTGACAGTCCAGACAAAAATAAGGAAATATTTAAGAGACCAACTGATCCAGTTTCCTTACCAAACAGTAAAAGACCAAGGTTACGTTTGGATGAGGAGGAAAGAACTAGAGAAATCAGTAGTGTAATGATGACCATGTCAGGATTTCTGTCTCCAGCACGAGAAGGAAAATTACCGGAGGCAAGACCACCTGCCATTATGTCAGAAAAACATTATGACAAACATAAAGCAAATTCACATCATTCTAATGTTGTTAAAGCACCAATACTAGACAAAAGTGATAAGAAACCCAAAAAGAATAAATTATTGAATGGTAAAGTAATGAAAAGTAAACGAAAAGATAAGAGTCATAAAGGTGAGAGTAGTAAATCTAAGGATAGTAGTAAATTGAATAAGTATCCACCAGGTCATCCAATGAAAAGCAAGGATGTGCATCCAACACACCATAATCATGTGACAATGCCAGCGCCAAAATCAGTACCGCCTCCAATGAAGTCCTCAATGCCTCCACCACCAACACCGGTAGTGGAATCACCCAAACCTATTCCTCCTATCAAGCAAGAGCCAGTCGAATCACCACCCACAAACTCCAGAGCCATCCCTGTAAAAGAGGATGCAATACCTGTACCCAGAAAAATACCCATTTCAAAATCTCCACTTGTTCCTAATTCTATACCTGTACATAAATCTCAACCTCAAACAAACTCAATAATACCTGAAGTGGAAATTAAAAAAGAAATAATAGATGAAGAAGAAAAATTGGCTTCCCAACCCGATAGATCAAAGATTAATATATTTAAAAGAATATCGAACAAATCAAAAGAAGACAAAGCTACTCCAGAGGTTGTTCATGAAAAATTACAGTCTGATTCGATGATCTCAAGGTTACAAAATTCGAACTCATTACATGATAATGCAATTGAAAGCCGATTCCATGAAAATTTTAGAGTAAAAACTGAGGAGCCCATTGTGAACAATAATGATAATAGTGCTGTAGATTTGTCAAAAGTTATGAATTTGAGGACTGATGAAGTAATAAGTATTGATGATGATCCTGTAGATGTCAACCCTTTGCCATCTAGAGCTCCACCAGTGGAACATCGTCCTAGTATATCAATTAATAAATCCCTACAAGTACCTTATCCCAAAGATGTAGCTAGTGTCAGTCCAAAAATTAAGAAAGAAAAGAAACATAAGGACAAGAAAGATAAAGCTGCTAAATACGAAGCAAAAATGTTAAAGAAGCAACAAATAGCATATGAGATAGCACAGGCTGAAAAGCAATGTCTGAAATTGAGTGGTGCCAAACCACCTAAATCAAGTAGGCCAAAGAATGATTCCAAGTTGCCTCAAATGCCACCTGGTTTTCCATTCTTCCCAGCAATGACTCCTGGGAGAGGTCTAATGCCCGGTCCTGGCTTAATACCCACCCCAGGGTTGATACCTAGCAGTGATTTCCTTGCAGGGTTGGCTAACAATCCAGCATTAAGAGGTCTACCACCTTCTAATTTGCTAACTAATCCGTTTGCCTTAGGAGCAGGTGGACCTGGTCTCATACCAGGACCTAGTTTTCTGGGTGGTGGTCTTAATCCTGGTATTCGAAATCCTCTCATGCCAATGGGACCTATGCCTCACACATCCAGATCTTCTCCTATAAAAATACCTCCAATGTTACGTCGTCCTAGTTTAGAAGTTATACCTGTAGATAATGACGACGACAGAGGAATGCATAAGTCTTCAATGATGGGCCCCCAAAAGGACAGACATGATAAGCACAAATCCCAGACCATTCCAAATATATTACAGAAGCATAAATCGAAGTCACATAAAGATCACAAATCAAACTTATACAAAATGCCTCCAGTTCAGCCTGATATTACTATTGAATTAAATCCTCCAAAATTCGACCCTGTTAGGCAGGAACCAACTAAAGTGTCACCCATCCCTCCACCTCGTATACCAACACCAGAGGTCATTATCCAGAAAGAGCCAGATCCTGTACCAGAACCAGTCAAACCCCCCACTCCTGAGCTTCCACAAGATAGAGAACTAGAAACTTTAGAAAAGAAAAAGGACAAGTCACATAAGAAAGATAAAAAAGAAAAGGATAAGGATGGCATTAAAATTAAAAAGAAGAAGGATAAAAAGGACAAGAATAAAGAAAAGTCTGATAAAAAACGTGAAAAAGAGGAAAGACAAGAGTTGAAAGATAAAATAAAAAAGGAAAAGAAGGAGAAGAAAAAAGAAAAATCACAAGCCACGGACGGTCTCGTACCTAAACTTACACTTAAACTAAGTTCATCTAACTCGAATTCACCAATGCCACCCAGCTCACCCGATATATTTAAGTTGAATATAAAACCTGTACTAAGAAAAGAAGAGGAAGAGGAGGAATCACCTATGAAAGAAGAGCCGTTATCAAGAGAACACAGTCGTTCACCGGAGTTAGCGCAAATATCCGCATTAGTGACGAGGCCTCCAAAAACGAAACATTCAAAACACAATCACGTCTTCGATGGTGAAGGACAGTCGTCTTCACCACCTTCAGGTAGTTCACCGCCAAGGAAGAATACTCCATCGTCTTCCTCGAAATACAAAAGGATATTGATTAAACAAATGTCCAAAAAAGGACCCGTTGAAAACTTTGACGACGATGTTGCGTCCATTTCAGAAGATCCGACGCCGCTGCCGCAATTGCCGCCCCCACAAATGCCCGCTGCCGTAGAAAAACCGACGGGACCTTTACCCACACCTTATTACGTAGACGAACACGGTAATAAGATTTGGGTTTGTCCGGCCTGCGGTCGGCCTGACAATGGATCGCCAATGATCGGATGCGACGGATGTGATGGCTGGTACCATTGGGTATGTGTCGGGATTACCGAAGAGCCCGGTGCAACGGAAGACTGGTTCTGCAAGTCGTGTCTTGCGAAACGTGCTGCGATGGCGCTTGCCGGAGTCACTGCCGGCAAAAAGAGGGGCCGAAAGCCTAAAGGGGAAAAAATCAGAGACTGTCATTGATATGAACCTTTTATTGTTACTGAGATTAGTGATAATTTTCCGTTGGATAGATAAATGGATGCAAGTTGTTAATGGATTAATTGTTGAATGATATCATGAAGAAAATAATGTTTTTCATCGTTTATAATGTTATATCATAGGCATCAATTAAGTATAGATAATAATGAATATTGACATAAAATGTTGAACATAAATAGTGTAGTTACTTGTAATAATACCATAATTTTAAATATTTTGTTACGATTTCTTTTTATTTCTCGTTCGCTCGTATAGATCAAGCTATAATGCGATTGCGGGCGTGTTGTACACTACTCGCGTGTAAACATAGTTAATTATATAAGATTCTTTTTATATTGTACAAAAAACTGAATTTACTTAAGAAATTGGTGATGTATAAAGTAAATGTAGTGAATATTTAAATAAACAGAAATAAGGCTGGATGTATATTCAGCTGATATTTGAATATTTTCATATTATAATTTTAATATAACCCTGTTTTTTTTGTTGAACTTGTTCCTTGAATTATTGTACAAGCCAGGCATGGTCGCGCGGTTGTTGGCTCCGTTCGATATAATATTAAGCTGTGCGATGCGATCATACCACGCGAAAATGTTTGTCTTAATACATTCGACTTACTTGGAAGAGAAGCAATGTAAATTTTTAATTTCAGCCAGTGGCCAATTAAATATATTGGTACTCGAATTATAGTGAATTATTTATTCCTGCTAACCCTATGACGTATAATTTTGAAAGAATTTGGGCGTTACACATACATGAAACAAACGCTCACACTCGATAAAAAATTGTAGATGACACTAATTGTCCCGTTCGGGGATCGAACCCCTAACACTCACGCAGTAGGAAGCGACGAGGTGATCAATTAAGCCACTACGCCATCCGCGCATTCGAAATGTAATTAACGTTCGTCGAAAGCTTTCTAATGCAGGTGTTTTCTGAGCACGCTTTCTTGGAATACCGGATCTCTCACTAGCAGCTGTCGTAATGTATATTTCGTTGCTGTTAAATTTGAAATTTCACCATTGACGGATTGAAGTACTCTGCCTCTCTTAATATCTTCTGTCCTAAGGTGTAAATATAAGTTGTATAGGTCTAGAAATTGCCTTTAGAAATACCAGAGGAGGGTACTTGTATTTTGTGGGTATGTGTTTTAATAATCTTTGCATGCTTCATTATAGTTAAGGGTACAGTATGGCATGTCGCACTAGGTGGTGTTGTAGTTGTGTACATGTGTTGATGGATTAAGAATACGGAGTATCACCTCCCCTATTCATCCCATGGGTGACATAAGAGGCGACTAAGAGAGCAAATTATGTAGGCGGACATTACTACAAAAAGAAAGAAACTAACCCGTCTGGCAAGCGTGGTACAGTAGGTCAAAACCTTCTAAGTAGAGGCCTATGTCCAGCAGTAGATTTTTAAAGGTTTGTGATATGTGATGACAAAGATGTCATGGCGTATACTTTTATCACTTTTTTCGACGCTACATCAAAAACTCCAGTGGTAGTGAGATGACACATTAGGAAAAAAAATATAATAACAATTAAAAAGTAGGTATAAAAAAGTGAATCCATCTGATGTAAAGAGGATAACATAGTGCTGCACCATAATTAAAATAAGACGATAAATTTTGGATTGTTTTAACAAGTTAACGATATACATCGCAAATAAAACGAGTTAACTTATTAAGCGCCTGTACAAATATAAATAGGTACAACTACTTGTTCTGTCTAAAATGACTACTAACTAACTAAATACTAGGTTTGCAAGTTAAGTTAGTCGTTTTGAAAACCAGTTAAAATGATTTGTTTTTTATTGTCGTCTATACTGATCTCCCAAACCAGTTACTTAAGATTTAAATTTCTGTAGAAATTTCAGAAAATGGTGGGACTGACTGCACGTGGTGGATAATAGGTAATGTTTATCAGTTCAATGTTTTAGGTCCTATTATATATTATAAAATAAAATAATTACATAAAATTACAATTATTTTATTTCTATTACAATTATTTTTGCTGCTCTTTGACGCCTTATGGCAACGTGTAAGCCATTTTGAATGATTGTTACGTTATTCGAAATTCAATATGGCGACAAATATGTCCCGTATTCCGAAATAAAACTCTATTATGTAAAATTGGGTATCATTGGATTGGTAAAAATCTTGCCAGCATTTCCACGCTTGCCGAGCCTCGACAAGTCTCCACAAATACAAACGTGTATACAGGGTTTTTGGTTTGGCTCGATTGCGTTTGTCGTCAACCGGAGGCCGGGGCCATTGTTGGTTTTTGAACATGAGATAAAGGAAGTTGCGGCAAACATTGGCGACGTATTAAATGTAAATACCTGTTTGGTGTCGCTGTTTATATTTTGAATAGAAATATAGTAATTCAATGTGATTTAATTATTTTAATTTTTTTAATAACAATTATTGATTCCTAACATGATGGTTGACTATTACTGCATGTTGTGATCTTCTGTAATTAAGGATAGGTACACTAGACCCATAAGTCGCTGCTGTTAGGATCATGACTGCTCTATAATATTTTTGTTGAAGATCCATGTGCCTAATAAATCAACAAATGTGAAGCCAAAAATAATGGCCAACAGAACTTCGTCCACGTGTTTTTTTTATTATTTTTTTTTAAGAGCCTGCTAAAGTGACTCTATTCTGCATGATGGCAATTATGAATAGAATCGAAAAGTTCTTGTCACCATACTCTTTGTCAATGCAGACAATGCAGTATGGTGACCCACATTATATCGGCCCAGTAAAATGCTTTTTCACATCTTGCTTGGGGACGTAAAAGATATGACTGACATCGTGGTATTTTATTGTACACACTTACCACGATAACTGTTACCCCCGCATCAATGGGCTTCTGGCTTCGCACTCAGCAACGAAATACGAAACAATCTTCTGTGGAAGGGTATTACTGGCCCGGGCGGGCCGGCCGGAAATCAGCGTGGCTCTACTACCTATGACTACCGTGTTTGCCTGTCCGGAACACTCTGACACTTGTAAGTGTGGTAATGCCATCCAAGAGTTCGCAAGGTTTGGAGCTTGGTTGTATAAATGGGGCATTACAAAACATCTTTGTTAGGCTTTATAAGGTGACCGTTTACGATCTGACTTTATGTTGTTATAAGTAATAACAATAATTTGTTGTGTAGAATCAAAGTTGATTAGCAAATTTTCTTACTTGAACTTTCAACAGTGATAATTTGACAAAAGTGCAGCAAATAGCATATTTTATTAGATAATTAACAATATGTTTTACACCCGCTTGTTTATTTTCTTGAATCGAATATTATTATTATTATTAAAAAAAAAAAAAATTAAACGACGTGCTTAAGGTTTTGAGTTTAATTTGTGGCTCTGTTGTAATACAATTAAGTTAGTTTTCTATAAATTTAGCTCTGAATCATTGAAGGCTAAACTTCAGTTCAGCTTCTGTGGCAATGATGTTCTTAGCGAATAAATATCTATCGATTAAATAGTAGCTGTCTACCCATGACAGCCTGTCGGAAAGCAATTCTTCGGTACCAATGAGCCAAGTCGACTGTAGTGACACTAAGGGCCTCACAGAAAACTGGTTTAAGTAATTCAGTAGTTGTTTTTAATGAGCGAGTGAGGTTTCGAAATCCAAACTCAATCTCTTCGTGGTAGCTGAGAGAGGAGGCAACGCATTTGTGACTTGAGTTGCCGATGTCCATAAGCGATGTTGTCATTTACCAATAGGCGACCCGTGTGCTCCCTTATCTTTCAATACCATAAAAAAAGAAATATTTTTTAAGTAAAAGATAGATCAGCAGTTTGTTAGATCAAAAAGTCAGTCCAGGTAGATGAGTATTAGGAGTGACAATTCTCTGAAATGCAGTAGTAGAACATTCAGCAGTTTGGTTACTACAGTAAAGGCGTTGTGTAGTTTGAAATCCGTCGGCCGTGTGTGAGATGTGTGAAAATAATATTATTCGATGTTTTCTGACAAAGTCTGTTAGTTTGGCAGCAAGAAACTGGCAGCTATAGCACAGTTTCATACTATTATGGCTGCCGACGTTAATCTAGAATTGTAAGGATTTGTTGTAATTTTTAGGTTAGTACTTTTGTAATAGGAAGGATATTTTTTTATTATTATTCTAGTTACGGTGAATTTGTTTTTCTTTATTCATCCATCAGGTTTGTTAGGTTAATTTTCGGTACGGTAAACGGTAAGCGGCTATATTACCAACTGAAAGATTAGTTACAGTGCATAGACCCTATCCAACCTCCAATACAATTTAAGTAAACTCAGATACCACAGTAATGTGTCCGTATTATTTCGAACATTTAAATCACTTGACTAATCACTCTCAACAATCTTAAAATATAGGGAGCTTATGTATAATGCAGGTAAAGATTGACTGCACCATTGGTCAAGTGGTTTAAGCGTTTCACCATATCGACGAAGGCGGCGCGCGCCTTGGCTGGAACTCCCCCGTGAGATTTGGAGGCGGAAGTGCTCGCCGAAGTTTATCGGCGATCGGCTGACTTCCGGGCGGGACGCGGCATACGGTCCCCGCCCGAAGAGATACGCTAGTGGCATGAGGCTGCTCATCGAGCCACGATGGCTCGTTGGTCGTCTCGGCTGGAGGTTTCACGTGCTAGTTTTGCCGCCGTGGAGGCTCTCCAGCAGGTCATTGCCGAGTGGGCAGAGCGACAGTACGGGACTCTTTCCTTCCGACTGACGCAGATTCTTTACAGGGACGGTTGCTTCGGGAAGTATCTGCACTCGGTCACCAGGAGGGAATTGAGTCCCGCCTGTCACCACTGCGAATTTGTTTTGTTCCGCCTGGGCGGCGCAGCATGGGGTCCTCACTGCAGTTATTGAAGGAGATCTCTCTCTACCGGCCATCATACGCTCCAAGGTCGATAGCGTCAGTTGTTTTACCGTGGTCGCAACCTTCTACGAAGGGGTAATTTCGCGGCAGTAGGCGGCGGAGAAGGTGCGGGAGGACGACCTCCACTCGGACCCAATTCGCCGCCGGCGAACCGGGCGGCGCAGGCGCGTGTACCAGCGCCTCATGCCGCCTTGAGTGTGGCCGCTACAATGGCCAGCCGCGAGGAGGCAACGTCCGCGTGTGCCGTACGTTGCTTAAAATAGAGTTTAGCCGCAGACGGTGCCCGCGGTAGCGGACAGGCGCTAAGAGGGATCTGAATGTCGTAATAGCAGCTATTCCCGGATCCCTCCTATGTCAGGCGCAGAGTGGCACACCGTGTAGTTTTAGTCGGTCCGATTCCGACACACCACGCCGCCTTAAACCCCGGTGGGACAGGCCCGAGGGGGTTCCCACGCGTTAAGTGGTTTGAGCGGTCGCCACGCCGCCCTCTATTTCGCTGAGTGTTGTGGGTTCAAACATCACATGGGACAAGACTTTGTGTGATATACAAATTTTTGTTGCGAGTCTGGGTGTTCGACGTTTTATTCCTAGCGACACAGGATTTATTCCTAGTCCGGGCGTTGTCTCTGATTAAAAAAAATAAAAATAGGCATTAAGGAAAACAGAAATAAAGTACATTGATATATTGGAACTTGTTTATTTTATACAAGATTTAACAGTGAAGCAACTAGTTAGTATGTTACAAAGAAACGCCCAAACATTGTAAATTCTGATTACTATTGGTTTACTGACTACGCAAACACGTTTTATAACCAGTTGTGCACTGATAGTACATAATACAGTATTGAACTTGTTCCGAACTACTACAGATTGTCCACTGACAGATGTCTTGCTTTCAGCTACTAAAAAGAATCTAAGACATATCACACACATCAATTGACAATAACAAACAAAACCTTTACAACTTAAAGGTAATTAAAATATTTCTTTTCGCATAAAACTCTATCTCTCTACGAATAAGCCTTATTTTTTACTGGAGGCACTCGTAGCCGTTGTATCTAATGGTGGTGTCGATGGTTGTTTCTCTTTGTTCCAATCTTTAAGACCTTCAGGCAACGAAGTGTCCTCATCTAAGGAACCAGTACCTTCAACGAAGTCTTCGTAAGTACTCTTTTCCGGGAAAGGTCGACGTCCCAAAAGCTCAATCATATCATCTCTGCTTAGGATCTCTTGTTTTAATAGTCTTTCAGCTACTTTTGTAATATTGTCCTTATGTTTAGTCAGGAGTGTAGTTGTGAATTGATGTGCTGAATTTATCAAGTCTCTGACTTCTGTATCAATTAGTTCGGCGGTCTTTTCAGAATAAGGTTTATCGACAACCATTTCCCCAGGTTGTGGCATATCAAACGATACATTACCTACTTTAGAATTCATGCCATAGTGGACTATTTGTGCGTAGGCGCTTTGAGTGACCTTCTTTAAATCGTCTTGGGCACCAGTCGTAATTCTACCAAAGAATATTTCTTCACTGACTCTGCCGCCAAGAGTCATACACATTCTATCAAACAGTTGTTCTTTGCTGTATAGGTACTGCTCTTTGGGCAAATACTGGGCATATCCCAGACCCTTTCCTCTCGGGATGATGGAGACTTTTAAAAGAGGATCAGCATGCTGAAGAAACCAGCCAGCTACAGCATGGCCTGCTTCGTGATAAGCGACAATTTTTCGCTCATCAGGTTGGAGCACATTAGATTTCTTCTCCATACCAGCAACAACTCGTTCTATTGCTTGTTCAAAGTTCTTCATGTTAATGTCATTGGCTAACTCTCGTGCAGCAATTAAGGCAGCTTCGTTGCAGACGTTCGCTATGTCCGCACCAGTGAAACCTGTAAGCGTAAGTAATTAGTAACAATGAAGAACTAACGTGTATTTGTTTTGCTTAAGTTAATATATGTAGATATCTGGAATTTAATATTGGAGAAACTGACCATTTCTTGTTCAATTAGTTGGACTGTTATAGCAAGATTCAAGGATTATAAATGAGTTCACTGCTTTGAATAAAAAGCTTTCATCTTTCAGGTCCAATTAAAATTAGAAAATAGATGATTAGTTACATACATAGTTGTAATTCACTATTTTACTAATTTTATTTGCAAGCCAGTTAGTTTTATTAATCATATAATAATAAAACACCTTCCTTCTATTAAAAGGAATTCCCTTTAATATACATGCATAAATGTGGTGCTGGTGTTGCAATCTGGTGAAAAGTGACAGTAACTGCACAAATTTTAACTCTATTCACTGGCATTTACATGACCTTTCTTAGATAACGGTTGTTCAGCAATGCTCCATATGAAACAAAACTTTACTGTAATAATCTTTCTTAATAAACTATAAATATATATACTAAGGAGGAGAACTATAAATACTAAGGAGGGACACATTGATTTGAAGGTATGAACTTTACCACCAAGCTTCATGAAGCTTTCTCATGCATGCAAACTTCATGAAGCATGAAGAGGTTATTTTTTTTGTTAGTTCAAAAATAATGGAGTTTGGGGGAATTCAACGGTAAAAACCCACTGAAAAATATATTTTTTAAATCTATCTTCCTTTTATATGACTAAGGACCTTTACTCTTTGTATGATTGTTGACTTTGTGTGTTGCCAGACCTATTATTATAAAATAAAATGAAAACTAAACCTCAAAGGAATTAGCAAAATTAAAATTTTATACAAATAGAACACTAATCTTTCATTTTGATACTATATTATTTTTTAATTACCTGAGATAATGGTAAAATATGTAAAATCAAAAGTATAATATAAAAAGTATACCTGGTGTAAGTGCAGCCATTTTTCTTGCCAAACTCTCCTTATCAAGAGTGGTCTTCAAAGGACCCAAATGTACTTTGAAAATAGAAGCTCTCCCCTTTATATCTGGTGCTGGCACAAAGATTTGTCGATCAAATCTACCTGGTCTAAGTAGTGCCTTATCGAGAATATCAACTCTGTTTGTAGCAGCTAGTACTACAACGTTTGTTGTAGTGTTAAACCCATCCATTTCAACTAAAAGCTGGTTGAGTGTGTTTTCTTGTTCAGAATGGCCACCAAAACTACGTCCTCCTCTCTTTCGACCCACTGCATCAATTTCATCTATGAAGAGGATGCAGGGAGCATGTTTACGGGCCATTGAGAACATGTCTCTGACTCTGGAAGGACCAACACCAACAAACATCTCCAAGAATTCAGAACCAGACACTGTAAGGAATGGAACGTTAGCCTCTCCAGCTGTAGCCTTTGCTAACAATGTTTTACCAGTCCCTGGAGGACCTGTTAGTAAAGCACCTTTAGGAATTTTCGCTCCTAAGTCAATGTATTGTTGTGGGTTTTTAAGGAAGTTTACAAATTCCATAATTTCAATTTTAGCTTCTTCACAACCTGCTACATCTTGGAACTTAACACCAATGTCTGTAGGATTTATAAGTTTTGCTGTAGATTCCATCACACCACCAAAGAGACCGCCTCCTTTTCTTCCTCCCCGGCCCATCATGTCCGCTGATCTTCTCATCATATAAATTAAAAATCCTATTATAAGCAGAGTGGGCAGCATTCCTGTTAAACTAGCAGCTTCCACCTCTGTCTTATAAATAACAGGAAGGAAGTTAGGTGGGTCAATATGCCTTTCTAATTGTGCATTTTCTAAATTTCTTTCAAATGAGTCTACACTGCCAATAGCAAACCAAATGACTTTTCCTTCAACAGCAGAGCCAGGATTTAACTTGACTCTAACCCATTTTTTATTAATTACTTCCAGTTTCTCCACTACACCTTTAGATAAATAAAGATTGACAAAGTCTCTCCAACTGATTTCTCTGTAACGTAGTTCGAAATAGGCGATCGATGCGAGCAAAGTGACAATACCCATAGCACCAAACATCATCCATTTTTCTCTGTCAGAACCCTCTAAACCAGGGCGAGAGCCACCACCGCCGCCACCGCTACCGCCACTCGACCCCGAGAACATATTCATATTCCATTTGTCTGATGATGAACTTGATTTAGAGGGTGGTGGCGAACTCTTTGAAGGTGTTGGTGAACTATCTTGGTCCGATTTTTTTGACTGTTTCTGACTTGTACCAGGCTGAAAATATTTCTCGAATCCCTTTGGTGGCTTTTTGCAAAACTCATACCACTGATTTAATACTGAGTCTAAAGCGGGTACACCGACTGGCTGCAGCTTATAGCCATTGAAATATTTCAACTTTAACAATTGTGATTGCGTTAATCTCAAACTTTTCCACATTCTGCTAAGCCGTTTTAATTAACTATGTACAAGAAATAATATGTGTTTTATTATTGCACAATTTGATCGAAAATGTTATCACAAAATA
The DNA here is from genome assembly GCA_949316085.1 of Hypercompe scribonia. NCBI lineage: Eukaryota > Metazoa > Arthropoda > Insecta > Lepidoptera > Erebidae > Hypercompe > Hypercompe scribonia. The sequence goes on from OX438989.1 coordinate 13,475,206, forward strand.
TTAACAAGAACTTCCCATCGTCAGAAACATGGTTATAAAATCTGTCAAAATATAAATTGTCACTTCGTCTTATCGGATCCCTTGTCATTTATGTCAAAATTAAAAATCCTCCATTTCAGTTTCATAAAATTTAATGTAAACATAATTCTTTTGAATTTAAATTTAAAACTCTAATATATTTAAACATCCTCTTAAAAAATTAAATTTCCATTTTTTCTGAAGTTTTACAAGACAATTATCAATTAACTTTCTTCTGGAACCTAATCTTAATCCTTCACTTTCACAATTTACCCATTTTGAATGCACAATAGTTTATTACACAATAATTTTAAATTCTCACGCAATTTAAAATATTATACTTATTCATTGTTCAACTGTCTGTGCTCAGGTGCGTATGATTTCTAAACGGATAATCAGTCAGACATTTTCACCTAACAAGTAAATAAATGCGATTTGCATTATCTGATACAAACCAGCATAACAATCAGGGACGAATTAGGACACAGTGTATATTACAAGAAATAATATCGTTAGAAGTGATTACTTTACGTAGGTGCATTCAATTGTGACAAACCGTTAAATTAACATAGCAAACTCGTAACGTTATGGACCAAGAGAGACCTGAAAGCAGTTCAAACCATGGAAAGAGGACACGACCTTTGTTACTGCAGCCTAGTCCGAAAATTGCAAGGATCTCTGCCTACGCTAGCTCGACGTCCAGCTCAGTACTTAAGAATTCCAGAAAGTTTAGCCCTAGTTCAGCAAAGAGGACAAAGTTGACCTATAATAAGAGTGATGTTCCTGCTCCTGGAACACCAGTGCCAGATAAGCTCGTGCGTAAGGCTGGCCCTTACCTACTAGGGCCGAAACTGGGACCAAGTCCTGTTAAAAGTATTGTACAATGTTTGGCAAGAAAAGAGGGGACCGATGAATTCTACCAGGTAACAAGTTAAATATTATTTATTTTCTTTTTTGCCTCTTTTTTTGCCCCTTAAGTTTGTAACTTTGCATAATTGGTGAATTATAGAACATCTATGTTTAAGCACAACAAATTACCAACATTGTCATTAAATTAAATACTTTTGAATAAATGATCAAAATGAGTTGCACAATAATTTTGCTTAGTTTTGCAATTAACTGACAATAATTCTTTTTAAAAGTCATTTCATAATTTTGATGTTTATTTCTAAGTTTTTTGATTAAAAATGAGTTTAAAACTTTTTCTAGCGTTGATATGTATAAAATTACCCTTTAATTTATCACACTTACTTTTTAGTACAATACGCTGTGTAAAGCAACATAGAAATTTATCATGGATAGAAGTGATTTACCGATGTGGTCAAATGGTCCTTAGTTTTTATCGAATACCAATTATTTTATTGTTCTCGTGCCAAAGCAATTTGCTCGTACTATTAATGTTCACTGTGTAGAACTGTGTTCTGTAATGATCGTTTTGTGATTAACGGTCACATGATTAGTTTGTTGATGACCGCTCAACCATTATTTCGTAGTTTTATATTACTTTAAAATTGTATTGTTAGTTTTAGTTTGTAATTTTGTCCTTCAACCATTCTAATAGCATTTTAACAGAATGCATTATTAATATTGATTTCATACAAATTATTAATTATTAAAGAATTATGAAAGTTAATGAAGCAAAGTTTATATTTGTTGTGTAACTTTACTAAAGTAAAGCTAGAAAATAAATTTAGTATACAACGGTAGCATTAATAATATTTTTTTTATTCCAAATATTAATTACAGTTGTTTAGTAGTGTTGTATGTCGTATAATCATTTTCCAGTGCAAGTATGTCCAACTGCTGTGTTGAGATCTCGTGTTCACTTTCAGGTCAGACCTAATGTGATCTGCAAGTATGTATCTGTTTTGGAGTTAAAGTGCTTTCTATATATAATATGTATATATTTATATAAAAACATGTAGCAAGAAAGCAACAACATTGAGTGATATAACACTCATGTATTTTATCAGTTATTTCAATTTAATTTATTTAATTAAATCTGAGCATTAGATACAATCTAGCATTCATAGTACAAGCTCTGCTCAGTTTGAAATTAGAAAGCATTATGTATCAGGTAGCTGAAAGTATTATTATGTATAATTATATATATAATAACGCTGGAGATATTATAGTACACAGGTGCACTCTTTATACATTCACCTTCACAATCTGATGGGATGGCTATTCGACACAACTGGTACAGATCAGATATAGGACTAACGTCTGTATGTAGTCTCTGAGGCATGGGGGTTAAGACCTCAACTTCCAAATTAAGCATTTCTTTAATCAGAAAGACTCAATTATACTTTTGTGGCCCGACCTGATAATCGAACCTAAGACCTCTTGATCGGCAGTTGCATACATTAATCGCTAGACTAACGAGGCATTATAAATATTATAGTATACAATAGGTTATGATTAGATAACAACATTAAGAAATTATAGTAATTTCAACCCTTCAGTTGTAATTCCAATGCTCATTTACTCCTAGGTTTGTAAATAAACCATACAATTAATGTAGAAATCCATCATAATATTGATTTTAAACCTATATCTCTATCTAGGTAAAATTTAAAAGTAGAAAGTTTTTTTTTCTTTTTATTAAAATTTTATGAACACCAGTTACCTTTTTTTTTTTAAATAATCTACATTATTAATATATATTTTTCAGGTGAAAATACTAACGTTAAGAAATGAAGGCCAACCGGAAACTCAAGACGATAGACAAGGGAAGATGTTGTTGCATACTGAATATTCCTTGCTGTCTTTGTTGAGAGACCAGGATGGGGTCATTCACCACCATGGGTTATTTAAGGTAAAATATAATAGGCATAATATAAATTAATATTTATGCATATCGTTTTAGATCAAATAGGCATGAGTCTCTTCTGAGTGTAAAAATATTCACAATATTTTTACACTCAGAAGATTGAATGAATGAATGATAGAACCTTTTATTCTGAATTCATAAAAGAATCAAAATAACCTAAGAAGAATCTCAGAAGATTAATGTATATGAAATAGGTAAAATATATAAAAACAGGACATTTACACACGCCATATTCTAAAAGTGATGAAAATGCATGAAACACGTTTGCTTGCACATACAGAAACTTATACATGCCAGCAATGAATGAATTAGGTATTCTGGTTCCTGTAATTGTAATAATGCGCAATTGTTCATAGAAACTGACTCATCTAGTAGTCAACATTCCCCGACTCACTCTTACCTGGTTTGTAGCACTTCAGAGTTGCTGATAACCAACAATTAAAAATACTTACATTCCTTTAAACACTGATTAACATCATCTTTGGCTGACCATTGACAGCACCGTTGGCCTAGTGGTGATCGCCTCGCCGCTCTCTACTGAGCTGGGTATTATGAGTTGAAACTCCACATGGGACAGCACTTTGTGTGATCCATAAATTGTTGTTCTGAGAATGAGTGTTCTTTGTGTCCGTTTCTTGTATGTTTGTAAGTCCGCCACGATACAGGCTTTATTCCTAGTGCGGGCGTTGTCTTTATATTAATAATAAAAAAAAACACGATCTATCGTATCTGTCTCGTATCTATTTTTGTCATGCAATTCTGATAACATGCTTTTGGAACCTACTAGCACCACTACCACCACTGCCAGGAGTTTAGATGATACTCCATTTGTGTGTTTAGATAATCAATTGTCTCGGTAGCCCAGTGGTAGTGTATACCGCTGCTGTGCTTGAGGTCTCGGGTTCAATTCCCAGGTCAGATTTAATCTTTGTATGATCTGTAAACTCATTGTATGATTTGCTTATTTTTATGTATTATATAAATGTACATATTTACAAAAAAGTATGTATGTGTTTATATCAGTTGCTTAGCACTCATAGTACAAGTTCTGCTTAGTTTGTTACTAGATAGCGTGGTGTGTAAGATGTCTGAAAAAAAAATTTACATATTTACTACCACCTACATACTGATCATTGTGCATGAAGCTCATGCTTTTGCTATAACAGATTCATTGGATTCATCCCTCATTATTGCAGAATCTTTATTGAAAGAGAATATTTAAATTAGTAATACAAAGTTTAGATTAAGTTGTATCACTGATAGAGATATTGTTAGAACATTCAATGCTCTTAGTGGTAAGGAAACCGCCGACCTTTGGGGTAGTTCTGTTCAAATAACTAAATGGATGTTAGCGTAGTTGCTTCACAGTTGACCTTAATTTTCAATAAGTGCATTGAATGCATTATGGTGTACTTCCTGACCTAAAGAAACATTCTAAGATTATTCTCTTATTTAAGATAGGTAGCACATCTGATCCTATAAGTTATAGACGTCTTTCAGTGTAGATAACACTGAAACTCACTTTAAGGTTTTTTTTTAAATTATGCTAAATCAGCTGCAAATTCATTTCAGTGAAAACAATATTATACACAGAAAACATTTCGGGACCTTTCTTCAAAGGCCAACCCAGACCTCATGTATTTTAGTACGCTCAGTATTTTTTTTAAATCAGTGTACACGGGTTTAAAAATAAAGGACACAGCTGCGATTCATTTCTTTCCAGAGTGAGTTTTGTAAATGCTGGCGTCTTCTAGCTGTAAAGTCCGATATGTAAAAATAAGTGTAAAAGAAGTGTAACTTAAAGAAATAAATACCATTTATCATTTATTACAGTAAACGTTTGCACGCGTTTACAAATATAGCGCATTTTTCAAATGCGTATTTACAGCGCTTGGGATACAAATGTGGAAATCCACTTTTTGATAATCTCTTGCTATAAGCACGTGTTTGAATACGCGTGTCGCTCTCGTGCTAATAATACGCGTCAGTAAAGGCCTTTAGGATTGCATAGTTATTACAGCCATATATGCAATTAATACAATCATAATAAATTTTTGTTTAATTTCAGGATCATGCCTTAGAAGAGGCACCAAATCCAAACGGCAATGGGTTCATCTATACGGGCAGAGTTCGTCAACGTTTGTTTCTTGTTTTGGATTGCGTTTCGTCCCATCAGTTCAATGACAGAGGTTCTCGGTTTATAAACCTGCAGCAGTATGTAACGAAAGTAAAGAAAGTTCCAGAAAAAGAAGCGATAGTTATTTTTTATGATATTGTTCGAGTTGTGGCTAATTTGCATAAAGTAAGTTTGCATTATTTATGGTTATTATGCAAGAGTGTGTGATTGCACGGGTGACGTGGTGATATAGGTGATAATCTCGCCGGTTTCTACACAAAACTGCGTGTTGTGTCGAACCCTCTTGGTACAAATCTTTGTGTGATCCACAAATTGTTGTTTTGAGTTTGGGTGTCGGTTTCACGATACAACGCACGCCACAGGATATATATTTCTAGTGCGGGAAACGGAAATGAGTATACTATAGGCTTGTTTGTTTCCTAAATTAAATGTTACATTATTCTGGACTATGGTTTTCGATGAATAGAAAAATCTATAGTAAAACATGATGTCACAAAGTTATATTGGGTCTACTTATTTTTTCAAAAAGACAAGCATTGTCATTCTACACGATGATTACATGAATTGACGGAATTGATGAAATCATCTCTCCTTGACACAATGCAAAGTCATGACAGATATATATGTATATATATATATATAGTGTAATGATGGTGTAATTTTTTAAAATTATTTTTGGCACTGTTAAGATTGAAAATAAAATGATGGATTAAATAAATTTCGTATTTCTTGGTAAAACGATTAAAAATTGTATGTGTTTAAGCAATATTGTGAAATCGTTAAAAAATATTCATTATGTGGGTCATAAAAAAACACATTAAAAAAGTTTGCTCATATTTTGAAATATTTAATCAAAGACTTTAGTTTTAAAAATAAGACTTATTTTAGTTCTACACATAAAACAAATTTTTCATAATTAATTAAAAAAAAAATGAAACATCAGAATTATTTTTTGAGCTGAGTTCAATAACTTGGTAGCGTGTCATTGGAGAGGTCCTTGTCCAGCAGTGGACTATAATACGTTGATAATGATGAAGGTTTTTTTTTGTTTTTGATATTGCCCAACAAACTGTTTACACATATTTTCTTACCAGTTTGTTTGTTATAGTAAAATTTATATAGTACATTAATTAATCGATTCTGAATTACAGAGAAACATAGTTCACAGAGACTTGAAGTTGGGCAACATTGTTCTAAATCCGAGGACGGGGCGTGTAATCATTACCAACCTATGTCTTGGGACTCACCTGGGCAGTGATAGGGATTTGTTGAAAGACCAGAGAGGTAAGTACTTGTGGCAAATATGTTACAATAAGATATATTCAAGAAGATTTTTTTTACTAGAATATAAATATTTAAAAAATGTTGACGACAGCTGGCTGTAGCTTTCAATGGAAATATAGCTCGAACATATATCTTTTACATCTTGAAAATAATATGACTGAACAAATTGCGTAGGGGTTAAAGAGGTTACCTCTCCCTCTCTATTGCACTGAGTGTTGTCTATTTTAATTTAAACCACACAACGGACGACACTTAACGTGATCCATAAATTATTCTGAGTCTGGGTGTTATTTGTGTCCATTTGAATTAATGTTTGTAATTAGTCCGTGTGGTGACGGATTAAGAATACATGGTGTTACCACCCCTATTCACCCCGTGGGTGTCGTAAAAGGCGACTAAGGGAACCAAATATGCAAGACAACATCATTACAAAGAGAAGGAAAACTTGAAACAAAACCTATTCGAACCCGTTTGGCCAGCGTGGTATAGTAGGCCAAAACCTCCTTGCTAAGGAGAGGCCTATGTTCAGCAGTGGACTGTAAAAGACTGTTGATGAATTAATGTTTGGCAAATTCAACGGAGCTTAAAAAAAAATTGTTGAATTGCTCAGGAAATTATAACATGTCATAATACTGAGACGTGCAGGCCATGATACGCAGTCATAAAAGGACTTACATTGGTTACTTGAGTCAGGTCATGTAACGTATAAACTGCCTTACAGATTTTTAAAGAGCGCATCAATATACAGAGCGTGATCACCCCTTTTTTACGATAGGTGGCGTAAGAGTCAACTAAGGCAGCAAATTGTGCATGACAGCGCTTTGAAAAGAAGGAAACTTGACACAAATCCTATACCAATCTGTTTGATCAGCATGATATCACTGAATCAACAGCCTTCTGCACTGCTACAGTCCACTGCTGGACATAAGTTTCTCCTTAGCAAGAAGGGTTTGGCCTACTATATCAAGGGTTGTTTCAAGTTTTCCTTCTCTTTGCTGTACTGTTGCCTTGAATATTTTATTTCCTTAGTCACCTTTAACGACAATGGGAAGAATAGGGGGTGGTGAAACTCTGTATGGTTAATCCAGCACCACACAAAGATATGGTGGTATAGTAGGTTAAAATCTGCGTTCTAAAGAAACTCCCATATCTAGCATTGGATTATCATAACTGTGGAGGTGATAATGCTGATGTGGTTTTGGTGTAATAGGCTAGATGACACCTTAGTCAAATTAGTTACTTTTTATCATCTGTCAAAACGACAATTTTGTATGAAAAATGTACTAAATACCAAATTGTGACGTCACTATTTTAGACTACTCAAATGAATAACAATATTTCACTGTATATTTGATTGAAATTCGTAATAATAATAAAAAGCTATGTTAATTGTATTTTGCGAGATGTTTAACGATATTAGTTTTAATGAAGTGGACAATGATATTTATTTACGATACAGTCATCTACCCAATTGTTAGCCCAAGGAAGATTGTGGTCTGTGAGTCTCACATTTGGCTTGCATCCAGAAATGTATTCTAAGACTGAAAGAATTTTTCTCCTTCCAGGGTCACCAGCCTATATTTCTCCAGATGTTTTGATGTGTAAACCATATTTGGGGAAGCCATCGGATATGTGGGCGTTGGGAGTTGTGTTGTATACAATGTTGTATGGGCAATTCCCGTTCTGTGATACGAGTCTCGCGCAACTGTTTAGCAGAATTCAAGCTGCCAATTATAATATACCTCCGTAAGTAAGCCCTAAGACTATTGGGCAGTTAGGTAAATATCTATAAAAATGATAGAAATGATACGTTTTTAGCATACAAGCCGCCAATTTCATAGCAAATTTCAGGAAACCGAAGTATAGTAGGCCAAAACCTCGTATCAAAGAGGTCTATGTCCAGCAGTGGACTTTGAAGGTTGTTGATGATTTAAGTTACGAATTTTAAGTTAGTACCTTGTAATTTGGAATACTACGCCAATATATCACTTTTTTTGAAAACTGAGCAATCTGTCAAGGTCATACGAAGATAACGCTTCTAAATTGCTTTGAAACGAAGGAAAGTTTCTGATCCTGTTATCAAACCTAGATTCTAGATATATCCGAAAGCCTTTACATGTGGAAACAACTGGCGAAGGAGTTTATAGCTTATACTGAAAATACTATATTTATTTTTCAGGGATGGCAATTCAGTACAAGTTTCTGACAATACTGTATTTCTAATACAAAGGTTACTAGTGAAAGATCCTAAGCATAGACTTGTGGCTGATGAGGTAAGAGTTTTTTCTCTTTTGTATTCAGTATATTAACATCTAATGTAAAACGTAGGATCTAGGCATAGGCAATAGATATAAGTAGTCAATCTGATTTAAAATCCATTGATGTTGTATTATGTTTCAATAAATTGTAATAATAATTAATGGTATGGCTCACAAAGTACCAGTAGATAAACTGCCAATAAATAGTGACTCTTGCTCTGCCAGAGGAGAGTGTCTTGGTAGCCTAGTGGTAGCGAATTCGACTGCTGTACTTGAGGTCTCGGGTTCGATTCCCGGGTCGGACCAAATGTTTGTATGATCTGCAAATATTTGTTTCGAAGTTTGGGTGCATATGTATAATATGTATGTATTTACAAAAAAAAGGATGTATGTATTCTATCAGTCAGTCTAGTTATCAGAGCACAAGGTCTGCTTAGTTTGAAACTAAATGACGTTGTGTTAAAAAAAAACAGAAAAAAAAGAGTAATATATCTTTTTTAAGAGTCTGCCAAAGTGACTTTACTCTGCTTGATAGAAAGCATGAACCAAGAGTTATGTTCACCAAACTCATTGCGAATACAGACTATGGAATTTGGTGACCTACACTATGGCGGTCTAGTGAGATACTTTTTCGCCCCGCTTGGAAGATAAAAGGCATAGCAGTCATCGTGGCAGTGTAAGGCCACACTTACCACGATAACTGTCACCCCTGCCTTCGGTCTCTCACACCTGTTTTCTCACATCTATAGTAGTTATATTCTCCCTTAGAAGTTGCATCTGTTTCCATTATCACTGAAGGAAAAAACAGAGACAACGGTTAAGTTATCCTAATCTTTAGTAGATTAGGATTGTCTTTTACAATAATCGAAAGACGTCATTGCTGCTCCGCCAAAGCTGTCTACAATAACGGGCCCTGTGCTGTCCATATCCAATGGTTTTCCACGATCTTTACCAGTTCGTCGGATCACCTATAAAGGGGCCAACCCACACTTCCTCTTCCAGTACGTGGTCACCACTCCAGAACTTTTTAATAATGAATGTAAATGAAATGTGACCAGTTGATGCTATTATATATATGTTTTTAGGTACTCGATCAACTTTCATCAATAATAGCAAGCTACGTTATAATACCAAACCCACCAGAAGATTTACAAGTAGTGCCCGATATTCCTCTGAACGATGAAAATAAAGAAAAATCTAACAATAGTCCGTCGTCCACTGAAGTTGATAGAAAACCCTTTTTCAGTATATCTGAGAATAATAACGAGCGGTCTCCGAATGCTATTGTAAGTATGAACTACGTAAATATTTGTTTTAATTTTTAACTAACTTTTGCTCGCGGCTCCGCTCGCGTGTATGTCGATTTTCAGGGTAAATAGTAGCCTATGTATTATTCTAATGTATAAGGTATATTACTGTAAAGTTTCATATAAATCCGTTCAGTAGTTTTTACGTGAAAAAGTAACAAACATCCAAACAAACTTTCGTACTTCTAATATTAATAGGATTATCAAATCAGTAACTCACTAATCCACTTTACATATTTCGTTCTTTCTATTTAGCTATTTAATTTTTATCTAAGATACAGCAAGTATAGTAATTAAATTTCCTTTTATTATTTTTTTTAAATACATTTACGGTTAATTACTCGTTATCGGTAACTCACTAAGTAGGGATAAACACGCGTGCTCTGTGTGATGTGCGTAGAATTCTGCCAAGTAAGTATCGATCGATGACAAAAAATAGAACCAGGGCAAGAAAAAACAGATAAACTAATTTAAAAATTTTAATCTTGTTTGACTAATTTTATTTAATGCGTCCTCCAAAATCTGCAAGAATATAACGTCCATATTGTCAATTTCACAGGAGGATTTAGGCGTTTTCTGCGTACCGTTGCCGGATTTCCTAGCGCTGAACTTCCCATCACCGACTCGAGTGCAACAGAACAGCATCATCGTCCATCCCACCACGTCTATAGATCCCTCATCGATAGCTTCACCAAATCAACAAAACCAACGGCAGATCACCGTCCAGAGAATAGGTAAACTTTGGAAGTGAAACTTCTTTAGGTGCATTGAGCGAGCAAAACTCATTTTTTCGGTGAACAACTATGGAACTCACATCATCATCACCGAACACTTACTATAAGTTATATGTATACTCTGCATATTAAACAAAACACATTAAACATTGCGTTCTCTGTAAGGACGCCTGGCTGAGGCGCGTGTGCCTATGGGGCAATGTAGGTATACGATATGGGATGTTACGGTCTGGGAGGGATCAAACGTTTTGTAGCGGGCGAAGTAGCTATTATTGTGCATACTTCTCAAAATATAGTTTTAAGTATTCACTTCTGTCGGCAGTCCTCCTGGCTGCCTTCAATTTTTTATTTTTGTGTATGCCTCTTAGTTTTGGTTTCGAAAGGACAGCGAGATTATAAAACGTGTTTCGCAAATTGATCTTTCTTCTTTCTTCACTAACTTTCTCTCTTATTTGATCGTATCTTTACGATATTTTTTCTGTGATTAAAAGTAATAGACACCTAAATAAAATACTGTAATTTTTTTTTAGGCCGAGACGCTAGACCTCTTCTTCCATGCGAGATAGCCCGATACCGACACATGCTCGCGTCTAACACACCTCAGAGACAAGACCAGCCTCGCAGGTCTGACGCACCGAACTTCGTACCGGACACTCGACAAGACAGACCTGAGAACTCAAGACTACGAGCTCTAGCCCAAAGGATTCCAAGACTCAACCCTATAGCGACAACTTCTGCAGCCAGTCAGACTCCACCAGACTTCAGAGTGATACAGTGGTCGGAATCGAGATCTAGAGGTTGGGATAACGACTATGTACTCCGATTGCCTGTTTTAGATTTGTCCAGAGTTAATGGGAATAGAATTATGAACCCGAATCCAATACACGCGCACAATTCTGAAGCTCTTGCTAACAACCCGAGATCGCAAGATGATGAAATTGATGCTGATTAGCTTTCATCATATGTTTCAAAAATTTTAATTGAACTATTTTTTTTTATTTTCATAATTAACTGCTCCGTATAGAAACTTGTAGGTGGTATTCATATTTATTAAAAAATAAACGATTTTACGAACTTGTGTATTTCGGAGACGCTCAGTCGGTTCAACACGACTATGACGTCACTCTATGGACAGTGAAATCTGACGTATCTATGAAATACACATGAGAATATCCGTTTTTAATAAATATGATTTTCTAATATTCAAATTCTTTATTATATAAAAAAAGAATGTTATTTCATTTGTGTTTACAGCTGTTTGTTTTTTGAAGGAATATTTGAGCTAGACCAAAAACTTAGAAATATGTTCAGTACGTGTTTTTCACTGTAACTCTTAGTTTCCTTACTCTTCCAAAGCTTCAATGAATAGATGTAGTCAATTAAAATACTTCTAGCAGTAAAGGAGGTATAGATCCAAGGGAAAAATATATAAATATGACATTTATGTTAGAATAAAACCTTCCATGGATGATATATTTATTAAAAATACACCATCATCCACACCTTTAAATAGTCCATTGCTGGACATAGACCCCTCGTTAGAAAAGAGGCACAGGTTTTTGTATACTCGTGAGTGTAATTCAAAAAGGATCCATGAATAAGGTTATGTAAACCCAGTGCAAAATGTCGGATCAGCTGTTGAATGGTCGTTTATATAATTATAACTTTAACAAAATACAAGTGAGTATATTCATATATCTATAATAAATATTAATATTTATATAGATTGGCTTAGAATATACTCTCATAATTTCTTTTCTCTTCTGTTCCCTTCACTCTTGTCATTAATATTTAAACTTGCCAATAGCTATGTAAAAACTCTTTACGTATATAAAAATAAATGAAATACTTTGCTCAAAATCATACTAATTTAAATTTTCATTAATTTAGTTTTCAATTTTATATAAAATGCAAAAGTAATCTTGTATTACGAAAACATAGACAAAAACTACTAAACGAAATATGGAATACACAGTTGAACTGTATTTCGCAAAAACAATAGATAACCATTTCCACAATTAATTAAAAAAAGTTTTTTTTTTTTACTTTGGTAACATTCTTCTCTATGGTCAGTCTTAATACCGAGCGTGATTCATCTGGTTTTTTTGGTTCTGGTTCGGTTATTAATAGCACATTTTTGAAAGTAGGCATGTATGCTATTATATATAATAATTATAATTGTAATATACGTCTTGTTTCGCAAAATATCATTCTTGTTGGAAGTTTGGCAGTCTTTGTTCCATGGAATTTCTCCATTTCCAAGTATAGGTACAGGTAGACACATATTTTATGTAAGTGTGCATACGAACCTTCAAATAGTGCTATATTTGTTAACGTGTGTTATACTAATCGCGGCAAACATTGTATATGTAAAAAACCGTTTTTACAACGTACCAAGGAAATAAGGATTTTAAACGACAACCTTAACCCGTGGGTATAAGGTTTAAAATGACAAAAACTCTGTCGTAAATCCAATATGCACCAACACTAACAACGCGCACTGTCTTAAAGAAAACGACCCTTCCAGTGTTTGTTTTTATTGTGTCCGAGTATTCGGTCATACTTATTTTTAAGTATAATTATTTTATTTTGGTTAAAATTTTCAATAATTATATTTTAATTAATCAAATTTATAACTTAATCTATGTCGTCCATTAGGGGTTGGTGTAAAATTATATTTTTTTATATCATATGAAAACGAAAGAAGTGATTTAGGTGCCAAGTTGTAGTTAGGTGTTCATTGATCCTTACAATTCTCTAGCTTTAGCTTTCTTATGCGCAATGCAAAACTTACCATTTTAGATTTATAACTTAGAGTATCTTAGAAATGCGTCATTTTTAATTATTCTTAAATTAGTTAAAATATGCCTCGTTTTGAAACTGAAATACAGACAACAAGTACTTATATACAAAATATTTTAACACTAAATCCGCTTTATATACCGTACCTTGAATAAAATAAAGTTCATTTTACCATTATCATCACTTAAGCATCGAATGGTATAAATCACACAGATATATTTAGTGGTTTTAATTTTTGCTTTATTTATGGCGCTGACTGTACAAAAGCTTAGCTTAAGAATACAATTCAAGTATATAAAATTTAATAACCTAAATTTAAGATTAGATTAAACAATTTAATTTCCTTTATAACCATGAAATTCATATATTATAAGATTTTTTTTTAATTTTTGATTTATGGATTCGGTATATGTTGTCTTATGTTGTTACTGATTATTATGTGCCAAAAATTTATCATCACGAGTCATCTCAGGATTGTCAACTTTGTTTGTTCCTTATAAAAATCATGATAATCAAACAATACTAATAATATTCTTGATGATGTAAAGTTCATTTTTACATAACATTTATATTTAATGGAGTTATATTACTTAGGGCCAGTTTCACCACTTGACAAAGTCACTGGTAGACTGTTGTAACTTATTTGCCAGATAAACTACAGATTTCTGTTTCACAAGTCTTGGATAGACATAACGTCAAATAAGCATATATACATATATATATATATATATATACAGTGGACCCTCGGTAATCCGGCCCCTGTCTAATAATTTTCGCTAATGTAGATCGTGCATGATTGAACAGGTTACAACTTGTGCTCGACGCGTAGGTATTGTTTCAATTCCGATTGCTTAGTTTGAATTTGACTACGTGTGATAGCGGTGCAGCTTAGCGTTTATTCATTGTGCATTACGTATACATACCTAGTAATGTCGTCATCAGCCCAGAAGACAACATATAGAATTTTATCATTTGTCTGTAATTTGTCGGATTACAAGGTACTCTTTTGTAAAAAATCCGGTCTATAGGGGGTCTTAGGCAGTACTCTATGAGCTGACAAATTCGATAGTCCGACACTGCCCTGCAAAACGTTTGTCGAATTACCGAGGGTCCACTGTATATACATTGTCAATTTATCTGTTATTTTTTTTAAGAGTCTTCCAAAGTGATTCTACTCTACCTGATGGAAGGCATGAATATAATCTAAGAGTTGTGATCGTGGAGATGCTTTTTCATTGCTTGCCCCACTTGTGGACGTAAAAGGCATGAGGGTCATCGTGGCAGTGTAAGGTTCCCACACTTACCATGATAACTGTCGCCACTATATCTTTGGGTCTTCGGTCTCGCACTCACCAACGAAACACGACAGCACGAATGCTGTCGCTTTAGGCGAACCGGCTTTCGGTAGTACTGAAATCAGTATGGAACCTACCAAGAAAAATGTTCTATGGCAGATAACTATTTGAAAGTTTATCAGCAACTGGTGTAACTGGCTCTTAAACACGTTAATGGAAATTATTTGAAACATTTTCGGTTATAATGGTTAATAATCTAATTAAATTAATCTATGTACAAGTACAGTTGTCAACTTATATATATAACTTCATTATGTAACAGTTATATATACATATATACATATCTATACATGTGTAGATATGTATAGATTATAGATTACTAAGCAGAAGTTAAGAAGGCGTTTGTGAATAGTTGATGTGATTAAATGAAATTAATCTAATTGTTACAATCAATTATATTGTGAAGAAAAGACATGTTTCTCTCAAAATAAGGCTAATATTTAACTTCGTTCTTCAGTTTCACTAAAAGAAAATTCCTAAGAAATTGTCCAACTAAATTTAACTGATGAGCTTATTTTGAGATAAATAATACATCCTCTTTCATAATTGGTGTTCATATTACTAAAAGAACTACAGTTTTATGTGTGTGTTTCGGGGATTACCGACAATTGTCAGATTCGACGGGGAATGTTTCACACGGGGTCAAGCTACCTTTGCGCAACGCCTCCCTGCAAGTCCGAAAATAGTCGACCAACCTTCAATTATACAAATAAAACCTTAAAATCTTTACAGATATAATTATTTTTTTTTAATCAAATCAATATCTGCAAATGCAACACTAAAACGATCCTAATACTGTTATAAGCATTAGAGTACATACGCTTTGCTTCCTAAGAAAGAAATAATAACGTCACTGTAACTAAAGAACAAATAACAGAAAATAAGCGTTTTTGGAACCGTTTTTGACTATCTGTGTACCTAGTGTGAGGTTATATCACGTCTACTCGAATGTCACGGTGACGGTTCAGCATTGAGATTGTCCCGTACTGAAATCTTCACATAATGCAACTCTCAACGCGAGCGCTGTCGAGAGCGAAGGATGTGAAATAAACTCACACTAGGCCCTCTTAGTGAAATAAAAGGAAAAATAGTCAGTAATTTTATAAAACAGACTCCTCTGTTACACCCTAAAATTACACAGTGTATTATACCAAACAACTAACCGTAAGTCAAACAATATTTTTTTAAAAAAAACAAACCCATTACTGAACGCAACATTATTTTATAAGTATAATATTAGGAATTAAATATTGGACCATTTAATAATATTGATACAGACTGTAATTTTGAAATCGATTTTATGAAACGATAACTGCCATTCAAATAATAAATAAAGCTATGCACCTTTAGCTTAATATCCTTATTTAACAATGTAAATATAATTTCTTCTAAAAACTTCAAAAAATGGTATAAATAGAGCCTTTTAAAGTGACTCTACTCTGCCTGAAGGAAAACATGATTAAAATACAAGAGTGGTCACTATACTCGTTGCAGTAACGCCATCTGTTGTTAGCAGATGTATTTAATATCTTGTTTTTATATTATATGGCTTTAGTATATAATGTGTAATTTACATGCTAATATTTTATGTAGATTTGTAGAGAATTAATAAATTGAAATGATGTAGATACTTAAGTAGAACAATTTTGTTATTTGTTAGATGCATGCTAAACTGGTATGCAAGCTAATAAAATGTATTTTAAAATTTTATGAGTTTTATTTTACTACTAGTATCCTTGTGGTGACGGATTAAGAGTACGAAATTTCACCACCCCTATTCATCCCCTGGGTGTCAGCAACGAGCAAAAACAGCATTGCAAAGATCAGGGAAACTTGAAACACACTATACCGACCTGTCTGTGTGGCAGCAGGCAAAAACCTATTTTTGGTAGAGAGGCATGTCCAGCAGAGGAAAGTTATGGTCTTTAATAGTTCTGTGCCGGACATAGGTTTTTTTCTTTTTTTTTATACCACGACGGTGGCAAACAAACATACGGCCCGCCTGATGGTAAGCGGTTACCGCAGTCTATGGACGCCTGCGGCACCAGGGCCATCACGTGCGCGTTGCCGACCCTTCAAAAACCTATTTACCCCCTTCTTGAAGAACCCCATACTGTAGTTCCCAGGGAAAGCCTCGGCAGGGAGCTCATTTCATAACGGGATTGTTCGCGGGAGAAAATTTCTCTGAAACCGCAGGTAGCCGTTTTATATAGGAATATTTTTAACAGGGTGATAATATTAATGGTTAGTGTGTTTAAAGATCAGACAGAGAGAATCTGGCTAGGAATATTACACCCAATTGAGCAACAAATAACATTAAGCGGGCTTCGTGTAAACGTTATATTTTGCTGGTTATACCTACTAGTAGATGGACTATTCGATAACAGTCGTTTATTGATATTTACAACTAAAGAGTCACGAATGTGTCGTCTTTGAGGTTTCTTTTTTTGAAAATTTAAATGTCGAATTTGTCAAGATACACCGCAAGCGAACGAAAAATATATAGATGTCACATCCCTGCGTCGTGTTTTAAAGCTGTTTTTTGCACTGCAAACCGATGTTTCTGTATATGTAGAAGCTCGACCAGAGTGATATCATGTTCTCACATAAAACCAGTGTTAGAGTAAATCTTTTATTGCATTTCACCATTAGGTTATCGAAGACCGAACGCTCTTTTCTCATCAATTCTCTTTCACGAAGGGTGTGAAAGTGTTGTTGAGGGGTGCCAAAAATTACTTACTATTATACCCGTAAGCTTCTTTGGCTCAGCCTCCTTAACCAAGATGTGTTTCGCGTCGATTCTCTTTCTACAATCGCTAGCGCCTTCAATCTTTTGTACTTATTGCCAAATATTTTGTTTTGATCACGAGATTTAGCGTTAAGAGACGTCATTTGCATACTGTATACTGTTTGTGTACTGTTTTTATAAGTCGTGGAAATAGTTTTGAATCAGGTTGATTGGGTACAAGTGCTGGAACGCAACCAGTTTATTACCGACATGAATCCTATAAACAAATTGACAAAAAATTAACTTAACTGGAGATATTAAAAAGAACACTAGTAAGGTGTGGAGTCACGTCGTTAATATTTCTTATTTACAACAGAAACAGAGAACAATATGAATAGATATTCATGTTCAGGTCTGTTATATCTATATGATATATATCTCTATATGAAATAAAGACAAAGAGGCGAAGTTAAAAGTGTTTCTTGGTACAAAAAAATCACAAGCAAAAGGAAAGTTGCGTAACTGTAAGCTTAAATAATATCTGTTAAATTATCGCATGGCTTTTATAACAAGTACAATGACATAGATTTATCTGCCAATATTTATTTAGCAGACATGTAATATCAAAAATTTTAGTAAGATTTAGTAAAAAGTTCTTTGTTGATCAAATCAAAAAGTTTATATCGAAAAAAAAGTTAAAGCTAACGAAGAAGTTTATTTTTTAAAATTAGAATTAAATTATGCTGTCGTCTTTTGTTTATGATTGGTATTTTAATCATACGTAAGAAAAGATAAATATACGTTTTGTCTTAAGATGATTGTGTTATATTTATTTAAATAATTGAAATGTATAGTCAAGTGCTTAAGTTACGTTATTTAGTAATATTATAATAATTATGTTACTCTATTTCCGTAGTGACTCGCACGTGGTCTTCGTGTAAACTGAGATAAGTTCCACTCTTATGTGATGTATAAAAATAGATGATATTCACAGAAACTATTAAACGTAAAAGTCTTTGACGTGAAATAAGATATGTAGGTTACATTAAATACGTTTACCAGGTACTGGATAAAGTACCTATTTTATTAATTAACAAAGCTACAATGCACTAAAACTAAAACTATATAAAACCATAGATGACAAGAAACAATGTATAAAAGTTATTTTTCACAGTTAAAACTTGAATCTTTACAAACTTTCTGCAATAAGACGTAGCATTAATATTAAAATTACTTTTCATTTAAACTAGGTTTAAGTCTGACGCAAGCGTTAGGTTTAGACACTGAAATATTACGTTTTCGCCTTAGCGCGGGGAATTTTCAATTTTCATTATTGCTAGACGGTGTTATGAACATTCGTTGAAAGATAGTCAAAAGTGTTTATTTGTTAGAAATATGAAAAGTAATGAGTTGAGTGATAATGTTTATGGTTAAAAGTTTGACATGGTTTTCCTGCATTCTCCAAATTTTGTTTGAGACGGTGCGATATGTAACATTACAAAAAATATGGTGGGTTTCTTTTATATCGGGCTGCCTGACTGATGTCAACTTTCTTGGGAATGTAAACGTTTTCAGATGGGATAAGCGACAAAAGTAAGTTCCAGTAAGGATCACGGGTAGGGGATGTTTACGGTGGCAGAACCATGCTATTTTAGCATGTATGGGACAGCTCGATGTCACTGATTTAATCTTAACAGAAAACCGGTTGAAGAGATTACTCCGTTGCATGGTACCTAAAGAGTGAGATAACTGTCGGTCAGACCTTCCATTGAGGAGGGGGGGGGGCGGTGGTAGGGGTCTTGATCAATTTTTGGCAATGATAATTTTGTGTTTCATGATTTTTAGCACCTAAGTAGGTACCTACACAGTAAAAGTTTTAAATATTTCATACTTGATCGCTTTGTCTTGGAATGATTAAAATGAACATTTACGATTCTTTTCAGACAGACGGAATCACAATAGGTAGGAAAGGAATTTGCCCAGATTCCAAGCGTTTACGGACAATTAATCAGATATTCAATATTTAAAAGTGTTTTAACTGGTTGGGTACTAAAGCGATCATAAAAACTCGATTAAAGTATTTGAAGTCGTAAAATTTAAAAATTCCAAGTGAATACGTTTCTGTTCTATTGGAGTTTATGGTTCTACCGTGTGGGATATAAAAGTATCGATGCTTTGTTTATTTTTATTGAGGTGACGTCATTGAAGTATTGTTTGACGAGTTTTCTTCGCTTACAGTAAAGTATATGTATATTGAATCAAGTGCTTCTCTATGTAATTTAAATGCTTCTTAAATTTAATATTCGATTGCTTCTTTTGCATTTGAACTTATTTTTGCTTAAAACTATTTTGAAATGTTACATTATGAAATTTGGATGTTTAAATATGATGTTATAATTTTGTATTTGTGACTGAACTCCTTCGATCCAGTTACTATATTTTATATGTCTCATTGTAATGTTTGCTGGATTTTTCTCCAAAAAATGCACTGCAAACTAGCTCTTTAATTTTTAATGTTTTTTCTAAGATTTTAGTGGTTTTATTTTAATTTCGTAACAAAAGAAGTCTTTATTCTTGGTATTTTAATTTTAATTTCTGATCCTGTGTCCTCAAAACAACAATTTACGGATCACACTAAATGTTGTTCCGTGTGGTATATGAAACCTCAACACTCAGCGCAATAAAAAGCGGTGAGTTGATCGTTTAAACCACTACGCCACCCGTGCCGTCGAAGTACTCGGTATATTATTTTTAATTCACAATTATACAATAGTGTACGGGTAGGTTCTTTATTAATAATATGCATCTACATATATCATTATCAACAGCCTTTAACAGTCCACTATTGGACACAGGCTTCTCCTTAAATAGAAAGTTTTGGCCTACTTTGTTTATTTAAAGTTTTCTTCTCTTTGCAGTGACGTTATCTTACGTAGTTAACTTTCTTAGCCGTTTCTTACGACACATATATATCATCAATCAACCTATCGCCATCCACTGCTGAACGAAGGTCTCCCCCAAGAAACGCCAACCATCCTGGTCTTGGGCAATTCGCATCTATCCGCTGCCAGCCACCTACAAGTCGTCGGTCCATCGCTCCGCAGGGCGCCCTACACTACGTTTGCCCAATCGTAGTATCCACTCTAATACACTTCGGCTCTAGCGACCATCGGTTCGTCTGGAGACGTGGCATCAAGTAACTGACATCGCACAGAGAATCAGTATGCTGAAGGGGAAGTGGGCCGGCAATATATATATACTAATGCGAAAATGCATTTGTTAGCTTGTCTTTCCTTACGTGATATAGAGAAAGTCGAAGATAAGAAACTACTAAAGATGCTAACAGTCGAATTTATTGAAAACTTAGAAAATCTATTACTAAATATACTTAGTCTGGCCATAAATACTGTTACACTTAATTATAAAAAAATATTACATTTGAATTTCGAATCTGTCATTTTTATACGATTGTTCATTGTGTTTTCTCATTTTGGCGCCAATACATTGTAAAATATTTTGCGATATTAAAATGGTGTGGGGTGATAAAGAGAACCGAATCGCTGTGATAGCATTACACAAAGTAGGTATGGAGCCAAATGCAATTTTTAAAACTCTCCATACACTTGGTATTAGTAAAATGTTTGTGTACCGGGCTATTAATAGGTACAATGAGACCTCCTCTGTTTGTGACAGAAAAAGATCTGGCCGTCCACGTAGTGTTCGTACGAAAAAGGTGGTCAAAGCAGTAAGGGAAAGAATTCGAAGAAATCCTGTCCGAAAGCAAAAGATTTTATCTCGGGAAATGAAGATAGCACCTAGAACCATGTCGCGTATTTTAAAAGATGACTTAGGACTTGCAGCCTATAAGAGACGCACTGGCCATTTCTTAACTGATAATTTAAAGAAGAATAGGGTGGTAAAATCGAAACAACTACTGAAGCGGTACGCAAAGGGAGGTCACAGAAAAATTTTGTTTACGGATGAGAAAATTTTTACAATTGAGCAACATTTTAACAAACAAAATGACCGTATTTATGCTCAAAGCTCTAAGGAAGCTTCCCAATTAGTCGACAGAGTGCAACGTGGACATTATCCGACTTCAGTGATGGTTTGGTGGGGTGTTAGCTATGAAGGAGTGACTGAGCCATATTTTTGTGAAAAAGGTATCAAAACATCGGCACAAGTGTATCAAGATACCATTCTTGAGAAGGTAGTTAAGCCCCTTAACATCACCATGTTCAATAACCAAGTATGGTCCTTCCAGCAAGACTCGGCGCCGGGTCATAAAGCTCGGTCCACGCAGTCTTGGTTGGAATCGAACGTTTCGGACTTCATCAGAGCTGAAGACTGGCCGTCGTCTAGTCCCGATCTTAATCCGCTGGATTATGATTTGTGGTCAGTTTTAGAGAGTACAGCTTGCTCTAAACGCCATGATAATTTGGAGTCCCTAAAACAATCTATACGATTGGCAGTGAAGAATTTTCCCATGGAAAGAGTGCGTGCTTCTATTGATAACTGGCCTCATCGTTTAAAGGACTGTATTGCAGCCAATGGAGACCACTTCGAATAAGCTTTTTATATTTTTAATTGTTTTATATTTATGTATTAAACTGACACACTGTAAAAGTAATAAATGTTATTTGCAGTTAACAATTTTCTTTTTTCTTTATTACAATATTTATGGCAAGACTAGGTATGTACCTACACCGTATTTATGGAGATAACGTATAAAAATCTTCTGTTCCCTCCCTATTCTAATACACGGATATAAGAAACAATATATGCGATCAAATAAAAAATGCCTCTCGCCCCAAGCGAACTACCTTCTGACGACGTGAATCGGTAGGATTATTTTTTATTTGCCAGCTTATAATGCACGGAGGCTTTGTTATTCGAATTTCTTTGGGTGGAACTTAGGATGTAATATGTCTGGTTTCACTGAGAAAATGTAAAAGTTGGATTTTATGCTAGGTAACTCTGAGGAAGAAATGTTTTCAGGTAGTGGTGATCCTCCTCCTCGCGTCGTTATCCTCATTACTGAGGGTCGTGATTCCCTAATTGAGGGATGATCTTGCTCCGAACAGTTGCACGCCACTTATTCCTCTCCTTGGCCGAATGGAGGGCAACGTGTAAGTTGGTCTCCAAGGCTGTTCGGATCTGGTCAGTCCACCTAGTTGGGTTACGTCCTCTTGGTCTCCTGCCGTCAACCTTTCCGGTGACCATAAGTTGCTCGAGGTTGCTCCCTTCTTTCCTGGCGATGTGACCAAAGAACTCAAGTACTCTTTGAAGGCAAATAGAATAGATGGTGTTATCCATGCGTATATTAGTTCCGTGTAGTTTTAGTCAACTGCTAAATATTGAACAAAAATACAGCGTTTGGTACATTTGTATTTTAGTTAGATTTGAAACCAAGTAGCACTTTATTGACGAAACCTTGTCGATAATAAAATTATTTAGATATATTTGTAAAGTTATTGTAAAGGTAAAACCGTCACATTCTTTTAGTATATACACTCGGGGTTACGTACTGTATTATGTTGTTATTCGTGCAAGTATTAGCATATTTGGCGGCACCCGAGGCGACACAATCCAGCTCTATACCACGCCTTTTGTCAGCAATTCTCTTTATATCTACTATACAGATTGATGCTTTAATATTTTTTCTGTCATATTAAATTTGCAATTGCAATATTACTGACGTTTGCAAAAATATAAGCTGTCTATAAACTGTATTTTCTAAGGGGAACAGTACTATTTAATATAAATTTCGAAACAACATGATCTTATTGTATAGTATGGTGACCCGTGTTGTTCGTGTATAGTCGTTGTTACATACATGCGTCTACGAACTGTCTACGACAGCTACGAAAGTTCATGGTTACATCTGTGACGTTTTTTTTTTAAATTGGATGACGGATGATCATAATTAGTAAAGTTTTTTTCTTTAGTTATGTTTCTAAAATAATTTGAAGTAATAATTTAGCCGTCACGTTCGAAGTATTATAAATGCACATATTATGTAAGTTGTAGCATATCATTACATTGCAGAGGATTGCAATGTAAATTAAATATTTAAAAAAATTATACTGTATAAAATTGCTTTAGTTGTATTTCTAAATTACTACTGTATCTTTTTATTTAAATTGTTTATATTGTACAGAAATGCGATATTAATAATTCGCGTATCTATAAACTTTTTGATAGTTTTTACCTACCTAAAACTATTTGGTAAATGAATTTTTTATTTCTACAAAAATACACACCCTGTAATGTAAATTTTCCGTATCAAAAATCCTGCTACTTTTAGAGCGAACGACAAATATATTATTTGAATGCCATTAAATCATAAATTATTTATAGATTCACATGCATTTTATTAGTACGAGTATACCTGTTTATATTTTCGTTGCTTATTACATGCAGAATTATATAGGATGTTTTTTTTAACCGGTTTAAATTCTTTGATTTTAAGATTTATGGTTTTGTTATTAGTTTTTAAATTGTGTTATTCTGACTGCGTTGTAATCACATCGGCTTAAATACGATGTGTGTGTGTTATGATACTTATAACCAGCGTTTTAAAACGTTTTTGTCTGTCTTCGGTATGATGGCATAGTTTATTCTTAAATAATAGGATATTTTTTATTATTAAGATAAGATAAAATATAACAATAAGAAAAATATATTAAAGAAATCCGTAAGATAAAAAGTGATAAGCTTTGTAGGCGTTAATCTTCAGAAGATTAACAAATATATTAACAAATAGAAATATTTTTAGATATAGAAATGGTTTCACCATATTTATGTATGTGTGATATTATACAAGACGATATTCCAGTCGAATCTTGACTTGGAGCCAGTATTATTTTAATAGAACAGCCAATAAAAATACACATTATATTGATCTATTGAACTACCTTCGAAGTGAGGGTCGTGGTCTTTGAGGTTTTCTGCAATTTTGTCAGAAAATATTTTATTCTATATCTGAAATTTAACAATAATAACTTATATTGACTCTGTCGCACTTACAAAAATTAGATATTTGACATTTTTAACCAATTTCAAAAAAGAAGCAGGCTTTTACCATGTTAAGACTTGAAGTAATAAATTATATTAATAGTCTGTATAACTATATACACTCATTACTAATACACTAGCACTACACACGGGAATGCATTTGTCTGTGGATTAAAGTGCTAACACTCATAGATAATAAACTCAACAATCCTCTTTTCATTTTCTTTTGTTACAGTAATCTAAAATATGATAAACAAATAAAAATAGAACTACACACGTAGCTTCAATGAAAGTAAATAATTCGAGAGATACACGTATGATATATGAACGTTATTTGTTTGGCATAAATATTCACATAGAGATGTGATGCATATGGATACGGCATTTATAAGTTTATGTAAGTACGTAAATAATGTAAATAGAAACTATGTGAAAAGAGAGAGCCGTCATGTTAATAAATAAATAATAGTGAAAAATCACCTCACTTTCTCACACATGGCTGTCTGATTCCTAATTAGGCTAAACCTATGCTATGGTAACCAAATATGTAAGAAGAAATCACATCCAAATCAGTTAAGCCACTGATAATGAGACGCGCAGACCCACAAACAAACAGACAAAAATTCTAGAAGCTGAAAATCAAACATTCATACGTTGTAGAAATAATTGTTTTGATTTAGAATTACTAGCTTGAATTAGTTCAGTACTGAGTGTTTATTTTAATTTTTATTTTAGGTTCTTTTTTCGCATAGATGAGAATATATCTGTACAGGTATACCTTTAAGTTCCATCAAAGGTTTAAGGCATATCGATATAATAGTAGAAGTAGTGTGTAGTGTAGTTGTGTATTATATGATTACTAAAAGTCAATGATGATAAAAATATTTACTAAACACGAAATGCCCAAAAAGAAAAGGACAGAAATAGAAAATAATGCAGACCTGAAAAAAATTCGAACAGTATCTTAAAATAGTAATATGACAATAAAGTACATTGTAGTTTCGTAGGTAGATTTCTTTTTTTAATTTGAGAGGCTGCCAAAGGGAATCTACTCTGCCTGATGGAAAGTATGAATATAATCTAAGAGTTGTGATCACATCTAATCACTCACGCTGTGGCGGCCTAGCAAGATGCTTTTTCGTGCCCCGGGGACGTAAAAGGCATGACAGTCATCGTAGCAGTATGAGGTTCACACACTTAGCGCGATAACTATCACCTCAACATCAAATAGTTTGTGAAAATATTGATAAGGATAAATGGTTAATATTTTGAGCCAATATCATATAGACTAATACCACGACAGCTATTTAAGTGTTACTTAAAAAATTATCCGTTTTCAGTTTAACACAAATGCAACATCCATTTTAGATCTTATCTCATTGTATTGATGGAATTGAGCGCTATGTGCAAATGCGATGACGCACATTAGCCGTTCATTTTCAAACCGTGTGGAAGGGGATTGATCGCGGCCATTTGTTTCGTCTCGCACAAATTACGGGGACCTACTGAATTGGTGCATATCATCTCTTTTCATATCTACTTACATTCAAATTGAGTTATTACGCCTCTGTAGGGATCAGTTATTATGTGAGCATTTGTTTCAATTCTATATTGAAAATTTCGTATATTAACATAAGTACCTGGAAACCGAGCTTTACTCTGTATTATTGTTCACACAATCACTAGTCGATTCGCAATTTACTAACTTCTAACTTCTTTTGTTGCCATATGTAATTTTTGTCACATAGATAAGTGTCAGAACGGGCAAATTAGATAAATATTTCATTGTTTGAGGACGCGGATGAAATAACATTTTCTGAAAATAAAACCTAGCTAGATCGATTTATTACCCTCGAAACCCCTTGCACACTAAATTTCGTGAAAATCGTTGGAGCCGTTTTCGAGATTTAGCTTGTATATATGCAATTCTTGGGCAAATATATGTATACAAGAATTCCTCGTTTAAAGATATTAAGTGTAGTAATTTTGTTTAATATGTTTTAAGCAACAAAATTTATTAGGTAGGAAGCTAACAATTAACATATTATGAATTTTATTCAATAGACATTATAGTATAATACAGTAGTGTGGTAGGCCAAACCCTCCTTTCTAAGGAGAGGCCTGTGTACAACTGTGAACTGTCAAAGTCTTTTAATGTAATATGAAATTCAATATACTAAGATGTAAGAATCTGTCATCTTCATCATCAGCATCATCGACAGCCTTTTACAGTCCACTGCTGGACATAGGCCATACGCTGGCCAGACGAGTTGGAATAGTGTTTGTTTCAAGTTTTCCTTCTCTTTGTAATGATATTTTACACGTAGTCGTACGCGTAGTATAGTAGTCCAGAATCTTCTTGGTAAGGAGAGGCTTACATACATATGTTATGCAGTGGTCTGTTGAAGGCTGTTGATGATGACGATTATTATAATGCTATTAAGACCAGTCTCTTTTTTAAAGAGAGGCCTGTGCCCAGCAGTGCACTATTAAAGGCAAGATAATTTATATTTTCCATAAAGGAGAACCGCAGTTACAGACAAAAATGAAATACTCTGTTCTGCCTTATGTGTATACCTTTATATTTCACAGTTAACCCGCAATACATACAGTTCAAAGTGTGTGTGTAAAGTATGATGTTTCGTAAGTATACATAATAGAATTGTAAGAGATCGATGAACGAAGGGGTCTTTATTACAATAACAGAACTTAAAACAACAGTTTCCTGAATTTTTATCTGTTTGCTGCACTATCGTGTTTATGTGCACTAATGTCAGAAATGGTTTAACCGATTTTGATGCGGTTTTTCTAACGTATTGTGATAAATTTCGCTTAAAAGTTATATCAGTAACACTAGTAATAACAGCTTAAAGAATCACTACGATAAACGACACACACAAGATAAGAATGAACTCGTGAATTCTTGTTTATTTTGATTTATTCCAAGTATCAATTGAGCATAAAAATTGACAACTTTAGTTATAACCATGATTTCCTTACAGTCTTAAGTTTCTAACTCCAATCCTTTTTCCTACCATTGTTTAGAACAACTGTTAGCGAACTGATATTCAATTATCACGTAAATTGACACGTTAAATTTTAATGTATGTAGTGAAGGCTACCATTAGCGCTATGTAATTATCAAATTACAAATATATATCACTATAGTTACAGGTTTCAGCAAACGACCGCAGATATAGGTTACTAAGTAAACATGTGCAGTAGTTCGAACACAACATTAGACAAATTGTTGCCTGGGGCCACATATCGCCCAATTTGTGTAGACTTTGAAGATAGAGAGTATTAATGGTAGGTGGGAGAGCGAATAATGTAGTTGACGGAAGGTATTTCTTTTAAGTTTATCCTTTTGTGTGGTTTTATTACTTTAACTTCATAACTATATAACATAAAAGTAGTATGAATATTACGCCCCATTGGAATGATAAATCTAGGGTCTATATTGTTAGCCATCTTTTAAGTTTTATACTACCTAGCCCATTGCAGCCACGGCGATGTATTATAGTACACAAGTGTATATGCCAATACAGGCACACTCTCTGTTCCTTCACTCTCATAATGCCATGGGATTTTTAGATCAGGATACTTGCTCTCCGAGACACAGGGGTGAACACTCCAAATTCTAACCGACCCCGGCATCGAATCCGAGACCTCTTAACACCAGTAATAATTGTCGATACCAATCCGAGATCGGCAGTGGTATACACTAACCGCTAGAACGACGTGGTAGTTGCATCCTTTAAATAAAAATGTGGTGACCGCATACCATTACAGACTTACTACAGTAACCAAATAGATGGGTCACCTGAAGACCAGTGAGTACCGCCAAATGTTTACCTAAGCTAGGTAAAATATTGAAAAAAAAGTTCTAAAATGGATGCTGTGAAAAAAGGGTCATGTGAAAAGTAACAAGAACCGTCGAGTATGCGTGCAGCGATTAATGAAAAGTTAGTAAGTGAAAATCAATTGTCTCTGCCTTCCCCTCTGGGAAATTGGTGTGATTTTGTGTTATGTTAAGTATTAAAACACTAAACATGAATCGAACATATTTTGTTTTTCTATAACCCTTACACACCGTCAACATTCCACATCTCTACTCGTGTATAAAGTCATAAATAATTAAGAGCGATTTTCCATTAGGTAATTTGATGAAACGCCGCAAGCGATCACTCAGTGGGTAAAGATCTTATGGGTAATTTGTCGAGGTACAAACAAGGTTCTATACCCTTAATTACTGAAATTAAAGTGGATCACGTATATGTTGTGTTACATATCATGTGGTTTTATTTAATATAACGAGTATTCATTTGTAACCAAACTGTTAGGGTAACATATTTCTTTTTTATATGAAATAAATGTTGTGACGATAGCTTAGAATGGTTTAACTTGAACTTGTATTTAGAATTTGTGGGGTAATGATTACAATTAAAAAAAATGTCAAAATTGCTTACACTAACACAAAAATATTAATAAAGTAGTAAGGAAATAATTAAAACTTTTAAATTTATCGTCGTAACTCGATAAGTCAACAGAACAGTTTTAAACAGTACATGAAATAGTATATAATTCATCAACTTTATCAAGGTTAATTGGTTCCAATAATTATCACTCTAATCCAATAATTCTCTAAAGTATACAACATAATTATCATATTAGCAACGTGAACCACACAAATCAGGCCATATCTTTTTCTCTAGCTTCACAAAGAGCGCATATTCTTTTGTTTCTCTACATGTAAAAACAAAAACATACCGACCTGCTTATTAAAACATTAACAATAAAGCTTGATAGTGTAAAAAAGTAAGCAACCTCCCTGGTTCACTAAAAACTCATTCTATTTAATATATAAAATGTTAATTTCCTCCAGGATTACCTTATCTAAAAACATCAAAACACTTTCTTCAAACAAAACCAAAACACAAAAATACAAAATCCAGTGTAAAACCGTTGCACCTGAGACCGCCATCTTGAATTTCATCTAACCATTTTGTGTACAAGCGTCTGACGGATTACACTGCAGATTTTAATATTTTAATTCAGAATAATAAAGCATTCTTTTCCTTGAGTCGGTAATTATTTTATTACAGTTATTATCTGATGGGGGCAATTAGGAGAATGGATAGGATTTAGTTCTAATTAGTGAGGTTTTACTTTTCTTTGTTCTCTCTTGTGTCTGAAATATTGTTGAGAGTAATTATTAAAAAAAAAACAATGGTACATTGATATTTTAGTGAAAATTGCAATTAAATTTTTCATACTGATGAAATATTTATTTAGAATATGAATTTATAAAGTGTCAAGTTTTTGAATTATTTTTTTTAAAGCAGGTTTTGTGAGTATGACTTTAACTTTTTGTATGATTTGTTATATTATCTATGGTTTGAGTGTAAAAAATATAAATAATAGGTTCTTTAATCTTCACTGTGACGTCATATGTTGTTCAAGATTCGCACTTTTGTCACAGTAGTTTCAAATCACCATTATGGTCTTATGCAAATAGTGAAAAATAATGAAAATCTAGAGATTTTTCTAGTTTTTAACACTCCAATTTAACTTATATCAAACAATTTCCTGAAACTGCACACAATTCATCAAAATCATTTTCATATGCTCCGCTTCAGTGTTTTCACACTATTTTTAATCTGAGGATCGCATTAAACTTGATACTTTGTTTCAAATTGCATTTTCCGACGCGTCTTATAAAAACTTATACATAATGCATGTTTTGCTTGCAGCTGGTTTCGTACAGCTACTACTATTGATATTTACTCAGTACTCGTTTACAGTAGGGAAATATTACAATTTGTCAACAACTAACGTATTTTATTTCTACTGCCGTCTACTTAATAAGGCACCATGATTGATTTACAAACAATAAATGACTTTGAAATTAAAAGTTATTATACAATTAATCGCATTATTGTCACTTTAAAAAAATGTTATTCACAGAAGAATTAATAAATAAAAAATCAAATTTTCTAATTGTAATATGTGTGTAATACGACAGTAACTATTTAAACCAGAATCGAGTTTTCGTAATAGGAGATAAGGTGTGTTTAAAACAAAGATAGCGCTAGTTGCAGTGAAGCTGAAATACAGTTGACTTATCGGACTCTAGCGTTTCTCAATTTCAGTGCACGCCTCGAGCTTCAAATGTAAGTTGAAACGTTTCTTATTATCTACGGACACATTAAATATTAAAGCGTGTTAGCTTTTATCTACGGTGAGTACATAGTTACGTACTTAACATTAAATATAACAAGGTTGAACAACGCAATTGAGATTACAATTGCAGACACACACACACACACACACACACACACACACACACACACACACACACACACACACACACACACACACACACACACACACACACACACACACACACACACACACACACACACACACACACACACACACACATGCACGCACGCAAATACACACACGCCAAAATCATCATACATCCTTAACAAGACACACGCCACTCACACTCTGCTCATTTCACACTCTCTCTGTCAGATGCAACACACATCACAGTCATACACACTCATCATTCATACATATGTTCATATATACTGTATACGCGGGCTATTATGTACATACGTATTTTTATTTTTTGATTAATAAAACTTCTAAACTTGTCTAACTAATGCTTAAATTACTTACACAAAGTGACACTTCATGTCTCAGTTTCTTTTACTTTTAACTACCTCGGTGACGCAGCGCTAGCGAATTCGATTGCCGTGCTTGAGGTCTCGGGTTCGATTCCCAGGTCAGATCAAATGTTTGTATGATCTGCAAATATTAGTTTCGAAGTTTGGGTGTTTGTATTTGCTAAGAAAATATATAAGTATTCTATCAGTCAGTCTAATTATCATACCACAAGCTCGCTTAGTTTGAAACTAGATGACCTTGTGTGTCAAATGTGCGAATTATTTATTTATTTTACTGTAGCATTATAAAAAAGCGATGGAACATTGTATCCTACAATACAGGAATACCCTTTCTGTCTTTTACGTGACACATTCCTGTTAAGTTTCTGAAAATTGAGAAACTGTCTGCATCTGTCATTGTGTTTCTGGTCTGTGTCACTAAATACTTTTTACTATTACTAATTAAATTTAAATTTGTTAATTCACGGTTAATCAACTGATATTAAAGTCGTAGTACTATTAATTATTTAGGCAGATAAACTAGACATATATTGACATATATAAATTCTTACATATCGCACATTAAGTGTAGGCAGAGGCATAGTAGATACTATTTCATTCGAGTAATAGAAAGCATGCTTGTTGCCATCCAGGTACTACAGAAACGGACAGAAAAATTCAATGGAAACTGTATTGAAACAAACAAACTAAGGAATAGCCAGAACTGGATGTTTAGAGGGGTATTATTCTCTAAAAATCCACTTCTGGTTATTCCAATTATGTAAAGGGTAAATTGCTTGCACGAATGGGTTGAGATGGTAATACGATTCTGTTCTAGACACACACTTCACAGCCTTTAACAGTCCACTGTTGAACATAATCCTCTCTTTCAAAAAGAGATTTAGACCTACTATACCATTCTGGCCAGAGGGGTTGATGCAGGATTTGAGTTTATAGTAACTATGGAACATGAAATAAAATATAACAAAACCAAAAATGTAGAAGGGAAGAAGGAGAAGACGATTAGGAAGGAGGAAAGCGCAAAGGCGGACGAGCTCTCCAATACAGTGGACGCAGCAATTGGAACGCCTATCTTGATGGGGCTCCCAGAAGCAATTTCAGCTTCTGGGAGCCGAAGAGTATCGGAACGACTGCGTTCCAGATCCACCTTATCATCGGATGGTGCAGACGGTAGCCTCGGTGCGAGGACAGGTTCACTAGACCTAATGGAACTGGAACCGGACAGCCGGAAACGAGGCCGCTCCAGGGACGAGGGGAGTGATACGTCTCAGGAGATGTTGCCTCCCAAGGTTGCAAGCAGCCGTAGAGGGAGGTCACGAACACCGGCCTCGACCCCATCAGGCTCCGTTTTCTGCAAGGCAGGAGCCTACAGAAGAGTCAGGGCGGACGGCGAAGCATTAGCGGAGGAGGAGGTCGCGGATCTCCTGCTTAAAATCAAGGAGCCGGTGGTGGGGGATTCAGTTCTCCAAACACCATCGGCCATGCAGGAGAGAGCAAACGCGGCGGTGGCCATCATTAACAAAGTGGCCACCAAGTCTAGCAATCTTAAGGGCTCTTTTGTGAGGGCCCTTAAGGATTCCTCTTCCGCTATTGCGGGGGTCGTAGAGAGCCTTATCGGAGACATGGCTCGTCTCCAGGCAGCCAACGAGCGTCTGACGGGGCAGGTGACTGAGCTTAGTGCTCAGTTTGCTCAATTTCGGGCAGATCGCCCCGAACGAGAAGGCTCACGTCCGTCACTACCTACCCCCTCTTCCAACCACGGGGGTATTTCTGATGCCCATCTGCGTCAAATAACGGATGCAGTATGGCGCATGATGGACGGGCGTCTGGCTGGCCTGGAGGCAAGGCTGCCACCGGTCCCTGTTGTCCGGCCGCCGCTCGCGGTGCATAAGCCGAAGGCCGCATTGGCACCGTCTGCGCTTCCCGTTGTGGGCGGTCGCGTGACCTATGCAGCGGCGGCGTCGGTGTCTGCAGCTCCCGCAACAACTCCAGGTTCACGACGGGCAGCGAAGGTAGCGACCAAGACGCCTGCACCGAGGTTAGGCTCCAAAACAGCGGCAAAGGCTGGAGCGGAGTTCCCTCCGCTTCCCACTCCAACCGCTGTACCTGGCGCCTCCACCTGTGTTCCCTCAACATCTGCCTCTTCCACTGATGGTTAGCAGGTGGTCGGGAGGGCTAAGAAGTCCCGAAAGCAGGGTAAGAAGGCTGCACAAACAGCAGCCTCTACCCCGCAGACACCGTCGATTGCGGTGGCTATCGCGAAAAAGCCGCGCAAACTGCAGGTGCCTAAAAGCGCGGCTGTGGTAGTCACCGTGTCGCCGGAGGCGGCTAGCGGCGGACTCTCCTACGCAACCATCTTCCAGAGGGCCCGCGCTAGTCTCGCCAACGACTTCGGGACAGTAGGAGTCAGGTTGCGCCTCGCTCAAACAGGAGCTCGAGTGCTCGAGTTCCCTGGAGCCGAAGGTGCTAAGACGGCGGACACATTTGCTGAGAAGTTGCGGCAAATGTTTACGGCTACGGATGGTGTCAAGATCGCCAGGCCTACCAAGTGCGCAGAGTTGCGCATTTCGGGCCTGGATGACTCTGTATCGACAGAGGATGTCCGCGTTGCAATTAGCGAGAAGACAGGCTGCAACGCGGACAATATTAGGGTCGGCACCATCCGCCCCGGTCCGGGAGGGCTTGGCGCAGTGTGGGTCAGCTGTCCCGTAGCGTCGGCTAAAATGTTGGGCGACGCCGGCAGGCTGCTCATCGGTTTCGTGAGCGCTAGGATCACAGTCCTGGCGGCGAGACCGATGAGGTGTTACAAATGCCTGGCATCGGGACACACACGCGCCAAGTGCGTCAGTTGTTTCGACTGCAGCGGATTATGTTATCGCTGCGGTCGACCGGGGCACAAGGCGGCAGAGTGTTCTGCCGCCCCTCACTGCCCGGTGTGTGCAGCGGACAACAAGCCTGCCAATCACCAGATTGGGCAGGGAGGCTGTAAACCTTCCCGCAACTCTCGGCAGGCGTCAGGGGTTAGCCAGTCGGCCCAGGCTGCTTCTGACGTCGTTCGTGCGTCGATACGTCGCCCATGGAGGAGGTTGTAGAGACGGTCGAGTAATGGCCCAAATCTCCAACCTCCTGGTCCAGACGAACCTGAACCACTGTGCCGCGGCGCAGGACCTTTTCCTGCAAACCATGGCGCAGTGGTCGATCGGTGTTGCCGTAGCCGCGGAACCCTATTATGTTCCTCCCCGTCCAAACTGGTTGGGTGACCGGGACGGTTCCGTGGCAGTCGTCGGCTCCACGGCGGCTCATTCCCCGCCCTTGTCGCTAAGAGACAAGGGCACTGGATATGTTGCTGCCGAGTGGGGGGGAATCACTATATATGGTGTATACTTCTCCCCCAACCGGAGTTTGAACGACTTCGAGGTTTTCCTTAACAACTTGGAAACCTCGATGCGGCGTCTAACGTCTGGGCACGTCTTAGTGCTGGGGGATTTCAACGCAAAGTCCATTGCGTGGGGTTCCCCCAGGACGGACGCTAGGGGCGAGGCCGTAGAGGAGTGGGCGGCCTCGGTGGGCCTCTGTTTACTAAACAGGGGCTCCACCAACACGAGCGTGCGACAGCAGGGAGGGTCGATAGTGGACCTTTCGTTCGCTACCCCTGCCCTCGCCGCACGAGTAAGGAACTGGCGCGTCCTGGAAGAGGTTGAGACGCTCTCGGATCACCTCTACATCCGATTTGAGCTCTCCCGGACCCAGGACCCCAGTAGGGGTCACGTGGCGCGGCGTTCTTCTCGCTTTCCGCGGTGGGCTTTAGCCAAATTAAATAGGGACCTACTAGAGGAGGCAGCCATCGTTCACTCTTGGCTGTCTCCGCAGGCCCCGACCGAGGAGGTCGACATGGGGGCTGGTCGCTTCCGCGATGCCATTGCGCAGATCTGTGATGCGGCCATGCCCCGCATCCGAGGTTGCCGGCCTCCACGGAAGGAGGTTTACTGGTGGTCCCAGGAGTTGGCGGACCTCCGCGCGGCCTGTACTCGTGCCCGGAGGTCCTACACCCGTAGTCGGCGGCGACACCGCGAAGAAGGCGGGGAGGACCAGCTTCATGAAGAGTACCGAGAGGCGCGGAAAACTCTGAAGCTGGCCATAAGCCGCGCCAAAGAAATTAAGAGAAAGGAGATGCTGGAGGGTCTCGATCGTGACCCCTGGGGTCGCCCTTATCGTGCGGCGCGGCAAAAGCTCCGCACGTCGGGCCCCCCCCTTACAGAGACACTCCAGCCCAGCTTCCTGCGGGAAGTGGTCGAGGGCCTTTTCCCGCAGCGGGTGGAACACACACCCCCGTCGATGGCCTTCATGGTTGGAGACGACGGGGGGAACGAGGACGACGTTCCGCCCGTCAGGGAATCGGAGGTAGGGGCGGTTGTTCTACGGATCCGCTCTAAGAACACCGCCCCCGGGCCGGACGGGAAACCTGCCCGAGTGCTGGCCCGAGCCCTCGAACACATGTCGGACCACCTCAGGGAGGTCCTGGACGTTAGCTTGGCGTCCGGACGCTTCCCTGAGTGCTGGAAAAGCGGGAAGCTGGTCCTATTGAGGAAGCCAGGACGGCCAGCCGAATCGGTAGCGGCCTATAGGCCCATCGTGTTGCTGGACGAGGCGGGTAAACTGTTTGAGAGGATACTCTCTGCCCGCATCGTCCGGCACCTCTGCGAGGTGGGCCCCGATCTGTCGGACGCCCAATTTGGTTTTCGGGCGGGGCGTTCGACGGTCGATGCCGTGTTGCGCCTGAGGGCCGTTACCGAAGAGGCGGTGAGCTGTGGTGGCGTGTTATTGGCGGTGTCGTTGGACATCGCCAACGCATTTAATAGTCTGCCATTTAGCTGCATCAGGGAAGCACTCCACTACCATGGGGTGCCAAAGTACCTGAGGCGGCTTGTGGCAGACTATCTTGAGGAGCGTACCGTCATGTACGAGGACCGAGACGGTGTTCTGAGGCGGCGGCTCATGTCGTGCGGTGTTCCACAGGGGTCTGTCCTCGGACCACTCCTGTGGAATATGGGATACGACTGGGCCCTTCGAGGTCGTCTTCCCCCCGGGCTGGGCGTAATTTGCTACGCAGATGACACATTGGTCACGGCCCGGGGAGCAAACTTTCAAGAGGCGGCGCGCCTGGCCACCACGGGTGTCTCTCTGGTGGTCGGGTGAATTGAGGCGCTGGGTTTGCGGGTGGCCCTGGACAAGACGGAGGCCCTTTTGTTCCATGGGCCCCGTCGTGGTCCACCCTCCGGCGCCTCCATCGTGGTCAATTCGGTCCTCGTACCGGTTCAGGCCCAGATGAAGTATCTGGGCCTGATCCTCGACGGCAGGTGGCTCTTCGACGAGCACTTCCGACAGCTTTCTCCAAAGCTGGTCGGCGCTGCTTCTGCCCTTGGGCGACTTTTGCCCAATCTGGGTGGAGCTAGCGTCGCGACGAGACGGCTATACACGGGGGTTGTCCGGTCAATGGCACTGTATGGTGCACCGGTGTGGGCGGCGGCTCTGACCGCCCAGAATAGGGCTCGCCTCTGGCGCCCTCAGAGGATATTGGCGGTTAGAGCCATACGCGGTTACCGCACCGTATCGACGGAGGCGGCGTGCGCCTTGGCCGGAACTCCCCCGTGGGATTTGGAGGCGGAAGTGCTCGCCGAAGTTTATCGACGGACGGTTGACTTCCGGGCGGGTAGCGGCATACGGCCCCCGCCCGAAGAGATACGCGAGTGGCGAGAGGCCGCTCGTCGAGCTGGCTTTGCCGCCGTGGAGGCTCTCCAGCCGGTCATCGCCGAGTGGGCAGGGCGGCAGCACGGGACCCTTTCCTTCCGACTGACGCAGGTCCTTTCCGGGCACGGTTGCTTCGGGAAGTATCTGCACTCGGTCGCCAGGAGGGAATTGAGTCCCGCCTGTCACCACTGCGACTGCAGTGAGGACTCGGCTCAGCACACGCTAGCGGTTTGTTCCGCCTGGGCGGCGCAGCGTGGGGTCCTTACTGCAGTTATTGGAGGAGATCTCTCGCTACCGGCCGTAATACGCCCCATGGCCGGTAGCGACAGTAGTTTTACCGCGGTCGCAACCTTCTGCGAAGACGTAATTTCGCGGAAGGAGGCGGCGGAGAAGGCCCGGGAGGACGATATCCACTCGGACTCAATTCGCCGCCGGCGAGCCGGGCGGCGGAGGCGCGCATACCAGCGCCTCATGCCGCCTTGAGTGTGGCC
Source organism: Hypercompe scribonia (assembly GCA_949316085.1). Lineage (NCBI taxonomy): Eukaryota > Metazoa > Arthropoda > Insecta > Lepidoptera > Erebidae > Hypercompe > Hypercompe scribonia. Next base: position 13,512,613 of record OX438989.1, read on the forward strand.
GCGGGTGGACGGGACGGGTTTTCCCCTCCATCCGCTACAATGGCCAGCCGCGAGGGGGCGGCGTTCGCGTGTGCCGTACGTCGCCTAAAATAGAGAGTTTATCCGCAGATGGTGCCCGAGGTAGCGGGCAGGCGCTAGGAGGGATCTGGATGTCGTAATAGCAGCGGTTCCCGGATCCTTCCTATCTCAGGCGCAGAGTGGCACACCGTGTGGTTTTAGTCGGTCCGATTCCGACACACCACCCCGCCGTAAACCCCGGTGGGGTGACGGCCCGTGGGGGTTTCCACACGTTAAAAAAAAAAAAAAAAAAAAAGGATTTGAGTTTATAGGAGGGATCTGGATGTAATAACAGCTGTTCCCGGATGCCTTCTATGTCAGGCGTAGAGTGGCACACCGTGTGGTTTTAGTCCGTCCGATTCCGACACACCACCCCGCCGTGAACCCCGGTGAGGAGAAGGCCCGAGGGCCCACACGTTAAAAGAAAGGATTTCAGTTTATCAATTACAGCACAGGGTCATATATTTACTTGTAACTCGAACTAGCTAGGAATACTAGCAATTCTAAACTTTAACATATTTTAATTCACCTTAAATCCTTACCTGCTTTTAATTAATATACCATGTAAAATATCTATGCTTTGTCTGCTGTCCAGTCTAATGTTTGAGGTCTGTTTAATTAATAATCATCATCCTTCACGTTTCAAGTTAATTATTTGTTTAGGATAACATACGGTTTTTACATTTATTTCGGTAGCAGATTCTAAAATATTTATTCATTGTCTCGCTTGTTAAATTATGTAAGTGCTTTGATTTAATACGTTGGCTTTATTTGATTAGTTTTGTAACATTTAGATAGAGTGTGAGGGTTTCTACTAATGTCGGAACTGTTTTTTGAAACCCTAACAACATAACCTACCTAATCTTTAATATTATCGTTTTTAATTCATTTGTATTAGTTTCATCCCTATCTTTGTTTGTTTGTTTGTAATTGACTTTTTGTATGAGTTTTTTGTTTGTAAAGTATTGTGTTTTAGTATAAAACTAACCTTACCTTGATTGTAGTGTATGTATAGATGTTCAGGGAAATTCTTATATACCCAATCATAATCCTAATTCAAAGTAAAACCGTGGGAGAGCCACGCTTTGTATGTTTGATTCAGCTCAACCACGGTGTAATCACGGTTCTACTCCAAAACAATGCCATACAATTATTTCACTACAATTTACTCAGTGATTGAATTTCTTGGCAGACAAACTCCACTTGTTTCCTTGATGTCTTGTTGTTTTAATTCACAGATGACCATGAGTGGCGGTATTTACTGAATATTCTATGAAATAAAACTCAACCAATGTTAATTTTGTATGCAACAAAACTTGTAACATTTGCATAATTTGTTATTAATCTAAATAAATCTCTATTTAGATGTAATTTAATACAAGCAGGGAGTGGACAGCCACGGCGTCACATGGTCAGAACATTATCAAGTGCCGTAGACGAGCTAACAATGCATATAAACACAAAGTGAGTTTAGTTAGGACGTAGTAATGGTGGCCTCGGGCTGCGGCCGGACGGTTACTCCATTTAGTTCATAGATTAATTAATGTAACTTTGCTTATTTACTATTAATGACACCGTAATGCTGTAGATGGTTACGTAATAAGTCATTAATTCTGTAATCGATTTTGCAATGCAATGTATTAAGTTGTAATATTATTATGCATTGGTAGAAATTCGCACCTCTTTTTGAACAAGTACTACATACGTAGAGAATCAATCAATTAATGTTACATCAGTTCAGCTATTTGTCTGGGTATCAAACTGCTCAATATAAATTTAGATCTGTCGTAATTCAAAGATATTTACAATGACAGTTTGATTTATACCAATCAATGAAATAAGACATTCAATACCAATAAAATTTTGGGCCAGCCGATTTTAGGCCCGGTGGCCTGGCTTAATGGAAATCAGATAAATACGCAAGAGACACAGGGTGGACCACGAATTAGTTTACATTTAAAAAAATCGTATAAAAGCCTTTTACGTACAAGTGTGTGCGCAAACAGAGGTATAGTCCTCTTAATCCAATAGAACGGTTATCCGACACGACCGGGTGCTCACCATGACGACTCAGGTGCAGTACTGACGGCTTCACGTGCTTTTCAAGCCACGAGGGTTAAGGCCGTAACTTTTAAGCTTCAAGAAAAACTCAATAAGACTTTTTGACCCAACACGGGAATAGGATCCGAGACATGTTGATCGGCAGTCGCATACCCTGAACGCTAGACCAACGACGCAGTTTAAAACTTTAACATTTTAATCTTTAGAATTCAATTCAATTGTTTTATTTACTGTATATTATGTGTATGATGTTGAAGTTGTCAACTGGGTAAATGAATAGTATGTAAACACCCTTTATTTCTATATTACGTTCCTCCATGTGTTAAGTCTGTTAATTGAAGTGAAAACTTCTTTAGGCGCGTTGAGCGTTTTGGTAGAGGGTAAAATCCTCGGTTCGCGTCACCGACATGCTAATGATAATAGTATATCTATAGCTATGGAGAATATGATATTATATATTATATATGAAATTTATTATTATTATATGTTATATATGATATTATATATTATATATAGCTATATATGAAACATAAAAAATTTCATATAATTTTTGCATATAGTTTTAATTACTCTCAACTTAATAGTTCCGTTTTCACTTCTATCGGCAGTCCCACGACTGCTACTGTTTTTATTTTTAGTTTTAGTTTACTGCATTACACTGGCCAGACGGATTGGTATAGGGTTTGTTTCAACTATTCCTTCTGTATGTAGTGATGTTGTCTTACGTATTTTGGTTCCTTAGTCATAATTTATGACACCTATGGGATGGGATGAATAGGGGTAATAACACTCAGTATTCTTACTCCATCATCATAAATATCATCATCATCATCATCATCAACAGCCTTTTACAATCCACCACAGGACATAAACCTCTCCTTAGCAAGGAAGTTTTAGCCTACTATACCACGCTGACCAAACGGGTTGGAATAGGGTTTATTCCAAGGGGTGCTGGGCAAGAAAACCTCCACGTGGTGCACCCTGGAAACGTTGGCGATGGTGGTATTCATCACTGCCAACGGCTAATATTCCAGCACGAAGAGGAAGCCATTTTCTTCGGCAATTCGGCCGAAACTTGGTCCAACAGAGCGGGCGTGTTTGTCGGACCCTCTGTTGGTTCTTCGTTCTTCGGAGCAATGAGGAGGAAAACCTCGGTAAAAAATCACGATGGTCGGGGACGAGGGTCTTGGCTTAGCCGCTCGGACTGCGAGGAAGAAAACCTCTATAAAAAAATTACCTGGAATCCCGTGTTCTAGTGCGTGACCAGGGGATGCATGGCTGATGGGTAGTTCAGTCGCAAGCGCACCCCCAGCCGAGGCACCTGCGGACCCCTCGGTTGGGCACAAATTTACGCTTGCCCGGGTATTGGGGGATCTCTGCCCGGGTCGACCTTTAGTTCTGCCCCACGCGTGGGAACCATTATGGATACATCTACAACTTACAATAAAAGAAACGAAGAAAAGAAGGAGATGGAGAAGAAAAAGGAGGAAAAGAATAACAAGGGAAACGAAACGGCAAAAGAACGTGAGACGCCGATCTCATTGGGGCTCACTGTAGTTAGTCTTGCTTCCGGAAGCCTGAGGAGATCGAATCGGTTACGTTCGAAATCCGCCGTTCCGACAGACAGAGGTGACTCCAGTGCAACAACTGAAGCATTGGAGCTAATGGAGATAGAAATACGCGATAATCGGAAACGCGGACGCTCCACAGACGAATAAGGTGAAAATTCTCAGGAGTGGTTGCCGACCAAAGTGGCTAGTAGCCGCAGAGGAAGGTCACGCACTCCAGTCTCAGTTCCCTCAGGCTCCCTTTTCTCTAAGGCGGCAGCCTATAGGAGAGTAAGGGTGGAGGGTGAATGTGTAGTGGAGGAGGAGATCGCAGAAAATTCGGGAACCAACGGTGGAGGTTTCTGAAGCCCAGGGCCCGGTGTCCCTGCAGGAGAGGGCGAACGTAGCTGTGGCCATTATCAACAAAGTGGCCACAAGATCTACAAACCTTAAGGGCCCATTCGTTAGGGCCCTTAAGTACTCCTCCTCCGCTATCGCAGAGGTTGTCACAACCCTCATTGATGACGTGGCTCGCCTTCAGGTGGCTAACAACCGCCTGACGGGACAGGTGGCTGAGCTCAGTAGTCAGTTTGCACATTTTAGAGCACAAACGGAACACCCTGAGCGGCGGGGCCCAGTTTCAGAACGGTTGGCGCCTAATCACGGTCCTGATGACGTCTCTGATGCCCACCTTTGCCAAATACTTGACGCAGTGGGACATATGTTGGACGGACATCTCGCATGACTGGAGGCGAGGCTGCCTTCGGCCCCCGTAGTCCGCCCATCACTAGCAGCGGATAGGGCGAAGACTAAGTCGCAGCCGGCTCCACTTCGCGTTGCAGATGGTCGAGTGTCATATGCGGCGGCAACACTTGCATCCACCTCGAAATCAGGTCGAGCAGCAAAAGTAGCAACAAAGAAGGCTGTAGCAAAAATAGCTGCATCTGAAACCCGCCCTAAGATCGCCACAAAAACGAGGGCAGAGTTCCCGCCGCTTCCCACTCCGACACCTGCATCTGACCCCTACACGTCTGCCCCGTCCACCGATGGATGGAAGGTAGTCGGGGGGACTAAAAAGTCCCGAAAGCGCGATAAGAGGGCTGCCAGGGACGCAGCCTCGACTCCGCAGTCGCCACCGGTGGTAGTGGTCAAGAAGACGAAGCCACGGAAATTACAGCCGCCTAAAACTGCGGCTGTAGTAATTACAGTATCGCCGGAGGCAGCTAATGGGGGGCTGTCCTATGCTGCTGTTTTCAAGAGGGCCCGGGACAGTCTCTCCATGAATAATTTTGGGACAGTAGGAGTCAGAATACGTCTCGCCCAGACAGGAGCTCGAGTCCTCGAGTTCCCTGGTGCCGAAGGCGCAAAGAGTGCGGACACGTTTGCCGATAAGCTGCGGGGTATATTTGAGGCCACGGATGGTGTAAAGATCACCAGGCCTACCAAGTGCGCGGAGCTGCGCGTTTCGGGCCTGGACGACTCGATAACGGCCGAAGATGTCCACGATGCAATAAGAGAGAAGACGGAATGCAACATCGGACCGGGGTGGATGGCGTCGGCACCATCCACCCCGGTCCAGGAGGACTTGGCGCAGTGTGGGTGAGCTGTCCCATAGCGTCGGCCAAAATTTTGGGCGACGCTGGCAGGCTTCTCGTCGGTTCCGTGAGCGCTAGGATCACAGTCCTTTTCTTTTTTTTTTTTTAACGCTTGCTGAGAATGCTTTTCGCACCAACCCCTCCGGAGGGACGAAGGGCGTGTGTGGGACTCCCGGAAGACCGGTCTACCCACTAAAGCCCGCGGCGGTCTACCTTGGCAGTTGGGAGGAGCTCTAGGAACGCATTAGCGGCTTCTAGAGTCCTCCCTGCCGTACCTCACAAGTGAGGTACATCTCGGGCACCTCATGCCCCAGGGGCAAGACGCTATCGCACCTCCCATCACCCTGCGCAGTAAGAGGCAGAACAGCTCCCCGCCCCAGATGACACTCCCCGGCCGCACCGGAGTGTCACCTGACTCGGGTCGTTTGCAGCAGTCACAACGCCCCAAGATGTGACCGCAGCGACCCTTAGGCGGCGATTAGGGAGCTAGCCGCTACCTCTGCCGCGTCCCCTTCGCCGCCTCCTTCGAGCGGGATCGGCCCTTTTCCGATCTCGCTCTGCGGTCTCCTTCCGGAGCATAACCTGCTCACAGAAGGAGATCGCGGCTTCCCATCCTTCACGACTCGCCAGCATTGCCGCGATCAATGCTGACGGTGAAAGGTGTCATCCGATCCGTCCGACCAGGACTCGACGCTCAGACTCCCAAGCAGGGTAGTCCTCCAGCGTGTGATGGGCGGAGTCCCGTTCGGACTCGCAGTGGTGGCATTGTGCCGTAGCCTCTCGTCCTATTTGATTCAGATACTCACTGAAGCAGCCGTGCCCGGTGAGTATCTGGGTCAATCGATAGGTGACACAGTCGGTCCTCTCTATCCACACTTCAAAGTTCGGCAGAACGGCTCCGACGGCGCGTTGGCTAGCACAACCCTGAGTTTCGAGCCGTGCCTGTCAAGCCACCAAAGCTTGCTTATGCGCGTTCTGCCGCAGCATTCCGGGCTCATGATCTGGCGCGGCCTCTTCAGCATTCCGACCGACAGAACGAATTTGGTCGTACTCTATCGCGTCCATGTCAGCCAGAATATCGAAGGGCGGAGATCGCGCCAGGATCGTCGCCGCCTCATAGGAGATTGTGCGGTAGCCCCGCACGATCCGTATGGCCATCAGCCGCTGCAGGCTCCTGAGTAGGGCCCGGCAGCGGGAGGCACCCGCTAGATCATTAAACCAGACGGGAGCCCCATCTAACAAACATGGGGATCTAACAACCCCCATGCAGAGGCGGCGAACTGCTTCCCGTGGTCCCCCGAGATTGAGCAGCAAACGATGCAACGCACCTGCTACCCCTCGCACTCGGGGTACCAATCGCCCGAAATGCTCTTCGAAGCTCCACCGACTGTCCAGGATGAGGCCTAGGTACTTCATGTACTGGCCTACCTGGACTTCAGCGTCACCTACCCGGAGACATATGCTGGGTGGCTCCTGGCGCTTACGCAGGCCATGTAACCATATCGCCTCAGTTTTCTGAGGCGCCACCCTCAGGCCCAGCTCACGTATCTTTTCCACGACACTAGCCACCCCCTGCTCGGCGAGCCAAAGCACCTCCTCGAAGTGTGACCCTCTAGCCAGTATTAATGTATCGCCTGCATAGCAGACGACACTTAGGCCAGAGGGCAGACTGGTGCGAAGGACAGCATCGTATGCGAGGTTCCATAATAATGGGCCCAATACCGAGCCCTGGGGAACCCCGCAACATACTTCCTTTCGATTCTCCACTCCGTTCCGACCGATAAACTTCTCCGTCCTGTCGCGCAGATAGGTCTCAATAACGGTTCGCAGATAGAGCGGCACCTCGTGATATTCGAGGGCTGCCCTAATTGCCCGCCAGGGGAGGGTGCCGAAAGCGTTGACTATATCAAGGCTAACCGCCAACGCCACCCCCTCCCGATCGGACTGTCGACTCCGACAGGGATCGAACGCACCTAACAGCATCTACTGTCGAACGTTCCCGTCGGAAACCGAACTGACAGTCCGATAGGTCAGGGCCCACTCGCGACAGATGCCTGCTAATCCGATCAGAGATTATCCTCTCAAAGAGTTTCCCTGACTAGTTTAGAAGGCATTACGGTCGGAACGCAGAGAGAGAATCTGCAGCCCTTCCGTCCTTTTTTAAAAGCACCAGTCTTGCTTCTTTCCAGCCGAGGGGGAAGATACCGAGGCGGAAACAATCTGTGAAAATCTGCTTCAGTTTGTCCCCCAGTACCGACAGAGCTATCACCAACGCCCGACCCGGAATGCCATCAGGTCCAGGCGCGGTGTTGCGGGAAGCGAGCCGCCGCGTGGCTCGGTCAAGTTCACCCTCCGTCACCTCATACTCCTCGGACCACATTTGGCAGACCGATTGGGACGGAGGAATCGCAGGACTGTCCTGGACCCTTGGGAAGAGTGTGTCTAACACTCTTTCCAGAAAATCCAAATCCAGATTTTCTGTTAACGGTGGGATCCATGGCTTCAGCTTGCCCAGTACCATTTTGTATGGGCGCCCCCATGGATCGCTATCCAATCCCGTGATGAGTTCTTTCCATGACCGAGCCTTGGCCTCAGCGATTGCATTGCTGAGATCCTTTACTGCAGCTCCATATCCCCGCCGTGCTCTGTCGATCTCCTCGACTGTGGAGGATCATAGTCCTGGCGGCGAGACCGATGAGATGTTACAAATGTCTGGTATGGCGAAGCCATAGTATTATAATAGTTTAGGTCTATACGCGGCTACGTGCTACATTAATTGTTTACTCAGTTGACCTACTCTTGATATTGTAAATTATTAAATAAGGAAGCATAAATAATATATTGTCAATTTAGCAATTTAAGTAAACAAGCAAACAACCTAGTTACCCCCACCTAAACCTGTCCATGTTATTGTATATAAACTTTAGTTTATGTTAAGAAAATGAGTCATTATTAAATATTACAATCAACGTGTCGTCTAATTGGTTCCCTGGGCAAACACGCAACATCTGGTATCGGGGCACACACGCGCCAAGTGTGTAAGTTGCATTGATTGCAGCGGACTATGTTTCCGTTGCGGTCGACCGGGGCACAAGGCGGCAGATTGTTCTGCCGCTCCTCACTGCCCCGCGTGTGCCGCGGGTAACAAACCCGCCAATCACCAGACTGGGCAGGGGGATTGCAAACCTCCCCGCAATTCTCGACAAGCGTCGGGGGCTACCCAGTCGGCCCAGGCTGCCTCCGATGTCGTCCGCACGCCGGCATCGTCGCCCATGGAAGAGGTTGTAGAGACGGTCGAGTAATGGCCCAAGTCTCCAACTTCTTAGTCCAGACGAACCTGAACCACTGTGCCGCGGCGCAGGACTTTTTCCTGCAAACCATGGCACAGTGGTCGATCGGTGTTGCCGTAGCCGCGGAACCCTATTACGTTCCTCCCCGTCCAAACTGGTTGGGTGACCGGGACGGTTCCGTGGCAGTCGTCGGCTCCACGGCGGCTCATTCCCCGCCCTTGTCGCTAAGAGACAAGGGCACTTGATATGTTGCTGCCGAGTGGGGGGGGATCACCGTATATGGTGTTTACTTCTCCCCCAACCGGAGTTTGAGCGACTTCGAGGTTTTCCTTAACAACTTGGAAACCTCGATGCGGCGTCTAACGTCTGGGCACGTCTTAGTGCTGGGGGACCTCAACGCAAATTCCATTGCGTGGGGTTCCCCCAGGACGGACGCTAGGGGCGAGGCCGTAGAGGAGTGGGTGGAAGGTCCTACACTCGTAGTCGGCGGCGACACCGCGAAGAAAGCGTGGAGGACCAGCTTCATGAGGAGTACCGAGAGGCGCGGAAAACTCTGAAGCTGGCCATCAGCCGCGCCAAAGAAATTAAGAGAAAGGAGATGCTGGAGGGTCTCGATCGTGACCTCTGGGGTCGCCCTTATCGTGCGGCGCGACAAAAGCTCCGCACGTCGGGCTCTCCTCTTACAGAGACAGTCCAGCCTAGCTTCCTGCAGGAAGTGGTCGAGGGCCTTTTCCCGCAGCGGGTGCAGCACACACCGCCGTCGATGGCCTTCATGGTCGGAGACGACGGGATGCATGAGGACAATGTTCCGCCCGTTGGGGAATCGGAGATAGGGGCGGTTGTTCTACGGATTCGCTCTAAGAACACTGCCCCTGGGCCAGATATTGGCACGATATACCTGCCCGAGTATTGGCACGACATACCTGCCCGAGTATTGGCACGAACCCTCGACCACATGTCGGATCGCCTCAGGGATGTCCTGAACGCCAGCTTGGCCTCCGGACGCTTTCCTGAGTGCTGGAAAAGCGGGAAGCAGGTCCTATTAAGGAAGCCGGGACGGCTAGCCTAAGCACCTCCTCGAGGTGGGCCCCGATCTGTCGGACGCCCAATTCGGTTTTCGAGCGGGGCGTTCGACAGTCGATGCTGTGTTGCGCCTGAGGACCGTTACCGAAGAGGCGGTGGGCTGTGGCGGCGTGCAGTTGGCGGTGTCATTGGACATAGCCAACACATTAATTAATAGTCTGCCATTTAGCTGCATCAGGGAAGCCCTCCACTACCACGGGGTGCCAGAGTACCTGAGGCGGCTTGTGGCAGACTATCTACAGGAGCGTACTGTCGAGGACCGAAGCGGTGTTCTGAGGCGACGGCTCATGTCGTGCGGTGTTCCGCAGGGGTCTGTCCTAGGACCACTCCTGTGGAATGTGAGTTACGACTGGGCCCTTCGAGGTCGCCTGCCCCCTAGGCTGGGCGTAATTTGTTACGCTGATGACACATTGGTCACGGCCCGGGGAGTGAACTTTCAAGAGGCGGCGCGCCTGGCCACCACGGGAGTTTCTCTGGTGGTCAGGCGTATTGAGGCGCTGGGTTTGCGGGTGGCCCTGGACAAGACGGAGGCCCTTTTGTTTCATGTGCCCCGTCGTGGTCCACTTTCCGGCGCCTCCATCGTAGTCAATTCGGTCCTCGTACCGGTTCAGACCCAGATGAAGTATCTAGGCCTGATCCTTGACGGCAGGTGGCTTTTCGACGAGCACTTCCGGCAGCTTTCTCCAAAGCTGGTCGGCGCTGTTTCTGCCCTTGGGTAACTTTTGCCCAATTTGGGTGGAGCCAGCGTCGCGACGAGACGGCTATACACGGGGGTTGTCCGGTCAATGGCGCTGTATGGTGTGCTGGTATGGGCAGCGGCTCTGACCGTCCGGAATAGGGCTCGCCTCTGGCGCTCTCAGAGGATATTGGCGGTTAGAGCCATACGCGGTTACCGCACCGTATCGACGGAGGCGGCGTGTGCCTTGGTAGGAACTCCCCCGTCAGATTTGGAGGCGGAAGTGCTCGCTGAAGTTTATCGGCGAACGGCTGACTTCCGGGCGGGTAGCGGCATACGGCCCCCGTCCGAAGAGATACACGAGTGGCGAGAGGCCGCTCGTCTAGCCACGATGGCTCGTTGGTCGTTCGGGCTGGAGACTCCACGTGCTGGCTTTGCCGCTGTGGAGGCTCTCCAGCCGGTCATCGCCGAGTGGGCAGGGCGACAGCACGGGACCCTTTCCTTCCGACTAACGCAGGTCCTTTCCGGGCACGGTTGCTTCGGGAAGTATCTGCCCTCGGTCGCCAGGAGAGAATTGAGTCCCGCTTGTCACCACTGCGACTGCAGTGAGAACTCGGCTCAGCACAAGCTGTGGGCTTGTTCCGCTTGGGCGGCGCAGCGTGGGGTCCTCACTGCAGTTATTGGAGGAGATCTCTCGCTACCGGCCGTCATACGCTCCATGGTCGGTAGCGACAGTTGTTTTACCGCGGTCGCAACCTTCTGCGAAGACGTAATTTCGCGGAAGGAGGCGGCGGAGAGGGCCCGGGAGGACGAGCTCCACTCGGACCCAATTCGCTGTCGGCGTACCGGGCGGCGGGGACGCTCGTACCAGCGTCTCATGCCGCCTTGAGTGTGGCCGCGGGTGGACGGGACGGGTTTTCCCCTCCATCCGCTATAGTGGCCAGCCGCGAGGAGGTCCCGTCCGCGTGTGCCGTACGTCGCCTTAAAGGAGAGTTTTATCCGCAGATGGTGCCTGCGTGAGCGGGCAGGCGCTAGGAGGGATCTGGATGTCGTAATAACAGCTGTTCCCGGTCCCCCCTATGTCAGGCGCAGAGTGGCACACCGTGTGGTTTTAGTCGGTCTGATTCCGACAAACCACCTCGCTGTAAACTCCGGTGGGGTGACGGCCCGAGGGGATTTCCACAAGGTAAAAAGAAAAAAAAAAAGAAGGGTTTGTTCCAAGTTTTCCTTCTCTTTGTAATGATGTTGTCTTGCATACTTTATTCCCTTAGTCGCCTTTTACCCTTTAGTTTACATCCTATTTTACCCTTTAGTTACCCGTAAGTTAACCACAGTATATAAGCAAAACTATAACGCGTGCGTTTCGGACATAGCGCAATATTATTACGATACATTTTATTGTTACGGTTACACAAACCCTTACAAGTAATATATTATATCTGTCATAAAAATCCATGAATATATCACATTTTATAGGTTTATAAACTAGCAGGTATTGTGCACGAAGGGTTATGGGTGATCGATGGTGCCATAAAGGTATATCTGGGGTCCGTTTGCTGACTCTATAATATTTTTATCTATAAAACTGACATATATCTTTATAGAAAACTTCTATATTAGTGAACTGCCTCGGTGGCGCAGCGGTAGTGGATGCGGCTGTTATGCTTGAGGTCTCGGGTTCGATTCCCGGGTCGGATCATGTTTGTATGATCTGCAAACACATACACATACAAGAAAAAAGTATACAGGTATTCTATCAGTCAGTCTAGTTCTCATAGTACAAGTTCTGCTTAGTTTGAAATTAGATGACGTTGTGTGTCAAATGTCTGAAATATTTATTTATTATTATTTATGAAGTAAAGAATAGAACCCATGACATCTAGTTTAACAGTCAAGGTCACCTCTAAACTAAAAATACTTCTAAAATTTCGAGGCTTCAAATTGAACGAACGGCTAAATTTTAACACTATTTTTTCGCTTTGGTATTTTATGAATAAAAATAATGATAATTTGCCTTAAGTATTGCATAGAAGAGATCTTAAAACTATCCCATGTAACATCAAACATTAAATCAAAAAAATTAAGTAAGTAAGTAAAAATCTTTGGTTGAATTGGCATTGATCTTGAATTGATATTTTGCACTAAGTTTTGCAATTTTTACAGAATTTTGTGTTTGTAATTTGATTTATTTCAAGAAATACTAGTAAAACAGTTCTGGTTTTTCGTTCAATATTATTCTCATAACTTTTTATGTCATCCTGGTCACATTTCTATTGAATAAACACAAATGCCCGCAGCATTATGACAATTTTCCACTTTGTTGGTCACATTCAAACGGATAGGAAAGGTTTTTTTCCCAATTAACCGGCGGCTAAGGGCAATTAGTGGTAAGGACAAGTCAATCATGCGGCTAATTTGATGTCTGTTTATTACATACATATGTGTGTGTGAGTAAGTCACCCTCTTTGTAATATATAATTGCTTCCAATAAACATGTGTGTGAAGTATAGATTGATATTACGAATTGTTGGCATCGACCCATCGGGAATCAGCGCCGAGAAGGTACAATTCGGTGATGCTAATGAGCCTTTTTCCTGGGAAGATTAAAAAAAGATCCGCTAGGGGCAGCACCGGTGGGGGGTACATATGTTTTGAATTCTCTATTGACAACAACGTTAAATATCTAGAATTATTATGGAATTAACGGAAGATGATGTACCTGGGGCGAAATTTAAATTTGCAAAAGTGCAAGATCATCTTGTCCGAGACTTAAAACGATGGTTGGCATGTCGTGGCTTAACCGTGTCTGGTAATAAAAATGTCCTAGTTGAAAGGTTAATTGGTTTATAAATGTTATCGTATATGTCATTGTGTTGTATAAATTTATTTAATTTTAAATAAATTTTGTTGTTGTTTTTTTTTCTTTATCTATTTAAGAATTGAAGAATGCATTAAGAATGGTAATGATAAAAAAATTTTCATTGGAATTGATGGTGGTAAATGTTTAGCGGAAAAACAGCAACGCATGAAATTATCCAATCCAACTCTACCAAATTCAACATCCTGCACTTTTCCTATTACAAACTGGGCAAATTTTCCATCCCAAGCTATCCCTCGTTCTTTTGGCTATGCTATCATGTATAATTATATCACTACCGGTCCTATTGATACTTTAGATTTGAATGCAACTTTATCAGACGATGATGAACAACTTCCAAATTGTGGAAACTCGAAAGCACTTCAAAGAGGAAGACAATATTGTCTGAGTGACTTTGTGTTAAATCTGGAAGATAATGCTAATGATTTGGTATATTACTTAAGAGCAGATGTACAATCTTCTTTTCGAGTCACTGTAAAGTATAAAATAAGTATAGCTTTGGATAAGAATAGTAGCAAAATTATAGATGCTCAGTGTCAGTGTCCAGCATCTTCTTCAAAGAACTGTTCTCATATTGTTGCTTTACTTTATAAACTTGAGGATTATACTGTACGTTATGGTTATGATGCACTCACATGTATAAGTAATGTATTACTCACTCATAAGTATGTTTTTTAATTTTTTCAACTATTAAATCCGCTCTTCGTGATAAGTGAATCCACTCCAAACATTTTTTTTTGTCAACTTGTGGTTTTATAAAAGGCACGAATTTAACACCATCCTGCTTGTAACGACTATCAGATGTACAATTAGCAAACGCACAATGTTTAGTAGGCATGATAAATTTTGTTTTTTAATTTTTTTAACCACAATATTTATTTATTCTTATAGTAATAAAACGTACGTTTAACGTTGTTGTCAATAGAGAATTCAAAACATATGTACCCCCCACCGGTGCTGCCCCTAGCGGATCTTTTTTTAATCTTCCCAGGAAAAAGGCTCATTCCAGATGAGGGCAGGGTAATTTTTGAAAATGGAATGCAGACAAGTCATTTTATTTTTTTCTATTGAGCGGTTGATTGCAAACTCTTTTTAGTTGAATATATATTAGAAACATGATGATGGATGATCTTAAAATTTAAAAAAGTAATTGTTTCTATTTACAAAAAAGTTAAAAATATTATTATGTTTGTTTAACTGCCCCGTGGCGCAGCGGTCGTGAATGCGACTGCCGTGCTTGAGGTCTCGGGTTCGATTCCCGGGTCGGACTAAATATTTGTATGATCTGCAAATATTCGTTTCGAAGTTTGAGTGTTTTCTATGTGTATGTATGTATTTACTAAAAAAGTATATAAACATTCTAACAGTCGCTCTAGTTATTATAGCATAAACTCTGCTTTGTTTGAAACTAGATGACTTTGTGTGTCTAAAATGTCTGAAATATTTATTTATTTAATAGTATATAATATTATTACAGTTATCGTTACAATTATTTTGTGCTTTCATAGCGATTCCGATCATAACTTTTTAATAAAATAAAGCAGACAGATATACACAATTAGGTCTAATCTCCAAGCACTGAAGTAAACCAACCGGGTACTGTACATATTCAAATATTTCCATAAGCCTCACATTCATATTATTTTCCCTAAAGCACGAACTGTACGAGTAACTAAATATCGTTGACAAATCCTGCACAATATATCAGGCTGTGTACGGCTGTTCGTGTAGTAATTGCGCATCAAACAAAAGGCCTATGTTAATATAGTGTTGTGTAGACAGACGCATGTGAAAATTATACGATAGTATTGAAGGGTGCACTCTTGTTACGTGCAGTGGGATTAGACACAATTTCTGAATAATAAAAATGTCAGAAATTTACTGTTCATGCAGTATGAAAGAGTGATTTTGTATTCTAAATATTAAATTCTTAAAAATGAAAAGATTTAAATCATCATCTTTATACTTATTGTATGTACAGTTAGCGATGGAATTATAAAATGTCTATAAGAATAAGTTTAGACTTTTTTAGCCTGCGCCAAATGCTGTACTGCAATGAAAGTTATATTTTCTAGCGGTAGCTTCTAGCAATTTGCAATAATTACTTTAAAATTACACGGTTAGTTGTATAATATTGACATGTAAATAATTTGAAGCAGGAATGAGGAGATCCACAGACGAACCAAGGTCACCGATATTGCCAGTAAAATTGCTAAACTTAAGTGGCAGTGAGCGGGGCACATTATACGCAGAAACGAAGGCCGATGGGGTCTTAGAGTTCTGGAGTGTCGACCGCGTACTGGGAAAGGCAGCGTTGGTAGGCCCTCCACAAGGTGGTTCGACGACCTGGTGAAGGTCGTGGGTAGCTGCTGGATGCGGGCGGCACGAGAGCGGCTGTTGTGGAGAATCTTTGGGGGAGGCCTATGTCCAGCAGTGGACGTCTTTTGGCTGAGAAGAAAAAGAAGAAGAAGAATTGATTCCACTTGTGACTCGTCGTATTCCGGTTGAAGCGTAACGCTGAGTGACAAAGAAAATGTTCTTGGTGATTACAATCGCAAGATGTCTTTATTCTTTTCATGAAATAGTTATGAAACGATGTTATCGGTTTGGTTTCTTCTATAAAAAACCTGGCTAACACATTTCTAACACAAAACAATTTAAAAATAATATAACATTCAAAGCGGTGTCGTTAATTCGAACACATTTCTAAAGGCTGGTCATTAAAGAGGGATTTGAAGGGTCGAATGGACCGAAATAAAGTTAGTCTCGGCTCAGTCAGTATTGAGGAGTGCACAGGTAATAAACTCTAAGGGTTAATAATCCTTAGTGATGCGGGGATTAGATACGTTTACTTCATGGAGCGGTAGTTACGTGTTAGCTGTCGTAAGTGCGTGTGATATGGCCACTGAGCCTCTATTCCATCTTATAGTGTAATTGCAGGAGATCATTTATCATGATTTTAGCAAATTAAAATTTCATTTTACTGTTGAGTTTTTCTTTTCTTTACCTTATACGTATGATGTCCGTGTGGTGATGGATTAAGAATACATAGTGTTACCATCCCTATTCATCCCGTGGGTGTCGTAAAAGGCGACTAAGGGAACAAAATATGCAAGACAACATCATTACCAAGAGAAGGAACACTTGAAACAAACCCTATTCCAACCCGTCTGGCCAGCGTGGTGTAGTAGGTCGAAACCTCCTTGCTAAAGAGAGGAATATGTCCAGCAGTGGACTGTAAAAGGCTGTTGAAGTAAGAATACTGAGTGTTATTACCCCTATTCATCCCATGGGTGTCGTAAATTATGACTAAGGAAGCAAAATAAGCAGGACAACATTACTATATACAGAAGAAATAGCTGAAACAAACCCTATACCAATTCGTCTGGCCAGTGTGGTGTAGTAAACTAAAAACCTTCTTAATAGAGAGAGTCTCTTTGTGGTGAAGGATTAAGAGTACAGATTGTCGCCACCCCTACTTTTACCATAGGAGTCGTAAGTAAGTTGTAAGTCGTACTAGGCGCAGGCAAAAGTTTCATCCATACGTTGTTGACATACCCAAAAGTCGAACTAAACGGTTTGACAGTTCGTTTTTGGTGAGAGTCGCCAAGATTTGGAACGACCTGCCTGGGTCTATTTTTCCTGATGAGTTGAACTCTGGAGCCTTTAAGAGTAAAGTGAACAGGTTTCTTTTGGATGGGCGTGTACCGCCTTCGTCTTCATCTTTACTTTTCATCAGGTGAGATGGAAGACAGACGCCTATTCGATTACAAACATAAAAAAAAGTAGCGACCAAGGAAACAAACGATGCAAGACAACATCACTGCAAACAGAAGGCAAATTCGAAACAAACCCTATACGTGCCCTTCTGGCCCTTGTGGTATAGTAAAACCTCCTTTATTAAGAGTCCCATGTCCAGCAGTGGACTGTTAAGGGCTGTTGATGTGTAAATTTTTTAAATGAAATTATAATTATTTCATCCATTAATTATTTACCTCTATATATATCGTAACCTAGTTAATAAATTAGTACCTATAATTTTTTATATAGTTATTATTTTGGAAAAATATAACCATTTTCCATCCGTCTCTATAATCCCATTGGAGGCCTTTGTAATATATTAATTCATTTTATACATACTCATACATATACATACATATAAAGGGACCTAATTAGTATTTCCTTTTTCCTGAAGACAAGTAAATAGTATTGAAAAACATTTGCTGTTTATTGCTATTGTGTACACATTTACTCGTGGAAAGAGTTTTCCCGAAGTCTTAAAGTTTGTACTCAGAAAGGAACAGTATAGAGAACTTTGAAGTCACAGTTTCTAATTTCTAGCAAACTTCGTAGGTCAAAATTGTTGGAATATATAATAAGATCGCTTGCAAAATCTCCTGGTACCACATTTACCTGGAAGGATAATTTATGATATCATCTGTCGCTCTGTGATAACCGGCTATGAATATAACCACTGTATCGGTAGTTAAAGTGAAGATAACTCCCGTATACGAGTTCACCCGTACACCACTTCAGGATGTATTTGATCTTCTACATCTGTTACCTGTATATATCTACGAGTATTCAAATAATTATCTTTCTTGGGAGTAAAATGCTTTGGCACGTATGGGTAAACAAGTAACTAACAATTGTTTCATAGCTTTTTACCCAGTAAATAAGGATCGGTTCCTCCTCCTAGGCGGGAGGGGTGAATTCAATAAGTAGTAAAATACTCGTGTATTTTGAGCTGCTAGTATCCGAGAATTAACGTCAGACGATTCGTATGCGTGTTTATTTATTATGTCACGAAAGAAGAAAATAATATCTAGCTTTACCTTGTGAGAGCTATCATCATTATCAGCAATAACTTTTACTAGTTCACTGCTGGACATAAACGTCTCCTTAGAAAGGAGGTTTTGGCCTACTATTTACGCGGGTCAGACGAGTGGGAATAGGATTTGTTTCAATTTAGTTTCTCTTTGCAGCGGTGTTGTCTTACGTAGTTTGCTTTCTTAGTCGCCTCTTATAACACCCAAAAAATGAGCAGGGGTAATGACGCTCTATATTCTTAATCTCTCACTACATAAAGAGAGTCTTGCTTCTCAAAGCGTCTCAACGTATATGCTGACTCGACCGGAATGATACCACGGTCTCGCAGAAAACAAATGTTAAGCAATTTATTACTTATTTTTCACCCAGTATATAGGTTCACCGAAATCCAAACTCCCTACCCGCAATTTGAAAAACATGAGGGATTCAAAACGTAATAATGCGCTTTTAACTCTCGAGTTGTTGGTGTAAATGTATGGTAGTACTCACTTACCGGTAGTCTGTTCGTTTATTAGCTATTATGATGACGTATTCCTAACAGATTTTGGCCACAGCTACCAGTCTTAACGGAGACTAGGCAACCACGTAGAAGATATTGTAGTACACAAATATGTGCACAAACACACTACACTCTTTGTTCCCTCATTCTCACAATCCAAATGGACGGGACAGAACGGGGAGAGATCAGACAGGACCAAGGACTTTATCAACTATACCGTACAAATAACTGCCTGATTGAAGATTCTATTCAACTAAGTTTTTCACTTAAATTACTAAGATCCTTAATTAATAATGCGCTACTAAAGTATGCTTTTATTATTTATTTTCCTCTCAGAGAAACGGCATTAGCACAAAACAACGTCGGTGCGGCATAAATCATATGAAATGACAGCTTCCACGCCCTAGAGTGGCTGTATCGGAGTAGCGCCAGAGGTGGAGAGTTCGGTAATGTATGCCTGCCTATACTGTCGCTTATGTTTTATGAGATTTGCTTGTAGATTTATTTGATGCCAAAAATACAATAAAATTTGATGTCAAAGAGTTTAGACAAAGAGTCTATTATACTTTTTAAGTAGTGTTCGGTATGTATTTGTACGATTTCCAAATAGAATCTATTGTTGTGATAAATTTCAGATCTGTTTAGTCGTTCTGGTGTGATTCACTAGTCCACTGCTGAATGAAGGCCTTCCCCAAGGAGCGACACCTATCCCAGTTTTGGATAGTCTGCATCCATTTGCTGCCAGTGATTTTCTTCAAGACATAGCTGTGTCGTCAATTCATTGATCAGCATTCTGCTGACATGACTAATTTTCATTTTTAATTTAGGTTTATTTTGTTTTTTTCTTAATGTTTTTATTTATTAAATAAATATAATATAAGCATTTTACGCTACCAAAAATAAGCGAAACAACTATAAAACTAAAATAAAAAAATCTAAATTAATTAACTTTTCTATTGTATTTACAACAATAGGTTCCGTACAGTTCATTAATTTAAAATCTTAGCAACAATAGTAGACGAAAAGGGTTCAGTCGTAAAGATTCTCAGTGCAGATAGTGGAGAAACATTAATCACTGTATTTCGTCGCCAAAATAGATAAAACGATGTATTTTGCAAAGATTTTCTTTTAATGATTGATGACGTTTTCATTTTATTTAATGATTTAAAAGATCTGTGTCTTTAATGATTACAGTATATTTAACTTCTTTTTTAAAGCACTTTTATTACCTTTGTTTGTAACTTAGTGTGTAAACATTTTTTTCCTTTCTTTTTTTTCTTAAACAGACAACGCCCGCGCTAGGAATAAATCCTGTGTCGCGAGAGACTTTACAAACATAGAGGAAACGGACATAAAGAACACCCAGATTCAGAACAGCAATTTATGAATCACACAAAGTTATACCACGTGGGATTTGAACCCACAGCACTCAGCGCAGTAGAGAGCGGTGTGGCGACCGCTTAAATCACTAGGCCATGTTAAGTTTTAATATAATTCTAATTATTATTTCGATGGACCTATTAATCTAGTGGTCAGTTGACAGCTAATCCAGAGTTCCTGGATTCAATTCGCACACAGGACAAATAATTATGTTTTGAGCATGTTCATTTGTTCTGTGTCTGGGTGTAATTTACGAATAAAATGTATGTAATACATAGAATTTTTTGAAAAAAAAGAGACTTTTCCAATGTCATAATGAATCCAGATTTGGGTTCAGTGAAATTCATAAAAACGGCCCATTATGTTACATTTTTCATTAAGAGTTTTTTCTTTTTGGTACATTTTAACAAAACAACATATCTTTTCTTACTTTACTTGTATTTAGATGCGTTTTCAATGTAATATTAGTGCCAATATAACATATGTGTAGTGACGTTGTTCGTAAAATATCTTTAGTCCAGTTATCTCGTTTAAATTACGGCTAGTAACATTAATCATACTTACTGAGGACGTGGACGCAACGGCCGCAGTGCCCAAACGCGGTTAATATTCAGCTGATTAATTCGTTGAATGCTTGACATTTATTTTGTTGTCGGTTGGTAGGATAGGTAGGTGTTGAGTTATTTTCGAGAGAAATTATAATCTTATTAATATATTTCTGTTTAGATTATATTGTTTTTTTGCTAAAGCTGACTGCAAGTCTAGGGTGCATAGGGTTTAAAAACACAGGGCTCCAAGCCAACCTCACCTGCAAGTGGTGGTGGTGGCAACCTCATCTGCTGGTCGACGGACGAGGCTCTGGCAAAAAAAACATCCCGATTAGCGGCAATAGGCTCGCCACTTATTACATGGGACCAAAATACTGGCGAAAAGTGGATGTTTAATAGGCCCCTTCTTCCCCCCAGGGAAAAAATCTCATTTTATGTATGTATGTATTAATATATTCTGTTTCAACTATATTTTTTTGCTAAAAATCACTAAAAGTTTACGATTTTTCTTTTTGAGATACTTATGGGCATATAATTCTACACCTGAAAGCAGTTTTATCCTAAATCACGTATAAAGCTATTTTATATGCACTTTGGACTATAATGGGTGTGTTCTGAGACATGATTTCAAAATAGCACATCTGTGTTTATTAAAAAAGTATACTTTTAACGTAAACCGTAAACCGTGTGTCGATGGATTAAGAATACATAGTGTTGCCACCCCTATTCATCCCGTGGGTGTCGTAAAAGGTGGTTAAGGAAAACTTGGAACAAACCCTATTCCAACCCGTCTGGCCAGCGTGGAATAGTAGGCCAAAACCTACTTGCTAAGGAGAGACCTATGTCCAGCAGTGGAGTGTAAAAGGCTGTTGATGATGATGATATTTTTAACGTACATTTTAAACGAAGATAATTCCATATTAAGCAGAAAATTAACTTTACGTTACGTCTTCACAAATAAATGTATATCGTGACACAATAATTTCAATATATATATGTGAATATGTAATTTAAAAAGAATATTTTAAAACATTATATGTACCTACTTACCTTCGACTACCTCCTACTAGCACATTTTAGAAATGAGAAAATATCGTATCAATGCCAGAATCACGGTCAACTACTACTCCACATATACAGTAAAATTATCGAAAATATATGTACTTATATGAACACACAAATATGTGGAGTCATAAGGCAGATAATAACTACAAAAGATAATGGTAATTATGTTACAAGGAATATGAAACTAATAATATTTTGGTGAGGCTTTTACTAATTATGTTAGAAATTATAGGATGATCTTACAGAAAGATGAATGTTATTCAACTGAGTCTTTGAATATTTATGTGTAAACCATAACATCACAGTACAGTGTAATATTTTAATACATATTCGTAAATTAGCATACGAAATTAACCTGTCACCGCACCCAGCTGTCGCACTAGGTCTGAGTGACCACTCTGTTGATTGAAACTGTTGTGTATTGTGCAGTTTAACAATTGCACAATAGTTACAAGAGTTGTGGATAATTTATTTACTTATTATACAACCATAATATAAAAAATAATTAATTAACTAGAGTTACCTTTGATGGCGAAAAGGTCTTGGTTCTTGCGAAGAATATTTTTTCGACTTAGTCCAAAAACTGCGAAAATTACGAAATTGTCTTCCAACATCTACTAAATTGAAAATGTATTTGAAATGCCTGAGGTCTTCTGAAAATCTGAGATTGGAAATACCAGAACATTCTACAATGTTTTATACAAACTCATTTTTTATAGATGCTGTACTTTTATGGAATGCCTTAACAATTTCTATCAGACGTGCCTAATCTGTTACCATGTTCAAAACTATGTCTGAGTATTGTCTGACTTTCATAGTATGCAATTAACATATGTATGTAAGTAGTTCGGTATTACTGTATGTATTTATGTTAATTTATTTATTTTCTTTTAATGAATATTTTGTATATTTATTTATTTATATTAAATATAATTATTCCGCAGTTAAAGAAGACTTGAATTTTTACTCGTATATAACTAGCACTAGTTTAAAATTAAAGTAATCCATCCGAAGGTTGCATGGTAAAAAATGTAATGATAAAAAAAGTCGCCCTTTGTACATTATAATTGTTGTTAGTTTTATTACTGTACAACGTTTGTAAGCCCTGGTATAGAAATGAAGTAACGTCTATCTATTATATATATCTATCTAAAAAAACTTCTTAAAATAAATAGTGTTTTTAAGACCCTTAGTGTAAACGATGCATTTTTAACTGTATTAATGATGTGATATTTCAAGGATATTAAACAAATATTTAAAACTCATTCATTGACAGTATAAAATAGATTGGAACACAATTAAACATCGCAGCAGTTTCTGAATGTCTAAAGAAAAAATCACTAAGTATTATTGCGTGTGTCACTCGTATTTTCTCTGTAACTTTACATCCTTTATTAACGAACAAATATTTGTTCTGCATAGCTATTCATTCTAGTAGGCCATTAGTATTTCCACAGGCTATCAACTGCGTCTAGTCGCGGAGGTTCTCTTAAATAACGTCGAGAATCAACCGCATCGCACGAATAAACCACAAGAGTAGAGACAGTTCTGCTTAATTAACAACTGGAAACCGTCAGTTGACCAGTGAGGTATGGTTAGTGCTTGCAGTGGTGAAATTGTACTAGTTGCTGTTGACAGAAGTTAAGCG
The DNA here is from genome assembly GCA_949316085.1 of Hypercompe scribonia. Taxonomy (NCBI): domain Eukaryota; kingdom Metazoa; phylum Arthropoda; class Insecta; order Lepidoptera; family Erebidae; genus Hypercompe; species Hypercompe scribonia. The sequence continues at coordinate 13,535,770 of OX438989.1, forward strand.
TTGTTCAGGGAAGCAAGCGATTGAAACTTAAGAGTATGAAAACTTATTTGCAATTTGCATATCTATTACGGGCTAAATGTTCTCAATATTCAATATTTATTGCCGTTCCTCAATGTGCCGTTACAAAATCTATAATTAACAATATGTATCTTCATGGACTTGTCGGACAACAGCACTAGGTCATTCGAATGTTTTTTTTCTTTTTAATATTTCGTACATGTGATACACAACGATATCTAGTTTCAAACTGAGCAAAGCTTGTCCTATTATCATAGTACCAGCTCTATTCTATAGACTACTAGACTGGCTGGTAGAATATAGTTAAATACTTTTTTGTTAATACATGCAGACTATATATAGAAAACACTCAAACTTCAAAACAAATGTTTACAGATCAAGAGATTGAATAATTTGTTTTATAAATTTATTAAATTCAATATTAAAAAGTTGTAATGTATGTGTAATATCATTTGTAAAAATATATTTTAACAAAGGATTCATATACTTACTTATATATACTTATACTTTTGTTGCAGTTTAGTACAGCATTATAACACGGAGTAAAGTTGTATGTATGAAGTAAATATACTCGACTGTTTTTCTGCTACTAAAAAAGTACTTTCCCAGTGTTCATTCTTACATTACATATATGTTTTGTAAGAATGAACACTTGAAAATATTCTTAATCATATCACAGCAATCTTGCAAAATCTCCGAAGATATGTTTTGTGTGCGTGTTTAGTGAGTTATACAAAAGTCTTGATTGAAAACAAAAAAATCATTAGAAAAATTGTGTGTTATATGGTATAAGGAAGCAAACAAGAAGACAGATCACCTGATGACTACCACTGTTAATGGACACTTCCAACTCAAGAGTCACAAGTGCGTTGCCGTCCTAGGAGTCCCTCGCCCTAGAGACAGAGGAACGGGGGTACAGGCTCCAGTAATCTCAATCACTTGGTGAAAGCACCGAAATAATTGCTTGACGGCGGGTTTCTGTGAGGCCATGGTATCATTTCGATTCCTATTCGTGCCGCAGTATGGTATTTCCACGGTAAGTATTGTATGTAAAAAAACAACCACTGCCTCATTTGTCTAGCGGTAAACGTATGCAATTGTCGATCAAGGGGTGTCAGGTTCGATTCCCGCCATAGTATGGGTCATATTACTGCATTGTCAGCATTCGCAATGACTATGGTGACTACAACTTTTGGATTCTATTCATGCTTTCCGTCAAGCAGAGTCACTTTGACAGGCTATTAAAATAAAAAATATATAGATATATATACTCACTTGTGTGCGCACAACCACACACATAATACAAGTCGACAAATTTTAATTTAAAATCCAACAATTAATTTGAATATGCAAAAATGGCTTGTTTGTTTAGGTTTTAAATTTTCACTTCTTGAGGTAATCCTCATGACTTGTATTTTTATCTTTTATCATTATTTAAACTCGTACTTTTTACAACCAGTAATAGATCTGTAAAGACACATACATATTAGAAATTTCTAGCGATCATGAACATTGCTGTTATAAACATGTAAATAATTAATCGTTTGTGTCAAGACCATTGAACGTTCCGTTTAACTATGGTGGAAGGAAAGTACTAAAGTAAAATAACAGTGAAAATTAACTGCTTTCATTTTTATTTTTATCTGCATTTATGATCAATTACACATTAATTTAAATAATATTGTTCCGAATATTCGAAGTTGAGACATATGTAAATAATCGAATGTTCCAGATGAAGTCCAATAACTCTAGAATAGTTCAGGTTGTTCTAGAAAATTTTGTAGCACCATTCTTGTTCTACGACAAAATAAATAAACCAATCTAAAGAAATCACTATTAATAAATATTAGCCAAAATTATCGCATGATTAGTGAATAAATCAGTGTCTTAATTTAATCACGAAGTTCGTAAAAGTAACATATATATATTGTTATTGTTTTATATTGCTATTGTTTTATAATCATCAATCAACCTATCGCCATCCACTGCTGAACGAAGGTCTTCCCCCAAGAAACGCCAACGATCCCGGTCTTGGGCAATTCGCATCCATCCGCTGCCAGCCACCTTCTTCAAGTCGTCGGTCCACCGCGCCGCAGGTCACCCTACACTACGTTTGCCCAATCGTGGTATCCACTCTAGTACACTTTGGCTCCAGCGACCATCGGTTCGTCTGGAGACATGGCCGGCCCACTTCCACTTCAGAATACTGATTCTCTGTACGATTGTTTTATAAAGAAATTATTTTATTAATTTCAGTGTTGAAACTGAGATTAACCCTATATTCATAAACAAAGTTTATAAGTACATACGCACCTAATGCATATCAATAACATACAGAAGACTCCACCATATTCCATTACAAAAATACGAGTAGTTTCTATATTTGTTTACGTTTATTCCTTTTCCTTTGAAAAGATTATTTGCAATAGAAATCAAATGGGGTACCTTATCTAAACATTGTCATGTTTGAATAGAAAGTAGTACACAATAAAATGTTGCTCTGCTTTCCCCAAATTGGATATACGCTTTTATGGTGTACTCTGTTGTAGTGATATTTATGCTAATGATGTTTGGTGGTTTGCGTTACCTAAAATGTTTTGGTCAAAACTTCAATTTTGAAAATTGAAATTCAAATTACGTATGTTGTGAACATTTAATTAAGTAAATGTAACGTGAACATAATACTTTTTTTTTATAATGTAGAGACCAAGAAGCAGAGAGGTTACCTGATGGAAAGTGATTACCGTCGCCCATTGCGTCTGCGTCTCATTCTTAGAAAAGAGTACTTTGTTCTTGTATTAAACTTAATCTATGTTTTTGTTTATAAACTCTACCAGGGTGCATCATTTTTATAGTAAACAATTGAACAAAGAAATGTTGATTGTACACAAAAATGTATACGAAACAGAAATTACTTTGTCACCAATTTCGATGAGAATAAAAGTTGCAAATTTAAATACTTATAAAATGTCATACGAAGAAATTATAAATAAGTCGCAAAAAAGTGTAATTTTAACGAATAAAATTAATGATTTCTTTCTCTTAAAAAAAAAAAAAAAATATTTGCAAGTTTGCCAACTGTCTTTATGCGCCTCTGCACTCTTATCGGCGATTAAATGTATGTTTGATTTGAGAAAAATAATAATAATTGAATATTATTAAACGAACAAATCGTGGTCTTAAAATGTTTGTTTAAATTTAGGAAAAGAACTTGAATTTAATACACATTCGTAAAAGCATTTCTGTTTCCCCGGAGGGGTACACAGAGACATATTAAACTCTCACTTCTCACCAGTGTTTTGGTGGTGAGTGTGTTGCCACTAATCGTGATATTTTGTTTGCTAACCTCGTTCGTTGCTCAGCAGGTGCACAGCTTGCAGATGAGATTAACTTGGGGCCCAAGTTCTTGGCGGTAACCCTAAATATCTTTGAGTAAATACATGCAAAAAATAAAATACAGCCAGTACTATTAATAAACTTTATTTTATAAGTGACTTATTGAAGTAAGCTTAAACCTTCTTTCTAAGAAATGCATATGTCCAATAGTGAGCAGTTAGAGGCTTTTGAAGATCTATGATATGTTAAAAGTGAAGTGAAAAAATGAAAGTGATTTGCCAATTTCTCTTTGAAACTTAATTTGTCCGTAACTTATTTCTTTGTTATTTAGTCTTATATTGTTATTTAGTTAATCACATTATCTAGTTAAGTTATATAAGTACATTGTAGAAATTGCCAATAAAATTCTAATTTTATACGTACAATATGCAAATTTAGCTTTAAACGTTCACTTTGAAGTGTGCAAAGTGCCATACGCGGGGCGGTCGGACCTCCTTTTTCTTTTCTTCTGGTTTGGGCAAAGGGACACCATCTAAACCTATCGGTTCTCTTTTGACCTCACTAAAATCAGCTCTACTAAAGGCTTCAGCGATAGCCACAACCGAAACAATAAATAAAATTATGAGCAACGTTATTATCATTCTGTCAATCATAATCGTGTACCTTTCTAAGCTTTTGGCAAAATAATATAGATCTAAGAAACCTTCTTCTTTGAGAGGCTCACAAGGTGATAATAAAGACACATATGGAATGGAGAAGAACAATAGTACACCTAAAATTGATGACAATGCGGAAACAATTAATTCCGTAGATTCTCTGAATTTTAGTAGAGGCTTGATTTCTTCCTCGACTTTGACTGGAAACTCCTGGTGAAGGTACAGGAGCTCTATTCTCTTTTCGAAGATCTTATCTAGATTTAAGAATACGATAAGTCTGCAAACAATAAAAAGTATATTTAAATGAGTTTCATAAAAATCTCGCTTTCAGTACTTTGTTACTCGACAGTATTTTGTTTACTTTGTTTTAAATATTTTATCCAATAATATACGTTTTAATCTATAGTAAATAATATGTTTGTGTCTTGATTGGGTACACCAAGTGTCGCTACCCATATTTATTCCATGGGTGTCTAATACGTGACTAAAGCAGTAAATTTCACAAGAAAACTTGAAGCCATTTACCATGGAATGTTTAGCCAAAATTTCTTTAATAAAAAGAGACCTGTGTCTAGCAATGGACTCTTAAATAGTATTGATGTGATTTATAAAATAAATGATATGACCAGATCTTGGGAGGTCCGGCACAAATAAAACTGGTGGCAAGCTATTCTTTCGTTGACTTGCAGTGCCTTAGTGACGTTACCAGAGACAAGTGGACTAAATTGGGGCACCCACACACCGACATCCATACACAAGTTAAAATGCTACTTTTGTCCACAGCTTAGATCACCTTATTTAAGACCTTTCAATCTTTTTTTTCGAGACAAAGTGGCCAATGTTCTAGTCTATACTACCTTTGGACTTTCATCTAAATACATTCAGCTATTCTGGAGTACTTGAGAAAAAACATACATGCATCAAAATTAATTATGCATTTACACAAACTTTTAAACTATCACACTCCGTAATATATATTTTGAATATGAAATGTCAAGTTAAGAGGTGTACCGCATCCACTGCCTAAAAACACTTGATGATGTAATTAAATTTAAATGTTTCAGACAATTGTTGTCCAAGTGCTGACAATAGGAGTATTTATATCATTATATATTACATAAAATATTTATACGAAAATTAAAAAATCAACACTACTAGCTCTAATGTTACACCTGCTACACACATCTCTGCATCACCCAAAGGTCGACTGGAAGAAATTTTGGCAATATTCCATTACGTGTCAATAATAACAATTACTTACTTCTGTGTTATTAAGCGATTAAAAATCATTTTAATTTATTGTTTACTCCTTTTTAACAAAATAACTAACACTTTGAAAAACAATAACTCTTATTCACTAAACACAGAATCCTTGATAGAAACTTGTGATATTGTAACGATGACTTGATAAATACTAATGGCTTCTATATTATTTAAATATTGGGAAGTGAAATATTATAAATAATTAAGATACGATGTCAATTATCAATTAGAACAAGTCGTATCTTATAAATAGTAATGGAGAACGACATCATCATTAACGCGATAAACATTTGTATCTAATAATATTGTTTGATTTTTTAGAACCACGAACGTTAAGAACTATTTTACTGAAACAAAAGATTCTACTTCTAATATCTTTGTTTTCATAAGTAGACTCTGCTTAGTTTGGGAGTATACTGCCGTGTTCGCACACGGCACGGTTTCTTATTTTTAATTCGCGACCTATAGTGACTCTGCTCTAGCTGATAAAAAGTATGACTAGAATCCAAAAGTAGTGGTTGCCATACTCGCTGCAGGTAACCCACACTATGGCGACTTTTTTTTTTTGTTGACGGGGTGGAAAATCCCTTCGGATCTTTGGCTACTCAGGGACGCAGGAGCCAGGAGTATGTGGTGTTTCCTCTAAAAACCACCACGGCGGCCGGTCTCAGGCGTCCTACTCTGAAGGGGACCCGGGTCATGTTATGTCAGGTCCCCTCCAGGATCAACGCCGTGCCTGGTCAGACCCTCTGCTGGGGTACGCTACAAGGTACCCTCGCTGATGTGGTTGCTGTAGTTATAATTGCGGCCTGATCGCGTTTTTGCAACCAGGCCGCATTGCTGTCACCGACCGCAGCGATTTATTCACCACCAGAGGTCCCTATTCTCTGGCAGCTTATGGTCCTGTCGGTGGCTGCTAACACCGCCGACTACTTCTACGCTGCGAATCAGTCCTCTCCCGATCCCGTTCAGCGGTGTCTTTCTGGACCATTACAACTTCACAGAAAGAGACCACTGCGCCCCATCCCTCCTCACCCACCAGCATGGCAGCAATGATGGCTGGCGGGCACAACACTATGGCGCCCTAGTGTGATGCTTTTTCATATAACATTATCATACTCGCAGTTGATACTAATCACAGAATATCAGCGCTGATTTTTCCTTGTTTATACATACGAATGAAGATGATAAAAACGTGTATGCAGAACAGTATATACTGGTACATATAGTACAAAAAAACGAACTTGACAGATATATGGTTTCGTAAGAAAATACTTAAAAACGTTAATACATATTTATAATAATTCTTGAATAGCAGACACCTAGCAGTTCAGTAGTCTAGTTTCTATCAATTTATCAGCGTAATAACATTAGTTTCCTTGGTTTGTGAGTCTAGCGGCTAGTGTATGCGACTGCCAATCAAGCGGTCTTGGATTCGATTCCGGGGTCGCAATAAAAAGTGTTATTTAGCTTTTTTGTTTATGAAAGTGCTTAAAAACCACCTGAAGTTTGGAAGTTGGGGTCTGAACTCCCGTGATCACTCTCTGATCGCGTCGGATAGCTGTCCTAACGCAATGTGAGAGTAAGGAACAGAATGTACTTATATTTGCGCATACACTTCTACACTATAGTATGTTCGGCACACGACGATTAATTCCAAACTCATTTGTAACCTTACTGATGTCGTGAATCCTAGCCGTTTTTGGCCACGATGACCAATTCCAACGGAGGCCTGCCAACTATGTGTTGGCGTTGGCGGCTGGCCTCCGTTGGAATTGGTCATCGTGGCCAAAAACGGCTAGGATTCACGACATCAGTAAGGTTACAAATGAGTTTTTTAATGTGAGAAACTATGAGTATTGTTCCATTAGTGCAAACTGGTTACAAATGACTCTCGTTTTGAGATGGAAATAATGTTGAGTCACATCGAACGTCGACCTTATGAATTCGTAATAGCACGAGCTGTACCGGTCAATATTAAGTTACGTTTTACAGTCACATCTGTCTGTATTACATTGTTGTAAAGAACCCGGGGTATAAATCGACTCGACACTTCATTGGCAGATTACATACGAAAGTTACCTCGTGTCTCCACGTTTTATATCATCTAGAGAATTTTTTGCCCTCTAAAACCTAGGCTACGCTTACATATTCCCTAATTATTTCCCTGATTGATTATGATGATGTGTGCTAGTTTGACCTGAATGCAGACCTCTTCAATAAACTAGATTACCTTTTTCATAACTGCATTCCAATTGTTTTCAATCATCGCAAGTATGACCATATCTCTGCTTCACTTTCCCAGCTGCAATAGCTCTCTATTCGAAACTATCGTAGTTTGTGTGTACTCACTTTTCTTTTTTCTTTCCTGAATTCTCCATAGTTACCTGAATACCTTGTAGCCCACTTGCGACTCTTATATTCCAATTATAATCGAAATCTTCGGTCAAGAAACAGCATGCTTATTCTATGCCCTACAACTTCATACGATTCAAAATCTTTGTACAGGCGAGGTGAACCTACATTGCCGCGCTGCTTACCGTACCACTGATTTCGAGGTCGTGACCTTAGGCTATAGTCGCTTATACTATTACTCAACAGTAGCAGTAGAAAAAATCAGCCTGTAATTGAAAAAGGTATTATTACAATCCTAATGCAATTGTTTAGGTTATTGTGAAATATAAAAAAAAAAACCAATGTGTAGTGTGTATAATATTATGTTTATATTTTTAATAAATCTTGTACCAGTATAATAACTACTATACTAGTACTTGTAAAATAAGTTAGCCAAGTAAGACCTCGACCTAGAATGGGAACGTGGTGGCGAGGGTTAAAACTAACACAAAATTTAGTACGTAATGCTAAGCAAAATATTTAAAAATGTATATGATGGCGATTGTAGCTAGAAATTGTCTGCTAGTGTTGTGTGCCAACAATAGTGTTGTGAAAAATATTGGCGATTAAATTAACTGAAAAAAGGAACGTTATATTGTTATTATCTTTATTTCTTTAATATACATATTGATTACATTTTTAAATACATAAAACAGAAAACAAAGATACATGTTCAAAGAGATAAAAAATAGTAAACTACCGACATCAGGTACAGTGACCAAGACACAGGTGGTTAGGGCTCTAAAGACAGTAACCTCCTCACTATACGAGCCGTGCCAAGGAGGACTGCCTTCTGTAAGACCCTTGATCCAGCCTTCTAACGTAAACTGTTACATTTCATTTTACTACTTGTAAGTAGTTGCGGGCTCAGGGAGAAATGTGTAGTAGTGGTTGCAACAACTACTTCATTATCCAGTTGTTTGAGACTGAAAATTTTAAAAGTCGAACCGTGGTAAGACTCAAGATCAAAGTTAGTCCATATTTCATAATTAACATAAACTATTAAAAACAGGATTTACAACAGGTATGCGTTTCTTTTCTTACAGGTAACCTGAGGTAAATAACTTACTGCTTAAGGATACCTCTAACTAAAGAGACATAAGAGTGCGTTGCCGACCTTTGAGTGGAAGATTCAGTGAACGGTTGTCTATATATCGACTAGATTTGAGCTTAAACTCCTGTTGAGCCAGCCACTTGTATGCAAAATTCTAATCGACAGCATTCTTGGTGTCGTGTTTCGTTCGTGAGTGCGAGATCGGCGGCCCATTGAAGCAGGGATGACAGTCATTATGACAAGAGTGTAACCCGCCACGATGACTGTCATGCCCTTTACGTCCCCAAGCGGGGCGTGAAAAAGTATTTCATTAGGGAGTCAGAGTGTGGGTCACCATAATGTATTGCTTGCATTTGTAATGAGTATGACGACCACAACTCTTGGATTGTATTCATATCATCCATCAGGCAGAGTAGAGTCATTTTGGTAGGCACCTAAAATAGAAAAATAAAATATGACCTTTCCAGGATCGAGTGCTTTACGAGTTTGTTGCTGTACTCAAAAGTGAAGTTGATTGAAACTAAGTATCAAAGTTGTATTTGAACTCACTACCGATGCTGTAGATCCCTTTTCATCTGGTCATTCGAGGTTTCGTCGTTTGGTATCGAGCGAATGGCTAAATATTAAACATAATAGTTTAATGATATTCATAAATATGTTTCATTACATGGCGTGTCGAGTTGAGAAAGGAATCATTTTTCAGATAGGTTTGAAAATAGAACTTCCATTTTATTTACAACAGTTAAATCAAAATTTTCGAAGTCTTTGGAGTGTTCATGAATTATTCTGCAGAGAATGCATGAGTAGTGACACTTGATACACACTGCTATTCTTTCAATACATAGAAGCTAAATAATAAACTGATTATACCATGAAAGTTAGGGATTATTGATTGTGAATGAATAATCACGAAGAATAAAATATGCAAATGAAAACATACTTATTTCTTCAATTTATCCTCTTTAAGCAAAAGATTTGCAGTTGCAACGCCATTTTAAGGTTGAAAAAGTTACGGAGGCCGTCACTGCCATCTATTATGATCTACTGAACCATTCAAGGGCAAAATCGTTTGGGATGCTTGTAAATCCTGCAAAATCTCATGCTAGCATTATTGTTGTTAGGTACTACATATAATAATCACTGTGCTCCCTCCAGTGTTATATAATAAATAAATAAATATTTCGAACATTTATTTATTTATTTATACTTAATACACATGTTGTACAACGGTGGACTTAATGTCATGGCGCATTCTCTCCTAGTCAACCTTTAGGGGGTGTAGAAACATGATGCGGTAGGTGCAAAGGTAAAATAATGAAGTTGACTTACATTACTAATAAAATATTATTTTACTTAAACCATAAATACACAATACATAAACATATATGTGTATAAAGTTAATAAAATATTCCATATAAATACTCACTCGGGTGCTATCGTTAAGATGATTCTACATTTGACACACAACGCCTTCTAGTCTCAAACAAAGCAGAGCTAGTACTATATGTACTAGTTAACTGATATAAATAGTTATATACTTTTTTGTAAATACATACGTAATATACATAGAAAACATCCAAACGCCGAATTAATTATTATAATGTAATACTATAATTTTTATTCGAAGTCATATTTACAACTCACTTCGAATAATAATTTTATCAAAATCATTTGCGCTGTCTGTGGGTCCGGTCTCAAACAAGCTTATACTCCCTAACGTAGTGCGCCATTAAAACAAGCTGGATCAGTGAAATCTCAGCCATTGGCACGGATGGTTTTATAACTCGAATACATAATTTATTGCTTTTATCAGCTAGGATGTAGGAACACAGTTACTGAGATTCTCCTGGATCAGTTTGAGAAATGTTATGCTGAAGAATATTGGGATAAAAGTCTTTTATCTAAATGTTATGAATTGTAGATCAAGTTTACTGCAAAATTTTATAAATAATAAAAAAAATCCACCACTAAGAATACATTATACAATGATTTAAAGACAGTGGGATAGATTCAAAAGTTGTAGTTTGGGGTGAACTGGATCCTAAACTAGGTCAAGACCTGTATTTTAGGACTCCTGGATTATATACTTAACTGAATATGGTGAACAGAATCAAAAGTAGTTATCTAAAGATTTGATAGAATTCTTTTTTTTTCTCATATACACAAGCTTTTCTTAATTAAATATTCAGCCTCCCTAGCCATGATGCCAGTGTTTTGCGTCAACTCTTTTTCTACAATCGCTAACGGCTCTATTCTTTTGTATTATTGGCTAATATCCTTTTTTAAACTCATGACATAATGTTGAGTGCCGTCATTTTCAAAAATTTGTTAGTTTTTTAATAACGCTTACGTTTGTAGAATGTCAACTTGGCTAGGTCTGATCTGACCTCAGTAGTAGTTTAAATGCATTTGTAATAGTAAGCAGAAGTGTTGAACTCACTTATATATAATTATAATTCTAATAATATTACAAATGTGAAAATTAGTGAGCATGGATGCATATAAGTTTGTTACTGTTTCACAGAAAACTACTGAACGGATTTAGAGGAAACTTTACAGTAATATGCCTTATACATTTAATGTAATAACCAAAGTACGGGTGGAGTCGTAAGCTAATATAATATAAAGCTAGTGCCGTGAACCTGCTTAATTCTCTTTGGACTCTCTTTCTCTCTTAGGACTTTGAATTACTTAGGAAATAAAATAAGTTTAATCTTATGCATCTTGTGGGTGACGTAAAAGGAGTATAAGGGAGATAAATATACGGGACAACATCACTGTAAATAAAAAGGAATACTTAAAACAAACCTTCTTTTTTTAACGTGTGGAAACCCCCTCGGGCCGTCACCCCCCTGGGGCTTAAGACGGGATTGTGTGTCGGAATCAGACCGACTAAAACCACACGGTGTGCCACTCTGCGCCTGACACAGGAGAGATCCGGGTACAGCTGCTATTACGACATCCAGAGCGTGGTATAATAGGCCAAAGTCTCATGTCTAAAGTGAGACTTATGTCCATGAGTGGATATTTAAAGGCTGTTGACGTATGTGACTTGATTACTTAAACTTATTAAATGATGAAAGATTATTGGTGCAATAAATAGCACTAACACTCTTAGATTTATTTTCTTCCTGTCCTGTTTTTAGCACATTCACGTCTTGCTTCATTGCTAGAAATAAAGTTATCCCGCTAGAATACTGAAAACTGTAGCAGAGGAATCGTAAAACTGACTACTAGCTTAGCATAGTTTTATTATCCTAATTCTGATTTGACTTGTTGATTCTTTGATTTAGTAACGAGATTGGTTTTCAAGTGAAGATATGTTAATACATAAATGTCCATATAGCATAATTAATTTTCAAATCTATGAACAGATTTTGAAATAAATGACATTAAATCTGTTAGTAAACTCCATAGTGAAAAAATTTACCAGAGAAGTTTGATCTTTTACCACTCTTCTGTGTTCCTTTGGGGAAAAGTTCAAGGGCCATCTATTGATTTCTTTGTTTTTTTTTGAATAAAAATATTTTTATTATCATTCATATTTTTTATATATTATAATAATATACGTTCCTTATTCATTGTTATTAAGGCATTTATCCAGAAAATAGTCGACAATTTTCTGTGAAAAAGATATTTAGTCAAACGTGTGAACTCAGTTCTTTTGGTTTTAAGCATCAAAATCATCTTTTAACGTACATATATGGCTAAAGTTGCGGCACGAATAGTGTACTGGCTTAAGTTATCACTTAAGCCGAGGTATCCCTCGTCGCTTTCTACTGTTGTGTTCTGGGTTCTAACCCCGCATAGGAAAACTCTTTGTGTGATCTACAAGTTGTTGTTCTGAGTCTGGATGTTATTTGTATACGCTTCATGTATGTTAGTAAAGTTCCCCGCGACGCAGCAATATTCCTAGTGCAGGATTTATCTTAAACAAAAAAAAAACTTATTTAAAAAAATCGTACGGAATCACAAAATGTAATAAGGTATCAGACGTAAATTGTGAATAATGTGACATATCATCAAGCTTACAATATCTACACGATTTTCTATGAATTATTCATAAACAACCTTTGAACAACATTTAATACTATTTCACATAGACCGCCACCACCATTGTTAATATTTCGTGAAAGGGCTCAAGTTAATTTAGACGAGGCAAGTTCGCGTTAACGGCTGAATTTTAAAAGAACTCTATTTGGCAAGAAGAATTACTGTGGTAGGGTTCAAGGTAAAATGGATACTGAAATCTCATTGGTGCGACACAATAGGATACCATCAATCATGCTAAGATTACAAGGTTGACATGACATCAATGTTGAGTTGGGGTATGTTTTAAAATTCGAATGAGTTTTTTTTCTAATATAACAGGATGTGTTGAGATTACTTTGTAAATACACACATTTATATAGGCGGAATGATAGGCGTATGTGCGACTCTCGGATAATTGTTCTACCCACTATATCCCGCAGTGGCCTACCTCGGCAGACGGGAGCAGCTCTAGGAACGCATCAGCGGATTCTGGAGGCCTCCCTGCCGTTCCTCAGTGTATTTAGTTTTGAGGTACACCCTGGAATGATCGAAGTCACCTCCAGAGCAGGACGCTATCACACCTCTTGCTTTTCTACACAGTAAGAGGCGGCAAAGCGCCCGGCCTAAGACGACACCCCATGGCCGCACTAGAGTGTCACCTGTCTAAGGTCGTTTGTAGCGGTTACACCGTCCCAAGATGTGGCCGCAACGACCCTTAGGTGGTGACTAAGGAGCTAACGACCTCTACCACGTCCCCTTCGCCACCTACTTCGAGCAGGATCAGCCCTTTCCCGATCTCGTTTTGTGGACTCCTTCTGAAACATAACGATCTCACGGAGGCCGTGGGTTCCCATCCCTCATCACTCACCGATCTATCTGACCAGGACTGTTAAGACATAGTTATTTCAGTCACTGGAGATCCCTGCCTTGGCATATATATGGACCAACTCCATCGGAGTACTGGAAGTTATACCACGGTTTGACAGAAAACCGGTGTTAAGTAATTGTAACATTACTTTCCAGGAGTTACCAGAGTCCAACTCCTCTCCTACCTAAACGGAAGAGTACTTATTTGCTGCATTCTACTTGCTACTCTCAAGTTACAGGTATTTATGTCAACAATAATAAAACTTCTACTGTCCCACCAGCCGTCTGACATATTTGTAGTACGAAATACTACGCGTCCATTTTTTATAATGACCACACTCACTTCACTGTAGTGAGTAAACGCACTGTCACAAAAATATTACCATATTTAAAATTTCCGCTTAAATAGCCTCTTCAAAATACCTATAAGCAATAAAAATGTCTTAGAACAATAACTGGGATTACATAAACAAATAAAACTCAAGAAGGCAGTTAAAGTATTTTATCTGTTATGAATATAATCCTCTTTTTATAGCGATATTAAAATTGGACTGACTTGGGGTCGTGCACATCCACAAGCGATACTTTCTACTAAGTGCATAGAGTATTTTCTGAGACAACTCTTAAAACACCTTACGATTCAAATGTAACAGAAAGATTTGATTATTTTATAAACGCATTTTCAGATCCACTTTAATGTTATGCTCTCCCCTTTTAAAATTTATAATACGTGTATTAATGTATATATATGTATGTGTATTAGTATAATTATATTTTATGATATTCTGCATTTTATATGTACGTTATTGTAGAGTTAAAAAAACATTTAATATTTCTACCTATCTTGATAGATACAAACATGATTGCTTGACTCTGCATCGCCCTAAGATCGACTTGCAAAACACGTCGGTGACGGTATTAATTCCACCATTGCAACATTTGTGCTCAAATAAAAATAATTTGTCATCTCTCTTTATCACATATTTTTATTTCACGGATATTCTCATGGATCATTCTCTTATATAAAATGAAATAATAATGAGCTGGTAAAAATGCTAAAATCAAACGGCATTATTAAATACAACATTTTAAACAAGCCTTCTGTCTACGACAAAAACAAATCTAGACAACAAACTAGGTCCTAGTAATGTAATCTTTCACTAACTAGATGGCGTTGTACCAGTTCCCTAAATCGCGATATTGTTTGGTTACCGGGTTCAGTATAAAAGTTACTACGAGTATATGAATATGGACAACTAATAAATAGCTTGTCAGATCATCAGTTCAGTTTACAGTGGTTTTATTTGGAATACAAGTAAAGCCCTAGTGTACAAAACACGTTAAGTGCTAGTACGGCATTTAATACCTTCAAAAATCTGGAATGATCTTGACAACAGAAAACCGAGTCAAAAACATGATAAAAACATTGAGAGTAACTTTTACTTGAAATATTTCACTATAGGGATGCTATACTAGCCTAAGAAGTAGTATAGCTTCGACTGAGCGATTATATTTATTTTAACAGTAAAGGAGACATAAAATCTTAAGGAGACTCGAAAGGATTATCTTTGCTGGCCCTTATTTTTATTATTTTAAGGGCTAATTGTGAACCCGTACTTTACATCTGGCATCCCTTTAAATTCAGTCGAATATCTTACTTTTTCTACTGACTATGCTTGCTGTAAAAGTAAATATATTTATAACAAAATTAAGTATATCCGTGTGGCAACGGATTAAGAATATAGAGTGTCATCATTCCTATTAAGTCAATGGGTATCGTAAGAAGTAACTTAGGGAACAAACTATACAGGATAACATCACAGTAAAAAGAAGGCACACTTGAAACAAACCTCATACCAACTCGCCTTGACAACATGATATAGTAGGCCAAAACCTTCTTTCGAAGGAGAGGCTTATTTCCAGCAGTGGACTATTCAACTTCGGTGTTTGTATCATCTGTGTGCACGCGACCTGCAGATCTACTCACATGCGAGAGTTGAAAACTTAGACGAAGCTGTAATCAACATTAACCACGATCTAGACACCATAAAAAACTGGTCCAGCAGTTTCAACTTGAACGAGAAATGTGAGTCGGAGCAGGTAAATTTCAAGTGATCTTCTTAGGGAATCCTGGATTTATGGGTAGAATTAATCGTGACTCTATCACCAAAATCACTTATGATGATACAGTATTGTTCATTAGTTAATCGGTTAAGGACCTAAGCCTGCACATAGACACAACTCTGAATTGGCAAGTTCAGGTAACCAATGTCAGTCAAAAGGTCACGAATATTTTACCTGAGGTCAGGTACTACCATAGGCTATAAAAAATTCTGCCTTTAAAAACTAAGACTATGCTAGTGCATGCTTTGATTTTGCCAGTCATAAACTATGGTGATGTGTGTTACCTCGACCTGAATGCAGATCAGCTAAAAAAAATACACCGACTTCTCAATAATTACATTCGGTTCATATTCAATTTACGTAAGTATGATCATGTATCCGCTTATCGGAGACAACTATCATTGTTACCTATAAGACAGCGCCGCAGCTTGCGAGTGTTGACTTTGTTATACTCCCTTCTCTTCTCTCCTAACCCACCCACTTACCTAATAACCCACATACAATATTTCTACTCAAGCTATGACAGAAATCTTCGTTCCTCCGATAATCTCTTCCTCTGTCCATCACATAATTCCTGTATTGTGCATTCGTCCTTCACTGTCCAAGCTGTAAATCTCCTGAATACCCTCCCCCTGGATATAAGAAAGTCTATTACAGCACAACAGACAAAGACACAAGTTTTACGGAAACTAGTTAACAGAGTCATCAGAATAATTATTTGCCTATTCATCATTGTACGGGTATGTATGTGGATAGGTGTTTTCTTCTATATACATATACTTTTTTTCCTATTTATATCATTGTGTACAATATTCATGTAAATTTAATCATTCTCCTCACTAGTTCCAACGTTACACCTGCTACACACATCTCTGTATTACCCAAAGGTCGACTGGAAGTAAATGCCTGCGGCATTAAGTTCGCCTTGTACAATGTAAATTATTTGCGGGCAGTATAAATAAAAAAAATAAATAAAAGCGGTTCATAAAACATATATATGTATGTATGAAAAAATAGAATTAAGAATTGTTGTTATATTATTATTTATACTTTGTATTTGTTCAAAAATGAAATCATAAAGTCTAGTCTCATTTCCAACATTGAATTAATTCGTGACAACAAAGTGGTCGTGCAATTTAACTTCTGTGGACTTTCGTTTCACCCAAGGGACGCGGCACTTTGATTGATGACCTAAGTTTCATTTGTTGGCCTTTAAATTGGACTGCGTTTTCGAATATCAGAATATAAATAAGTTATTCTAAGAGCTTTGTTTCAATTTTGGAGTTGGTGTCCTTGTGTTTAGAGTTAATAATAAATAATTTCATAATCTGTTAAAACAATATAAAAAAATTAAATCGAGACATAAATAGTTTCAATTTCGAAAGAAAATAAATTTAAAAAAAAATTTTTTTGACAGATAGATAACGAGGAATTTGTTTTTGGTCTATTTTTTTTTTCATTTAATCTTATTTTACTTTTTAAACGGTAAATACTGTCGTGTTTTCCTACCGTATTAAAATTTAAAAGGCAAACGTATTCTTTACTTGTAGTATTCTTAACGATTCTATTAGATTAGCCACATTTTGTTATTGAATAGGCTATAAAAATCATTCATCATTATGTTTTTGTATTTTACTGCTTATAAGTACAAACTTCATTAAAACACACTTACAAAGTGCAATTCCTAATTCCTATACAATTCATTGGAGGATGTCGAGACAGTCCCACATTAATACGAAATTAGTCAACTTCGGATGGCACGGCCCCACAGTACGAACCAATAAATAAATCAATTGCGAATAATACCACTAGACATGACCATTTTACTCCACAGACACCATGAAAAATAGATAGCACAAAACTGTTTCAATATCTAAAAATAATGTTTGCTGCATTATACTGTGAGATTTATTTCCAATGAATACAATACAATCATAAATCTTCTAAGAATTTCGAAATCAATAATCGCTATTTACATTTAGAATGTTCACAATATTGTTTTCAAGTAAATGTATATACAAGAAGAGAAAGGGTAGTATCTTTCTTTTAAGTGCAGCGTTTGGATTTTTTTTTAAGAAACTGCTTTAGTGACTCAACTCTGGTGATAAGTGTGAATCCAATAGTTGTGGTCACACTACTCATTGCGAATGCAGGCAATGCAGCGTGGTGACCCACACTATCGCGGTCAAGCGAGATAGTTTGTCACGTCCTACTGGGTACGTAAAAGATATGACAGTCATCGCGGCGGTGTAAGACTGACACACTTACCACTGCATCAATGGGATCCGGTCTCGCACTCACCAGCGATACATACAGAAAGGATGTCGCTTTAGATTGGTTTTCGGTGAGAGGGTAGTACTGACGAGCCAGCCATACTTTGTTAATTTTTTGCTCATTTTATATCATTATATACTTTTTTCAAATAATTTTTAATTGTTCAGTATGTCAAATTCAGACAGTTTAATAATATCGTTTTTATATATTTGTATGTATCTATGTACATAAAGCTTAAAAACAGAATCGACTACACTTTAATTTTCTTACTGTTTAGTATCAAAATATTAATATTTGTGGATATCTATTACAGAACGCTATTAAGTTTCAAATTAAGCAGAGCTTGTGTTTTCAAAGTTAGATTGACTGATAAATTACTTGTTAACTTTTTTTTTAAGAATAACGTTCCACATTGTTTGTCGTAACGTTGCATATTGTTAAGTTATTCTTAACATTTTTTTTTTAATTTAGTAAGTAATTTCAGTACATTAATTTGCCACCTCTATTAGTATTCCTCATCTGAGCATGTGGTATATTCGGACCTTTCGATATAAATAAAGAGATTATGTTTGCATAAAACGTACTTGTATCGTCGGTATGCAGTAATCATGATGTGTAGTGGTTTTACACAAGTAGGTTTAAATACGTATAAGGTTGAATGTTTTTCCATGACAAAAAACAAACGAAAACCGACGGATATTTGGTTACTGCAATATTGAATTCTTAACTTTTTTATTCTTTTTAGCAATAAATATTGAGACAATTACATTTTTTAAAACAGCATAATTACTCAACGACGTCCTGTCATGAGCAGAGTTTGTAAACAATACTAAAAGAAATGATATGTATTTTAATCATCTCCTCACATTATCGTGAAGTATTTATCTATGCAAGTAGATCAATCAACCACTTTTCCCATTCTCAACCATATGCGCACACTGAACCCACGCACATTAATACACTTAAATACACAAACGCACACACTCAAACACACACACGTAAATACTAAAATAATATGCATGAGAAATTAAATTTGTTAAACAATACGATATTACTTTTGTTAAAAGACAGCCGAGCGTGTATAAATATACATTTTTATTTATATTACGGAAACGTGGGGTATCCTGATGCGAACAACCCTACCTTAAAGGTCCCAACACTAACTACTGCATTACTAGGTAATTATATCTACAGTAAATTAAGTAATTATAAATAAATAGATGAAAAAAATTAAATTAAATAAAAGTGGTAGCGTGCACGACTGCTGTGCTGGGCTCTCAGGTTCGATTCCTGTGTTGAATCAAATGTCTATGTAAGTATGATCTGTAAATGTGAATTTGGGTGTTTAGGTGTTTTGTATGTATAATCTGTTTATATTTACAAACAAAAAGTACATAAGTAATGATAATTACCTAAGTATACTTAAGTCATAGTACAAGCTCAGCTTGATTGAATCTAGAAGACGTTGTAGTGGATGTCCAAAATATTGATTTATTTTCTTTATAAATCTTCAAGAAAATCACGTACTCCTCGCTCCAAGATAGGCAACACACTTGTGGTTCTTGAGCTACTTGTTATCACATTTTCATTTGATTTAATACCCTCTTTTT
The DNA here is from genome assembly GCA_949316085.1 of Hypercompe scribonia. NCBI lineage: Eukaryota > Metazoa > Arthropoda > Insecta > Lepidoptera > Erebidae > Hypercompe > Hypercompe scribonia. The sequence goes on from OX438989.1 coordinate 13,555,398, forward strand.
CCTTTGCAAGAGGGGATTCCCCCCTAGAGTTAGATTCGAATCGACTAAATACCGCATACTGTCTCGAAAACCAGTAGCCATAGCACTAGGTTTGCTCGAGTAGATAGATAAATAGATATTGCTCATTTACTCCTACGTCACAAAATAAAGCCCAGTCCTAAAGGTGTAGGTATAATTTAGGAATATGTGTTTGAATATATCTACGTTACAGGTAGGTAAATCAACTATTACTGAATGTACATTCCCGTGAATGTTGATAAATGTGTTTGGTGTGCTGTCAATACTGTGCCTGTGTTAATATATGAACGCAGTTATGATTTACGATCGTCACTTCATTAGCTGTAACGGCTCTATCTCGTATGCTTGTTATAGTTAGATGTAATGATGTCTGTATTGACTATCTTTGATGTGCATCTAGGTTTACAACTAGTTATACATCAACAGCCTTTAATAGTCCCCTGCTGGACATAGACCTCTCCTTCGCAAGGAGGTTTTGGTCTAATATACCACGCTGGCCAGACGGGTTGGAGTAGGGTTTGTTTTAAGCCTGGATGTCGTAATAGCAGCGGTTCCCGGATCCCTCCTATCTCAGGCGCAGAGTGGCACACCGTGTGGTTTTAGTCGGTCCGATTCCGACACACCACCCCGCCGTAAACCCCGGTGGGGTGACGGCCCGAGGGAGTTTCCACACGTTAAAAAAAAAATGAAAAAAAATGAAAAAGGGTTTGTTTTAAGCGTTCCTTCGCTTTATAATGATATTTTCCTGAATAGTTTGTTCCCTTAGTCGCTTCTCATGGGATGAATACGGGTAGTAACACTATGTATTCTTAATCCGTCACCACTCGAACTAGTTATATATTTTGTGTCCTTTCATAGACGGCTGTTATATCAAACGGAATAGATTTCGAAGAAAATAAAAGATAAGTATCTATCTTTCAATAAATAGAATAGAAGCAATATGTTTGCCCGTAAAATTAAGATACGTAATTAGAGTAGGAATTTACACTATGTTTTGAATTAGTTGTTATATTCGATAATAGCCTCGTTAGTAGCAATTAGCGTATGTGACTCCAATCACACCTGGCGTGGCGTGTTTTTGCAATTCGTAAACCCCTGCTAAGGGAAAATAATTAAAACTAGAATATTATAGTACATATGTACCAAAATGAAAATTTATTAGAATCATCAAATACTACTAAGTTTAAGGTCATATTTTAATGGTTTTATCGCAGCATAATTATTATACCACATGGACATGCAAAGGAATACCTTTGCGTGGTACCTTTAAGTGTACTCAATGACAAATATATATTTGTCTTTGAGCACTTTGGGGCTACACCATACAAAGGGTCTATAAAAAGTTGATGAAAAAATATGAAATTTTTAATTAATTTATTAAAGTTCACCAACAACAGTTTAATACATGTTTATACTATTAAAAACTGTGCAACAGCTTCTTATAGTTAAACATCTATCATGCTATAAAATAGGATTAATTTAAAAATTAAAATAAAAAAATACACTTACGAGTATATCTACACACACAGGTAGAGTTTTAATACATTTTACAATTATTGTGTCGTACTTATAGCAAATCTCTAAGAACGGATTAACTCTTACAGATGGTATCAAGATACAAATCAATGAGATCGCTATAGTGATTTTTTTTTACATTTCACACATTCGTGCATTGGGAGAATTGAGATCATCAACTGTTTTTCTTAGCGCCGTGACTTAAAAAGAGGTATTAACTACGAACAGTAAATTTTCCGCACGTATAATTAGAACGATGAGCATTGCATTGTTCAGGTCCGTACGACCTTCAAGAGACTTTCATCCAAAGTGCCTCTTCCTGCCCTTATACGAATGTATTTTTGTTTGTGAGACTATTGGAGAAGGCAAAGTGCCTGATAATTCGCTTTATTTACAATCGTAACACAGGGTTTTAACAAGATGAAGCCACGTGTTAAACATCCAATGAATCTCTGCCGGCGGTCAAAGACATGTTTCTGAAAAAGTTGATTTCCAGACGAGGCGACATTCCATGGCCACCCAGAAGTTCAGATCTATCCAAATCAGACTTCTTTTTATGAGGTTAGTTGTAGAATCGTGTCTACATCAATAAACCAAATGCCTTCGATCTCGCAGTCTCTTTCCCGACAAGTATTCAAAAATTTCGGTGCTCACTTAGAAGACTGCAAACGTCAAAATGGTGGTCATTTAAACGATGTAATTTTTTTAAAATTTTTTTAACTGTTTTCACTGTTTTGTAAATAAACAATTTTATAATAGATATATCAGATAATTTCATGTATACGATTTTTTCAAATGTTAACTAATGCATGGTCTATTTTTATCGAAAACTCTCAAATCCCGGATTGTGTCAACTTCATTTATGCTTTTGTTGTGTGAGAACTTTGCACAATGTACAAGTCTATTGATATCGTCCTGTAAATGGTATATATCATAATTTGATTAAATTTTTCTAACAAACTTTAGATCATTCGCGTACATTAAAACTGTCGAGAACTGAAAACAATCCGTGAAGTCAGTGATGAAAAAAATTAAATAAACTTGGACCCAAATGTGAGCCTTGAGGGACTCCGGAAGAAACATGATACAGACTTGAGAGAGTCAGGAATCTATCACATAATGCGACCTCAATCATTCGAACAGTTAACCATTAATGCCGTAGACGTGCAATTTAGAGATTAAAATGTTACGGGTTTACTTACTACAATTGGTTTATTTACAATAACACTAAATAATATCCGACTGATCTAAAGATTTGAAAGGTCACTTGCTTAGGAACAATAGAACATGAAATAGAATAATGGTATATCGTAGTAAATTATTATTTACTTTTATTAGTAAAAGTTATGCAATAACTTAACTTATTGAGTTAACTGCGTTAAAACAATGACATATGTTATAACCAAAGCATAAAAAGAAATAGGTAAGTTCATATTACAAGGTATGACGCGGGCGATTTTATAGCTGAAGGGACGAAGGTTCATGTATTGTAAGGCTGCTTCCAATTCCGATCTGAGTGTTTCATCTGTGGAACATAAGGAATCCATGAGAAAACTTATCAACTCTTTATAGTGGTCTTACGTAATCGTTAAAATCTTTATAATGATGGCAGGATTTCATAATGTCCATTAAGGCTTCGAGAAAAGGTTAACAGTGTCTGTTCTTACTTTAAATTTTTATATAGAAATAAAGAAGAATCCGCCAATCGTGGCGAGTATTTCCATGCTTAAATAAAATTGTCTATCAAATGTACATTAAAGTTATCTATATATCATCATCATCATTAACAGCCTTTTACAGTCCACTACTGGATATAGGCCTCTCCTTGGCAAGGAGATTTTGGCCTACTATACCACGCTGGCCAGACGGGTTGGAATAGGGTTTGTTTCAAGTTTTCCTTCTCTTTATAACGATGTAGTTTTGCATATTTTGTTCCCTTAGTCGCCTTTTACGACCTGTCCGTGTGGTGACGGATTAAGAATACATAGTGTTACCACCCCTATTCATCCCGTGGGTGTCGTATCTATATAGAAACGTATTATTATTATTACGCATGATAAATTTTTTTTTGGGAATTATAGACCTAAAATGAATGAACATGATCGCGATAAAGTTAACAAAGAAAAATAAATACCTGCGCATCTCATTAGCTGTTTTATAAGGACAGCTTTTATTTTTTCTACTTCGTTTTTGGCCAGTTCCACTATTCCTGCTATGTAGATCAAGATTTGAACGATTTGAGATACCTCCAAGAACACTGTTACTGAATACAGCGATATTCTCTAAAATATTTGTAAAATAAATTTGAAGATGAAAGTTTAAGAAGCACTAAAAACAGAGTTAAGACCATTGTTAAAATTGTAAACAGTGCTTAAATAGAGAGATACTCACTTCTTTTATAAGTGTTTGAATAAATGTTAACGACCTTAGAATGCATCTTGCAAATCCTGTTGCGAGACATACGACAAGCTGTAAAAAAAGAATGGTATCAAACTAGAGATCTTATGACATGGAGGGCAAATAGGCTGACAATTGACTATCGTCACACATAACCACTTGCAACTCAAATCATGATGCATTGCCGGCTTTTGAGGTGTGAGCGTGAGCACGCTATCTTTGTTTGGAAGGCGTCTGACTTTTTCGTGACAATTTGTTCCACAGGTTGAGAGTTTTGTGATAATACCAATTATCTGGATGTGATCAAAAGTGCATAAAATTATACATATATGTATGTATGTATGTATACATTAAGTTCGAAGTTACCATGTATTGCATTTGCCGATTCACATTCAGAATATTGTCCAATAAATGATTGTAATTGTATAGACCCTTTTTTATGTTTCTAACACTCCCGATTATATTCTCGTTTCTAACAATGTTAATAGGTATAACATTTTTCTCATAAAATTGTCTAAGCAAACTGAATCGATGATGCAGCATTGAAAAAATTATAATCGGCGCCAAATAACTCAAATCTGCATTTAGTAAAACACCGAAACGAAGAAAATGTTGCTGCCACGTGGTAGTTTTTGCGATATAACATTCTAGTATATTATTTGTAGTTCTCAATGATACGATTGCGTACACTATAAAGTAAAAATATCTGGGTATAATAGGTACATTTTTGTAGCCCATTATTGTGTCACATGTTTTAACAGCAGTGAAATATCTCAAAAGGAATTGTTCATTATATGTCCAAGATATGATAATGTTGAGTACGTATTCAGATAAAATAAAAATTGTTCTAATTCGTTTAAGTAAAATGTAGAGGGCAAATGAAATGACACAAATACAGTACAGCCTAACCGCATAACAGATTAATTTACTACGGCTAATGATATAATAATTTCCGAGCATAATTCTGAATAAATATATGACTTTTAATGTATAGAGTCCTTTAACAGGTTTATAAACACTATTTTTCATATCTTCGTTTTATTTTGAATTAAACGTTTACTTCTTGAATGTAATGAAATGAATGAGTCCGTGAAGTACTGTGTTGCTCAATTTATATGTGTTTTAATGTTATTGCCTTATTAGCTTTTAAATATATTTATTGACTATCAAGATGATTGTAAGTTTGACTTAGATGGTTATGTTATTTTTCTTCTATATACATATGTATGTGTATAAATCAACTAAATGTTTATTGGTAAGTATTTTTAATTAAGTCTGCTTTTAAAATATTGCCTTTACGGTTATTTTAAGTCAATGTATTAATTTTATTTTCGAAGGTAGGTAAAAACTTAATATACGTATTACAATCAAATCGAATTTTAGACAGTTACAAAGAAAATATGCAACAGGTACTCGTACATTAAAAACGTATAAAATACCCAATTAATGTGAGTTTTTACTGTATCTGTTCTGTTTACTTATCTGTGTTTATTGTGTCTACATACATATACATATATGTATGTAAGACGTCGTTTAAAAGTATTATAAGAATTACTTTCCATTTCATCATAGTCATATTTTGTTTATATCGTTTAAGTCTATACTTTTTTTAATGTTTCCTTGAACGAATTACTCTATAATGATGACAAATGCGTCGTAAAATTCTTATAAAATTCTATGGTGTTACATTTACCACCTGTAATAAATTGTTGTTCAGAAGTAATAATGATAATTGGAAAAAGGTTCTGTTTAAAATAACGAGCAAAACACATGCTGGTGGATGGCAAACACATAATATACTTTTGACAATCTTTTTCATTATTGCTAACTGTATTATTTTCCCTTCAAATTGAAAGAGTTACAATAAATATTCAATAGACTCTCTGTAAGTGTATCAAGTTGACTAGGATTTCAACGAATTTACCTCGATTCCAAATTTCCAGCATCAGAATTGTTTTGCCTTGCACAATGAATATGCGTGATTTCTTTACATCAGCGATTGCAAATAAAATCTTGAGTCTACTTTTCGAATAATATAAATATATTATAATTTATATGTACCAGTATCATTTTACGATTTTAGTGCAAAATTAACCTCTAGAAATATAGTGCTACTAAAACACAAGCGAAACTCAATAAAATGCGGTTACTCTAAACTACTTTAGGAAGTTTCCAGCTAACGATATCACACAAGTTCTGTCTCAATTCGCTTCAGTACGGCAGCAATTTGCACAAATTGCGAACATCGTAGAGTTCCGTTATCGAGACTCAACTCAGACCTGGTAATGCGGGCTCAGCTTCTACGGTGATATGGTAATTGCTTGAGTGTTAAGATGCTCCAAGGAATGAATATGCAGATGCGAGTTCGTCAATTATGTTAAAAGAATGAGTTATGTGTGGGTGTCATGAAATAAATACAAGCATCCGAGTTTATACAATTTATAAATATGACTTGTGATTGCTGTTTCTTTTAAATTTACCTTAAATCATAACCACTTTGATATCAATAGATAATCAAGGTTAAAAAAAGAGAAAAGGGTAAGTAACCCACACTATGGCAGCCACGTAAGATGCTCTTTCACGCCCAGTTCAAAAGGACTCGAGATTATAATATATATATATGCGCTGGAATTTGAAACGGAACGGTTTAAAAGCAGGGTTTATTGAGAGAAGAACAGTTTAGAAGAATAGATATTAAAAAATGTCCTCACATCAACAGCCTTCAGTTGTTCATTGCTGGATATAGGCCTCTTCTTGAAAATAAGGCTTTGACCTACTATAGTATCCTCATCATATTATGTGACTGTAACTGTAGATTAATCCTGAGTTAATGTTGTTGATTAACCCAGACACTAATCAACCGGATCTTCATTAGTTCACGGTTTAATTAGTATAAATGTTTACATAATTACCCGTAATGTGGCGTGGTATGAATGTATCACAGAATATGATCCACATATCATTGAAGATAGCTAACGAAAGATTTACCTATTTTGTTCTTAGGACTTAATTCTTTTAGTAAAAATACAATTGTCGCCTATGTATCATTTTATTATCAGTTTTCTATGAGAATAAAGCGTTCTTTTTTCTTTTGAGTCAAAAAAAGATAATTGACTTTAGTGAATGCGATTTGGGTTTTTAAAAATACATAACCTACTGAAATACAAAACATATGCAATAGTTTAAATAAAGTGCATAGGTCCCTATACTTGTACATAGACGATTATAACCCATTCTCATTGCCAGTTTTTGGATGTTGTAAAGAATAAGATCCTATTCAAAAATTCTATTGAAAAATATTTAACAATTAAAAGTAACAAAAATAAGTAGACAAATATGTATAGGTCTATGAATATAAATAACGTTAAATAATGGGATTGGGATGGGCAAAGACTATTTATTTTAATAATATTTAAGGCTGTGAAATTAAACACAAGAAGAACAGAGCAATTTTACCATACAGTAATTCTTTTCGGCGAATTTAGTTTGTAAATTATGTAAGAAACTGAAATCTGTTGTAATACGATTTACAAAAAAAACGGGAAATATTTGAATGTTGAAATGTAACTCCTCTGAAAAAGTTGTTTATTAAAAATAAACTTACGACTCACAGTAAAGATTTTGAAGGCAGGGATTCATAGCTCAAATGTAATCGCGTAGGTTAATATATTGCAAAGTTAAACAATTCTAGTAAGATCAGTTTCTGTCGGGTGACCATTCCTAGAGAGTACGCCAAGCTGTCGGTCGCAGTTGCCATATGAACAATCGTTACATTTCAGAATTTCGATATCACCTAACACTTGTTTTGAAGAAATTTGATGGCAGTTGCTTCATGCAAAAAAATTAAGTTCAACCATATCGTAATAGTCCTAAAGTCGACCTTAAATTAATTTAGGATAAAGACTTGATGGAAAAATAACATAAAGGTTTTAGAGGACTTAATTAAACATTAAAAAAATCTTTTCAGTGACAGTATAGAATACTGTCACGACTTTCATTTCAATTTCTACAAGACGTACTGAAAAAAAATTTGACAACACGGTAATTTATTGTTAAACTTGTCTGATATCTCGCTTTTCGTTCATAACTTGACACGTTAGGTTAAATATGAACAAACATTACGGCCTGTTGACATTGGAGATCTGTTGATGATTTGATCTGACACGCTCCGGTGCACGCTAATAGCTATTGTAACGTAAGTTACTTTAGATATAGCTAATAAGCTATATCGAACAAGTTTTTTTTTTAAATATAGTTAATTTGCCTCATAGTACGTGTTCAGTAACAATTAATTTTTCAGTTTAGTGTAGGTAATTGACACGTTAAATGATATATTATAAGACACAAGAATTACATCTGAAATGATATAAAAAAGATTTTGGTTATTTGTTTTTAAGCCTTCTTTTAACTAATATTGAATTAAAATAGAACTATAGTAATATTTGTTAAACACTCAAGAAATGCTAACCATGTGACCACTGTGCAAAAAACCACCATATGTTCAACTTACGGCTAACGTCCATTCCGTGAGACTGTAATCTTTGTATACATATACTACTTTTCTTAATAAATGAAGATTTTTAATTGTATTGAAGAGTTATAAAAACACACACTTCTCCTTACGCAGACATTAGTCAAAGCTTCTAAGACTTTTCAATTAATGATAACTCTCTCAATAAGTACCAAACCAAATGATTAATGCTTAGACTTTTGCCAAAAAAAAAGAAACAAATAATAAATATTCCAGGACACTATGAGAGTTTTATTAATATTACTAAAACTAAATATGAAACTACTTTTTTCTCGATTTCCTTGTAAAGATGTATTCTAAATATGAGCGAACTGTAAGCCTGATGGGGTAATTAGCGCTGGACGAGAGCTCGTCCAGTATAACGAGCACACGTCCTGACGAGACGACTCTGTATTACCATATCATGAACAAAGTTTTATTGTTGAGTTCTGAGTTGAATCTTAACTAGATTTGTTTATGATCTTTATCAGTTGGTGGACGTCTGTAGCGATGTTAAGTTACGTAGATAATTCGTAGCTGTTCGTAGTTATGTGCTACGAATTGCTACGACTTATATAAAACATTTTCCTGTTAGTGTTCTGAATTAAACTAAAACAACTACCAAAAAATGATTGATCAAGTGATGGTAAGAGCCTATTGCTGTATATTTTTACCATAATTTTGAGAGTTACAAGTACTTTGCGGGCCTTTTAAAGTTGAAGTACATTGTAAGTGCAATTTACTCGCCAGGTATATTTATAAGTTAGAATATAGAAGATGCTGGCATAGAATTTTATGTATAAATGTATAGGAGTGATTTGATTACCTCGTTGGTTAGAGGTTAGCGTGTACGACTGCCGATCAAGAGGTTTCAGGTTCTGCGCCCGGGTCAGGCTAAAAATTTTGTTGAGTTTTTCTTACAAGGAATTCTTAATAACAGCCCGGAGTATGGAAGTGTGGCGGTGTTTCACGTTCTTGCCTCGGTGAGCACTTTAAGCCGTCGGTCCCGACATGATCGTCTATGGAAATCTTTATTGGAAAGTCAACGCTCTCAAGTATGTTAACTATTACTTCAACCTTCGAGTTCTGTTCACCCTCAGAGTTATGGAGGTGCGGTACCAGTCACTTCGTGGAAAAATTGATATTCAGATAAAACCGGTTGAACTAGGAACCGACCACAAATAACTTTGCAACTGATAAAAGCTAGGAAAGTAGATATGAGTGATTTAAAATATGTTAAAGTCTTGAATATGTAGATACGATATATAGCTACACATACGATTCAAGTCTTAGTAAGTCCTCCCCTAGAACTCTATAATACTTAATATAGTTTCCCCTCCTAAAGGGTAGGCTTCAAGGGATTTTTTTCATAAAGCATGGCGATGAATAATTGGCGCGAGCTCCCCCAGTTCAATGCACCTGTTCTGCCCACCCTCTGTGGGCTTAGACTATGTCAGTATGTCAGTGACAGTTTGCAGTGAAATATGTAACGGTAGCAATTCATTTAATATTTGTGATTTTAGTAATGTTAAAGCATTTTTATCAGTGATTCAGATGGTTTCGAAACCTATTTCACAAGAGTAGAAAGAAGAATGTCTCTTCACTTCAATATTTTAAGTATCTTGAAAAGCAATTTACCATAGCGTAACAAAACGTTGAAATATAATCGCCTTATGTTATTTTTCCACGGCACGTACATATCAATTAAGATTTAAGATCTGGTTGACATATACTCGAATAAGAAAATGTTGAAATACAATCGTCTATATTATTAGTAGACGTCATGTACATTTCCATTAAGATTTCATATCTGGTTGACGCTATATTTACTAATTGTCTATTGTACATTTATGTCATAGCGTCGCTTGTTTTAGAACAAAATAAAAATCTGAATTAAAAATTAGGATTCATCACGTTATATAACGCTAAAATGTGAGTGTTACTGTCATTATCTAATGACTTTTCTGTATCAGTCTGTATACAGTTATTTATTGATACAGGCAAAATAGCCTACATAAACAAACTGTGTATACAGGTTGATCTAACCAAAATTGTGTATAAAATCGTCAAAATGAATAAAACATGATACCATCTCCATATTTGCCCTAAGCGTATAACGTGAAACCAACGTGCATTTTATTGTATTATTTACATTTTTTTTAAAAACAAAGGGAACCTGGGCTCACGGAACGACCTAAAGGTACAATAATTAGAATATCGGTGTGTCGAGTTTCATAAGTGAGTAAAAAGAACTATACGCTTCGTTCAGTTTCACTGTTTCTGGCTTTGTGTGTTTTTTGTGCTGACTTAGATTACAATACCGTAAAACATGTATTTCAGGTTCTTTCTGGAATTCAGGTTGCGGAGTAAAAATTTAGCCTTTAAAATAGATTTTAATTTTTTTTAGATTCTCATTTTTGAATTAGATGCTGATATTTTAAAAGGTGCGCAATGCTGTGTTCTGTTTGATAAACTGCAGTTATTTTTATTATTTATATTTCATGTAAACTAGAAGTAACAATGTAGTCGAACTTTCATCATTTGGAATGTCTTGTTTTATTATGTAACTACTGTAACTTAAATTGTCATATCATAGGTTTTTACGCCTAGGTATATACTAGACCTCTACATATTTACACAGTTAATCACTTTCTAGGCTGCCATAATGTGAGTCGTCATACTGAATTGTCTACATTCACAATAAGTATGAAGTCCACCGCTCTTGGATTCTATTCATCCTTTCATTTAGGCAGAGTAGAGTCATTTTAGTAGGCTTTTATAAAAAAATATATTTGTTAACAAAAGCCGTTTAAGGGTCTCCTTCACCTATCAATATATAGATTTTATTATTTCTCACTTCGTTTATTCTCAATAACGACTAAGTTAAGCAAATTTGTATACTCACTTCTACATAATGAGAAACTTTTGTCAACATTTTACAAAAAGTACTCAGTCCTCAAACAATATCTCATACATTTACGTGCTTCCGAGCCAAGCTAATTATTCCCTCAAGTTGTCTGAACTACCATTTTATAAGATGCCACATTTTTGTTCAGCTCTCTCGTTGTTGCAGATAAATGCCGTTTTTGTGCTAGCTGCATGGATAATGCAAAACGCTTTATATTATTTAATGCATTCTTCTTTTATTCTAAAAACAAAAAATCTACTGCTTATTTTGTCTAGTTTATTTTGATATTTTATTTTAATGCAAGTACCAATAAAACTTACAATTGCCTCAGGTACGCAGAACTGTAATATTTTCATACGAACGTATTTATTAATGTAAAAAAGAACAAGGGACGATCAAGAAATTTATCTTGACATATTTTTTCATAGAAGGTATTTTTTTGGTAACTCGTGCTTTGGAATAAATGCGCATGAAACAACGTTTTGTAAAACTGAAACCTAGCTAGATCATACTAAATTTCATGAAAATCGTTGGAGCCGTTTCCGAGATTCAGATTGTTTACATACATATACAAGAATTGCTCGTTTAAAGGTATTAGATATTGAATAATTAAAAGTTCATTTTAAATGCTATTCTGTGTATTATTCTTACTGATTATTCGAAAGCTATTAACAACCGAAGTTGAGATAACCTGAAATTGGCTTAACGGACAAAGTATACTTTGATTTAAAACAGAAACAGCTTGTGCCACCAGTCCACGATGCTTTGTTCTTTATTATATTTCGTAAAAAGGCCTGTATTTTATTTCTTTGCAATATATTAGTGAATCTACATAGTGATAAAGATTCACTAGCACAACAGCTAATATTAATACATGTGTAAGCGTAAACATATTTCCGCAACACTGTATCCAACGCTAAAAGTGAACCTCGTGAATTCGTTAAAAGCTAGAGAATGAAGTATTGAAACAATGTTGCCCCAATGACTATTTTCTGCATATTTACAGTGCCATCATCACCGACCAGCTAATGGATTTTAAGCATTGTTTTCGTTTGCATTGAAACAAATGGATACCATGTTGCACTGTACCTGTGCCTATAGTTGGAAAGCTTTTTCGCGATATGTTAATTTTGTATTTTTTCATCGCTCTGGGCTGATTGCTTTTGTGTGTTTGTAGCGAAAGTAAATAAACTTTGATTCATCTGTTACTGTCATCAACACTGTTGCATGACTGTTACAGTATAGTTTTTCAGTGAACAGGCTTACGGTATATTTGTAAACATTTAAAATTCGTTCACAATCGATGTCAGATACATATTGTCGCTTTTAGGTAGTTCTAGTATGTTAAAAACTATAATGCGAAAACTCCTTTGTAGTCTCAGACTGTTTTTTATTTTGGTAAAAACTGAATTTTTTTTTCTATGCATACAAAGGTAACAAAGATAAGACTCTCACATCACCTTTAGATATAGCTGAAATAATTCAATAGAACCCATCATAACCGCCTACATCAAAATTCTATGAATAACTGAACATTTCAAAGGGCACATGAATACTATCTTCAATCTTACAATCAGACCCATTCCTTTTCAATGTATGTCAAGAGATACTTACCAATAGTGCTGACAATTTTATTTGTTAGTCGTTTTAAATTGAACCTTGTATATTTAAGTTAGAGTTTGATTTAGAATAAGCTGGTGTAGTATAGTGTAGCCCAGTACTTGAAGATATTTACGTTTAGATTTATGAGGAGTGTTACTGACGTATGGCATAGAGTGTGTGGGGTAAAGTCAGGTTAAATGTTTTGTTAATTATAGAGCGTTATACTCGTAAAGTTTTGCAAGTCAACGTCAAGATGTTTTTGAAGGTTTTTAAGCAGTGAAATCTTGAAGTAAATGTTAAACTGGTTGGACTTGAGTTGTATCAAACAATAATCACCCACAGGAAAACGATTTTACTCGATTTCTTTTTTGGCTTTTCACCGAGTGAACGTAGTCACCGAAGACCTCTTTCACTTGATTGCACGGATGGCTTGGTAGTTTAAGCAATCACCACGCCATTTTATACCGCGCTGAGTGTTTAGGGAGGTTCAAATCCCATATGGAACAACCTAAATTTTATTCTGAGTCTGGGTGTTCTTAGTGTCCGTTTCATGTATGTTCCTAAAGTCCCTCACAACACAGGATTTATTCTTGAGTTGTTTTTTTTAACAAAAAAAGGTTAAACGAAGGCGCACTTAAGGGGCCAACATACTTGAGTTTTTTTAGCTGCGTACCTCTAATCATTTATCTTTTAAAACACGCGGAAAGCTATGATAGATTTTACTTTGACTTAATTTTTAATGAAAACTTGTAAAGATGGCCTGTCAATAAAATGTTTGTCAATAATTTGATAGTCAATTTAAATCACGATTGAATATGCAACATTGGTGAGTGGGGAAAGCAATCTGTAAACGTTTAACATAGAGACGAGCGTGTAAAACACAAAGGTACCATGTAAATGGTGTTACACTTGTTTGTGACTATAATGGCCGTGGCAGACTACACCACAATGGACTACAATGATGTAGGAATACATAGTGTTTGTTATAATAATAACCATACACATCTTACACGGTCGTTTATCTCAAAAACTAGTTAAAGCCTGTGCTCTAGTAATAAGCCTGCTGATAGACATATGTAGTTGTTTACTTCTAAATATATATTAATTGGATACAAATAAATGATTATGCTCATCACACTAATTCTTTGTTCTAAGTGGGAATCGAACCCGCAACCTCATGTTTAGCAATCAGTTTTAGTTTTTATAAAGTTATGGTATGGAGATTACTAAAATACTGTCAAGTCAGATACTTGTGCATAATCATCATTCAAACTATCCAGTTTTTTTATTGAAAATCCGTTTGAAGCAAAGATAAAACCAAAAAGACTAGTGGTGATGCCACTTGTGAGATATCAGGTAAAATCAGAGTTGGTCCACCAGCCAGCCGTCCTTCAATTCGACGCGGTATAAAAAACATGACATCACATTCTTGGTCTGCTTATTCCATCGTATTTCATCATTCGATTTCACATAGCCTTTTTGGTAATTATCATAAAAAAGTTTAATTATATTAATACTAATAAAAATCACAAGTATTGGTACCAGATGAATTTTATGTTATGTAGTGCTACCGCATCGAGATTTTACGTCCATGTATTCCCGTTACACCCAAAACGAGCATCAATCAAACCCACAAATTGCTCTGCGCTGGCCGACAGATTCGTCCCTTTACGATAAGCTGTAATAACACACGGATGATTTAAAATTAAACCTTTTTTTCAAGTCTTAATTAAGTATTGTTCTAGAATGGTTTTAAAGAAAATGAGTTTAAGTGTCATGTTTTACGGAGAAGAAATTTTAAGAATTTAATTATTAAATAACTTAATTTTGTAAAAGAAACATTAATTTTTAACAATAACAATAAATCGCTTTATTATACACCAGATTTACTACAAAGTTAACTTAATACTGAGAAAGTACAAGTGGCGGCCTTATTGCTCGGGGGTAATCTCTTACAGGCAACCATGGCCTGGAACTTTCCACACACTTCCTTTGTACACTTGTACATATGTAGTGTCTGGTGCATTAGAAAGTAAATAGGAAAAAGATATTGAAGTAAAATGTATATTACTTAATTATATTAAGTAGAAATTTAGTGTGTATGCTAGTTAAGGCTTTCCACAGACGCAGCAACAGCGCCAGCATAACCTGCTGTACTTAGAAGGTACAAGTTGCGTCCCACAACAAAGGCTTACCTATTCTCCATGGCAATAAAGACATGCCATCTGGTCTCTTCTCTTCGTCTCGTACTAGACCATTGGGTTCACGTACAGCTCGAATGTCGACGGTAACAAGAGCATGACGGATAATGTCGTTAATGTTGATATGTCAAGATAGACGGCTAGTATTAGCTTAGCTTTGTTATACTTCTTTTTTAGGCGCATAAGAGACTTCATATTTTTAGAACTATTAATTTATTTTACTAGCACTAAGAAATAATAACCTAGTGATGTAACTATATAGTGAAACGCCGTATCGTACTGAACTTTCTTATATACCCATTATCATCATGGTTACTGGACATAGGCCTCTTCAACGTGTCCAGTTGTGTAGCGTTGTATACGTTAACGGATAATGTTTGGATTTATCTCTATCTCTATTTGAACTGTATATTGGTTTGATTCACTTTATCAACTTTGTTTTAGACATTAATGTTTTTAACTGCAGGTTAAAATAACTATATTGCTGCATTTACAATGCATTTCATTACGCTACAATATAGTGGTATATCTGCATAAATCTACATGTAATATTTTCAATTAAAAGCTTGATTACTTTCTCGAAAGGCCATCAACACATAAAATACCCATTTGATATTCTGTTTAACGCACGCTCCATTACCTAGTTATCGGGATCAAGCGTCAGTGATCAAACCGAGTACTTTCAATGTACCAAATGTGAGATCAAAGGGTGATAGCTTATTCATTCGGTTGTAAAATACTTCATAGACTTGTAAATTATGACTAGATCAGGCATAAGGAAACTATTATAATATGAAATCTTTTTTATATTACGAAGAGGATAAGTAAATTTTATTGATGACGATGTACTCTTAGCCGATTTTGGCCACGATGGCCAATGTCAACAGGGACCAGCGAACTAGGCAAGCGATATTAATGTGCATGTGTGCGCAAACATAGATGTACTCTTTGTTGCCTCACTCTCATAATCCTATGGGACGGTTAACCGACATGAGCTTGGAGAGACCAGACGCACGATTTCAACTTCCAAATTTCAGGCTGTAAACAGAAAAATGGAATAACACTTTTTGACCCGACCCTGGATTCGAGACCTGTTAATCGGCAGTTGCATACGCTAACCGCTAGACTAACGAGGCAGTGAGGCTGAACCTTATTAGGTAGTGTCTACTACATCATTAAATAATTATTTATCTTCGTTTCGAAGAGCATTAGCACATATGTATGACACATTCAAAAAAACAAAAGACTTTGTAACTTTAAAATTTTCTTGATATTAAAATACTGTAATTTATTCTCTATTGTGGAGAATCTTGGGGCAGGTATATGTCCAATAGTGGATGTCTGAGATGATGATGATGATGAAAATAAAATAAAATAAAGTAAATAAAGTAAGAAATGTAGAAAAGCAGATGAAAAGATGTAAAAGAGATAATTTCGTATGTAAGTCTTCGTGTAGAGAAATTTAGAAACTTAGTGTGTTTTATTGGTTTTTAATCTTTATTATTAAGTCAATTGCGGTAATGTTTCTTTTCCTAAAATATAGTACAATAGTACATTGTATCAGTGTCAGTAAGTTCAAGTCCATTTCATATTTGTATGTATATTATTTCAAAATAAAAGATTTGACATATTCGTAAAATCTATTTTAAAGCGACAATATTGGCACCTTATGAAGTTAATACGTTTTTGTATTATTAATTGTTTCATAGGCAATTCTTCTTAGTTTTTTATTTTTTTTAAATAATCCCTTATAAAGTAGTCCTTTCTAGTTAAATTATTAATCTGAGTTTGGAAATGATTGAGTGTTTATTGAGTTAGGCTTCCTGTTATTATGTATCGTTGGGCGCTGCGGCTTTTGAAATGCTTTGGGGTTTGATGGCAGTAAATAGAACAAAAAGATACATTCAGACATCGGTCAAAGGGTTAGCTGATAGAAATCAGCGTATAGAAAATATTATGAGTATACTCTAAAATTATTATATCCTTGCATTATCGAATTCAAGTATTTGGCTGTCGTTTAGTTGTAATTATTTAAAATATTTACATTAAAAAATTTTTAACTACAGGCAATCTGTGGCATGAATTGTTGTCGTCTTGAACATTTGATGAGAGTGCACCCCCAACTCAGAGGCCAATCGCTTGTGACTCCTGAGTTTCCGCACACTTGCCACCTAATATATCTTCATTCATACTATTAAAAGAATTTTAGATGTACTGTTTTTAGAACTTATATAATGGTAATATTAATAATGTATACAGCTATTACTATATTATGGCGCTATCAAGGATGAACGCATATGAAATTAATACAGCGTCTAGCACGAGTGATATAATTGGTCAAATCAGCGTAACTGTAGGGGATTATGGGCTTAGATAATATTATTCAGTCGTCCCTATGACATAGGCAGAATTATCTATGTCTTGGGAACACATTGAACTTCAATATCAAAAATATATAATATTTTTAGTAGTGTTAGTGGTGTTTAAAAGAATGTTTTCACTATTTGTGTTCTAATTTTATTCAAATCCACTTTTTTGATTTGTATCAGAGCCTTCAAATATAATTGCGCTTTGGGAAAAACAATTACTTAATTAGATACTTTTCGCACCTGTCATTTTGGTTCTACTGATGGCGTAGTGGTTTAATCGATCACATATATAGATAGGTATATAGATCGCCTATATAGATATGTCAATATTTTGTATTTCTGAGTGTGTGTGTTCTTTGTGTCGTTTCATATATTATGTATTTGTTAAATCCCCTACGGTTTAGGAATGTTTTTAGTGTGTTGACTTGGCGTTGAGTTTTGGGTTACCATTTTAGATATTTGTAATTTATTAAATTATTATTGTAAACTAACTAAAAAACGACATAACAGTGTATGTACCTGGTGACTGACTTATTCATGTAGTCATGAATGTAAGTTGCCCGAGGACGTAAGTTCGATATAGAACCTACCCAAAACAAATGGTTGTTCTTATTGTACATTATAAATCATGTATAGTACATATAATTATATTTCGAAACATATAACTTTGTTCATTAGCATAGGACATAATATCAATGTTATGTGTGGAGGGACGAGTGTCATGTCCCTCCGACACAAAGGAAGGAGCCTCCGATCGGGCGAAATGCCTGGCGAGCCACGACCCATCAGTTGATGTTGGGATGTTATTAACATGGTAATCGCCGCGAGAATCTTCATTTCGCGATACAGGATTAGTAGTTGCTTCGTAGTTCGATGTGCCTTCGCTAGATGGCACAGTAGTATGTTTTTCTATTTGCGCTTTATGTGGAAGTCGTCACATTATGTTTATACCACAGGACAAGATCTGCTCAGTTAGGGATTGGATCAGCCTTGGAATCAAAAAAAATACAGATTTTCATGTTCGATGAAAGAAAATTTAAAGTAAAATACATCGTGATAATATTTTTGATTAAGATCGTACTTTTTCAAAATAGAACAGTTTTGATCTGTAATATTATAGTGAATGCTTTCACATCATTCAGTTTCCCTGTGTCTACCTATCTACATAGAGTTGTAATACCACCACTCTGGTTGATAAAACGTGATGATTTTCATACCCAGCAACTCCCCTACCATTATAATCTCAAAGTGTAGGGAACCAGGTATACATGGTACTATGTGAAGGTGACGACGATGATCCATACAGACTCGAGTATTATTTTGTATATCGTGTGCACTGATAGTCGGAACTTAGCCGCCCTAGTCAAGTTGACATTCTACAAACGTGAACGTTATTAAAAAGCTAACAAATATATGGGATTGACGTCTCTCAACGCTAAGTCCAAAACAAAATATTAGCCAATAATACAATAGAATAGAGGTGTTTGCGATTGTAAAATGAGAATCTACATACGTGAAACACTTGCAACTTGGCTAATGCGGGTGAGATAAATAATGGTTGGCAAATTTAGAAGAGAATTAGAAAATTTATTAAGGCTTCATATGGACAACCTGACGATTAGTTGTTAGTGTAGTTTATTGGTATAATGCACACATTATAATAAAATATCAAATTAAAAAAAAAACGAGAATATAATCTTTGTCATAAATCACTATTGATTTTTGACTCGTTCATTGTACTAAATGGCAACTATAATAATTATATTTCAGACATCTGACACACAACGCCATCTAGTCGCAAACTAAGCAAAGCTTGAACTATAGGTACTAGACAACTTCAGAGACCGGCCGCCGGGGTGGTTTTTAGTGGAAACATCACTTAAAAAAAAATGTACTAGACAACTAATATAAATATATATATACTCTTTTTTAGTGAATACATATATATTATATATAGAAAACATTCAAAATTCGAAACAAACAACAGTTGTATAAGCTACCACTCGAGGCAATCAAAGTCAATTGTTATTGCTACTTTTGGTCCGTTGGATACGATCCTCAAATCTTCAAGAAAAGTGAATTCTTCCACTTTAATGGTGTTTATGGACAGTAACATAATATAATTATGAATTCTATATCGCTTTAATTTATCAATTCTTTTGAAATCAATATACATATATCCTTGCGAACGTATGTGCATGAGTCATAAATATTGGTTAATTTTCAGTTCTAGCTTAACATCACAGCATCAGTATTCATGGCAAACTCGAACCCCCGACAGGGGACACGACAAAGCGCGGTGAGTAATTACGGAAAAATGGGGGGCCTTAAGTAGGTCATTGCGAATGTGTGCGAGATTATAGAGTATTACATCTAAACGAATGGTCTTATATACACGTAGTACAGATGTAGGTTATGATGTTATCACCAATGAAATAATTTTATATAACTTTGGTTTTGACAATTTACAATAATAATAACTTATAGATACGCTGATTTCAGCACGAACGGGCCGGCTCGACTGGGGTAGTACTACCCTCCCACAGAAGACCAATCTAAAGCGACAACATCCGTGTTGTCAAATTTTATTTTTCAGTGTGAGACGGTGACAATTGTCGTGGTAAGTTTCTGCAATACAATACCACGATGACTGTCATGTCTTTTACGTCCCCAAGTAACACGTGAAAAAGCATCTTACTAGGCTGCTATAGTGTCAGTCGCTATAATACATCGTCTGTATTCGCAATGCAATGAGTGTGGCGACCACAACTCTTAGATTCTATTCATGCTTTCTATCAGGCAGAATAGAGTCACTTTGACAAGCTCTTAAAATAAAAAATAAAAAAAATCTTACATCTCACAGACGCCATTTAGATTCCAAACTAGGCAGAGCCTGTGCTACGGTAATGGAACTGCTGATAAACAGTTACTTATATATTTATAGATACATATATATATTGTAGATTAATTATGCAGAACAATGATCGTGCTCATCACATAATTATTTAACCTGGATGGGAATCGAACCAACTAACTTCGGACTAGGAGTCGGGACTAACTACTAAACCAATAAGCCCATTAGTATGTGCAGCAAAAATTCAGAATTTGACAATATTATCAATGACAAGAGCAATTTAAATGGTACGTACGCAGAATAACATCACACATGTTGTCCCCTACTTTAATACAGGACATACTCTAATCAATAGTCAAATTACTCAACATTAGGCCAGCTGCAGACTGCAATTTCATCAAAACACCACCACGCATACACAAATTGTATAGACAAATCCTATTGCATGCCTTTCACCACCCTGTCATTGCGATGCCGAATGACGTCATTGAGTCCTGAGATGGATTCGAACCATAATTTCTGGACACAAAACCCGGCACCAAAACAAATATCAAATGTAGAATTAACAGGTATTTTACTATACATTACTGAGTCTTCCTAGTATAACAAAACGTTCATTCTCCAAAATCAGCAATGGATGCTTCACAAAGCGATGGTAATGGATGAATAGGGAATGTAATTGGTAAATGACGTGCGCCATTTAGAGAGCTGATGGACAGACATTAGGCCGTCTGCGCTGTTGTGGGCCGGACGCATTCCATTTGTTGGAGGGAACGCGGTAATTCCGCAAATGCAGAACGGGTTGCCGTACAAAAATGTGAAATAATGTGTCACATGACAATGCCAGGAGTTTTTTTAATGACCAGCGTTTTTGTGGCACGTTGGTATTAATTTTGTAATTTGGAACAGTTGCCGCAGAATGATGTCTCAGTAAATGGTTACATAGACGCTTTAAAATGATCAAAAGTTAGGTAATGTTATTTTAACTTCACCACCTTATGCACTGTCAGTTCAAGTAATTCAGAATCAAGTTTAGTGGCGCACTTATGTTAGAATTAGACTTAAATTACTAATGGACTACAACTCTAATGAGGGTCTATTAAATTAATTCTGTCCGTGTAGTGACGGATTAAGAATACATAGTGTTACTACCCCTATTCAGCCCACGGGTGTCGTAAAAGGTGACTAAGGGACCAAGTATACAAGACAACATCATTACAAAGAGAAGGAAACTTGAAACAAAACCTACTCCAACCCGTTTGGGAAGCGTGGATTAGTAGGCCAAAACCTCCTTGCTAAGGAGAGGCCTATGTTCAGCAATGGACTGTAAAAGGCTGTTGATGATATGATTTAATATGAAATTAATTCGGGTTACATTTTACGGTTTCTTTTTTGTGCTACCGGTCTTTATACAATTGAAAAAACTATAGATAATCAATCATGAAATCTACAACTTTAATAATAAAACTGCTGACAAAACTTGAGACGGAAATTAAGAACATACCAATGTACGTACATTTAGTAAAAAAATATTGAAATAACATCTTACTAGGCCGCCATAGTGTGGGTTACCGCATTGTATTCGCAATGAGTATGGTGACCAAAACTCTTGGATTCTATCCATGCTTTCCATCAGAGCAGAGTAGAGTAATTTTGGCAGGCTCGTAAATAAACATAAAGAAAATTGATAAGATTGTCTTCAAAATAAATTTTTGAAGCTTAACTGAACTTCTTCAGTATCGCATGGCTAGATTCTAACTATTTAGGAAATGGGACCAACTAGAAATATAAACAGGTGTGCTGCGTGACGTAGAAAAATGAAACATCGAATACCACGTCCCCGTATGTTTTCTAATATGAAAAACGTAACAGTGAATGTTCGCTACCACGAAAATTAATGCCATAGCTATGCGTACTTGAATAATCATATGTCTAAAATTCACCTTTTCCTATCACTGGACAACGAACTCACGCTACGACTATAAACTTATCACCAAAGTCACACAACCTCTCTTCAACATACGTAACGCTAACATTTAGGGACATGATATTTGATGTTTCATTTTTCGAGGTCATGTAACGCACTCGTAGTATATTGTTTAAATTGTCCTTTCCTACTAGAATTCAGTGAAAAATAATACAAAATATTTTTTTTTTTTTTAAATATCGTATATGAAAGTCTATGATAGAATAGTCTCTTACGATTTACATCTGAGATTTAGTTATTGATCGTTCTGACATGTCTTCACATATATACAGCATGTAAATGTATGTACACAGTTATTAAAGTACCGTAACGATGCATACAAGAACCACCCCACGTAAACTACATTAAGTCGACTAATGTCCACTGCGACCTTGGCTCCCACGCTACTAACAAATGTTCAATATATATTTTCTTAGTACATTGTAGAACAGCTTTATAACAAAGATGGACCTTGAGATATAGTAGTATGAATATCTACATCTTGTAGACTTTAACCTCGCCCTTGGCATTCAGATTGAACACGTGTGGCGTGCTCCCAACTCGGTGTTTTTCAGTTATACGTTTACCGACGGATAGTGTATAATTTTGTCTAAATTTCTTCATCATGTAACAAATACTTGGAGTTTTTAAGAAGCAGAAGTTTTATAAACTTTTTAACTTTGTTTAAAACTAGCGCTAGGCATAAGTCTGACAAACATTAAATAAGATTTTTTCTAACAGGCACATGAAGTACATAAGGTGGTATAGCCACGCTGATTTTAGCATGAACGGGTCGGCTCGACTAGGGTAGTACTACTCTTTTACAGAACGTCATCTGTGCCATCTTGTTTCGTTTGTGAGTGCGAGACCAGAGGCCTGTTGATGTCAGGATGACAGTTATGGAGAGTTTTACGCTACCATAATGATTGCCATGCCTTTTACGTCACCAAGCAGGGCGTCAAACAGCATTTCACTAGGCCACCATAGTGTGGGCCAAAATACTGCATTGTCTGCAGTCGCAATAAGTATGGTGACGACAACTTTTGGATTTTTTCATGCTTTGCATCAGGCAGAGAGGCTCACTTTGGCAAGCCCTTATTATTAAAAAAAAAATTGTCTTTAGATGTAATAAGTTTGTATTGCTGTCGGGCGAGATTTTAGTATTTAATATTTTTTCTGCCTATGTATGGATTTTATAGATGCTATACCAATATATCATAATATTTCTATATGAAAATAATGTAATTGATTAAATTAAAAATAACAGTTCTCTAACAGAACTGCATACTAAAGACGAAACCTTACGGCTGACCTTGGCATTCAAGCAAGGTCTGAAATAACAAAGAACTTAGACGCATACTCGTTGCTATATCGTTTTATGTGAAATAGAATACTGCTATTATTGAACTGGTGAAGTTCTAGCATTAGGAACTACGACTCTTAAGTATGTCGTATAAGAAGAATAAGATGATTATTACGAATCAGTCCTAGGTTTAGAAAATGAATATTTGGGAACCCTTGATCCTTACTCCTAGTCGATTTCCGCCACGGTAGCCAGCCGATTGAGATTTAGTGCATAAATGTATGCGTGAACACAGGTGCACTCTCTGTTCCCTTACTCTTATTTTCTGACACAAACGAGGAGAGATCAGGTGCATGATTAATCGTTTTACCTGCTCTCCAAGTCACGGCAATTTTTACTGATTGTATAAAGAATGATTTTTATGTTGCTACCTGGAATCCAAAATCGTTAAGTTACTCTCAATTATGAATCTCCAAACAATGAGCCGTACAGTAGGCTTCAAATGATAAATTAAAAGCCTGCTCCTAAAATGTACGTAGAAACCATTGTGGTAAAAGAAACTGTAGCCCAAAGCGCAGAGGAACAAATAGTCACTGACTTATTCGCTGTTCGAATCCATTTATATATCAGCTATGCACAAAGAGGTCTACAGAAAAACCAAAAATTAGAATACGAGTAAGAATCTCTTTTGCATTTATGTCAAATTCAGCGCTGTCAGTGTCCGGATTAGCGTTTACATTACAGATTATGGAAATAATCCTTAAAAAGAAAAAAATCGACTAATAAAATTTTTCTCCTTAGTTACCCCTCCCATACATCTGAGTTTGTTGGTTCATCTTTCTTTGTGCTGTTCTCCTCTGGAATGAGTTTTCCCTCGAAGTCAGGATGGCTACCAACGTTTTTTCATTAAAAAAAAAGTGAAGCAGTATTTACTGAAACAGTTGGCAGAATCCACCAATATATAATTATCATCTTATACTTGTTTGTTATATTTATTTGTGTATGTATGTATGTATATAGATTTATATCAACTTAAATATGTACATGTATATATTTATGTATTTATATATATTTTAGTATATGATAAGTACGAGTATGTATATGTTTACTTCTTTTATTCAACATCACCTGAAACGCACTTCCTATTTTCTCTGCATCACCCAAAGGTCGACTGGTAGAGAATGCCTTAGGTATTAAGTCCGCCTATGTTCATACAGTGCATGATGTTTAAACAAACAAATAAAATAAAATCGAATATAATGGTGGATTCGGTTTTTACGTAATCATTTCGTCCTACCTCTTCTCAATTTTATTTGGTGTCTTCGTTATGTTTAATATTGCAAACATGTTTGGCTGTTTTCTGACGTTCTCTCGTTCTAACGTTTCTTGATGTTTGTTGACGGTAGATGTCCTTGGGAATGTCATAGAATGGAACGGAAGTTCCCTTAGGATGTAGTAAGTCTTGAATGACTTTGGACTGAGTTTTTAGAAGTTCCGAGAAGATCCTCTGTGACATCAATAGCATATCAACTGGCCATTATAATGTCATATTATGGCCGTTATAAGATGTGTAATAATTTTTTTTTTTCCATGTGCTGACTGATTAAGAATACAGAGTGTCACCACCCTTATTCATCTCGTGCGTGTCGTAAGAAGCCACTAAGGGAACAATTTACGCAGGACAACAACGCTGCAAGAAGAAAGAAAACTTGAAGTAAACCATATAAAAGCCCGTCTGGCCAGCCTTTTATAGTAAGGCAAAAACTCCATTCTAAGGAGAGGTCTAGGTCCAGCAGTGGAATTTAAAGGCTGTTGATCATGGCACTTTCATCATCATTATCACCGTCATCTCAACCAAAAGACGTCCACTTCTGAGTATAGGCTGCCCTGGAGGTGCCTGTTGGAAAGCAAGAATAGAATCCACGAGTTGTCGTCACCATACTCATTACAAATGCAGACAATGCAGTATGGTGACCTACACCATGACGGCCCTGCGAGATGCTCTTTCACACCCCGCTTGGGGATGTAAAAGACAAGACAGTCATCGCCACAGTGTAAGGCTCACACAGTTACCACGATAACTGTCACCCTTGCATCAATGGGCCTCCGGTCTCGCACTTACCAACAAAACACGACAGCACAAATGCTGGTGCTTTAGGTTGGTCTTCTTTGGGAAGGTAGTACTGCCCTGGTCAAGCCGGCCCGTTCATGCTGGAATCGGCGTGGCTCTACTACCTAGGAAAATCCTTCTCCTTCTCATTAAGTCCATAGTGAGCGACCATGTCTTTGTGTCGCAATTTATCACTGGCAACACACTCTGGTCAAAGACTTTTGTCTTGAGAAACTGCGATATTTGTGACGAGAAAACGTTATGTAGCTTTTCGAACACTGCTCAACCTGGCTGGACTCGACGATTGACCTCTTTTTCGAAGTTGACCTACCTAACTGGACAGTTTGACCTACACGTAGTCGTCATGGGTAGAGCACTTTTAAACTGAAATAACTCCATTATTGATTATAATATCCCTAAGACTCTCAAAAACTATTAAAAATCAAAAAAGTTATACATTTTATACATCACAGTTTCACTACTTACGTCCTCGTGCTAAGTTTGTTGTTTCCCCCACTTTTTCCCCCAAGACATGATCCAAGA
Source organism: Hypercompe scribonia (assembly GCA_949316085.1). Lineage (NCBI taxonomy): Eukaryota > Metazoa > Arthropoda > Insecta > Lepidoptera > Erebidae > Hypercompe > Hypercompe scribonia. The sequence continues at coordinate 13,581,694 of OX438989.1, forward strand.
GTACTTTGAATAATTGAAAAGAATTGTCAAGTGTTTGGGGTCCCCAGACCCTTTGTAGGTCAGTAGCATAATGTGAAGTTGTGAACAGGAAAGGGTTAAGAGTGAGTGGGGGAGTGTTAAAAAGTAACGCCTTGTTAGCAGAATTGTAAGTGTGTGGTGTGTGGAGCTTATAGGTAGCAGTTTCTTTATCTTCGGATTGAGTTTCTTTTGAGGTTATTTTGGTTAAAATCACATATATTTTATTGGGGATTATATATCTACCTAGTGTACTTGCCATTATTTCAGTTATTGTAACACTTTGGATTTTATTGTATAATTAAAGAAAATATTTGTTGCCAGTGATGAATTACGGCACAAAGACATGGTCGCTCACTATGCACTTGATGAGAAGGAGAAGGATTTTCTTAGGTAGTAGAGCCACTATATACTATATACTTAATTATACTATGATTTTTTTTAGCATGTTGTAAAGTACAATGGAATCAGTACAGTAAAATATAATAGTGATTTATACCAAATTAGATACTGCTTAATGGAAATGCACATTTGTACTGAAAGTTTTATTAAATTTCATTCTACTAAGTTACTTTTTGATACAGAAATTACCAGACTCGTCCTAATTTGTTTTTTTTCTTATTCTACTTGAAATTCATTACGTACTTGTCGTCTGATGAATACTGTATGAATAAAAAATATAAGTAGAATTTCGAGAATAATGTATTATTTACCAGTTTTTAATATCAATTTGTAGTTTTCTTTTATGATCCCAACATAAGTGGAACTTTATCGGAAAGTACAGGACTTTCCGTCCTTTCACGTTTTCATTTAAGTTTATTATGTTTCTTATTTATTAACTATACGTATTAATGTAACTTACTATCGTATTAACCTACTATAATACGGCTATGGCATGTTAATTTATATATATATTATGTAATATATATCTAATATATAAAATTCTTGTGTCACAGTTTTCGTTGCCATACTCCTCCGAAACGGCTTGACCGATTTTGATGAAATTTTTTGTATCCCGTATCTATGAGAATCGGCCAACATCTATTTTTCAGCCCCCTAAATGTTAGGGGTAGTACAACCCTAAATTTTTTTTTTATTTTTAGACAAAATTTTTAATTTTTATTTTTTTATGATACAACGTACAAAAATACATACAATCCTCAATTTTCACTCTTCTACGATCAACCCTTATTTTTAATAGCCATTTTAGTAATTTAATCATTTTTCCTCTCCGGTCGAAAACTGATCAATCGTCATTTTTATATGGCAAAACAACGTTTGCCGGGTCAGCTAGTATACTATATATATCACACTTGTTGCTTGGTGTAGTCGTTTTCTTAAATTTTTAAATATGTAAGTAACGTTGTATTACGGTGTAATTATATCTAGGGTAGCTGCTGGATGCGGGCGGCACGAGATTGGCTGTTGTGGAGAACTTTGTGGGAGGCCTATGTCCAGCAGTGGATGTCTTTTGGCCGACAAGAAGAAGAGAAGTATAAATTGTATTAACATATTTTCTTGATTTTCTTCTTATTTATAAAAGACAACGATCGCACCAGGAATAAATTCTGTCGCGGGGAACTTTACAAATATACAAGAAACAGACACAGAGAACACCTAGACTCAGAAAAACAATTTGAGGATCACACAAAGTATTGTCTTATGTGGGTTTGAACCCACAACATTCAGCGTAGTACAGACTAGCGTGGTGACCGCTTAAAGTACTAGGCCAATCGTGCCGTCGAATTAATAATGAGCAGAATAACTGAACTAATGAAAAACCTTGTTTTATACATTTTAAATAGTTTCACTCGTTGGAAACTGTCACGACATTTTCTGTTTTTAAATATTCTGATTGATTAATAACTCTAGTAGCTTTGATTTTTGGAACAGTTGGTGTGTAATCTACCGATATCCGCGATGGACAAATTTTATTTTTCGAAGCTGTGGCTCACCAGTATTACATGTGACAGAGTTGAGTGATAGTATAAAAATTGTTCTATATTTTTCAAATAATATTTTGTATTCATCAGCATTCGATTGATAAAAAATATTTTAAAATAGTAAAAAGACGGAGCCTGAGTATAAGTAATAATAATAATCAGATCTACGTAGAGAGTAGATCAACCTAAAGCGATAGAATCCGTGCTGTCGTGTTTCGTTGGTGAGCGCAAGACCTCATTAATGCAGGAGTGACAGTTATCGTGATTAGCGTAGAAACCTTACACTGTCACGATGACTGTCATGTCTTTTATGGCCCCAATGTGTTTGTCAAAATACTGCATTTTCTGCATTCACAATAAAAATGGCGACCATTACTCTTTGATTTTATCCATACTTTCTTCTTTTTCTTCTTCTTTTATCCATTATTAGGCAGAATAGAGTCACTTTGGCAGGCTCTTAAAACAAAAATAAAAAAGGAAACAATATTTTTGTTTAAATCAACTTTTTATTAAATAAAAAAATATCTATCAATTAATAAAAGTTAATAAAAACATTTACCCAACACGCCTTAATGGATAATCTGGAGTGATGTTAATGAATGATGTTGGAGATGAATAAAGAGCCGAATCAAAAGACGAATTATAAGTAAATCTGAAGAAACAAGGGGGCGAGATGAGAATGTCGCGAGTAATCGGATGGTCGGCGGCGGTAGTCGAGACGTTGATAAATAGTCGTCAATGTAACGAACATAACGTTTGGCATAAGTTTAAAGCTTACAAAGATTTAAAATCCGTTTATTATTTTTTTTTGTCCCTATTTCAATCTGCTTTTAACTAAAGTATTAATATCAGCTTCACGATCTTACCTTTTTTAAATATTGAATGACGACACTCTTCACCTACATAAAAAAGGTGGTACATTACACTACATACTTCTATTGATTACAAAATTAATTTCTTGAATTTCTATTACCAAATTATTATAAATCCTTTGGTTTAGTCTCGTGCAAAAATCAAGTAATTACTTAGGTTTTTAATATCAAAATTTACAGAACAAATTCACAATACATGGTGAAGTTTACATACTTGAATTGCAAATAACTCGTTTCCTTGTAAGTTATAAAAAATTACTTTTTTACCACTACTACGTTATCAGTTCTAATTTCTGAACGAATAGTCCAATAAAACCAAAGGCAGTTCCTACTACTGGCTAGGTACTTTTTTTGCTGTCTGCTTACTAATGATGAGTTTTATAAAGATGAGAGGTAGTAAAGCCACATTGATTTTAGGACGGACGGGTGACTTGATCGGGGCAGTACTACCCTCCCACAGAAGATCAACCTAAAGCGACAACATCTACATATGCTGTCGTGTTTCGTCGATGAGTGCAAGACCGGAGGCCTATTTATGCAGGGGTGATAGTTGTTTTAGTAAGGGTGTGCAATACAATGCCGCGAAGATTGTCATGTCTTTTACGTCCCGCCGCCATAGTATGGATCACCATACTGCATTGTCTGCATTCGTAATGAGTATGGTGACTATAACTCTTGGATTCATGATTTTCATCAGGCAGAGTAGAATCACTTTGGCAGGCTCTTGAAATAAAAAAAAAACTTCGCTTATAACTTACACCCTATCACGGAGAAGACAAAAGATGTCTGTATCACTAATAGGCTTAACAATAATGCTGGTAGCTGCACTCCGGTTAATTGTTTACGATATTGTGTGTCACGGAGAGATTAGATGACTTTATCTGATTACTGACTGTGAAAAGATTAAGAAAGTGTTACAAGAATAAAATAACTTTTGATTTAAAACGGTTTTAATTTAAAATGAGACGTATTGATATATATTATCATCATCATCAACAGTCTTTTACAGTCCACTGTTGGATATAGGCCTCTCCTTAGCAAGATGGTCTTGGCCTACTATACCACGCTGGCCAGACGGGTTGGAATAGGGTTTGTTTCAAGTTTTTCTTCTCTTTGTAAAGGTGTTGTCTTGTATACTTTGTTCCCTTAGTTGCCTTTTACGACATCCACGGGATAAATAGGGTTGGAAACACTATGTATTCTTAATCCGTCATCATACGGACAACGAACATTGTTATTATTTTGAAAATCAATTTTAAAAGTACTGATTTTAAATATTTCCGTTTACTAAAAGCTAGACGAGTACGTAGCTCTTACTATTATAGAAATACAGTTCATATATATTAGGCATATTTGTGAATAAAACCTCAAAATAAGTAGGGCGGTTACAACATCAACGTGATGAGAGAACGTGGAATTACTAGTGCATTAATAATTTTAATCAGCGCTGGACCAAATGTCTCTCATATATCGGAAACGTGAAAAATTGCCATCCCTTCAAATAACGACAGAGAAAATGAGCGGTCATTTTCACCCTGACATTTTTAAAACGATGTTCATAATCTTTATTAATATGCGTATGAAATATCTAATATTGAGCGTTTATGCAAATTGCTTATATTTGCAAAAATGTGTATTTGCATACATTTTGAGGCGACTTTTTCGTGTTCAATGGTACGTGTGAGAGATAAATATTGTCTCTCGTTTTTGCTTCCACCGCTTTGCATAAAAGGATGATCATAGCCGTTTTGAATAATTAACGCGTATTTATATTTTTAATTTCTGCGTTTAGATGCCGGAAATAATTTACTTAGCGTTTCTTTTTGTTTTTTTATTCTACCCTCGGCTACATTTAAATAATGTAAACGTTATAGTGTATAACCAATTATGCAACTAAACCTGAAACTTCCACCTTGTACTTTTGTTTTTAATTGACTATTCAGTATCACGATATTGACGTACATCAATATGTTTTCAAAAACTATTTACATATGCCTAAGAAGTGGTTATGTTGACTTATTCCTTGTTAACAATACACTCAACATTTTACTTCCTACTTTAATTATAAGAGAACTGATCGCAATGGCTAGTTTCTTTTAATGGTTCGCTGTAAACATATGCCACAGGACTAAAGATAGTAGCCGCAAAATATTTATATAAGCAAACGATTTCTGCACTGGCTTTAAAAAAATTTGAAAGCTCTATAAATTGAATAGCGGTGGGATCTTTCACATTTGACAACCACTCCTAAATGAATTTTACAAGACGTAGCATAAAGTATGGTTCAGATACACCGAAACATACATAAAAATATTAAATTAAATAGATATTCGTAATTGTGCTTGCTATAATTAATTTATAATTTCTTGGTTTTTATTGCATAGTGATAAATGAAAAGACGGGACAACTTATAGTCAATAATTACTCAAAAATCTCAAGTTCCCAGTCTTTGAATCACTCCAGAACCAGGGAAATCCCCTTGATTTGGCTTCTGGCAACGTCTTTAACTCAGTGAGCAGCTATACATAGATTACTTAACAGGCGTGGTATAGTAGGTCAAAACGTCCTTCCTATGTAGAGGACTATGTCCAGCAGGGGACTGTTAAATATTGTTGAAAATGATGGCTTTCTTAAAGTCGGTATTTTATATAAACCCGCATGTACCTGCTAACATATTAAATTAAGACTAACTTATTCATTAAATATAACTAGATTTGATGATAGAACATAAGTATCGAAACATAAACTGTACTTTATTATAATATCAACACAGTCGCTACTATAAAAATATAACACGAAAGCTAACAATATTGAGCATTAACTAGCTTCCTACGTACTTATTTTTCTGATTTCGTTCACTAAAGATCTAAATCTTAAATAATTATAACCAGAAGTTATATTGAAACACATTTATTTTGCTTAGTAAATAACAAAAGGTTTAATGGATGATGTTTTTTTCAACCAATAACAACAGAGAGTAAAATTCTCTTAAAGAGATTTATATCTAATACCTCCTGTCACACCTCTTGTCTATGGCAGTCCTTTCTTCAATAGCTATTTTAAGGTCGTATTCCTTATGTTTCTAAAAACAATAAACTTCGGTATTACGTATTGACGGCTCAATCGATTCAGCTATTTTTATTGGCTGTCTCAATTCCATCTGAAAAGTGCATAGCCATGTACAGAGAATGACGGTAGAATAATAAAACACCTATATACAAGTTTTATGTATACGTAAAGAGGAGTTATTTTTATGCTGATCGGAGAATAAAGATATCGACTATCCCCGGATATACATGTCGTATTCTGGTTTTCGATAGTTTAGAAATAAAAGATTTCATTGGAACAAAAAAATCTTTTCCATGAATTGAACCCCGAAACAAATATTTGCAAATTATACAAACATCTAGTCCTACCCAGGAATTGAACCTGAGCCCTCATGCTCATACGTGTCGCGTACGCTACGACTGCGGCACTGAGGCACTCAAAGAATGCGTAGGTTACTTTGATCTCCTGAAATTCATTCATCGAATTTAATTTTCGGTACTTTTAAAGATTTCATTGTATATGATATACTAACATTAACAACTATTATTTTACGGAATAAAATGAGTAATTTCGTAAAAAAAACGCACCTTGCGTAAGAAAAATTGGGATTAATGGCAAAATATTTTTTTTAACTTTTAGAGGCTGTTAAAGTGACTACTCTGCCTGATGGTAAGCATGAACAGAATCCGAGAGGTGTGGTCACCATACTCATTGCGAATGCTAACAATACATTATGGTGACCCACACTATAGCGGTATAGTGATATGCTTCTTTACGCCCCATGTGGCTCTACTACCTAACATCATAAGGTCTTGAATGAAACTTGTATGTAACATTGTCTCTTGTCTTTAAATAAAATAAGAACTACTTGACCACAATCCCTTCTACTTCTACTTATTCAAAGTCATATTCTTCATGTACCTGAAGAAATCCAACCATCCCATATGGTTTATGATGTAGTTTGCTATTGAACTCTCAAGTTTGAGATCTTTTGCATATTACAATGTATTAATTAAATAATATAAACGAACTTAAACATTAACCGAACTGACATTAAAATAAAACAATAAAGACCTTCAAATAACTTTAATATCCTAACGTATTCGTATATACTCGTCAAATGTATCCTAACCAAACAACATTAAACTAATCAGTTGAAAAGCTTTGAATAAATAAAACACAGTAAGTAATAAAGCCATCAACCAGTACTAATGGTGGACAAATTACATACCCGTAGTACCAGATGTCCTCAATACCAATTAAAAAGATATCAGTCCATACAAATAGTCTCGTTACATATATTTTTGTAGCAGTCAAATGATTCTTGTTGTAGACTCTACAATGTAGAGCATGAGCGTAAGCGTGCTAAGTTATTAAACTTGTGATGAACTGATTTCGCATTCGAATCCTGCGCAATGTCGTTGTAAGAAATACTGACTATTCCTAATATAAGTTATAGCGAGTAAATGAAAATATGAATAATAAGTGATCAGGCTGGTATTCTTTAAACCAAATACGATTTCGACTGCACGATTGGCCTAGTGGTATAAGCGGTCGCCATGCCGCTCTCCAATTCTCGCTGAGTGTTATGTGTTCAAATTCTACATTGGACAACACTTTGTGTGATCCATAAATTGTTGTTGTGAGTCTGGATGTTCTTTGTGTCCGTTTTTTGTATGTTTGTAAAGTCCCCCGCGACACAGGATTTATTACTAGTGCGGGCGTTGACCTTTTAAAAAAAAAAAAAGAGTTAGTGTTTTTGGAATTACATAAATTTTGTTTTAAAACATTCTAGTACCAAATTTAATGCTTGATAGCGCAGATACTCTTTTTCTTGCTTAAAATTTACTGTAAAAATGAAAAAAATAACAAATAAATAAATTACACGGGATATATGTAATTACATTCAAATACCAAACAATCTATAGTTATGACTCTAGTTATAATGAAACCAGTATCCAATGACCGCAACTGAAATTGTTAGCGTTAACCCTGCAAATGCGTTCGACGGGTCTTAATGGTTCGGGGCTAAATTTAATTTAATATTAACTTGCAACAAGACCAGCGTCTTAGGTGCAACTTAATATGTTTAGTTTTGAGCCAGATCTGCGATTTGTAGCAAAATCGTAGGTATAAGACTAAACAATACTTTGAATATATTGGAGAATAATAATTTATAAATTTTTTGAGTTCATTATGTTCTGGTATATAATTATATGGGCCACATAAAGTCTTCAGTTTATTTTATTGTTAAAATCTTTCAATGATTTAAATATTCAAGAGAAGTTAATGTCTTTATTTTAAACTATTGATAAGGGAGATCCCGAAATTTCGGATTGAGTACTTAAATTGTCACTAAAAGAACTTAGCTCTATATGTTATTGACGTAAGTACATACAAAAGTTAATGAATTTAAGGTAGCACAGTAACAAGTAATTTGCAGATAGAGTGTTTCCTCACGAAATTTTAGTTAATCGCAAATCTTGTTCATGCCTTATAACATTCTAACGTATCGTCGGGCGCGTATTGTGCTGTCGTGCGCAGACGGACCGTTAATGTGCGGTGGGATTACGAGACTATCAACAATGCACGGCCTCGATTAACTCTAAACTGTGTTACGTTACGTTGGGGGTATTTTGGACCTAGTTTGCGCCAGGCAGTTAATTGTTTTTATTTATATATGTAATGAATACAAATTAAGTAGACTTCTTGGTGATTTTAAATGGCTTTATTTTTTCTCTGGAAAAATATCAATTTATTAAATTAATAACAGATATGAATCTTGCTTAAAGATTAGATTTACATAGATTACACCTTTAGTTATCTATTAAAGTTGATTCTTATTACATTTATTTAGACTTTATGTGCGTGTGACAGGTAAGACTTAATGCCCAGGATATTTTCTTCCAGTCATCCTTGGGTGGTGTAACTGTAAGTGTAAATCTTTTAAGGTTATGCGGTTATGTCAAACCGTTCAATAAATACATAAACACACATAATATTATATAAATATTTCTACTTAGAAATTGTCGTGTCTTTTAAGTATACAACTAGAACAAGAAAGAAGATATAAAAAATATTGAATCACTTTTTGTGTTATCAATTGTTTCTACATGAATACTCAATTAATTTAATTAAAACTTTAATAGTCGAGATTTCATTATCACGAAATCTGGGTAGCATCTGCAAAAAGGGTAAGCCCGTCAATGACTACGGTTGTTAAGAAGTAACCAAATTATTAGTAATTGGATTAACCACGTTGTTGCATTCAACGTTAGTAGAATTTATTTGAATGGCATGTCGTTTAACCCTTCTACTGCTACCGGTTAAGAGGGTGTTTTAATTCAATGATATAAAACTATTGCTCGAGGTTTGTCTAAATATTTCGTAATAAGATACCCTCTGTGGCTTTGCTATGTTACTATGACTTAGTCAAAAATTTTTACCGGGACAAAAAGCATGCAGATCTGTTCAGCAATTTTTGTATGACAGTTTTTTTCCAATATTCAAATTTCTTTTATAAAGTCGGATGTTACGCTTTATGAAGGCTGCGTGATACTATGTTTGGTTTTATATTGCAAAAATATGAAATTTTCAAACGTTAAATATGTAATTTGGAAGATAAATAGAAACAAACAATTTCACGCTCTTAAGCCATCATATCCACTTATTTGAATAATTCAAAACACCCAATCTACATTATCTGTTCAAATATAAAAGAAATATACCCGATGCCAACCGGAAATGCTTTTATATTTGTCAACGTCACATCCCCACGGAGTAACAACAGAAAAAAAAGAAATTCGTGACATTTTTTTCGCAAATGAACCGTGTCGACGGGCCTGGCTTCTTTATTAGATTAACAGGTCGATTTGCAATTCTGTATGTTCATACACATGTTTATTTTACGGAAATGAATCGCATTTTGGTGGGGGACTTTGTGTTGACTCAGCATATATTCATGCGGAATACCTTTGGAGTTATGTTAATGATTAATACGTGGACATTGTAGGGTTAAATTATGTTAGATAACAAATATATGTGTTGCCATGTGTATCTATATATTAATTCATCTCACGTATTATTCTATAATGAATTGTTAATTATGTTATTATGTAACAATACTAAGTTCAGACTAAGTGGTCACTTAAATTTGTATGAACTTAGTGACAGAGTTGATTGTGTGCAACTTCAAAGAGTAAATTAATATTTGGAAATCAGACGATAAACATAGCAGCATAGAAACCTCTAAAATTATTTATGTTTCATTGAAAAGACAACCATCTTTGAGTCATCATATTAAAAAAAAGATTTTGGTGAATTTAGCATCTTTTCCTTTTGTTAAGTTGTAAGTGAGTAAAATTGACTTCCAGACATCGTGATTACAATTTTTCTTAAAGGAACAGAGAGAAGCCTGCTATTGTATATTTACTTTTTTAAATTATCACTTGTAATTGACTTCAGATTTTCGTTTCTAATACACATGATACATTATTTAACATTTTAATTTAAGAGCCTGTTAAAGTGACTCTACTTCGCCTGATTGAAAGCATGAATAAAATCCAAGAGTTGTGATCACCATGCTCATTGTGAATACAGATAATGCAGTATGGTGACCCACACTATGGCGACCTAGTGAGATAGGCCCGTTAGGGTGTCCTAAAGAACGTAAAAGACATGATAGTCATTGTGGTAGTGTAAGGATCACATACAGTAACTATCACCCTGCATCAGCACGGATGCTGTTGCTTTAGGTTGATCTTCTGTGAGAGAGCAGCACTGCCCCGGTCGTGCTGTCCCGTTCATGCTAAAATCAGCGTAGCTCTACTAACTACCAATAAATAATACAATATCATATATTATAGTATTATCACGGTCCTTTTTGAGTTTACTTATAACTAAATATCACATAGAATGAATCATGAGTTTTTATGATACATTCACAGCGGGTACCGGCACGTGTTCTTATGATTAGTTCGCAAATTCTTTGCATTCAAAAGTATTTCACTCCAAACTATACCACACCTTATTTCCAACCGTAACGGAAACAAAATAGAGTTCATTTTTATAATTCTAGCTAGTTGTCTTAAGTAAATTTTTGCCAGACGATAACAGTTTTTAACTGATATGTTTTAAGGTAAGATTTTTAATAAAAGCTTCGTAATACGTTGCTCACAATCGAATTAGTTGACCGCCCGCTGTTTTTGCTACTCAACACAACGAATGCCTTGGAAATTGGACATGCATTGATAAAATTACCCCTTGACAATGGTTTCTTGCTAAATTTATTGTTTGATAGTAAATATCTAGACATACAAATATATTATGTTGGTTTAAACCCTTCAAAGACTTAAAAAATTCTAGACAGTTTGAGCTCAAATTTTTAAACAACGTATAGCCCATTTCAAATATAGTATTTATCTATTATTCGCGTGAGTTTCATTTTTTATTTAAGTGCCTGCCAAAGTAATTACTGTGTCTGATGGAAAGCATGAACAGAATTCAAAAGTTCACACAAAGGTGGCCTAGGGAGATGCTTTTTCACGCGCCTCTTGGGGACGTAAGAGGCATGACAGTCATCATGGCTGTGTAAGGTGTGTGCAGAGGTAACACTTACCACGATAACTGTTACCTCTGCATCAAAGAGCCGCCTTTCTCACACTCACCAACGACACCAACAACCAACTAACCTGCTTTGTAAAAGAACGAGGTTTTTCTGTATTCAGTTCATATTTTTTGTTCCTCATTTCGTGTTAATGTAACTACAAAGTGCTACTGCGAAATGTGACCGGGTACAGCTGGTTTTACTTATATAAAATAGTTACTACTGCAAATCCTAATTTACCTTTGAATATAATGTTTCTAACAGACACAGGTGCTTTGAATACATACTAAACTTATATGAGGTGAAATCTCAGAAGACACTCAGTATGAAAATCGTTTCCAATACCATTAGAATACTCTGGCTATTATATGGAGAATATGCATATAGTTGCAATACTGGTTAGGTAGAATAATAATAGTGAATGGGACTACTGTGCTCATGTATCAAGTTCGATTGCAGACTTCCACCAAATGATTGGAGTATGTGTGTTTTTATCAAAAAAAGTGCATAAATATTCTATCAGTTACTCTAGCTTTCATAGTATTAGCTCTGCTTAGAGAATAGAGTATTTTTTTCCATGAAAGAATTATCATAAACCAAATAGGTCTACACTAATACCGATCCTGATGTTTACTTATTTTCATTATTTGCTTTATCGGTTGTTTGAATATCAGTAAACGCAAAATATTGTTTATATAATAAATTAGTCACTTAAAATTAAAATAATAATAATACGTTAGAAACCTGGATCAAGGATCAGGCAGTCCTCCTTGACACGGCACGTATAGCGAGGAGGTTCCTATATTTGGAGCCCTAACCCCCGGCATCTTGATACCTGACCCTGTACCTGATATCGATGGTCTACTATTTATTATATTTTTTTAATATATTTTGTTTTATATGTATGTAAATGTATTTAAAAATGTAATTTAAATGTATTTTAATGAAACAAAGAGAATAACAGTCATATTCTTCATTTCCGCACTACTGATTTTTCTAAAGCTTACTGAAGCTACACTGAAGTACAAAAAATGTCTAAAATAAACAAAAAAATGTTAAAAACGAACGTTAAATAGTAGCAGGTTTTTTATCATAATTCGTTTTTAAAGATTTTCCTGTTAACATAAGTCCTGACGACCAAAACAAAGATTTCAAATTGAATTAACAATATAACCAGATAATCCGGTACTTATCTGCCTTAGGCGGGGTTGAGTACTTACTTTATGAGATGTTCAGTAATATCTGTCAAAACCTAATACCTATAAAATGCGGGGTTGCTATGCCACCCTTTGACGATCAGTGAGAGAAATGACAGCAATCCATCGAAAGCCAAAGCTAAGCTATATTTTCGTTATACATTATATTACATAGTGCCTGGGCCTCAAGCCAACCTCACCTACAAATAGTGCACCTGTTGATCGACGGACGAGGCTTTGACTAACAAAAGATCCCAATTAGCGGTAAAAGGTTCACTGCCTATTACGTGGGACCAAAACACTAACAAAACAAAACGAAAATTGGGCGTTTAATATGCCTCGGTCTACCCCTACAGGAAAACGTGCATGATTTTATATATGTATGTGTACATATCTACCTATATGAGAATAAATCAAATGAAAAATGGTTTATTATTACTGGATAATATTTTCTCGCGGTTTCATCTTTTATGGGCTAGTGGAACTTAAACTGTCCTTATATAAAGTTTTCGATAAGGATGACATATCAAAATACATTTTACATGTCTAATGTTATGTAGTCCTTTTGTCATACATACGTACATAATATCACGACTATTACCCAGAGGGGTAGACAGACACTTGATGTCCACTTATTATTATATTTATGTTCAAACATATTAGATTTGAAATTTTTAGCTGACTGTACGTTTCTTATAATTTTATAAACTTTAATTATCCAAAATGATTTATCTTCTACCCTATCTTATAATAAAATGTAAGAATTTGACACATGATTTTGTCTTTAGCATCCGGAGGGCATAGCTTTAGATGGACGACTTACTTTAATCTGTTTATGTGTAGATCCCATCTGCTTTGAAGGGTTAAACTGCGGACATTGTGAACAATGAAAAGTAACCACTTTAACCATTTAAAAACGGAATGACGGGATTTTCTTACGCTTTTAAAGTCTGACTTATTAATCAACATTGTTGTTTAAATTATGGAAGAGTTTGATTTAATATGGAGTTTCATACTAATTAAGAAATTCAAGTATCAAGATTGGTCTAAAGATTTGAAGGAAGAACTGTAATTAGTGGTGTATTATAGGATATGAAACCTATATATCTACATATAAGGTAGTAAACTTAATGCTACTAAACTGGTGTAATTACTATCAATAATAATCCAGACAATCATAAATCTAATAATGTCTCATTCCGACCCATAATAACTTTGACTCTGAAACCGACTTTACTGTCATCATTTTATGGCCAATTTCTCGGTGGATTACTTTGTTATGTTAGTAACGATGTAAGAACTAATTCTGAGTAAGTTATATTACTTGATACAATTGTCTATGCGAAATGCGAAGTAAGTATAGTCACACACGGCAATTTGATCCAAAATAAGTACTTACTTCCATTTTTTTACATACAAACACAATAAAGGTAGCTTAAATTTAGATGCAAAAGAAATTATTATTAATTATGTAATTAAACAATTGGATTGGATCCAATTCCCATCCAGGTCAAGTGATCTGGGTGAGCATCGAATCAAATCAAAAGCTCATGTGAAAATAATGTTTAAATTCTAAAAATAAGAATTATGTACTCAAAAATATTCAGTACTTTAATATACAGCTTTATTCATTTCTCATTCTTTAACATAATAAATATTTGTATTATATAGATATGCTAATGTGTAATCTATTCAATCAAGCGTTTCGCTTTGATATTGATGTTTGTTTTGTATGTGTAGCAAATATGTACGAGTATTATTTGGTTATGAATTATCAATGAACCACATGTTTGTACCTCACTGCTTTGACTTACTAACTAGTACTAACACAAGGGCAGATAGTCGACCATTTGAATTCTCTTTGAGGATGTTTGCGGTACAAAGATTTTTGATACGATTGATATTTTGTGAAAGCGGTAACGTTGAGCTTAGTAAATATTTCCTGTAATAAATATGGTATAATATCAAGATGTTCATAAGATGCTTACGAAAGATATGCAGATTTATAGACGTGTGCTTTTAGAGGATAGCTTAGATACTCGAGATCGGAGTCTCATTAATGTAGGGGTGACAGTTATCGTGGTAATTGTGTAAGCCCTACACTGTCACGATGACTGTCATGCCTTTTACGGCCCCAAGCAGGGCGAGAAAAAGCATCTCACTAGGCTGCCATAGTGTGAATCACCATACTGCATTGTGTGCATTTACAATGAGTATGGTAACCACAACTCTTGGATTCTATTCATGCTTTCCATCAGACATCCTTACAGGATCCTTACCAACATATGTAGTCCCGTGTCAGATGTTGCTCCAATGTACATAAGGAGCTTAAAAAAAAAACTACTGTCTGTCATACTTCGGAGTAAATGAGCAGGTCTGACCAGAATAATATCGAGGCCTCAAAGAATTTTTAGCAATTGTTTTATTGCTTTTCAACGAGGCAGTGCGGTTACCGAAGTCCAAAATCTCTCCTTGACTTAGAGAGTCGGGTTCAAACACCAGTAATAGCCTTGTAACATTTAGTTACTTATTAATAGGTGACTTGTCTCGTTTGCCTTTTTAGACTGTAAAAAATTTAGGATTGTTATGTCGCTCAGTAACGTCTCTACTTATTGAAAGGCTAAAAGGCCAAAAGACATGGGAGTTAATTTATTCGCATGTTGTAAAATTAATGTTTATCAGTGAACCGATGAAACTTATTCAGGTGTAGTTAAAGGAGTTATAAAAGCACACATAACGTGTTACACAGTTATAGCACATAAAACTATGTACTAACTGATGCGTGTTATTGCCGTGAACGGTTTACGGTGCACGCTCTGAAATTTTAACGGCTACACGTGAATGTTTTTAGAATTTGCCTTTATAATTTAATTATATAGAATATTATATTATCTTTTAAGAGCTTTGTCGAAGTAATGAGAGAGAAATACAAAGAAGTAGTACATTAAATATTATCAGAGTTAAGTTATATTAGCGCATGTGCAACATTCTCAAGCAAATAAGTGGAAGTAAGTTAGATTTAACCAAGTTTTTTTATATAGAAACCTACCAAAATGACTCTATTCTACATGATGGAAAGCATGAATAGAATCCAAGAACGGAAGTCGCCATACTCACTGCGAATGAAGACGATGCAGCGTGGTGCTCGACGCTATGGCGGCTTACTGAGATGCTTTTTCACACCCCGCTTAAAGCTCCTGAGATCGTAGTGGGGGGAAACACGAGCGCTGGTAAGGAGTTCCAGGCTTTAGCTGATTTGCACAGGAAGGATGAACCGAACCGTTTAGGTCTGGAGCGTATGTTTACCATTCTGAAACGGTGACTTCCAAGATCAGCACGAGTTTTCCTGTAGAGGAACGGAGAAGATTGGATCAGTTGGCCTAGACAGATGTACGTTGTAGGCATCATGGTAGTTAACCTTATACTATTATAGTAAGGCTCGCTCACTTACCACGATAACTGACACCTCTGCAACAATTTGCCTCTGGTCTCGCACTCACAAATGAAACTCGACAGCATGGGTGCTGCCATTTTAAGATGCTCTTTTGTGAGAGGGTAGTACTACACCAGTCGAGGCGGTCCGTTCGTGCTAAAGTTAGGGTGTCTTTACTACCTTGAACTGTTTAATAAATATTGTTTAAAAAATTACACATAATACAACATCAATCCTATAATTTGAAACTACTATAGTATTTCATAATTGTAAAGCATAGTGTGAAATCATTGTTGCAGATGCAGTAAATTTCAAAATACGAGACCGTATAGTGACAGAAATGTCGAATCTAGTTAGTGCAAAAGTACGAAGTGGTGTGCGCTATAAATCATATATTTTGCATACACTCCGTGACTCCTGCTGAACGTACCTTCGATTTTGAAGACATGTTTTAACTTGATATCACCAAGGAGTTATAAATATATCACATACGGTTAATTCGGATTCGCCATCTTTTGGTTTTCATTGAGAGTAACCACGAAATACATGAAAAATTGTAACGGCTTGATTTCGTTGGAATATCTGGTTGAGTGTTTTGTGGTATAGTTCCTTAAACGAATCGTAGGAGTACCAGTTGTAGAAGATCATATCAGTCAGATCAGATAAACAGTAAGATGTATGAATAGTAACTATCTTTGTGACGTTTTTACAGTATTCAACGTACTCTTTAAATTATTTGAAAAAAATACCTCGAAATAAACATCACGAGTCCAGGATTCTTCGTAGTTTAGGGCAGCTAAGGAAATGCAAAAGTCGAATACTGTACGTCGCGAACTTGTGACATTAATATACTTGGACTATCCAGCACTGAGTTCAGAACTCGCAGGATTTAATATTGTTTATGACACGTTTGTTTTACGCGTGTGTTTATATCCAAGTTTGAAAAGTTCTGAAAGCATTATACGGACTTTGTTGGAATTTAATGCAGATGCTAAGATTTAAGTTCGTTTCATAACTATCATTGCATGTAACTTGGTATAACATTGGAAGAAATATATATTTGCGCAAATAATTTACTTATTTTTTTTTTGTCAACAGATTCAGGTGACCTCGATGCTGAGTTGTAGGCAACATAAGAATTTCACACTTTTCCGGTAATAATAACAATTCGAAACATTTCATACACTGTAATTTTTAAATTACTCTAAGCAGAACCTCTGTTACAGCAATTACACTTTTTAATAATATACTTATAATTAAATATATATACGTTATAGATAAATCAAAGAGAAATCGTATCCAGTACCACTGCTTAGTTGTCAGGATGAATATTGTATCAGTCCAGAAATATCGTAGGTGCTTCGTGTACAATATCATCATAAAGTGTTAAGCGTTTTAAAATGTTTTAAAGATTAACATCACTTTGAAACTAAAGTAGTAACAAATTGTAAAAATACTTGCAATATGAAACATACAAGAAAGCTTTTAAATCAAAATGAATACACGGTATTAAGTTTCCAGAGCCTGGGGCTTGGATGTGGGACAAAGGGCTCAAAAATAAAAATGGTAGACGAACCAATTATAAATGTGCCTTCGGTTACAAATACAAACATTTGTTTTGGATTGGTTCACGCATCGTTTAGTCACATAGACGAAATACTGGATATTTTGGAACGATTAATTGATCAGTTTCGACATGAATGAGTACTGATTTAGTATTTATCTTGACGATTGTGTTTGCATTGATTTTTATGATTTAGGATTGGCGGGTTAAGGAATAAAGTAAGGAAATACAACTAAACACAGACACAAATGCTTTGCCGCTCTTAGAGTGTCCCTACAGAGTTTGAGCCTTCTCACATGAGCCACTCGGTGAAAAGTAAAGCAATTATAATTATTGCTTTACATCGATTGTCATGTCTCCCACTGTCAAATTGTATTCTTAATTATATACCTAAAAAAAAGCTCCTAATAGAAACAGGTTTAATTAATAGTGTAAAATATCATCATATTACACCACATTTGCAGTCCACTGCTGGACATGGTAGACATAGTGCTGGACATAGACATAGACGAGTTAATAAAAATAAAAATTATTTATGTGAAAAACTTTGGTAGATATTTCCACTTAATAGTTGTATATTTCTATGACTGAAATGCTATAGTATATATACTCGTATATGTATATGTATATACATATATTATTAAAATTATTTTTTTAACCAAAAATATTATAATAATTACCAGACATATCGTATATGTACCTAAATAGGGGACAGCCTATGCTGTGGTAATCAGTTTGTTCTTATCTAAATGAATTTTATCATCGTAATTCCTAATTACAAAAGGTCGTGTTCATTATGCAATTAATTGCTGAATAATAATTATCGTGTATTCGAGACCCTTGACTTAACAGTCATCATCACTAACTACTAGACATTCATGCCAGATCAAAACTTAGACTCTAAGTATTTATTCTCTTTTCAAGACATTCTGAGTAAAGAAGTCAAATCAGCATAAAACAGGTCGATCAGATAAATTCATTATTATCAGTATAAACAAAATGAATCATTCAGTCCCAATTCGATTTGTGTACATCTTTCTTCTGCTAATGTTTTATTCAGTCTACGATGGTAAATAAGTTTAGTTTCGGACAAAACATTCCCATGTGACATAGATACAAAAATTTTGCAAATTGATCTTCAGAATTCACCAAATTCGTAATCAATCTTAAGCCTATGAAATAAGACTCATTTTACAATGCTCGAGTTTTAGAAGCTGCACACTTATTTTTGTAGGGCTATTCTTTGCGGGGGAAATGGGCTATCCGTCAAAGTCGGTTTTATTTATCGTTTTAGTTGAATTTTATCGAACTAATAGCCCCTGAGATAAATTTACGATTGGCAACGGAATTGTACGGTGAAAAGGGTTCTGTCGAGCCATCTCCTGTATGTATGGATGCACTTAAAGCGGAAAGGTGCCTCAAGCAGTTAATGTTGTAGTGTACTTAGTAGTGTTGTTGGTTTATAATCGTTCAAAGTTAGAATGCGTGTATTGTTTTTTTTATGTCAAGTTATATTCGCACATATTACATCATACTATGATTGGCCACAGCCAGCCACTTTTTTGTTGTCGTCATTGTATCGTTCCACAAGGGCATTCTACATTACGTTTGTCTAATCACGGTTTTTGCTCTAGTACATTTCGGCTACAGCAATCAGTCCAACTGGAGATGTGACCACCCCAGTGCCACTTCAGCTTACTGATTCTTATGTGTCTGAGTAGAACGCAGTTTTTAACCGGATGTTGCTCGGGCAGATAGACTAGTTCAAAGGTGATTGGTCTTACCTTGGGTCCGTATGGTATTACGGGTAGGATACGTTGATCAAACGTCTTGGTTTTTAAGTATCTACTACCATTTTAAAAAATGGAAATTTTAATTAAACCACAAATAATAATCACCAATCAAAGTAGTTATGTGTCGTGTAATCATTTAAAGATAATAACAATATTACAATTATTTTTAAATTTCAATCAAAATGCGAGCCCAGTCTTGTCCAGTTTTCTTGTGAAAAAAGTGCCTGGAAAGATAATCCAAACCGTGCCTCCTAACGTTGCAGTTTAATATGATCTATTGACTAAAATGTAGATTGTCAAATAATAAATACCTATAACCCTAACAAATACCTATAACCCTAGTTTTATGTCAGGAAAAGTTTTACACTTACCTACTTTGCATAAATTTATCTGTATCCGACTCACATACTTATTTTGTTACGTCAAATACGTTAGAAAACAGTTTTCCGTTTCATATATGTACTCGTATGTATGTACAGAGTTACAGATTTCTCGGAGAAGACTACTCAGCTATCAATTGTCACTGACAAAACACAATACATTAAGTTCTATTGTAGTACCTGAAAACAAATCCACACTCGTATAACTTTTACCTAGAATACTAGTAGCATTATATGCTTTTATCACAGGACCGGCAGACTGTGAAATGTCCTAGTATTTGTCACCGCTTGCCATGTAAGAATGGGAATGTGCATTAAGTAATCCTAAGATGATGACAGGAAACTTTTACTGTCTGGCTCGGTGTTTGCTTTTTTTGGACAAACATTTTTTGAGGTGGGACTTATTAAGGCGATGTGCTTTGGAATATTAAAATGAATACTGTATTAACAGATGGTTTAATTCACAGTCGTTTGTTAGTTGGAGGAGACCTTCAGTATTAAAACAGGTATGTAAGTAAATAAACGTGAATTTGATTCACACGGCATTCATAAAGTAAATAATTTAGAAAATAAGCCATTGCCTGTGATGACTTAGTGATGAACGAAAACAAGTAATTTCATTCATAACTAAAAAATATCGGTATTCACTCTACCTTAGATGATGTTTTAGTGTTACTAATAACATAATTATCTGTTAATACAAATAACATTTCAATTAAGAATAATGTTTAGTCGAAGTACTTTATATTATATTTCATTTGATATAGATATCACCACAGACGCAATAAAACTTGGTAAGTATAGTGTTAAAATGTGTTTTTTTATTACTTATTTTTTTTTTGTAAATAAATATTTCGGACATTTGACACACAACGTCATCTAGTTTCGAACTAAGCAGAGCTTGTACTTTGCTAACTAGACTGACTGATAGAATACTTATATACTTGTTTTTTTTGTAAATACGTACGTATTATACATAGAAAACACTCAAACTTCGAAATAAATGTTTGCAGATCATACAAACGTTTGGTCCGACCCGGGAATCGAACCCAAGACCTGAAGCACAGCAGTCGCATTCACTACCGCTGCGCCACTGAGGCAGTTTGCATGAGCAGTATATGGAAGTAATTTTGGGAGACAGCTAAGACGAAAACTGTTCATAATTTATGTGTAATCATAATGGAGAGAGAATGAGGTTAGAAATTCTAAAATTTGAAGATTAGATCAATTTAAACAAATATTTGAAGGAAGGCTCTTAACTTGGAACTGGCCTTGCCTTTTATAGTTTCATTTTATTTAAATGAATCTGGTGGAACAGTGGTGATTCATATTATTAAATGATTTTATACCTTTTTGACTCTATTATTCAAACTCGAAGTCAGTTGGAAGATAAACTTCTTGTCTCTGTTTCAATTTGTATTTATACATATATAAAATCATTTCTTTTGTCACATCTTAATCAAAAGTGAAGACGTGATAGGAAGAAACTAAACAATATAACAGAGCAATAAAATCTTAGGCGTGAAGCAATAAGAAAGACAATATTAATTACAAAAACATACAAACTTTTAATTTGCATTTATTGATATCTTATTTAAAGGTGCTAAGGATCATTTTTGTAAAACAAATATTGAATAAAATTGTAAGGGTTTTCGTAGGGTAAGAACGGAAGAACGCCTAATATATAGTGTTTTAGGTAATTAAATGTCACATAGATCAGAGATTAATGATGTGTTACGACATGTGGGGACCTCTTGTGTTTGTGTGATCGTGTGCGATTTTCTCGAGAATTTTGGGACAATGACTTTCGATTGTAAGATGAATGGGATATCTGACTTGTGTTAGCTTATTCATGTTTATTGTTTTTTTTTCGCTTAGACATAGCTACTTTCAATGACTAACTGTTTCTTTACTTTTAAACCTAACAGCTAAGAAAAAAACGCATACCTCTTTTCAGGCAAATTTTAACATTGTGAGAATCTATAGGTTGTAGAAAAGTGACCAGGAATAAAAGAAATTATGATTAACATTTCTTTATGACACTGTATTTAACTACAAAAAAAAAATACGTTATTAGAAATTCATTACGAAATATTCTTTTAAGAAAGTTAAATTTCATGTACAGGTGTGGCTTCAGCAGGCTTATTTAATTAGGCAATCCTATTTCTGGTGTGCGCAGTGATTACTGTGTCTGAAAAAATAAAAGTACATATGTAAAAAAGTTCCAAGATCCTTTTATACACAAAGGTTGTTGAGAAACACTTTCTCACTAAAACGGACACTGAGCTAATCAAAATTTCGCATTAAATATGTTCAACGTCGGTTATAAACCTGCTATTTATTGTTGAACATAAATTGTGCTGTACCACCAATCTACGTAATTAAAACTGGGATAGTGCGCTGTTCTAAATAGATGGCGGGATATGAAATGCATGTAATTTGACGAAGGAGGCGTGACACCTGCATAATGTTCATCTATCTTTATAACTGTACTGTTATTCGAATGGATTATTGTGTTTATAGTTTGAGGATAAAACTCGAGCGTATATTTTATGATGTTTAGTTACTATGACCGTGAGAGAGCCATGATACGGCAGATACAGGCCGGGTTGATCGGATTAATACCACGTTATTATCGGAGGCCGGTGTTCAGCAATTATTTTGTTGTCTCACTCTTTCCTAGGCCGACATAGTGAGGGTCACCGTATACGGAATCGTCTGCATTCGCAATGAGCATGGTGACCACCACTCTTGGATTCTATTCATGCTTATATTAGGTAGAGTCACTTTAGTAGGCCAAAAAAGTAAGTGAGGTAAACGGAGGCCTAATTTCTCCCCTGATTTTATAGGAGAAGGGAGGGGGGGGGGGTAGCTCATTGGGTGGTATTGCACTTGTGACTGTTGAGTTTCAGATGTCTACTCGCTGCGCATTTACCATCAGATGATCCGTGTGCTGGTTTACCTCATACCTTAAAAAAAAAAGAAGCCACATGTCCCTTTTTTGAGTAAATTTTTTTTTTAAATATAAGTTAGTTATGTGAATTACCGAAAGTTTATCTTCATCATCAGTGTTGAAATCAAGGTACGATGATTCATTATATGTCTAGATGGACAATCAAAACTGTACAAACAAATAAATAAGAAGTTGCCAACTGTTGGTGGCTAATTGTAAATGCTTTTTCCACGTTTAGTATCGAACGCACCGTCAATAGATACACACACGTTGCTCTCATATCTTGTATCGTTAAAAATGATGATTTGTATGATAAAAGTGTACAGAAATTATAAAAGATGTTCTATTTAAAATCAAAAAGTCACCTAACATCGATAAGTACCATCTCGCATCTCTTTCAGCAAATAAGTAATTAACAATAAGTTTTACAGATTAAAATTATCAACAACAAAGCTTAAGAAGTTGAAACCCTGAACACGTCCATATCAATTTTAACAATTCCCTACAAACGCACCATATTAATTTATAAACATAAGTCTCACTCCCCTGGCTCTCCGGAAGTAGCCCCTACCGGAAACGGCCGGAACTAGGTGCAATAATTATTAATTGCCATTCTGGAAGACACAAAATGGTGCCTTGAGACAACGCCACGGGACGTCCACAGACGTCTTATAGATAATATTAATGAATTTTGTTTATTACAGAAATTGAAAATTAATTGTTTGGATTTGATTTATTGTGGTTAAGTTTAGTAACATGTAGATTTTTAAACTGAATTTATAATTTATAGCTGTACTATTCGCAGTTAGTGTACATTAATGTTATATTAACACTGGTAATTCCATTCATCATCAAATGATTTTAATAGTCTCATACTGGATATACTGTATGTATTTAGAAAGAAAAAAGTCTGCACGATTGGCCTAGTGGTTTAAGCGGTCGCCATGCCGCTCTCCAATACGCTGAGTGTTGTGGGTTCAAATCCTACATGGGACAACACTTTATGTGATCCATAAATTGTTGTTCTGAGTCTGGATGTTCTTTGTGTCCGTTTCTTGTATGTTTGTAAAGTCCCCCGCGACACAGGATTTATTCCTAATGCGGGCGTTGTCTTTTAAAAATAAAAAAAAATATATATATGTATTTATACAAGCTCTACTTAGTTTGGGGCTAGATGGCGTCCTGTGTCAGACATAAAAAAATAATCCTCTAAAGAAGTGCAATTACATATCATAAACATCAATATTTAATAGTATTTTAAGTTAAATAATATGTAATTATTACTTTGTAATTCGAGTCCGACATTTTTATATTAAACCCCCCAAAAATTTAAAATAATTAAATTCACAAATAGATGATGATATACCAGAGAATAAACTAAAGTTTTAACTTTAGTATAGGTTTTTATTAAGGCATTTTGATTGACCTTCTTTTAAAATATGCTCTGTTATTTTGGTGTCGGATTTAAAAATACATAGTGTTACCACCCATATTCATCCCGTGGGTGTCGTAAAAGGCGACTAAGGAACCAAGTATACAAGACAACATCGTTACAAAGAGAAGGAAAACTTGAAACAAACCCTATTCCAATCCGTCTGGCCAGCGTGGTATAGTAGGCCAAAACCTCCTTACTAAGGAGACGCCTATATCCAGTAGTGGACTGTAAAAGACTGTTCATGATGATTTTTTTCTAAAAGTAATTAGACTGGGTAGATAGCTTCTACCTTACTAAAAACTTTAGTTAAATAGTCACCAGGCCAAGAAGATGAGAAAAAGAGTTGACACTGCAAAAGTAATATTTCTAGTGGTGAGACATTTTACCCCCCCTATTACCCCTTATCACTAGATAGGTCATATGTTTATGTTACTTCACAATTAAATAAAACAGATTAGGTATAGAGATTTTTATAGATTAATTAGAACTACAAATGCTGATGTATCAAATTATATGAAGGCAGACTTGTGTGAAATACTCAATAACCGAAAAAATACCTTCATTAGGTAACTACATTCTTTAATCTCTATTTTAAGTAAACTAATTTGAGTGTTAGGTAAAACACATTATCGCGAAGATTTTCATTCAACCCCAAAATGCTAACAAACAACCCCGGTGGCCCTTAATTTATTCTTTCACTGCGTCTTATTATTTGCAAATGGTCTATTTGTCGCGACTTAACCCTTGCAACACAGATGGGGTCCAATAGACCGCGGATTACGGCCGCGCGCCTCAAACCGTCAAACGACGTCGTTTGCTTTAAACGTCCACAATTTATTGATAAGGACATTGACAGATATTGCTTTAGGTCTCGTAAAATGCAGCGGCAGATTAAGGGTTGACGAGTATTTGCAAATGGGACCAGTTTCCACAGGTTTAGTTTCATTACGAGAGGGATTTTGTGTGTGAAATGGTTCAGCTTATAAGCTTTTGTTGTGCAAATTTCCTTGAAGCTTATTGGCACTTCTACACACGATTCTATTTTCAGCTTGCCTTATTATAATTTGAAATGTAATTGCACATATATTTATTCATTTCCCTTGATTTCAAAGTAAACCAACATATCAGCAAGGGCTACGAGTAATACCACGTTGGCCAGACAAGTTGGTATAAGGTTAGGGTCAAGTTTTCCTGCTCTTTGCGGTACCATTCTCTTGCGGTGTTTCTTGCTGAGCCACCTCTTACGACACCCATGACTAGGTGTGTTGATACTTCATATTCTTAATCCACAACACGGATTTACACGGAAACTTAGTTTACCAATTCAAAATTTAGTATTTTTAAAAGCTATATATTTTTAAATTTATGGTCTGTTTATAGCAGGGAATATAATCATAAATTTATATCAAATGGTTTAAGAAAACGGTAATTTGCAATTTTAATTATGAAAACCAGACGGAAATCAAATAACTAATATTAATTATTCGCATCTAAATACGTCTATAGTCCCTTTGCGAAGCCAGATGATAATTGCATGAACGCATGAAATAGTTCATAGTCTGGTAGGATTGCTTGCCTCCAGGATATAGCCGTAATAACTACACACAATAAGCGGATTGATGGTCGACCGGCGATATTACTGCAGAGGTGGACGCTACCCATTGACAAACGTAATTCGAATACTGGTATATGTGTATATTTACGTATATATAAGCTTTGTATAGAAAATCACTGTCTGATTAGTGGCACATGGAACGAAGAAACTTCTATTCAGTGAAGATTACATACAATGTAATTAAATGCCTAATGCTTTATTAATTATTGTATTTTAAACACAATTACAATTAATACTATAAAATCTGAAACATCTACAGGTTTTTTAGGGTTACGGTTGTCTAGACTTCAGATTTTTCATAATAAATTTCTATACCTAGGGCACATAACTCATTAGTGAAGAATAAGGTAAGATTTTTCTTTTACGGAATTCTTAATCGGTTAAATTTTGTGAAGAGGCAAACTAAAAATTATACTATATTTCCTAAATATTTCTTAGAAACATAAAATCACAACTGTAACAATGTCATAACTCTTGTCATTTCACGTGAACGTGTAAACAGAGTAAGATCAAATGAAAAATGACTGTCCTTACAATGAAGGTCTTTCTGTAAAATGGCGGGTTTTCGCTCTAATGGCGTCTTAATGAGAAGCGAAGTTGTGAACCACGAGACGACGATGTGAACATATTAATTACCTACCTTTACTTTAATGCACGTCGCTAAAGTGATTAATGGGATGCAAAGAATGAGCTTAAAAGATACTATTAAATATGACGTCTTTCTATTTAAAGTAAAATTGTAAATGTAGTACTCGTAGAGAGAGTATAATGTCGCATCTATACGTGGTTGGCATTTCGGTATAGGATTAAACATAAGTCGATTAGATCGAGGAGTTTTTTTTTGACACTGGCAGTTATCGGGCAAATATAAAATGGTTTTATTTGATAGTAAATAAATAGGGCCTCTATTTCGTCAAATTGGTTTTGTGATGAAAATATAATGTCGTTCTTCTGTAACTTCATTTAATATATTCGAAAAAAATGAAACTAATGTACCCTAAATAACAATTTATGGTTATGATTTTACCATTCTATAAATAAAAAATAGAAGGGTCAAACTCACACTTGGTATAACATCATCACAGTATTGTGTTGAATGGACAAACGGAAAGGGTAACCCTCGAGTGTGTTAGGGTAAAAATGCTAAATTTACCGTCACAAGCTGGCCATTTTTGTCCTCTGCGGCGGACGTCGCGATATTTTGCCGCTTTGTGTTTCCTTTGCATTGATTTCCTTACAAATAGCTGGGCGGGTTAGACTCTGGTTTAAGGTATAAGAGATATATGATAAATATATTAATACAATGAGCTTATAACATTCTAAATGATTATAGATGCTCACAAGAATCTAGATTTGGTGTTATCCATACTTTTAAATACATATTAATAAATAAATTACCTCACACATTTCACACACGGCTGTCTGATTCCAAATTAGGTAGAGCTTGAGCTGTGGTAGCCAAACTGCTGATAAGCATACTTAAATATTTCTAAATATATTGATCAATGCCTGAAGAACTTCGTGACAAAAAATGTTCGAGGAAAGACGCTTAGAATATCGTAAAATATATGTATAATTACACGTCTATTATTCTTTAAAAGAAATACAAATAAATATATTGATAATAATAAAGAATACTTTCAAGATTAACTTATATTAGTAATGAGTCCGCCATAGCGTGGGTCGCCGTACTGTACTGTCTTCATTCACAGTGAGTACGGCGACCACCGCTCTACGATTCTATTCATGCTTTCCATCAGGTAGTATAGAGTCACTTTGGTAGGTTGCTATAAAAAAAATAGAATTATGTTACAGCTTATGGCATGAACCAATCATTGAGAGTTCAAGATTTTTGCCCGAGTGGTTCTTTTTTACCCATTTTTCCATGCAATAAACTCCCGTTAAATCCGACACGCATTTCTAGGGTCTGTGAGTGGAAAAAATGTGAATTTAATTTGGTCTCTGAGTGTTTTTATAAAGTAATAATTTGAAATAAATACCCTAATTGAAGTCTGAATTTTTGTTTTGACTATTTTGGTTTGATTGTGTAAGTGTAAAACAATATTTGAATAATAAAATTGTGTAATGTGTATACACGGATATGTGTATGTTATATGTATGTGTGTTATATATGTATGTGTTTATGTACATATATTTGGTTATTTACGGTCAAATTAGTCTATATATACTGAATCCTCTGCCAATTACTGCTTATCCTTAAGTGCACCTAACTCTTCTTTTCTCTGCATCGTCCAATCGGTTGACTGACAGAAAATGCCTTAGGCATTAAGTCCGCTGATGCATGTATTTATGTATAAAGTTGTAAATAAATAAATATTTAAGCCTTTAACAGTCCACTGCTGGACATAGACCTCTCCTTAGCAAGGAGGTTTTGGCTTGCTATACCACACTGATCAGACGGGCTGGTATAGGGATTGTTTTTAAGATTTCATTCTCTTTGCAGTGAAGTTGTCCTACGTACTTTGCATCCTTAGTCACTTCTTACGACACCTGTGGGATGAAAAGGGGTAGTGCCACTTCGTATTCTAAGTCCGTCATAACACGTATTTAAGCAGTGGTAGTGTAATTACTTTAGTTCGTTATTACATCAAATGATGCAGTTTTTACCTATACTCACTAATATTCTCTGCGTTTCTAATTTTCTTACTACTGTTTTTTTTATAACCTATACTGTGTTGCTGAATTGAATATAGTATTAAGTTCTTGATAATCCATACTAATATTATAAATGTGAATGTGAGTTTGTTTGTTACGATTTCACGCGAAAACTACTCCACTCATCATCATGAAATTTTGTTCACATGTTCTTGGAGGTGGTGAAAGTAACATAGAATACTTATATTAGAAAAATATATATTTATTTATTTTAAATGATCTATTACGAAACTTGTTGGGGCAGACCAAATTCCACGCGAGCGAAGTCGCGGTCAAAAGCTAGTAGATATATAACTTAGCAAGCGTAGCTCACTAACCAGCACTGTTAGCTTGGTAAGCAATATAAGTATGTACATTTAAAAGAAATATTAAGAAAATAAAAAAAACTGCAATAACGGTCACTATTAATTGTTAAATTTTCATTTTCTTAAAAGCACATTTTGGAATTCTATTACAAGCATTGATTACGTCGTCAAATATCGTGGACGACGGCTACCTTCAGTAGCAATGATGATGATTGTTATACGACAATCAGTTAATGATAGAGTTGCTCAAAATAAACAACTCAAATGACCACTTAACTAAATAACAAAATAAAACAAGCGACATTCAACTTTCGTAATCACTTTCTAAATTATTCATTCCATTTGTCACTTCGGACGATGGCCGACAATTGTTCCTTTCACCCTACTGTCCAGCACAAAACATTGTTAGTTATACATTACGTATGCAGATTGAATTCTGTTATACAATTGTTTAAATAAACCTGTTAATGGATTTTGTAGCGATTACCTCTTTAGTTAGTAAGTTGATTAAACACGAGCAATGAATGGAATGGTCATTATTTATCTTGCGCATACTAAATAATGGAGTGAAACGGGAGCCTTATGCATGATTAGGGTCAAGATATATGGGTGGATTTGATACGAATTTGGGATGGTAATGAGACTCATATCTTACCAATAAATTTATTCATGTATGAACGTAGTTTCTTCAGCTGTCCTCTGGAGAAAGAGGACTTCCTCCAAAGAAGCATCATCATCACAATTATGGGCAGTCAACTTCCATCTAGCCAATTTCCTAAAGTCGTTGGTCCATTGTACCGCAGAGCGTTCTACACTACGTTTGCCTAATCACGGTCTCCACTCTTATCGGCTCCAGTGACCGTCACTCCGACATTACCAGCGCACTCCCACTTCAGCGAACTAACTCTCCTGTGTGATTCCAATGAATCTACTTGTGATGTACTTTGTTTATTCTTCTACTTATATTTATGTTTAATTAACTGCAAAAGGGTTGCTATAGCTACTAAAATTAATAATAGTTAAATGTAGACGTTTAATGTGGGCCAGCGTACCCTCAATGAAACATATGCCTGAGTGTATTAATGTTAATATAAGATATTTCATATAGTATCACAATAAAATCACATTGATTCAACATAAGTTTTTACTGTCTCAGCAGCGCAGTGTTTGCGCATTTGACTGCTGTGTCGAGGTCTCAAGTTCGATTTTCGAGTCAGACTAAATATTTGTATGATTTACGAATATTTTTTTCGAAGTTTAGATGTTTCCTATGTATTATATCATTTACAAAAAGATATACAAATGTTCTATCAGTTAATCTAGAAATTGTACTATGAATAGTACAATTTCCGCTTAGTTTGAAGCTAGATGTCGTTGTGTATCAAATGTCCGACTTATTATTAATTATTATAATATTTTAATTAGGTAGTCGCTCTTTACGTAAATATGGAAGTGCAGCAGTAAGTTCTGCCATATTCCCAATAGTGGAAGGATTGAGAAAGTTACTCTTCACAGCTGTAAGAACAACGTTAATCACATAAACTATGACACTATTTGTAAGAAAATTTGTCTCTAAGGTAAGGCCTTTTTTATCATTAACAGGAGGTGGTTCTTTGATAAGCACTTCTGACAGCTTACTCTTGAGCTGATCCTTTCCGAGCACGGTTGCTTCAGGAAATATCTGCACTCGGTCGCTAGGAGGGAATTGAGTCCCACCCGTCGCCACTGCGACCGCAGTAAGACCTCGGCTCAGCACACGCAAGCGGTTTGTTCCACCTGGGCAGTGCAATGAGGGGCCCTCTCTGCATTTATTAGAAGAGATCTCTCGCTACCGGCCGTCATACGCTCCATGGCCGGTATCTATAGCTGTTTTACCGAGGTCTTAACCTTCTGCGAAGATGTAATTTTGTGAAGAAGGCCCAGGAGGACGATTTTCACTCGGATCCAATTAGCTACCGGCAAACCGGGCGGGGGAGGTACGCTTGCCAGCGTCACATGACACCCTGAGTGTGGCCGTGCATGGACGGGACGTGTTTTTCTCTCTATCCGCTACAGTAGCCAGTCGCGAGAAGGTGACGTACGGCACACGTGGACGAGATAAATAGAGAGTTCACCCGAAGATCGTGGCCACATTAGGGCAGGCTCTGGAAGGGGTCCAGATGGCTTAATAACAGCAATTCCTGGATCCCTCCTGTTGCAGAGGCGGACTGGAACGGCGGCTAACGACCGCCTGACGGGACAGGTGTCTGAGCTCAGCAGTCAGTTTGCACATTTTAGAGCACAAACGGAACACCCTGAGCGGCGGGGCCCAGCTTCAGAACGGTTGGCGCCTAATCACGGTCCTGATGACGTCTCTGATGCCCACCTGCGCCAAATACTTGACGCAGTGGGACATATGTTGGACGGACGTCTCGCGGGACTGGAGGCGAGGCTGCCCCCGGCCCCCGTAGTTCGCCCATCACTAGCAGCGGATAGGGCGAAGACTAAGTCGCAGCCGGCTCCACTTCCCGTTGCAGATGGTCGAGTGTCATATGCGGCGGCAACACTTGCGTCCACCTCGAAGTCAGGTCGAGCAACAAAAGCGGCAACAAAGAAGGCTGTAGCAAAAATAGCTGCAACTGAAACCCGCCCTAAGATCGCCGCAAAAACGGGGGCAGAGTTCCCAACGCTTCCCACTCCGACACCTGCATCTGACCCCTCCACGTCCGCCCCGTCCACCGATGGATGGGAGGTAGTCGGGGGGACTAAAAAGTCCCGAAAGCGCGATAGGAGGGCTGCCAAGGACGCAGCATCGACTCCGCAGTCGCCACCGGTGGTAGTGGTTAAGAAGAAGAAGCCACGGAAACTACAGCCGCCTAAAACTGCGGCTGTAGTAATTACAGTATCGCCGGAGGCGGCTAATGGGGGGCTGTCCTATGCTGCTGTTTTCAAGAGGGCCCGGGACAGTCTCGCCATGAATAATTTTGGGACAGTAGGAGTCAGAATGCGCCTCGCCCAGACAGGAGCTCGAGTCCTCGAGTTTCCTGGTGCCGAAGGCGCAAAGAGTGCGGACACGTTTGCCGATAAGCTGCGGGGTATATTTGAGGCCACGGATGGTGTAAAGATAGCCAGGCCTACCAAGTGCGCGGAGCTGCGCGTTTCGGGCCTGGACGATTCGATAACGGCCGAAGATGTCCGCGTTGCAATAAGAGAGAAGACGGGATACAACGCGGACAACATTAGAGTCGGCACCATCCGCCCCGGTCTAGGAGGACTTGGCGCAGTGTGGGTGAGCTGTCCCGTAGCGTTGGCCAAAATTTTGGGCGACGCTGGCAGACTTCTCGTCGGTTTCGTGAGCGCTAGGATCACAATCCTGGCGGCGAGACCGATGAGATGTTACAAATGTCTGGCATCGGGGCACACACGCGCCAAGTGTGTAAGTTGCATTGATTGCAGCGGACTATGTTTCCGTTGCGGTCGACCGGCGCACAAGGCGGCAGATTGTTCTGCCGCCCATCACTGCCCAGCGTGTGCGGCGGGTAACAAACCCGCCAATCACCAGATTGGGCAGGGGGGTTGCAAACCTCCCCGCAATTCTCGACAAGCGTCGGGGGCTAGCCAGTCGGCCCAGGCTGCCCCCGATGTCGTCCGCACGCCGGCATCGTCGCCCATGGAGGAGGTTGTAGAGACGGTCGAGTAATGGCCCAAGTCTCCAACCTCTTGGTCCAGACGAACCTGAACCACTGTGCCGCGGCGCAGGACCTCTTCCTGCAAACCATGGCACAGTGGTCGATCGGTGTTGCCGTAGCCGCGGAACCCTATTACGTTCCTCCCCGTCCAAACTGGTTGGGTGACCGGGACGGTTTCGTGGCAGTCGTCGGCTCCACGGCGGCTCATTCCCCGCCCTTGTCGCTAAGAGACAAGGGCACTGGATATGTTGCTGCTGAGTGGGGGGGAATCACCGCATATGGTGTTTACTTCTCCCCCAACCGGAGTTTGAGCGACTTCGAGGTTTTCCTTAACAACTTGGAAACCTCGATGCGGCGTCTAACGTCTGGGCACGTCTTAGTGCTGGGGGACTTCAACGCAAAGTCCATTGCGTGGGGTTCCCCCAGGACGGACGCTAGGGGCGAAGCCGTAGAGGAGTGGGCGGCCTCGGTGGGCCTCTGTTTACTAAACAGGGGCTCCACCAACACGTGCGTGCGACAGCAGGGAGGGTCGATAGTGGACCTTTCGTTCGCTACCCCTGCCCTCGCCGCACGAGTAAGGAACTGGCGTGTCCTGGAAGAGGTTGAGACGCTCTCGGACCATCTCTATATCCGATTTGAGCTCTCCCGGTCCCAGGACCCCAGAAGGGGTCACATGGCGCGGCGTCCTTCTCGCTTTCCGCGGTGGGCTGTAGCTAAATTGAACAGGGACCTACTAGAGGAGGCAGCCATCATTCACTCTTGGCTGTCTCCGCAGGCTCCGACCGAGGAGGTCGATATGGGGGCTGGTCGCTTTCGCGATGTAATTACGCAAATCTGCGATGCGGCCATGCCCCGCATCCGAGGTTGTCGGCCTCCACGGAAGGAGGTTTACTGGTGGTCCCAGGAGTTGGCGGACCTCCGCGCGGCCTGTACTCGTGCCCGGAGGTCCTACACTCGTAGTCGGCGGCGACACCGCGAAGAAGGCGGGGAGGACCAGCTTCATGAAGAGTACCGAGAGGCGCGGAAAACTCTGAAGCTGGCCATCAGCCGCGCCAAAGAAGTTAAGAGAAAGGAGATGCTGGAGAGTCTCGATCGTGACCCCTGGGGTCGCCCTTATCGTGCGGCGCGACAAAAGCTCCGCACGTCGGGCCCCCCCCTTACAGAGACACTCCAGCCCAGCTTCCTGCTGGAAGTGGTCGAGGGCCTTTTCCCGCAGCGGGTGGAGCACACACCCCCGTCGATGGCCTTCATGGTCGCAGACGGCGGGGGACACGAGGACAATGTTCCGCCCGTTGGGGAATCGGAGATAGGGGCGGTCGTTCTACGGATTCGCTCTAAGAACACCGCCCCTGGGCCAGATGGGATACCTGCCCGAGTATTGGCATGAACCCTCGACCACATGTCGGACCGCCTCAGGGAGGTCCTGAACGCTAGTTTGGCGTCCGGACGCTTCCCTGAGTGCTGGAAAAGCGGGAAGCTGGTCCTATTAAGGAAGCCGGGGCGGCCAGCCGAATCGGTAGCGGCCTATAGGCCCATCGTGTTGCTGGACGAGGCGGGTAAACTGTTTGAGAGGATACTCTCTGCCCGCATCGTCCGGCACCTCCGCGAGGTGGGCCCCGATCTGTCGGACGCCCAATTCGGTTTTCGAGCGCGGCGTTCGACAGTCGATGCTGTGTTGCGCCTGAGGACCGTTACCGAAGAGGCGGTGGGCTGTGGCGGCGTGCTGTTGGCGGTGTCATTGGACATAGCCAACGCATTTAATAGTCTGCCATTTAGCTGCATCAGGGAGGCCCTCCACTACCACGGGGTGCCAGGGTACCTGAGGCGGCTTGTGGCAGACTATCTACAGGAGCGTACTGTCATGTACGAGGACCGAAGCGGTGTTCTGAGGCGACGGCTCATGTCGTGCGGTGTTCCGCAGGGGTCTGTCCTAGGACCACTCCTGTGGAATGTGGGGTACGACTGGGCCCTTCGAGGTCGTCTTCCCCCCGGGCTGGGCGTAATTTGTTACGCCGATGACACATTGGTCACGGCCCGGGGGGCCAACTTTCAGGAGGCGGCGCGCCTGGCCACCGTGGGAGTCTCTTTGGTGGTCGGGCGCATTGAGGCGCTGGGTTTACGGGTGGCCCTAGATAAGACGGAAGCCCTTTTGTTTCATGGGCCCCGTCGTGGTCCACCCCCCGGTGCTTCTATCGTAGTCAATTCGGTCCTCGTACCGATTAAGGCCCAGATGAAGTATCTGGGCCTGATCCTCGACGGCAGGTGGCTCTTCGACGAGCACTTCCGACAGCTTACTCCAAAGCTGGTCGGCGCTGCTTCTGCTCTTGGGCGACTTTTGCCCAATTTGGGTGGAGCCAGCGTCGCGACGAGACGGCTATACACGGGGGTTGTTCGGTCAATGGCACTGTATGGTGCACCGGTGTGGGCGGCGGCTCTGACCGCCCAGAATAGGGCTCGCCTCTGGCGCCCTCAGAGGATATTGGCGGTTAGAGCTATACGCGGTTACCGCACCGTATCGACGGAGGCGGCGTGCGCGTTGGCCGGAACTCCCCCGTGGGATTTGGAGGCGGAGGTGCTCGCTGAAGTTTATCGGCGAACGGCAGACTTTCGGGTGGGTAGCGGCATTCGGCCCCCGCCCGAAGAGATACGCGAGTGGCGAGAGGCCGCTCGTCGAGCCACGATGGCTCGTTGGTCGTCCCGGCTGGAGGCTCCACGTGCTGGCTTTGCCGCCGTGGAGGCTCTCCAGCCGGTCATCGCCGAGTGGGCAGGGCGGCAGCACGGGACCCTTTCCTTCCGACTGACGCAGATTCTTTCCGGGCACGGTTGCTTCGGGAAGTATCTGCACTCGGTCGCCAGGAGGGAATTGAGTCCCGCCTGTCACCACTGCGACTGCAGTGAGGACTCGGCTCAGCACACGCTGGCGGTTTGTTCCGCCTGGGCGGCGCAGCGTGGGGTCCTCACTGCAGTTATTGGAGGAGATCTCTCGCTACCGGCCGTAATACGCTCCATGGTCGGTAGCGACAGTTGTTTTACCGCGGTCGCAACCTTCTGCGAAGACGTAATTTCGCGGAAGGAGGCGGCGGAGAAGGCCCGGGAGGACAATATCCACTCGGACCCAATTCGCCGCCGGCGAGCCGGGCGGCGGAGGCGCGCATACCAGCGCCTCATGCCGCCTTGAGTGTGGCCGCGGGTGGACGGGACGGGTTTTCCCCTCCATCCGCTACAATGGCCAGCCGCGAGGAGGCGACGTCCGCGTGTGCCGTACGTCGCCTAAAATAGAGAGTTTACCCATAGATGGTGCCTGCATTAGCGGGCAGGCGCTGGGAGGGATCTGGATGTCGTAATAACAGCTGTTCCCGGTCCCTCCTATGTCAGGCGCAGAGTGGCACACCGTGTGGTTTTAGTCGGTCCGATTCCGACACACCGCCCCGCCGTAAACCCCGGTGGGGTGATGGCCCGAGGGGGTTTCCACACGTTAAAAAAAAAAAAAAAAAAGTCTCGAAAAGTGAAGTTCACGCAGTCCTAGTAAGTGAAGTTAATGCAGTCTCGGTGTATGAACTCAACGAAGACACGCTGAGTGAAGTCAACGCATCCCCGATTAGTGAAGTTTTTAACGGGTGGAAACCCCCTCGGGCCGTCATCCCACCGGGGTTTACGGCGGGCTGGTGTGTCAGAATCAGACCGACTAAAACCACACGGTGTGCCACTCTGCGCCTGAGATAGAAGGGATCCGGGAACCGTTGCTATTACGACATCCAGATCCCCGATTAGTAAAGCTACCTCAGACCTTCTTTTTAATTTTTGACTCAAAGGGCAACCATTGCCAGCGGTAGTCAGTTACTACCAGGTGACCCTCATCTTCATAGCCTTTATTATTGCCAAGATTATTTGAGTAGGCTTCTAGTTTAACTGGTTTTACCTAAATATCAGTTTTTTCTAGTCAGTATATTTGAGGGCACTGACTTCCCAACGATTGCTATAGATGTTTATGACAACCAGAACTGACGGTTTAACGAGTGTTCCGATAAACAGGTGTGGACACTTTAGTCACTTTGGTAGGTTTAAAAAAAAAAAAAACACCGTCAACTTCCATACTTTGAGCTGTTTTAAGGAATTACTTGTAAGAAAAATCCAATAACACTTTTGTCCGACCCAGGAATCGAATACGAAACCTCGTTTGGCAGACGCATCACTAACCATTGGACCAACGAGGCAGGTGCCATCTTCTGACCCGTTTGCGTATTTTCATCCTTTTTCCTAAAAAGAAATTGCAACAATGTGTCATATATCTATTGAGTTTTTTATTTCAAATGTATCATAATCATAACATTCCCTCGAAATATGTATTAGTATGATTAAACACACAGTTGTCTAACTTAGCTCGACAAGTGAAAGATACAAATGATCCACATGTTCTGGCGTCATTGGACTGAACTATGTACTCAAGGAAATATGAAGAAGTTTAATATTCGCTGAAATTTACATGGTATCATTACGTCATGATTAATGACGTCACACTGGCAGTTCAATTTGGTGTAAACCGAATACTGTGCCGCTTCGATTGTTAGTAGGGTGACGAAGTTATGAGGAAATACAAATTTTTTCGTTATGAGGATCAATATTTACAGTTTTTATTTTATACAACTTAATATTTTTAAATTTTATTTTAATTAAATTTTAACATATACTTAAAAATCATACAGTAATATTAATCATGAAAAGAGATTGTAAAGTTGGGCTCAACTGTTACAGGCCTATTAAATGGCAATCTATATTCAAAATAAATAACGTTTTTTTAATAATGCTTCCAAAATAATTAGTTAATGATTTTATGGGGAATTTTTTATATTTGCCTTAAATATACCGGTTCTGACTTCCAGGTAAAATATCAGTTGTAGTGATTCAAATTATCGTTTATATTCCTAATCATCAATCCAGGAGTGTTAACTTTCACCGAGTGAAATACAAGTAATTACGTTGGTAAAATTGCTAAAAAAAAAAACACTTTTCAGGTCAAATGAACGATAAAAATTACGGAGCTTTTAGTTGGATTGCTTTTGGAGTAGGTGTTAACAATGTTGTAATTGGCTCTTAGATGATTGACGGTAACTGACTGCACGGTTGACGTAGTGGTTTAAGCGGCCGCCTCGCTGCTTCCTACTGCAGTGCTGTGGGTCCGATCTCCACATGGAATATCACTTTATGTGATTCACAAAAAAAATGTTCTAAGCCTGGCTCTTATTTGTGTCCGTCTGTTGTATGTTTGGCAAGTCTTTCGACTTGTTTATAGTTGTAAGTTTGTATGTAAGCCACGTATTGAAATGATGAATAACTTTTTTAGACATTTTAGTTACTTTTAACTCATTAGATTACCGTCATAAATCATGATAGTAAATTATTAAAAAAGCATACAATTATGTACCGAATACATTATATGACTTATAACTATGTTAGATATTAACTGTGTCAGTTCTCTAAAATTGTGGTTACCCTATCGTTCCAAACAAAAAATCCAACAATATTTATCCATAATAAGTATTGCATTCGTACCCCATAAATCAGTGAGAGTAGTGACATCCGAGTTTTTGACAAATGGCCCGCAGAAACAAGTGACATGACGGCCAGGATAAATGGCGTGTAACTGGTGCGCTCACCTCATACGAATATGAGGATATGAAGATGCTTTGTTTTTACTTTGCTTAAAGATTAGTGAAACGAGAGAAATTTAGGCTTAGGACACACATTAGACTACGGTGAATTTGCGCGAAGCTGAACAGTTTTCCAAGAAGTTCGTTCTGAGTGTATTATCGTTATTCTATTTAAATAATATCAAGTCACACTAGCAAAACAAAAGTAAACCTCTTTTTTAAAGATTTGTTGGTTACACATATATGTACCTAGTCTTGCCATAAATATTGTAATAAAGAAAAAAGAAAATTGTTAACTGCAAATAACATTTATTACTTTTACAGTGTGTCAGTTTAATACATAAATATAAAACAATTAAAAATATAAAAAGCTTATTCGAAGTGGTCTCCATTGGCTGCAATACAGTCCTTTAAACGATGAGGCCAGTTATCAATAGAAGCACGCACTCTTTCCATGGGAAAATTCTTCACTGCCAATCGTATAGATTGTTTTAGGGACTCCAAATTATCATGGCGTTTAGAGCAAGCTGTACTCTCTAAAACTGACCACAAATCATAATCCAGCGGATTAAGATCGGGACTAGACGACGGCCAGTCTTCAGCTCTGATGAAGTCCGAAACGTTCGATTCCAACCAAGACTGCGTGGACCGAGCTTTATGACCCGGCGCCGAGTCTTGCTGGAAGGACCATACTTGGTTATTGAACATGGTGATGTTAAGGGGCTTAACTACCTTCTCAAGAATGGTATCTTGATACACTTGTGCCGATGTTTTGATACCTTTTTCACAAAAATATGGCTCAGTCACTCCTTCATAGCTAACACCCCACCAAACCATCACTGAAGTCGGATAATGTCCACGTTGCACTCTGTCGACTAATTGGGAAGCTTCCTTAGAGCTTTGAGCATAAATACGGTCATTTTGTTTGTTAAAATGTTGCTCAATTGTAAAAATTTTCTCATCCGTAAACAAAATTTTTCTGTGACCTCCCTTTGCGTACCGCTTCAGTAGTTGTTTCGATTTTACCACCCTATTCTTCTTTAAATTATCAGTTAAGAAATGGCCAGTGCGTCTCTTATAGGCTGCAAGTCCTAAGTCATCTTTTAAAATACGCGACATGGTTCTAGGTGCTATCTTCATTTCCCGAGATAAAATCTTTTGCTTTCGGACAGGATTTCTTCGAATTCTTTCCCTTACTGCTTTGACCACCTTTTTCGTACGAACACTACGTGGACGGCCAGATCTTTTTCTGTCACAAACAGAGGAGGTCTCATTGTACCTATTAATAGCCCGGTACACAAACATTTTACTAATACCAAGTGTATGGAGAGTTTTAAAAATTGCATTTGGCTCCATACCTACTTTGTGTAATGCTATCACACCGATTCGGTTCTCTTTATCACCCCACACCATTTTAATATCGCAAAATATTTTACAATGTATTGGCGCCAAAATGAGAAAACACAATGAACAATCGTATAAAAATGACAGATTCGAAATTCAAATGTAATATTTTTTTATAATTAAGTGTAACAGTATTTATGGCCAGACTAAGTATATATAATTTTTAATGTGAAATACATCGTTCTTTAAAACAGTAACGTTACCTTTTTTATGTATACTATTAACAGCAAATTGAATTCAATTACGTTCAGTTTACCTCACTGCCATTTCACTACCCTTTCCTCATTACGAAACCAGCGGGACACTACCACGCAAGCCTTTTCTTCGAATTGATGACAGCAGAAACTACTATATTCTACTAAAACATACAATTTCGCTACATATTTGAGTACCTATCGCTCCCTGCTGAGTCGTAGACTCCTTATAGGTAGTAATGGGAAATAAGCGTGACTCGGAACTTTTAAGGTTTGCATTGGCGGTAAAGTTATTGGCCATTGTTTCAAGTGTTCGCTAGTGTGGCGTATATAAGCGTCTTTTTTAACTTATAGATAAACAGTGAATGGTTATTGCTACAACAATGTACTGGTGCTTCTATTATAAGGAACACGCGAATTCCTATAAGGAACACACGAAGAAGTGTGTTTTTATCTGGTTTCCAACACTTGTTGATGGAGTGTGCGTCGAAGACAGAGGCAGGTGGTGGTGTGTAAATATAATTTAAATAGTTATGATATTAGTATATTTGTTAACATTTTAAGGAACCCATCCTTAATTGCTGCACCTGGTTTGTTTGTTATATATGGCCATAAAAAGCTTTGAATTGATAATAGATAGAGTGTAACATAAGTTGAGGTATGATGGAATTAGTTTATTACTATATAATAAAAATCTCATGATAAATGAAAATTTCAAGAAAAACTTTTTTTGTACACACGATACATTTGGCACGGCTGACTGCCAGATTAGGTTCAGTTTCTAAGTCTGAGTGTCACTTATCTATGAGTGTGTTTAGAAATATACAATTTAAACTTTCTAAATCTACCTTCTACTCTCTCCTTCTCACTCCACTGGGTTTGTCGTTTCTTCGTTCTTCGTGCAGGCTATCCTTTCTTGGAACGCGCTTCCCCTCGAAGTCAGGATGGCTAAAAGTCGCGACTTGTTTAAAATTAAAGTGAAGAAGCTTTTCCTGGCTGAATTGGCGACGTCTTAGTTCATCACCTCGTATTATTTTATTTTATAGTATTAATATGTAACGCTGCACGGATATTTATGGTATTTAATTGTTTATGTAAGTATACTTGGTTATTTATGGTCAAACTAGTCTATATATACTAAATACTCTGTCAATTATTTCTTATCCT
Organism: Hypercompe scribonia; assembly: GCA_949316085.1. Lineage (NCBI taxonomy): Eukaryota > Metazoa > Arthropoda > Insecta > Lepidoptera > Erebidae > Hypercompe > Hypercompe scribonia. The sequence goes on from OX438989.1 coordinate 13,622,608, forward strand.
TAAGTGCACCTACCCCATATTTTCTCTGTATCGCCCAATCGGTTGACTGGCAGAAAATGCCTTAGGCATTAAGTCCGCCGATGTATGTTTTGTGCGTAAAGTTGTAAATAAATAAATAAACAAATAAATAATCTTTTAGACAACTTTTAGCATCATTTCTGTTACCATAGTAGAGGATACACCTAGTTTGTAATAAGACCGTTTGTAAGGAGCTTCAAATGGCTTTATTATTAATCTCATCAAAACTGGACATAAAATCTTACACTATTTGTACTTCTACAGTGTTACAGTGAGTATATTGTGCTAAAAATAATAATTAATACCCTAAAGCTAGAGCTTTCTTAGAGCTACATAGCTTGGTATACATACGTAGCTGAGACCTGCCTAGTTAAGATTAACGACGCTCTGTCGATGACAGCAAGGTGAGGTACTGCATCTATGTACAGTTGGTGCACGATATTAAATGTATTCCTTAGGATACACATTTTAAAAATATTTTTTATCAAATTAGTGGAATAAATTGTTAATAACTTAAATAAAACGAAATTACAAAAGAAAGTCTTCAGATAAAATTGAGGTTTTGGGTATAAAGGCGTGCATTTCAATCTTAATGTAAATAATTTACAAAAGTTTTCGTTGAATTAGTTATTTTTTTTATCTTTGAAGTAAACAGTAGATTTTGCATTTGTGTACAACAAAGTATCCATGTTTGTAAATGCATAAAATCCGTACAGAGGTCTGTAAGAGATCGTCGTGAGCGATAAATTTGTTTGTTACGTTAACATAATTTTTAATTCATTTTCTTTTGTTCCTATTGATATGTGGCAATAAATAAATTTGAAAAGAAATTGGACTATAACAGATACATTTTGCAATGCTTACATATCTCTAATAAAATATTAATTATCAAATTATAAGTTAGTTTATTCAATATTTAACAATACATTAACTAAACGCATCGTTTGTGTTATACTCGTGTAATAAATATTCGTATGAATAATTGTATCGATTATTCGTTTCTGATAGAAGTAATTATACTTAGATTCTTATGTAACTCGTTTAAAATGATTAACTGTGATGTATGCCTTGGCATCAGCCTGTGCCATTCAGTTTATCGTAGATGACTTGGCAAGTCTCAGTGGCCACTTGAACTGTCAATTAAAATATATTGAGCGACTATGATTGACGAGAATCTAACGCGATATCAAAGTGCTTTCGTAGCGTCAGTGATAGGAATATTACACGTGTTTTGGAATGACTTGAAAATCTCATCGTATGCTGTGAAAGTTGAGGTTATAGTTTACTCGTAATATTTTTTTTATTTAAACACCATTTTCATAAAATAATATAGTCTTGTAATATATTTTGAAAACTCTGTTCTTTGTATGCGCTTATAAAGTATCGATGAGAATTGATAATTTTGAATGTTTAAAGTTTGTACGTAGAAGGCAAGTGCAGGAAATTATTTTTTATAAAAGGAGCGATAATTTTGGAGATTATGTAAAAAAGCTATATAAAACCTTATTTATCATAATATAATAGCCTACGCCATAAAATTTGAAGTTATATTTTATCAATTACTTTTAATAGTCCCGTGCTGGATATAGGCCTCTCCTTAGAAAGGAGATTTTGACCTACTATACACGCTGACCAGACTTCAAAAAAAAAAAAAATGCAGTTTTATTTCCCTGCTTAGTTTATAATACTCTCTTAGTCACCTGTTAAAACATTCACGTAATGAATAGAGGTAGTGTATTCTTAATTTGTCACTTCAGGGACTTATAATTACCTATGAAATAAGACAACAGCGGGAGTTGGTTCATGGGCGGTAGTAGTCTGGTTCTATTTGTTTGCCACCTATATCACAAAAAATGTATTTCTAAACTTTTCAGCGATTAATAAAACTTACATAGATAAATATGTAAAGAAATAAAATGTAATATTATTTTGAATAAAAAAATTAAAAGTATATTCCTTCGAATTATTGTAATTTGTAACAACATTGTCATTGTCAATTTAAGTTTATTTTGAATCCTTAATAAATTCATCCCCCAATCACATTTACAACGGTTACATAACGTCAAAAAGGTACAAATACATCAATTTTGGAACAATACCAAAAACCGCTATGGCAATTTGATGCCGCAATAAAACGATAAATAACAATTGTACGAGATACATCGCTCGCACTGACTGTAAACCAAACCGATGATTAACAGATCGACGGTTAATATGGACGTCAGGGTTGGCCAAAACTTTAAAAAAGAAATATTTTACATGTGCAGTTTTAATGTGTAATAAAGTTTTGTTATTTGTCTTAATTTCTTCTTTTCTCAAAAGTCAATCGACCTGAAATGCCTTTTGACAATGTCACTTAAAAAGTCTTGATTTCTCAGTAATGTTGTCAACTTAACAGTGATTTTTGAGCTTCAGTTCGTATAGGAAATATTTGTGTAAATTAAAAAAAAATTAAATCGTTGAGTGTTCAAACGTTACTATATTACGAATTAATTTTTGTAATAAGAAATTTCGTACGAATCCTCTTTAGTTGTCTGAAGCCCTTCCTGTTATCACAACTTTTTATAATACTCATTTTAAAATTTTTAACATCAAACTTAATTCTTCGAAAGGTGAAACAAATGCATACCGATAAAACAATATCATTTAAGTAAAATAAAGTGTCCATGTGGTGACAGATTAAGAATACATAGTGTGACCACCCCTATTCATCACGTGGGTGTCGTAAAAGGCGACTAAGGGAACAAAGTATGCAAGACAACATCATTACAAAGAGAAGGAAAACTTGAAACAAACCCTATTCCAACCCGTCTGGCCAGCATGGTATAGCAGGCCAAAACCTCCTTGCTAATGAGAGGCCTATGTCCAGACTGTAAAAGGCAGTTGATGATGATGGTGATGAAAATAAAGCTATATATTTCTGAGTTTTGTCAAATATAAGGTAATTTAGATGATAATTTAATTTGAAAGTTATTGTGACAGCCCTAGTTCATAATCAAATTGTGTTCTGTATTTGGTATCGCTTTATTGCTGTTAAGGCGTTTAATCACGCGACTGGTATTGTAATGTAATGAAAAGTTCATTTGTCCCCTGTATTAAGCTTAGGTGTGTTTTGGCCATAAAAAACAGGAAAAATGAACCATTTAGGTCACGTATATTTGTTGTATAAGCCTGTTTTAGTTAAGATATAAGAAGCAAAAACTCAAAGCCGAATTTCTTATTGAAGATGAATCTGAAAAATTAGCCGCACCTCACTAGGCCGCTATAGTGTGGGTCACCACACTCTTGGACTCTATTCATACTTTCCATCAGGCAGAGTAGAGTCACTTTGGCAGGATCTTAATATAGACAAAAAAAAAACTAAATTAAACTAAAAAAAAACTAAATACAGAACTAAATATACTCATCCCTGGGATTGAAAGAGATTGAGCCGTTTTGGTGTCAGATGAATTATATTCGAAAACCTACAAGTATGTGTAGGAAATAAGGTACTGTTTTTAGCCAACAAAATTTACTTTTTTTTAAGCATGCCAAAGTAACTGTATTCTGCCTGATTTAAAGCATAAATAGAATCTAAGAGTTGCAGTCACTATACTTATATTTATGAACACTTATGGCAATTGAGTTGTGTACTCGTGTTTATGGCCAGCGAGTGACTTACTACTCGATGGTACGTCTATTCGTTTACTACCTATACTATAAGTGATGTAATCATTAGGTTAAAGTATAAATGAAAAAAAGACCGTATAAAAAGGGTTTTACCAAAAAGTACCATATTACCCGGCACTTTACCTTAGTCTTTGTAAGAAGTACCATTTACCACCGCTTACATTGATATTTATTGGTAAAGACTTTTACTATCGAAAATGGATTGCTCTGGACAAAAAAGGTTAATTTTAATATTCCGTCAGAACTCTTTAAAGCCCACCACTGAGTGTATACATTTGTAACGATAAACTAAAGAAAACATTCTTCTGTGATCCGTACAAGTAGAAGTTTGAATAGCGTGTACGAACAATCTAATATGTTTTAATGATCGTGTGATGTGATGGTTCTCAGAGTGGTGGTGGATTAAGAATACATCATTACCCTCATTCTTTCTATGGTTGTTGTAAGAGGTGACTAAGGGAACAAACTCCGCAAGACCACATCACTGCAATGAGAAGAAAAATCATTGGAACAAGGCCTATATTAATTTTTCTGTATAACGTGGTATAGTAGAGCAAAACCTCTTCGCTAAGGAGCGGCCTATGTTCAGCAGTGGACTGCTAACGGTTGTCGATGATGATGATGTGATGTTGCGTCAGTTGTTTCAGCCTTAAATTCTTCAGAGGTAGTGATGAGAGGTCATAGTAACTTTATATGTAAATAAAGAAATAATTATTTAAATTCAATTCAACGATAATTTTGGATTATATACTTACGTGGCTGTAACTAGTATTAGAAATGGTTAAATAGTATAAAAATATTTTTAAGTTTATTATTGAATGGAACAATCACATCAAAGAAATAATCTTTCCAAAGAGGAAAAATCTTTGAGATCTGCCATTAATTACCGTCGACGCAGAGAGGGTTAAACCTTAACCCTTTCTTTGAGCTCAGGGTAAAAGTACCCCGGAGCAATTTTTATGCACTCGTAAACTCTTTAAAGTTATTGTTTCTTTTTGTGCAAAAGACTTTGAAATATTGGAAATTATTAACGTTTGATGTTTGGCAGGCGCCTGTTCTATTATTACATTTTTGAAGATTTTTTATTGATGTCAGTGAAAGGGTTAAGAGAACTGATATTAAAAGCGTCTGGTGTTGAGTTTGTCACTGATTTATTAAATGAAAATTCTAGTAAATTGATTTTTTTCTTTTTGACAGACGACTTTTTTTTGGAATGTTCAAATATTTGTTGTTAAACTGCTACCTAAAGTAAATTTAGAGTAAATAATATTTGTACCGTTATCTTCAAAAACTTATTACATTACATACACACATTCATAACATCATACCTGTTTTCCTAGAGCGGTAGGCAGAGGTATATTAAACGCCTAGTTTTCGCCAATGTTTTATACGAGGGGGCGTTTTTAAGTTCGCGGAATGGAGGGTATTGAGTAATAATAAAAACACAAAATTATTTTTCTTTTTCTATATATTCCCCTGCAACACGAATACATTTTTCAGATCTTTCAATTAGTTTTTTTATTCCATCGAAAAAAAAAGTTTTATCTTTGTCTGAAAAATACGCCGAAACCGCCTCCTTAACCTCCTCATCATTTGAAAATTTCTTACCACGTAATTCTTTTTTCATTTTTGGAAAGAGATAATAATCACTCGGAGCCAAATCTGGACTGTAGGGTGGGTGATTCAAAATATCGAAGCCCACCTTATGCAGGGCAGCCAGTGCGACTCGGCTCTTGTGAACGGGAGCATTGTCATGCAATAGCAGGACACCTTTCGTTAATTTTCCCCGTCTTTTTTCTTTGATGGCTTCTTTTAACTGTTCTAAGATTGAAGCGTAGTATTCCCCCGTTATAGAAATGCCTTTATCTTTATAATCTATCAATAATATTCCTTCTGAGTCCCAAAAAATCGTTGCCATGAGTTTCCCAGCCGACTGTGAAACCTTAAATTTCTTGGGTGGTGCTGTGCCCTTTTTGTGCCACTGCATGGAGTCTTGTTTGGACTCGGGTTCATAATGATGAACCCAAGTTTCATCCCCAGTAACAATTTGATTCAATACGCCATCCGACAAGGATCATTGCATTCATTGCAGAGGTCCAAAAACGCACGTGAACATTCCACGCGCTGTTGTTTTTGCAATGGCGTGAGCATTCTCGGCACCCACCGTGCGCTAACCTTAGTCATGCCAAGATGATCGTGTAAAATTTTAAAAATTGTTGTATCACATTCCAAATAATCGATTTTTGTACAAATCTCTGTGAGTCTCATGCAACATGCAACAACAATGGTAGACCGGCTAACGTAATTAACATCGATGTACATTTGCGTCATGTACTTAGACATGAATTTATGGTCACCTAACTTCTAAAAGACGTTATCACAATAAACTTCTAAAGAATTGATTCCAAATAATCGATTTTGGTACAAATCTCTGTGAGTCTCATGCAACATGCAACAACAATGGTAGACCGGCTAACCTAATTAACATCGATGTACATTTGCGTCATGTACTTAGACATGAATTTATGGTCACCTAACTTCTAAAAGACGTTATCACAATAAACTTCTAAAGAATTGATTCCAAATAATCGATTTTGGTACAAATCTCTGTGAGTCTCATGCAACATGCAACAACAATGGCAGACCGGCTAACGTAATTAACATCGATGTACATTTACATCACGTACTGCCAAGTAGCTTGGTGAGTAAATAGAGATGTAAAAACTGCATACTTTTAACTGAAAACTGAACAGACAATGTTAGGGTTAAGATTATTTTAAGTTTTAATTAAATTATGTATTTTTTGTGCATTGTTTGAGTGTATGCAAGGTTACATTTAATGAGTGACGATTTAAGAATAAAGACGATTAATTGTAAGAGGCGACTAGGCAATAAAATATGAAACACAACATTATTGCAAAGCGAAGAAAAACTTGAAACAAATCTTATACCACCCGTCTGGCCAGCGTGGTATAATAAGACAAAATCTCCTGGCTAAGGAGAGGCGTATGTCCAGCTGTAGATTGTTAAAGACTGTTGATGATTGATGATGATGAAATTTAATGTGTAAAACTAAAAATGTTATAGATCTTATCTATGATCATTCTATTTATTTAGATTTGATCAATTTTTTTTTACATTAATATTGACGTTATTAAGTTTTAAATACCCAATATACAAATTAAATGATTTTTTTTACATTATACTCGTAAGTAAAGAATTTTTTATATGCTTTTATATGCTTACAAAACACAGCTATACTGTAGAATTTAACCAAGTTAATAAAAAGGTACTTAATACAAAAATACTAAAATAAATTAAGCACAAGCAAATTTAAGACCAATCTCAGATTACGTTCGGCATAATTATCTATCGACTTTTTTTTCTTATTTTTAAATATTAATAAATTATTTATGTAGTAATGTAGCATCTTATTATTTTATATTTGACTTTTGAATTAAAAAAAGACTGAGATCCTTGAGTTTATTTCGACGTTTCTTCTCAAGGCAGAAATATGTACATAGTTTGTACTCGGAAAAGCGTTTAGGAAACCTACTTACAGAAATAAATGGTTTTAACTTCCATTACGTTCCTGATGTAATATTTTGTTAAGAGTAGTACAAAAGGTCAATACTCTGAGTAACTCCACTTAGGTAGTACGGAGATATCAAATTTAAAACCTTTAAATAAATTAACATCAATTATTCTATATCCGAGCTCGGAGACAAAATTAAAACTTCTCACGTACAGGATTCTATTTGAAAATTGAACGGACAGAACAAAAGAGTGTTTTCTGTCAATGGCATTTCCTTTTGAAAATGGAATGCGGCTATTCACTCCGTGTCCAATGACCAACCGTCTGCTATAGAATGGTTTTAAAATGTATAAAGAAAATACGGATTTTTTTGTGCTGACCATACTATTGTTTATTTAAATCCGCCATGACAGTTTGTTATTGTTTAGATTTCGAATCCGTACCGGTGAGTCTGACAATTTACTGAGTGGTTTTATACAATTCGAGATACCAGTCTAATTCTTTGAAATCGTAAAGAAGTATGAGGTTTGAGGTTATAGGTGCATTGACAATATACAGAAAGATGAAAAATGAATATTATCTTATTGGATGTCTTTTTCTTCAATTGTATCTTATAAACAATCTTGTTTCATTTGAACAGTTAATTACTTAATAATGTTGAGTAGTTTTTCACGAAATATTAAACGAAGTATTCCTGATTCCATAAATTCAAATTATTTTTAAATTTACTTTATACTACAAACACGTATTTGTATTAGTGAAATTATATATTAATTAAATGAAGTGACGTAAATTTATGAGAATTGGAGCAATCACGTAATTAATATTTCTTAATCAACATCATTGTGTTTAAGGGAACAGGATAACTATTATGTATATATCATGTATTGGCTGCACGGATGGCGTAGTGAGTTAAGCGTTCGCCACGGCTCTCTTCTGCGCCTAGTGTTGTGGGTTCAAACCCAACACGGAACTATACTTTGTGTGATCCACAAATTGTTGTTCTGAGTCTATTTCTTGTAAGTTTATAAAGGCCCTCGTGATTCAGAATTTATTTCTAACGCGGGCGTAGTCTTTTTAATAAAAAAAATATATATATTTGAATTAAAAATCATATTACATACAGATATGTAAAGTCTTAGATACATGATCATAAACTTAAGTATTCCTATATACAGAGTGTAAAAAAGGGGGAGTTACCGAATGTCTTCTCCATCCGCTGTCCGGATTTAAACTAAATCGTAAACATGAGATCCCCGCACAGGTTTATAAATTATATTTTTATATCCATTCAACTAAATCACGTGTGTGACGTATCGTTTTAACAAAATTGATATACCACATCGCCCTTTCCCTTTATTCCCTATTTTTATATTACCCACTAAAGGGACAGAGAAATCAAAGGGCTATTTTGACATGTTGACAAATACGGGCCTGAAATAATATTTTAATACACAGCACTCAATCGAAATTGTACTTTAATTCGAAGACTATAGAGTGGAATATTAGACGAGCGTCTTATCAGTTAAAGGTTTTGATATTATCAAGGGATTTGAAGCGATTTGGTATGAAATCGAAAGTAGCCGGTATTTGTGAATTTTTATAAAGAGGTTTTGTGTAAGAAGCTTATTTGGGTTTTGATGGACAGGGTTATGCGACCTTTGTAGCATGTATACAGAGATAAATTAGTTGTTTATTTTTATAAATTTTGATGTAGCCAAAATTTAAAAGATTTTATTGTATTATTGTACGTAAAAATGATTTTTGTCTACGCTTTTTTGATGTCATCTTTCAAACAATAGGAAATGGATACTTTTTCTAAAACTGCGTTACATTGCTTACATGCCTACCTAATTACACAGTATAAACTCACAGTGTACAATGTTCACACTTACGTTTTGAACGTATTATATTTAACTCAAAATGTTAATTTTGAGTTATATATTTTTAGTTTAAAACATTTCTACGAGCGCTGGTGTGGTTTTAGGATTTCGTAGAAAATTATTGCTAAGGAAGATTTAGGGCCATGTAAAGAATTACTGAAGTATTAAGTGAATACATAACGAATACATTAAGCTTAAGAAAATTAATAGGGTTTGTTTTTTTTTTCATAGGCGAAATTTTGTAAATTGGATTTTGAGATTACGCTCTGCCGAAAATTAAACCGAAGTGCGATCAGAGAGGGTTTATATCAGATCAAAAATAGTTTTTCATCTTGATTGAATTCATGGCACATCGATCACAGAAAATTATATTTAATATCATCTAGTAATGATTGAATACATATATTAATATCCAGAAACTATATAAAAAATATTCATAATCTTTGGAATATTTTACTAATCCCAAAAAAGTATTAATTTTAAACGAAATACACACAAATAGTTTTCATGCAAAATAAATAGTTAATTAAATTACCATGTAATTTTAGATTTATAGAATTTTAATTCCTGTAAGAACAACTTACATGCACTGACATGAGATACAATTATATCATGAATATTATTTATTATTATTAAATTAGAATTCTAATCCTGAAACATCAAGTGAATCATCCATCTGTAATATGAACCTAAACATACATACCAAATCATAATGACAAGTTAATCAGACGTGCATTATACAGGCAGATACAATACCCAATCGCCTATATATTATGCAAACTCAGTAATGAGTTGCCGCTAATAGATTCCGTTCCACTGATTTGGCTCATTAGACACCACCAATTAGATATCTGTACATGATGTCTTAATAATAAACAGAGCCTACGAGTACATGGCTGTTAGTATACCTTCAAGTTATTTACCTAATTTAGAGATTTAGATTATATTATATTACTAGCTTTTGTTTCTGTTTGGTAATGGATTAAGAATACGGAGTGTCACCACTCATATTTATCCCGTGGGTGTTGTAAGAAACGACTAAGGGAATAAACTACGCAGGACAAAATCGCTGCAAAAACAAGGAAAATTTGATTCAAACCCTATACCAACCCATCTGGCCAGCGTGGTATAGTTGGCCAACACCTTCTCTCTGAGGAGAGACCAACATATACGCGGCTTTTGTCTAGCAGTGGACTGTTAAAGGCTGTTGATGTTGACGATTATGATGATTAGCTTTTGTGTGTGTGTGTGTGTGTGTGTATATATGTGTAATTTTCTCATTTATTACAGAAAGTATATGAAGATAGATAAATAGATTGACAGATGTTTATATGGACGTATAAAATACTAAACAAATTTTGATAAATATCACATGTTCTTTCATTTATTGTAATTTATCGGTTCGAGTACATTAATACACTCTTAAAAGCTTACACCCACGGCTGTTCGCGCGTATATGTTGGTTATTGTGATAAATACTGGCCTATGTCTTATTCTGATGTATAAGCTATATTATTGTAAAGGTACATCTAAATCCATACAGTAGTTTGTACGTACAAGAGTAACGAGCATCCATACATCCGTACAAGCTGTCACATTTATAATATACTATTTATAATTTACATTATAATAGATACAAATCGAACCACAGGTAAAAAGATCTTGAAAGATAAGAAAAAATCAAATAACCTACTGAAATATAAACGTTTACAACCGTGTGTATTTTAATTTTGAACTAGATACTCCTTGAATGCAGTTTACTTCTTTTATATTCTTTTTATTCAAACATTTCTAAAATATACAATAGTGTTCAATTGTTAAAAAAAGCTTATGCATTCCAAATACAGAATTTAAAAAAGTGAGGTACGTCTAAATTATGGACTAATTGGAACCATAGCACTGGATACCGTTTCCGGCATTATTTTTAGCTGAGCTGGCCCTCTAGAGAAGCTATACGCCTAGGAGAAGGTCTGCAGGATACCACTAATGTTATGTTTATGAATATCATCATAAATTTACGTTATTATTCAGGAACAACTAAATAAAATTGTAGCACTACTAAAAGGAAGACTCTTATAAATGAACTCTTTAGTTACATGGTTTGAATTGAACAAACTCAGATATATTTTCTAAAAACAATAGTCTAAACAAATCATCAGGACCATGTATACTGTATTTGCATAAATCAAGTACGCAATGCACACAGTATGAAGGCTACAAGTTAATAGAAAACGTACAATGGGATACAATAGAGTATCGGATGTAGAGTTTTGTTCGTATTTCTGTAAACAGTATGTAAACGACGCGACTACAGTCTGTTTGCTTTTGGCAGAGGATTGGGCTGGAAACACACGAGCTGATATTGTACATTACTTAATTTCGTGTACTGAGTTTCACTTTTTCGTGATATACGAGTGTAGTTTTGACATCAGTGTAGTGAGTTAAGTGGTATTGTTGTGGAACCCATCCCACATGAGATAATTCTTTGTGTGATTCACAAATTGTAGTTCAGATTCTGAGTGTTCTTTTTGACCGTTTCATGTATATTTTTAAAATCCTCAGTGGCACAGAATTTATTTCTAGTGCAGGAAGAAGTCCATTTAGTAGGTGTTATATATTAATGTATAATACAATTTGCCACAAGTTCGCGTGGACACACTGTGACTATATTTATACATATACGAGTATACCTTGTTTTAACTATATATTTTAACAATGAAATAGACATTAACTTCTTACAATGAAAATACTCTTGTCCAAGTGACTAAGATAGTGAAGATATAGAACAATAATTTTGGTAATCCAGCTTAAATATATAAATCACATAACAGTAAAGAAAACTGAATAGTACTTACTTTTAATATTTAACTTATATATTTTATTTTTCACAACCGAATATGGGACCGTATGTAGCGAACGGATTCATTTGTATTCATCCGCGTTTTTTCTGTTACTTCCTTTACTCTTTGCGATTGGGATGAAATCGTTTGTTGCGTCACTTATTCGATTCAGCTTGATTTTAAATTTCATTTTGTCAAAATTAACAGTCTATGGGCTAATTAGACTCAAATTTAAAGCACATCACTTATTTTGACGACTCAGCAAAGGACATCGACCACTTTGTAGGGGCTCCTGGCCTAGGGATAGACAATTTATTATTGAGGAAGGAATTTGTTTTTGCATCGACATCGACTAATAAACAAGATAATTTTATGAAGTTTAGTATCCAGTCTATTCTATAATAAAAGAGGTCGAAACAGTGAAGCAAACACAGTTACAACCACGGAACGTGCAAGCGCGTACTTTGCAAATGATAGGTGGCACTAAGGTTGCCATTAATCAAGTATTGCTATTATAGGAAAAAGAAAACTTATACTCGTAGTCATTTTATTTTATTCTGTAATCAGTAACCTTTTTTTAAAAAATAAAAACTTTTAAAGAAAAGCATGTTAATGTACTTTTTTAGTGTTTGAAAATATTTTCTAAAGTTGTTTCATTTGTTGCCCTTCTATAGTTTTTTCTACTGCATTCGATTATCTATTTACGTGACAACATAAATAATTCGTATGACCGTAAATCAAATAATATATGATATGTATTAGTGTCATACAACTACGTATAATTTATTTTATTAATAGATCGGCTGTCAACGTTTAGTCCAAAATTGATCGGTGTTCTTTACATTGTCTTACTAAAAACAATCACATTTGACCAAAATACAACTGTTTAGCCAACAGATGGATGAGTTATTTTAGATGAAACGTTGATTCAAATTTATGTAAATTCTATTGAGTGTAACATTACTTAAAAGCATTTCCTCAATCCTGTAAAACTGACAGATGACTAAGTAATATTTTCATTTATCGATTCATCTTGCGTAAGTTTTTCTTTTGTGAAGTCCATACGCGGCTTACGCAAACCAATATCGGTGCGAAATTACTATGCTTATAGAGTTAAAAATCTTTTATTTTATTCCTTAATAAACCATGTAATTTCTGAATAAAATAATTTAACAACTCAACTTAATGAGAATGATTTATGCTTGTACAGAACATCGACCACTTTGTAGGGCCTCTTCGACAGACATTGAGATCATAGTTTATTAAATATTAAAAACAAATATTTGTAATTTATAAGATTAACAGCTCGGCTGTCATTTTTTTTCTGTTTTAAGAGCCTGCCAAAGGGACTCTACTCTGCCTGATGGAAAGCATAAGTAGAATCCAAGAGTTGTGGTCACCATACCAATTGCAAATGCAGACAATGCAGTATGGTGACCCATACTAGGGCGGCTTTGTGAGATACTTTTTCACACCCCGCTTGGGGACGTAAAAGACATGACAGTCATCGTGACAGTGTAAGGCTTACACAGTTACCATGATAACTGTCACCCCTGCATCAATGCGCCTCCGGTTCTCATTCTAACCGAGACTAGTGAGTATCCTCTGGTCTACTATTTAGTACGTACGTATAAATTAAATAGTAAGACCGTGGTGTCAATGCGAGCAGAGACCTGCCATAATTGCACTCTGCCACTATGCACATATTTTTATAATTTTTTCTCCTATATCTGACACACTTCGTCATCTAGTTTCAAACTAAACAGAGCTTATACTTTGGATGCTAGATTCATTTCATTTGTGTATTTTGAAATAATGATGAGAGTAATTACATATAAAAGCTTCTGTAAATGAGAAAAAGGTTATCAGAAAGGTTTTTCTTACGTTTTTGTGTACTACAAAAGGAATTTCATGAAATAAATACTCCTATGGTTTGAATGACACTTTAGCGCTTAATTTGCTTTTATTATAAAAATCTCTTCAAAATAAATGATTAAGTTCAGAGGCACATAGCCTGATATATACAAACATGTATCAAAGATCATTAGCACTGCCATTAATACTTCGCTCTATCGCTCTCCTGCTTCCGCGACATGTCGCACAGACAGACAAATAAAAGGTGACTGATGAATGTTTAAGAAACCATTATGAGTGGGGTGTGATTTTATTTGTATTGTAACTTTACTAAGATTTATTTATGTACGTTATATAGGGTGGGCCACAAATTATAATATTTGAAGAAATCGTATAAAAAAGCCGTTTGATATATTATAAAAATTGTTTATGTTACAAGAAAGCTAATTAGTTGCAATTTGGTTTTTAAAAATTACATTGTCTAAATGACTACCGTTTTGACGTTTGCACTCTTCTAAGCAAGGACCAAAATTTTTGAATACTCGTCGGCAAAGAGACCGCGAGATCGCCGGTATCCCTTCGCTGATTTCTTCTTTTTGTTGGCGTGATATATTTGATTTGTTGATGTAGACACGATTCTTCAAATAGTCCCACAAAAAGAAGTCTGCTGGGTATAGATGTGGACTTCTGGGTGGCCATGAAATGTCGTCTCGTTTGAAAATCAGCTTTTCCGGAGACATGCCTTTGACTACCGGCAGGGATTCATTGGATATGTGACAAGTGGCTCCATGATTGTAAAACCACCCATTCAAGAACTTCGGTAACATGTTTGCACTGAATGTTACATTCAAATGTTACCGAGTTCTTGGCTCACCCATGTATTTGTATAAAAATATCAATGTGATTTAAATATATAATATTTATTTGTTTTTTAGAAGAAATCAGTAGGATCATTTCATCCCTGTTGTTCTGAGTGTACTCGTATATTTTTTTCATTTTACTCTCCTTTTTACACTACTAACGTCTAAAGATGTATTGTACTACAAGGCCAAGGTACATTTGACCTGTACCTATTTGAAAACATTAAAGTTCAAGAAGTCTACTAAATATATATCTTGATTCAGGAATGTGTAGTGTTGGATAGAAACTTTTCATTTGTACACGGCGAGTTACAAAAGAATATTTAAAAATGACAGATATGTAACATATAAAGGGTGGTCTTATTGTGAAAAGTAAACTTTCCAGGCAGTCTTAGGATGGTTCAAGTGATTAGGAGAGATAGTAGTTGGTTCATTTTTAGGATTTAATAATTCGAGAATATTGTGATCGAATTCATGTTTCTTTGTTTTTATTTTATATTTAAGAAACCCGCCAAATTGACTGTACTCTACCTGATGTGAAGCATGAATAGAACCCAAGAGTTGTGGTCACCATACTCATTGCGAATGCGGTGACCCTTTCTACAGCGGCCCAGTGAAATATGCTGTCACTTTAGGTTGGTCTTTTGTGAGAGGGTAGTACTGCCCTGGTCAAGCCGGCCCGTTCGTACTGAAATCAGCGTAGCTCTGCTACCTAGCGTATGTGATGAATATGAACTTGTATAGTCTAGCATAAATCAGGTTAATAAGAAACCTATTCTAGGGAAACTATCACAGCATTCTTGTTATAGCATAAGGTAAAAACAGTACTTGAGATAACAAAAATACTAAATAGTTTTGGTGAAAATGTTATTGTTTTGCGAACTCCATCACTCAATTTTCCTTGCAACAGTCCTCAATTGTTTATTTAAGCAAGTTTCTATTTAGTTGAAATGAAATAGTAAACTTAATATTCACCTGTGAAGTTAGTATGTGAATAAATCCATAATTAATCAAAGCACTAACAAAACTTTGTACAATAGAGTTCGACAGTTGAACCAAGCTGTGCTATTCTCAAATGGGACTAATCACTTAATGCAGGTAACGCCGGCTAAAGTTTGTTAGTCGTCTGTGAAATATTGAGAAGTTTGAAAGAGGTTGTATATACTGAAATGGTATTACCATTGGCTACAAATTATTTGACGTATGATGAGAAATTGGTAGGCAAGATGGTCCGACGACCTGGTGAGGGTCGTTGAATATGGGCGGCATGGGCCGGCTGTTGTGGAAAGCCTTTGAGGGGGCCTATGTTCCGCAGTGGATGTCTTTTGGCTGAGATGATGATAATGATGAAAAAATTCGCTGTTGCCGTAGTCATATGAGTGCGAAGAAGCTTTTACTTCCTAAACTTTGTTCTGAATTATTAAAAATATCATTAATTAGCTGGTACATCTTATTTCATATATTTTTTTTATAAAAATAGTTATTCTATTCTATTACAGAGTTTTCTAACTTTGCGCTATTACCTAAGTTGGATTTTTTTCTTCTCTATCAGATTTGGCGTCCAATCTTTTCCATTTTAATTTGGTGGTTGTATCTTTGCTTGTTTTTTTTAATGAGTACACACTTTTAGTCAAACAGGAATGCAATTTGTTCTACAAGTGCGATATACCGTCGAGTTCCCATAGTACAACTTTTCAATATAGAATTTGTTCCATAAAATCTCAATATTCTTACATGCAACTGTTTGAGTCTCGTGAAATGTAAAGTACCTGAGTGCGCCAATATTTTTGAAAGGTTCTTTATTTTTGGCAAATATATTGAGTAGGTATTGAGTGTTTATCTAGGGGAAAGCAGGGACTGAAGTGAAATAGAGATTTCAGCAATCGTGACTAAAATAACTCGCCTTCTCGTCTTGTAAACAATAGGTATTATTTTCAACAAAATATTTGAGTTTGGATTGAATTTGTACATATAAATAAGCACATGTACACGTTTATTATAATTAAATTACGCCTGGACACCGACTATATTTCATTGTAAGCAAGTCATCTTTACGTTCGGAAAAGGAAGTACTTTTTTTTTTTTATAGACAACGCCCGCACTAGGAATAAATCCTGTGTCGCGGGGGAGTTTACAAACATACAAGAAACGAACACAAAGAACACCTAAACCTAGAACAGCAATTTGTGGATCATACAAAGTTATTAACAATTGTTAACAAGTTTTTCATTAACAATAAATACATTTTTTAGTGTTTGCCTAAATTGCACCGTCATATTCGATTATAGAATTCTTGCATACTTTGTTTCCTCAGCATAATATTTCCCTTCCTACAACACTCACTGAAAGAAAATGGGTGGTGACACTTTGAATTCTTAATCCGTCACCACACGGAGACAAATATGCAAGATAACGTCACTGTAAGGAGAAGGAAAACTTCAAACAAACTCTATACCGACTCATCTAGAAAGTATGGTAGGCCAAAACCTCCTTGCTAAGGTGAGGCCTATGTCCAGGAGTGGAGTGTTAAAGGCTCATGATAATAATAGAATGATCAGAAGTTGATTATAATATCTCGACATATATGATCATAAACAGATACCTAAGTAAAACTCAATATTATTGCGTGACGGTCAGTAGTATCTGAGATATATTTTTTATTATGGCAGCACAATTTACTAACCCCTCTTTATGCTTTGATGCGTCTTGCGGCGGCAGTTATTTTACAAAGCCCTTGGATGATGTTCATATTAGCAGGTTTAGGAAATAAAAAATATATGTTAATGTAAAAAAAAATCAATTCAAGTCATGAAAATATCTTAAAGAAATTATTTAATTTGCTGTCTAACACTATGTGAGTATCGGATTGATAAGGCTAGGCCTCTTCTCTGGAGTAGAAAACACTTTGCTTTCAAACAAGAACAAGAAACAAAAGAAACACAAAATAAGTCCCTTATACGTATATAGAAAATATTTGTATTGTTGGTAAAACATTTCCCATTTTACATAAAACCATACCTATCTACAAACAAAAAAAAGTTGAGAAGTGTCAAGGGACACCCGGATGGAACAAAGTTCCTTTCGATTGTTCCGAAGTGAAGGAATTTAAGTAAAGAAGTAAGAAATATTGAACTAAAAATTAGTAAACTATTTTCTATTATTTTATTATTTATTATGTACAAAAAACCCGTATAAACAAAAATAATCATCGCCACACTACACTGTTCAAAGCAAAATAGAAAGGCGAAACGAAAATATATTGGCTTGCTTTCTATGAGAGAGAGAGAGACAGACAGAGAAACATGCGCACGCCGCACGGCTTACTACACTACAACAAAAAGTGTCGTGACGACTTTTCGTCTGAATTTTAACCGTCTAGCCTCCTGCGCAACGCGCGATAAGGAACTTCGTTCCAAAAATTAGAAAGTAAAGAAGTGTGGGTCAGTTAACTTAAATGTTTACTATACCTGTAGCAATTAAACTTTGTAGGAGTAGTCGTAGTCTGAACGCATCCCTACACTTAGGTTGCTCCGCGACCATCGGATTTCTTTGTCCATTATTGTGTAAGCCGATATTATTGGGGCACAAATTGAATTGTCATACAACGTATACACGCAGTCCCTTTATCGAGTTTTAATGGTCGACGCGCACGAACTTATAATATTTCGTTTGTTTATTATCTCAATTTATTATTTATCTGGGTTAAAGAAACTATTTATCTTTACTCTATTAATATATTTTTTTAAAATAAATATAAACGTCTACCAAAGTTGGGCGATTAAGACTTTTGATTTTTTCTTGTTGATTAATAAGCAAATTTGATCTAAATTAAGCTTACATGCATGAGAAAATAAAAATAGATCGACAGATAAGCTGAGAGCTAAATTTTTCTCCTTCATGCGTAATCATAATCCTTTAATAAAAATATGCTTGTTTTATTACATATGGTCTATCGTATTTTAAACGGACAACAACTTAGGGCTTTCTAAATACAATTTTTGATAAAACGAAAGTACTTCACGGACGGTTTTAAACTGTATTGGAATTTAGATTTAAACTTTTTTAAAGAGCCTACCAAAGTGACACTACTCTACCTGATGGAAAGTATGAATAGAATTCAAGTTATGGTCACCATACTAACTGCAAATCAAGAAAATGTAGTATGGTGACCCATACTAGGCCTAGTGTGATGCTATTTCATAGTAATTACATAGTTCTAAGATTTTCCGATTCTTACTTTTCAAAAAGTAGGAATTTTAATATGGCCAAAACCATCGTCATTACAATCGTACGCAGCAGGTGCAATAAACCACTCACAGCGCTTTTAAAACAAACCTTAACAGCCGTTAATAAAACCGTATCGCATTATATCCTCCAAAACGGAGCACCTCAGCTCATAAACTGTCCGATTCACTACTTAACTGCAGTTTAACGTGCGCGCCGTTAACTCCGTTCAATCTGCTTAATTGAGAATGGTTTCGCCAACCTTTAATGGGCAATATGTTAGTTATGCGAGATTCCGGCTTTAGTACAAAAGTAATTATTTTGAGATAATGGTTGATGGTACAAGGAACTGTACCTATTGATAGCTATCATATATAACAAGTTACGAGTGGTTTCATTCTTAACATGGAATTACCCGTCAGAAAGGTACCCAGTCAGTTGTAGTATTATATACGGGTAGAATACATTAATAAATGCTTTAACCAGTTTATGTATTATGAAAATGCATGCGTGTTGTCGTGTTTCATTGGTGAATGTGAGACCGGAGGCCCATTGATGCAGGAGTGACAGTTATCGTGCTAACTGTGTAAGCCTTACACTGTCACGATGATTGTCATGCCTTTTACGTCCCCAAGTGAAAAACCATCTCGCAGGGCCGCCATAGTGTGGGTCACCATACTGCGTTGTCTGCATTTGCAATGATTGTGGTGACCACAACTCTTGGATTCTATTTATGTTTTCCATCAGGCACAGTAGAATCACTTTGGCAGGATCTTAATAAAAAAAAAAATTGTAAGAACTTTTTCCTAGTTTTTTTTAAACCCGAAAACAAAAATCAGTAATGGAACAAAGAAGTATTACGTATTTTGACAAGTAAACAAGCATTTTAAGAATTGATAGGTAGGTAATAAAAAGTTCTATTATAGAAATTTTAAACATTTGCTACGACGTAGCACGAAAATAAAACAGAAATATATGTTCAAACATTATTTCACATACACTTTTCTTTCATACAACTATTTTTCATGTATTCCCCACAAAAATCCGAGAGCAACCACAATGCATGCAGCACGTGATCAGTTTCAGCGCACGGTGGTATTATGAATCATGGGACTATTACCATTGGTTCGAATAATAAAACGCACATTTCTGTATCTCGAATAGTTATGGTTTAATCATAATTCACATAAAAACACAGTTTTTGTTGTCAAAATTCTTTTTATAAATAAAATTGTTAAAGAATACTAAAAATGACGCATTAATATATCCAAATAATTTCAATTACTATGATACACTTGAAAAAAGGCACGTGTTGTTTAAGATATCTAATTGTTCAACAATTTGACTCGAAACAAGCGTACAGGAGCAGAATAGGACATAAACATATAACAATTGAAAAAAAAATCAAACTACCTTAGTTTTTATTGACATTTTTACTTCAGAATCGAAGTGAAACCTCTACGGCTAAGAAATAAATTAGCTATGAAAATTGGTACCGATGTCCGTAGTCAAGGAGTATACGCTACTTACGCTTATTGATTTTACGTGAATATTAACTATAACTATTGTAGTTACTCAGAAGTCTACAGTAGTAATAAAATCCGGGTGGATGTAGCGTGTTCTCATCGGTCGGGTTAAGAATCTGTTGCAACACTCCCGCTATGACAAAAGACGTGTCTAGTATATTGCATCGGTGCAACTCGCCTCGTGCGATGTGATTTATCATTTTAATATGAATGATCTTAGGGTTTGGTGTGTTATTGTTTTGAAAAACAATTTGATTTTTACACCAAATAGACCCAGTAACGAAAACCGCCAAATTTTTAAAATTTCTCTTTGCATGAAAAAACTTCAATCAAAGGACGGCAAAAGATTTTATAGCGTTTAAAAAACAGCTAACTAAAAGTGAAGGGGATCACCGCCATCTCTCTCTTGATCATTTTCATAGTTGTATATAAACTGGTGGCCTTAAAATTTCTGTTACTATTAGGGTTGTAGAGAAGTGGATATCATGCCCCTGCAACACAAATGAAGAATCCTGTAATCAGGTCAGGTAATCATGACTGGTGGGCCGTGGCCAGACATTTGATGTTAGGCAGTTGTAATAATATACTGATTGGAGTGAAAATAATTCATATCGCGATATAGGGTTAGCGGTTGCTCAGCAGTACAGCGTGTCTTCGTTAGATGGCGCTATAGTACGTTTTTATTGTCATATGTGGAAATCACCACGAGCTCTAACATTGTTTCAATATTATAAACACAAAATTATGAACATCTTACTACATACCTATATAACCAACCAATGTAAAACTAAGTGTCTTTTAATGCAAAGAGAAATAAGAGTTACGTATTAAATGGTTGCATAAACTTTACAACAACATTTGATATGCAAGAACATTGGGTGACTAATTACTTGGAATACTACCGTTAATAAACGTTAAAACTTGTCTGTTTTCACGACAAGATAAAACGCCTATGTCTGTTGTGCTAAAGGTGTCAACATGCTGATGTTACGCTACGTCAATCTGATATTATGCACATTCTTATTCGAATTCACATATAGAGTCGAAAGTTTGTTCGTTTCGTATTTATGCACTGTGCCGATTTTCACATACAACGCCATCTAGCGAAAGTACATCAAACTATGGAGTATAATGAACTAAGAAGCAAATACTAATCCTGTATCGTGAAATAGAGATTCTTGTGGCGATTAGTATATATACAACATACCAATTGCAACTGTAGGGCCGTGGCCCGCCAGGCATGATGCGGTCGGAGGATCCTCCCTTTGTGTCGAAGGGATATGACACTCGTCCCTCCACAGCACCATAACATGTTCATTGAATTTATAAGTCAGATTACGCTAAAATTTAATAAATAAAGTAGTAATTATTAGTAACAGTATATCTTAAAAGGAAATAGGCATGTTGCCGATGCATAAATCTGTATTTACTGATATTCAACTTTATAAATAATAAAATAAATCTTTTGGACATTTAACACACAACACCATCTAGTTTTCAACTAAGCAGGGCTTATACTATGATAACTAAACTGACTAATAGAATAATTATATACTTTTTTTTGTAAATACATACATATTATTCATAGAAAACACTCGAACTTCGAAACAAATATTTGCAGATCATACAAACATTTGATCCGACCCGGGAATCGAACCCGAGACTTCAAGCACAGCAGTCGCATTCACTACAGCTAGGCCATCGAGGCAGTCAAATTAATTAAATTAATCAAACATGCCGAATGCAACTATGGGTACAATTTTTATAGGTTTACATCCACAAAGATGTTAATCATCCATATATAGATTAGGATATCCATATACCTAGGGTACCTTAAGAAATAATAGCAAGTGAAAGACTCGCGTTTGGTTGAGTGTAAGCTAAATATATATATTTCAACATTAACTTACAAGTTTACAACTCATCAGCGAGCGATGACTGTTTAAATCTTCAAATGTTGTGTTAATGAGGACTGCCAGGGGGGCGGTGTGAAGGGTGCAGAGAGGTGGCGATTAAAATTTCATCTCAACTTTACGTTTTCACTGTAATTACGAGATTAAAGATGAAGTATTATTATTATAAGCTTTATGTAAACATACTGGCAAGTTCACAACTAGGTTAAGAAAGTGTAAAGAGAACCCAAGTTTCAAATTTTTGGTTCTTTTCTCGAATTGTCTACTTTTCAAAAAAAAAAATTTTGTTTTGATACTTCTTGGTATATTATAGGATTTTTATTCCATATTTACGGTAAATTTATTAAGTAGGTAATACGTGTCTGGTATAAACGAGTTATAATATAATATTATTCTTAAAAAAGAGATGTTCAGGTACTTGAAAAAATAATAATAATAAATATTTCGGACATTCGACACACAACGTCATCTAGTTTCAAACTAAGCAGAGCTTGTGCTATGATAACTAGACTGACTGATAGAATATTTATATACTTTTTTTTGTAAATACATACATATTATATATAGAAAACACCCAAACTTCGAAATAAAAATTTGTAGATCATACAAACATTTGGTCCGACTCAGGAATCGAACCCGAGATCTCAAGCACAGCAGTCGTATTCACTACTGCCGAGGTAGTTAAAATGCTAATAATATCTTTACTTGTAGTTCTTGAAAATTAAAATATAAAATAGTAGAGGATTTTAAATCAGATAATAGATGTCCATCTCATTATCTTAGACTTTGACTTCTCTTGTTCTCTATTAACCGGTTACAGATTCCATCGTAATACTAAAAGTTACAGGGAAAATTGTTTAAGCAGTCTTGATTACACGAAAATATACAAATTACTTGTCGTTATAGTTTATTAATAAATAAACGATTTAATTTGAGAAAAATTATTTATTCATATTTCAGTACTAGAGCACCCTTTATTCCGTAACTCAACTCTTGATCGTGGCATCCAAAATATTCACATAACACAAACCAATAAAGCTCACACTCGCCTTATCAAACACAACACTTAACGATTATACGTTGAGATAACGTTAACGCGTATATTATGGTTCGTTCGCGCGCATTTTATACGCGCCACGGATTAGAGGGAAACGTTTACGTGCACGTTAACTTAACTACCGCTCGTGACTTCTAAGTGCTAATGAGAATTATGTTTCATGACGTAGGTGTTTGGAGGAGTCTAGATTTATTTTTCTGAGATTTGAGAAGAAAAAGATTTCTTTCCTTCCTTCCTAAGCTATAATCCTGCGGTTACTTCCAAATGAAATTAGAAATATATTTCAGTGCCATCTGGCGGAGACACGCTGAACTATGGAGTAACTGTATATATTGTATCACGATTTAAGAAGTTCCCACTTCTATAAGCACGTCTAGATCTTTCTAACATCAACCGTTGTGTTGACTCGCCAGGCATGATCACCTAACCTGTTCGAAAGATCCTCATCATTCCTTCACTAACTCAAAATTCGTGTCAATTAACGTATTTAACCTCCTTGCTAAGGTGAATGTCATAATTGTCAAAAAAAAAATTACAGTCATCCGTTATGATTTTAAGTTATATTGTGCACAATTATTGAACGAACTGATAGATTATAAGTAAAGAGTCCTGATGAATAATTTTAAATGATAAATAATTTCACTATATAAATGTGTAATATTTGCACGCAGAAAACGCAAAACATGATTGTTCCAATATTAAATTTGCCATTTTGCATGCTCTATGTATGTATACTCATGTTTTGAACAAATAAACGATCTTGTAACTTGTCATTACACATGGTTAATCGATTACTATGTATTAATAGCTTTCCCAATCAAGTAGTTCACCAAATGTTGCAATCATAATATGGATCATTCCGTATATCTGTACTATGAATGGCACAACTGAATTTAAGTAATTCCCTTGTATTATACCCAAGGCTATTTAACGAAAGGCAGGTAGTCGGCTATAGATATACAAAATGAATGATGACTCTGAAAATAAAAACTGGCGCATGTGCTTAAAGGTGATTTTTTCTAACTTTTGTTACTTACATAACATTACGAACAACAAACAAACTGACATGCTCTGGTAGTTTAGAGATAAGTAGCTCCTTGATCATCGTAGTCATCTGGTATAAGTGGTGAACTTACTATTCACAGTAATCGCGGATGATGACTGGTATTGATAAAGTTTAAAAAATTGTAATTCGATTACTTAAAAAAGGGACTCTGCTTAGACCAGTTTTGTACCTATAAATTTCTATTTCAATTATTTTATGTTTCGTCCTTAAAGACCCCTTTTCAAACTTAGTTTTTTATTTTGTATAGCAGATTTCTCTAAAATATTAAAAATGTTACTTTTACATTAAGTGTGTTAATTTGAATATAAAACTAACTTATTTTTCCTTTTTTTTTGGAACGCTGTGTAATGTGGAAATTATATTACTGAATATTACTTATTTAAAGCGGCTTAGACCTTCGACTTAGCAGCTATATACACTATGGGCGTGCTATGTAATTTTGATTGCAATGATGAACAAAAAGTGTATAAAAAAAAAGTGTGCCCCACTTAACCTACCTTTGAAACACACTTTTATAATAAATAGCTTTAAATAGCGAACACAAAAATGATAAAAGATTCTGTTAAAAATTTAACATTTCTCATAATAAAAGCAATTAACACATCGTAAAGCTGAGGGTACAACGATCGAAATGAAAAATAAAATCACGCTTATAATGACAAAGGAATTTTCTCTTTGACATGATCACGCAACGGATCGACGCGCACTTTGCTATCATATCTATTAAAATTTAATAATTTGCGCCTATTCTCTTTGTCACATGTACGTCGTTTGGAGTGTTTGATACGTTAATTTAGATTAAGGAATGTTTTTGATTTATATTTGTGTATACAAGTAAATATGAATCGATTATTCATTAAAAAGTTAACATCGACTCTCTAATTACTCATCAAATAATTGAGTTTTGGTAAAATTTATAAACACTATTATACTGACATGATAAATATCTTAAAGTTCTACACACACATGTATTAGTATAATTAGAACTGAATTCATTATAATATGATGAAAAGTTAGTGCTTGTTTTGTTTCAATTAAAAAAGGTTGGGTTTTTTTATTTTACCACCACCTTCTAATTACTTTTATTTTAGAATATACTAAGGTATTCAGTTTTAAGGTATCTTATTTAATTGTGATTTTTTGTAATTAAAAACAAATTTACTGCTGTTTTACTTAAATTTTAGATGAGCTATTTGAGTATATCAGTAAGGGAATACACAAAAAAGGTCACTCATAATTAATTTTAATGACTGTTAATTATTTTGAACTATTTCCGTAATTCGAATCCACCTATCCAGCGTGGTATTAAAAAAAAACTGAAACTAACTACTTCTAAATTAAAACTTCCTTGCAATTCCCAGCACCGGACTGCTAAAGGTTGTTGATGATGATGATGATACATTTAAATTACCTACAAGTTATATAGGTAAACTTGACCGCTTAATAGTCTACCCTTGAACTTACCCTGGATATAGAAAGGAGTTTTTGGCCTACTATATCAAATTATGCAAATGGATAGAAACAGCGTTTGCATCACGTTATCCTTCTCTACTGGACTATTCTGTTATGTAGTTTGCTCTCTCAGTCGGCTCTCACAATACTCACAGGGGAAAATAAAGGAGATACTCCATATTTTTAATCCATCACCACACAGACGAGAACATATTAATGAATTCTTAATATTCTAATGAATCACTAAAAAGAAACTAAACTAAAAACTGTAGTTATTCATTAATGTAATACTTTCTTTTTATATGACTAACTGGATGGATACAGATTGTCCAAGACCAAGATAGTTGGCACTATTTGGGGAGATCTTCGTTCCGCAGTGGACGGTTGTAGATTGCTTTGTGTGTTTTTATTTCAAACACTCCCTTCTCAAATCATTTAAATACTTTTGTATAATTAATCAACAGCAAATTGACAATCAAATCAACTTGTATATTAAGATAAACCAGTGCACGCTACCGTATTTGTTAATATTGAATAAGTAACACTGTTTATTGGAAGGAGGGAGGTGAATCGATTCCTATTAGAATTTGAAACATTAAAAAAAAATAACTAACACCGTGGTTACGAGCACTGGTACCATATATCGTTCAGACACGTCCTATATTTTCTTTTAAAATATATTAATTTTTTTTTATTAATCAATAACCGTATTAATTTTTAAAAGAATGATCGTTTTGCCAATTTACCACTATTAGTAGACGTTTAACGTTATGTAGTAATAGTTATGCTCAGTGGCTTCGTTCGCGTTATTGTTTCTAACTTTGAAAAAGATAAACTTCAATACAAACATTAACCCGTCATTTTACCCAGTTAAGCTGAAATTTTCAAAAATCTTCCGTAGTTTAGTTTTAAAAAACCATTTTAAGTTTGTAATCTCAGCAGTTTAGGTTCTACGTTGATAAATCACACAGGGTAATTAAATTTATATGTAAGGACATATAAATTTAATTACACAACCAGTCAAGTTTCTAAACCTTCCATTGGGCGCTGCAAGGTTCATAGTTTCAAAATTGATTTACTATCTGTACTGTTATTGTACTATTGTACTATTATTTTTATATTATATAACAATCAGATTTATTTTGGTAAATTATTATTTATCAAAAATCTTCAACCAATGTTTCCTGGTAGAAAATCCAAACTATCTTATAGCAAAACATCCATAACTCGAAACCCAAAACGAAGCTAATAAACGAAAAAAATAATAGAGGGATAACATTACATCAAAGCTTTTATATTTGTCCAATATGCTTTGGATTTCACTCAATGGAAGGTCCGAGAGTAAATTAAATTGCCTCCCCTTCCATTTTAAAGGTCTTCTGTGTCCGAATATTTCTTTTTTCTTTTAAAATATCGCGTTACGTGTGTTCGCGGCTTTATTTTGTCTTATTATTTTTTATTGGGTTTCGTTACACGTAATGCGAGAAACCCTAGAAGGGAGTTTTTGAGAAAATGTTTAGATTTTACAACAAATTGAGGGGTTGTTATTCCTTGTTTATGGAAACTTTATATATTTCGCATATTGTTTGACAAAATAGGATGAATTAAAATTTTATAGCTCGTTAAGTAACAACCAATTATTAATATTTAAATTGTGTGTAGGTGTTTTCATCTTATGTACATTAATACTGTTACACCTATATCCCGTAGAGGTAGATAGAGGCTTATTTCATACCTATGTTTTGAAATTATGAATATAGTTCAACTTATGTAATGGAAGCAAATGTATAGCCGTCAACCGGGCGCTTTAGGTTCAAATAGGATATTGAAATGGTAGATTGGGGATAGATAGTAAAATGAGTTGGTATGATATTCAAGCTAACTTTCAGCATATAAATACTTTAACATACACTTTATATATCATACCTGAAATTAATGACCATTTAAAGATAGGGATTTTATTAATAATAAAATAGACAAGTCGATTGTGAATTGACGAAGCCATGCTATCTTACTTGTACTTTCTAACTCTTCTAATAACTACAAACGTTTAAATAAAATGCCTAAGTATATTTAACGTTATTGTAGAGCTCACCATTAGTAAACGGAACCATCTGTTTGTTTAATCAGAGGGCATTCCTATAAGAAAACGTTTGAAAATGTTTTCCAACCACGCCACAGACACGTGTTAAAATGTTCATACAAAAATGTTACACTTTTCAAAAGTCTTTGAAGTTTGAGAACCAGTTAACTTAATTTAGGCACAACTGAAGATTGAAAATGGTTTAATCCTAAAACAATATCTACATTTCTAAACAAAAGTTAGGATGGCAATACCGTCTAAAACCCTTCACATTTCAAAACCAATTCACTCACGGGTGCGCAAATGAACAATACTCGTATTTCGTGGCTCAACACTACCTAACTCACCTTAAAACTACATTACATTCCAAACCTTCTGTTCCTTAATTTGAAAGACATAGAGTTCAGTTTTCTGTATGTTTTTCTTTCCTGTGTGTAGTGCTAATGTTGCAACACGACAATTAACCAACGAATTCTACTTCTATTTGTAAATGGATTGGATTGCCTTGAAGTAGAATGGATGGCGATTGTTCTTGTGCGTCTGATTGTTATTGTTTACAGTAATTTGTCGATAGATGTAGACACTTTAAATGTAAAAGCTCATATTAATCAGGTACTCATCAATGAATATTCAATTAGCGATAAATTTTTAGACCTATGTATTAATATATATATTTGTTATTTGTTAGAAAAACAACGCCCACGCTACAATAAATCCTGTATCACGGGGGATTTCACAAACATACAAGAAACGGACACAAAGTATATTCAGACTCAGAACAACATTTTGTGAATCACACAAAGTGTTGTTCCGTGTGGGGTTTGAACCTACAACACTCCGCGCAGTAGAAAGCGGCGTGCGACCGCTTCAACGTACTAAAAGACCTAGAACAACTAGAACATACACACTACCAGTTATGACATAATACACTGGTTTTGACATGTAACGCTTATTTACAATTTTTTTTCGTAAACTACCCATTTCGAAAAAGAGCATTTTAGATCCAGTAGATACCTAATTGAAATTTATATTAAAAAATAAACACAACGAAAATGAAAATACAAAATATAACAACATGTTTTTATTTAGGGAGCGAGCAAATTTAAGTAAAATATCTAATTAGAAAATCTATTGAATATGATATTTCTAAATTTTTAGTAATTAATTGTGAATAAATTGGTAAAATCTAAGAGTACGTATAAACATTAAGTGGGAAAGTTTTCGCCGTTAGTGAAATCGAGTCATAGAGAATTAAGTGTCACTTCAATCTTTCTACAGTTGGTAACTCTGGTCAAAGAGTGATAGTTGTCTATTTTGTCATCTCTTGCTCCTTTGAATAAACTGGTTTCCTATTTTGCAGAAATAATTACGTCAATTGATAAAATATTAAGTGAATGGATCGCTGTGTGAACTTTACTGGCAGAAGTAACTCTGTTGGCAGAAGAGTCTTGTAAGACGAAGTCATTTTGTCAATTATTCTGTGGTGTGCATCTTTAACTGTAGGCAACTCAACAAATTAGGCCTTTAACCCACCAAGGGCACGAAACCAGATTTATATACCATTAGGTATACAAGTTTAGTTTTGAATTTGTTAAGTCTGTGAAGTTCTCCAACGTCATGTTTATCATATGTATTTTGTTAGAAAACATGATTGTTTAAACAATTCTATTTTAACAGCTAATTAACTTTTTAATTCATCGAGGAATCTATGCAATGTGCCCTTGGACTGGTTTAATCTCAATTGTTGAAAATGAATAATTAATACTTAATACATAAGATATAATTTTATTTTTATTTCCGTTTTTCTGTTTTTAAAACGTCACGTGACAGATCTTGCGTGTATGATCCCATATCTGTCAGCACGCAGGCTAGCACCTCTGCACATAACATCTCGCAGGCATGCCCAGCATAGTGAGGTTGCCATGGTTTTTTAAAAATATCGAAGAAAGTATATATATCTACGACTATTGCGTTATTAGAGTTCAGAGTTACGTATATTTAGTAAATAACAATGATACTTAATTGTTTTTTTTAAGAAAAGTATCGTAGAAAGTTGTACCTTATACACATACATGTATACCTTATTAAACTTACAAGTAATTTAGTATCACTCATCAAGTTTTTCATTTTGCCGTGTGTACGTACAGATTTGAAGTTACTAAAATGCGTGATACTTCAATCCAATTCAAACAAAAAATAAATATAAGTTCATATAAATATGTAAATGTAAATTTACTGTTATACTTTGAGTTTATTTTTAATTTAAACATAACGTGTGAGTTTAACGATGTTATTATTCTCCCTCTGCGAAGTAAAACGAAATAACGAGGAAAATTGCACAAAATCAACACTTATTATCTAGTGTTTAATGTACTAAGAATAAATTCTTCAGCACGTAAAAAAATAGAGGTGGCATCTTATTTTTATTAATACGATATATGAGTAAGTGCAGAGTAGGTTTATTTTGCAATTTATTGAATCTAAGCTCACGGTTTTTATCATCATTAACTGATACTGGTATAATGAATCCCATATAACTGAAAAATACACAAAATAATAAACGGAAAATGAGATTAAGAGCTCAGTAACCCAAAAACATTGAAAACTGTGCATTGCGGACATCACTAAGATAGAGTTTGAACTATGTATTTTTAATCTAAGAAAATAATTATTGTCGACAAAATAAAGATGTTTGTTGGTATTCTAGTATCTTTTCAAGGAATTGTACTTAAGATTATGTTTCTTAAAAAGACTTTAATTAATATGGTTTGTGTGGCTTCTAGGCGTGGCTGAAGTTTTTACACCGTATATGTGAAAACCACAAGTATACCACATCCACAAGTAACATACATCTTCGCAGCAGACTCGAGTCTCCGAAGAGACAATAGTACTTCGTTCTTTTATCTTCTATATTAAGGAGTGTAGTGACGCAATATCCGGGCTCGAATACGCTTTAGTTTCATTACATAACCTTCTTATCGGTCTACTTTAGTTTTCGTAAAGTTTTTGTTTGCTGGAATAATATTAGTTTTCTCAGTCGTTTCCATTTTCTTGTGTACATAACTGTTATCTTACATTAAAGCTTAACATATTGAGTCAATTTTTAACACAAAAATCACATCTATAATAATAATTAGAGGTTTCAAGTTGTAGGGTAAAAACCTCGGGTATGTAACTCCGACCTTGCAATATATTTTTATTTATTCCCTATTTTCATTAAAACATCCTACAATAAATTTTACAAGAAATCAAGTATGTCAAAATATTAAGAGATTTTTAACTGCTTGTTAAGAGTTTCAGTTGACAACAATCTAAGTGGTGATGTAAATTTACACACGATACACTTGAATAGGTGCTACGAATAATGTTGTAATAGTACTTGTAGCACTCGTAGATGCTCTACGATCTAGTGGAAGACTTTCCTTCTATATCCTACGTACGTACTGTAGAACAAAATTTGATAGTTATTAGGGAGAAGAAGATGATTTTATAGTTACCTAGGTTCAAATGTTACTTCAATCATACTTGTTTTGTTTATAATACTATGTACAGGTGGGCCACGAATTAGTTAAAATCTGAAAAAATCGCATAAAAAAAACATTCGATATATAAAAATTTGTTTATTTACAAAAAAGCTAACTGGTTGGAATTTATTTTTAAAAATTTATATCGTCCAAATGACCACCGTTTCGGCGTTTGCACTCTTCTAAGCGAGCACCGAATTTTTTGAATACTCGTCGGCAAAGAGACCACGAGATCGCTGACATCTCTTCGCTGATTTTTCTTTTGGTTGACATATTGTATTTGGTTTATAGATGTAGACACGATTCTTCAAATAACCAGATAAAAAGAAGTCTGCTAGGGATAGATCTAGATTTCTGGGTGGCTATGGAATGTCGCCTCGTCTAGAAATCAGCTTCCCCGGAAACATGTTGACCACCAGCGGACTCATTGGATGTGTGACAAGTGGTTCCATTTTTTTGAAACCATGTGTTACGATTGTAGCCAGTAAATTCCAGTAGCATCGGTTCCAAAAACTCCCATAGCATGTTTGCGTGGGATGTTAGTTTCAAATGTTAACGAATTCTTTGCCCGCCCTATATTAATACTAAGGTTTTACTGAAGGTTTGGTGACGTTTGGAAGTTATGTGAACTTGTATAGTAAGTTGTATAATAAAGCTGAATTGTTCTACTATTTTTTACGAAATATTTTTGAATGGCTTCGGTTGTGTATGTGGCATAGTAGTTTAAGCGGTCCCTGAAACTTATTCCACTGGCCTGAGTAGTCTTAGTTCGATCCTCACATGGGTCAACACTTTGTGGCATCACCAAATTATTCTTCTGATTCTGGGTGTTATTTTATCTGTTACATTAATGTATGTAAAGTTCTCTGGGACACTGGATATTAGGGGTCAGCGATAGTGTACGAAAATAAACTTACAGGACTAACACACACATAAACCTGACAAGGTGTAGAGCTTCTCGTGTGTGTAATATAAGTTTCAAATAGTATTATTAGGCTGTTACGTTTTTGTGACTCTTTTATGTAAAAATAAAATAATAAATATAAAATGTAAACAATAAAATATTTTGATGAAAGTGAACGAATCTTTCACGTCTCTATACAAAGTGTGTTCTTAATAAACATCCACTATCTTGTGGGTAATTTGCAAGCGAATACTGTAATTATGCTAAGTGCTGTATGGTTCAGGAGATGTAACAAAAAGCCATGATTAATAGCATCAGAAACTATCAGTCTAGACGGTAAATAATCGACCATCGTATTCGTACTAAGTATCGTGATTCAGCTTTATTTTGTACTCGACGATTAAAGTATATTGATGTGACTTGATTTTATTAACAAAAATTTACATTTACAAACTATAATTGTAAATTTTATTTATAGTAAATTGTAAATAAAATGATAAAAATGTGCAGATAGATAAAGAAGCTTCTGCTTCAGGTGACAAAGAGCGTGCAACATCAAGCCAGTGAGTGAACGAGAGAAGCATTAAAAAAAGAGACCTTTGGCATCTTATTTAACTGGTAACAAAAACATTTTAAAAATGTGTCAAGTAATACTTTTTGTAGTATATATATAAGTAATAACAGATAAATTTAATTAAAGGTTCACGTTTCGTGCTTCCTCAATTATGAGAAATCACAATACACATTAGCCACAAATGGTCTATGAAGATGAAGGAAAAGAAGACAGTAAAATATAAAAAAAACTACAATTAATTCAGCAAAAAATAATAAGCTATTACTTTAAAACTTGAATAAATTTTAGTATAGTTTTTGTTCCTTATAAATATTAAGTTATATCATCATCATCATCATCATCATCTCAGACAAAATACGTCCACTGCTGGACATAGGCCTCCCCCAAGGTTCTCCACAATAGCCAGTCCCGTGCCGCCCGCATCCAGCAGCTTCCCTCGACCACCTGGTAGTCGGACCACCTTAGGAGGGGCCTACCAACGCTGCGTTTCCCAGTACACGATCGCCACTCCAGAACTTTACGACCCCATCGGCCATCGTTTCTGCGTGTAATGTGGCCCGCCCACTGCAACTTAAGTGTAGCAATTTTACTGGCAATTGACTTGTGTCTTGACAGCGGCTTTGGTTCGTCTGCGGATCTGCTCATTCCTCATTCGATCATGCAAAGAATTACGTTGTATAGATGTTGTATATTACAAAAAAACTTGCTGTGTAAACCTACAGAAAATTAATTTCTATCAGCCTTCTGTTTGCTCAAATTATTAAGGATTGAGGAGTATTTAAAAGAAACAAACATTTTCCAATGATTTAAAATTAAATGAAATTCAATGAAGAGTAAGTAAAGTATTCGTAATTCGTTATGCCGATGTGCATCCGATCCATCAAACCTTTACTTCAAAGAGTCCAAAAGTTTTCTTTACAAACCTTGTCAGCAAGTTTCCTTAAAATGTTTATTGAAGCTTTCTTGTTCATTGTTTTGATTAATATCTAAATAAAATGTAACTAATAAATGTTAAGAGGATTCTGTACCCTTTTTAAGTACAAGCGTTATATGGGTTTAAATAGAAAGGACTTACTACAGTTTGCGTAGGTAGAAGTGTTACATATAATATTCAAGAATATTTTAAAATAAACCCCTTTATAGCATAAAATTAAGACGTAGGAGACCCATGCTATCGTGAAGGAATCATGTGTTAGCACATATGCGGCGGCCCCAAAGTGTACTATGGCATTACAAGAAACCAATGTTCAGCAATAATAATCTAGATTTCATCATTCAAACTCAGGATCCTTGGGGTGCAGTAATTTTGCAGACTGAAAAATCTCTCGGTTTATTTCAGTGCTCCTGAGGAAGTGTATATTAATCTAGGCTTTTTCAAAAAATGAAGTTAAGTTGTCTTTTAAATCAACAACAATACGGTTGAATTTCGGTCTGAAACGCAGAGCGATTGCAATCATACGTATCTGATTATCATCATCATCATCATCATCATCATCAGATAGTCTTTAGCAGTCCACTGCTGGATATGCAAATATATGTGTAAGTAAGACTTTGTCATAATCGGCCTAGTACTTTATGTGTAAGGACAAACAAACTCATATGCCTGTTTATTTCTTTACCAGGAAATAAAAACTGAATAAAGTTCCAAAAAAAGCAATATTAACTTTTTCAATGGCTTTAGCAACTTAAAATTATTACTTTAAAACTTGAAATCAACATGTCACCATCATCATCAGCCTTTAACAGTCCACAGCTGAACATAGGCCTAACCTTAGAAAGGAGATTATCATATCACCATGGTCGTGATTAAAGTTTAAGCGAGTAGGGTTTTAAATTTGTTATTGGATTTTATGTTTACAATGCCACATAACTGTTTATAGCCGTGAGAGGAATAGATTCATATGTATCTCGTCAAGATGGTCTGTTTTTACTTCATGCTATTACAAAAATGCTGTGGTGGTTTCCCTAAATTAGGTTTTTTATTAACCTGATTTGTGCTGGACTATATAATGATGATTCGGGAGAGGTAGGGCATAGCACGATATTTTCCGCTCAAACATTAGAGCAGCCCGACTGGGGAAGGACCTCCGCCTTACAGAAGACCACGGCCAAATAGCACAGCCTTTTTCGGCAGTGCTGTGTTCCTGTGGTGAGTAAGGTATCCAGAGCTCTAGAGGATTCGCTGTTTTGACAACGGGGGACCAGTGGTGCTTATAATACTGCTACTGGCTCGTGTGGGCGCGGGATGTGGGCGCGGCGGTCAGGAAGACCCGCTGAAACGGTTGTCCGCTGGCCGCCCGCAGGATAGATGGGTTCCCGAACCCAGGGATCACTACAACCTCCACCCTGGGAGGCCGAACCGCCAGCCTGCGAAAAATCCCTGCAGTAGTAGTCGTGCCGGAGGAGGAGACCGGAGTGGAACCCGGTTGCTGCTGCAGGAGGGGAGCGGGGGCCCTTTCGTACGCCGCGCCGACAAATCGCACTACCCGCATCAGCCATGTGCGGATTGGCACCGCCCCATTGCCCCCTTAGCTGTCAACACAGTAAATCCTCACAAACCAATTGAACCCCCCCAAAAAAAATGACAAAGAAAAGTAGAAAAAGAGTATCTACAGCGGCATCCTCTTCCACGTATATGGACTTCTGCAATATCAGGGGACTTCACTCCAACCTGAACGCAGTCCACCTTCATCTGGAGATTGCGCAGCCGACCCTCTTATTTCTTACGGAGACACAGATATCCTGCCCGGCCGATACATCATACCTACACTACCCCGGCTACAAACTCGAACACAAATTCCTGAGACGTGCCGGTGTATGCATGTACGTCCGGGAGGATATCTGCTGTCGCCGTCTTCATTTTTATGAAGACAGGGACCTGTCAGTAATGTGGGTGCGCGTAGACTACGGAGGTCAGACTCGAATCTATGCGTGCCTATACAGGTCTCATAGCGGCGACAGGGAGACTAGAGCACTCTTTGAGCACCTGCAAGTGACGACTGACAAAGTTCTTGAGCAGTACCCCCGTGCTGAGTTGGTGATTTTAGGAGACTTTAATGCCCACCACTGTGAGTGGCTAAACTCTCGATCCACCGACTTTGCGGGAAGGTCTACTCATGAATTTGCTCTGGCCCATGGCCTCTCACAACTGGTACATTCCCCTACAAGAATACCTGATATTGAGAGCCATGCGCACTCTTTGCTGGACCTTCTGCTGACGACGCGTCCGGACGACTACACTATCACAGTGGATGCACCTCTCGGCTCATCCGACCACTGCCTCGTCCGGACCGTAGTCCCATGCGCGCGGCATATTCCACCTCGCCAAGCCGATTTGCGCCGCATGTGGCAATATAAATCAGCAGACTGGGATGGATTGCGTGAATTCTACGCATCGTACCCGTGGAGGCAGCTTTGTTTCGCGTCAGAAGACCCCGACCCCTGCGCAGCCGCTGTCACTGAGACGATCCTGGTGGGTATGGAGTATTTTATTCCTAACTCATCAGTAGCTGCGGGAAAACAAAAGCGACCGTGGTTTAACCGGCTCTGCCAGGAAGCCAGACTAGTCAAGCAGACTGCCTACAGGGCTTGGACCACGGCCCGTGCTAATAAGGATCCGAACATCTCTGATGTGAGACGCAAACTAAATGCTGCCTCGAGATCCTGCAAAAAGACAATTGCCAGAGCCAAATTCGATTTCATCGGCAGGATTGGTGAGCGACTTATGGGCTACCCCTCTGGGAGTCGTGCCTTTTGGTCTCTTGCTAAGGCGGCCGAGGGAAACTTTTGCCAGTCGTCTTTACCACCATTGCGAAATGCCGATGGTAACTTGGCCCACAGTGCCAAAGAGAAAGCCGACCTACTTGGGCAACTCTTTGCCTCAAACTCGACCATGAACGAGGATGGAAGTGCGGTACCGCCTACTAACCCGCCGTGCCAACACTCTTTGCCGGAAATACACATTTCGCAAAGAGAAGTGCGGCGGGAACTAAACTGTCTAGACGTTCATAAGTCGAGTGGGCCAGACGGCATACCTGCAGTGGTGCTCAAGCAGTGTGCTCCTGAGTTGTGCCCTGTACTAACGCGACTTTTCGCGCTTTCCTACCGCAAAAGGCAAGTGCCGTCTTCGTGGAAGACTGCCCATGTGCATCCAGTGCCAAAAAAGGGTGATAGATCGGACCCATCGAATTACAGGCCTATAGCTATAACTTCCCTTCTCTCTAAGGTGATGGAGCGTGTGATCAACACACGGCTCCTCAGTTACCTAGAGGAGCACGATTTGATCAGCGACCGCCAGTATAGTTTCCGCCACGGTCGCTCGACTGGTGATCTTCTAGTGTATCTCACTCACCGGTGGGCTTCAGCTATTGAGAGTCAAGGTGAGGCTTTGGCAGTTAGCCTGGATATAGCAAAGGCGTTCGATCGGGTCTGGCACAGGGGTCTTCTATCGAAGTTACCATCCTACGGCCTGCCCGAGGGTTTGTGCAAGTGGGTGGCTAGCTTTTTGTCCGGCAGACGCATAAAAGCCGTCGTCGATGGTAGCTGTTCCGATAGCATGGACATAAACGCTGGTGTCCCGCAAGGCTCCGTGCTATCTCCAACGCTGTTCTTGCTGCATATCAATGATATGCTGTCCACGGATGGTATCCACTGTTATGCGGACGACAGTACTGGAGATGCGTATTACACGGGCCGAGCTAACATCCCTCGTACCGTTGTAGTAGAAAGTCGCGAACAACTTGTGTCTCAAATCGAGAGCACCTTACACAGAGTCTCCGATTGGGGTCGGGATAACCTGGTCCAATTTAACCCCTCTAAGACACAAGTCTGTGCGTTTACCGCTAAGAAAACCCCGTTCACT
Organism: Hypercompe scribonia; assembly: GCA_949316085.1. Classification (NCBI taxonomy): domain Eukaryota; kingdom Metazoa; phylum Arthropoda; class Insecta; order Lepidoptera; family Erebidae; genus Hypercompe; species Hypercompe scribonia. The sequence continues at coordinate 13,660,451 of OX438989.1, forward strand.
GTGGTTCCACAATTCCAGAATACACCCCTTACCATCTCACAGAGTATTGGAATCCTCGGTGTCGACATCTCCAGTGACGTCCAATTTCGAGCTCATTTGGAAGAGAGGGTCAAGCTGGCATCAAAAAAGCTTGGTGTTCTGAATAGAGCGAAGCGATACTTCACACCGGCACAAAGGCTACTACTTTACAAAACACAAGTTCGACCTCACATGGAGTATTGCTGTCATCTCTGGGCGGGAGCACCGAAGTACCAGCTTGAGCCTTTCGATTCAGTTCAGAGACGTGCTGTGAGAATAGTCGACGATCCTGATCTCACAGACGGTATCGAGCCACTAAGTCTTAGGAGAGACTTTGCCTCCTTGTGTGTGCTCTATCGTCTCTACAATGGGCTGTGTTCTGAAGAATTGTTTGATATGATGCCCACAGCCACTTTCTACCATCGCACCGCTCGCCATCGTCAGGGAGCTCATCCACATACATTGGAACCTAAATGGTCGCGCACAGTGCGGTTTCAGAGAAATTTTCTCCCGCAAACAATCCCGTTATGGAATGAGCTCCCTGCCGAGGTTTTCCCTGGAAACTACAGTATGGGGCTCTTCAAGAAGGGGGTAAATAGGTTTTTAAAGGGTCGGCAACGCGCACGTGATGCCCCTGGTGCCGCAGGCGTTCATAGGCTGCGGTAACCGCTTACCATCAGGCGGGCCGTATGCTTGTTTGCCACCGTCGTGGTATAAAAAAAAAAAAAAAAAAATATAAGTTTATATATCTCACAAACGCTAGGTAGTGGAGCTACCCTAATTTCAGTACGAACGGGCCGGGTCGACCGGGGCAGTACTACCCTCTCACAGAAGACCAACCTAAAGCGACAGCATCCGTGCTGTCGTATTTCGTTGGTAAGTGTAAGACTAGAGGTTTATTGATGCAATCGTGACAGTTATCGTGGTAAATATGTGAACGTTATACTGGCACGATTACTGTCATGCCTTTTACGTTCCAAAGCGGGGCAAGAAACAGCATCTTACTAAGCCACCGTAGTGTTGGTCACCATTCTGTACTTGCAATGACTATGGTGACCACGTCTCTTGGATTCTATTCATGCTTTCCATCAAGTAGAGTAGAGTGACTTTGGCAGGTTCTTAATATAGAAAAAAAAAAAAGGAAACACGACCGTTTGATTTTAAACCAGTTAAAGCCTGTGCTGAGTTAACTAGTCTGTTCGTAATCATATTGATATATTTCTAAAAACATTTATATACACATATATATAGATTATTCCCAGACACAGAACAAATGATCGTGCACATCACAAAACTATTTGTACTGGTTGGGAATTGAATCCACGAACTCTGGCTTATAGATCAGGGTCACTTGACCAAAAGGCCAGTAGTATAAATAATAATAATTAATAATAAACATTTCTGACACTTAGCACATAACGCAATCTGGTTTCAAACTAAGCAGAGCTTGTACTATGATACTATGTCAGTCTAATACTGACTGATAGAACATATATATTTACTTTTTTTTTGTAAATACATACATATTTTACGTAGAAAATACCCAAACTCCGAAACAAATATTTGGCAGGAACCCAGGAATTGAACCGGAGACCTCAAGCACAGCAGTCATTATCGCTAGTATATTTTCTTTTATTTGGCAAAAAAACTAATGTTACCACATATTTAACACCTAATTTGGTGTCGAGCGTATTTTTTTTTGAAAATTAGCGATGTGCCGTCGTTGACGGCAAGATCTGAGGAGACTTCATTATTATCAGTAAATATCGTATCATAGGTGGATTAGGGTAAAGGTTTTATATATAAAACAACATTAGTACAAGTGTGAATAATTAATTAATACAATCACATAGTTGATACTTAAGTTGATCATCTCTAGAGGTAAAAACATATTGATAGGTATTACGCGAAATATCCGATACTTGAATGGTCTCATATCTGTGTAGCGAAGAAGTATTTCTATGTCTTCTTTATCTTCTGAATCTGAAAATAATTAGATATTTAAAATATGGAGAAAATGATTATTTGAGTTATGTTTTTGGAAGTGATTAAATATGTATGTATATATACCACGTATGCAAATATATTGATTTCTACATTTGTTGCTATAGTCTAAACAATTTGAACAATATTGTCTTGGCAGTGTTTGTTAGATTCATCTTAATTACATAAGGGACAAGGGACTTAATGTATAACAATTATTGAATTAAAATGACCTATTTATTAATTTTAGTATCAATTCCCATATATTATATATTTCTAACAAGTCGATTTTTTTTTTTAAAAAGTTACTTTTGTGTAATTGTTCCAGTGTGTAAAGCTGTCCGTTGTGTTACGATTACGAATCTTATTAACTACTAGTATAACTACGTTATAGTTACTTACTTTCTTGATCTATTAATTTATGGAAGAGAAACAGACGCATTTTTTCAACTTCTGCTGAAAAGAAATCAACGATGACGAACGGTGAGAACAGTAGAAAGGAGATCTGAAGTACATTCATTATCACGTAGCCAAGAGATTCCAAAGGTTCCTGAAAATAATGTGAAAAGTTGTAAAATTATTTCAGTTACTTACTTCAGTTTTCTCACTTACACTTCTTTCTTAAGTAGCTCAAGCTAGTGGTTCACGTTCATTATATAAGTATGCAGTCAGGCTAGTTATCATAGTACAAGCTCTGCTTAGTTTGAAACGAGGTGGCGTTGTGTGTTGATTGGCCGAGACATTTATTTATTTACTTATTTACATTTTGATTAATATTGTAATATATTTAGAATTTCTAAATTAACATAATGCTCAACTTACCGTGAGAAAACACGTACAATATAATAAAATAAATTAATTCCAAGTTTTATCTATTATACTAAGCTTTATTTTGAAATAGAATACCTGTCTTGTGTACTATATACTATACTATATATAAAAAGAAACACAGATACATACGCGACCTTCTGCTGCTCTAAAAATATGGTATATATTTGAGACCAACTTAGGTAAACTGCCAGTTACACTAAGGAAAAGCTGGAAATAAAGTAAATTAATTAATAAGATCGTAGTATGTAATTCTGCTAAGGGATAAAACACATTTATTGCTTGGCTTAATAATTTTCTTTAGTGTAACGAACCAAATTTTGATTCATAACTTCGATTAATCACCACTTTGAGTCAAACGAAAAATGTGCCGAAATAAAAATAGACTTATTAAAGTCGATTCCCAAGTGACAGCGTGCTGAGGAAGCAAAGAAATCAATTAAAAATCTTCTTTCTTTTTGAAATCAGTTAAAAAATCTATACCACGACTGTAAATTAGTTAATAAGCGCACATCGTTACACTGTAAATCCTCCTTTCTGTGTAAATCAGTTAAAGCCTGGAATTCATTACGAGCGAACGTTTCCCTTTCACTACGATCCCGGGTCCTTTAAGCGGGGCGTGAAAAAGTATCTCACTCGGCCGCCATAGCGTGGGTCACCATTCTGCACTATCTTCATTTGCAGTGAGTACGATGACCACCGCTCTTGGATTCTATTCATGCTTACCATCAGGCAGAATAGAGTCACTTTGGTAAGTTTATATAAAAAGAAATGGAAACTTACAGAAACTTGTAATTCCGGTGAAATCAGGTCAACCACATCTGCAATACTCCTGTACAAGTACAGACAGAACTTCAGTTTATTCACTTTAATCATTTTACAATCTTTTACGTACAAATAATGATTATCTTCTGGATTCTCCTCTAACCTAATTCGAAGCATTTTTATACGGTATCGAATACCTTCGAACAGTACGCTGCGCCAGACTCGATTTAAATCGAGAGCCAGCATCGAAAACTGCTTTATTGTATACAAAATCAGAGAGTTGTAACAAACATAAGCGTAACAATACATAATAGAATACGCAATCCTCACAATCCAAGTGAAAAGAGCAAACATTATGACTCTACATCTAGTTTTATAGTAATGGCGTATATTGATTCTTAGGTATACATCAATTTCTGTCATCCTTTGAAAAAATGGTACTGCTTTACTTTTAATGTACAGAGCAGCAATCACAGAGCCACAATATTCAATCAAAGCCCACTTTTGAGACAGCTCAATCGTGCAACAAGCTATAGATGCATATAGAACCAAACATAAAAGTGATACGCAATAAATTCTCACTATAAACTTCAGATAAATATTGTTTTTGTAAAATTTGTAATCGTATCCACAAAGAATCAACGCTATAAATACCGGTACATATAAGCGGGTAATTAAAATGCGTTTTTGATCATTGATCGCGTTGTTAGCCATATTTGTGAGTGGTTTAATTAATTTTTGGTTTATCGGTAGTAATATTCACAAAGTAACGTCAATATGGTGCTGTGGTTGGTTTGTAAACAGCGATATGGTGCAGAATGACAAAGGTAATATTTTGAATATTTACGTTTATGTCAAGGGATTTAATTCTATTGGATATTTATTGTCTTTAATGTAATTTTCATGATTAATAAATGAAGGTATTAATGTTTATTTCGAAGAAAGCCAACCAGTTTAAAATGATGTAACTTCTGATTTCGAATCCTGAAAACGAAAGATTTGTTATTTCATTTCTAATTAGGTTTTATTTTTGGTTTCTGGTACTCTCTTGTGCACGGTATAATTCTAAGTTTTGACAAATCGTGCACATTTAAAATTGTTTTTAAGACCAGTAACTTCGAAGGTGTTATTATTACATCATACAATATTGCATTGCGGATTCTTTTTCAAGACAATTCTTTCCATTACGATGGGGCAGCACCATCTGTCAGCTGAAATAGCCTATTATGGTTTAGCGTGGATTTTAAATTCTATGGGCTTCAAAATCCTAGATTTCTGTCTACGACTCTCTACGGTTGTTTATATGCATATTGAAGCGATAAATTAAAGTTGGTTTAATAAAGAGATAGATTTTTGGCGAGAATAGTTAAGTGCTCTCAGTATAAAAGGTGTACGAAGTGAATTAATGCTTTAAATAATTACTAAGAAAAATAAAGTACCTTACAGTTTCTTACTCGTACTTTTCAATATTTAAAAATTCATCATCATGAACAGCCTTACATAGTCTAATGACGGACATAGGTCTCTCTTTAGAAAGGAGGTTTCACTAGCTATATACCTACGTATTATGTCCTGCATAGGTCGCCTTTATCAGTATTTACGACACCCACGGGAAGAATAGGGGTAGTTTCATTCAGTACTCTTATTGCATCACTACACGTAAAGTTTTTAAAAATATTTTATTATTTTTTGCATAATTAAAACGTCTTTGAAATTTTATATAAAAATATCGATGGCATTGAACACAGTGTCATTAACAGGAAAACATCGAAATGTCAAAGCTCGAGTTTAATGTAAAATGACGTTGGTCACATATTGTACAAAGCCATGGTTACAATAGTGTTTAAGTACAAAAGGCTTGAATGTATGTCTGTCAGGTACAGAAAAATGGATTTTTTTTATGTAAACTTTCTATTAAAGTCTTTTTTAATCTTGATCTTTGTTATTTGTAAATAAATAATATTTTAAATATTTATAACAAATATATCAAAATAACTTTATCTTTCGATTTGTACGGTTAGTTTAAAACTACTAACCACGTGAGAGCGACAGACTTACTTAACTAGAATCATAAAAAAGCTTTAAGGAAACTGACATTTAGCATTTTTTTCGCTACTTTTCATCAAATTAATGACGTCACCTAAGCTTAACCCCACTTCCCTCTAGTAGTAGAGAGTGAGACTCAAAAGGTGGCAATACATATGTGAACTTTAAGTTGCAGGCGTCTATAGATGTGGACAGTCACTAGTCCTCAAACGACCCATTTACTTGCTTGCTACTACAGTCCATAAAAAACTGTCTCGTGGGTTTAGCGATTAATGTATGCGACTGTCGATGAAGAGATTTCGATTTTGATTGTCAGGTTAGGCCAGAAAAGTGAACTGAACCTTTTTGATTGTAAAAATGCTTAATATCAGCTCGAGGTGTGATTGTTGGGGTCTGAACCCCCGTGCCTTGAAGAGCACGTAAAACCGTCGGTCTTGCATTTGATCTCGCGCCGGTCATGTCGGACAGCCATTCCATCGGATTGTAAGTGAGGAAACAAAGAGTTCACCTGTTTTTGTGCACATATTAGTCATACTGGCCAGTCTTTATTGAGGCTGGATGCTGTGGTGAAAATCGGCTAGGAGTGCATCATCACAATAAAAGAAATAGTTTCGAAACTCTCTCATATCCTGAAATATTTTTCAATTAAACGAGATATGCAAGATTATATTGTTTCTTTTATTTATTTGTTTAACACTACCTACATTTTACTTGTATGTAATGTCAAATAGAATTCATTCAAAATGAAATTACATATAAAGCAATGACAAAGACCCATGTCCAGCAGTGGACTGCATTAGTTTATTGGTGATGAAATTGTAAAAACAAATATTTTACAAATTGTTTTGTTTTCATATACGAAAGAGGTTATAACAATTAAAACAGAGATGTTTCTTAATAAACAACTAAGAAAAAGACTTTTGTAATAAACACTGCATTTGAAAAGCCATACACAAAAAACCAACAAAAAAATATTTTACCAAAAAAAAAAAAAACATTTTATACAATCAAATTGATCCACTCAATTTTAGTTCTCAGAATCAAACGTAATCGTCTACTAAAATAAATAAGTCAATCCTAGCGAATTATTTCAAAGCAGTACAACAATGGTAAACAAGCAATCATGGTAAAACATGGCGTCCATAAAAAGTGAACTAAATTGTTGAAGACGGCCATTAGTCCTATGTCGACAATCACTTGCTCTTATACTATTAAGTTGTTATAGCCTTGTAGAACTGATACTGTAAGGAGGACAGAAATGGATGTGGTATGTAAGATTTCCTCAAAAACCAGAGCAATAAAACTCTCGTTATCACCATCACTGTGTAGTGTTTTTAAAGAGATCATCAATGCTGGACATAGGCCTTCCTCAATGATTTTCAAGAATCGGTTGGAAGCGGAATTCATCCGCTAACGACTTGCGTAATTCTTAAGGACATTTAACCACCTCGTTGGTAAATGTTTTTGAATAGTTTGTTTATGCTTGCCCATTCATGGTTTGTTCCAAAAGATATTAGACCACATATAATTAATATAAATAAAAAAAAATACACATCCTCACACCCAGACGTCCGATCTGAAAATAGGTAGAGTATGTTAACGAGAATGCTGATAAACAAACTCATATATTTTAAACACATGCATTATAGATAAATCCCATCCAGGAACAGAACAAATGATTGTGCTGATCATACAAATATTTTCCGTAGGTGGGCATCGAACCTACAAACGCTAGTATAGTAGTCAGAATTCAGGGTTATAAACCACTGGGGCAACAAGACCAACAAAATTCATTCTTTCGCCATTGGTTCTTTGGCTGTACAAGTTTTGTGCATTACTCTTTGCTGCCCTATTTCTCTGTTTCATAGATTACATCCATAACGATTAGTTTATTAATTAAGACCTAAAAGTATAAGAAACGAAGAAAAAAATCGCATTTGTATTTATTTTTCCAGTTAGTAGTATTCCTTAAAAATAAAAAATATTTTTGTATGGTACAAAAAGTACCACATCCATTTTCACCAACTCATATCGCAATACTCTTCATGTATCCCCTCTTCCCGATTGTCGTTAAGTTGAATGATTGAGAACTTACGCTTTCGACTTCATTGCTTTCAATTTGTCTAATGTACAGGTTGATGTCGGGACTTTGACTTCAGTGAATCTGGTTTTACTTGTCAAAGGCAGTAAACACTTACAATTCTCTCAAGTTGTCATTTGTAAGAACAGAAGAGAGAATCGTGAAGAAGAGTTTAGGAAAGTAATTTTAAACAAGAAGATATCACTTTTTGTTCTAATTTAACATAAGTATATAAAGAATTTTATGGTAAACAATAAAGATATTATTAAATATTTAGTTTTATTTAAATAAATCACACTCCCGGTTACAAAGTCAGACGGAGAGAGAGAGAGAGAGAAAGAGAGAGAGAGAGCAAAATCGGGGAATATATTTAATAACTATTTACAAATTGCTACTGCAATAGGTTTGTTTCAATATTGTCTTTAGAACAGGCAAATTACAATAACTTTGAAGAGATATAATATCCAGACTACTCATGAACATACTATATGCTCGTTTTATTAGTAATATATTTTACATATATATCATAGTTAAGGGATGGAAATCCAATATAAATTACAAAAGTTTTTCTTAAAAAAAAAACACTTTTAATTTATTCACAATAAAACCACACCCTGTATGTAAAGGAAAAGTGCAAAAGAAAAGTCGTAAGGTCGTATAGCTTGTCGTACAGTTGTAAATAATAATGTTTGTGCATTTACCCTCAACAAACTGTTAGTGCGTAATGGCGACTTGTTTTCTGATGAATTAGTTACAAATTAATGTGGAAACGCCAAGCATAGGGCGTTGGGTGACAGAAGGGGTACTTTGTCGCAGGTGACTGATTACTAAGTACTCAGATAATCAGTTATTAATACAAAAGTTAAATAATTGTGACACAGAAAACATTTTGAAAATATTGTTTTTAACAGATTGTAGGTTTTTAATCAATTTTTTTCTTTTTTTATGAAAAGACTACGCCCTACACTAGGAATAAATCCTGTGTTGCGGGGGACTTTACAAACATACAAGAAACGGACACAAAGAACACCCAGACTCGGAACAACAATTTGTGGATCACAGAAAGTGTTGGCCCATGTGGGTTTGAAACCACAACACTCAGCGAAATAGAAAACTGGTTTAATATTTTCAAGTTTTTTCATGAAAACTTCTTTAGAGAAGTCTTGATATTCTACTCGTATTCACATTTGATTGTAAATTATTAATGATAATAATAAACAATAATCTCACACATCTCACATACGGTTGTCTGATTTCAAATTAGGCAGAGCCTGTAACTATGTTTATCAGACTGTTGATAAACATACCTAAATATTTCTAAATAGATCAATTACTAATTATTACTATCTTACTAGTTTACACTCACTATTATCTCACTCATTAGGTAGTATAGCCACGCTGATTTCAGCACGAACGGCCTGGCTCGATCAGGGCAATACTACCCCTCATAGAAGATCAACTGAAAGCGACAGCAATCGTGCTGTCATGCTTCGTTGGTGAGTGCGAGATCGGAGACTCATTGATGCAGGGGTGACAGTTATCGTGGTAACTGTGTGAGTATTACACTGCCACGATGACTGTCATGCCTTTTCGTCCCCAAGTGGGCGTGAAAAAGCATCTCACTAGGCCGCCATAGTGAAAGTCACAATGACTACGGTGACCACAACTCTTGAATTCTATTCATATTTTTTTTTCTATATAAGAGGCTGCTAAACTCACTTTAAATACTTTAACATAGAAAAAAAAGCACTATAATGCCTCAAATATATCTAAATGCTAGAAACTACCTAATAATACCTAATAAATGGAAAATACTGTATATAGTTTACTCTTAATCAGGTAGTTACTCAGGTAATCCTTACTCACTGAAGCAGAAATCCATTTTAATTGGAACAAAGATCTGTCTGCAGCAATTAAAGCGTATTACTGGCATCACAAGCGGTTACCGGCCGCCCCTGAGTTCTCCATGAGTTTAATAGTAAAAAATTCAAGCGGTCAGCGGACAAAGAAAGTTGTGAACAATTTTATACTTCAGGAAGAAGTGGGAGATTATACAGATGCTCTAAAAGGGAGATATGGCATTTTTTACGTTGTGTATCTGCTACTTTTTTCGGAAACTATAAGAGTTATACCGTTGAAACTTAAGTGGATGTATTCTGTGAACTGCATTAAGATTTTCATAAAAAAAAAACTTGGGGTCTCCATACTTAGAACTGAAACTGATATTTTTTCTTCATCATACCCACACGTGTCGAATATCTATGGATAGGCCTCCAAAAATGATATTCAAGTTTTTAATATCATTTTTTTTTCTAAAGTGAATAGTTTGCGCGGGAGACATTATAAAAGTCGCAAAAAATGTGTCCCCATTGTAACTTCTAAAATAAAAAAAACAGTAAAACTAAAAATATATATGATGTACATTACAATGTAAACTTCTACTGAAAATTGGTTTGAACGAGTTCTAGTAAGTAGTTTTTTTTAATACGTCATAAATTACTTCTATGGAATCCTTCCTGGACGAGTCCGACTCGTACTTGGGCATTATTTTCTCTTATTTATTGATATGTATTAAATGTGATACCTTTTCAAGGATTACCCTTTTTTTAATTAGTGACCGATTATGGCATTTTATATACAAATAAGTAGCTTTTCCCCTGCTTTGGATGCAGCGGTATTGCTTCTAAAATTCATATCATCATATACCATACCATAAAATAAATAATTAAATGTTATAATGTATATTTGTACATCAGGATGAATAAACTAGACATGAATTAGTCATGTTTGCACTATAAGGTCAGACGACCTTAGACCTTGTACCTTTCAACATTATAAGGTGGTCTGGTCCGGGAACAAAACATTTCATTTACAAGAATCACTTTTGTTATTAGAAAATGTTAGCACCTCAGCGGTTTTGCACTAAGAGAGGTGACAATCCCCTTGGGTAAAATAAAACGCTAAATGTAATAAAAATGCCAAGTCTACAATTTGTTGAAGTTATATCCTCGTACTACGGCAGGGCTGGCCATTGACAGTACTGCACAGCGAGTTGTGAACAACTACATGCCTGCCGCCACAAAGCGTTCAATTATATAACAAAAACGAAAAGAAGTGTAATCTGCCTGTCTGCCGTTTGCCTGGCTGCCTTTGATGGTGACTCCGGTTTGAGTTTATAGTTTAAAGCTTAAATGTACGAGCTCCTGTAAAATACGCTAAGAGTTGACTATAATTCGCTAACAAAGGTATATTTAATTGTTTGGGAAAGTTGGTTCTCAGACTGGAAATCAACTTTGTTAAATATTTCACAAACGGATCATTGGAATACTACCTGAATGTCTTTAAAAGTTTACCAAGGGTATTGCTTCAAACACAATATGACACAAAAATATTATATCCATACGCCCATTGATACAGGGGTGACAGTTGTCGTGGTAAGTGTGTGCAATACAATGCCAAGATGACTGCCATGCTTTTAACGTCCCCAAACGAAACGGGCAAAAGTATTATACTAGAGCGCCATAATATGAGTGACCATATTGCATTGTCTGCATCCGTAATAAGTATGGTGACCACAACTCTTGGATTCTGTTCAAGCTTTTCATCAGGCAGAGTAGAGTCACTTTGGCAGGCTTTTAAAAAAAACACTTACAATATGTCTTTACCTTGTGACAGTTCTAAATCGTTTTGGAAATATCAAAATGATGTGACATAAGTATTTGAGCTTTATATTAAAATAATGAGTATTAAAAATACCCGTAAAGAATTTATTTACTGGAAATGTTACCTTACCAAATCTCTGCCGAAAAAAATATTTCGAAACACAAAATTACGGTCCATTTATAAGTCCATACATCCCAATTATTTTTACCTCATAGTTGTTAGCGAGGTTACTATGGCTACATCAGTGGACTGGACAATAGCCTGTCCATAATGATTGCTTTTATCCAGGCCACTTGTAACGCTATTATTGTTACACAATACTGTTCCTTTGTATGAACACTTGAATGTACTTATGTTACCCTTGGTTTACCCCAAAGCATGTTTCAGATTATGATTGTTAGACAGTAATTGTGATCATTTTTTTAATATCGGATTTGATTTAATGATCGTTGTCTCACTCTAAATGTTGTTTCTCACCGCCAAAAGTGCTATACTAATGCATACATATTACGTATAACTTGGCATCTATTTATAAGTTTTTTGGCCACAGAATAATATTTTTCAAAATATATGTGTATATTAGGTTTTAGATAACAACTTGTAATATGGTGTAGTAATAGACTGTGGTTGGCTACAAGTAAAGATTTCATTAAAGAAATTTTAATTATTATCACATAAAGCTATTGTCGCCGCAGTTTGTAACCGTATAAAATTTTTACAGAAAAAATTACAGATTTTCTTTTTTTAACGTATTCTTCGAAATTAAGGGTGCAATACCATCAACCTTTACTTGGACATAGATTTATTACACGAACAACAACACTTAATCCCACATTAGACACAACGCCCATCTTAATACCCAACACTATTCACAAAGTGAAAAATGAATCCTATGAGGGTAGATGGAGAAGCGATTCGAGACCATTTCCGGATCCGGGCCGGCATCCATCTTAGTCGGATGTTTGCCGACACCCTTTTTAAGTTATGGTGTAGTAATGATGGTTCACCTCTTATTCGATGGAATTTTAAAATAATTATTGTTAAACATAGTTACATATCAAGTTCATCAGGTATGACGATGGTACTTTGCCAATGGAAACATGAACTTCATTGATGATGAACGATTTTTCGCACTTGCGTCCGTCTCGGTTCGACGATGTGTAATTTAAAGTCATTAAAAATTTATTAAACAATATCTTTAGTTATGACGTAATGTTTGTAAGTGGCTATCTCCGCCCATATGACAATGGAGGCACAAGAGCGTTTACCAAATATAAGTTTTAGTTAAAATAATTTGAAACAACGTTAGTTAGTATTAACCATTTTTGAAGCGTGAATAGTGTCAAAATTTTAACGTATTTAATGTAGAACTTTTTGAATTTTCGAAGCACACACAAGATTTTTTTTTTATATTAACAAAAGTAAATAGTTATGAAATTTTGTCCATTTTCACGACACTGTATTTTATTTTTTCACTAATTGAGTGACTTATTTGGAATTTACTTGGGTTAAATATCACTTTAAAATATTTACTCTTCGTTGATAAAATTAAAAATACATTTAAAAATGGGGCATTTAGTAAAAAATGTTGTCCAGATAGAAACTAAAACCAACTAACTATTTAATCTACTCTTGTTCGTGTGACAAAAGTTTTCCCAAATTAAAAGAAAAGTAGCAAACACGTTACGACAGAAGGGCGGTTCTAATGATTTATCTCCTCTTGTTCATGCTAATCGCGTGCTAAGTAACTTCTGATTTATAGCTTTGGATTTAAGGAAAATTATTTAGATCACCCCTTAAACACCACACTGGGATCAGCGGTACATTCGTCAGACTTTGAAAATGCTAATTATACAATCGTTATCTTTTGGTATTGGGTGTTACTGTAAGTAAGATTGATTAGATTATAATGCTAGATAATTTTTTTAGGTTACACACGACTAAATAGCTACAAAAGTATTAATGATAATATCTATTAATAAATATCGAGTTGAAGAGATATTCAAAAGATAAAAACGATGAAATACGATCATCAGGCCATTTGGTACTTTTTTTTATTAACATAAACACAAAAAAAATGTATGTTTATAACACGTGTTATCTAAAAATTTTGATTTTTTTTTCTATATTAGGTGACTAGCGAAATGACTCTACTCTGCCCGATGGAAAGCATGAATGGAATCCAAGAGTTGTGAAAAGTAAAGTAATGAGAATAAATATAGAAAGTATATGCGTTGAATATTCTCTTCGTCGATCCTACAGAATTTAAGACAAAAGTGGGCTCGTCATATTAGCCACAGAACTGACAACCGTTGGGGTAGATGAGTTCTAGAGTGGAGAACGGTCTTGGCAAATGTAGTGTAGGAAGCCCACAGCTTAGGTAGAGTGATGATATGCGCAAGATTGTTTGCAGGATTTGAATGCGAGAAGTCCAAAACCAAGCAGAGTGTCGTGCAATGGGAGAAGCCCATGTCCAGTAGTGGACTGCGATAGGGTGATAATTATAATGATGTGAGAATATATGGCTATGAACTACTGTTGAACAGCAAGGGATCTTTCACGATTTGCTCATTAAGTTTGTATATTACTCCTGTCTCGATGAACCACTTTTTGTAGCTTCTTTTCTTTCTTTAGAAAATACAACACACTAGGAATAGTCTTGTATCGCGGGTAACATTACAAGAATACATGAGACTACAACAATAACATCTAATGTGGAATTTGAATACACAACACTCAGTGGAAAGAGGTAAGCTTACCACTTAAATCAATACGACATCCGTGCAGTCATAATAACACTCAAACAATCACACAAATATCTTCGATTGACATCAATGTAATGGCTAGTAGTAATCAGTGCTACGCCAAAAGCTACGTGTTCAGTTCGGTTATAAACATATGAGTAAATTAAAATATTGCAAATTACAACAATACATCATTTCAGGTTGTGATACTATCTTCTTCTGAAAAGGACGGCCTGTACTGGACATAGGCCTCCCCTAATTTTTTGTAGCACTTACATACGCAATTTTTTAAAAAAAATTGATCATCTAATTTCTTTGAAATAAAAACCTACCTACTGGAAGGGTAAACAAATAAATATCACATTATTGAATCTGGGTAGACTAGAATACAAAATTTATAGTTTAACATCACCATAGTTTCTAAATTAACATGAAAAGTTCTAAATCACGTTGTATCTAGTTTTATTTTCCCAAGTTGACGCGTAAATTTTAACTCGAGCAATATAAGTTCGCCTGTAAGTCCACGTACTACACTAAAGGACTTATTATAAAAACTAACAAGTTTCTTCGTGAACACGTAAAAAGACCGTAAAGTTGTTTGAAGACAACACAAGTAATTATACTGGATGCTTTAAAATATTAACAAGTTTAGCATCGTAATGTCTAGCAGAGAAAACTTATAGGTTAGACATTTGACAAAGGAACACTAAATTACTGTTACTTTAGAAAAAAATGACTTTCAAATATTTTTTTAGATTTGATTTACAAAAATTAGAATCATTTCACAAATAATGCAGATATCGTTTAATTTCACCAAAACGAAAACATTCTGATCCTTAGAGAAATAAATATTAATATACCATGGGAATATAACGCTACGTCCAGTTTTATCTTGGAGTCAAGCTACGAATGTGAACGCTACGGCGTAGCATGCAGTAATTGAAACATGTTTGAGTAAATCAGTAATCAATAGTTTATAACTAATTAAATCACAATTAGTAAAATATTAATTACTACTTTTGTTTCTTTATGTTAAGAGTATCTATGAAAATATCGAGAGGAGTTTTAGCCGGCTTGTGCGTGCGGGTGTGTACTCTTGTCGTAGACGTCTGCTTAGTTTGGGATTAGACTATGGATAGATACTAATCTAGCTTATATTAAGATTGTATTGATATAGAATTCGATTTTTATATTTCGACTTTAAAATGTTTATATTTAATTATCTCTATATCCGTTGTGTAACTGCATCTCTGTCGCCGGCCAGCGGCATTTTGTGAGCAATCATCCGTTTTACTGCCCTTTGTCTTCTTAAATCGCGGCGGAGAGACAACTGCTATACATTCGTGTGCATGACATTAGATTAGATACTGATTTTTTTTTGTATAAACTCATATTACTAAAATATTTTATGTTGCTATTAATAGTATGTACTGTTACTTAAAAATTCAAACAAATATGTTTAGATTTACTCGTAGTCTCTAGATAAACATAATAAAATGAATGACAACATTGCGTTCTATGTATGAGTGTGTGTGAAAGAGAAAGATAGGTTAGATAAAAATGTGTCAAAGTGATCTTAGGGTCCTTAATTTCCACCTAATTATATTGTGTGAATAAATTTAACCCAAGCTATTGATGAAATAATGGAAACATATTTTGACAAGTAAGATGTATGTCATATTTTTTAAATTTAGTGCAACAAATATTATTTTATATTTTACTAAAGGCTTCTGTTGATATTGTAATTATATTTCTATAGTAATCTTTTCCTTTATCATAAAAATCTAGTTACTTACCTGGATGCTGCTACTTAAAGGCTGCCATAATTATATACGTGACAGGCACTCCATTATTCAGATTTTTATTTTTAAGAAGTCATAGAAGTATTCAATCCTCTGACAGTACCCAGAAGAAAGGTGTGTGTCAGTATCAGATTTCCCGTGAGCTCGTAAACTGTGTCGACACAAACAGTCGTCGTGTGTAATGTGGCGTGGACAATTTACTTGCTCTAACTATCTTAAGCTATTTGTGCTAAACAACATGATTTTAAGTAGACTATATATTTGAGTATTACCAGCTGATTCATATCCTTTGAACCCACCATAACTTAGCGCAATAGGAATCGGTTTAAACTATTACAGTATATTAAGAGTAGCAAGATATCCCTGTGTTCGAATACGTCTTACATGCTTCCTATAACCATTTTTTTCTGTGATAGCTTGCCTAGCCTCCCTTTATTGTATAACATATTATACACAAATATGTACCGAACGGAATGAGTCTGTGGTCAGCCTATCAGTGAGACAATTATTTTCAACTGGACCGTGCGGGGCTTCTGTCGACTCGCATCATTGTTGCCAATGAATGGTAGTCTGCTAGAATGAGCCACTGTATCAATAGTTAGGAAATTAGATTAAAAATTGTATGTTAGTCGTAAACAAAAGTCAGTATTATTAAGACGTCATAATCATATTTTTAACGGTTTTGAATAGTATAATATTAATTATATAAAGAGTTTTTTTTCTAATAAACGTATTTTTTTTAATTGGATTTAGTAGTTATTCATTAGAGGTTATAAAATAGGTAGAGTTAAACGATTCACTAGAACTGACCAGTACAAGATGAGCACCATAGACGCGAACCTAATTTGCAAATAATAAATTACTATATTTAGTATATTTTTCCAGTCATTACTTATATCTTTTTTTATGTTTTGAATGAAGTTGACTTGTCATACAAGTTGTATGGATATTTCCATGAAGCTTTTTAACTGGTAAATGGAGCTCACTAACTTAAGCATCAATTTATTAGTGACAGTGTTATAATCTAATATTTCATAATAAAAATAAATTCCAATAAAAAAGTATATTAAAATATTATAATGGGTTCTTTTGTGCATAAACCTCACCCGCAAAAGCCAGCTAAATGCAAATCACTGATAATCCATTAGTGTTCCCGTATTGTGTACCGGCACTACAACAATGTACGAGTGTGTATTGTATGCACACTTGTGTGTACCATAGTGCAAGGGCTAAGGGCGCTGATGACCAAAGGGTCCGCTGATTGAACGGTGAATTATTTTCTTTAATTAAGATTACTAACCAATAGTAGATAATTCATAGTGATTAAAACTTAAACTTGAACCTTGATTTCAAGTATGTCTGATCTGTGATTAAGTAGACTAGAATAAGAAAGTTTACTAGTTACCACGAAAAAATAAAAGGGGTGATTGGTGACAGTTGCCAGTGTAAATGTGTGCAATTCAATGCTACGATGACCGTCATGCCTTTTACGTCCCCGAGTGAGGCGTAGAAAAGCATCTTAATAGGCCGCCACAGTGTGAGTCACCATACTGCATTGTCAGCAGTCGCAATGAGTATGGTGACTACAACTTTTGGATTTGATTCATGCCTTCCATCAGGAAAAGTAGAGTCACTTTGGCAGGCTCTTAAAAAAAAAAACTCTCTGGTGCAACTTAAAATTGTAACATCCGGAGAGCCACTGACTCTATTATAGGTATGACTAACTTCGTAAAGATTATTACAGGAATAAGCTACCATTTCCAAATTTTCGTTTCATATTAGTCATATCAACCAAAAGACCACGCAAACCAAAAGCTAGTCATTGGCCTCCCTCAGATGCTCCACTATAGCATAAAGTAAAATTTGAAGCTTCATACAGAAATGTGACCAATTTCGTATCTATACGTATTTATTATCATATCGCATAGGACTACAATATTTAGTGACTAACTATTATAACTTTTTAGTCAGAAGTTAAATATTTGCCAGAGAATTCGAATAAATAAGCTGAACATTTTAAGTATTTAAAAGAAAACACACATATTACTTTTCTTTTGTATTCAAGCCATCATACAGTAAATCAGCAACCCGTTTTAAAATATATCTGACTCGAATAAAAGTAAAAAGGCGGGATATTTTCAAAAACTATATTACACGTTATTCGCTTCGTTATGTCTGATCCTTGATGACAATGGAACTATTCAGTTTTAATTAAAACCGTTGGTTGCAGACGTGTGTTAAACGTAAACTAATTAGATTTCAGCGAATACAGTGTACTGAGCGAAAAATTCTTATGTTATTTTCGATGTGCGATTTTACAGCTGAGCGTTGTAGCGCTTTAAAAAGCATAAAAGTGTTAGCATACAATGTTTAGGACTTTCTGTGAAAAAATTGTTTCATATGTAAGCGATTGCTAAAAAATTTAAAGGCAATTGTTAAGTTTGAAACGAACCAACAAGATGAATAATAATCTGATGTGATTTCATGTTTTAGGACCATTTTGACTGCATCAGTGGCGCAGGGCCAGCGTATCCGACTGTTGAGCATGAGGTTTCAGTTTCGATACAAGGGACGGACTAATTGTTTGTATGATCAGCAAATATATGTTTCAGAGTTTGAGTGTTTTGTATGTATAATATGTATATATTTACAAAAAAAATATTTAAGTATTTTATCAGTCGATCTAACTGTCATAGTTCAAGCTTAGTTTGAAGTTAGATGGCGTTGTGTCAAATTTACGATTATAAAAAAAAAACAACTTTCAACATAAGGTCTCAATTACACTGCTGATATCTTACTTATCATCTAGCGGCCAACTTTAGTATTTTTTAGTTAAACGTAAAAAGAGATTATTTCTCAGGATTCCTCTGTAGTACATTAATTTCCAAGGACAATACTTTTCTAATAGATCACAGACAAATCAAAAGAAAGAAAAATCAATGTAAAATATACATCAAGTCACCATCAAGCGCTTAACAGCTGCGACATAGTCAATGCAAGTAACCCAATAGTTTCACTACTTTCAATTAAAAAGGGGATATATTGAGTAATGGAACACTAATCGTATTAGCTAGTCATTGGGGAATGATGGCGCGCGATGACGGCACCAAACCCACCCAATAATTCTCTTAAAACCGTCTACCAATTTGAAATGTTGATGATGAAATGTTTGGTGGGCTAGTGGTAGAAGATATTGATGATTATGTTTCTAACACAATTACAGAAAATTAATGTTCAATTTTCATCACACCATATGGAAAAGCTGTGAATACACTGACAGTAAGTTTTTAAGTTCGTTTTTAGTACTTTTGAATCATTAAAAGAAAATATTATTATTTGTGTAAATAGGAGCGTTTAAGAATATTAGAATATTAAAATTTACATACTTTTTAATACAGCATATGGGATCGCAAATACTCGTTTTATAGTAAAACTGCTATTCAGGTAAAACTAGTGTACGATTGACAGTAATAAAGGCTGGGAGAAAGACGAAAGGAAGGGGTAAATGAACAGACAGATCAACTGATGGCAAGTGACAACTGCCACTTCAAAAGTCACAAGTGCCAACCTTTAATTGTTCCCCAAGCAGCAAGAGGAGTTGTAGTGAAGCCTCCGACAAACTTCCTCCTTCAGTAAAACACAATGAAAGATTTCTGTAACACCGTTTTTCATAACTCCGTGATTTCAATTCGATCAAGTCGGTCAAAGTCTGAATAAATATTACTTTCCTACGGCTAAACAGTACAAAATCGTAATTGTCAGCGCTACTCGTATTTACAGACTGTTTCATTATTATAGGTAGCATACTTTTATCAACGCTATTGTATCCTATAACAACTAGGTCTGAGTAATCCTCGGCGCACAGTGGCATACCGTGTGGTTTTTGTCGGTCTGATTCCGACACACCACAAAAAAAATCTATAATAACTTGCATTTACTGAGTTGATGATACATAAATAATTATTGTCTAACAAAGATTTATACTTTACCTTCTAATAGTTACTTTATTATCCCTCACAACTTAGAAAACCATGAATCGACACTCCAATTTTACTATTTTTAACGAAGAACTTAATTTAAAGTACATTAATGATAGCCAATCATTACACGCATTATATGTTATCACGGAATAAAGTCATTATCTATTCACTGTACAAATTTAAAACCTTATAACTCAAAGGATAAAGGTGATTTTCGTTTATAGATTCCAAATTAAGGTATCAGTATAAACTGTTAGAAATTTAGGGTAAGAAGTTATTTTTGTCGATAGCAATTTTAAAATCATTACGTCATTAGTGTATTGGTAGTTAAATATAAATTTTTGGAAACTTATAAATAGTTTTTTGGTGTAAAATTTCAGGTGTTATTGTGATTGTTTAATGATAGACTCAATATTGATTTTAAAAATGACTTTGAGTTAATAATGAGCTGTTTTTGTAAGTCTTATTACATTTTTGAGAGTGAAGTTTTGTTGAGCAGATGGTTTTGAATATTAATAAGCATTAGATACCTTTGGTTTCACTAGTTGTGATTGCATGCTGACTCAGTACACCTTCGAAGGTTCTTTAACCACTTACGTAGTCTCGACATAATTCATATTTTTATTTTGCCATGTGTCGTCTAAACTTCAGACCATTCTTTCATTCATGAGTTTTAATCATCTGCAATTTCTACTTCTTTTTTTTTGTTCTAATTCATCGTGCATGCAGAAAACGCAAGATGGAGACCCACACTATGGTGGCCACCGTAAAAGGCATGACAGTCATCGTGGCAGTTTAAGACTTACACACTTACTAAGATAACCATCACCTCTGTATCAATGTGCCTTTGACCTTGCACTCATCAACGAAAGACGACAGCACGGATGCTGTCGCGTTAGGTTCGTCTTCTGTGTGAGGGTAGTACTGCCTCGGTAGAGCCGGCCCGTTTATGCTGAAATCAACGTGGCTCTGCTACTTACCTAATACAATCAGTAGTAAGTATTATAATTAAAAAGCATTTGAAGTTTACCAAAAAAAAAATGATAAAGATTACGATATTTTTGTGTATATTTTGACAGCAAAGAATCATATATATCTATAAAAGATACGAATAATCATTGCAAGACTGCCGTAAAAATAAAAGCACGTCAGCTACACAATACCAGCATTATCACAATGTTTCTTATAAAGGAAAGGTACAGATAAATTGTGTGAGACGCCGATAAGTGGGAGAACAAGCGACCGCGTTATTGACGCAAATTGCGTTCAGACTTCGTACTGAAGATGCAAAAATTATGGATAAGTTAATTTCTTTCTCTTTTATACTGGCTATATATTAATTAATTAAAAAATAAATTGCTATAGTGGTTATATTTTTTTAAAGTGTATTATCTGTTTCTTAAGTCATCTGTAGACCTCTTATCATTTATTAATTTAAAGATATTCGACTTAATTATTTGTCAAATGATGCATCCTTTTTTAATTTTTTATGTTTTTAATAGTCGCCAGATTGCCAATAGAGTCCGGTAGATTTGTACTCTCTTTAGAAGAGGACGAGTAATGTAAACAATAAAAGCGAAAATCTAATTAACTGCCTAGTTGATCTAGATGTTGACGAACGCGAGTGTCTATCAAGAGGCCTCGGGTTTGATGCCTGTTTTGGGTTAAAAAATGGTGTTGAGTTTTTCTGGTCACGGCAATACTTAATAACAACCTGGAGCTTGGCAATTAGGACCTTAATCCTCGTGCCTTGGAAAGTACGTAAAGCCATTCCTGCACCTGATCTCTTCCCGATAGTGTCTGATAACAGACCTATCAGATTATGAGAATGAGGGAACAGAGAGTTGACCTGAGTCTGCACACACTTGTGCGTTGTATCTTCTGCGTTGTTGGCTGGTATCCGCTAAGACGAGCCGCAGTGGTCGAAATCGTCTAGAAGTACATTATCATTTGTAAAATCAAGGATATCATCTGTTTACTTCTATACATATAATTTTTTTGACCATATTTTACCTGTTACTCCATATTACGTCATAAATAAAACTGAATTAGCTATTATAATAGTATTTATTAGAGTTGAGTTTATGAGGTTTTCCACACAAAAATATTGTAAGTACAATGGTATTTTGCACACTCTTTTCATAGAAAAAAAAAACGCCCCTTAAATTATAAAATATAGAAGAAAACCATAATCAATGTTTGAATCAAAAATCATGTTATTAATAAAAACTGACGAAATCAAATCTTATATTGGTTGCCGCGACACAAGCCACGAGCTCAGTGCGGAACCGTCGTTAAATTAACTTGTAATTTCTTTTTAAGTATAAGTATAAAATAAATAAATAAATAAAAAAAAAATATATGACATATAGTTTCTTACAGAAGCCATATCCAGTAGACCTTTGAAGGGCGCTTGTCACCCTGTAAATGCCTCACGAGAAGGCAACTCAGTAATCTCTGGAATGCGACCCCTGCTGTAATACAGTCGCCACCCTACAAGATTGGGGTTCAAGAATAAGATGGTGAATGTATTTTGCCAATTGTAAACATATCGACCAAAGAAAGACAACATTAAAAAAACACAGAAGCTGCATTTTAATGAAAAAACAATGTTGTAATACTTACTGAGGTGTTCATACTATTTTTAATTTTTTAGTTTATTTAACGGTGTAGACGTACAATTTTTAGCCATTAATTTCTTGATGTGTTTTTACGACGGTTTCCGAGTGTTAAGTGTGATTCTTGAAGTTTTTTAATAAAAATTAGTCACAGTAAGTCGTTTTTTACAACTTATCTTAGGAGTATCTTAGTATCTAAGATTTCGTCCTGTTAACTATTATGCGATCAGAGTTAAGTTTTGTAAACCAGTTATATATATTTTTGTAAGCATGTTTTATGACATTGTTTCTTAATGGCTCTTTAAATATCATAAATAAACATAAAATAACATCGCTAAAACAACAAAAAATGTACTTCAGACTACGTAAAGGACCTCAAACAAAAAATGAAACAAAATAACTTCTCAAAAAGTCACGTACACCCTTCCTCGTCCCCGTACTCTTAAGAAAGCTAAAAGTAGAGAATTCATTAGGTCGTTCGGCGGTACTCGAAGCCACTTGGACTTTTGATTGAGGATATAAAATGCCCCAAGACATCGGCTAATTCAAGAGGCCGGGCTACAAATTGCCACGATTGTTCTCAACCAATGTGACACTAACGTTTTGGTGTTGTATTTATGTGTTTAATATAGGAATGTTATATACTTTTTGGTGAAACGAAAAGAAAAAAATTGGTGAAGAAATGTTTGTTGAATGTTTGGCTTCTCTTTACGATAGATAAACGGATTCAGGCTAAAGAATACTACAGAATAAAATACAAATACTGCAATTTGTACATTTAAGTGTTAGCGAATTGGTTGTGAATCTGTGTTGCAATCTAATTTAAATTACACACTGTACCATAATGGGTACTTAGATTTGATACTTAAGCGTGTTTTGTGCTAACTAATATTTTCTCATATTTCATTAAATCATTAAATACATCATAATGTTAAAGCACAATAGACACCATTGCTTTTAAGTAATTTTTGTTTAATATGAAGTATTTAACATTTTTAGACTTTCGCGATTACGATATTATGACATCCGTGACCACGAGTGGTGTAACGCACTCAAAGTCGAAAAATAGAAGGTATCGAAACCTTTTCAAATAACTTTATGGCGAATAAGTCCCACTGTATAATAAAACTATATGTATGTATTTTTTTTTTTTAATTTTTAACCATATTTAATTTAGTATCTATTGTTTGAATTCTGAAACTGTTTTTTTTATATTGGTTCAATTGATATATAAAGAATACAAAATATTTATAAGAGTTAAATGTGAAAATTGTTTTTCCAGTACCGAGGAGTGTGTCCATGTGGTGACGGCCAAGTAATCTGGACTATTTATCCCGTAGGTGTCGTAAGAACCGATTAAGCGAACAAACGACAGGAAAACATTACTCCAAAGAGAAAGAACAACTTGAAACAAAAACCATACCAACCGTCTAGCCACCGTAGTATAGTGGGCTAAAAGAAGAGGCCTATGTCCAGCAGTGGACTGTTAAGGGCCGTTGATGTTTGATGATGATGACCTTTGAGAGATAACATTATTATTGAGGTAACTTATACGACATCGATTAAAAAAAAAACGAATTGTCATCACTCACTTTTTCAATTTGTAAATTATAAGGTTTATTCTCGTGGAGCCATCAATATGAGCGCTCATAAACTGAGCTTCGAAGGCATCACCTGCTTTGAATAAACGATCGATTCCCCGTACATGCCTCATAAAGTACAAATCTTGACTTCAAGTTGAAACTCAGTGTGCTGAGTGAGGAAACACTATGCAAAAATATAAAAGTGTAAACGAAGTTTTTGTTTTAAAACAGAATAAAGTATATAAGTAAACTTAAGCATGTAGATTGTGCATTCCAAAAATATTTTCTTTAATTGAGAGTTTTTTATAGTTAGGACTATAAAGTAGTTTTACATAATCTCTTTGCTATGGCCTATGTCCAGCTGTGGACTATTAAAGGTTGGTGATTATGATATAGCTATATGAAAACTCTTTTAAGATTGAAAGAAAGGGTATTTTTTTAGTGATCTATTATGAATTTCAAATAAATTTCCATTTCGTTCTTACAAAGTAAACATGATGTTAAAATATGTAATAACATGTTTTAAAAACCCTACTGAGACTTATTGTTCACATAACAAAATGTTAAGTTTTCAAGTCTATATCTGTTTCACAATTGGTTTAGAGTGAAATTAAAAAACGAAAGACAAAAAAATGTGTAAGTAATAAAAAATATTTTAACACTCATTTATTGATAAAACAACATCACAAAAATTACACAACAAAATTATTCCAAAAAAGAAATATATTCACGATAACTTGCACACAACAAACACTGTGGCACTAGTTGGAAAACGTCACCAACCTTACGTATGGGATCAAGGAAAGCATAAAGGAAGAGATGTGAGGCAATAGCCATAAAGATTTTATTGTGCAACGGGAAGCATGTGACGTATTACGATGAATGTAAAATATTCACAGCTCGGATGGATTATGAGACAATGGGTAATGATTTTGGATATGTCTTCTATCGAAGGAAATTCATTTATAGAGATGATGTTTCGAGATATAGATGATATCTCGAGTGCTTTATTAAGAAGGGTCGAGATATTTATGTGAGTCTAACGGATTGATATTGTAAATTCGTTATGTGTATAATAATGTTAGGACGATGTCTTATGTATAAATTAGTAGAGTATTTTTAGGTGTGAACGGATTCTGTGTGGTTTGTTGCAAGATTTATACAAGGCAGGTTCATTTTTTTCAGCCTTAAGTAATGTATAGCCGCCTGATTGGTCGGTATCCTGTCGTAAACAACTTAATTAGTCAGAGAATTTACATAATATTTCTTTCTCCAAGTCTCTTGTACCAAGACTACACTTGAGTCAGTTTTAAGTCTACTACGATATGGCTGAACTTCAACATTAAAATGTTCATCAGAATGTCATCATCAGATCTCAACAAGACGTTATATCAGTTCTGTAGGAAGAATGTTTTCGAACTTCTTAAGGCACCAACTATCCTTAAGAATTGTTGAATATGTTCTTATGGCAACAGAGACCGATGATCTTAATTTGTTGAAAATGGTCACCCATCCGTACACTGACCTAGCCGGAATTGCTTAACTTTGCAATATATTCACCTACGCGGTTACCACTTGATCACGAGCTCCTTTGCTGTAAATATAAAATGTTTATTTAATTTTGTTTAGTTTTAGTTACAGCGGCAGTTATTTTCAACTATGTCCTAGTACGTGTTCTTTAGTACATTATTTATAAATATTTACCTAAAGACTGCTTATTTAATCATACTAATATGTATGTTGAGGAACTGTTGTATGTAATATATATACTTTATATGTACTTACGGTTAGGGAAAGTGCCAAAACATATTTATCTACCATCAGGGTTTGATTCCCTCAACAAGTGTGTATTTCAGAAAAAAAAATATATTTCAAAATCACACTCATCAGCATTCATCTACAAGCACGCACTTCAAAGAAACAGTATCACAACTATCTACAAACTGGACATCCTTTTCTCAACCTTATAACCCTAATAATAAAGACTGAGAAACGGTAACCAATATATGTTGACATCTCACCACGGTAAATTTGTTCGACACATAAATATTGACCACCGTAAAGGGTTCTTACCATTGTGGCCACAAGCTCCATTTAAGAGGTCGCTTGGCTGGTCATCGTACAACCACATGGTATGCATAATTCAGGGCTCTCAGAAACAGATGTTTTGGGTACGTTTGGGTTATATTTACATGTTTATTTATATTAGGGGCTTTTCTTTGGCAATCTTAACTTTCTTTGAAGTGAAAATTTCTAAGGAATTTATGTAAACTTTTGTAGTCGGTACCTTTACTTCATGGTATGGACACAAATTTAATTTAGATTTTTGGAGTAAATTGTGAAACTGTCAGAAGTTTTTTTTTTTTTTTAAAAGGCACCCGCCATTGCAGGGTGTTGCAGCCTCCTGTGACTCATGTAAGTGTCACAGATCGTTATTTTCTTTATTAATTTTGGTACACTTACATTTATTTACATATAATATGACCTGATTAGGTCTGAATGGACAGTTTAAATTACTTAGGTACTAGTTCTTACTTAACAAACTTGATTCTTTTTACGTCTCACTTTATGTTAAGTTTTTTTTCTTATATACTACCGCAGCGTCCCTCATCACTACTGTCCTCTTACTATCTATTCCTTATTCTATGTTATGCAAATTTGATTTCTTAATCTAGTTACAATATATCCTTATATACTATGGTGCTTTTTCTTTGATCATTACTATATATTTTTACTATATATAGTTGATCAAATGCTTAATTAACCTGTCTTATTCCTATTATTTGCTATCTCTACGACTTTTTCACAATATCTTGTAAAGTAATTACTATGTTTCTTATTTCCTAAAATAGCGCTTAAATTTTCTTTGCATATTTTTGTCATACAGTGTATACTGTAAGAAGTTGGATTTAAGTGAGTTAAATAAAAATGGGATGGATATGGTCTATTTTCAATAGCAGTTCTGAAAATGAATAACAAAACTATACGGTTATGACTAGTAATTAATATACCCTTAGGTAAACGTACATTGCCCAAGACCGGGATCGTTGGCGTTCTTTGGAGGAGACCTTCGTTCAGCAGTGGACGGCGATAGACTGATTGATTGATTGATTGAACGTACATACATAGATCCAATGAATGGAGATTAAATTCTTATAACTTTAGGTATTTTTAAACGACTCTTAAAGCCTCAAAAAGAAGAAGTTCTTATTTAAGTTGTACTTTTACCAAATAAAATATACTAAAGTAAATGTAAAATTATGTTCCATGCGATGTTTTTATTAGTTTTAGTAATCAAGTTTCTGTCGATATTATTTTACTCTTGGAAGAGTTTTTATTTAAAATAAATAAACCAGTCTAGTTAACAAGTATAACAGCTGTTTAGCAGTGCACTTAACTTATATATTTTAAAAATTAAGAATGACTATACCTCAATTAAACAAACCATACGATTTCTCCGTTCATTGCCCTCTAATCAAACTGGGGTAGTAGAAAAAACAGAAGGACCATTAATACATTCGCCCGCATTTGTCAGACTGTCGGTCTAATAAATAAGAGACGAGGTAGAAGGTACTGCTGGCCAATCGCGTCTGTGACCCATCTTGACTCATCACGGTAGATCGATGCAGACGGTGTAAGAAAGAATAGTTGTATATAGAGTGGTTATAACCACCATTCATAGGTATATTATACAATAATATGTATTATTGCTGGGTTTAAAAAAAAAATCTCTATGTTCACTCACTTCACTTGTGTTAAATATTATGGCTACAGCCTTAAGTGTAAAAGAGACATACAAAAAGGATATTTATACAATCATGCAATTGTCTGCCGGTAAGAGAAGACGACAAAATCATACCAATTTATATAACAAGAGTTTTTTTTATTCAGAGAAACATGCAAATAATAGATCTTATTCCTAGAACCCAAGGATGTGAAACAGTCGCCATCGCTTATCTGTTAATCTGGTACTAGCAATGAAGTTAATATTGCAAGAGCAATATTTTTTCTCATTCTCTTCGCCAATTTTATGGTATGCATAACTACTCATTATCCGAAATTGATTTTAGTTTGCATATTTCGCATATTATTCTAATAATATTTATAACCTGTATAGAGTTACAACACTGCCGGTCGTACAACTCTATATAGATCCTCATGACGTAAAACATTCATTGGAACTGTTCGGCATCATTACTCTTTGCCCTCGTTGTCTTTATTTCACTTTATTTCAGACTGAGAGACTTTTTTCAGGGAACGATATTACAATGTTATTTTGTTTTATACGCATATTTTACAATTAAAAATACCTTTGTGTGCTACTACATAAATAAAACCATAAAGAATTTTTTAACACTACTGTGTAAAAATAGTTCATCGTTTAATTGTTTTGTTGTTTATTGTTTTTTGTTGTAAGTAATCAATTGTTGTTTTATTTGTTTAATAGTTTAACCACCACTGCGCTTGAATGATATTTTTCATATATTGACTAATATAACTTGAACTGTAATTATATATTTAGATTTTTGTATGATGTTAGTTCAAATGTGTACTTGATTGACCCCTAGAGGTTTTTACATAACTTTCATTGGAGGTACATTATTACTTTTCAATATACAAACATTAAATATTTCAAACGACATGATTATTTATTGACGTACTTGTTACAAAGGGCACAGTCAAGTGTATATTTTCGTTAACCAATTTCCATTTGAAATTTACTTTGAATTTTTATACAAACGTAAGTAAAAAAAATAATTACAAAAAAGTTTCTAATAATTTTCACGATAAACTTAAAAAGTTGACTGGTAGAGAATGCCATATGGCATTAAGTCCGACTCATGTAAATGTAATGTACGAAATATTACAAAATAAAATAAATGTAAATAAACTTTGAGATTATTTTATTTTGTAATTTTTATACTTTTATAAATAAATACGATTGTAACGAAATATAACTTGTATATATATAATATGTATCAAAATTTAAATTGTAGTAATTAAGTTCTTTCAAGAAGCGACTGACACTTTTAATTAGCTGAACATCTATCACCCTAGAGATTAAACGTAATTACTTTCTGACAACCATTCTCTACGGGATTATACTCAGTTTCCGTTTTCTTCACTAACTTGTACTGCATTAATTATATTTATGACGGACTTGTTGGTCTAGTGTTTAGTGGCCCTGACTGCTAAGATGGAGGGTTTGACTCACGCCCTGGACTAATAATTATGTGATGAGCTCAATTATTTGTTCTGTAGTTGGATGTAATTTATCGATTATATGTAAGTATGAGGTCTATGTTCAGCAGTGGACGTCTTTTGGATGGTGATGATGATGTATGTATTATAGTAATATTTAAATATGTTTATCAACACTTTGGTTATCATAGTACAGGCTCTGCCTAATTTGGAACCAGATAGTTATAATATTTATTTTGGTAATCTTTTAAGAATTTTGATGTGGTTTATAATTATGCGTAAATAAAAAATAAATAAGCAATTAATACATTTATTTAATTATATATTATTATTTAATTAATATTTATACACTTCATGCTTTATACACCTAATACACACGACAATTTGTGCTTTATACTTGAGGATACAAGGTGTGTGCTCTGTAAATGACAAAAATTATAAATTAAGGGTCTGGGACAGTGTTCTAGACAGATTTTCTTACTTTTAAGGTGTATTGAATATAAAGAGAAAATGTGCTGTCAAATTGATGACCCTCTGGTTAAGGCCTTGCGTTGATGAATCACTCAGTAAGGACAAATAATTTTTATAGACATAGATGTTCATTTCTTTAACTTATATACTTAGTCTGGCCATAAATACTGTTACACTTAATTATAAAAAAATATTACATTTGAATTTCGAATCTGTCATTTTTATACGATTGTTCATTGTGTTTTCTCATTTTGGCGCCAATACATTGTAAAATATTTTGCGATATTAAAATGGTGTGGGGTGATAAAGAGAACCGAATCGCTGTGATAGCATTACACAAAGTAGGTATGGAGCCAAATGCAATTTTTAAAACTCTCCATACACTTGGTATTAGTAAAATGTTTGTGTACCGGGCTATTAATAGGTACAATGAGACCTCCTCTGTTTGTGACAGAAAAAGATCTGGCCGTCCACGTAGTGTTCGTACGAAAAAGGTGGTCAAAGCAGTAAGGGAAAGAATTCGAAGAAATCCTGTCCGAAAGCAAAAGATTTTATCTCGGGAAATGAAGATAGCACCTAGAACCATGTCGCGTATTTTAAAAGATGACTTAGGACTTGCAGCCTATAAGAGACGCACTGGCCATTTCTTAACTGATAATTTAAAGAAGAATAGGGTGGTAAAATCGAAACAACTACTGAAGCGGTACGCAAAGGGAGGTCACAGAAAAATTTTGTTTACGGATGAGAAAATTTTTACAATTGAGCAACATTTTAACAAACAAAATGACCGTATTTATGCTCAAAGCTCTAAGGAAGCTTCCCAATTAGTCGACAGAGTGCAACGTGGACATTATCCGACTTCAGTGATGGTTTGGTGGGGTGTTAGCTATGAAGGAGTGACTGAGCCATATTTTTGTGAAAAAGGTATCAAAACATCGGCACAAGTGTATCAAGATACCATTCTTGAGAAGGTAGTTAAGCCCCTTAACATCACCATGTTCAATAACCAAGTATGGTCCTTCCAGCAAGACTCGGCGCCGGGTCATAAAGCTCGGTCCACGCAGTCTTGGTTGGAATCGAACGTTTCGGACTTCATCAGAGCTGAAGACTGGCCGTCGTCTAGTCCCGATCTTAATCCGCTGGATTATGATTTGTGGTCAGTTTTAGAGAGTACAGCTTGCTCTAAACGCCATGATAATTTGGAGTCCCTAAAACAATCTATACGATTGGCAGTGAAGAATTTTCCCATGGAAAGAGTGCGTGCTTCTATTGATAACTGGCCTCATCGTTTAAAGGACTGTATTGCAGCCAATGGAGACCACTTCGAATAAGCTTTTTATATTTTTAATTGTTTTATATTTATGTATTAAACTGACACACTGTAAAAGTAATAAATGTTATTTGCAGTTAACAATTTTCTTTTTTCTTTATTACAATATTTATGGCAAGACTAGGTATAACACAGGTTGTAATTTTTGTTGTAAGTTTGCTATGTTAAGATTTATTTACGCTTAAATTTGAGTGTAATAATAGTGTAACAGATAACGAACTAATTAAAAAAGTCATTACAAATAAAAGAAACAGTAAAATTTTTGAATAAAGAACTCCAATAAAATGCCATAATGAAATTCCAACAATGCCATACCATGAAAAGTGCAAATCTCTTCCATTGGGAGCAAAGACAAGTTTTTTACGATTTCATAAAGCAACGAAACCGGTTTTTCATTTACACTGTTTTAGTGGCGATAAAATATAATTAAAATATTTTATACTCGCTGTATCTCTTCCTTTTTATGGTTTGTGTGAGTTGGAACTGGTTAAAGGATAGTGGTGCAATGAGAACAATGTGATTTCATGATAGACTTCACGACTTCTACTACATACTGACTGAGTGGTTCTAAATTCAAAAAGTTAGGAATGATATTTTATTTTAATTTTAATGTTTTTTTTTCATGTTTACTTTTTTTCTTTTAATTTTTTCATTAAAGTTTTGTTTGATTTACTTGTTATTATAGTTTTATGGGAGAAAACGTGTAAACGGGAACGCTGGTAGACTAAACACAATTTGAATCTTATTCTGGATGCCAGAGTTTATCGTAAATACTGCTTAGATGTGTTGTTTCTGAAGTTGTATATATATTTTATTAATCGATGAAATTAAAATTATTTAAAAAAACACAATCTTCACTACATTCACTAAATTTGTCATTTGTCAATAAATGAAATCTATACCACTATGATAGCGTAATACTGTATCTTTTCCTAATAACAATGTAGAAATGAAAAATATTTATTACTAACATTGCTCCTAAAATCAAAATAAAATAATGAAATATTATTAAAACTCAATAGAGACGTTCTCATGTCAATATTTGTATTTTAATATTAACTATATTAATTAAACTACTTAGCTATTGGAATAATACGTCGTACGTATTAGTCAAAAGTATTTTTGAGTGAGGTTCTAAATGAGGTGAGGTGAGGTTTCAGAAAAATAACTAATTAATAGAACCCTAGTGTGTCTCACGGTTTTATCAAAAGATATAATCAGAAACACTCAGTACGTGAAATTAACAATTCTCTTGGTGTTTTATATTTAGCTCAGCCAGCAGTAAACTGCAGTGATACAGGAATGTACGATGCATTCCGTTGGCGAACGAAAAAAAAATCTAAAAGTAGGACTGCGACATTAATTTGTTCTATTGATTTATAATATTGATGAACTTTTTGGTCTGGTGGTTAACGATTCTAACGTCAGTGAGCATGGGCGCTGAGAGGCGCATGCACCCCTCTGTTAGAAAAGAAAAACTTATATATGGGTAAAAATCTTGTATAATTCTACATTTTATATGTGTAGATGTATATGAACCCCCTTGAAAATAATTCAGCCGACGCCAAGGTCAGTACGGTTCTGGATTCAAATTCCACTCTAGAAAAACAATGTGTAATTATAATCACTTGTTTTATGACTGGGTGTAATTTATCTATAATGTGTATGTACGAGTATGTTAAAATATGTGCCTATTTGAATTAGGAATAGTATCGAATTTTTTTTACATTTAATGGCTAGTTAAGTTAATTATGTTGCTTTAGTGACCATAAAGGTCTATTAAAATATTTTTGTATTCTTCCATCCATCCTTCATCCAGGTATTTCGTATGAAACGAGGTTTGAAATTATAAGAAAAGTTTTTCTTTGCCTTGCTACGGGTATAACAATAGTACTATTGACAATAAGCTCCTAAGAAACGGACGTCGTTACAAGGAAGATAAAACGATTTGTAAACTCAATTTCAAATTTAAATTCTCTCCAGGATGTTTCCAATTAAGCACGCGTCGCGGATGACGGATGATCACCCTCTCAAGGGATTCGCACTGGAATAGAATCATTTGATGGAAACAGGAAGTAGACAATGTAAATCTATTTTTGATTTGTGGCTGTAGATTATAGAAAAAAAGTATATCATGTATCAAGGAACACAGATCTATAATGAACTCCTCAAAAATATAAAAGACTCTACTATTATTTAAAAAACTATTAAAAAATATATTTTCAAAGGCACCACAAACTCATTATTTAACCAAAAATAAAATTTGTGGAATAATATTATTGTCAAGTATATGTATACATATATATTAGTATATCGTTTTCAACACTGCTTTAAAACAACAATTATACAAAAATATTTGTTTCATTAACAAAATTATTGTGTGTAAGCTTTCTTTTATATTTGCTCAGTACCAAACCAACATTAGAATGGATATCTTAATTTTAAAGAAGCACAGTACATTGTATTAAAATCAATTAGGAATAGTCTACCTGTCAATGCCTTTGATTTTCTTTTTATCTTTTGGGATTTGTATTTTATTTCTCCTTGAAGCTGACTGTGTAATCTTAAAACTGTAGTTGTATATGTACTGTGAATAAAAAACAAAAATGACATTATTCATAAATTACTTTTTGTTATCGTGGTCTACAAATTTTTGCAGTTCAGATAGGGTTGCCTCTCTTTGCCGTCCACGCCCATATTTATTTTATTTTAAATTTAGACTGACATTTGTAATTTAATAATATCAATTGCACTTTCAAAAATAGACAACCCTACTTCACATTCAGAAGTTAAATTAAAAATGCATCACCCTTTACCTCAAAGCAGGGTATTCAGGTGTAAAATTAGCAGAGCGCGTGCATCTGCCATGGCTAATTATAGTTAATTCATCTCCTTCTCAATATAATTGAAATCTCCTTTATAGTTAAATGTAGATTAAGGTTTCCTTTGAAAGTTTAGCGGTTCGTTATACATTTTTCTGGGGTTAATTTACAAGAAAGTGGTTTCATTAACAGTTCTTAAGTGATTCACGCAGCTCCGAGGGTGTTGACTTAGATTTGAATGCTATCCACAAAAAAAAAATGTTTTACACTGATAGCAGTTTCTTCAGTTTATAGTTAAATAAATAAAGTTTTTGAAATATAAAATAAGTGGTATGAGTCCTAAAGGGGAAACCTATTTATTTGTTTATATCTACATAAAATTATATAGAATTGAGCCATACATATATTCTGTGAGCTTTTTTATTTTGCCATGATTCTTTGATTGACAGCGAAAATAGTGGAGAAAATATCAAATACGGTGTAATTCACCATTCTATCACATATTTCGTTTATACATACGTCATAAAAAGTAAAAAAATGATGCTCATTTTTTGAATTTTTGGAGTTGTTCTAGGAAAAACGTTTTTTTTTTAATGAAAAGCCTTTCAATTTTGTCCGATTTCAAATTTGGCTATCAGAAAATCTTGCTAGTTTAAAAATATGATGCACAAAGTTTTGTGAAAGTAACTTCCTTATATATTACCACTACCAAAACACTAAATAAAAATATCGACACACTGTACTAAATTGAGTTTACAAGAAGATAAATTCCCAGCATTTTATAACAAATCCGCACCCATTTTTTCTGAATATGCTTAATGCAAATGCGCACGGTCCCTGCCCTTTCACGAGGCTTAATAAACTGTCTGGTGGTTCAAGACAGAACTTAACTCATCATAATGCACCTATCAACTGACGTCATCGGGCGCCATTTGCAAAATGTTTTGTTAAGCGACGATGGGCGGACTTGGGCGCGGTGACAGAAAAATAGTTTTATTTTTGTTGCAGATTTATGGATTTGAGTTAGGTATCTATTTATATTTAATAATTTTTTAGCCTATAATTATGAGTTATAAATAGATTATTATTTATGATGAAATATACTCACAGTTTGATTTTGTCTGTTTAGATTTGTATCTTCATGCGTCTTTAAAATATAAATATAGCGTGTGGCACATGTAAGTTCCAATTAGGACAGATAGTGTTGCTATTTTCTGATAGTGAGTATGGTGATCAACGTTTCAGGAAGGACGAGGTATGAAAAATTGTTTGGGTCAACCCTTACACTTTTATAACTCCAAACCTTTTCATCAAACTTACTATACCGAATACAACTAATGACTATCGAAAATAAGAAGTGAAGATCATACTACGGCATATATCCAGATCCTCATAACTTTATTTGTTCTTCTTTAATACAGTACATACAGTTTAATACAGCCAACCTAGTCATCATCTTATTCTCAATCCAACGCCAATGGACAATTAAAATTGTCCCTGTTTTATTAACCCGCATGGTCATAACAGTATGAATGACGGCAGATATGCACAACTAATGCTTCACGTCACGAGGAGTAACAACACGTTGTACGGGAATTTAAGTGCGATTTGTACAGTTTAGTGGGAGCGGTGAACACGCCCCGTTTTTGTTGTTTACAACTGACTGTATAAAAGCTGATTTCGTTATTATAACATTGTTTGATATATAATTGATATTTGTTTTCCGTAATAAGTATGAAAAATTTATTTTCTTTCCTTGTGGGGTTCGTAAATATTTACAGGTGAATCGCCAGGACTAACTGGAACCAAAAGTAATAATTAAATACGTAAAACAGCTAAAACCTTTTAAGATTTAATATATTGCGCCGTCATGCATTAAGATTACCAATAGAAGTAGGAAAGTGATGATATTTGTTAATGTCTTAGTCCTAATAAGCAGTCCAAAAATGTAACCCAAAAGTCCAAAGTCAAAGTCCAAAAAAGTAAGTTCTTAGTTTCTCAAGGTTTTAAAATCACAAACTGGAGGAGTCAATATACTCGTATGAAAGAAAAGCGGCTACACTATGTATTTGATTAGAAATTGTCAATTTGAATATTTCTTTGTATCTTCCACAAAATATATTATTATTGAAAGATTACTATCTCCCACTCTTACGTCATAACACGTCTGATTGAATCCAGATTCAATATTGATTCGAGATCAACCCGATTCATATAGAGTGGTACATCACCACAACTGAATGACCCCGTATTATAGGGCGTTTTCGTGCCCCTGTGTAGGGGGCAGTAGTTGAAATTACTAAAGAGGCTGTGTCGTGTCGCAAGTGATCGTAAAACTTTACGAACTAGCGCCCTCTATCGGTGACAATCATCTTTCTATACAGAGTATATTAGGTGAGAGATTTACTTGTATTATACATGTAAATGTATTTTTATTATTCAAGATGTATATAATTCGTAAAGTAAGCCAAAATTTCCTTGCTAATATGAGGGTTATGTCCAGCAGTGGACTGTTAAAAGTTATTGGTGATTGATGATATTATAATTATGTTATACTCATAGTGACATAAAGACGTGAAAAATAATTTTGTGAAATAATTTTGTTGGTTGTAAGGTACGTTACAGTTGTGATAGACAGTTTAAAAATTTTAAACCTTTTTTAAAGTTTTTGAGCTAGTTTAAATATTTAAATTGCTATGTAAATAAACTTTTTATATGTATTGACAATCGGAATAAAACCAGTACACAATATAACCGCACGACTGTCTATAAGTTATTTCAATATTTATCGTAAATAATATTTTAATTTTCAGTGGAATATACTGAATGTCAAGCATAAAAAACAAATAAATAAATTTAAAAAAATAATTATCCAGACATTTGACACGCAATGTCATAAAGTTTCAAACTAGATAGAGCTTGTGCTGTGATAACTAGACTGATTGATAGAATACTTAAATATATTTTTTTTTGTAAATACATACATATTACACATAAAAAAATATCTAAACTTCGAAACAAATATTTGTAGATCATACAAACATTTGGTCTAACCCGGGAATCGAACCCGAGACCTCAACCACAGCAGTCAGATTCACTGCCGCTGCGTCACGGAATACCATCACCATATAATAATAATAGCATTCATCAAAAACCTCTATTTCTTCCACTACTCTGTGTAACGAGGGCTGAGATTTCAATAAACGACATCGGTGTCCTGATTGCAACGTTTGAAGACGTTCTACATATCCTCGTTAACCGTGACAGGCAGCACGTCTATTGACGGGAGAAGAGATTGTATTCGGTTCAGTAAGAGCTTTCAGCAGTTTATAGACATAACGGAAGTGCAGACTGTTAACGTTTTATGAAATAGAATGTAACATGTCGTATTAAATGACATCTTCGAATAAACTGAATTTCAGTCATATATTTTAATCTTTCATTTAGAATTGAATGAAAAATTAGTACAAATGCGGTATAGGGTATCATTTTTCTTGTGATATAGAAAACTAACAATAAGACAGGTGATCTGATCAAGAGAGATCATGTCCTTGTCAGGCTGCACGATACGTATTCAAGGGTATTGCCGCACGAGAAAGAAAGGGGCTTTGTATTAATGAATCGACTTGAATCGTTTCAGTATATCTTTAATAAGTATACACAGCCTTGTATGTCTAGCGATTAGTGTAGGCAACTGCCAATCAAGAGGTCTTGGGTTTGAACCGGGATTCAAAAGGTCAGTCAGGCCAAAAGGCTTGGAATCTGCCTCGGAGAGCACATAAAGTTGTTTCGTCTATCTGATCCCTCCCTGGACGTGTCAGATAGTCATCCCATCGCATTATGAGGGTGAAGGAACAGAGAGTGCCCCTGTGTTTGCGTGCTCAGTTGTGTACTATAATATCTCCTGCAGACTGGCCGCCATAGCTGAAAGCGACTAGGAGTACATACATGCATTATAAGAAAATTTGCTTCAAATTAATAATGTTATAAATTTACTTACATAAAATGTCACTTAAACCCCAGCGGCCTTATCAAATATTTTAGTAGTAAAACAAAAATGTCAGTAATTAATCTTACCCTTTCACGAGCTGTTAGTCCGACGATAAAGGATTTAAAGTTCGCGTCTCATTAACTGCGAATCATCACAGAGATTATAAATATGCACTTTTGGCTAAGGCCCCGATTTTATTGAGAAACCAGCTGTGATCATTATTATTCATAAATTTAATACTAACTATACCCGTAGTATTATTTGCGTAGAAGTTATTGTTCTCTCTCTATCTCTCTATTATATGTGAAAAGCAGATGAATGTTTGACAGATTATATTTGATACTAATAATGCAAGGACTGGAGGTAAGTAGCCGCGTAGGTTAACACATTTCAAAGTACGTAATCCGAGCTGGGGTGGTCTACGTTAAGTGACTGTTCTTAACATGTTCTTAACCTCTGTGTTTTAGAGAATACTCTAAGCTATCAATCTCGGTTGCCATAGGGACATCGTCAGCTTAGTGTAACTGCCAGGTTTTCGTCAGAATTTCAATGTCGCTTACACTCTAGTTGTGGAGGTCTGATGGTAGAAGCTCTACGTAAAAAAAAACGTAGTCCGAAGTGACTTGATTTAGAGGCAATATTGCCGCAGTGTGTGAACCGTACACGGCCACGATGACTTTCATGCCTTTTATATCCCAAAGCGGCACGTTAAACAGCTGCATACAGCATTATCTGCATTTCCAATGAGTATGGCGACCACAACTCATCGATTCTATTCATAATTTCCATCAGGCAGAGTCACTTTAGCAGGCTCCTAAAAGAAAGTTGAAATATGGATATTACATCACTGTACACTTTTTAGGATTTCTTTACACCTGCAACACCTTCGAACCGAGAGGATCTTGAAGCCTTCCAAGAAGAGCCTACTCCCTATGCACTCGTATTCCTTAGTTTACAGATATATATAGCCGGAGGTACTCACTTAGTGTCAAGTATCTGCTCGTTTGGCGCCTGCCATAAAAATTACCGACCGCATTATAAATATCTGTCTCGGTGCGCTAAGAACCTACGCGCGCGCCTACCTGCATAGTATATCTAAATACAGTGGGCCCTCGGTAATCTGGACCCCCCCCCGTAATCCGACATCAATCAAACAATTTTCGCTAATGTAGATCGCGCATGATTAGATTTAGATGATGTAGGTTACAACTTGTGCTCGATGCGTAGGTATTGTTTCAATGCCGATTACCTACTCGTAGTTTGAATTTGACTACGTGTGATAGCGGTGCAGGTCAGTGCATTCATTGTGCATTACGTATACATACCTAGTAATGTCGTCACAAGCCCAGAAGACAACATATAGAATTTTATTATTTGTCTGTAATTTGTCGGATTACAAGGTACTCTTTTGATAAAAAAATCCGGACTATAGGGGGTCTTAGGCAGTACTCTATAATCCGACAAATTCGATAGTCTGACACTACCCTGCAAAACCTCCTGCAAGACCTCAAGCACAGCAGTCGAATTCACTACCGCTACGTCACCGAGGCAGTTGTAACTTCATTTTAAAACTTGTGTAAGTCATTTTACTGTATGTCCCAGTGTATGGTACAGTCATACTCTCTAAATAATGCTAAGAATCACTGTAAATATCTATTGTTCACAAGAATACATAATATTCGCATTTATTGGTCCTCGTCCAACGCTAATAAAGTCTCGATTTAAGATTTATATTAAAATTCAAAGGGAGAAAGCTTTTGAATGAAGATTTTCATAGGATACATTAAAATCTGTTTCTACCGATTCGGTACTTGAGTGTGGTCTAAGTTACAAGCTGTAGCTATTTTAATATTGAACGTTCGCGATTTATATAAACAAACATTTTTATGATAATTTTATTGATAAAATCCTTTTTCAAAATTATTTATGAGCCTTTATTTTAATTTAGGTTCACTAAGCCTTACAGATGATTGACAGTTTTCTATTAATTTAAATATATATGAATAATATTTGCATCATTATCGTCCTTTAAATCTACTTCGATATACTCAAGACAGTGCATTGTTTACGCTAATGTCAACGTCGTGTGACGACGACACTTTTAAATGAATAAGAAGGAAAATGCGTTGTCAAAAGAAATACTATTTAATTAGTTACTACGTTCTCTTGTTGCCTTATTATATTCGTTACGCGTATTCTTACCAAAAATGCTTATGGCGACTTCCACATTACAGCACAAAGAAAAATATACAACAGCGCCATCTAGCGAAGATACATCGAACTACAAACGTATGAATGTAATGCAACTAATATCTTGTATCGCGAAACAGAGATTCGCGTGGCAATTCCCAACATCAACCAATGGGCCACGGCCGGCAGGCATGATCACCTCGTCTGGTCGGAGGATCCTCCCTTTGTGTCGGAGGGACCCGTTCCCTCCACACGCTCTATTTTGTTAACTTATACCATCATCAATGTCCGTTGGGACAGCAATAACAAGTCTATAAACCGTTTTTACTGCCTTTGTTCAACTAAATCTATGTCGGTTTTGACTTTTTAAACAATCGTCCTGTTTTTGTATGGGAACCCGGATACTTCTCAACATATTTTCAATAGAGAAAATGGAGATTTGAACAGTGAACAAAAGTAAATAAACCAAAAGGTTTATTTAAAAAAAATATGCCTTTTGTTATTTTTTTTGTATAGTAAAGCATGAAAACGTGCATTCATGACGAGTTAGGTGTAACTACTACTTACGTCACGAACAGTAGCAGTCATGTTTTTTGCTCATTGTTTCTTTACAAAATATCGAAGAAATTTGAAACGAACCTTTGAAGGAAATTCCATCGGTAACCTAACTCGGTGGCCGTGGGCAAGGAAAGATTTAATGACTCCGCAATATCGCTCCCATGACACTCTGTCTCTTAGTATGTCTTATACCTAATACTTCGCCTCCAGAAATTTGAATCTGGAACCTTTGAAGGGAAATTCCATCGGTAACCTAACTCGGTGGCCGTGGGCAAGGAAAGATTTAATGACTCCGCAATATCGCTCCCATGACACTCTGTCTCTTAGTATGTCTTATACCTAATACTTCGCCTCCAGAAATTTGAATCTGGAACCTTTGAAGGGAAATTCCATCGGTAACCTAACTCGGTAGCCGTGGGTAAGGAAAGATTTAATGACGCCGCAATATCACTCCTACGACTCTCTGTCTCTTAGTATGTCTTATACCTAATACTTCGCCTCCAGAAATTTGAATCTGGAACCTTTGAAGGGAAATTCCATCGGTAACCTAACTCGGTAGCCGTGGGTAAGGAAAGATTTAATGACGCCGCAATATCACTCCTACGACTCTCTGTCTCTTAGTATGTCTTATACCTAATACTTCGCCTCCAGAAATTTGAATCTGGAACCTTTGAAGGGAAATTCCATCGGTAACCTAACTCGGTAGCCGTGGGTAAGGAAAGATTTAATGACGCCGCAATATCACTCCTACGACTCTCTGTCTCTTAGTATGTCTTATACCTAATACTTCGCCTCCAGAAATTTGAATCTGGAACCTTTGAAGGGAAATTCCATCGGTAACCTAACTCGGTAGCCGTGGGTAAGGAAAGATTTAATGACGCCGCAATATCACTCCTACGACTCTCTGTCTCTTAGTATGTCTTATACCTAATACTTCGCCTCCAGAAATTTGAATCTGGAACCTTTGAAGGGAAATTCCATCGGTAACCTAACTCGGTAGCCGTGGGTAAGGAAAGATTTAATGACGCCGCAATATCACTCCTACGACTCTCTGTCTCTTAGTATGTCTTATACCTAATACTTCGCCTCCAGAAATTTGAATCTGGAACCTTTGAAGGGAAATTCCATCGGTAACCTAACTCGGTAGCCGTGGGTAAGGAAAGATTTAATGACGCCGCAATATCACTCCTACGACTCTCTGTCTCTTAGTATGTCTTATACCTAATACTTCGCCTCCAGAAATTTGAATCTGGAACCTTTGAAGGGAAATTCCATCGGTAACCTAACTCGGTAGCCGTGGGTAAGGAAAGATTTAATGACGCCGCAATATCACTCCTACGACTCTCTGTCTCTTAGTAGTAGTCTCACAACACCTCACCTCCAATGCTGTAAGTCCTTTCTATTTGTGATCTAAGTCTGTGGATGGAATATCCATGGATACTAGAAAGAATGAATCTCC
This sequence comes from Hypercompe scribonia, assembly GCA_949316085.1. Classification (NCBI taxonomy): domain Eukaryota; kingdom Metazoa; phylum Arthropoda; class Insecta; order Lepidoptera; family Erebidae; genus Hypercompe; species Hypercompe scribonia. Next base: position 13,702,584 of record OX438989.1, read on the forward strand.
ATTTTTTATATAAGATAAACCAATACGGGTTTTATTGGTGTTTCATGTTTTTATTGCATACTGTTTTTTCTTTATCAAATAAAAAAAAAAGCAAACAAAAAGATGTTCCAAAGTAAAGCTCCTCATGGAACTCTGCCTTAGTATGTCTAACAATACTTCACCTAAAATTACTTACAACAACTAGTTTATACTCCTCCTATGCGTTAACACTTAATAAAATTAGGGCAACTTGCAATCGTCACTTGCCTCACCGGATACAATTAAATATGTGTTCACAAATGTGTCTGACACACGCATATTAAGAGATTATTCAATTATTTCTTGGTAAATTAACGCCTACAGTCTTATCATACTTCATCTTCACAGAACCAACGATGCGTAGAAAAGACAAGATTTTTGAAAAAACTGTATGAGTATTCAATAATAATAATTTAATAATTTTTATTCAGAGAAAAAATATAATGTGACACAAATACAATTTTATAAGTATCACAAATATGCACTTCTACAGAAACTCTGTCCTCTGAACTAGGTATAAAAACCTGTATTTCAGACAGTGCAGTTTATACTGTGCGTGTGTGTGTTTTTGTATATGTGCGTGTGTGTGTTTTTGTATATGTGCGTGTGTTTATTTGTTTGTGCATGTGTGAGTGTGTGTGTGAATGTGTGTGTGCCTATATACATGTGTGTGTATGAGTGTGTGAGTGTGTGCGAGAGTATGTGTGTGCGCCATAGCTATTTTATTCTAAACTACTAATTTATATATGATGCTATTCTACAATATTGTTTGTAAGAATTTAGTTATCCAAGATGTCTCAGTACTAGGTCCTCAGTATTACGATGATTTAATTTGAGGAGAAATGCTTTCAGCACTGATGTACAAATCTGACTTTACTGATTTATTGTTCATTATAATACATATAGATTAAAATAATTAAGTTATTAAACAAAGTGTGTATATATTTATTATAACACCAAGAATAAAATAACTTAACATGTTCTTCATAGAAATAAATAATAAATAACCTCACACATCTCACGCATGCGTGTCTAATTTCAAATTAGGCAGCGCCTGTGATATAGTAACCAGACTGTCAATGAACATACTTAAATATTTCGAAATAAAAACATATTATTGATAAATTACACCCAGACATACGAGTAGGACAAATAATCGTGCTCATGACCAAAATATTTGTGCTGGGTTGGAATCAAACCCAAAGACCAACAAGGCCGTTCATAAGATTCAGTTGTTTAACAATACTTGATCACGTCACTATGACTTATTTAAAAAGTTGCGGTTGGTATAAGACAATTTACATATTATTATTCAATTTATCCATAAGTATGTAGGTATAGTTTTCGGTTTAAACTTCAGTTTTAAATAATTTAGTGCACTATCTAAATATTCTTAGCTCTTCTGTTTATTCTTTGAGAGTCCTGATTTCTAGATTCAGTCCAAAAAGGCATTTGACCCCTCAACATCTCAACATCATGATTCCTTACTTCATCATCTTATTCGTTATTACCCTGGTCAATTCAGAGTTCGTAGCTAACAGTTCCAATTGCGGTGAGTTCCAGGCCAACTTAATCTTGAAGGATGTGATTGGGACATGGCACGTAGTAGCAATTATACCGGAGAAAATGTTTCCTGAGAGGCAGGTAACATGTTACAAAATGGAAATCAGTGAAACGGATGAGGTGAGTTTTGCTTTACGAGATGTAATATAAATTATACAGTTTTATATTGAAATAATTAGATTAGGGGATTCCCTAATAGTTTGACAGTTGGAGTGTGTTTTGTGTATTGCAGAGTTTATTTTTGTCCCAAAAAAATATAAGCTCACCTAAAAAAAATGGATTCTTCTTTTCTGCGGCCGTCCTTAAATTGACCAAAAGCTTTTTTTGATTTACTTCTGTCTTTCAGCTATGTATTTAATACAGACTGCATGGATGGCATCGTGGCTTAAGCGGTCGCCACGTTGATCCCCACTGCACTGAGTGTTGTGGATTCAAATATCCACATGAAACAACACTGTATGATCCACAAATTGTTATTCTGTGTCTGGGTGTCCTTTGCGTCTGTTTCTTGTACATTTGTTAAAGTCCTTCGCGACGCCGGACATGTTGTAGATTTTCAATATTATATAGTAGTGTATACACGTCACTATATAATCGACACGTCTATTGAAAAAAATATATAAATATGTATTATTTTTAGGCTGGTCTAAGATGGCTCATCAATAAAACCGTAGAATCACCAAAACCGCTTCTACAGCACGACGAGGGGGGCATCATAGTACGTCAAAGATATCACACTGAAAGTCCTTTCGATGTGTGGTCTAAGTCTGTTGACGGAATCAACGGATGCTTTCAACAAGTAATCTCCATGGATATTGGCAAGAATGACGTTCGTAAGTACTTTGATTTCGTATTTATTTAATGTAAAAAGGACATGTAAGTTTGGAGATCTGAACTTGTAAATATTGTTTGCTTAAGTCATTAGCATCAGTCTTTAACAGTTCATTAGACATAGGCCTCTCCTTATCAAAGAGGTTCTTAAAACAATTGTTTATTTAAGTAGTTGATGAAAAATTACTTGTCAATACTTCATCAAGCATAGGTTGCTTGATGAAAAGGATAAATGCTACATATCTGGCCAATAGTTTATCACAAATGCGGACGTTATTTACATTTAGGACCTAAAATCAATATTTAAATGCAAAAATAATGCAGACGTAACAATTTGGCTAGACAATTTATACGTCTGGGTTACAAATCGGTTTTACGTCTGGTTATGTCAAACATAACTCCTGGTAATATTCGTATACGGAACCCTACAAATATTTATAAATCCAATACAAAAAAAAAAATCGATCCACACGAAATGTCCCGTAAGAGGCTTTAACTCGCAACACTCAGCGAAGTAGGAAACGCCGCGGCGAGATTAATGCTTAAACCAACACACGACCCATGCAGTCAAATTTTCAGGCAATATTTGATAGTTAATGTTCAAATACATTGTATTACATTTATGTGATATAATTATGTATTATATAGTCTATTTTCTATTCACCTTTTGTTACACCAAACACTACCTACACTATACACTCCAAGTCATACTTTTCTTTCCATGTCATGGTTACCTGTAAGAGATCGATTGTCATATCCTCCGACCAGGTGGGTTGACCATGCCTGGTGAGCCGGGGTCCAACGGTTGATGTTGGGATGTTGTCTCCGAGTATATGCTAATCACCGTGAGAATTTCTTTATCGTGATTCAGGATAAGTATTTGCTCCGTAGTTCAACGTGTCTTCGCTAGATGGCGCTGTAATATATTTTTTTTTTGTTTCGTACCATATGTGGAAGTCTCCACAAGATTACCTGTGGGCGATAAGATTGTCGTGTACTTCTTTAGTTAATAAGAAATAAGAAGAAAGTTAATGTTGTAATTAACCTGGTATATTTATTACAGATAAGACACTTAAACACGATGCTATGATGCAACTGCATCTGTTGGAAGTAGAAGGCAGACCACCTTTTCTGTTGCAAATGTTGTGGGGGAGAATGATTGCTGCAGTCATTTACCGTAGAGAACAGGTACTTACAAGTATATTTTTAACTGGGCCAATTGTTTAAAGACCTTAAATTTGTTTTAGGATTTTTTGCTTGAATTACTCTCTCTATTGCTAACACATTAAAATCTGTTGCGTATTTTGAAAGATCTAAGCGTACCGAAACGAGAAGCGACTTCAATTTATACTATGTTATGTATAGCTATTTCAATTCCATTATTTTATGATACTTAAACTGTTTATATTATAGGGTGTAACACGAGATGAATTGAAACCAGTATTTGAGCTGATGAACAAACTGCGCGGGCCTCAACGAACTCCGAAGATATGTGACAGTCCTTTAAAAGATTTGCTTATGCTGTAATTAAATCGTAAACCTGTATTAACTTCGTAAGACTTTGAAGAATGTTTTTATAAAGTAACATCTTACTACTTTCAAGAATTTCTACATTTATTACGAGATCTAACTCCGTCCTCTCCTTTTATTTCTAGGGAGGTATCACACACTATCAGGTGACACATCTGTTTGTTTGCCCCTATATCTATATAATAAAACCTTAAAATGAATTTACCATGATTTTTATTTTGACAAATAACTAAACGAGCAGTATTGTCTATATTCATTATTGGCTATCAATTTAAACTCAATGAATCTTCGTTTTTAACGGTATTTGCGATAGCCTGATGTCCGTCCGTTAACAAATAGTGCTTGCTCACGCCACCATAACGGCGCGACGGTATATTGTTAGGAAATGCCAATAAAGCAAAAATAAACTAAGGTTATGTGGATATAGATTATGAAAATACAGACAGTAAATGGTATTTTACGTTTTTTACCAAAGGTGTGTATTAAGGTGCCTAATAAGGCAATTGGATTGCCTTGTTAGGCACCTTAATACATTATAATTATGATAAGGTATGTTCTTTCTTGTAGACATTTATTGTAATTATGATAAGGTATGTTCTTTCTTGTAGTTTTGATGCATAGTAATTATCTTATCAATTTGGGTAATTGTCACGATTGTACGCTTTTTGCAAAACTTTATGCCTGGAATAACTAACTTGTGGAAAAAAGTGTAATCTGGAACATTTTTCAAAGATAAGATAAATACTATTATACTTGTGCAGAGTTTACAAACATTATACGATAATAAAACTAACAACAAATGTGACGTATAAAGGGAGGCCTTATTGCAAACAGTAATTTCTTCCAGGCAGCCTTTGGATGGACTGCTTTCATTTCAAGTAGTTTCGAGTAATAAATAAGATCGTTCCCTTTGTCTTACATCAATTTTACTAATCGGATAAATAAACATATGAAATAATAATTAAAAGCATTTAAGTTGCGGCACTCCATGGATAACGGTTGTCGCTTACTATTAGCAGCTATATTATAAAACTTTTAAACTGACTGCCTCGGTGACACAGTGGTAGCAACTGCTGTGCTGAGGTCTCGCGTTCGATTGCCAGATCGGTCCAAATCTTTGTATGTTCTATATGTATTTGTTTCAGAGTTTGGGTGTTTTAAATGTATAATATACTAGTATATGCATTTACGAAAAATAAGTATATAAGTATTTTATAAGTCATTCTGGTTGTCATAGTATGACCTCTGCTTAGTTTGAAGCTAGATGTGACAGATGTAATTATTTCATATACGTTTTATCATTTATACCAATCAATAAGAGAAACTTTGTTTGCATTTATGATTTTTAAAATTTAATTTTGAATGCTTTTGGTCTGTCACATCTGCACTAATATTATACTCACTCAAGCTTATCCTCTATTGTGGTTCGTGACATTACCTTATTAACTGCTTTTCTTTATTGCTCAGTATTTGAACGATAATTCGTTCGTTCTTTTTGGGAACGTTACATTTCGTACGTGTCGTGAAGGTTATGTGGTTGACGCGGTCATTATTGGAGCTAAAGTGTTATAATATTATCTATTTTATTTTTAAATTAATATTATCTTGTTTTTTTTTTTAAATAAAGACATCGTCCACACCACGATTAAATTCTGCGTCGCCGGGGGACTTTATAAACATACAAGAAACGGACACAAAGAACACTCAGACTCGGAACAAAAATTTGTGAATCACACAAAATGTTTTCCTAGTTGAGATTTGAACACACAACACTAAACGAAGTAGAGTGCGGCGTGACGACCGCTTAAACCACTAGATCAACCGTGCAGTCAAACCCTTTTTCATGCCGTAAGCGTAATATGAGTCGAATAATAACATAAATACAACATCGAATAATAATATAAAAAGAAGTAAAACTTGGCAAAAATCCTGTATCAACCATATCTGGTCAGCGTGGTACAGTAGACCAAAACGCCTTTCTCAGGAAAGGTCTATGTATAGTAGTGGACTGTTAAGGACTTGATAAGTCTATAAACATTTGTAATTAATCTAAGAGAAAACGTTTGCAAATTAAAAATCTTTCATCGGATAAGGATTGATTTTTGATGTGATAATTTATTGTGGTAAGGTAAACCAATCTTTAAGTACCGCGTTACAGCACCAGTCTGCCTGGTTTGCTTTTCTCTCATGCATACGACAGCGGCAGGCAAGCTTCGCATCTGTCACTCAAACCCACAGCACCAGCCGTTTTTCGGACAGTCACCTTTCACTTGAAATAACTGTTCCTTACATTATCCTATTAATTAACATACAATTAAAATAATAACCTAAACTATTCTCGAATTAAAAAGGTTAGTTAAAGTTGCCACTTCTGTCCAACGTCCCGAGACGTACACATTTTTTTTACAAATGATTAGCTCTCGGTAGCATCAATGTTTTAGTCATCATTATCTAAAAATCTCTATTATATTTAGACATTTGAATTTTACTTGTGATTGAAGTTTTGAGAATATTACGAGATTTGTAAATAAAATTGAAAACAAATACTACGTATACATACCTGTATGTAGACATTCAAATCCACGGACAAACTGCATCAGGTGTCGGATAAGACCAGTGATTGATTTGCATCGGCCAACAACTCAACTACTAGCGCACTAAATGGCTCTAGATACAGGCTGTTGTTTTCTAATTTATATCACTGTTTTATAAAGCATTGTTATTTTTCTACAGCGCAAGTAATACGAGGAATAACGTGGTTTCGTATTGATATTTGAAAATATTCGTGTCGGTAAGCGAGCACCTCAAACAATTTTTATCAACTGATAAAGTTTGACATTGACACTAATCTTATTTGACAGAAACTGAGTTTAAGTTAAAGTTTTATTCTACATCCCTCTATAGCCATAAAAAATATTATAGATACTATAAATATGCTTTGTATGGTCACGAATAAATATATAAATACAATATTATAAGGTTGATATTGCAGTGTTAGTACTTGTGAACCAGATTAATATTTAGGTATTTATTTAAACATAAATCTAGGTTAGTAGAAGGTTCTGCCAAATTTAAAATCAAATGGTGGCATATGAGATATTTTAAAGTATTATTGTTAAGAGCGATGCATTTTAGAGGAGGGTGCCTAAGAAAATAAATATGTTAGTCTACGGAGAAGGTAGAGTAGAGATTCAATTTTATATTTAGGGTATTTATGTGTTAGATTCATCTTATTTTGAAAGGAGATGAAATATCACACTGCATTAAATTTCTTAAAATATTACAGACAAAGAAATCAAAGATTCAGTCTTTAATTTCTTTGTCTGTAATATTTCATCCATCAGTTTACATGAAAATATTCAGAACCAAAGCCCCTGTATAAAATGACAGGCATGACAAGCTGAGTCCGCAGCTAGGGGGTGTTCCACTTGGCTCGTTTTATATCTATTGTTTATGCGCGACAGGGGACTGATGGAATACATGCTTTAATGACGGTAGCCAAGGTATCGAATAAAAAAGGTTTTATTATAAATGGCAGGAGAATGATTTGTTTTTGGTAGCAGTCTGTATTTGAGTGTTTTGGTATTTGAATTATGATTTAGATATATACAATTTTTTTTCCCCTGATACATCTTTTTAAAGCATTGTGTTTTTGAACGTACGTTAATGTCACGTTTATAAAATTTAAGAGATAGGTGAAATAATTAACTGTTTCTTATTTGCTGCAGTGTAAAATGTTGAAGGTGGTTTGACTGGATTCTCTCAAAAATGTCCCTTAATTTTAACTAAATTAATTTTAAAGGTTTATTTATTCTTCTTTATTATTTATTAATTTATTTAAACTTATTGTACTTGTGTCTCGGAACTCGAAACCAGAGATCACTTGATTAACAGTCGCTTATGCTAACCGCTAGATCAACGAGGCAGATGCAGCTTACGAATATAATTGTTAGTCTATATCATGACGTAAATGATGATGATGACGATGACCATCTATCTACGCACTGGTTTGTTGAAATCATTCTTAACCATGCCGGTTCTTGATCTTGTCATTTTTATGCAGCATCTCCCCAATATACAAAGAAATAACTGCCCTTCAGCTATCCAGAAAAGCGAAATCGTAAAATTAGAAAAAGTACCTTAAGGCTTCACCCTTATCCTATTCAAACAATTTTATGACCCTATTATAAAATGGTCTTTATGAGCAATTTTATTGCTAAAAGACTTAGGTAATTACGTCACGCCGCAGTGCAAAGATGAGATTCCAAGTTGAAGAGCTATTAAAAGTTTTGATATTCCGGTCACCGGTTTAGGACTATCCGGATATTTGATTAGGTTTTAATAACCGGTTATAGAGAAGTTTAAATTGGTTTAAATTAAGCATTCATTTTTGAACATTGCAAAATCCATACTTAAATTAATTCTTACGATCCAATAAGATAATAATGGAAATTGGAATTAACAAATTACTTATTAACTACGAAACACCTATAACAATAGAAAACAGGACTAACGAAGTACCCAACGCGTTTAGGAAGTAGATACGTTTTTTAGAGTTGCTCAGAAAAAGAAACACTGCACAAAAAATCGTTCCAGTCATAAAATGGATGTTTACACATACCGACACATGTATTTAAATGATCACTATTTTCCTTCACGGCAACACACGTGAATGACTGTACCAACTTTGCTAATTCTTTTAATAATAGATAGCTCATTTATCGAGTAGCTAAGCATCAATGAAAAATGTTGCAAAAACCGGGTAAATAATTAGTTTTGAGAGATGTAGATTAACGTCCACGGGTTATCTAGTATAATATAGTTTTTCATCATTGCGAGCTTTGATACATATGACCTCTTATCTTCTTCAATTCCTCATATTTGTAACTGCTGATAAACTACTTGACTAAATATTTTCCCCTTAAACTTTTAATGTGGTATACTTTTTTGCACAGTTTAATTTAGTGGACGTAATTAATTGCATGCAGTAATTTTATATTTGCATAAAACCGTTCGTCCGCTATTAAACAATACGTGTACGAGTCTATATGTTGTACCTAATTAATATATACCAATATACTACGAAGTCTATTCCATCTAGAAAATTCGTCAGCCTATTCAAAAACACCATCCAATTACAACGGTCAGTTGACTGACCACTCAACAGATGAACTCTTCCGTATGTCCGGACGATTTTTCATTAACAAAGCACACGAGTGATTATTGAAAGTCGTTCGTGCGATTAATTAGTCGCCGTTAGGGGTCTTTTGGTCCAGATTATTGTTTTTATATGGATGAACTTTTTTGGGTAAATATAAGGAGGCAAGTTTCTCCATTACCTCATATTAAATGAAAGCTTAATGAGAATCTTAAATGTGATCCGACACGGGTAGCTGCTGGATGTGGGCGGCACGAGACCGGTTGTTGTGGAGAACCTTGGGGGTGGCCTATGTCCAGCAGTGGATGTCTTTTGGCTGAGAAGATTAAGAAGTAAGATTTTGGAGTTCGAGTATATCGAGTCAGCATTTATATTTGCATAACACTGAAATTGGAGATTCAATTATAGTTAAATTTAGGTATATAAAACTTGTTCTTATGTGAGTATATAAAAAAAATACTGCTTAAAATAGTCTCAACTGAAAATAATGCTAACGGAACAAATTCATGAATACATAAATATGTATAAATAACGCGCTCATAGCAGTAATATTTTATAAATATGTATTTTATTTGTTTTGCTTTCTAGTCATAACAGCGATGACCTAGTTCTCTGAAAACGTCACAATTGTGGTATGAGGGAAAGGAAAATAAGTATGTCACGCTAATTATTGCGAGAAGTGCACTCAACCTCTTTTAAAGTAACAGGTTTAAGTACCACATGAAGAGGAAAAATCATTTCATTTTTTAAATATACCTACTTATATTATTTACAATGTGCGTATTTATATGTGACTACTGAGACAGTGTACTATAGCTTTCAGTTAATACAACATTTTAGGTGTTTTATTTACTTGTTTTTTGCTTTTTCTTGTTATAAATTTAAATATTTTTAAGATTATCTAATGTCATACCTAAATGTAATGTAATTACCGTGTAGTGATGGATTAAGCATATGTAGAGTCACTATCTTCATTCATCCCAGGGATATTGTAAGAGGCGACTAAGGAACAAACTATTCAAGAAAATATCACTACAAAGAGAAGGAAAATTTGAAACAAAACCTATTCCAAGTCGTCTGGCCACTGTGGCATAGTAGGCCAAAACCTCCTTGCTAAGGAGACGCTTATGTCTAGCAGTGGACTGTTAAAGTTGTTGATGAAATATTATCTGCATGAATGATGTATTTATTTAAACCGTTACCTCAACACTCTACTGCATTGAGTGTTATGGATTTCATCCCCACATGAGACGAAACTTTGTGTAACCTACAAATTGTTCGTAAGTTCTTTGTGTCCATTTCATCTACGCGTGTAAAAGAAATACTATCAATGGATTTTAAGAACCCTATATCGACTTTAGTGGTCCATTTCTTTCTTTCATTACATTAACGAGATCAAACTGAGCGAGAGGTAAATCGCTAAAACATTGTTTCATGGTCTCGACCGATTCCAATGGAGCGTGATACTTAAATTTAATGTTCTCTAACCTAATGCTATAAAAACAGGTTAATCTCAATACAAGAATCACGCTTATTATACTTAGAGATGTAGGTTGTAGTTACAGAGATATCGATAAATCTAGGAACACTATCTCTTTTATATTATCTGTTGAAAATGTTGCCATAGTTGAATACAGTAGCCATTGATTGCCGATGTCGCTATATTCAAGTTTGCTACTTCTAATGTTGCAATACTCCCGATATATGTTCATGTAACTATGTGCATAGTGATATATTTAAATAACGTATAATTGGCTTAAGTTATTTAAATTTATTCATACTTTTCAACTGTTTCATCATTTTTTAATGTCTTTCTAAATCTTTTCATCGTATTACTATTTTTAATAGTAAATCACTTAACACCTTTCCATGTCAGCAAAGTGATATTTTTATCTATTTGTGCGTTTAATAACCATGTTTTGGCACGAAATGATCCACATATCCGATCCAGTTGTTACAATATCAGTGTCAAGTAAGTCTTCTATAGTTTTTCAGTGAGTAGGTAATCCAATACTTTATTCTGGGGTCCATCAATAATGCAATTACATAGCTTATTTTTCAGGTGTACATGGTTAATATTAACTTATCATCAGGTGAATAATCAGTTAGTCCCTTAGATCAAAAAAAAGTTGAGAATTCATCATTATGATCACAGCCTTTTACAGTTCATTGCTGAACATAGTCACCACGTTGGTTGCACGGGTTCGTATTGGATTCGTTTCAAGTTTTCTTTCTTGCATTAATCTTATCGTGCGTAGTTTGTTTCCTTAGTCACCTCGTACGACAACCATGGGATGAATGGGGGTGGTAATACTCTACATTCACCACACGATTCTTAATTCGACACAACATGGTCCAATAAGGTTTTGTGATGGATTAATTAAGTATCGATATTTTACGTTCCCATACTATACACGTCTCTAGCATGAAATAAAAATCGTAAATGAAGCCATTTGTGCACTGAGGCGGTCCCCGAACGAAATTAAATACCTTTTTCAGGACCGGTCACGTTTATTGTTCTTTTATGTCAGGTGGTAACGTTACTTATTTATTTTATTCGGTCACTAAGGGCGGACGAATTGTCCAGAAGTCAATTTTGGGTCACTATTATAGGTGTGTAATGTAAACTGTCTTACAGAAAGATGTAATTGAAAAACTAAAACGGTTACGGGATCGACTCCTATCGTAATTAAAAAAAAACTAGAACTTGTAAAAAATTTTTACTTAGATATAAAGACATCTAAAAAGACAGATGTGACAGTTGTCATCAGTGTCTTTTTAAAACGTACTAAGAGTAAATTTTATATTTAAAAATATATGTCATTCTTTTGTGATATAACTGACGGGTACAGAATGAAATATAGGATATGTAAAATAAAGTCGCTTGTTCAAACTTACGAGTACTTTGTCGATTTCGTAGTATCTGTCACAGAGATCAAACTATAATTTAAAGACAGAAGTTTTTTTTATAGTTTATGACGGCCAGCAAGCAGACAAATTCCCTAATAATAAGTGAGTACCGCCGCTCAGGCACACCTAAAACTTGAGTCATAAGTGCGTTGCCGTCCTCGAAATCCCTCGCCAAAGAGGTAAGGGAAGAGGTGAACAGCAGTTTTTTTGTGAGGTCAAAGAGGTCGCTAGCGTCGAGCCTGACCATGTCTGCTATGGCTCTCCAATGGTTAAGTTGTATGAGGAGTGAAAGCAGGATGGTAACATACTTTGTGGAATTTCAACCTATTGTTGTGGTATTTCATTATGATATTTGTAATTACTTTCAAATAGATTTACATATTTGTAAAAGGTAAAAGAACTTCATAAATTTAAACTTTGTTAATTTTTCTTGTTTACATCTTTTACATTTTTTTTCTTACTTCAATAAATTTAAAGTATTTCGTCATACAACTAAATAAAGAAAGCATAGCACTTACAAACAATTTTATCTATTTATCGAAACTGTCTTGTCCCCAATCCAATTCTAAATAAGATTTAACCAGCAAAATGTAATCACTTGGGTAGTCCACATTATTTCCTGTCCATTAACCCTTGGCTGCAAACCATATTACTGCAATTTCCTTTCAGCACCGCAGTTTATTCAATTTATTTATTTTTTCGGGTCAGTGTAAGGAAACATCTGGACGTTAAGGTTAAAAATACGAGTACCTTCAATGTATCATTTAGTTGCTCTTCAGATTAGTTTAAATATTGTAAAAACTTGTTTGTTAATTTATTCATTTATAACATACTTACGTCTGCCCTTACAGATTAATCTTTCTTTTTTTCTTTTCTTTTAAAAGACAACGCCCGCATTAGGAATAAATCCTGTGTCACGGGGGACTTTACAAATATACAAGAAACGGACACAAAGACACCCAGACTCAGAACAACAATTTTTGGATCACACAAAGTGTTGTCACGTGTGGGTTTGAACCCACAACTCAGCGCAGTAGAGAGCGGCGTGGCTACCGCTTAAACCACTAACCGTGCAGTCGAATCTAATATAGTATACAAAGTAGATAATTTGGTTTGTGGTTAATAGCGTAATTAATTACTGTTATGTACACAGTAGACGACTCTTATATCGATAATATTAGTTTTAGACATGGTTTTCGACATGGTTAATGTCACAGTTCTCTTTGTTATTTATGTGTGTGTCGTACATGTATGACATTGAAAACGCTACACAAGTCCTCGCCTTGTAACCACGTACGGCATTGTAAAAGTCCTGCCACACTTCATTAATATGTCACATAGTATAAGAACATTCCCTTGTCATCTTAATAACGTTGATTGTACTTTGAAAAGGACCTGAGTAAATCCTTTTCGTGGGGAGTATTATAAATATACTGCCATTATAATTAGCGTTACTAATTTTGATACAAGAAAAATTCGCTTATGTTCAATTGGTGAGGTAAGCATTTAATCCAGATAACACTATCAAGTTTTATCATAATATTATAATAAGTGTTTATTAACACTAAATTTTATCTTAATTCTCAGCACGTATTTAAAATATCTTCAGTAATGCAAATAAAAATGAATACTAATTACTGCACGAAAAACAAAAAAATACATCATCATACAGCAGCATCATATATATGTATATTTGAAAAGTAGCTGCGTAAATAGAAAGGTTGGAGAAATAAATTTAAAAAAATATTGTGATTTTAATCAACATGTTTTCTGCCTATTTGTTTACTATTTTTATCTTTTAGCATAACAAAAAGACATGTGCGCCCCCGGGTGGGCTCGAACCACCAACCTTTCGGTTAACAGCCGAACGCGCTAGCCAATTGCGCCACGGAGGCTATTGAGTATTAAGCAAAATAAATAGTTTAAGAGCTGTCTCGTTCTCCTAGAGTGCAGTAACATTACATAATACGAAATGAATTAACCCACATTATATATTAAAATGTTAATATGAAACAAAATATTATTTTGATAATAAGCAGTTGAATGTCAAAGTATAAATAATGAATGCATTATTTATTCCTTTGATATTTAAAAACACATTCACAAATCTTTACCTTCTTATGTTTTCTTTTTTTTTAATTTTGTTTCAATCCCTGTGAAATTCAAATTTCAAAGATGTGATTAAATTAAATACTTTTAATTAACCTTATATACTGTAATTTACAAATTTAATACAAATTGACTCTCTTCTGACTTGAACGTATGTAGAAATTCGCCTGGGCCTACTGTAGATCAAATTTTTCAATAGTTCTTGAGCAAACTTTTATCATTCTTGAATAGCAAATTCCTTAATCTATGACAGAGTCCTAGTGGACGACTTCAAACAACTTACTTTAAAGTATACTGTACATGTTTGATAAAGCCAAATCCAGAGAGTGGTAATACCAATGTGATAAAATGTTCCTGGAAAGCAGTACTCACTCGTTGAGCTCGACGTGTCAGCGCCTTATCGTAATTATATACGAATTGGTCACCATATTTTATTCTGAATATTCTGATAATGCCATCGGCAGCAACTGTATCGTACAAATAAACTATCATAGGGTCTTTGTACGAGATCAAAGGTGGCCAATCTGCAATGATTATTCCAACTCCAAAAAGTACTGATTATCCACCTTGTTGAATAGTTACCATGACACTTCTTTGGCTTGTATTTTCAAACTCGGACACGTTGATTTATCGTGTTTTGTTATCGAAAAGACTAGACACTAGACATCTTGTTTGCCTTTATCGTTTTGAAACTGCTTGTTCCACTGAAATCTGCATTGCTATCGTTCCTGGGTATTCAAAGGTGTTCGCCAGGGTCTTCTTCACCATAATCTAAAGAGATCTTAACAATTATGAGTGAATGTGATGATGAAATCTGATTGCTAATATTCTGTCCAGCACGCAGCTCCAATCTTAGTTTGGCAGCGTTTAGTTGTGGATCAGGGGTGGCAAGAAGTCTGACGATAACATTTCTTAACAGCGCTAAAGACGGCCAGCGGTCACTGCTAGGTAAATCAACCGGGTTGCATATGCACTAGTACCTCTGCAGGGTAGTAACGATGCAAGTTTGAGAAACGGAAACTCAGACTGCAATTCGTCTTATAGAATATCTTTTTTCATGCAATAACACTGCTACTACTCTCGAGACCTCATACAGTCCACTTAGCGTTTTGTAAATGAACTATTTTAGAGAAATTGATGTATCATTAACCTCATTTTATATAAAAACAAAAGAAGGTTTAACATATTATACGATGAAGAAATATATTTTAAATAAAGAACACAAAAGTATTTTTTTATATTTCAAGCTATTAAGAGATATGTCAACTACTCCAAGTAAACACAAATTTTGTTTATTGTGTGTTAACTTGAAAAGTTCACAAAACCTAAGGTCTGGTCACACCTTTGTGGCCCAGCATGACATTGTAAAGCATAAGTATGTATGTTCACTTGTCTTCTTAATAATGTTGGTTGTATTTTGAAATATACCAGGGTAAATACGTTCCTTAGGCGGCATTATAAATAAACTGCAATTTTAATTAGTATTACTAGTTATCTATCTATGAAAAAGGCTGGTGAAACTGAAAAAAGAAATCATTAATTTTTTTAATGTGATTTTTTAGTAACATTTTTTTTCCATTCGATTAAGTATTTTATCTTTTAGTATAACAAAAAGTCACGTGCGCCCCCGGGTGGGCTCGAACCACCAACCTTTCGGTTAACAGCCGAACGCGCTAGCCAATTGCGCCACGGAGGCTATGAGGTACACCACAAAATAAGTAGTTTAGGAGCTGATTCGTTCTCCTAAAGTGCTGTGTATGTAACTAATACGAAATGAATTAATCAACATTTTACATTGAACAATTTATTTGAAACAAAATAATGTGTTGATAATAACAGTTGAATGTCAAAATTTTGAATACGAATATAAATAGTATTATTTATTAAATAGACATTTAAAAACACCTTTTTGTCTCTCTCAGAAAAAAAATGTTTTTTCGATCTCTGTTAAATGCATAACTTAAAGAAATGCAAAGTTTTAGTTAATTTTTATCAACTTTATACGTTTTAATTTACAAATTTAATACAAATTGACTCCTCTTCTGACTTGGAAGAATATAGAAATCATCCTGGGCCTGCTGTATTTTAAATTATCCAATAGTTCTTGGATAAACCTGTACCTTTCTTGAATGGTGTCTTCTTTATTCTCTGACAGAGTCCTCGTAGATGGTGGACGACTTCGAACAGCTCGATTGAGAGTATTTAATGCATGCTTGGTTGGGTTTAAGTCCAGAGAGCGACAAACCAGTATAACAATGTGTTTAAATGCTCCCGGAAAGTAGCATCCCTCGTTGAGCTCGATGTGCCAGCGCATAATCATAATCACACATAAATTGGTTTCATTGATTTATTCTGAATATTCTGATAATGCCATCGGTAGCAACTGTCTTGTACAAACAATTATTTTACCACAAAAAGATACTGAATTTCTACCTTGTTGAACGGTTACAGTGCCATTTTTTCGGCTTTCAGGATTTCTGGGCCATCTTCAAACTCGGACACGTCGATTATCGTGTTTTGTTATCGAAAAGATTAGAAAGATATTTCAACTTTTCAAAGTAAATGCAAATTTTATTTGTTGTGTACATGATATTGAAAAATTCATAAAATCTAAGGCCTCACCCACCTTTGTGACCAAGTATGCATTGTGAAGGTCCCCCACTCCTCCTTAATGGATCACGTAGCATAAATACGTTTGCTTGTCTTTTACTTAGTCTGGCCATAAATACTGTTACACTTAATTATAAAAAAATATTACATTTGAATTTCGAATCTGTCATTTTTATACGATTGTTCATTGTGTTTTCTCATTTTGGCGCCAATACATTGTAAAATATTTTGCGATATTAAAATGGTGTGGGGTGATAAAGAGAACCGAATCGCTGTGATAGCATTACACAAAGTAGGTATGGAGCCAAATGCAATTTTTAAAACTCTCCATACACTTGGTATTAGTAAAATGTTTGTGTACCGGGCTATTAATAGGTACAATGAGACCTCCTCTGTTTGTGACAGAAAAAGATCTGGCCGTCCACGTAGTGTTCGTACGAAAAAGGTGGTCAAAGCAGTAAGGGAAAGAATTCGAAGAAATCCTGTCCGAAAGCAAAAGATTTTATCTCGGGAAATGAAGATAGCACCTAGAACCATGTCGCGTATTTTAAAAGATGACTTAGGACTTGCAGCCTATAAGAGACGCACTGGCCATTTCTTAACTGATAATTTAAAGAAGAATAGGGTGGTAAAATCGAAACAACTACTGAAGCGGTACGCAAAGGGAGGTCACAGAAAAATTTTGTTTACGGATGAGAAAATTTTTACAATTGAGCAACATTTTAACAAACAAAATGACCGTATTTATGCTCAAAGCTCTAAGGAAGCTTCCCAATTAGTCGACAGAGTGCAACGTGGACATTATCCGACTTCAGTGATGGTTTGGTGGGGTGTTAGCTATGAAGGAGTGACTGAGCCATATTTTTGTGAAAAAGGTATCAAAACATCGGCACAAGTGTATCAAGATACCATTCTTGAGAAGGTAGTTAAGCCCCTTAACATCACCATGTTCAATAACCAAGTATGGTCCTTCCAGCAAGACTCGGCGCCGGGTCATAAAGCTCGGTCCACGCAGTCTTGGTTGGAATCGAACGTTTCGGACTTCATCAGAGCTGAAGACTGGCCGTCGTCTAGTCCCGATCTTAATCCGCTGGATTATGATTTGTGGTCAGTTTTAGAGAGTACAGCTTGCTCTAAACGCCATGATAATTTGGAGTCCCTAAAACAATCTATACGATTGGCAGTGAAGAATTTTCCCATGGAAAGAGTGCGTGCTTCTATTGATAACTGGCCTCATCGTTTAAAGGACTGTATTGCAGCCAATGGAGACCACTTCGAATAAGCTTTTTATATTTTTAATTGTTTTATATTTATGTATTAAACTGACACACTGTAAAAGTAATAAATGTTATTTGCAGTTAACAATTTTCTTTTTTCTTTATTACAATATTTATGGCAAGACTAGGTATAATGTTGGTTGTATTTCAGAATGTACCTAGGGAAATACTACCCGTGGGAAGCATTATAAATACACTGCAATTGTAATTAATATTTCTAATTAATTATCTATATACTAAAAAGGCTGGCGAAATTGAATTAAAAAACCATTTTTTTAATGTGATTTTCTTTCCATTCGATTAAATATTTATCTTGAAGCATAACAAAAAGAGACGTGCGCCCCCGGGTGGGCTCGAACCACCAACCTTTCGGTTAACAGCCGAACGCGCTAGCCAATTGCGCCACGGAGGCTATGAAGTATATAGCAAAATAAATAGTTTAAGAGCTGTCTCGTTCTACTAGAGTGCTGTGTAACATTATATAATACGAAGTTAATTAATCCACATTTTACATTGAAAAATTAGTTTGAAACAAAATAATGTGTTGATAATAAAAAATGGGTGTCGTATATAATTTAAATTGATTTAACTAATACAAAAAATTTAATAATTATTTAAGAGTATTAGTTAAAATTTCGTAAGATTATTTTATGTTCCTTTTTTAATATTAATTAATATAAAAATCAATCGTTTACTATTCTAATAATTCTATTTTAATATATATCAACTACCAGTACGTTTTACTTCCATGTTGACTGTCTCAGTGGCGCAGTGGTAGCATATGTGACAGCTGTGCTGAGATCTCAGGTTCGGTTCCTCGGTCGTGAACTGCAAATGTTTGTTTCGCAACCAATTTAGCTTTCTTAGTACAAGCTCTGCTTAGTTTGAAGTTAGATGGCGTTGTGTGACAGATGTCTGGCATTTTTATTAATAATTATATAAAGGTGGGGTTCTGGTCCATAACAAATTAGTCATCTTGTAAAATAAGCACTTGAGTAAATAATTAACAAACAATGAAATGTTCGTAACGAGACATGTTTATTCAGAAATTGTACGAGTATAAAATTGTGAGAGTACAAGTAGTATGATTCTAAATACAATAGATATCATTGATCTAGTGGTTAGCGTATGCGGCTGCCGATCAAGAAGACTCTGGTTCGATACCCAAGCCAGCCAAATAAAAGTGTTATTAAGTTTTTTCTGGTTACATAAATGCTTAATAACAGCCCTCTTGGCCCTCGTGCCTCGGAGGATATGTAAAACTATCGTTGCTGCATCTAATCTCTCCCTGGTCATTTCGAATAGCTGTCCCATCGGATTGTGAGATTGAGGGAATAGAGAGTGCATCAGTGTTTACCCACACGCTTGCGTAGGCGGCTGCTCTGCGTTGAGACTGGCCACCGTGGCCGAAATCGGCTGATAGTACATCATTATCATACATAAATACATACTAGACCTGACCGAAGTTGTCTTGTCTTACTTCTTGAATATACAATTTATTCTCTCAGCAAAATTATGGAAAAAGCAGCGCTACCTACTAGTTTCAAGCATGAAACTAATCTATTCAGAGTCTTCAGAACACACAAAAAAAATATTTAAAAAGTTAAGCGGTAAAAAGTGTCATTAACTCCAACTTTAAACCTAACCAGTCCAGATATTGATACTTTTACACTTAAAAAAACATCATTAAAATTGATCAAGTTACATAAAAGAGATTCTGTTAGATATATAAAAAACAAAGAATATTATAGCCATTCATTTTTGTCTATATATACATTAAGTCATTGTACAAAATGGACAATTCAACAGACAAATCTCAAAGGAAGCGGAAAATGAATTGCAAAGTCATATTTTTAAAACAAAACTCACAAAATGAACAACTGGCAGGCATATCAAAGATTACCTTTTGGCATCAAAGTCCCATCTCATTAATATACCTTTTGATGACGTCAAAGTCGACAGAGAGTGAGACGGAGTAATCATTCGCGACAAAAGATATTCCCTGAGGTGGCGTCAGTATGTATGTAATTGTTTATGCGGGCGGCAAACGTGAAAGAAATGTATGTGGTCTATGAATTGATGTTATTGTGGGATAATTTCTTGCGCTATGTACAATATTTTTGTTAACATTTGGTAAGTTGTTTGTCAAGAATTGTAAGAGAAGTGAAAGGAAATTGAATCTATATTCCCATTATGAAACTTAGTGATTGCTGAAGCATAAACCACTTTACCCTGTCCATGTGGTGATAGATTAAGAATGTAGACTGTCACCACCAGTATTAATCCCATGGGTGTCGTAAGAGACAACTAACTCTCTGACTTTTCACTGGTAAGAGAAGGAAAATTCCTGTCGATGGTGAGACCTATCCAGCAGTCCAGCAGAGAACTATTAAAGGTTGTTGATGAACCATATAATCTTATTTATACACATTACGTTGTATCTGCGATAAAGTTCATAGTAAGATAGAGTGAGACAAAAAAGGTAAGCTTGAATTTAAGGCACAAGTGTTTTTAAAAAGTCTAAAGTGCAATCCTCACGTTAACGTTATATAAACATATAAGTATTATCGAACATAAAAGATTAAAAATTCAACTGATGAAATTATATCATACTATTCACCAAGATATACTTCGAACCTGTTCAAAGAACCGCGGCAATTTGTTGGATAATTTAATGAGAATTATGAAAAAATCGATGCAGAGTGCAATTTTATTATTATTATACTTTTTACTCCCTCAGTGGCGCAGTGGTAGCGTATGCAACTGCTGTGTTGAGATCTCGGATTTGATTCTCAGGACTTGCCAAATGTGTTTGTATGATTTGCAAGTATTTGTTTCGGAGTTTGAGTGTTTTCTATACACAACATAATGGTATCAAAAAAAAAATAAGTATTCTATCAGTCAATTCTGTCATTAATTTTCATAGTAAAAGCTCTGCTTAGTTTGAAATTAGATTCTATTATGTGTCAGGTATCTGACATATTATTATTATTACCAGATTGTATATAACTTGAAGTAAAGTAAACATGAAAAAATAAAAATACTCTATCATCATATAAATTTATCCTGCCAAAACCATTGTCACTTCAGTGGAACTCCATTGATCAAGCCGCCAAAGACAAGCCGCTCTAAGAGGCATCCGGCGGCGACTGCTTCCGCGTGCACGCACCTTTAATGAACTAAAAACACAACCTTAGAGTATTTACGCACTGTGACTTGCGAATGTACACCAAATGTTTTACATAACAGTATTTTGAAATATTAAATAAATATTTTTGTTTTAAAAGTTTAGATATTTTATAAGACCTTTTTAATACACAAAGTACACACCTATGGAAAGAAGTAATCAGTACCATACAAAAAAAGTATTGAACAATCCAGAAATATAGTACCAAACAGTACAATGGGTATTCATATTGCAATGTACAATATCTTACAGACAGCCTGTGAATTTCTCATACTGCAAATCTAGGAAGAAAAACGCAACACCTGTAAATACATCGGCATTCAAATACAATATACAAACACATTGCTTAAAAAGTAAGACCTGTACATATTATTATAGTTGACTGTTAAGCGTGCTGTAAACAAAAAACAAACACACACATTGTACTTATAGAATTATTCGAAGTTGTAATATATTTTTCTGACTTCCAGACGGACAAGAATTAATCAGGAGTCAGATATTCTAAGTATACTGTACCTAGTTTAAGTAGTGTTATAAATAATATTAAAAAAAATATGGATGTATACAGGCTGTGGTTTATAATAATCAGTGTGTTGCGTCCCAGACTGCTCGTTTTATTGGCTAAAAAAACGAAAATTCTATAGTTTTTCTTAAATCGTTGTACCACATGAAGGAAGTCTGGATAAAATCTTGTATTAAATATATTTTAAATCTAGTACTAAACTAGAGTAGTGAGATTTAAATAAGCTTCCTAGAGAAGGCTTACCTCAACTTGATAAGCCTTCTTCAAGCCTTGCAGGTTCTATAAATGTCTGGCGAAAATCTCAACTGCCTTAAATATTTTCAAGAAATTTTCGATGTTCACTGGTCTAAATAAAACGCATCTACATCGTCCCTCGTACGACTCACATCAGTGTCATGGTATTGTAATAATCATTTGTTTTTTATTACTAGGCAATAGGGTCTAAATTGATGCGTTTTTTGTCTATTCTTGTTCTTCTTCAGTGAAATGAGAAATGGGATGTCAATGAATATTTTATTCGTTATTACTATGAGACTATACAGAAAATGTTTTTGTTTTGCTGAAATATGAAAAATCACTTTATCATGAGGTTGATTGTTTGGAGCGTATATTTCATTAAATTCCTAGAGAAAATGATAAGAGGGAAGCTTATGGTGGTGACAACGATGCCTATAGGCAAGTAGGATTCAAGAAAAACAAGTGATCACTCACTCAATCTAAATACCAAGCAACAAAAGAATTAATTAATGTGACTACGGCCAACTAGCCCAAATGGATCGTAGTTCGACTTTTCCATGACTTCGATCTATAAAATGCACAGTAAAACAACGGTCATACACCTACCATGATAGTCATTTAATTAAAATATCATCACTTTTTTAAAATTGACCTATGAGATTTCCGCTCAGTGTCATATAAAATATATTAGTCCAAAACGTTTGATGCCTGTAAATTTTTTGCGCGTTTACTGTCTCAATAATAAAAGAGAAAAATCATTTTGAGAAGACTTCTTATATGCGACATTTTTTCTTCGTAATATAATAATCAATAACCATTCTAAATAACATTCAACCTAAGGACCGGTTTACACGTGAACGCATCCCTAATCCCGTGACGAGACGACCGAGAATTGTGTTAAGGACTTTACTTGTACCTTTTATTACAGCTTTGCACTTAAAACAACCCTTAATGTCATGGAAATAAAGCATAATTTTGATTGGAACAGATGTATGAGGATATTTGACAATACTGTTTCGTGGTTACGTATCCATTAATATGATTTACGGTTAGGTTGAACTTTATTTGAAGGGATTAAGACAGGTTTTTACTTGTGTAAGTCGTAGTTTTTTTGTTGGTTGGTAAGTGAATCTTTTAGGTTATTGAATACCGGAATAAGCGAGGGATGTTTAGCTGTATTTGCGGGTAACGATTTACCTTGTTAAGTTTTGTGTGCCGTGTAATATCGTACTGTGGATTATATTTTTGGCAAAGATCCTGGCCTTCTTATAGCAAATACTTTTCAGAATAATGATCTAATATTCATTTTATATGTGGTAGCTAAATATATTTAACACTGTTAATGTTTTATTATACTTTGGCTATGTTTGTTGGTGTGGAAGTGACTCAATTGAGCGACCAATTGTGGTAGGAAGTGCGGAGATAGAACGCCAATGTACTGGACAGACCAAATTAAAGTGGCTGTTGACGGTCCGTTAAATAAGTGTGGAAGACTGCAGCAGGCTAAAGAAAATTGTGCAGCGTCCCTGACAGCTGCCAGAGAATCATCATCTTTGTGGTGATGAACAGTTTGACAAGAGAAACACGATTAAAAAGTACATTTACGATTAAAGAGTACAGTAGTCAACTTAGCTTGTAACAAGATCCAAGAAGGCACCCACTGGACATATTAGATTTTTTTTAGGACTAACGGATATGATAATGTATATACTGGTTAGCAGGTGTGCAATTCTGATTTTATAAAAAGAGATCTTAATATATTGGTTGATTGAACTCTTTTTACTAAACTATCGTATCTGAATTATTTCTTTGCCAGCTATTGGGTGACCGGTGAGACTGTTGAGCTAGGCAGTTCCACAGATGGTACTCTTCGAGAGAACTACAATCCTACAGCATTTTCCAAAACATTCTTTTGCCCCTTAAAACCGTCGCATTATTTAAGTATATACTAAAAATTTAAAGAATGTACATTCTATTTGGAGATAGCAGTTTACACCAAGCCATATCCTCGCTGTCTCAGGTGTTGTGTACACTCACACCGTGAATTGAGATTGGCTCTTAAATGTTCTGAAATATAATGAAACAAGATAATTTGGACACATCTGTGTTTGAATTTTAAAGCTTTTTGAAGTGACATTACTTAATTCAAATTGGTTTTAAAAAGTAATATTACTGAACTGAATTTCCCTTGAATGTTTTTCAAATTTGTGATTTATATTTGCTACTTATTGTGCTGAATAAACCTTTGTCATTACCCTTGGGTAAGTAAGTTTAAGCGTCTACTGACACACGAAAATGAATTCAAACGGATTTAAAAAAAAAATTACGAAATAAAATATCATGTTTATAGGCATTGCCTGACAATAATATGTCCAATTAAAATAACCCATCGCAATATTTCTTCAATTAATTAACGTTATTATTCTAAATCGTTCAAACCTTACCCTTACGCACTGCATCCCTTGCCCGAGGGTGGAAAGCATGCTGTCGGGGTGAAAATAGGTCATGCAGACATCGCCTTTAATCTGTTTAATTAACATGGAAAAAAAGGTTCGATTTCACCCCCTCGGGTTACAGCTAATGATGTGTTAATCATAATGGCAAGGGTATTTTGTGGAAAATTCTATACTCCAGGGAATGTGCTTCACTTTCATTCTAATTATTATTTATGAAAGCCATATTTTTTTCTAATTTTTCATTATTTTGAGAGACATAAGATAAATATAGTTTTACTTTTGTAAACTGTTCTTGAACGTGAATAAGTATGTTACTGCTCTTCTTTACTGATACCGCACTCAAGAAATAGTCTGCGTTACATATGCCCGAGACACAGATTCAACCTAGTCCAGGCAAGAAACAAATTTTAACAACGTACAAGATTATACAAGACAATAATATATAAGAATAACGAGCTATTTATTGTTAGTTATTTGCATATTTGTTTATTAAGGTTCATCAACAACTATTTATATTAATTTCTTAAAACTATACAAGTTCTACTTATAGGTAAATATCGTTTATGTTATAAAAATGGGTTAACATACCTACATAAAAAAAATGAAAACAATAAAATTCACATATTTCACACACACGCTCATATAAACGCTCACACAGGTAGGGTTTCAATACATTTTTTTTATATTTACAATTATTGCGTCTTACTCTTAGGAAACCATTAAGCACGAACTGTATCTTGCGGATGGTATCGAAATGCAAATCAACGAGATCACTATGTGATTTACCATTTTACACATTCTTGTATAGGGAGAATTGGAAGTTTGTTATTGTACTTAGTATCTAAATAAATATTATAATGTATATATTCGCTCTGGCTAAAGAGAATTGGCGCAAACCTGTAGTACTTAGTACTACTGATCGCAAGGAAGTATGGAAGGGTAAAGAACTTCATGGTCGATTTTATCGGACCCTACACGGGTCTGATATAGACTTTAAAGCGTCGACGTCTTGGCTACGGTATGGTGATCTCTTCGGAGAAACCGAAGGTTTTGTTTGTGCAATTATGGACGAAGTTATCATGACGAATAACTACCGGAAATATATCCTGAAAGATAGTACGGTTGACATTTGTCGGGCGTGCCACTGTCCTGGAGAATCTATTAGGCATATTATTTCTGGTTGTTCTCGTCTTGCTAATGGTGAGTATTTGCACAGGCACAATCAAGTAGCCAGGATTGTACACCAACAACTTGCCCTTAAATACCAACTTGTCGATTTTGAAGTGCCTTACTACAGGTATGTGCCCGACTCAGTTCTCGAAAACGGTCGTGCTACGTTATATTGGGATCGATCTATTATATCACAGATAGGACTATTGTTGCCAATAAGCCTGATATTGTGGTGATAGATCGATTAGAGCGCCGCGCAATGATTATCGATATCGCCGTTCCTCATGACGAGAATCTCGTGAAAGTTGAAAAAGAAAAACAATTGAAGTATTTGGATCTGTCTCACGAGATTGCCGACATGTGGAATGTGGATTCGGTGATTATTGTTTCGATAATCATATCTGTTCATGGATTGATAGCGAAGAGCCTCGACCAACACCTTAAGAGGCTCACGTTAGAAGGTTGGATCAAGGGTCTGATGCAGAAGGCAGTCCTCCTTGACACGGCACGTATTGTGAGGAGGTTCCTGTCTCTGGAGCCCTAACCACCGGTATCTTGGTCCCTGTACCCGATGTCGGTGGTCTACTATTTTTTATATTTTTAAATATGTATTTTTTATTTTTTATATATTTAAAAATGTAATCAATATGTATATTTATATGTAATAAAGAGAATTATAATATTATTATATTTTATTACTGTTAGAAACAGAATGAAAAATAAATCTGTTTTATTGATATAATAATTCTTTTTTTTTTAAAGTAAAAAAAACGCTTTTTGTTTCAAAAAAGTAAAGTTGAGCATAAACCCCTGAACAAGTGGCACCACTATTTTATGATGCCACGGAGACTCTCGTCTTTGAACGAAAAAATATACGTCAATCAATTTAATGCCAGTACTTTGTAACGTCGAAGTATTTTATATCTTTAACTTACATTTCCCATAATAAATTGAAAACATAATCGTAATGGTATGTACTAACAGATAACATACGGTTTCATTATTGGTTTCCACATATGGTGACCACAACTCTTCGATTCCATTCATGCTTTTTATTAGGCAGAGTAGAGTTAGTGTGGTAGGCTATTAATTTAAAAAAAAGCTAACTTTGGAATTTAAGAAAAAAAATATAATAAATGTACCGTACTCTAATAAAAACAGCAAAATGACTGTACTCTTCTTGTCAACTCCATATCATTTTCCACTTATCTACCCACAGGATTAAATCACAAACAACTTACCACAAAATACGAATGGCACATCAAAATATATTCCTCAAACGAAAAACCACATAAGCGTAACAATAACAAATTCTGGATTTCTGCAAAGGGATCTTCAGATCGTCGCGCGTCACTGGGTTTATGACAAATTGCCTGTCCTCAACCCTTGCAGGTATGTCTGATTTATTGTGTGAATACAATAAAAACTGCACACTGCTATGAAAAAGTTAGTATAGTTTTAAATTATGTATTTCAAATTCATTGTTATGTAATGGAAGTGGGTCGGATACGGATTATAATAGTAAATTGTAGTGTTTATATTCGAAAACCGTAAATTAAAGAGAGTAAGAATTATCATTGTGTGATGTAGGATTAGTAATTGCAAAAAAGTTCTATTTATTTAGACCAGATGGCGTTGATCTATTTTTTTATATGTGAATATTATTATTGTGTGTATACTATTATCAGTTATTGTCTGATCGATTTCCATGTTGTCATTATTATTATTACATGTGGCAAACATTTCATATGGCCCGTGTGTTAGTTTACCTGCTTTACTACAAAAAATAACATAATAGTTTTATGAGTGCTTCCAATTCTTCAAATAATGTTATTCGTATTTATTTATAAGAGATTTCTTTTGTAGTTTTTCTTTTGTATCAGAATGCAACATGATCATTTTGATCGTAGCCAAAAAACTACAATGTTTCGTATTATCCGATTATGTTACACTATAATACAATTACACCTCCCTTTTTTCGGATATATCCGAATTTAGTACAATTTACTTCGATTCACCAGAAATAGTTGCATTTAAACGGATTTCGGGTAAACAATATTAGGAGGGGTGAATATTTTTGGCAAATTTCATTATATTAATGTATTTTAGATTTCATGTCATTTTGGGTGATTGATATTTAAGTATTTAGTGTAATTTGAACATGGACAACAGCTGTTTGAGGATTTAGTGACAGTTAGTTACTAATAAATACGGGCTCCTAGGCTAATTATTTACTGATCAACACATTACGAGTATATGCAAAGTATCCCGGTCAATTTATAAAACCAAAAAAAATTGTGGGAGCAATGTGACTTAGTCACTGGTACTATTTTAATAATATCAAGTATTATGAATTAGATATAAACTTCCTGTGCAAAATATGGACCAGAAAAAAGACTTGACTTCTTTTAGACTGCCTCGATGGCGTAGCGGTAGCGAACGCGACTGCTGTGCTTAAGGTCTTGGGTTCAATTCCCGGGTTTGATTAAATGTTTGTAGGAAAACAAAAAAAAAGTTTATAAATATTCTATCTTTCAATGTTGTTATCATAGTACTGCTTAGTTAGAAACAAAATGGCATTGTGTGTCAAATGTCCGAACTGTCCGAAACGTCCAAACGTCAGAAATGTAAAATGGTGTATCATTTTTCATTGGGTATATGTATTATTTTAATAGTTGATGTACGTTGTTAAAGGAAATTATCATTGAATTATACATCAGGCCAGCGTGGTATAATAGACCAAAATCTCCTTTCGAAGGAGACCAGCAATGGACTGTTAAAAGATGTTGATGTGATGTGATGTGATCATTGAATTAGTCTATCTCTTACAATATCTCACTTCATAGATATAAATTTTAATCATTATAATTACTGATTTTGTGAAATTTTATGATATAATATTAATTTAAAGCTCAGTAATCTTCGAATTCAGTCCCTCCTTAGGATGGTGGAGGTCCAATGCTAGTCGCTTCATAGAAAAAGTGACATTCAGATAAAACCGGTAGAACTACTAAGCTGAGCCCAAAATAATCTTGGGATTAATAATGGCTAGTTTCATATTCTGTTACTATAACTTTTGAAAACAAATATATACTTTTTTGGGAATGTTTGTATATTGTCACAAAAAAACACCAGAACATTATGGAAAATACAATTTTCATCTGGTTATGTTGTTACCGTTTAAAATGAGAAAATTATTTAAATATAAATTATGTAACTGGCAACACTAATAAGGACATTTTATCACGAGCCATTAAGGAATATTAAAACTTAAAAAAAAAATGTCCCCGTAAAAAAATATTAAACCTTCCACATGTAAAAATATTATTTATTTCAAAATTTTGAAGCATCGACACTGGTCTTAAACACTATATTATAATAATAAATTTGTCCCTTTCTTATTGTCTAGCACAACACTAAAAGTAAGAAACGCCATTAATTTTCTTTGAATATATTTTTAAATATTTTATTCTAGTCTTTGGTAGAATGGTTTATTAAAACCACGTTTTTTACAAGAAACAACACTACATAAAATACAACTTTACAATTTAAACTTTACAAATACTTATGAATTACCATTAAACAAAGTAAAATTAATATTCGGAGTAAATAAGAAATCAAACAAACTCTGATTTAATCCTTTAACCATGTCATGTTCAGAAGCCCCCATTTTTGATACTAAATCATTAAGCTCATTTACAATGACAATTCTAAGTGCTGCGGTATCATTGTAACTATCATTTTCAATATCATTATTTTCTTGAACGGTGTTAATGATTACTGCAGTAATAATGAGAAGACACCATACAATTTTATCCATGTTACAATGTAGTATAACCGCCAGCTGCCGTAGTATTACATTCAGTAGACCCCTGCCTTCAGAATGGATTTCGTACTGAGGTATATTGTAGAAATTCAAGGATAGTCATATACAGCATGTATTATTTTCGACAGTTACCAATTCTGTAATAATTTTTCTTTTTTTTGTAAATATATGTTGCTTATTAATAACACCACATTATATTCGACGTTGTCTTTCTATAAAATAATTTGATTGAACACTCTCTTTTTTATAATATATCGTAACAAATCTTTTCAAGTAAAAACACACAAATAACCACGTACGTTTCTTTCCATAAAGTTTATTTACAAAGTATAGAGCCAACATTTGTAGATATTAAAATCCATTTTAATATGAACTTTTAACTGATTGTAACACAATTTTGATTACAAAGAAAGCACTGGGTAAATTATACGTCCACGCATTGACAATACAACTGATTTTATATGTTTGAATGTTACAAAAATGAATGTTTATCCAAATCAAATAATACAATAGAGTTTCATAACAATGACTTCACTACTTCTGCTTATTTCAAAATATCTGATATCATCTATTAACCAGAAGTATAATAAAAGAGCTATCCATGTTTACAAATATGTTATAACGTTTTTAAACACTTATCTTCTTATCTTATCTATCTTATGTTCCACGGTAAAACTATTTAGATTTTTTGTTCAGGAATCTGCCACAGTGACTTTACTCTACTCGATGGAAAGTGTGAATAGAATCCAAGAGTTGTGATCACTATACTCTTCGTGATTTCGTAGTACATATTACTAAACGAAGGTTGCCATATCTGTGAAATGATAATCTAGGTTTTTAAATATTTAAGAAACTTTAAAATAAAAGAATACAATTAAAAAATCTCAAAGACTCAATACCAGTTCGAACAATTACGAAACCTGTGTAAACCACGCGGTAGCAATATTGAAGCAATTATTTGATTTTGTCATGTCAGTCACTTTATTTTTTCGTGTAACTAAAAAATTTAAAGGTAATTAAATAATGTTTTACAATATATATAATAATAATGTAAGACTAACTGTTTTAGTCTGTATTAATTGTTCTTAAAAACAAATAGTGTACCTACATTAATAATACATAAATAACATAAGTAAGAGTACTTCAAGAACTCAAAACAAGGCAATTATTTAATTAGTTATTGTGCATAACCTGTTAATTTTGAATACAAGAATGTGACAGACAGCCTGTGAATTATTGTGTGAAAGGCATATGAATTAATTACTGTGTATCTAATAACATTAAATTACTTTATCGCGGCACGGGACCAACTGTAGCGGATAACATTGAGGGAGGCCTATGTCCAGCAGTGGACGTCTTTTGGTTGTGATGATGGTGATAAAAATTTTTGTCCCGACTGTTTAGGAAAACTGCTTTGAAATATAATTGCCAGGATTGAACCAAACAAACATTTTTAGGGAAATAAAAGCTTGATGAAAATATTTGCCGCCAGCATGGACCTGATTAGCTGTGGTGTCCATTCGGGGAAGACCTAAAATCTATAATCTGACTTAGAGTAGTACACTTGAGGTCGTTCCTCAGGCTGGTCACATGCTTCTGGCTCTTGAGTATTGAAAAATTAAGAGATCTGAAAGAATTTTACTTTTTGTCAACAAAAAAAAAATCATAAAAATTTGTTAAAAATTGCGCAACCTGTATCTAACAATATAAACGAATGAATGTTGCATGACGTTTCCCGCGCTGATATTATTTACCGCCCTCGGCTATAAACCTGTCGCCGATGAAGACAAACGGCTATAGACAGTATGGACATTGGTCGAAGCTTTTTTGCTTGACCCTAGTTAAGGTCATTGGTGAAGAATTATAGATGATATTGTCCGGTAGCCGGAAACCTCAAAAATAAGAAGAAAAATGTCTTGGTCTTTTTATGAATTTATAGCATTAATTATTAGACGATAAAAATACTGTCGTTTATTTGTAAGTGAATTGTGTTTTTTATTTATATTTATATGTAGGACTATAATTAAGTGATTATTTCGCTAGGTTATGATTTTACAAGCAATTACTTTGACAGAATATTGAAGAAGTTGTGGAGAATTGATGCCAGGGGTTTCGACTGCAGTCAACCTTCTTTAGATGTTAATCCTACTACACTAATTCTTTAGAATTAGTGGTTAGTTTATCCTTCTACATTAATTCTAAAGAATTAGCGTAGAAGGATAAATTAGTAGCTTTTAAAAAAGCTTTAATCTTTGGTATTTCATGTAGGTATGGAAGAGTTACGTGTTTGGCTAAATTCCCACTATGTACATATGTAACTAATCATATATTTAATATGTTTAAAAGTAGCAGTGACACTTTTTTCGCTTGAATTTGAACTTGTAACGAGAAACAGTCAAAACCACTTATTGAAAAAAGGGTTTAAGTTTCAATAAAATCGTTTAAACGATACTGACTCAAACAATTATAAATTTGACACACTAGTCATATAAGCAAGACGATATAAACATAATACGACGGCATAAATAAAAGCCGTATTAGATTGACATCCACTCAATCAAAATATCCATAAAAATGTATTATGATACCAAAAATTTGTAACAAGTTTGAATGATCTATTACACCACCCCACAACATACGTATGTACGTAATTATATATATTGAAGGGTCGATCTGTTGGAGTGTCATTGTGACCACTCAAAAATGTCTCAGGGATGGAGACAGATGGCCGACTAAGAAGCTCTTGAAAGAAATTATCATTTTTCGTATCACTCTTATGCTCGGCTAAAAGGAATATAATATGAAATCTTATAGTAGCTTATTATAATAGCTTCTTGTATTTTTGAAATGTTATACGTCTGTAGTAAAACATTGGATTTTAGGTTGATATTTTTTGTAGCGTAGGAGGGTCAATTAGCAGATCGGTTACCTGGTGTAAAGTGACTACTGCCATGATGCCTGGATTACAACTACTTGAGTTACAGGTGTTCTTAAGCGGTGATAGACAAAAGTAAATTGTCACCCTTTCTGTCTTTACTAGAATGACATCCGGTCACCTCACTCTCCAGGTAAAAACTTTCAAACCGATGTTTAGCAATTCTTTTGTAATGGGAATATCGGTTTTCTGTGCAGTCGTTGTATCATTTCGGTGGTCGTGGTCCATTAATATCGAAGCGTGGCTCTTCTAAAGTTCTATACATTGTTGTACAAATTTTACCTTAAGGTAGTCTAACTTACAACAAAAAAGTAGTCAAACCTCTAGAAATCACCACATGCAATGATAGATTTTCCATATATTTATTTTGCTATATTTGACAATACAAACTGAACTGTCATGTGTGAGTATGACTTTAAAGTCATTCCATAACAAACTATTTCAAACAATTTTGAAAAGAATCATAAGAAATGAAGACATATTTATATTTTAAATTTGTCTTTAGTTTTAATTGATTAAAATATTAATCTAAATCCCTATGGTATCCCGCATATACGAGGGCCATTTCACCCAAGTCTTATTTGCATATAACATGTTCTGACGTATCTCGGCACGTGCCCACTGACGTTTCACGCAGATTACATTTATTTTCAATCTTCATTCTTGATTGAATGCTGAGATTTGCATACTGATTTTATTTTTTTTAATAACTGTCAACATATAAGTCGTCACGGTAGCCTTGTAAAAGGTTTTAATGTTATTTATGTGATGAAAAATGTGTATGTCATGTAGCAAGAAAATTTACGTAGTATTTGTAATTGACATTCACTAAATTTGAATCGGGTCCAATTTTTTTTGGTCATTATTGGTTACATAATCTACTACTATGGTGTTTATATTGACATGAAATGATATTTTCTTTATAATTTTGTTTCAAATGTAGCTCCAAATAAATGTGAATATAGGTAGCTAAAACCAAATGATTCAAAAGGTTTCGTTTTTGAGAAGAAAAATACTTACAAAATTTTATTTTTCAATAAATTAACTAATTTAATTTAAATTGATCAAGACCCTTCTAAACAGCAAGTAGCTTATTGTATAAATGAAATGAACCTACAAGCATATAATACATTTTTTTTTAAATTAAATTCTTCGAAAAGTAAACTTAAAACTAAAAGAAGAAATAAAGTTTCTAACTGTTTGTGTAAGTAAGTTCAAGTAATCTGAGGAATAAATTACCATTGTGGTATTTCTAATCTGATATATTCTTCAAACCTTTAAGAAAAGAGCGTTGAAAAGACAGCCTTCTTATGACTTCTAACTACTCATGAGTTGTGGGCGTTCATGAGAAGCGGTAGTCACTTTCTATCAGGCAAATTGTCTATTCGTTTGCCTTATGTATAGTTCAAAAAGTCTCTATACCATACGAGTACATCATAAACAATCAGCTATGGTACCATGAGACTATTTTTTTTTGTGAAAACCTGCCAAAGTGACTTTAATCTGCCTGATGAAAAGCATGAATAGAATCCAAAAGTTGTGGTCACCATATTGCGAATGGTGGACAATGCAGTATGGTGACCCACACTATGGTGGCCTAGCAAGATGCTTTTTCACGTCCCGCTTGGGGACGTAAAAGGTATGTCATCGTGGCAGTGTAAGGTTACACACCTACCATGGTAACTGTTACCCCTGCATAAATGGGCCTCCGGTCTCACACTCACCACACGGATGCTGTCGCTTTAGGTTGATCTCCTGTGAAAGAATAGTACTGCCCCGGCCGAGCCGGCCCGTTCATACTGAAAATCAACGTGGCCTTACTACCCAGCAGTGGACTTTCAAAGACTGTTGATATGACGATGCGATGATATAAATGATATAGTTATAACATCCTACATCCATTGATGTATACAGCGTCTATATCCTGCCCTTATTATGAAGTATCGTGTTGCTAAAACAAAACACGGCATACGACACCGCTCTTAAAACAAACCAATGATTTTTTTATAGTATAATTGCTAATTTGCCTTGTTCCTGCGTTCCCTTATTCCCTTTACGAAATAGGCTTGCATCGTATATACAGATAAGCAGTCGTTTATAGATTTACAAATTTTTTTATTTGTCTTTAGTTAGCCTAATAAAACCTTTTTTAATTTTCTAATTATACTTTAATTCCCAATTTAGCTCTAAACACTGTTTATAACGTATTCATGTAATTCTATTTTCTAATGTCAAAAAGCGTTTGTATTATGTTAAATAATCAATTCTTGTGTGTAATATATATATGACATGACCTTTTTTTTTTGGAAGTCAGGATAACGTCACGAAGAGAGTTCCTATTCATCATCATCATCATCATCAACAGCATTAAATCGTTTACTGATTGTAGCCTACCTTTAGACAGAAAGTTTAATCTACTATACCACGTAGGGCAAGTAAGTATTGTTTTGAAACAATAGATTCATTTTCCTTAACAAAGATTCAGATATTCCTTGCGTTCTGGCTGTTGTATTGATCTTTTTAAATATGTTCGATAGATTGCCACATTTTGTGTGGTTATATATAGGGTGGGCCAGCATTAACATTTGAATCTAACATTCCTCGCAAACATGTTACGGGAGTTCTTGGGACCGATGCTACTGTAAATTCCCTGGCTACAATCGTAATATATGGTTTCAATAAGATGGAGCCAGTGGTCACACTCCCAATGTTTCTCTGCCGTTGGTCAAAGACATGTTTCCGGAGAAGCTGATTTCCAGACGAAGTGATATTCCATAGCCACCCAAAAGTCCAGATCTATCTTCAGTAGACTTCTTTTTGTGGCATAATTTGAAGAGTCGTGTCTACATCAATAAACAAAATACATTCAACTAAAAGAAAAAAATCAGCGAAGAGATGGCGACGATCACACGGTGTCTTTGCCAACGAGTATTCGAAAATTTCTGTGCTCGCTTAGAAGAGTGCAAACATCGAAACGGTGATCATTTAAAGAAATAATTTTAAAAAATAAAAACCAATTAATTAGCTTTCTTGTCAATAAACAATTTTTATAATACATCAAGTGGTTTATATATACGATTTTTTCAAATGTTAACTAATTCGTGGGCCCACCCTATATAATACTAGTGGCTACTGTTCCTGCCATAGCTATACATAATAAATATAGCTATCACAGGAACACACCCCTTAATACATCCTATTGTTAAAATTTCAGGATTATCTCTCTCTACCTGATGAATTATTATTTCTTTTTCCTTCCTGATTTTCGTACGAATCTGTTCTAATTATTTCCTCTTGAATAAACAAAGGGACTTCAAAATGTTTAAGAGTGCTATTGTCGTTAAATAAAATTGCCACTTTTCGATTATTTACGTGCACATTGTAATATGTAATGAATGCTATGTTCGCAGTTTTATTTACTGTATCGATGTTTAAAACTATTCTTAATGTTGTGTGTTTTGGTAACGTAAACAAAGTCAATAATAAATTATGGATTTTAAAAGAGACTAATGCCTGAGTTTTTTTGGTCCTTTCATCTCAAGCCAGGAAAGGACGAACTCATCGGCTCTAAAGCTACAAGTTTAACTTGCTGTTTTGTATGTAACCTATTTGCAGAATAAATGATTCTGTTTGTTTGTATCATTTGATTGTGATGTGATGATTTCATTTTATTTGTTTGTTTTAAAAACATGATGATGCCGAATTCGGCTACGACGGCTAGTCTCAACGGAGATCAATCACTACGTAGGAGGTATTACTATGTTACACTATAAGCTATATTTCTTGCGTATGCGCAAACACTCACTCTCACTCTCTCTTGCTCCACTCTCACTATCCGATGGGACCGCTATCTGACATGATCGGGAAGAGATCAGGTGTACGATCAGGATATGGACCGACGGTTTTACGCGCTCTCCGAGACATATTAAATGACAAAATTTTATACTAATATCATTATGTTTATCAACAGCCTAGTTACCATTATTGAGGAATTGAAATTTTTCTTATTATGTGATCAGATTACCATATATTATAAAATTAATTATTATATGTTATTATTATTCTCAAGTCTCAGTCTCAAGTATAATCATAAAAATAGCTTCGATAGAAAAAATTTCACTAAACAATTTCCTTTAAAAACTTAAATTAAATAGAAACACAAATAATATAATTCATCTATAATTGAAAGTGTATCGCCGTGGACCAACGGATACATCTCGACACTGATGTATCACTTATCCCTTACAAGGCAGTAGGGTCGCGGTAATCCGAGGACATCTTCACAATTACTTGCCCTTACGCCCGACTCAATATTGTACGACACAAAAGGAATTTACGGAACCTTAAAAAGGAACATTGCTGGATGTGGCAACGCAAGAAAAATAATATTTTATTTTTATAGAAACATACGAAGGTACACGATTAACGATGTCACTGTGAAATATGTTAATAAACGTTAACGTGGCAAATAAATACTCACGCAACTGATACGTCACTAACCAAAGACAGCCTATAATAGTATCTCCAGATCAGCACTCACGACAGTCGAAAATAATTTTGGAGATAACACCGAAGACAGTGTAGGGTGGTACACTACTCTTTAGGAATAATTTTAAAATCATTAAGCTAAAAGTATTTCTAAATGTGTAATTTTTTAGTGATGGCATAGAAAATTTTTTTTAATTATGTGAAACAAAAACTAGAATAATTGTAATTTGTTTATAATAAATCAGCAATCATGCCGTTAACCAATGTAGTTCCCAATGGTCTGTCTTTTCTAGAATTGTATTTCCTTGATCAATAACAATAAGGGTTCCTCAGTTCCCGATTTATTGAGTGTTGATTCAATCATAGATTTCTTTTTAAACTTCCTCGTTTTTAAACGAATTTGAGATAATGACTGATGCTGTTTTATGTGTGATTTAAAATTTCTG
The DNA here is from genome assembly GCA_949316085.1 of Hypercompe scribonia. Taxonomy (NCBI): domain Eukaryota; kingdom Metazoa; phylum Arthropoda; class Insecta; order Lepidoptera; family Erebidae; genus Hypercompe; species Hypercompe scribonia. The sequence goes on from OX438989.1 coordinate 13,739,858, forward strand.
ATTTTTGGTATATAAACGAATGTTAGTTTAGAGGTAAATTTTATAAAATTAAATTTTAAATTACATATTATATATTAGGAAATTCCTATTCCTATATTAGAAATGTGTTGATGATTTATTCATATTATATATACATGTTAAATAATATTCATATTGAAGTTATATTATTATATCACACTTGATCTCTCTCCGGTCGTATCGGATAGCCATCCCACCGAAGTGTGAGAGTGATGGAACAGAGAGTGCACCTGTGTTTGCGCACGCGCTTGTACACTATAATATCTCCTGCGGCGGCCAGTCTCAGCAGGGACCTGGTCTCTGCTGAGACTGGCTGCCATGGTCGAAATCAGCTATGCAAACACCATCCTATTATTAAATACCCCTTAAAATATTTTTTACAATTTACAAGTTAGTCTTAGAAATATCAATATACTTTGAAACAAAGCTGTTTATTACTTATGCTTACGTAACACGCTCTAAATTTTAATTTGTGCTTAAATGCTAAGAGATGGGACTTATTTACTTCTAAATTTGAATCATTACTATATTATGTTACGAATCTTTTCTTAATTTAATTTAACTGCATGTTTGGCCTATTGATTTAAGCGGTCGCCACGTCGCTCTCTACTGCGTTGAGTGTTGTGGGTTCAAATACCACATGGGACAACACTTTGTGTGATCCACAAATAGTTGTTCTGAGTCTGGGTGTTCTGTCCGCCGTGTTCTATATTAGCAAAATCCCCCACGATACAGGATTTATTCCTAGTGCGGGCGTTGTCTACTTAAAAGAAAAAGAGAAAAAGTTTAGTTGCATTTATCAATAGGTATCGTTATCAGGTGAGCGATGTGACTTCGTACAATAAAGTATTAAAAAAGTGGTCAAGTATCATGATAATTAGATGTTGAAATTTTAACTCAACGGCTGAAATGGTAGAGAAAAATATCTTCCACAGAAAATAGCTTACTCAGCTCGCCTACAGTCACCCAACAAAAGATGTATTTATCATTCAAGACAAAACTATTGTAGAAAACCATTCCACCGAAGCTTAATTCTGAAACAGCGATACTTCAAAGGGGTCTGAAGATCGTTGTTGACTTCTAGTTAATGTATTCCACGGTATTGTTTGTGGCAGACAGGATTACGTGGATATCAAATTGCTAGGTAAAAGGGATTGGTCCGTTTTGTCGACGTTTTGGTTATCTAATATCAAAATGTATTTAAGCATATGCCTTCTTAAGCAAATTATATTATAGGGAAATCAAAATTAACAAATTTTCAAATTCAATAATATTTTTATTCACTTTTGTAGTGCATAAAATAATGTAAAGCTAGAAAGAAAATTAGCATAGAAATGATGTGTGCAAAAGAACTTTGTGCCGACCCCAAATGAATTTGCGAAAAACCTAAGAACATGACGATAATGAAAAGTAGGAGGTTTTGTACCATATGTTTCGTACTATTTTTGCATGTACTATGGTACAACGAAACATCGATCAAATATTTTTGATAGCTGACTTATCGAGTACCCCGCACTTTTCTTCACAATAACACTAATATTTTTGGTTTATTATTATATTCTTATAGTAAGAAGTATTTTTTAATTGTTAATTCAATTTATCATAAAAGCGTGCGTTTAGTTTTTTAAATTGAGGAAAATTATTTTTATTTTCCTAAGTCGGTTCTAAACAAAATTTATAAATGAATGATACTTTATTGTGTTTAAAAAGTTTAAATTCAGACTGTTCTAATTATATTTAACATTTTTTTTTGTTAAACTACATAAAGAAATATAATCAAACCATATAAACATACATTTAAAATTCAAAATAGGATGTTATGTACAAGTTATTAAATTTAAGATGTTACCTAAAATAAACTATAATTCACTGTATCATATTATATTATTAACATTAAAATATGCATCCATTAATTTCCTAAGATCCTATATAAGAGGTACCCTTGTCAAATCACTTCTAAAATTTGTAATTCTAACCGTTACACCAATATCCGAAACTCCATTTACCTACAGCGAAACTATTCGTAGATAAAGGATGTCAAACTATAAATCCAAGGTTCCATCGACAAGACCTCTTACCAAGATTACCAATTTCTCGAGCACTAGTTGGTCAAAGGACAAATTGCGATCCGAGATGGTAAATAATTAATTTGACTAATGGAACAGTTTGTTTGGTGACGTTGAAATTTGTCAAAACGAGACGGTACGAATGGCTTTTGAGATTTGACTGTGTATTGTTCGAGTCTGAGCCGGATGTCTGGAAAATGGAAAACGCATTATTATGTGCTTGTCTGAATATTTCGACGTATTTAGATACATTATGTTTATGTGGGTGTGTATTTTAAGGGCTCGGTTTCATTTCAGTTCTAACTGTGTTTATAACTTTTCTTAACTAGTTTAAAGGATGTGCAAGACTGCGGATGCAAAACAGTGACGAAAGCTTTGTGATAGAGCTGGTGTTGACAATGTTTATAAACTCTGTTAACTATTCATTCATTCTATTTATGCTTTCCATCAGGAAGAGTAGAGTCACATTGGTAGGCTTCCGTAAAAAAAATATCTGGTAAGGAGCTACATTCTGAACTGCCTTGAAGTACATAATTTATATTTCTATTTAGGATCTAGTTCTCAGTATTGTACCTTTGATCGTTTGGTCAACTTTCATTTAACTATTGACCAGTGTAACCGTGAGATAACGTCATAAGCAAAAAATACAGACAGAAGAAAACAATTTTGTCGATAACAATTTTCTTTCTATTTTCTTTTAGCTATACGCCATAATGATACACTTGGGACATTTAGCAATACAATAAAATCCAAAATTCAGTGTAGAATCACTTCAATAAATCGAGCAACACTCATTGACGTACAAACTGCCTGTTTTGAATTTCACTAGCATTTGAAAACGAGATCTCAAGCACTTAGACACGGTTCGCTACATGACGAACATACGAACAAAATGTTCGCCATCCAACTATAGAAGAAGTAGTGAAAATGTTTAACATCCAACCAAGCTGATGCTTACCATGTCCATACTTGATTGCTATATTTTAATACCACTTATGTTAAATTCACCATTTCTGCTGCTCAATCTTGATTTTATGTATGATCCGTTTTCAGTAACATACCTTAAATTTACCGAGGCTATTCTAGGTCAGAATAAAAAAACTGACATATATGTTGTAAAAGATACTAATAGCATAAATCAATTTTTCTTAACGGCAAAACTGAAGAAAAATGCAAAACTGGTTAGACGTAATTACGTATTTAAAAAAAAATCATAAAACAAAACATATGTAATAACAATAAACCAATATTTTTAGATGTTTTATTTTTAAAATGAAATACCAAGAGATGTAAAAGGAACTGTGATATTTTTGTTCGTTACGTATTTATTAATAGTAAGTGAAAATTAAAAACGAGTAAAAGCAAGTTATAAAATTACGTTTATAAAGATAGTATAATTTGATTGACCGTGTGTCTCAAACATCTTGGGCCTATCGAGAGGCGTTTAAGAGCATCTCGCCATAACAATAAACTTCGGAGGGACGCTACATTTACATACGCATTGCCAGCTAAAATGTTTGACAGTTCGCAATAGTTGTATTATTGTTCGACTTGGGATAAGCCTTTGATGAATATGGTGTAAGACGCTTATGTTACAACTGCTCATAGTCACTATGATTTGTTGAGATTGTTTTATAAGTCTCTATTATTATAGATATAGTGTAGTTATCATATGATTAAGTGCAGAATAAACCTCTGAAAATGTACTAAGTTGATCAGAAAGCCTTTTTCCTTGATTACTGAGCAAGTTGTTTTTGTAATTTAAATATATATACCTAGTCTTGCCATAAATATTGTAATAAAGAAAAAAGAAAATTGTTAACTGCAAATAACATTTATTACTTTTACAGTGTGTCAGTTTAATACATAAATATAAAACAATTAAAAATATAAAAAGCTTATTCGAAGTGGTCTCCATTGGCTGCAATACAGTCCTTTAAACGATGAGGCCAGTTATCAATAGAAGCACGCACTCTTTCCATGGGAAAATTCTTCACTGCCAATCGTATAGATTGTTTTAGGGACTCCAAATTATCATGGCGTTTAGAGCAAGCTGTACTCTCTAAAACTGACCACAAATCATAATCCAGCGGATTAAGATCGGGACTAGACGACGGCCAGTCTTCAGCTCTGATGAAGTCCGAAACGTTCGATTCCAACCAAGACTGCGTGGACCGAGCTTTATGACCCGGCGCCGAGTCTTGCTGGAAGGACCATACTTGGTTATTGAACATGGTGATGTTAAGGGGCTTAACTACCTTCTCAAGAATGGTATCTTGATACACTTGTGCCGATGTTTTGATACCTTTTTCACAAAAATATGGCTCAGTCACTCCTTCATAGCTAACACCCCACCAAACCATCACTGAAGTCGGATAATGTCCACGTTGCACTCTGTCGACTAATTGGGAAGCTTCCTTAGAGCTTTGAGCATAAATACGGTCATTTTGTTTGTTAAAATGTTGCTCAATTGTAAAAATTTTCTCATCCGTAAACAAAATTTTTCTGTGACCTCCCTTTGCGTACCGCTTCAGTAGTTGTTTCGATTTTACCACCCTATTCTTCTTTAAATTATCAGTTAAGAAATGGCCAGTGCGTCTCTTATAGGCTGCAAGTCCTAAGTCATCTTTTAAAATACGCGACATGGTTCTAGGTGCTATCTTCATTTCCCGAGATAAAATCTTTTGCTTTCGGACAGGATTTCTTCGAATTCTTTCCCTTACTGCTTTGACCACCTTTTTCGTACGAACACTACGTGGACGGCCAGATCTTTTTCTGTCACAAACAGAGGAGGTCTCATTGTACCTATTAATAGCCCGGTACACAAACATTTTACTAATACCAAGTGTATGGAGAGTTTTAAAAATTGCATTTGGCTCCATACCTACTTTGTGTAATGCTATCACAGCGATTCGGTTCTCTTTATCACCCCACACCATTTTAATATCGCAAAATATTTTACAATGTATTGGCGCCAAAATGAGAAAACACAATGAACAATCGTATAAAAATGACAGATTCGAAATTCAAATGTAATATTTTTTTATAATTAAGTGTAACAGTATTTATGGCCAGACTAAGTATATAGATATCAGGATACCCACAAATCGCTGCACATTTAAGGCAAAAGTACGTGATCTACTTCGAGATGATTTGGTAGAATCGTTGTAACGATAGTACCCGAGTAAGTATTTATAGAGAATATTGTATTAACTTTATATACATGTATGTTTATGTATTGTTTATGTACAATAATATTTTATTAGTAATGTATGTCAACTTCTTTATTTTACCTTTGAACCTACCGCATCGTGTTTCTACATCATCTAAAGGTTGACTGGGAGAGAATGTCCCGTGGCATTAAGTCCGCCTTTGTACAACATGTGCATTACAAATAAATAAATATAAATAATTTTGGATGTCTAATTGGCGTATTGATTTGTGAATCAAATTGTTTCTACCAAATATAATAGCAAGTAAAATCTCGTCAAAAATAGGTAAGAGTTATTTGTTTAAGCATGCTGTCATTCTGTGAGAAATAAGTGAATTTATATGTGTCAATGTAATTTTAATGATTTTTTCTTTGATTTTATACTTAAAAGAATCGTCATCATCATCATCGTCACTAACAACCTATTGCAGTCAACTGCTGGACATGGGTCTCTCCCAGTGCACACCACTCTGATCGCTTTTGAGAATACTTATTAAAAAAATGGTCTACCTACAATTTTTAGGTATGTGAAAATGACTGCAAATATAGATAAAACAAGTAATAAAATAAATTAAATAGAAATGAAAGTTCATAACATAAAATACTATTTGAAGATGTTAACTTGCACAAAACGTCGCATTAATTTAATTTCCCTTCAAGACTCGTGACCAATTTTTTCACACACATCACTCCATTCAAGTGAATTGGAATGATCGATCACGTTTTCAACATTCTTATTGTTAACGCAATAGAGTATCAAATTGTATGTTTTAATTTTAAATTCATATATGTTGTTATTTTTGTATTTCATTCACATTCAGTGATCGGAAGCGATCGGTCAGGCGCGTGCGGGTGATACATCAACAATTTTATTATTGTCATTCATTGTTAAATTTGATGAGTTAATTCAACTATTTGTGCAAGTTTTTCATTGAAAATATAAATTTATTCAGTTGATTTCATTTCTGGGGACAGATTTATAAAAGAATTGTGGATATGTAGAGCTGTATAAACATTATTGGTTTTCGGTAATAAAAGAGAAAAATTTCAAATGATTAAGAATGAATATTAGTCTGTATATTTTCACTTATAATATGTATGTATTTACAAAAAAAAGTGTATATAATATAATAATATTTTACCACCTTCACACAATGGTATCTAGTCTCAAACTAAGCAGAGCTTCTACTACGGGTACTAGATAACTTATATACATATATATTTACTTCTGAAAAGTACCCAAATGCCGAAAGATCATACAAAGATTTGCTACGACCCTGGAATCAAACCTGAGGCCTCAAGAGCAGCAGTTGTATACGCTACCACTATGCCACTGAGGCAGCTAAATATGAATAAGTATGAATATAAATAATATATGAATAAATATAAATGTAATATCAGTTATCTGGTATTTATAATATAAGCTGTGTTTAGTATGAGACTAGATGACGTTGCGTGAATGTGGAAGAAAATGTTTCTTTTTTTTAAGTTGTAGAAGTGTCACTTCTAGATAAATGACGACCATCGCTCATGCACTCTCAATTTGAGAGTCAGAATTGCATTTGCCCTCGGGGAAAAACAACGAAAGCATTTATTGTGAGGTCGTGGTGTCATTCTGACCTTCCATTTGTGCTGTCACATGATTGACCCAATATGTTGTTACTAGACTATTACTAGTACTTATATTATTTGACTGCACGGGTGGCCTAGTGGTTTAAGCAGTCGCCAAGACGCTCTATACTGCGCTGAATTTTGTTGGTTCAAGCTCCATATGGGCCATAAGTTATCCATAAATTGTTATTCTGAATCTGGGTGTTCTTTGTGTCCGTTTCTTGGTTATTTGTAAAGTCCCCAGCGACACATGATTATATATTCCTAATGCTGGCGTTGTCTTAAAAAAAAAAAAGAATTGTTAGTACGTATATCCCAAGGGATGTCATCTCTAATCTCTGTGATATAATTGGCATATAAAGAATGAAAATGAAATAAGATCACTGGTTCAAAGTTACTTCATCGGTTTCGTAACCATCTTTCACAGAGTTCAAGTTATATTTTAAGGACTGTAACGGAGGTGATAATATGAGTAAGTACTTAAGATAATATAACACATAGGTTTCTTTTTTGAAGAAGCAAACACGCAACTGTTTTATATAAATTCAACAATAAATACAATTATGAACCTCATAAATGCAACAAGAATTAGACACAAGCAAGTAGAATAACTTAACAAACGCCATCCAACAAAGTATACCTCTTGTTTTGTGTGACATCACAATAAAGTAAAAACACTAACTATGTCGGCTCCAATAAACTGGAAATATATAGAACGATATTTCACAAACAAGTGTAACATTTCAATCCTTTATTGCGAAGATTTAAAGCCCAAAATCCTGTACATTTTAATTTTGACAGATGTACGCGAATTCACTACAATTACAAAATAGAAATGGTTTGATTTAGTTTACATCTGGAAGTGACGTTTATACTACCGACCGACGTATTATAATTCTGACTTAAATAATGTTATCTAAACTACTATAATTAAAAATTGAAATAAAACAATAAACTCAGTAATTAATTTTTCGAATTATAAAGCCACACTGATTTCAGCACGAACGGGCGGGTTGGGGCCAGACTAACCTAAAGCAACAGCATCTGTGTCACCGTATTTTGTTGGTGAGTGTCAGACCGGAGACCCATTGATGTGCGGGTGACAGTTATCGTGCATACAGGTACGACAATTTCGGGTCTCCATACCACACTCTTTGCGTTCACAATGAGTATTGGTGACCAGAACTCTTAGATTCTATTGATGCTTTTTATCAGGCGGAGTAGAATCACTTTGGCAGGTACTTAAAATACAATAAAAAAACATAAATTTGTGTTACTGTGTACATTTATGCATATTCACTCACAAATAACCTAAAACATTGTAGATTTGAAATCTATTATAATAAAAGTTAAAACTAAGTAGATTTGACTATTAGATTAGATTAAATCAGAAATATAAAAAAAATTGTGCTTACAGAATACTTTGGGCTCTATTTATAATATACATTATTGATTTATTAATAAATATGGTTGTAAACGTTTTTAATTTTATTTCTGTGCTGTATAATAATAAACCACAGATCTAGATTAACTGTTTTTAATTCCATTAAATAAGTTAACAAATCACTTCCAGAATTTATATATCACCAAAAATCCTGTCGGATTTGTCTGTCGCAAAGCTCAAACACGGATCAAGTGAGCTTACACGATGTGCCGTTTACACTAATTGCGATACGATGCGATTTGGTGCGATGCAAACGACGAATCATTTGCATTCCTGATAACTTTTGTTTTGTAAGTGTTAGGTAATCATTTAGATAAAACTTGCTATTTGTACGAATTATAATAAAAAAAAATCATTGTGTAATTATCAGGTAATCGTTTTAAAGTCCCGCTTTAGTCAGTATGTGGAAACTGTTTACGAAGTACTCTAATCTTTATTACACTAGATGCGGATAAAGGCTCCACTGGAGTACTAAATTATAAGTCATAAATAAGATTATATTGAACAGATCATTCTTCTATTTCAGGCTTTCTATAAGTGGACGTAACTGGCTAAATCCAATGTCGTCTTACAGACATAGACCGAACAGAGACATACACTGCGGAGTACTACTCATTTTATTTTATTTAATACGACCAGCACACGGACGAAATTAAGTTTTATTTGAATTTCGTCCGTGTGGTGATGGATTAAGAATACATAGTGTTACCACCCCTATTCATCCCGGGGTGTCGTAAAAGGTGACTAAGGGAAAAAACTATTCAGGAAAATATCATTACAAAGAGAAGGAAAACTTGAAACAAATCCTATACCAACCCGTCTGGCCAGCGTGGTATAGTAGGCCAGAAGGCTTGTGTACAGCAGTGGACTGTAAAAGGCTATTGATGATAATAATGATAATTACGATATTAAAAGTTCTCACAGTAGTAACGACTTCCCAACATCAAAATTTGGGCCCCAGCACTACAGGCATGACTACTTTGTTTAGTCACAGTATTCACCTTTTGTGTTGAAGGTTCCGCACACTGATATGAGTTCCAAAACTCCAAATTGAGCAGAGACGCCCACCGTGTCTTAAGCTTTTTACAAATATTAAAGCAAAAATAACTTTTGGCCAGGACATGAAACAGATCTTATTGATTCTATTTAAAATTTAAGTCCTATCCGTTTACGATCAGTTAGCAATCTTATGTTTCTTTCAAAGCCTTCCTAATTGCAACACAAGCAGAGAGAGTCCAGTCGACCTTATCTCGGTTTCCACATCTATCACTGTCCCAACTAATTCCTGTGGAGATAGCTAAGTTAAACGTTCGCTACGTGATATCTTTGTTTTTCCTCAACCAATATAGTCTATTGTTTTAGTGGACAAATAGTTCTGAAGGGTTTAGGGTCGAGCGGGTAAGTGAATGGGATGTGTGTGAATTGTTTCTTTTTGTTCTTGAATTGGGCGATTAGTCTCGTGAAGATGTTTTTGTTAGCAGATTTATTAGACAATTTTATTTATTTTTACTTTATTCCTGAGACATTCTCTACTGATATAGTAGAAATACCAGTAGGTGCACTAGATTAAAGTTGACATTGTAAAATAATAGTAATAACCATATTTCAAAATAAATATATGTCTAATCTGTTTTCATCTATAGTTAAGCACTTAAAATATAATAATATATAGTTGATGTGTTTCTATATTTATACATTTTTAGCTATAACCCTTTTATTCCGTAATCCTCAATGCAAAATAATTATTTAATTATTCATTGCAATTATACTACTAAATCCTCCTTTTGGAAGGTCAGTTAGGTTTCAGCTCTTCTGTTTCACGGCTTTGTAACAAATATAATTACAGTAATCAGGTAGAATTTGATTTTATTGAGATATAATTTTTAATTAGCGTTTTTGTTCCTCGTTGTATGGACAATCTGTGTAAATAATGTTTATCATGTGGTGTTTATATTCATAAATTGTGTATTTAGATTAAGATGCATCATTATTTTTGTACGAATGTTTTAGTATAATAGCTCAGTAGTTAAACCAATAAATAAAAATAAAAAAAAACAGAGTGTGAGTACTCATGAACGCACGTAAGAAGTTATACTTCTTTGATAATCCAGAAATGTTAGCAACTAACTTCAGACTGTTGATTTTTTCTGTCGGTGTGCGCGTGCATCGTAAAAATTCACTCTCATCATTATTCCCTGTCGCGCCAAAAGAAGTATAACTTCAAAAATAAAACTGAGGAAGTTAAAAATAAATTTATGTTAATTAAATTACAATATATCTGTAAGTCAGTCGTTCACACGATTCAGATTTGAAACATTCAAATCTTTTCATTTCGAAATTACCAACACGTGCCTACATTTCCCATGTTTTAAAGTATTATTTATGTATTTGTTATTTGATGCGTAATCAATTGAGTGTTATAGAAACCATTAAACATAAGTTAACAGGCATTGACGCGTCTGTAACACGCCCTTTAGTTTAAACTATTTTGATTTAGGACTTCTGTTCGCTCCAATTTAGTTTAAAACTCTATTTTTTCATGAATAAAGTTGAAATTTGAGTGTTGATGTATTTTTTTTCTCAAAGTTTAGAGTTTGTCACACACGCGTCTTCACGCTTGAGTGGATTACTCTCGTTTATCATATTTAGATGTTTATGTTGTAATTATTTGCTAATGTTAGAGGCGTGTGAATGTTTGCAATTTAAAAGTACTTACAGTTGTAATCAGCTATTTAGATGTAAAATATATATTTGAATATCAATAGAGTGTATTTTGTACTCGTCTTTGTCTAAAATATAATTTTTAATACCTGCGACTCCTATGATAGAAGGTTATAGGAATTTAATTAGGTTTCCTTTTGATAGACAAACTTAACATGAATTGTTATGTAGGTATATTTAATCTTGACCATAAATAACATTTATACATTAAATTTTCTCTAAAATTAAATAGAATACTACGAAATAAAATTTATATTATTATTATTTTGCCTGCAATGAAGGAAAATAGGAATAAGATTGCTTCTCATCTTTCTAAAATATACATTGACAATGGTTGTTATAGGAGAAGTGTGCAAAGTATGTGTGTAAAATATAATCTCTTGTAAGAGCTTTCTATCTTTTTTTTTCAAAATACTAAATATTTTAAGGGCTTTATCGCTTTACTTTAAGTTCAACTTGTTAGTTACAAAAACAAATTTCAATTTTTAAAAATTACAAATTTTCCTTAATTTTTTTTGCGGTTACTATACTTATGGGGTCTACTATACGACCCTAAAATGTGACCCCACCATTCTATAACCCTCTTTAAAGTCAAATACTGCTTAAACGTGAAGAATTAGCAGTAATTCTTTAATATATTATATAATATGACCTAGAAAGTTTTTTAGTACAGATAATAAAGTCGCAATATATGCAATAAATAACAGTGATTGATGCCTCCTTACTACCCGTTAGCATTGAACATACAGGAGCCACTGACAGTAGATCATTAATCTTGCCGTATGTATGTAAATTCTCCTCTGATAAATCGTTGGTCAAGCAAAACAGGACCTCGTCCATTATTTTGGGTCTGGGGTTAATTCATTTATTACACTGTGTACTACAAAGTCTGCGTTTTATTTGATTGCATTTGTTATCCATTAACTTTACCTTTTATAGTGGTCCTTTTGGTCTTCACTTGGGTCTACTTTGTTTATGGTGTAGTAAATTTTCTTCCTGATATCTCATGACTGTATGCATGGCGTAGTAGTTTGAGCAATCATCTCGCCGCTTCCTACTGCGTTGAGAGTCCTTGGTGTGATCCTCACTTGGGACAACATTTGTGTAATCTACAATTTGTTGTACTGAGTGTGGGTATTATTTTTGTCCATGTCATGTATGTTTGTGAGGTCTACTTTGACACAGATAGTGTTGCCAGCTCCAAGGATATTTCTAGTAAGGTATTAGTCATTAAAAGAAAATTATATTTGTAAATCAGCATCATTAATTTAGATGTTTGACGGCTCTGTGATCTCATGAGTAGTCATCGTACCATTCTATAAGGACTAATACTAAGGAAAATTCTTACCACTTCAAATCCATATCTACATTAATTTAATATTTTATTGTAATATTAAGTATTTCACTTTTGTAAATCCTAAATGAAATGGACGCTACGATCTCATACCTATCCATACTATTACCATCCATAATAATACCCATACACACCCTACAGATGCCATCAATACAGTAACAGATACAACCCTGGGGCGCCCCTCGCATTGTCGTAAGGCGCAAGGGTCACTGTACTTTGACACGGCCTCTGTCGTCTATATCCAGTGATATTGCACTTGAATAATCCAATTAGTGTCCAGTAGATATGTGTTTGCTTTGATGTGACGACTGTGCGAAATGTTTGGGATAAATTGTTTTCTTATGTAGTTCTTAGATTAGAATTTATTTAAATATCTACTTTAGTTAAATGATGATACAAATTCCTTTTGCATTTTTTATTGATGATAATTAAAACAAAATTAGATTAGTAAAACCAATTTTGTTTTAACATTATTCTATTAAACTTTTATTTTGTTTTTATTATATTAATTTTTTGTTTCCTAGTGATAGTGACGCTCATTTATTCGGTATAAATCCATAGGATTAACTGTTTACTGCTGCTTATGTACATCTGCAACTTATCAGTGTATTATCGAAATACATCATGTGTTTCAACACTCGAAAAAATAATGAAAAGCGAAATCCCTTTTGTCTTATACTAACTCATCTGGCCAGAGTGGTATAGTAGGTCAAAATCACCTTTCAAATATTCAGCAGTGAACAAGTAACAGCTCTTAGTTCTAATATTACAAAACTATACAGTTCAAATCCAGACTAAAAATTAATGCCTCCATTCTACTGAAACAGAACAAAAAGACTTATAAATGGAATCGACAAAAAACTTCAATCGTCCAGTGGGATTGCTTTCAAGCTATTATTTTCGCGTAAATCGTTCAGATTTAAAACTCTCGGACCAACGTCCAATTCACGATTCAACAAAACGCTTGTCCATCCTGATAGATGCTCGTAGACGATCTAGAAAAATGGTGAAACACTCAATATCTTTAAACAAAAGAGAACTTAAAATTTTATACTTTAAAGCTGAAAACTGTTTGATGATACTAACATGCTTGGTCAGATTGAAGCTGAAATGTGGCAGTGAGGAAAATCAGATTGAGCAGTTAAAAAACGAGTGCAATTACGTTCGCCTTATCTGTTTCTGCGTCAAGGATGATGAAAAACTCTGTTTTGAATTGCTAAAAAACAAGCGTCAGATGTCAAAGTAATCCGCCAATTAAAATGGAAGCTGACTCGGTTTGTACTCATTAATTGAGGAAATTGTATGGTTTTGGTAGTCTAATATTGTAGCCCCAATGATGTTAATTATGATACCGTAACAATTTTGAATGTTGTTTTACAAAGTTTACAATTCTATTTCTTTCATCTGACTGAATAGCTTAATTTAACTATGACTGTATATTTATTAATTGAAGTGAAAACTTCTTTAGGCGCGTTGAGCGTTTTGGTAGAGGGTAAAATCCTCGGTTCGCGTCACCGACATGCTAATGATAATAGTATATCTATAGCTATGGAGAATATGATATTATATATTATATATGAAATTTATTATTATTATATATTATATATGATATTATATATTATATATAGCTATATATGAAACATAAAAAATTTCATATAATTTTTGCATATAGTTTTAATTACTCTCAACTTAATAGTTCCGTTTTCACTTCTATCGGCAGTCCCACGACTGCTACTGTTTTTTTTAATATTAATCTTGATCTTTAATAATAAGCAAAATTTATGAATTCTTTCTGTATAGTGCAGTATATAAGTAAGACACTTAAGAAGATATATATCCATTATCCATATACATATTATATTCCTAAACGTGTCTTAATTTTTTTATTATTATTGACAAATATCGGTACATTTTCGTTTTATTAAATGCTATAGTATGGTATACATTATTTAACATTTATGCTAATATAACTTAACTTACATGTTTTATCAATTTCTGAATTAATAAGACGATGATAAGAATGATCTTGTATGAGGTAAATTTGAAATTGTTGCCTTGCTGTAGGTATGTTAGCTGGAGTGATACTACGAGCTACCGAATAGACTATCTAACTGTCTATACACCTGCAGAGTCCTCCAGTCTCTTCAGACATTCATTATTCAGAAATGTGAGTTGCTCACTAACACTTTAACCTACTGATCGAATATGTTAACTTTAGAAAAAATACTCCATCAAAAAGGTACTTAATAAGACCCCAACTAATCTTTGAAATAACGAAAGCCAAGAAAATGCTAATACTATTAAAAAAGTTCAGTCATTAAATTACCCACGGGTAATAGTCCTCATCATCTGATTATAACTCTAGTGTTTTTTTTTCTATATTAAGAGCCTGTCAAAGTGACTCTACTCTGCCTGATGGAAAGCAAGAAAAGAATACAAGAGTTGTGGTCACCATACTCATTGCAAATGCAGACAATGCAATATGGTGACCCACACTATGGCGGCTTTGTGTGGTGCTGATAGTAACAATAGTATATCTGATCTTGGTCCAAATAAAGATTCTTTCTTAGATCGACAACTTACGAGCGATTTAAGTAAACTCTAAAGCCGCTAACTAACTAACTAACAACTAACTTTGTATTTTCTCTTGTAATGTATCAACTTCGTGTAAAAGACACATAAAGAAAGAGTCCTACGATGTCCTCTACATTAAAATCTTAATTTTTGGGCATTGTTTCACTCTTAGATCTAATGCAAATACACTCATCAGTGCATGTAACATCCCTTTTAAACGGAAGCGTTGGCTCTATATGTGTCATGTACGCCACATAAGTTAGTGATTATATGAATTATGTACGTTGGCACTTTGAGAGCAATTAACAGGTTTCCATTATATAACTCAACGATGTCTACTCACTCACGGGCTGGGTAGCTTAGTACGGAAGAGGTTTTTGAAATACGAAAGGTATTTGTTTGTTGAAAATGACACAGGTTTTAAAAAAATACTTCAAAATTTAGAGTAGTTTTCGGGCAGGCATATTATACAGACAATGATATTTGAAATAAATATAAGCAGTGGACTCGTGTAGTGTATTAACCTTTTATTGTTGTGCATCATATGATTGAAGGAATCATTACCAATATTTGCTATCATTTCACTATGGTTCTTAGAAATGTAAAGGAAAATATGAAAAACAATATCTATTAAAAAAATAATTTACACTACATTATCTTTTTAACCGACTACAGCTAAGTCAAAAGGAAGGGTTTGACATTCAATGTATGGATATTTGTACGTTTCTCTGTAGCACATAAGCTACTGAACTGATTTAAATGAATGAGGTGTCAATAGATTTGTAATAATGCCCTGGGTGATATAGGAGACATAATTTTTGGCAATATTAATATGGCTGAATTTAAACTTCTAATTCAAACCGTGACAAAAAATAAAAACTTAGATAATCACCACATGTTTGGCATCGAAAGAAATGTCTTGATGAGCACATTACACATACATATACATATTGTTTGAGTTATTATTGAAGTCAAAATATATGTTTAAAATGGTTTCGTCTTTTTAGACCCTGTTTTTTTACATAAATATTATAGTTTTTGAACTTTTTTCCACTTAGGCATAGCGACGAGATGTATGTACAATCTACGTACTACTATTTTATTCCCAGTTCATTTAATTGTATCATTACTAACAATAGTTACATAAGTCATCGCTAAAGTGTTAACTAATCGATGCAAATGTGAGTTCTAATTACCCAAGGGAACACAAATATACTATTGTTATAGTTCTTCAGAAATGAGGAAAACCAGATTTTTGTGATTTGACATACTTGTTCTGATTTTGAATTATCAGATATAAGACACCAAGGCACCTCCCAGTTGAATTTGTTGGAGTTCATGGCGAACAGTCCTATAGCACAGACTAGTTAACAATATAGTCTGTTTCCATAACATTTAGCAGTATCCTAATCCCTTGTCCAGTCCTAATAGCGGTCTTCTGAATAATAATCAAACTCACATAAAATTTCAATAATGGCCGCGTTAACTGCTATCCGATGCAAATGTACTAGTTGTAGCCCGTGTGAGTTCTCCCTTAATTGTTTTGAGGGGTCTGTGCTACATTTTGATTTAAAAAGTTTGAAAATACTTGAGTTTAATCTTAACTAGATAATATTTTGAGGGTACACAACAATGAATTCTAATTCTTGAATGAAAAGTATGTATATACGTATTTTCTATAATAAATTATCATTAGAGAATTTAGAATAGAGGTAATATTTTTCAAACACAAGGTCTACAAATAGTCACAATAATGAAGTTCACTCCTATTCTACAATTTAAAAAGAAACTTAGTACTACTTTGTAAATATAATTTGAAAATAATAAAAAAAAATATTTGTGACATTTGACACTCAACACAATCTAGTTTCAAACTAAGCAGAACTGCAAAGAAAGCGGAAACTAGACCGACTGATAGAATATACTTGTATACTATTTTATAGTAAATACATACATATTAAACATAGAAAACCTCCAAACTCTGAAACAAATATTTGCGGATCATACAAACATTTGGTCCAACCCGGGAATCCAACCCGAGACCTCGAGCACAGCAGTCACAGTCACTACCGCTACGTCCCCTTCAGAGTTTACAAGTACTAATGGTTTTAGTATTTGTATAATTATTTTAGTGTTTTCCAAAAACAAAAATACTACACAGTAAATTATTATTATTATTTATCAAGTAAGACAAATATAAAAAAAAATACAATGTTGAAGAGAGAAAATTATACAAAGTAAAATTAAATTGGTTTTAAATAAAATGAAATTTCTCTTTATTAAAGTCATTGAGTTAGTGCTTTCATTAGAATTCGCAAAACAAAACGAACAAAAATTTTCATATAATTCCATTTCTATTTAAATCAATTTGTGTACATAATTCAAATGAACGAAAACTCAATCAAAGTGAGGGCAGGAACAAAGGCTTACATTCCTTTGCTTTAATGTTCCTTGTTATTCATTCCATATGTATAATAAAGCTGCTTTAGCCGCCTGCCATGAAACAAAGACGGCCTTTGGAGGCCTTTGGCCTTTCTGAAATTCAGCGGTTACTATTGTCCATTTAGCTTTAGGGTATCCAGTGACCAGAATATATAGACCCCTAATACTGCACAGGTAACTATAGAAATTCTAATAAACAGGTGTCAGTAAAGCCTGGATGTATTCCGGTTCAAACCAGATGTAAGGGGAATGAACTGGAATATAATAGTCAGAATAGGAACAGAATGTGGTTTCCATATATGAGATGGTGACATCTGATAGGTGAATAGAGCCGATGTTACCATTTGTCGATATCGATAGTTTATAAAAAATAAAAAAAAAAAAATATTGGACTAATGTATCTTTATATTTAAAAATGTTAAAACAATGCTTTGAATACGTTCTTAATTTCTTATTAATAGTATTTTGGGATTAAAACAATTTAGATTCATGAATTGAATTACGGATTGTGTTTTAAAATATTGATGGAAAAGTACTTTGAAGAAAAATGTGATACTCTTTCACCAAAGAAGACTCTCTTTAAATTATTATATGTTAGTTAGTTTAACAGTTTTAGGCACACTAGGATGATATTATTAGTAATAAGGAATATAATTTATTTTGCAAGGACTATTAAAGTGTTTAGTCTACTTTCAATAATTGTATATTATATACTCGTACATGTTATAGAATATAGTTTCTCCTTTCATCTTAAAACAAGTTTAGTTAAAAAATTACATTTTTTAAACATTTCGATAAAAACTGTCACAGCCCTAATGATATAGTCCACCATTACAATGTGAAGATATTTAGCACTGGACGCATCGGCCGGAGCTTATCTTTTGTAGATAACGTTACTAAAGTCATGATTATCAGTATTATTCAGCTATAACTCTTCTATTATCACCATTCGTAATGATATTTAGGGCCAAATATACTTAATTGGTACAAAGTTTTATGATAATCGTTGTGACTATAATGGTTTATAGTCACATTGAATGTCATAAATCTTTGTGACTGTAATAATTTATAGTCACAAAGATCGTCATAAAAGTCTAGGAGATTTTTTTAATTTTCTAACAACGTCAATGTTAAGATAATCTGTTTGATATGTTAGTATTATAGGAAAACAATTTAAAATAAACGCATACTTACTAACAAATAAAATAAAACCCAGAATAAGCAAATTAAAGTGCTATTAGAACAAGTTAATTGTTACAAAAAATAATAAAAATTAAGAATCAGTTTTTTTTTCATTTATATGTCACTTTTACAATTAAAACGAATGCAATTCATACATGCAACGAATGCATTTCAAGACTAAATCCGTCAAAGTGTTTCATCTGATGATGTACTCCTAAACTATTTCAGCCACAGTGATCAGTCTCAACGGATACGAGCCCACTACACTGGAGATATCGTAGTGCACAAGTGTGGACATAAACACACGTGAAATACAAAATAAATACATGGAGAGGCCTATGTCCAGCAGAGGACTATAAAAGGCTGTTGTTAAATAAAATTACAAATGTCCAATAATTTAATTTACCATGGTGAAAGTCTTTACAGAAACTAATAATCATTACGTAAAATACAAAATTTACCATTTAAATCCCTGCTGCAACAAGCAATTTGTTTCACATGCAGAGAGCTCATCGTAGTAACAAACTTTTACAATCGGATGAGCCGTACAAATTCAGTTAAATTTATTATATTTGATCGTGCATTTACAATCCAGTAGTGTCTAAATAGTGTAAAATCGTGTTCAAACATATCTAACGGCCATATATCAATCACAATGCAGTTACACAGGCATGGCGCGTCGCCTCAGGCAATTGGTCTAATTAAATGCCTGAGTCTGAGCCTATCTGTCGCTGTAACGGTAATATCGGTGCGTGTAATTATGCTGCTATCTAGTACTGAATGAAGGGTAGGGTAGACCGAGGTTTTAAATTTATACAAATACACGAAATTTAAGTATCTACTTGTAATTTCACATTAACAATTATTCACTAAATCTATTTTAAAGTATATACGGTACTTACGGCAAAAAAAATTATGTCTATCTGTCTGCCTATTTTTTCCGACTAATTCCTGAAACGGCTTGATTGATTTTGAATGGCCAATAGCTCATATTATAGATAGCAACTTAGGTTTCTGCGTAATGAAACTACCCAATGCAACTCTATTTTTAGCCAAGAAATCTCTAATCCTATATTAATACAGTTTGGGAGAGAAGAATACTGTTTTTCGTATGTGATAGGATACAAATACCTGACACTTACGTGTGTTGTAATCTTCTGTATACACATGTTCAGCAATTCACCTACCCCGAAGTTGCTGCCGAAACTACCACCACCGCGCCAAAAAAGTTATTGAAATATTTCTAGTACAATAAACTATTATAAAATCTAGTTTATCTTTAAGAGCTCGCCAAAGTTACTCTACTCTACTTAATGTAAAGCTTGAAGAGAATCCAAGAGTTATGGTCACGATACTCATTGTGAATGCAGACAATACAGTTCGGTGACCCACACCACGGCGACAAATACTGTAACTGTGACTGTAATAAATAAATATGGTCACAATATTCTTGTTTTAGTTTTTTAATTATATATTATGGATCTCTGACAAGGAATACTCCTTATATGCCTATTTTATAATAAATAAAATAAAATTAAAATTTCCTGTCTTATGCTTGCTCATTTATGGGAGACCACAACATGCGCATTACTAAAATAATTTTAAAGATTAAATATAAACAGTGGCCACAGACGGCTTATATAGATGAAGAAAAAAGGAAATCAATAATACAACAACAATTAATTTTAATTCAACTATAATAATGAAACCAAAAACTAATAGTATGTGTATTTCATTAGAGTTTAAAACAATGACTTCTGACGTCATAACCCGTTATTTCTTATAAATCTTCACAGAACGTTCCGATTTAGCATTTAATAAAGACCAACTGATTTGGCTGAACAGTTAACACACACTCATGACAATACATACATTACAACTTAAATGGAACCATACAAAAACCACAGTAGTCTAAATAAATCAATGCCCATCACAATTAATCCTCCAAAATCCTATAAAAGTAGATTACAGTTTGGCCACTCGGACAAATTGTGTATTAATATTTTATGTAGTTCGCACTAGTGAATCCAGGAGCGGCTATAAACCTGTCATCACAAGACAAAGTGCTCGCACATCTTATGGGTGATTTACAGAGGGATTATGGACCATACATATGGAGTAGAATTTTGGAAGTAGGTGATTTTCGGCTATGGTGTTGTGTGCTTTAGTTTGAAAAGACTTCGTTCTAAATAGCTATTTTGTACGGGATGCTAAATTTATTTTTGATTCTAACATTCTTCTAAATCAAAATTCGCAACGTATGTGACATCAGAAAAATCCTTTTTTTCTTCCTTGCGTCAAGAAGTTGTGTATTTCTTTTATTTTGTTAAGCCAACATGACTGTACTCTGCCTGATGGAAAGCACGAATAGAACCCAAGAGTTATGGTCACCATACTCATTGCAAATGCAGACAATGCAGTATGGTTGTCTAGTGAGATGCTTTTCACGCTCTGATTTGGGACGTAAAGTTAGTCCTCGTGGCAGCGTAAGGTTTACGCACTTAGCATGATAACTGGAAGCTCTGCATCCATGGGCTTTCAGTATCGTAGTCACACGACAGCATGGATGTTGTCACTTTAGGTAAGCCTTCTTTTTTTTGCTTTTATTTATAACTACTTTTTGCTTTGTATCAAATGTAACAGAAACTAGGTATACCGTTGCAGTGACGATAAATGCCCACCACTTTGAATTACTTAATCTACTGACTGACCCTATACTTTTTACTTTCGATCCATGCTTTCCGTCAGGCAGAGTAGATGCACTTTGGCAGGCTCTTAATATAGAAAAAAATAATATTGGACATAGAATTAGTCACCTGTTAGGATTACAAGAAGATAAGTGATTATCAGTGTCTAAGAACACTTGTAATTTAAGAATCATAAGTACTTGAGCGAGGGTATGTTCACATTTTTGTCTCTGATTATTGGTAGGTTGAGTACCCGCGTGAATTTTTTATGTTTTTTTTTATTTTTCATTTGACCATATCAAAGTGTAATGTTAATGTAATAGTCAGAATTGAAAACTGTTAGTTTGTTGCATTGTTTGGTGTTTGGGTTAGTGTTTGGCTGTTTTGTGTGATATGTGTAGTGTATCAAGTACAAAGCATATTCTCATGTAAGTAAAACATGAATTTCTTTTTAATATTTTGAATTTTCTTTTCTTTACCCTTAACCCTAACCCTTTCTTTACTTCTTAATGTTTTAGCTGCCTTCAAATCTATTAATATAAAAAAGACAGCTGATCTTTGGGGAATTTCTGTAAGTGTCGTTCACTCAATAATTGACATTATTGTACCTGACTTAGTTATTATATTTAATAGATGTATAGATTATGGTGTGTTTCCTGACCTGATGAAGTATAGCAAGATAACTCCTTTGTTTAAATCAGGTAGTCCATTAGACCCTACAAATTTTAGACCAATTTCGGTCCTACCAACATTTAGTAAAGTTTTTGAAAAGCTGATACTTACTCAGTTGCTTAATTATTTTAATGAAAATCAATTGCTGCATACTAAACAATTTGGTTTCACTCATGGTCGGTCAACATGTGATGCTGGGGTTAAATTATTAGAGTATATATTTGAGGCTTGGGAGGAGTCACGTGACGCCTACGGGGTGTTTTGTGACTTATCTAAAGCATTTGATTGTGTGCAGCATGAAACACTTGTCAGGAAATTACACCACTATGGAATAAGAGGCAGTGCTTTGGATCTTCTTACTTCTTATTTGAGTGATAGGATTCAAAGAGTAGATGTTAATGGTAAATTATCCCAGGGATCAGCTGTGGCGGTGGGGGTGCCCCAGGGGTCTATTCTGGGTCCATTTCTGTTCCTTGTGTACATCAACGACTTGCCTCATCTTGTGAGGGATAACCATGAGATAGTGTTGTTTGCAGATGACACATCCTTAGTATTTAAAATTAACAGACAGCAATCGGTAATTGACGATGTAAACAATGCTCTCTCTAAAATGGTACTTTGGTTTTGCGCTAATAACTTGTTATTAAACAGGAGTAAAACCAAATGTGTTAAATTTTATACTAGGAATGTTAAACAAGTAAAAACTAGTGTTTTGATGAACGGGGAGGAACTGGAATTGACAGACAAGGCTGTCTTCCTAGGTATAACTTTAGATTCACGGTTACAATGGGGCCCACATATAGAAACGTTATCTGGTAGACTTAGTTCTGCAGCTTATGCTGTGAGAAAGATTCGTCAATTGACGGATGTTGATACTGCGCGATTAGTCTATTTCAGTTACTTTCACAGCATTATGTCCTATGGTTTATTGCTTTGGGGCAGTGCCTCTGATATTGATTCAATCTTTGTGCTCCAGAAACGAGCTATTAGGGCTATCTATAAGATGGGCCCGCGTGAGTCACTAAGAAACAGATTCAAAGAAATTAACATTCTCACACTACACTCACAATACATTTACGAGAATCTTTTGTATGTGCATAAAAATCTGTGTAAATTTAAGAAAAATAGTGATCTCCTCCATCAATTTAATTTAAGAAATAAAAATAAACTTGCCTTGCACACTACTAGGCTCCATAAAATATCGAATTCGTTTGTGGGTCAATGTATACAATTTTATAACAAATTACCAAACAACATAGTATTATTATCTATTAGTAAATTTAAGAAATTTGTTAAGCTGAGGTTGTCCAAAAAGGCTTATTACTCAGTTTCAGACTATGTCACAGATTTAGATGTTTGGAAATGAATTGCTCTTTTTTAAGACCTATGATTGTGAATGTAACTGCTAGTTTAATATTTAAAAGATTTTGAGTTAAAAGAGTGGTGGTGAGTTTCTTTCCTGGGTTCTTTTCTCACCACTCTACCATGAACAATCTGCGAACCCAGCTAGCTGTAATTTTAATCGACAGATTGTTCATCTTTCATCTTTTATTGTTTTTTTTATGACGTTCATAAGTGTCTTTTGTGACCTAAATGAATAAATGAATTTGAATTTTTGAATTCAAGTACATCAGCGATCTATGATTTTTTCTTGAAGGTTTCAAGGGGAAATCTTGGCCCTGAAAACGTTTTTCTGCTAAGCATGCAATATGGGATACGCCAAAGTACGTATGTGTAATATGTATGTAATTACATATAATGAAATTGATACTAGTTAGCGGAGTATTCCGTACAAACAATATAAATACATGTAGTTATGTCACAGTGCAATTAATCCCTATCTCATTAGGTATTACGTGACACGTGTACGACAGTTCGACATGCGTCTCATTATAGACATTTCATTACACACATTTGTATTGATTTATGTGGACAAATGTATGTTTACGCCTGAAAATACATGGATACCTATTTACGTAGGTCAATTTGTAATTACCTAACTATATGAAACAATTAGCGCGTTTTGTACAAGCACAAAATTTTATTTAACAAATATAGAATCTAGAAATTTTGAATTCCTTTTAAGAACACACTCAAATTATTTGTTGTCATATGGACCAACTCTGCTGCAGTGCAGTATTACTGCCACAAATAGAATCAGCTTTAGGCAAGGTTTTTCACAATAGCCGATCCTGTGCTGTCCGCATCCAATGGCAAAAAATATATTGCTCCCTATAGCATGACAAAAAACATAACCAATGAACTCAAAATAAACAACCTACAAATCAATCAAAAAGGTGAGTTTAAATCTTTTACAGTTAAATCCTTTTTCACTAAAAACCTTTCATCCATCACTAATTAGCGGTACACAGCTACAGTTAACCCTAAACAGCGCTAATTAAATACATTAAGCGCCAGCGCATTGGCGTTCAATTTAATCGGAATGCGTTGCCACGTGCTGACGTCACGAACACACTATATCACTAATTAGATGTGACATCTGTGAACGTCACGCTTCGGTGATGATAAAAGGTGTAATTAATTAGCAACTGGTAAGATGTAAGTTTATTTAACAAACAATTAATTGTTAAAATAATTAGATTGACTGTATTAAGTAGTTCGACTTCAATTTGCCCTCATTCTAGAAAAAAATACTAAAGGAAACGGGGAATATACTTTATAATAATTAAAATATTTTTATTTCTTAGTTTTCTAACCTTTGGAATGACATTATTTTTAAACATAAACAGCGCCAAACGTGTACCATCTTATATAAACTAAAAGATTTTTCCAGAACCTTTATTGATGAGGTAACGAATATAAAAGTATTGAAAGTACCAAATTGAGAACGTACGCCATTTTTGATTCAGTCAAAAGAAACATACGCTTTAGACGTATTAAGTGATACACATTCAAAATTGTCTCTTAAACAACTGATAAAAGTTGTTGACCACCAATTGCACGTTTCCAATTCCACAACCCAATTCCAATTCGAACCCAATTCCAAACAACCCTCCGTAAACAGTTCAACGTGTTCTTAAGTAGCTCTGAAGATTCTTATCACAGTGGAATCACCGTATAAAGTTACTTTGGCTGAACTGGTTTTAAAGTAATACCCAATTGCAAGTTTCTGTACTAATTTAAAAGATCAATTTAATTGTTCAATAGTTAACATCGTTGGTTAAGTATATGAGTCAATTATCTTTAAAAACCATAGCATTTTTTTGGTTGCCCACTGCATTATAGGTTATAGTTATAATTATTCGCAGTCACGGCACTATTAAACTAACGATAACTGCACAACTGCCCTAGTGGTTTAAGCGGTCGCCATACCGCTCTCCACTTCGCTGACTGTTGTGGGTTCAAATCTCACATGGGACAACACTTTGTGTGATCCACAAATTGTTGTTCTGAGTTTGGGTGTTCATTGTGTCCATTTCTTGTATGTTTGTAAAGTCACCCGCGACACAGGATTTGTTCCTAATGCGGGCGTTGTCTTTAAAAAAAAATGATGATAGCATTGAATTGAAATAGTTTGTTTTATATAATTCGCAAAATAATTTTGGAAAGGTCACCACTCTAACACCACTATAATCACATCTGTAGCACAAAAAATAATACGAAATTCTTTTACAATTTCGCCATGATTACTGTAATTATTTTTTAATCCGTTTGAAATTCTTGTTATTCAAATTTCGACAAACGAAATTTAGAATCTCATTTTTCGATTTATCTGACATGTAAATTATAATCTACTCTCATATCTGACGTTAGCTAAAACGCCGATATCGCGTTAAGCTTAATCTAATAATGTCTAAAATCAGAGCCACAGGGCATCAAAATTTGGACTAAATTATCAATCCAATTTGGATATTTGCGAAATGTTAGGGTTGTATCATTTTATATTATTTTAGTAGTTGCTGTGTATGCTGACGTATAGGTTAGCATTCAATAAAATAATATGTATACAAACCAAAATACATTTATTTATTATATTTCTATATACACTTTAACAATTTATAGTTTCGTAAATCGCTTAAGGAAGTGCTGAGAACAATAATTTCTTTGTAGGTGATATATGAATGACAAGAGAAGAATTTAGTTAGAAGGAAATCATTAACCAATAAATAAATTTTGATCTTCATCGCTCATGTTATTACGAGTGTAGAGGTAAAGGGTTTCATGTCCCTTCTACATAAAGGTAGAATCTTCCAACCAGGTGAGGTGATCATGCCTGGCAAGCCGCGGCCTAACGGTTGATGTTGGGATGTTATGTGCTAATCGCCGCGAGAATTTCTATGTCGTGATTCAGGATTGGTAGTTGCTCCGTAGTTCATTACTACATAGGTCAATGTGTCTTTGCTAGATGGCGGTATGGTACATTTATAAGTATTGCTATATTTCTATTTTCTGTTATATTTCTAATTCCTAACTTACTGCCTCGTGGTCTAGTTATCAAGTTTCGATGCCCGGGTTAGGTCAAAAAAATTTGTTGAGTTTTTCTATATATATAATAATAGCCCGGAGATTGGAAGTTGGGGTATTAATCCTCGTGCCTCGGAGAGCACGTAAAGTTTTTTGTCTTGCACCTCATCTTTTGTTATCCAATACAATTATGGTAACAGTTTCATCAGATTGTTAGAGTGAGAGAACAGAGAGTGCACCTGTGTTTTACGCACACAATTGTGTACTGTACTATCTTGAGCGTAATTGGCTGCTCTCTGTTGAGACCGATCGGGGTGGCTGAAATCACCTAGGAGTACATCATCATGATCCCTCCTATGTCAGATGCAGAGTGGCACACCGTGTGGTTTTAGTCGGTCCGATTCCGACACACCACCCCGTCGTAAGCCCCGGTGAGGTGACGGCCCGAGGGGGTTTCCACAAGTTAAAAAAAAAAACAAATGGAGTACATCATCATACTT
The DNA here is from genome assembly GCA_949316085.1 of Hypercompe scribonia. Classification (NCBI taxonomy): domain Eukaryota; kingdom Metazoa; phylum Arthropoda; class Insecta; order Lepidoptera; family Erebidae; genus Hypercompe; species Hypercompe scribonia. The sequence continues at coordinate 13,766,765 of OX438989.1, forward strand.
CTAGTTCTTATGGTCTATGCTATACTTCTGAGTAATGTGCTTATTTGTTTAATTTCTAAATTAACTCTAACTATGTATTTAGTACATATATGTTGGATTCAATCTATTTTGTGGATACGAGAACATGGTTCATGATTCAGATGACTATTAGTTACATCAATTTTAGATTAGACTCATCCGTATGATCTCCTAAAAAGTTACATTATAGTAATAAAAAGACTTCATAGAGCATATTCCCATTAAAATATTTAACAAAGAGACATCCCTAATATTTCCACCCATATTCACGATTCGTGTCCGAAAGTTTAGGTGATAAATACATTGTCACTTACCGTGATTAAAACTGAAACCACAGGCGAGTATATCCGAACGCAATACAAATTTATTTGACGATATCCTATTACTGACAAATTTGCAGGTATAGGCTTCTATTTTATTTTACACTGAACAATGTGTAATTTATATATTTCGGGTGTTTCTATTAAATGATAATCGCGGCATTAGTAAGTAGAGAACTGTCTAAATGAGAATTTTTGTTCCAAATTTACATTTATTTAGAATTAACAAGTTTAAATGTGGTTGAGTTCTTTTTTTAATGTAGTTCTTAAGCTAATTGTTTAGAAAATACACTTTTTTGCCGAAAAAATCTTAGCAATCGTCGATCTCGAATGACATTGCAGCTTATTTTTACAACATTTCGCGTAAAAAATTTTTAATTTCACTGAAAGAAGGTTAGGATTAGATGCTTTGTTTATTTACTGGCTAACCAACGAATACACTTTTTAATGCTTAAAAGACATTTACAAGAGGCGCATTGTGCTAAATTACTTATAGGTAAGCACTACATGCACTGTAAGCAACAATTAGTGTATGCTTATGCTGAAATACAATACAGATTTTGATGAAAACAAATATAAAGGTAACAAAGTAGCTTTTATTTAATATTTAATAAATAACACTACTGGTATTGGGTACTTATCTTCTTAGAAATCTACCTTTTAAAGGCCTGGAGTAATCGAATACAAATATCATAAAATTACATAGACTATATGTAATGTTGCTAAACCCACCTTCACATTATTGTTGAAACTTATTTTTTATCTATTTTATCACCAGCCTTTTACAGTCCACTGCTCCTGGATATAGGCCTCTCCTTAGCAAGGAGATTTTGGCCCACTATATCACACTGGCCAGATGGGTTGGAATAGGGTTTGTTTCAAATTCTCCTTCTCTGTATAATGATATTTCCTTGAATAGTTTGTTCCCTTAGTCGCCTCTTACGACACCCACGGAATGAACAGGGGTGGCAACACTATGTGTTTTTAATCCGCTACCACACGGACGACTATTGAAACTATTGAAACTTAGTGTTTAAAAATCTTTAAAATCAATAGAAATAAAGGAAGAGTACATATAAATATTGCATTCTAATATATACTTAAATACAGGCGCCATAGATCTTAAATTATCCTAACACGAGCAAAAACGTCATGATATTGAAAAACAAAACATTAACCAAAATAACATCTTTATGGTTATTTAAATAAATAACATGACTCTAACCAATGAATTATGAATGCCGTATAACGATAAAAAGCTAACAGCAGATATAAAATTTTATAGTGAAGCTCACTTTAGTGAAGTGTGGGCCGTCAAAAGTTTACGCTAATGGGGTGAGCGGTTAAACTTATAGCGAAACTGAAATAGGCAATTGAGAGTAAAAAATTGAAGGTGAATATGAGAACTGTACAGTAGAAAATAGCTGACATACAGGACAGATACATACATACATAAAACCACGCCTGTTTTCCCGGAGGGAGGGAAGGCAGAGGCTTATTAAACGCTTACTTTTCGCCAGTGTTTTGGTCCCACGTAATAGGTAGCAAGCCTATGTCGCTAATTGGGATATTTTGTTTGCCAGAGCTTCGTTCGTCAATCAGCAGATGCATCACTTGCAGTTAAGGGAGAAGTTCTTGGTGGGTGAGTTATTTAAATTAAAATATTAAGTACCGAAGAAATGCCACCAAAACACGCCGAACGAATGAGATAAATAATACTATAGAACCTTAGAAGTACAAACTATAGGATTTTATTTAGATAACTATTATTTTTTCAGACTTTTTTTACTCCAACCTGTATTGTTGATTCCTAACGTTAGATCCTTTGAAAAAAAAAAACTTGTGGAGTTAACTATACTGCTCCAAACCTTCAAGAAAAATGCACACTCTTTACTAAAAGGCTAGCAATGTGCTTTCGACTTCTAAATTTCAGATAATCACGGGCGACCGTAGTCACTTTTCATCAGGTGATCCGTCTGCTCGTTTGCCATCATATCAAATAATATAGACACTGCACTTAGAATAAAGAAATTTAAAAACATATTTACAATTTGAATCAGTTTACTTTCGTAAATTTCCCAAAAAGTTTTCCTCTTTCAAATATTCAAACACTTAACTCAAACCCACGTACCGTGCGCACTATATCTTATTTCACAATGTACTGACGGCTCAGTTCGTGTGAGAATTTACAATGCTTTTAGTAACGCGCCAGTGGACAGCTCACACGTTTGTAAGAAATCTGTTTACGGAATGAAAGATGTGTAAGGAAAATGGATACGTTATTTGATAGAGAATTAACATTTACATTTACAAAAGACGTAAGACTTAGTAAATTTCGGCTTTCTCGAATATACGTAATAAAATCTAACTGTTTTACTATCGTAGGAAGCTGTTATGAAATTTGTAGTTAAAAATTAATAGTAATATCGAACTTTATACATTCGCTATAGTGTGAAACCATGGTGGGTGGTTGATGATCATCTGTGGTATAACTACTAAAATCTATAAGCTTAATCCCCAGGCTGATAACCTATTCTAATCGACAAAGCACAGATACAGTAATCGTTTTAGTTATTTATGCGTCAAAGCATGGCGAATAAGCACACTTACATTCGTCTTTATAATATTGGTAAGAGTTTTTTTATTATTTAACAACTGCCATATCCATATTTTCTAACTTCTACCATGTTGGAATGAAAACAGTGAGTGTAAAGGGGAAGCTATAGATTTCCCTTAAACCATTAACATGTATATTACCTTTAATTTACTGTCTCTAGCTTTTTGGAAGCAATGGAAACATTTTGTTTACAATTTGCATCGAAACGATTCTAACAATATAAATGTGCCAATTGCTTGCAATAATTAAACGACTTAATCTGCAAGCATGGTTAAATTTGGAGTGTTTACTACTTGCGTTCTTATTTTAGATGTGTAAAATACAATTGAGTAGTACTTGATAAAATATTCTTGTTGATTTGTTTTTGTTTTTGTATATCTGTTTTAACAATGTTTTATACTATGTTGAAATGTGACTCGTCTCTGCCTGATGGAAAGCATGAATAGAGTCCAAGAGTTGTGGTCACCATACTCATTGCAAATGCAGACAGTACAGTATGGTGACCTACACTATGGCGGCCTTGTGAGATACTTTTTTACGACCCGCTTGGGGATGTAAAAGGCTTGACAGTCATCGTGACAGTGTAAGGCTTACACAGTTACCACGATAACTGTCACCCCTGCATCAATGGGCCTCCGGTTTTACACTCACCAGCGAAACACGACAACACGGATGCTGTTGCTTTAGGTTGGTCTTCTGCGGGAGGGTAATTAGTGCTGCCCCGGTCGAGCCGGCCCGCTCGTGCATCTATCAGCGTGGTTCTACTAACTAGGAAACTCTTAAACATCATGCTAACCTTCTGGTCTAGGTATGTTTATGTATGATGTATAGTACAGAGGGTACGGCAGTCATAGCCGTTCATTCATCTACAAAATTTTTATTATCAAAAACTATAGTAATTACAGCTTTAAAAACATGTGAAAGTAGCATTATTAATAATCTATCCGTGTGGTGACAGATTAAGAATACGGAATGTCACCACCCACCACCTCATCCCATGGGTATCATAAGAGATGACTAAGCGAGCAAACGACAAGGACAACATCACTGCGAAGAGAAGGAAAACATGAAAAAAAAAATGCTATAGTAGCGTGTAGTAAGCCTAAATTGCCTTTTTGATGAAAGGCCAACGTCCAGCATTAGAGTGTTATAAGCTCTTGTGATGACTAATAAAATATTATATAAAACAAAAATATTCAAAACAAAACAATAAAATAACTTACTCTTTTTTAAGGCATTATATTCGTAAGTTTTACTGTTTTAATCAATTCGCATTTGAAACGTGTTTTTTTAACTAATTACTCATTTAAAACTTATCAATTAAAAATTGTTCTACGTGTTGTTGTACTTTATACTGTTTTACATTTATACATATTAAGTTGAGAACCTCTTTGCTAAGGAGAGGCCTATGTCCAGCAGTGGACTGTAAAAGGTTGTTGATGATTGATGAAGTTGAGAAATTCCTTGTAGGCAAGGAGTAAATGTATTTTTTACGTTTTTACTCTGTTCTATTGTATTACTAACAATACCTACTTTAAATATAACATCATCTATGGAATTTTGATTCTACTATAACCTTAAATTAGTAAAAATTTTCAGAAACATAAATACTTTCCTTATTCATTACCAACACGTCTTGAAACTCCCACAGTACAAACGCCCTCACGACTTACAACAACTGCAAAGGTCTATAAAAAGTGGATTGTGAATAAGGAAAATTTCTAGAGCATATTTGAGAAAGGAAATCTTGGAAATCACTTAGTCGAATGGGTATATAGCAATAAATTGACGATAACATTTACATACGGTGGAATAGGGCGTCTTATAACGGATCGCTTAACATGCTAATGCAAACTTTTTGAGCATGATTTTCCTTATTTTTGTATTAAATATTTTATAGGTCTCAATGCTTTTCTCACTTTTTGTCCTATTTTGGTGTGATATTTCGTACTGCGACTCCGTTGATCCGGTGATAAAATCATTGTTAACTTTTGTGAAATAATACATAAGCAAATAAAATTTTTTGTGCTTCCGCTCTTGAGTGACAGTAGTCGCTTCATGTACTTTATTACGGCAGTTGTAAGTATGAATGTCATTATGGAATCAATATAATAATTTTTCCCAAAATGTAGAGCTCGATACTTATTATAGCAAGCGTACAAAGACTCTACAAATTATAGTTTTCCTACTGATCATCTGTTTTGTGCTGGTTTATAGTTTAAAATTTTTTGATAGTGTAAAAATGTATGTTTTCACAATATTAAAATTTAAAGACGATGAATTTATTCATAATTTAAAAAGTTTTTCAGTATACGAGTATACGTTTATTTAGTGGAATGTTGTATGTTGCTGACCTCAAGTGTAGTTAGCAATTTCGTGGCAATCCATAGGGGAGTAACAAAAATTTTCTATAAGGTGTTTTTTGTCTTCACTATGGAAGAATTGCCTTCAAAAATGTTTTGGTTAGGTTTTACTTTCGACTTTTTGCTATTTTGCAGACTTGTCACTAATACATCGAACAAAAGCCAACGTAATCTCGAATGAATATAAATGATATGACCATCCGAATGCCGCCGAACCGCAGCCGGAAATGGCCGAGGATTTGTCATTGTCAAATTTGAATACGCGAGAACGGATGCGGGAAAAACGAATGTCATCTGTTTACTTGGTACTGTTCGTTAGATCTGTATTATGTTGCTGTTTTTTGTTTGTTTGTTTCGATGTCTGGTCGGCAGAAAATTAATGTTGACTAATGTCTGAACGGACTTGCCAGACAACATTTGTATTAAACGTACATATGTGTACTACGCTTTATCTAAGTGCACACATGTATTATATGATATAATAAATAAATAAATATTTCGGACATTTGATACACAACGTCATCTAGTTTCAAACTAAACAGAGCTTGTGCTATGATAACTACACTTACTGATAGAATACTTTTATCCTTTTTTTTTTGTAAATACAAACATATGCATAGAAAACACTCAAACTTCGAAACATATATTTGCAGATTATACAAACATTTGATCCGACCTGGGAATCTAACCCGAGACCTCAACCATAGCAGTTGCATTCACTACAGCTACGCCACCGAGGGAGTTAAACAAATTCTATTAGTTACTTCTAATAGTAAATTTGACAGCACAGATGACATATTGGTTTAAGCGGTCAATTCAATGTTTTCTACTTCACCGAGCGAGACTATAAAGGCAAATCTTTTATGTACCTATTGTTGGTTTTTAGAATCTAGCGACTGGTCGAAATAAGAGAAATAAGTGTTAACAATCTATCCAGCATAATACAAATTAAGGTTTGGAACAGATTGAAAAAAAAAAGAATAATATGTAATCGTAGGTACAAAACAATGCTGTCCGTAGTTCTATGCAACTGAGTCATCGGCAATCTACCATACGCTTAAATCTACGTTGAGAGGGGAATTAGTTGTACGTTTTGAATCCAAAGCAAGATAAGATTATGTTAATAACAAGCCACTATACTCAATACCTGCTATATTACTCGTAAATTTCTAACATATTCACTTATATCATCATGTGGATGATATATCATCCACATACTCTGTGTAATTTTATTTTTATTTATTTTATCTCCACTGCACACAGGTTAAAATGAGTTAAAATTACAAAAGAAAAATGAGTTACAAGTCATGATGATGATAATGTACTCCTGACCGATTTCGGCCACGGCGGCCAGTCACAACGGAGACCAGCCAGCTAAGGACGAGATATAGAGCATAAGTGTATGCGCAAACATAAGTGCACTCTCTGTTCCCTCTCAAAGTAGCCCTACTTTGCCTAATGGAAAGCATGAATAGACTCCATGAGTTGTGGTCACCATACTCGTTGCAAATGCACACAATGCTGTATGGTGACCCAGATGTTTTGCACACCCTACACAGGACGTAAAAGGCAAAACATTCGTCGTGGCAGTGTAAAACGCACACACTTAACACGATAACTGTCACCCCTGCATCCATGGGGTCCGGTCTTGCATTCACTAACGAAACACGACAGCACGGATGCTGTATATGCTGCTGAAAAAAGTTAAATAAAACAGAAAGATAAAATATATAGTAAGACTATATCTATTTTTAAATACAGGAAAGGTTTTACTTTGATGTATTGCACAGTAAAGTATTTGTCTCCAAATTGGGAAGAATATTTTGGTATTTTCAGTTTTAAACTCTCTGATGACCTGAAGTCCCTGCAATGAGTGTTATGTAAAAATTGAAAGCGTTCATTAAGATAAGAGGGTGCGTAAGGATAAAAGAGCAGAAGACTATGAACATTCCGGTGAAAGAGTATTGCCAGCTACTTGAGTTAAGAACTATTCTCTGAGATTTGATACAGAGGTTTTGGAGGCTCTCAAGTTTATTTAATTAGTCTTCGGTATAGTCTTCTAGTCTACTCTACTGCCACTACTTGCGTCAAAAAAGTTAGAAACTATGATTTGTGTAAACCAAGGTTAATATAGGTAGTTGTATTCTTATACATACAATATACCGTTTCTTTTTATTGCAATTTTCTCATAAATAAATCGGAACTAAACACACGGAATGCTTTTTAAAACCTATTATTTATTATGGACATAAATTTCAAAAAGGAACCTGTCGTAAAGCGCGGATTCGAACAGACATCTCAAAAATTTTACGTCGAAATAAAAGGAGAGAACAGCCCTCCAATCTTCATTTCCGAACATCGCCCGATACATTTCCATTGCGAGTGTTTCAAATGTAAAAATGAGTAATGACGTGTCCTCCTAATTCCTGTAGGATTTTTACGCGACTCATCTATTATTTAGGCAAGGCTTAGTTAGATTTACAGTTTCCGTTCGATGTCTGTGTGAGATCGCGCGTTTGTCATTCGAGTTTTTGTAGTTATTTTTTGCACCTGCGGTATTAGTACGGTGTTTTGTCTTGTTTAGGAAGTTCCTTATCGGACCATACGTCTCGTTTATGCTTTAAGGTAAATTTTGATTCAGCTTGCAATCCATTTCGTACTTTATTCAACGGTAATATAGCTTATTGAGGACTCAATATGAAATGTAAAAAGCAATGCGCTGTTTAGCGTTGATGCATAGTACGATATTAGCATATAGTATTATTATAGTTCTGCTATAGCTATGTATTACGAACGGCAAAACGTCTGCTACCATTAAGACATGATGCCACAAGGAATTTAAGTATCACTTGTATTGGTTCGAGGTCCTCTTGGTGACGTATAAGTTCAGCTTTAATTGATCAAGAAGTAATCATCTTTTTTTTTACCGTGTGGAAATCTCTTTGAGCCGTCACACCACCGGGTTGTACAGTGAGGTAGTATGTTAGAATCGAACTAACTAAATTCACATTGTGTGCCTCTCAGATCGGGATCCCAAAATAGATATTATTAGGAAATCAGGATCCCTCCTAACACATGCTCGCATTAGCGTGGGCACTACCTTCAACGAAACTCACACCGACGATCATCGAACGACGTCCGGCACATGCGGATAACGTCTCTTCGCGGTTGACATTTTTTAGCGGATAGAGGGGAAAACACATCCCGTCCACACATAGCCACAGGCAGGGTGGCATGAGGCACCAGTAAACGTGAACCAGCCACCCGGTTCACCGACGACGAATTGTTTCCAAATGGAGGTCATCCTACCGGCCCTCCTCTGCTACCTTCCTCTGCGAGATGAAGTCTGTGTCTTCATAGAAGGAAACGATCGCGGTCTGTAGATAGTAGAGCCACACCGATTTCAGCACGAACGGTCCGGCTCGATCGAGGCTGTACTACCCTCTTACAGAAGACTAACCCAAAGCGACAACATCCGTGCTCGTGTGTTCCGTTGGTGAGTGTGAGACTGGAGGCCCATTGATGCAGGGGGACAGTTATCGTCGTAACTGTGTGAGCCTTACACTGCTAGGATGAATGCTGTGCCTTTTACGTCCCATGCAGGGCGTGGAAAACATCTAGGTCACGATACTGTCTTATCTGCATTCGCGATAATTACGCTGATCTTAACTCCTGGATTGTATTCATGCTTTCAGTCAGGCAAAGTAGAGTCACTTTGGCAGGCTCTTATATAAAAAAAAGTATAGTTTTTTTATTACATTCGATCTGGATTGCAATAATCTGACATAGAGTATAATAAGTTTTACCTACTTTTCGCTCTCCCAGCTCCCCTGTCCCACTTCCTCACAATATATGAGTACAAAATAAACAGAATGGTGTTCATTGAACAACATCACGTATGTACATTAATCATTTTATGTAAAGTTAGTTAAGTGCCGTTGATTAATGATGGTCAAGCTTTACTGGTTCGACACAGAAGACTGTGAACTTACACAATTTTTAACACTTCTTTCATACCTGGAAGTTTTTATTATTTTTTTATTTTTTATTTATTTATATTTTACACAATGTTTACAACTTGTGGAGCAGTGTGTGTGTGTTTACAACTTTGTTTCGTATACTATTATAAATGGTTAAAACAATGTTTATGTTCAGCTGGTACTTAAAATAGGAAGACCTGTGCTATAAGTACCAGCAGGAAGTAATTTAATTAAATTATTTTAAAATATCAATCACGTATTTCTCTTGGTGATTTTTTTTATATTACTGACACATAACATAAATACGAAACAGTGAAAGGATTCTGATGCTACGTAGTCAATCTCTTTATCCAATATTCATATAATACTATTATGGTTCCAGAAACAATCGTATTCAAGCTCAAGAAAACCTAACAAAAGACCCTTGAGCTTTATTTAAGTAGGTATTGGAAGTATTTGTAATAGCCAATCAATTTTTAGATTGTATTAAAACCACCGTAGTTAATATCAACATCATCAAATCAACGGCCTTTAATAGATCTCTCTGAATATTGACCTCTCCTTGAAAAAGAAGTTCTAATCTACTACATACAGATGATATATTTTAGTCAAATAAGCAAGTTATATATCGTATGTTTTTAAAAAATTCAGAATGAACGCTATACATAGACAAAGTACTGCATAAGTTTGGCATTCTTTGCAATATTTGTTACTTGACTCGAATTAGACACATGTTAGAGCGTTAATTATCAAAGTAACTTATTGGAATACTTCAGGGGAGATTGATAGGGCAAACCATTAAAAATTAAATGAAAAAGCCGCCACACTTAATTGTTTGCATTGGTAATGAGTATAGCGACCACCACTCTTTTACATCAGGCAGAGTAAAGTCACTTTGGTAGGCCCAGAATAAAAGTAAAAAATATTTTCCAGGTTCACAGTCTATTTAGTCAAAGACAAACAATGTCCACTTGATTTCATTTTTCATTCTTAAACCGTTTTGTTTCGCCGACAGGGGTCGGTAGGCACTCGGTAGTGTATTGAAAGTGAGCCGGTTCGGACCCTGCTCAATCAGGTTTATTGTGCTACATCATTAACAAGGATTAAGAAAGGTTTACACAAATAAATGTAATGGTCAGAAAGTGGAAATTTTGAAAATAAAATTTCTAGTATCCATGTGTGTGTGATACTCTATTTTTACTTTCATTTTATGATATAGAGGACAAATATTTTTGAGACCGGAGGCTCATTCATGCAGGGATGACAGTTATCGTGGTAACTGTGTGTTTACACATACTGTGGTTACACTGCCACGATGATTGTCTTTTACGTCCCCAAGTGGGGCGTGAAAAAGCATCTCACTAGGCCTTTATAATGCCGGGACCGCGAGCCGCCAGAGAGTGGGGACCTCTGGTGGCGGATTAGTTGCTGCGGTCGGCGATAGGATAATTTCTTGCGGCCTGGTCGCAAAAATACGATCGGGCCGCAACAAATTATAACAACCGGATCGATAGGTGGGGAAGCCTTTGTGGCCTCCCCAGGATAGGGTCTGACTAGGCGCGACGTTGATTTTGGAGGGGACCTGAAATATTATGTTTCGGGTCCCCTTCAGAGAAGGACGCCTGAGACCGGCCGCCGGGGCGGTTTTTAGTGGAAACACCACATACTTCTGGCTTCTGCTCCCGGAGGAGCCGGAGATCCGAAGGGATTTTCCAGCCCAACAACAAAAAAAAAAGGTCTTTATATTGTAGGTCACCATTCTGCACTGTCTGCATTTGCAATGAGTACTTAAATAGTGACCACAACTTTTGAATTCTATTCATGCTTTCCATCAGCCAGAGTAGAGTCACTTTGGCAGACTCTTAATATAGAAAAGAAAACAACAAACACACAGTAATTTTGGTCTATTATAGACCATCTTTAACTCAAGTGTCAGTGCGTTGCCGGAATTTGAATGCATCCTTCCTACGTATTTAAAATCCTGAAAAGATTATGTCAAGCACTTACTGTTCTGTGGTTTCAAAGATAAAGACGATACTGAAAAAAAATATATTTTAAAGGCGAATAAAAATTAAAATCCGTTTTTTGTTGGTGGTGTATAGTTTTATGATGTGTAGTGGAACTCCGCAATCACATGCACCTCTATAGTTACTATTAGACCTTCGATACTAAGTTCAATATGTTGAACTCGTTAAGACGATAGGAAATAACTTTGAACAATGAACCAAAACCGGAGAAGTTAGAAAAAATTCACTGAACATTTCTATCATCACTTTTCATCCAAACTGAACATTGTTAATTTAATTTCAGTGCACGGAAACAGATGTAGGTTCATAGGTGATAAACACACGTCAAAATAGAACCATTGACATAGTGGCGCATGCCTTACGATGATAGTAAAAGTCAACAAAGCTCTTTGAGGAAATTCTTGGTGTCACAAATTGATTAAGAATCGTATTGACTGCCTTCTGGCACCAAAATGCTTAGATGCGAATTTGACGTTGAACAACAGTTTACTAAAATAAAAACTTAATCTAGAATATTTTAATAGTGAGCTAGTTTTAGCAGTGTTTGATTATTATTTTAGATAGCTAGTTTTACTGCTTAACTCATTTTTATGACTTAGTTGGCAAATGAACGGGTGAGTAGGTTTGGTTATTGTGAATGAATGCCACCAGACATATATACCTATAATGTAAGTACTTTGTTGCCAGCCTTTGAGGTAGAGTTGACTGAGTACGCTATTTTCTAAAAGGTTTGAAGGTCGCTTCATGGCCGTCGTATAAATTTTTTTCTAATGACCAAACATTGCTTAGCAGAATTATTGTTTCATAACTTTAATTTTGTTTTTTTAAAAACATTTAGAACATTATAAACATTGTCAGCGTATTAAAATAAAATTCAAATCTCAATCTAGATGGTTTAGGGGTGTCTCGTGAGTGATACCCTCTATTAATTCCTTCTCGGAGCTTTCGGTCACGAGTCATAACTCCTTCGAATGGTGCTCTATATCATACTGACCAGTACGAATGAAGATAGCAAGCAAATGTATCATGTTTGTCTGAATGATCAATCAACATAATAATGTTATTATATACGAGTATGTCTAACTATAGAGTTGGTTGTAAGATTAGTAGATTAAAAGAAATTACAAGTAGTGCTATTATAAATTAAATATTTGTGTAAACTCATGAACGTATATTAAAAAAAAACGAAGACTTCAAAAACGTTAAAACATTTTAGCGCCAAATCTAACTTAATCTTACTCTGTTTGACTGTACAGTTGGCCTAGTGGTTTAAACGGTCGCGTCGGTACGCCGTTCTCTACTTCGCTGAGTGTTGTGAGTTGAAACCCCACATGGAACTTTGTGTGATCCACAAATTCTTGTTCTGTGTGTCTGGGTGTTCTTTGTGTTCGTTTTTGTATGTTTGTAAAGTTACCCGTGACACAGGATATATTCCTAGTTTCCTAGTGCGGGTGCTATCTTTTTTAAAGAGGAATATACATCTAACGATACATTATAATATACTAATAATCATTATTTATAAATATAAAGTTACAGAACTCATACTACCTTTTTAGTTACTTAAAAACCCGTAAGTTTAATTACACTATAACTCATTTGAATATCACGTTCAGATCTCAAACAAAATTACATTGTTGTCCCCAAACTTTCCTTGCCCCCTCAGATGTGATGAAAACACCACAATAGAGTAACTAATGATCGCTATTTATAATACCTTTATGCTGTCACATTGGTTTTGAATGATAAAGTGCGTCTCTAGATAGTGTCCACAGTTAATCAAGTTTATAAGCATTCATAACTAGAGTTATTAAGAACGAAGTTTAGAATCTTTTGTGAGAGAAAACATATTTTTAGATAGTGTTTAGGATGAAAATAAGAGGGGTTGTTTGATAACAATTTATAACTAATAGTCAAATGCATATATGTTGATGGATATTTACAGTTTTCATTAGATTCAAAGATCGTAGGTCCTAGTTAGGTGCGGCGATGATTCAAAGGGGGACTTGAAATTCCATGATCCGTGTCTTTAGCCTAGTAGTTGTAGTAGAAAGACTACATACTTCCGGCTCCTAAGTCCCCTAGAAGCCAGAGATCCGAAAGATATTTGACCGCGTTAACAAAACTGGTCCAAAGATAATGAACAAGAAAACACAGAATCTAACTCATAGTAATCAATTGTTTTTAAACTTTCACGGTGTATTTAGCACCTCATCTTTTGCGAAACTATTAAGTTTCGAACCAATTTGTTTGGTAAAATTAGTTTCTGTTTGCCCAGTAAGGTAGAAGGGGAGAAAATAATCGTCGCCGTTAACATTTTTTTTTTTGCATTTAAGCTGAGCTGCGACATCAATACTCTACACCAAATATCTAGAAATGTCTTACACACATTTATCTATGTATAACTTATTAATTGAATCATTAATTTTAGCACATACTTTATTTACATATATGATGCGCAAGCTAATTTTGTATAATTACATACTATAAATAACATCCAATTATTTTTAGTAGCTGTGCCTGATCTGTTTTGATATTATTTTAGAATCGTTATATTTATGTGAAGAGTAAAATAAATTGAAACAGTAGGAAATACTAAATGTTTTAGAATATTAATGTAAAAGAGTCTGTAAATTACTGTACCACCAAGACCAAAAGATACATGTACTAAATAGTCAAAGAAATGACTGCCTCGGTGGTGCAGTGGTAGCGTATACAACTGCTCTGCTTGAGTTCTTGGATTCGATTCCCGGGTCGAATCAAATATTTGTATGATCTGTGAATATTTATTTCGGAATTTGCGTGTTTTCTATTTATAATATGTATGGAAGTACAAAAAAAGGACATGTATTTAAATCACTTGTCTAGTACCCATAGTGCAAGCTCTACTTAGTTTAGGACTAGATGGCGTTGTGTGTCAAAAGTCGGCAATTTAAATAAAAAAGACTTCAATCGTACTTAATACAAAAGGTTACTTAACACTCGTACTTAATACAAAACTTAGGGGTTGTGGGTAATCTTTTAAAATCCTCATAAGTATCTTCTTAAATATATTTAAAATACTTAGGGTTGGTATTTTGTAATATTTTAAACAGTTGTTAGTCTTTATATATAATCAGAATTATTATTTACTTGTACGTGACGGTAACGGATAAGGGTGAGTGTCGTAAGAGGAGACAAAGAAGTAAATTATGTAGAACAACGTTACTGCTAAGAGGAGAACCTTGAAACAAACTAACCCGTTTGTACATCGTGGTACAGTAGACCAAAACCTCATAGTTAGGGAAAGGCCGATGTCAAGCAGTGAACTGTTAAAGGCTCTTGATGATTATGTACTTGTCTCGTCTTACGGGTTCCGTACAGAATACTATCTAACACCTGACCTCTACTATCTGTCTACAAGTGACCACAAATTGAACTTTGCTCTTATTTGTCTCCTAACGAGGCTCTACTTATATCAAAATAATAATAATAAAATATGATCAGGATGTAACAACAAGTGATTTCTGTTCTACATATGTGGAGGGACGGGTGTCATGCCCCTCCGACACAAATGAAGGAGGAGGAGGGTTATCAGAGTTATTTTTAGCACTTTTGTAAATAATATTTAAAAAAATATTTCGGACATTGGCACATAACGTCATCTAATTTCAAATTAAGCAGAACCTATGCTATGATGACTAGACTGACTGATAAAATATTTATACACTTTTTCTTTGTAAATACATACACATTATACATAGAAAACAACCAAACTTCGAAACAAATATTTGCAGATCATACAAACATTTGGTCCGACCCGGGAATCCAACCCAAAACCTCAAGCATAGCAGTCGCATTCACTATCGCTATCGACACCGAGGCAGTTTTATGTTATATAGTAAGAAAAAGATTTTAAAAAATGTTAAAATAAAGCCGGCTTTTGCTTTCGTAATTATGATTTCTCAAATCCTCCCATCGACTTAGATAAGTTCGGGCAATTAGATTGCCTGCCCTCCGTCGTTGACAAATGTCGCTAATAAGAAACCTGTCGCGGTCGGATTAGTTCGTGTTAATTCATGTTATCATTGTCTTCACTTAGGGATGGGAGTATTTATATCGATACAAACGTTATTAACGAAAAATGAATTCGTAACTTTTTTGCTCAATTAATATAATACAAATACATCAAGTAATGTAATTGTACTCGTATATATTTACAATAACAATCAATTAATTTACATATAACTCTTTAAATTTAATATGTAAATAAAATTCAAAGTACATTTTATAAAGTATTACATGACATCATCAGCCTCTACCAGTCTGCTGCTGGACATAGGTCATTAGAAAGGAAGTATTGGCCTATGAAGTGTATGACTCTTTTATTTGGAGATGCATATTATATAAATTTAGTCCTCATCAAGTCACTCTCTGTAATAATCATGCACAATTCATTTTACACACACAATCCTATTATAACTTTTACTGGAATTGGTGAAATTGGTTTTTAAATTGTTAATGTACCTGAAATGTATCGATATAAATTCAAATTGCCTGTCACATCACTATTTCATAATTTAGCCTACAGCACGGTATTTCGTAAGCGGATTACTGTTTAAAATTAAAATGGTGGCGTGTAATTAAAATGTGTCATAATATTTAGGGGTGACTGCGATGAAAATGGGAATTATAAATAATGCTTATAAGGGCTCGGGATTATAGTTTTTTTGGATTAAAAGATTTACTTTGTTAACAATGGTAAATTAAAAACCACAGGATAACAGGTATTGTGGAGATTAATACACGACAGTAATTACTAGCATTTAATTAGATAGCTTAATAGATAGACAGATAGATAGGTAGGTACTCTTTATTGCACACCACAAATAGGAGACATACAATCTAGGATACAAACAAAAAAAAACAGTGGTACAATGAGCGGCCTTATCGCAGTCTGCGATCTCTTCCAGGCAACCGTTAGACGGCAACATTTCCAGGCAACATTTAATTAGGTTAGAGTATAATGTATATTTACACTTATTACCTTTGAAATTTGAAGCGATTAGAAATCATTAACGAATCGTTAGTATGTATAATTTTCACTTTTGACTTTTGATGTTATTGACCTTGATATTTTACTCATCATATCAGGGCTCGTCATATATAAATCGTTTGAAACGCTCCGCAGTACTTCGGTTAGTCATACAAGTCATCCTGTTTGCTCTGAATTCTGATCGCTTAGCTAGGCTTAGGTTTGATTTCTACCCAGGTCAAATGACTGAATAATGCACCTGACCATTTACTTTTCTACGTACGTTGATTAGGACGCAAGTTATCGAAGTACTTGTTCTCATAGCCGTAACGTGTCAAATTATTCATAATTATACACATTGAGACCGGAAGCCCATTGATGCAGGGGTACAGTTATCGTAGTAACTGTGTAAGCCTTACACTGCCACGATGACCGTCATGCCTTTTACGTCCCCAAGCGAGGTGTGAAAAAGCATCTCACAAGGCCGCCATAGTGTGGGTCACCATACTGCATTGTCTGCTTTTGCAATGAGTATGGTGACCACAACTCTTGGATTCTATTCATGCTTTTTATCAGGCAGAATAGAGTCACTTTGGCAGGTTCTTAATATAGAACACTTGATTCTACCTACTACATTCATCTCTAATCTATGACACAGAAACGCTCATATAACGTTACCTATGTATATTAACAACGTTCCGTCATAACGTAAGATATCAAACCTTGATGTCTATCTGCAACAATCCCCTAGAGAGGCTTCCTAGTCAATAGATGCAAACATAATCCTTCTCACAATCTCTGCCGCATCGTTACTAGGGTATCACTGTATGTTGCAGTTCAATAGGGAATTTAGACAGTTGTGGAGTTGCTAGTTAGTCAATTGTTTTAGAATGTTGCACCTTATACTATTTAATTATTATTTTTAAGAATTCTTAATAATGTGTGGGGAGCATAAAGGTTAGTAGATAGTTTTTACAAAGCCAGAATAAATTGAATTTGTTTTAAGTTACAATTGCATTTAAATATCTACCTTTTAACAATAATAACTTGGACATTACGTCTATTAAGATATGACTCTATGGTATTAGGTAAAATATATTAAAAAGCCATATAGCTTAATCTTTTGCCTGTCAATTTACTAATTTTGTTGATTTTATATTCAAGGAAATACTTAATTGACACGTATGTTCAACTCTAATTTTTTAATTTTAATAACAAGAAGTAAACACGTTACAGTATCAAGAATTTTGCATTTTAACAAAATACTTAAATGAAACATTAAACCTACTAAATCACAATACTAAAATTTCTTCATTTTCAACTTAACTTACTCGTTTGTAAATACGTAACTGGTCTAGTAAAATGTCAAATAATCACATTATTAAACTTAACCGTAACACAGCCAATACTGCGTTAATACTAGAACATATTAAGATAGGGCTAATCTTCACATAACTTAGGATCATGCCAGCGGAACGCAATTCAGAACCCACTGACCATTGTCCTCTGTTTAATTTAAACGGGAAGCAAGCGAACTGGTAATGATTTTACTAGCCCCTGCCAATATACTCATAGCAATAAACGCACAAATGCAACTCTTCTCTCGTTCTGACAAGGTTCATACTCGAACACTTTTTCGGTTAGGCGCTTGTATATCAAATGTTGTTCAAAGGTGTCGTAAGATTTTATGTGTGACGCGCGTTATGCAAACAGGTCCTATGGGTCACGTTTTTGGTTTTTGGCATCATGAAATTTGACCCGTCGTTTATGTTAATGGAGTTATTGCTCTCGGGATATCTAATTTGATGGCGGAGATATGAATATTATTGTGCAGAGTTTATCATAGAATGTTTACACTTTTCATACGGATCGTGATTTTGTGTAAAATTCATTTTAAATGAATTGAATGGAACCAAACGAAAACTCATAACTATAATGACATAAATGACAGAGATCTGAAGTAAGAAACATAATAAAACTGTAACCGAATTTAAAAACAATTTTTAATGCGAATTATAAACTGTAACATAATTTAGATTTTTTCGCTTAGTCAAAAGTTCTCAGTAGTCAAAAATTCGAGTCCCAATCACTTTTTTTTTAACACCACGCCAACCAACCAACCCACCAATTACTGTAACAGGAAAAATACGTAAATTATAGTAAAATTGACGATCACAACAAGCGAATGCTCTTTGTTAATGAATGAGCTTGTTTAAATAATTTCTGTATGGGTACAATTTACCGGAGCGGTCGCATGCGAACGGTTAATGGCAGGCTCTATTGAAATATTCAGTTGTCAAACCTGTGAATGATATGTGGGGTAGTCAAGGCCTTGTTATGTAAAGTGGAATAATATTTTGATGTGTTCGATATTTATTTGAATTGTGGTCCTGTTTAACATAGTCACTAAAGATACAGGTCATTAATTATTTTGAGCCCTATAGACAACAAAATGAGAATACGAGTACAATATTCACATGAGATATTTTTCTGTAACTTTTAGTGGTTTTCTTTTATTTATACACAATCTCTAGATACAAGTAAAACGTGTGTTTCTTAAAGTAATTTTTCCCCCTTTGGATAAAGTTTTATTAAGTTTTCTTGGGACTTGTCAACTTAATTTTAGCCTACCATTTTTGTCGTATGGTAACACCTGTGTCATTATTATTACAAGTCAATTATCACAATTCAAGTTCCCTCCCTCCCCTCAAATCAAGGGTAGAGGGGTTTGGGGACTAGCAATTTTTATCATTTATAGAAAAGCAACGAAAGATTTGCTTCACAGGAATTGTGGAGCACCGGTGGAGCAGCGGTAGCCAATGCGACTGGTGTGTTTCAGTCTCAGGTTAAATCTCCAGGTCGAACCGAATGTTTGTATGATCTTCAAATATTCATTTCAAAGTTTAGGTGTATTTATTTACAAAAAAGTATATAAGTATTCATATCAGTTGATCTAGTTATCATAGTACAAGCTCTGCTTAGTTTGAAACGAGATGGCGTTGTGTCAAAGGTTTGTTATATTTATTATATTTTCTTCAAGTGAAGAAAAAATATTTTTGTTACATTTTCAATACAAACGAAATTCTATGTTAATACATATTTTAACAACCAAAACTACCGTCCAATAGTACTACACAATTACCAAAACAATTCGTCTTCTATTTTTCTAAGGGTAGCATTATTCCTTTTCACTGGTCACGTATTTATTTTGAGACACGTGTCAACCAAATTGCTTACCAATTTTCGACCGGGAATCAAACCCTGTTTCGGTCACTCAACTGAGTAATTGCTCAGTTTTCTAGGTTTGTTTAAATAATTTCGTCAATTGATATTTTTTATTTAGTAAAGTGAGTGTTAACAAAATGAGGCTCTGTTTATACTATCCAAATATATATTTTTTACATCTTACGTCTCGTTCTATTTAACTGATGGACTTAATATACCCTGATTGAATATGAATAATATGCAGTACAATAATACAGTATTACTTATTCTAATCATAAGACATAAATTTACATTACGTCAACGTATGTGTAATATGTTATATATAAGGTGGGCCAAGAATTCGTTAACATTTGAATCTAACTGAATATATGAAAATGTTACGGGAGGTCTTGGGATCGATGAAATTGCTACTGAAATTTGTGGCCACAATCGTAATACATGTCTTCAACAAGATGAAACCACTTGTCACACATCCAATGAGTCCCTACCGGTGGTCAAAGGCATGTTTCCGGCAAAGCTGATTTCCAGACGAGGCGACATGACATGGCCCTCAAGAAGTCCAAATCTATCCTCAGCAGGCTTTTTATGGGGTTATTTAAAGAATTGTGTTTACATCAATAAAGCAAATACATTATGCCAGTTAAAAGAAAAAATCAGCGAAGAGATGTCGGCGATCTCGCGGTCTCTATACCGACATTTGTAAATTTCGGTGCTCGTTTGGAAGAGTACAAACATTGAAACGGTGGTCATTAGACGATGCAATTTTAAAAAACACATTTCAAATAATTAATTTTCTTGTAAATAAATAATTTTTGTAATATACCAAATGTTTTTCTTATAGGTTTTTTTCAAAAGTTAACTGATTCGTGGCCCACCCTGTACGATGTGTGTGATTTTTTCGAATATATGAAGATATGTTTGTATATGTACTCGTATGTTTTTGGTATGCTCTGTAGCCAAGAGTTTGATAGATTTAAGCGTTTATGTTATCTTTAGATTCATTTTTATTGTTAGAGTAATGTGATGATGTACTCTGTGCCGATATCGGTGGCCAGTCCCAATGGAGACCAGACAATTACGCCGCAGATATTATAGTGTACAAGTGTGTGTGCAAACGCAAGTTCAAACACAATACTCTCTGTTCTCGCACTCTCATGGGACAGCAACACGACCAGGGAGAGATCAGACGCAGTGCCGACGGCTTTACGTGTTTTCCAAGGCATAACTTCACAATATTTTGACTCCGGAGTGTTACTAAGCACGTCTACATTAGAAAAACTCAATAATAATTTTTGGTCCGAGCTAGGAATCGAACCCAAGACCTCTTGATTGGCAGTTACTTATGCTAACTGCTAGACCACCGAGAGTGATACTGGGTGTATTAAGATTATAAAAATTAAAGTCACTGGTTTGTAAATTTTAAGTAAACATTTTCACACAGTTGAGTATTTATTTTTCCTTAATCATTGTAAATAAATAACCTCACACATCTTACACACGGCTGTCTAATACCAAATTAGGTAGGGCCTGTGCTATGGTAATCATGGTGCTAATAGACATCTTCAAATATTTCCAAATTCAAACATATTATGTATAAATAACAATCAGACACAGAACAATAAATCGTGCTCATCACACAAATCAGCACTGGGAAAGGTGGCATTGAAAAGGAAAAGTGGAAAAGTTTGGCATTTATTATATACAAATCTTTGTGTGATGAGCACTGGGTGGGAATCGAACCCACAGCCTCTGGCTTAGCGGTCAGGATCTAACCCATGCCTATAGGCCCACCATATAGGCTATTAGTTGTTACATGTGCTAATGGAATTTATTTTTTATCACGTATCATTAAGATTCATATTACTATATTATAATACATAAGTGAATTATTTCATACCTAATATACTCGTGTATGTTATGTTAGATACGCTGAACAAAGACACTATTTAATCTATCCGGCTACTTGAAACAATAAAACGCTACGGCGACAAAAGCAACAATCAATTAAATTTTACTTGTCTGTCCCCCAAATCGTACCATACATTAACGGCTGCCATTATTAAGTTAAACTGTTTATGGCACTTTATGGTTTGTTTTGATAAAGAGTAACAATTATAACTGGACCCAGTAAGCTGAGCTGTATAAACTACATTTGAACTGGATGCGAGAAGTTAAGGCTCGATCTAAGCGACATGTAATTTGAAAAGCCTGTGGTGGACTGTGACCGGCATGATAAAAATTATAATGAAGGAAGAAAATTGAAGAAAAGGTTCTGAAAGTTGATCCATACATTTATGAACATGTTAATAAAGAAATGTGTACTAAGTGTTCTATTAAGAATTTTTTTGGAGCAATTCAAAAACTAATTACGAAAGTTAATTTTTGGCTTTTGAGGGATATAATAAAGTCTCTAAAGCCCAAAACTAACTTTCTTACTCATTACTAAACTTAATAATTTATGGAGGTGGTATTTAATTAGTTTGTAGTTTTATATTTATTAAAATCTAACTAGTACTCCGTTTTTTATGAGCCGATTTCGAAAAATATTATTTTATTTTATAATTAGTTTAGGAGACAAATACAAAGCATAGATACCTTAGTAATAACTTTTAGTAGGACTGGTAACGTGTTTGTTAGCAAACTTCATTAGTTTGTACTTAGTCGAATAATTAAATCATTTCAATTCATCCTTAATGTAATGTAAATCGCATAAAGTATGGATATAAATCGTTATAGATAATGTTGTGTATCGTAACTATTCAAAATATCAAACAAAACACATTGGCAGATAAACTATCTTTGAAAATTGAGCTCATCATTTCTCCACCTTTCTCAGCAGGACTGCTAAGACAAGTCAAATGGCCGAAAGGAATACAGCTTTAAGTTTATCAAACAGCTTCAATACATGACAACCTTATGACTCTGAAGATAAGATTTATATTTGAAAGTCTGAAAGTTTGAGAGGGGTGGATTTATCATGGTTTTTATATAATGACAATCATATATAAGGTATTGTTGTTTTGATGGTCCACGTCATTGATGTGCGATGTATGGCTTGTATGGGAGTAGGAAATGGTTATGTTTAGCATCCGAAGGCTTTGCCAAGTTTGAATGGGATGGAAGTTATAGTAGTTTATTGTTTGGAAGCTTTGTGGAGGAAAATCTGCGGGAAATGGTAATTTGGTGAACTATTTGGTGGATAGTTTGGTTTATGGCTGAAGTGAAAAGCTGAGATTTCTATGAAATAATAATTTCTATTGAATAAAAGT
The DNA here is from genome assembly GCA_949316085.1 of Hypercompe scribonia. Taxonomy (NCBI): domain Eukaryota; kingdom Metazoa; phylum Arthropoda; class Insecta; order Lepidoptera; family Erebidae; genus Hypercompe; species Hypercompe scribonia. Next base: position 13,789,595 of record OX438989.1, read on the forward strand.
TTCTCTCTATACCTGATCTCAATATTTTTATGACCCTATCATTAGTTAAATTCAGGAATGATTTCTTACGTAAGTAAAGTTTCTTTTTTTATTCGGGGCCTGCTAAAGGCACTACTCTACCTGATGGAAAGCATAAATAGAATTCAAGAGTGGTGCTCACCATACTCATTGTGAATGCAGACAATATGATATGGTGACCTACATTATGGCGGCCTGAAGGAATTTCGGAATATGACCATATTAATTTAATTTTGGATTGATTATTTGTTTTCATTATCATTATTCTATCGTTGTTGAAGCAGGTTTTCTTATTATGTAAATATTTCCAAAACAATTAACTTTATAGTGAGTATCACGAACTTCATAAACAGTACTCGACATCATGAACTTCAACAGATTAACATCTTATTAACATTGAAATGAGAAGAAGCTTGAGTAAAAGATGCTCGTTTAAAACGCAAAACTAGTATAACATATCCACAATATCATATTTAGTTGAATTGATATTCTTGTTTCTGGAATCTGGTTAAATTTTTAATTCCTAAATGAATCGTAAAACATCTATCTGTGTTACACTATATTTAAACGAACCCACCCCTATGTAAATTAGCTAATTTGGCTACCTACTGCCATTAAATTACAGTGGACAATTTTGTGAAAAATTTTCAGTTTACTGGAAGAAATTACAAAAACAAACAATTCAGGCGGTAACCCATCCAAATAGTAACTGCGACCGTTGTGACGATCGGACGAGAACCGTTATATTCAACTTAGTATAGACGTTGGCAACACTGCACCTACGCTATAGCACCTACACCTTTTGAGTCCATTTCATACCAGCTATTTTCAGCATACTCATTCTTGGATCTATATCGGTAACTTTGTTTCTTTGTCGAATGAATTACAAGGAATTCTATATGTCAATGAAACTTCAAGCGTGACTAACTTTTTCAACAAAAAGTGTAATTTAATATCACATGTTATGAATTATTATTACCTCGCCTGCATGTGGTGCACTTACTGATCGACTGACGAGGCTCTGGCAAACAAAATATCCTGATTAGCGGCAATAGGCTCGCCACCGATTATGTGGAGCCAAAACACCGGTGGAAAGTGGACGTTTAATATGTCTCTGCCTACCCCTTCGGGAAAACAGGCGCGATTCTATGTATGTATAAATTACAAGATCTTTATTTTTAAAACCTACCTTCCAAAGAGTAACTATATCGAAAAGCCACCCCTCAGTGCATTCCGTACCAAGTATCATTTTAGATCAAACACGTGATAATGGCTATAAGAGCGCCCCTATTATTTGATACAATAAAAGTGAAGTGCAGAAATACTCCGCATTCTACTGCGAAATAGCTGCACTCTAACTTGACCAAAGTGACGTAATCACCATAAACAAAACTGAACCTAATACCTTACACGTTAAAAACAATTTTCAACTGAAAGTTGAAGATCCTGATGAAGTATTTTGGAAGGTAGACATATATACATCGGTCGTTCAATAGGCCGTACATTCGCAGATACGAACTAATGGTGATTGAGAAAAATATGGCAGGAACATACAACACAATAACTTGTGGTTATGTCTTCATGAATATTGAAGATCAGAGTGATAGGTAGGCTTTTATGCCTTTTATTTGATTATGACAATACGATGTTAATGGATATCATAAATTGTAAGTCTGCTTTATATTATCGAGTAAAATTTCAGATGATATTTTTATTATTTTGATTGATATAAGTCGATATGACTTGAGTGACAAATAGAGGCCATTGTCTAATTTCTATCTCATGTTTTTTTTTTGCATATTATATTTTTACTTTATTTTTCAGCAATTAAAGAGCCAAGTAAATTTATTGTCAATCTATCAAGGGCTTAACACCTGTTTTCTATTAGGTGGTAGTTTTGTTTCGGTCAAGCGGCCCATAAGTGTTAAAATATGACACTTCAACAGCTAAAAACATTTTTGTAAATCATTTTGAGGTAAGTAACGTTGGTAAGCCTCCTACAAGGTGGTCCGACGACCTGATAAGGGTTACGGGAAACCGTTGGATGTGGGCAACATGGGACTAGCTGTTCTGGAGAACTTCAGGAAAGCCTATGTCCGGCAGTGGACATCTTTTGGCTGAGGTGATGATAATTCTAAGACACATTTTCTAATATTCTTTTAAGTAAAGCAGAAATATGCAACTGATCGGTGAGATGCACGCAAATTTTTAGTTAAATTACAAATTAATGCTTCTATGAGCATCTTCTATAAGTTTATATGATACAGAAATAAATCTTCAAAACAAAATACCTTCAACTTGAGTTAAAAGCAGTTGGCAGGGTATTAATTACCGTATTGTTAATGCGTAGCTGGTTTCGACGCGACACTTTGTCGACAAAACGAATTTATTCACCCTTCACCCCTTCCTTTGGCTAGTTGACTGAATATTAATAATTTAGGGGTAATCTCTGACGATTAATGTTTTGTGTTATATGTGTGTTGATATTTTCCTGATATTTTGAGGGTATTATTGTCTGGTATGTGCACAATTCGATGTAGATTATAATCTCTTTGCATTCTTGAAGATTTCGCGTTCAGTGAAACATAATTACGCTAATGGCAATTAACGTTATCACGTGATACTATATGACATTTTGATCTGTAATTTTGAACATCAAATTGGACTTTTCAATAACTTAATATATTTTACTAACCATATTACATTCTTCGCATAGCGTCGCTCTTAGTTATTAATTTAAATCATAAAGAAGAACCAATAAATAGTAGAAATCAAAATTTTAAGAATAACTAAAGGTGCACAGGGTTCCCATCAAGAACTTAAGACACCAAGCAAACCTCACCTGCAAGTGGTACACTTGCTGATCGATGGATAAGACTCTGGTAAATAAGATATCCCGATTAGCGGCAATAGGCTCTTCACCTATTACTTACTTGGGACCAAAGCACTGACGAAAAGTGGGCGTTTGGTATTCTTCTGTCTATCCCTCCCCCGTTTCTATTATTTTTTAAGCCTATGAGTATCCCAAACACACATGGATTAAAACACTAAGATAAAAAATTTAAATATATTAACTAACTAATTATACACATACACACATTAAATACACTGTAATTATTTTATAAATTGTCCGTAATGGTTTTTCGGGAAACGACATAGAATATTTAAAGGTGAAATGAGAAGTACCTCCGTATTTTTCTTACCTTCGGAAAAGATAACGTCTTTTTAGCCTAATAACTGTATAAGATATGATGAATACACATACAGATATGTATACTTATAAAAAATAGTTCAATAAAATCGGGATCTATGCAGGATGTCCAGATCGGGATAGTTGACCTTTGCAGCAGTAGACGACTGATAATAATTAGATGGTTACTTCAGTGATGTTTGCCCAGTAATTTAAAAATTATATTCACTATTGTCACTAGGATATTAAACAAACAACTATTACTCATACACAAGAAACAGTAACTCTATTTAATTTGTAACATAAGATCCAACATTTGTGTTGAACTTAATATAATATTAGAATTAATCGCCCCCAAATTGGGTGTCTTTTTTCTAATCCCCATTTGAACATAGGTATCGGTTTTATCTGAAATCTGTCGTCTACAAACATTGACATGTGTGGCAACATACACAAGCTGTACACAATGACGTAAGAGAATTATAGTGTATGTAAAACTTTGGTGAGGTTTGAGTTTCAAAGTATCTCTTATTTATTTTTATAGATATGAAAAAATATATAACTCCCTAAATGTATGCAGTAAACCAGTTTTTCATCAATAACCTTTAACAGTTCATTGCTGGACATAGGCTCTTTTTAGAAAGAAGGCTTTGGCCTACCATACCACGCTGGCCAGATGAGTTGGTACAAGGTTTGTTTCAAATTTTTCTTCTCTTTGCAGTGTTGTTATTCTGTATAGTTTGTTTTCTCAGTCACCACTTACGATACCTACGGAAAGTAAACATTTGGAAAAGTAATCAACATTCTTTTCTTTTAATTATCGTTCATGATTAATTTAACATGAATCTTTTTCTTCCTAGCCTTTATTATCCCTAAGATTATTTGAGATCGGTTACTAGTTCAACTGATTTGATCTAAATATTAGTTTAACCGCGGAGCGACGGGCATCGGACCTCCACAACCCTGAGGGCGAAGTGAATTCTAAGATTGAACTAGTTGTTAAAAATTAATCAATCGATCGATTCTACGGCACTTAGAATCTGAATCAAAACTTCACTGTCATCAAAATAAAAACTGAACATTTATGGGGAGTATACTCATAATGTTGAAGACTACCGTTACTCTTACGTTATTGTATTTTACACCCTGACTCATAGGGGTGAATACATTACGGGTTCCAATTCGAAAATTGTCAGCCCCAACATCAGATGAGGTTTCGACAATCGAATTTGTCACTGTTGTGTTGCCAGTGATTATTTCCTATTAGTTATATGATAAACATTTTAATATTGTAACACTATTTCGGATTTTGTTGGGGATTACCCATTATTCTATTAATTACGTAAATATATATTATAAGTTAAGCTATTATTTGAAAGGGGAGTTTGGGTTTATTTGGATCATAGGATCTATGTTAAGAAGTTATGATGCTTTAAGAAATTGATAAGGTCAGGCTTCCCCCCATAAGTTTGTAGCACGATGACTTGAGAAAAATGGCTAGCAGTGGATGGAGACTGCTCAAGGTCGAGATGGTGGGCGTTATTTGGGGTATACCGTGCATGAAAATAGGCTGAAGAGATTGTACCCACGTTTCTGAACTAGAAATGACAATCTTGACGTGATTAACTATCTGAAATGATGGTTACAATTTGTTAGTTTAATGTTAAAAGCTCATAAAAATACACTTATTCATCGTGTTGTTTAACTGCCGTTTCTAAAATTGTTCTAAAAACTTATATAAAATTTTATAACAAAAAATTCAAATCGGACGCAATAACCTCTTGTAGTTACTTTGTGGTCGATCTTTAAAACCCCTCGTAATTAAATTCTATGAATTAGTAAGTACGTGAATACTTACCTATAAACGAGGCAATATCAATTTTCTAAACTCAATTTTTCAGTAATGAAATTTTCAATACAACAAAATAATGTTTAACTTTTGTGTATCTAAACGTAACGCGTAAGAAAATAACCGCCAACAATACTGTTACTTTAATTAATAAACAGGACCCATCCATTATTTAGATAATGTCCACAAATTAGTGTAAAACAACTCATCAATCTTTATGCCAATTATAATAATGGGATGCTTTGAATATTTCTATTAAAATGTTTAGATAAGGTGCACGCGATACGTTGAACAAGACTTGTCAATTTACCATTTAAAAAAAAACATACTAGAGGTAACTAATCCTGACTACTTAACCAGAGATCGTGGGTTCGTTGCCCACCCAGGAAATATACTGGATGGTACTTTAGCACCAGGATATACGTAGCTTTGCATTTAAATGATCACTTCGATACCCATCACTACGCCCAGTACAACATTGAACAACACTATAAAATGTCATCCTGAAATCACAAATATTTGTACAATTTTGACGGTACTAAGATACACGTAACTACTAGACCATATGTTTCTCAGTTGCTGTCTCTGGTAAATACAAAACCCAGGTACAAACAAAAACCAAACAGACAATGGCAAACCAGTTATTGACTTTTGACGTGGATTAATTTTGAATTTATTTGATTGATATTATCATTGACAATAGTAGTTCCAATTCTTGGATTTTTAAAGTTGTTTAAATTTGTAGTTTGCAATATAATACATAGATTATACTCAAATCCGACACCCATGACAGTTGGCTGTCACAAATGACTTGTCATATAACAATTGTCAACAAGATGGCGTAACATTATACTGTTTATATTACTGGCAACATTGGGTTAGAAAGATATATTTATTTAAGCGAAATTGTTAATCAGGGATTTTCTCAATCTAATGCTCTGTTAAATTACTTGAATTACGTTTATTATATAATGTTTACGATAATCACGATTAACATAATCAATTGTACAAAAAATACTAGTACTTTTCTTAAAGTAACTGATTTAAAACCATTATTTTATTACTACATTTTACTTTTACTGGCAATATTAGATCAAAAAATATTTATTTTGACTACTAAATACACAAGCGAGATCGTTCCTCAATATCGATTTAAATGTCATATCGTTTGTTATGTTTTCAAATCATCATCATTATCATCATCATCATCATATTGTATAGAGATATTTATAATATTATAAAAATATTTTCGGATATCTAGTTATCACATCGGACACACAGAGCCATCTAGTTATCAACTAAGCAGATTTTAAGCAAAAAAGGTTTAGAAAACATACGAATGAATTTTGTTGACAACAGGAACGTTTAGTTATTGCAATTGTAACAACCTTTTGAGAAGAATTTAGAGTTTTTTAGCAAACTTCTAAAAACACGACAATTGCATGAAAATAGTTAAAGTGATTCACTTTTATTTTTATAAACTTCTCCCGCATTGGGAATAAATCCTGTGTCGCGGGGGCTTTACAAACATACAAGAAACGGACACAAAGAACACCCAGACTCAGAACAACAATTTGTGGATCACACAAAGTGTTGTCCCATGTAGGATTTGAACCCACAACACTCAGCGAAGTGGAGAGCGGCGTGGTGACCGCTTAAACCACTAGGCCAATCGTGCAGTCAAATTTATAAACGATATAAATTTTATAACCATCCATTACATACATATTGTTAGCGGTACAGGATCTGCTATTCTCCTTTTACATATATACTCGTAATATTACTGTACAATGACGTAATTGATTACCTACTTAGCAATTTATGATCCAATTATAGTAGTTCAGTTCACGTTTCAACGTTTACATAAATAGATACATTGTAAACCATAGTTGTAAACACATCAATACTTTATGTCAGTGGCAGAAACGTCATAGATGAGACTTCGGTCAAAAGTCATTCATAATGTCAATTATGACATTATGAATTTAATAAATATTATTAAAATTTATTATGATAGCTTGTTCTTGAATTTAGATATATATATATATATATTTAAGCATAGATATTTTTCTAATGTTTATTTTTTTTTATCTGCCAATCGGCTACACTCCCTAAACGGAGGTCTGATCCATAGAGCACCAATTATTCCTATGCAGGGGTAGACTGCATCCGTCCGTTGCCAGCCACATTCTTCACGCTGCGCCTAATTGCGATCTCCACTTTAACAAATATAGGCTTCCACTTGATATTGTTGATTCTTCTTGCAATGTTGGTTCTCTAATAATCAATCTATTACTAGTTATATTAGCTACAGCGTGAAACATACATGATAGTCTTCGAAAATAGGATTTAATAATGAATTTATATAAGCAGTTAGTGATGATTTTCATTCAAATTCATCATAAAGATCTTTAAAGCAATGATAGTAATTTCGCAAATATCCATACTCAACTATCTAACAACAACACAACGTTATCTTACATTAATTATCAGATTCATATCACGGTCTAATTAACAGTTAATTGTTCCTAATTTAAATTCAGTCATGTTAGTGTGTGTTGTAAGAACTGTGTATGTGTGTATGTTTTTATATATTTACTAGTAATTCTATAAACAGGTAAATTTATCTACTATGTCTTATTTTATTTTCTATTATTATATATACGAAACGAAATTTTGTAGGTAGTAGAGCCATGCTGATTTCAGCACGAACGGGTCGGCTTGACCGGGGCAGTACTACCCTCCCACAGAAGACCAACCTAAAGCGCCATCACCCGTGCTGTAGTGTTTCGTTGGTGAGTGCGAGACCGGAGGCTCATTGATGCAGCGGTGACAGTTATCATGGTAACTGTGTAAGCTTCACATTGTCACGATGACTGTCATGCCTTTTACGTCACATAGTGTGGATCACCACACTGTCTGCATTTGCAATGAGTATGGTGACCACAACTGTTTGGATTCTATTTATGCTTTTCATCAGGCAGAGTGGAGTCACTTTGGCAGGCTCTTCATATAGAAAAAAAAAAGAAACGTACGTATTTGTTAGAGAAAACTTACATTTATTTACCACAGTAAATGACATCACTACAGAGAGAGAGAGATTTACATATGTAAATCAGTATTACATGTCATTCCCCGTTCAAGTAAATAAAGTAAAAATTGTTGGGCTATGTACATAAATGGTTATTCAATTGTAATTTTTTATAATATAAAAATATTTCTTCAGTAGACTATGTAAATTTTGGAATGCTAGTAGATATTAGAAAAACATAAATTATAAATAACTACATATTTCGAACATTTGACACACAACGCCAACTAGTTTTAAACTAAACAGGGCTATGATAACTAGGCTGACTGATAGAATACTTATATACTTTTTTTGGAAATACATAAATGTTAAACATAGACAACACTCAAACTCTAAAACAAATATTTGCGGATCATATATTTGATCCGATCCGGGAATGGAACTCGAGACCTCAGGAGCAGTTACATTCGCTACGTGTATGAGTATGTACTCTAACAATAATGAATTGTAACACTTCTGTATACCATGTTTAAAAGTGATGCAGCTCATGCAGCAGACAACTCTTGGATTCTATTCATGCTTCCCATCAGGCAGAGTAGAGTCACTTTGGCAGGTTCTTAATATATAAAAAAAATAAAAAAAATATAATATTAGTAACTTTGCTCAAGTGAGTACAATTAGATTCAAAATAGATAATGTAATATTAATTTTAAAATTATCAATTTTTTTTACAACCAAAACTGCTTGTGTTTTTACGTAATATTGTGATCTTTTTTTTTAGTTTTAAGTTAGTTTAGAAATCTGTAAATTTCAATTAAGGCCTCTACTTTCTAAGAGACTAGTCTGGCTGATAGAAAGCATGAATAGAATACAAAAGTTGGAGTCACCATGCTTGTTGCGAATACAAACAATGCAATATGGTGATCCACACTACGGTGGTCTAATGAAACCTGTTACCACGTCTCGCTTGAGGATGTAAAAGGCATGACAGTCATCGTAGTGGTGTAAGGTTCACATTCTTACCACGATAACTGTCACCTCTGCATCAATGGGCCTCCGGTCTTACACACACTAACAAAACTCGCTAGCACGGATACGGTCGCTTCACGTCGGGATTATTTTGATCTTCATCCAAGAATTAAAAACATTTTCACACAGCTATAAAAAAATGATACCTAATATTCAGTGGGCAAAATTTTGTACCATGCGGGTACATTGTACCCTCCTTCTTGATGTCGTCTAATCGATCAACTTCACTCTAATACAGCTCATCTGCATATTAATTCTCGACCGGAGTCTTTAATAGGCGGGGGCTATTTAATCCGAGTGTAAAATGTGGTACAGTCGAGCACATATTGAAGTTCATTTATTTTTACAAATAAAATAAATATACTTGCTTTTTTATTTTATTTTTTTTTTAAGATTACTTTCGAGTTAGGAATATATCCTGTGCCACGGGAGACTTTACAAACAGAAGAACCATGTGTGAATCACAGAGAGTGTTGTTCTATGTGGGGATTGAACCCAGAACGTTCAACACTGAAGGACTACAACGCCTTGCGTGCATATATTGCGTGTTATTTATGTAAATAAGACAGCATCAATTTTATTATTTGACTTCAGTTAAGAGTTTATATATCTATATAATAAAACACTAGAATTTTTACAATAGTAGTTTTAGTACTCCAATTGGTCTTACAAACTGAAATTTTACTTTTAAATACTGAAAATGCTAATGTGAGAGAAATTACTGGCATGAATGATGGTAAAGATATTTCTAAACATAATTCTTTCATTTATGTTCATTGACGAGCCTGTTGGTCTAGTAGTTAGTGACCCTGACTGCTGAACCGGAGATCGTGGGTTCAATTCCCACCCAGGACAAATATTTGTGTACTAAGAGAATTATTTGTTATGTGTCTGGATATAATTTACCTACAATATGTAGGTATTTATAATTGTATACGTGTGTTAATCAGCAGTCTGGTTACCATTTTTTTTAACGTGTGGAAACCCCCTCGGGTCGTCACCTCATCGGGGTTTACCGGGGCGACTTAAACCACACGGTGTGCTACTCTACACCTGAGACAGGGAGGATGTGAGAACAGCTGTTACTACGACCTCCAGAGCAATCTGGTTACCATAGCACAGGCTCTGCTTAATTTGAAATCAGACAACCGTGTGTGAGATGTACGAGGTTACTTATCATTTATTATTGACATAAAAATACAAATGCCCTATTTAGAAACAGAAAACTGTGACAAAAATGTTGTTCTGGGAACGGGAGTGCTTGTTCTACTACAGTAGTAAATCTCAGTACACTGTAGAAAATCTAAATTATATTAATAATGCAGTAGAAAGTATAAAATCAGTATTATATTCATTTAAAAAAGTCAAAACAGAACCAAAGATAACAAAAAAACGACCTGACTGTACCCAAGGTAGGTAGTTAATCACATCAAATTTAGCTATGCGGGCAATATTATTGCGGCCAATGAAATATGAGATGGTCACCCAACTGTGCGAATTGTACCACGAGGATGATTAAAATTAAAAGTACCTAGAAAAGCAAGCGTGTTATTTCTGGTTCTGACTGTATTACATACAATGCTCAGCGTGGTGTTCAGGAAACTGTTAATTTGTGGTTAGACGTTGTATTGCTATTTCAATATTATCAGGCGTAACTGTTGTATTTATGAATCTTGCCATAAGCATAGATCATATAAAAATATTGTACTCGATGAGAGATTACACATTGATTGTAAACTAATAATTTATTAATCAAAATAAATTCTAAATTGACTACACTTCAGGTTAGATCGTTACTTGAGTTCTGATTGAATCGATGAGCCACCCATTTTGAGCATAGTATGACACACTGAGGGTTTTTTTTATCTAGAAACCTACCAAAGTGACTCTATTCTAACTGATGTAAAGCATGAATAGAATCCAAGAACGGTGGTCGCCATACTCACTGCGAATGAAGACAGTACAGTATGGTGTCCCACGCTATGGCGGCCCGGCCCTCGTTATGGTGGCCTAGGTTTTAGTTGATTTAAGCTTAGGACCTTATCTATAGCCCCGATAAAATTTTCCAGAAGTTAAAAAGAATCACAAATCATCAAGAATCAAGTAAGAAAACGTAATTATACCAACATAACAATCGAAAAAATATTATAATTTCTTGATCAATGAATCTATTAACAAAGTAAAAATGCAAATCGTAATTTTGAATCGTAATCTGCGAATGAAATTCACAAATCCCTTTCATTCCGTCACACTGAAATGATCAATCTCAGTTTTTGAAAAGAGAATCACGCCTATCAGTCATTAGAAGACCCGTAGCGCAATTCTAATTATATATGCATTGAAAGGGTTAACGTTTGGCCAGATTCGCCACGCTTTCCATATTAATATCTTGATCCATCAGTCGGTGACGGGTTAAGATGAATCTGTGCCCGTCATGGTAGGGTTAATAGTGTTGGCTCTCAATAGTATCGAGGAAACGAATATTTAGTCACACATAATATTTTAGATTTGTTCTCTACGTCAGTGTATTTAACACACAACGCCATCTAGTTTCAAACTAAGCAGAGCTTGATTGGTACTACAAGACTGATGTAAATGCATGTTTATTTTTTATATTATAAATAGAAAACACCCAAACTCCGAAACAAATCATACAAAAATTTGGTCTGATCCCGAAAACGAACTCGGGACTAGGAGTTGCAGATGCTACCACTTTGCCATGGAGGTACATATATTATTGTTATCATAATATATGACTGTGGCAAATTATTGTAAAGGTGTCACGGGTAAAACTTTGGTTTGCTTTTGAGTCTGTTTTCAGTCTTATAACTTTACGAAATATTAATTGTACTGTATAACGCTTCACTGTTTTTTCATTAACTACCTCGGTGGCGCAGCTGTAGCGAGTGCGACTGCTATGCTTGAGGTCTCGGGTTCGATTCCCGGGTCGGACCAAATGTTTGTATGATCTACAAATATTTGTTTCGAAGTTTGGGTGTTTTCTATGTATAATATGTATGTATTTACAAAAAAAAAAAAGTATATAAGTATTGTATCAGTCAGTCTAGTTATCATAGCACAAGCTCTGCTTAGTTTGAAACTAGATGACGTTGTGTGTCAAATGTCCGAAAATATTTATTATTTATTATTATTGTAGTTGCATTGATGGAAAATAATGATAAATACTGACGCAAAAAGAAGTAAAAGCAACTTATATATTATAACATACTAGCTTCCGCCCGCGACTTCGTCCGCGTGCAATAGTTCTTTGGGCTGACGCTTACTTTAACCCACGACTTTGTTTATATAGGTGAGTAAGGGAATAATTCTGTCATACATGATTTATGTGAAACTTTAACCGTTTACGCAGCGCAAACAGCGGTAGCTCTCAATAAGAACAAAGTCTCCCGTTTTTAAACATTCTTTATTGGTGCTCCGTTCCTATTGATCTTAGCGTGATGATATGTAGCCTATAGCCTTCCTCGATAAATAGGCTATCCAATACAAAAAAAATTTTCAATATCTACTTGTAGTTTCTGAGATTTGCGCGTTCAAACAAACAAAACAAACAAACTTTTCAGCTCTATAATATTAGTGTAGATTTGACCTAAATTGGCATAAAATTGTTTAAATGTTTCTTTTTTTTTTAAAGTCTGCTAACAATATTTTAATTCCGAACAATGGTTCCATAGACAACATAGAATAGTAACAGTTTATTATATTATCAAATACTTTGTAACATAATATAAAAATCAAAGTTAAAAATTTAAATTCTGAAAAATTAAAATTGGTTAGTGTTATTTCATTTGATATATATCTTCATTAGATTAAGATCATTGTTCAAAGTTTAGAAGTCATCGAATCAAAGATATTCATTCTCGTTTCGTAAATATTAAAAAAAAATTGAAACTTTTCTCTTTATTTATATATTAAATAATAAAAAATTGTGAGAGGTCATTATGTAATAAAATATATTTAAAAAAAAACACATTAACATTTAAAAGTGACTCCTACAACTATTGAAGTAAAATTTGTTTTACGCAACACGATTCAATAAGCACTTGTTCCAAATAAATGTGACGTCATCTACTATGAAACAAATAATTGTTGCAAAGAAAGTAACTTTTATTTTCGACAACTCTTACAAGCCTTCGATAGCTCAGTTGGTAGAGCGGTGGACTGTAGTTGGAAACGTGTTGATATCCATAGGTCGCTGGTTCAAATCCGGCTCGAAGGAGCTGTTTTTGTCATTTAGTTTTTATATTTATAAACAATTTTCTGGCATTGTCATGACAGTTATTGGATAAATTTTACTATTATATTCATTTGGTCACATCATAAATGTGTGAATTATGTAAATTTGTTATTTTGTAGAACAATTAAATTTTATAAATATTTATAGTGCAATCCAATAGAAAATAACGTTACATACCCTTATGTCACTACCAACGTACTGAAAAAAAATCATCTAGGTGTATTTCCAAAGGTGTTTTTTTTTTCTTTTGAAGAAAAAGGAACATGGGGGTTTCCACACGGGGAGGGGTATCTACAAGCCAGCCGTAGGTGGTCCGAGGTGCGCTTGGTTCCCCGGCTACTGGTACCTGAGATGGCGTGCGGTTTTTGGTCGGTTCGAATCTGACATAACCATCTTTCGTTCGTATCTGTGGGGATTTCCACACAAAATAAAGGTGTATTTACAAAAGCGTGAAATCCATTTAAAATACTCTTATTTAATTATCTCACACTCTAATAGGAAACATTTTTTGCCCGTAAGAAGCCACAATTGAATCAGACTGATTCTAAATTCAATTCGGTGCGTTACAAAGAATTTGAACCACCTTAACCCTAAACCGCGACTCTTAAAGGCGTGTTGAATCAATTAGGGGGATTTCTATTGTGCTACGATGTCTTCGTTAAAAAATGGAATTAATTCAAAATGGAATCAGAATAGAAAGACTGAGAAAAAGAGTTACGAAGTAAGTTAGTATGGAGACTTTAATTTTATATGTTGGGGTATTTTTATATATGTATATATTACTATATATGTCTTTATATCAGTTGCCTAGTATCCACAATATCAGCTTCGCTTAGTTTAGAACTAGACGTGTGTCAAATGACCGAAATACGTATTTTTTGTTTATTTAATTTTCTGATGAATATCGGTTAAAAACTATAAAAGAAAAAAACTATGTGCGTGTACTAGCGTATAGCGACGATATTTTTCAAAAAAATAATTTAAACCCGTCCAAAGTCGATGCAATCGCCACCTGGATTTCAAAAATGTAACTACCCAAAACGGGCCGCAAAATACATTGGAGACATTTACCAATCCCTACTCCACTGGAGAAAGTATACTTCGAATCACGCGTGGTAGGGATAAGAAAAAGATGGCGCGTAACGGAGAAATGTGACGCGTAACGAAAAAATGTTACACTAAATTTTTTTCCAACCCCGATAAAGAAATTTCACTTCAAAATACTATTGTTAAGTAAGTAACTGGCTTTCTTTCAGATGATAATTGATAATTTTACATTGATGTAAGTATAAAATATTCTGTCCATTTCTAACTGTACCTACTCGGTAGTACTTACACAATAAATGGAAAAATGTTGATAAATGTAGGTATTATTTCGTTTAGATTTAATTCATTTATTATTTGTCTAAATAAAATAATTGATACTTTTACATATAATAAACAATTAATTTTTATTAATAACAATTTTACATGAACTATGTACGCTTTTTAGAGTGACGTTATAAATTATCAACTCTAGTTGTAAGCTCTATGTAAATGAATAATTGTTTTATTCTTTATGAGAAATAAAAGTTCTTAAGCCGTCAAACATTAATAAAATTAAAAGGGACAAATTAGAAATTCTAAACAACTTCTAATATCTTATAAAAATTAAAAAATAAATGATAGAAACAAACAAATTTAAACCAACAAAACAATATTACCAAGTATCAAGAACATCTCTGTAATGTACCAAATAAAGGAACTACAAATGTACGTTCCAGTACCAATTATAAGCGAATGAAGTTAACCCTTTCGTTGCTCTGTTAGAACTTTTTAATTGCTGTTAAATCGAAAAAGGATCAAAAAACGCTCCTCGCCCATTGTTGGCTGTCATTAATCTATGTGGGTGGGTACAATTTCATGCCACCAGAGATTTAGATGTTGTCGTCGCAGTGACGTGTCCATTGTAAATTTTTATTTTATTTTGAAGTTATACTTCTTTGGGGTGTTAGGGAAAAATGATGAGAGTAAATTATGTCGATGCGCGCGCGCACCGTCACGAAAAACCGACACCATGAAATTACCTACAAATAATTATTTTATGATATATAAATAAATTTTATTTAACTATATATACGTTATAATAAAACTTTCTGTCAATGTATTAAATATGTTTTTTTTTTCTAATATTAGTGTTGTTTTCTCTATAAACATTTGTAAACGCAAAGGAAAAAAATTTAAGGAAAAGAATAACTTCTTACGTGCATACATAAGTACACATTTTTTTAAACACCTATAGTTTATTTAAATCAATTGATCTGACAATAATATGCCTACTTGGGACAGACTAGCAAACGGGTCACTGGATTTGACCTAATGGACGGGTCTAATTTGAAATCAGACTGGCGTGTGTGAGGGAATTTATTTATTTATTTGTTATGAAAAGGCAATGAACTAAGATATTTATTAAACTTTCATACAAATTGCTATCAACAACTAATTGCTATCTCAATACATGAAGCTATAAAAACGTGATAATATATATAATATACATAAATATATTTATATATATCGTTCGTGTATTTGTTTTTTTTTCCTCTTCGCAACGGACCAATTGTATAGTGTAATGTTATTGTCTAGTGATTGTTAGGATACTGTTAAGTAATCTAGGTTACTTTTTACCGCGGTAGAACACCTCATTCTAATGGGAAGATTCATTATGTACCGTATTTGAAGCACTCAAATTTTATGAATTTCGATTAAGCTGCTAGGTTTTTTCGCCTGATTGCATACAGCATTAAATCTTTTTCATTAGACTTTATTAAAACACCGACAGTTTCTGATAGATGGCGCTATATTGAATAAGTTACCTAGGCTCTTTATCGATAAACTCTTTAATATTTTTTTAATTTAAAATTTATAAATGCGTAAGTCTGTATGTATGTGTGTTACTCTTACATGCAAGAACAACTGTATGGATTTAAAGAAACTTTACAGTCATATAGCTTATATACCAGTATAACGCAAAGGCTACTATTTATCGCGATAACCGACATACACGCAAGCGATGGTTAATACAAATAATTATTTTAGATATAAACAAAAATAATTCACCTTAATTCGTTACACTCTCACAAAAATCTTAGCTGTGTAAAAATAAAATGACTGCCATCAAGCTAAGAGAATCACCGTCGATCTCCTACAAATGCTGAGGATATTTCATTGCGAGTGAACCACTAAATTATCTAAATAGAGATCACTCCCCAATCAGACAGGGCAGAAGATGGATCTTGGATATGTGGAAGAGACATTTTCTGTGGTAAAGGAAATATAAAAATATTTTGTTACTATTATCTAGACTTCACACAATGAGAAAAGGTAAAATACTGTGGTATCTGAAAGTAAAAAATTGGTATAGTGTTTTTCTTTTGCTTATTTTTATGTATTTTGTATTGCCTTACTGAATCGGCTCTAGGCTTTAAAATGTCTGTCGTTTCTGCAAAATTTGTATGAAAGTTGAGTGTTAAGAAAATATGTATATATTGACCGCCAATATAAACAGGTTACAAATGTAGTCGAAAATATACAATTTTCTTTTCTAAGTAAACTATTCTTTTTGATTTTTCTTTTATAAGAGTAAAATTAATTGAAATTTCTAAAAAAATATAAGATATTTGGCTTATCTATTTAATGGAGATCCGTCGCGGATGTGTAACGTTCAGCCAAAGATGGCGTCCGGAAACACGTCGCGCCTACTGTCATGGCAGCCGGAAGTCCTCTCGCCATTTGATAAATAGTTGTTCTTCAAGTTTTTCTCATGCAAATGAGGGGGATGACGGATGGTATTTGTCACAATCTACCAGAATGGATTTAATTTGGATTTTCTAGGGGTGGTTAATCTGAACCCTCATGATTGTTGATTGCGAAAATGTGCTGAGGTTTGTCATTTTATTTTTTAAATTGTTACGCAATACTAAGTTCCCATTTTATTTTATTAATTTAATAATGTCCATGTTTTCTCTTATTTTAAAAATGGTCCTAAGCCGATTTTCTTTCCTTTCTTTATTACTTTTAAACGTTTTATGATCGAGATGCTTAGATAAATATATTTTTTGTTTTTTTTTTGTATATTTACGAGCCTGCTAAAGTGACTCTACTCTGTCTGATGGAAAGCATGAATAGAATTCAAGATTTATGGTCACCATACTCATTGCGAATGCAGATAATGCAGTATGGTAACCTACACGGTAAGATGCTTTTTCACACCTCGTTTGGGGACGTAAAAGGCTTGACAGTAATCGTGGCATTGTACACACTTGTCACGACAACTGTCACCCCTGTATCAACGGGCCTCCGGTATCGTACTCACTAACGAAACACGACAGCACGGATGCTATCGCTTTACGTTGAACTTCTGTGTGAGGGTAGTATTGCCCCGGTCGAGCCGGCCCATTCGTGCTGATATCAGCGTGGCTCTACTGCCTAACAAACATATGTTTCATATTGTAGTAATTGATAGGATAAAATTATTTATTATCAAAAAGTTATTTGTTATATTGTAGGACAGATTTTAACTGTTCTGTATGTAACATAAAACCTAGCATTTTGTATATAAAATCATAATGATGAGCACCTAGCCGATTTAGTCTAGACCAGTCGACGAGCAGGAGATATTATAGCGCAGAAGCGGATGCAAAAACATGGGTGCACTCTCTGTTCCTTCACTCTCACAATCCAATAGGACGATTATCCGTCACGACTGGGGTGAGATCAGGCGCAGGACTGACAGTTTTACCTGGGTTAAGAATCTAACTTCCAAACTCTGGGCTGGGTTAAGTATTTCTGTAACCAGAAAAACTCAATAACGCTTTTTGACCCGACCCGGGCAACAACCCGAAGACCTTTTAAACGGCAGTGGCACACGTTAACCACTGGACCGACGAGACAGTTATAGTTTGTATATATACGAGGTTAATGTTTAATAATATACTTAAAGTCAAAGACCCAGGAGCACACTTCCATAATAGATTGAGTAAGTAATTAAAACAAAGTGATTACTAGGGCGTATACTATCTAATGATAAATTCGCACAAATCGCCAGTCATGGCCACCATTAGTGATTCACATCTGTTAACTATTTGCTAGTTTTACTGGCTAGAACTTACGCGTAATGTAGTATATGCGAATAACATAGAAATATGACTCATCATATAATTTATAAAATTTTCTTAACTGTACCAAAAAAAAAAAAAAAAATACTAAAAAGCACTCGTAACTTAACAAAGTTGAACAATCAGCAAAAAAAAGTTACTGTTTGGAATACCAATAGCTATGGCATGTTATATGTGTGTAAATAATATAATAAATACATAGGCGTCGCTAGAATTATTTTCAGGGCGTACATCCTACATCTACACACAATATAAAATATATATTAGACTTTGCATGCGGCTCCGCCCGCCTATATGCCGGATATCGCGGTAAATTGTAGCCTATATGTTTTTCTGACATATAAGCTATGTTACTGCAAAGTTTAATCTCAAACCGTTCAGTAATTTTTGCGTGAAAGAGTAACAAACATCCATACAAACTTTCACATTTATAATATTAGTAGGATTAACACAAATCTTTACCTACGAAATAGACTTTCTTTATCAAAGAAGTTAAAATATGTTTTTTTCTTTGTATATGTGCCTAAGGGGGGAGGGGGGTTCAAGGGTACCTGGCAGAAAAACGAAAAGCGGTGCTAATAAATAAAAATGTATACACATGAACAGATATATCAATAGCTTCGCTGACAACAGTACCTACTCGCCAATTGTCTCAATCAAACCAAAACTCATAGTACTGTTATTTTGTAAACAATAAGTTTCTACAGAACACAATTTTATATTGCCTGATTTAGCAGCCATAAGACTTCTCTTTTTCTACATACTACAACTAGAACATTACTATCATTTTAATTATATTTTGCACCCGCATACATTTGTAATTGCTGTCCACCCCTCAAGGTGTGGTCGCAAGCCGGTAAGCACGAGCGAGCCAAAGGTTAGGCAGATGTCTGCGAAACGGTAATGCAAGACATGCCGTTACTGCACACAGCTTTTTATAACACACAGTTTTTCTACGGGTTTTATGGACGGGAAGGTAGTGAAGCGTGAAGTCGAGTTTTTAATAAGATACTTTATGTAGGTGAGTCATCAGCGATAAGGAATTTGTAATGTATTAACCAGTTTCTTTATTAATTATTACTTCCTGGTCGTTAATTGTGAAATATACTACAATCTAAAAGTTAGTTGCCCTTAATGATTCTTCAACGTAGAGCCTGAACCGCTGGGGTTACATATTTGTAATTTTTACAGCTGATGTCTTGTCCGGTAAGTACCTATTAAGGATTTTGGACAATTGCAACCATCTATGGGTAAAATAGGATACGAACGAATGTGCGGCAGATCGTCAATTTCAAGGTTAGAAACACGAAATAAGAAAGTTTAGTTTTAAAGTCAACCATGATGCTTTCTTTAAAAGTGAAAAGGTTGGTATTGAAAAAGAAACCTCTATACATTATACAAATTATTTTTTATTTTTTTAATCGTTTACAACCAAATGTTGAACAATGTAACTTTTTCTTCAAAAATAAAATATGTATCTTATAGGTTTGTGTCATGAGTAGGATTTTTTTTATATTAACAAAAATATCTCGTGGTAACCCTAAAAGGCTAACGACAAAGTGACCACGTGTCGTGAACTTTACAAGACTCGTGACATACACCTTTACCTCGTGCTATACCGACCGTGAACACACCTGGTCACACTACTGTATTTTCACAATTGAAATTATACCTTATACCATTAATATACGATTCAAAATTGTGTAGAAGGTAATAGACAGGTGTGTATGTAAAGAAATATGAATGAAGAAGGTATGTATGATTTTTTAAAGGATACAGCCAATAAAGAAATTCTAGACAACATGCAGTTTAGTTGGCTACAGTTGTTTTTTTAAATATGTCACAAAGTCCCTGTTTTATTCCCACTGTAAAGATTAAATTAAAAACACAGAGGACTACTGCTTAAATAAAAATGATCAATGAAGAGTACTGTTCAGATCAAGGCCTAATGTGATTTTTATTTTTTTTTGTTATTTTTAAAAAAAAAAACACCGCACGCACTAGCGACAAATCCTGTGTCGCAGGATACTTTGCAAATATACAAGGAACGCACACAAAAAGACACCCAGACTCAAAACAACAATTTGTGGATCACACAAAGTGTCGTACCATGTGGAGAGTTTGAACACACAACCCTCAGTGCAGTAGAGAGCGGCGTGGCGACCGTGGCGAACCGTGCAGTGCAGTGTTAATTATGTATCTTAATTGGAACCGGAGATATAAGAAAACAAAACTATGAAACGATTGTAAAAGAATTTTAAAAGTATTGGAGCATAATTTAAAAAGGTCTTTCCCTGTGCTTAATATAAAATCATGGAGAGTCGATTCGATAACACATTAAAACATAAACAATTCCTAATGTCATTCATCTCTTTTTTAAATTCTTTTCATAATAGCAAAAAATACTGTTTTTGCATAATACTTATACGGTACACCCCAGTAAAAATGTAAAACCATTAATTAAAAATGTTTTCCCATACATTTTTATAACTGGACAATAACAATCAACCCCCATACGTCCACTCCATTAAATTAACATGTGCTCTCAATAGCAATAATCATTGCATCTCTTTCTCACTCTTCAAGATTAAAAAGAACAAGATTGTATTGCCAAAAAGCAAAGTTTACTTAGAAGAGAATACTTGTACTTATTCTAATTTCTATCGAATCTAATATCTACTGTTTTAAAATATTATGAGACTGCATTAAAGTATTACTTTCATATATTAAAAAAGTAAAAGAAAATCAACTTTCTGCTTTATCTTTCCTTAATAATTAAACAATCTTTACCATATATATTGGGACTCTACAAAATGAACCACCCTTTGGAGTGGCGGAGTGGCATGAGGCGGAGAATCCCCTTTGGATCTCTTGCTGTTTGGGGAGTAAGAGTCAGGAGTATGTGGTGTTCCCACTAAAAACTACCCCGACGACCGGCCTCTGGCACCATGTCTGTTAGGCCCTACCCCGGAGGAAATCGACCGCAGGCTTATGCCGATCAGGCCGCCATCTTATCCCCTACCGCAGCAACTAATCTGCCACTAGAGGCAATCGTCTCAGCCCCTAAACTGTGATTTTGTACTAATAGTCAGTGACACTAAGTAATACTAAGTAATACTAATTAATACTAAGTAATACTAATTAATACTAAGTAACACTAAGTAATACTAAGTAATGATTTATAAAGTCAGATTTCGGCATGCTAATTAAGAGTACATTTCAATTATTTTTCAAGATTTGTTTTCATACCTAGTTAATAAAACATTAGTCAAAAGTGAAAATAATAATAGTAAGCTATAAACCTGTTAAAATATTTTAAGACGTATCTTCAAGCTACACAAAGAATATGACATTTATTTAAAATATTAACTGCCTACAAAACAGGATAATTAAGTATATGTAATTTTCTTCCCTATTGAGAAATACCATGTCTCCGTATGAAAGAAATAGAGTTATGCAAAGTACACAACCAGTCTACTGACGTCTCTTTTACACGGTTATAGTTTTTATCGGTCGACTAGGGTTGGCAGAGTCAATACGTTTAATTTGCATTATAAAAGGAATGTTTAAAATATTCGGCGACCCCTTAATTGTCGAGTGGCGGCTATCAATTGCCAAATAGGAAAAAACTGTCCACTCCATTGGACGTCTGAATGAGTTTTAGGAATTTTTCGAAAAGATATGGAGTCGAGTTGTGTTGAAAATATTATTTCGTGAAATATGTATTGATAAATGTGCATGTTTATCTTAGGTATTCTAAAAGGTTGGTTGCTAAAGTATACTGTGATTTTTTATACTTTATGGATTCTAGATCGTTGTAATGTATTTGTAGCATCAGTTACATTTTATTAGTTTTTTTTTAATTCTTTATGGTAAAGATAGACGATGACGTGCTGAATTATTTTATATTCAGTATGATACGCGATATCCTTGTAAGCGTTAATTGATTTTTTTCACTAAATTGGCAGTACTCAAGTTTAATTTTAAAGATTTCAAAAATTAAAGATAAAAAAATGTATTATGACGATTCTGGCGTAATAAAAGGAGTGATCAACTTTAAAATTCAAATAAATAAATAAATATCATTACTTATAAAAACGACGGACAGAAGTGGTAATTTAAAGGAATCTAAGTTGATCTGTTTAATATTGAAGTTCTAAGTTGAAATGGAAGTCAGACAAATTGGTGCCGTAACGGGTTACGAAACGAAATAATTTACTCTCCTATAAGAAGTTATCACTTCAAAAATAAAAGTTACAAAGTTATCTTAAACTTAAATTGTCCCTATTGTTTGACTATACAGTCACTGCACCTTTTTTTACGTATGATTGACCTTTTTTTACGTAGATTTTATTCTCAACTATCTATGATTACTTTTGAGTTTAGATCAAACACATTACCACACCGAAACACTGGCGAATAGTTGACGTTTAATATGCCTCTGCCTACCCCTCTGGGAAAACAGCGACGATTTTATGTATCTATTATGTATCACACACATACATTTACAGTAATCACAACTTATTCAAGTCACCAAAATAATTATACATTAAAGCAACTCCACACCACGCGAAACCAAAGGGTAACGGGTCCGGTCTCCTTTGTCCTACAGAAATGACCCCAGTAATGATCTGCATTCACTACACCGACCATTTTCCCATGGAAGATACGGGCAGTTTGATTTACTGAATTTGAATATGACCATGAATTAGACTTAATTAAGCAAAATAGTGGACATTGTTTATTGGAAGTGTGCCGTATGGGGTTAATTTTAGTGGAGGGCAATTTTCTAATAATTCGCCTTTGAATGGAATACCAAGAATATGTTCGTTCGAGTCCTGTTTGTAATCTATTTGCTGAGGATTATGATTTCCTGATGAATTTGACCCTTCATAGGGTATAATTTTAGTAATTAGAAGCTGAAATTTTCTGAGTCAGCGAAATCTTTGTTAGACCATCGGGTGTATCGTGCAGAGGTTTTTATCTTTTTAGTAAAAACTAACTATTACGTACAATAGCCTAAATACTTTTATACAAATGTGATCATTATATACATTATTTGTATACTCATAGTTATATAGGTATAACTGTTTCGTTGCTCCAGTTATCGTATGCCATTGCCGATCAAGAAGTCGATTTGGGTTCTATTCCCGGATCGGATCAAAGAGTATTATCAAGTTTTTCTGATTATAGAAATGCTTAATAAAAGCCTAGATTTTGGAAGTTAGAGTCTCAACCCCCATGGAGAGCACGTAAAACCGTCTGTCCTGCGCCTCTTTCCCCGGTCGTGTCGGATAACCGTCCCATCGGATTGTAAGAATGAGGGAACAGAGAGTGTACTTGTATTTGCGCACACATTGTGCGCTATAATATTTCCTGCATAGTTGGTTGGTCTCTGTTGAGACTGGCCGCCGTATCCCGAAATCGAGGAGTACATCATCATCTCAAAGACACTATGATTATTGTGCCGAAGCACAAACTCAACCGACCCTAATTTAAATGATATTATTTTATCGCACTTCCCAAGGATTTATTTAAAGAGGTAACCGACTTAATACATTATAAGTCTTTATCCTTAAATATACATTCCAGCACTTTATAATTCAAACTTACGATTACTGATGAAACTTCAGGAAATCTCTTTCACAAAACAAATTAGAAATACCTACCATGGTATTAACGCAATCAATAAGTATTAAATATCTTTGACTAATTATCCACGATCAGTGACCCTTAAGTTTCACCGACCGTGGTAACAGACTGCTTAATCGTTAGGAAACTCCAAAAGTTCTATACTTAACTTACTTATATATCATGCGCAATTGACAATGTGAGAAAGAATATTTAAAGCATATGTTTTCCTTACAGGTATATGAGTTTAAACGGAGCTTTATCTCTAATACTTAATTCCAGCTACGTCACAAGGTTACTAGTAGCATACCTAGAGCAAAGTTTTGACAATATATTGCAAAATTTATGTACTACTTTTTTTTTTGAAAGACCACGACTGCTCTAGGAATAAATCCTGTGTCGCGGGGGTCTATGCAAACATACAAGAAACGGACACAGGGAACACCCAGTCTCAGAACATTAATTTGGGCCCACAACACTCAGCGTAGTAGAGTGCGGCGTGGCGACCGCTTAAACCACTCAGCCATCCGTGCAGTCAAAATATCATGAACAATAACTAGACTACTGTACATATTAACCACCATAACTCTCAATACAGCTCTACTACAACTTCCGCATCCCAATGAAATCATTAGTCGTTTTATTACACCCGTCGCACACGACCTATCAGCTCTAACTAAATTTAATAGCCTATTACTACACACACATGTATAAATCGTTAATAAACCTAGGTACCGCCGGAACTGATCGTAAACCTTTTACGACGGTGGTGCATTCGGAAAAATATTTCGGAAAGCGTGACGTCATTATCCCAAATGACGTTTATTGGACTTTAGGTTCCGCACGCGGCTTCGGTTCTGGATTTTTTGGTTAGGGCAGAGACATGTGTTGTTAAGAGTTTCTTATACTGATTTCCGTTTTTTGCTTACGGTATTGGTTTCGGTTGGACCTATTTCTGATAAATATTTTATCATGTTGACGACACAGTGTGGGAAATATGTTTTTATCTATCATAGAAGCAGCTATGTCTATGATTTTTCAAGATTGTTTTTTAATTCAAGAAATTTATGACCAATTTTCGAAACACCCTTAACAACATGTCATTTGATAAAATATATAATTGTGTGTGTCAATCTTTCTCGGAAAAAAAAAGACAAATTCAAATATTTCGATTACTAATTGTAGGAATAAATATACTCTATATATTTAGCAAAAGACAATAGAGATCTTATAAGAAGCAAGTGCCTTATAGAGAACGACGGCTGAATTGATTCATATCAAATAACAGTATCTACACATGGATAGACAATCAAACTAAGTATAACATAGTGATGCAGTTTATACTTGCGTTTTATGTGTTTATCGATGCTCGTTATTCACAGTAGACCAGTTGTGTTGGACCATCGTTATTGTTGGCTTTTTATTGACGGCCAGATAACCGAGAATGAGTAAAATATATTGTGGACTGTTACGTATATCTTTTTGTGAAGTTATGTCACAGAAGTTCATAATTGGAATTTTTCAGTGATATATCTGAAGTCCAAACCAACCTGTCTGGTCAGCGTGGTATAGTAGGCCAAAACCTCCTTGCTAAGGAGAGGGCTATGTCCAACAGTGGACTGTAAAAAGCTGTAGATGATGATAATCGAAATCTAAAGTCGAAAATTCAATCTTAACAAGAACTAAACGTGACATACATGTATTAAACTTAATTTGAATGTAGTTTTCATACAGATTCTTGTTTCTATTATGTTTCAAGAAGCCAAAAATGTTAATTGAAAGAATTCGTTTAGATATTTTTATCAGCATGGTTCATTAATTCCTAGTGATTTCCAACGCATAGGGTTCTCACCAAGAACTTAAGGCTCCAAGTCAACCTCACCTGTAAGATATACCGGCAATAGGCTCGCCACTTATTACGTGGGACCAAAAAACTTGTGAAAAGCGGGCGTTTTTATATATCTCTGTCTATCCCCCCGCGGAAACACGCATGTTTTTATGCGTGTAAGTCTCATTAATTAGTAACGATCACGACGTTTTTTAAATTTCTTTTAATTCTCTAAATTTAATTTCTTTTTGATACGTTTCTAATTTTTCTAATTTTTTACGTGTACAACGTATTTTAACTACCAAATGACTTCTCCTAAACTGATAAATGCATCTCAAAGTGTTTGTTATATGTTCCTACCTTCTTTGAATTAATAATTACATTCAATACAATTTTCTCAGAATAGTCTTTTTTCTTAATGTTATGTATAAAATTTCTGTAATGCTACAGAAATGTACTTTTAAGTACCATCGTCGCATGCATTGGTATAATTATTTTGGCATAATTTTCCTTTCTACGTCTATCGCAAATTGAGTCTCTACTTGTTACTGTACCACAATGTTTATCGTTGCAAAACAAAAACTGCATCACAATCGCGGATCAATTACAGTCACCCTACCGTTTTGCGTCATAACATCTCGACGTGCAATAAATGTCCACTAGGCCGGACGGACAATCCTGAATGGCTAACAGGGTTGTCAAATTTCCAAATTTCAAATTATAATGTCAAAATATTATTATAGTTGTTGACAAAATTAAACCCATAACGTCACTAGTATCATTTTAGTTATTTTATCTCTATTAAACCAATAGTAATATTTTTTTTTTACATTTAATAATTAATTTATAATAATTGGACACCTTGGAAAAAATTGTTGGTTTCTGAAAAATAAATCACAGACTAAAGAAAATAACAAAGGATTTGTGGCAGCTTTCTCAGCTATGCAAGTGAATGATTGTATAAACTGGTATGTAGACTCAGGTGCTTCTATGCACATGACAATGCATAAACATTTATTAGAAAATGAAACAATACCACCAATATCCACAATCAAAATTGCAGATAATAAAACTTTACATGTTGAAAGCTGTGGTAATGTGATATTGCACATACCTAATAAGGATGGCAGCAGCAGTGAAATATTAGTTAAAAATGTTTTATATGTGCCAAAGTTGTCTACAAATTTATTATCAGTTAGTAAAATAATAAAGTCTGGTTGTAAAGTGGAGTTTGATAAAACTGGCTGTTCAATATATAATTCAAATAATGAAAAAGTAGCCACAGCAAATCTAATCAATGATACCTATAGACTGAACATAAATTACAGTAAAATATTTGCCATGTCAGCAAAAGCAGAGTCACTTACACATTTATGGCATCAACGTTTAGGCCATCTAAATTATAATGATGTTCACAAGTTACCTAACTGCACGATTGGTGTACAACTATCATCACAGAAAGAAAAGTATGTATGTATAAGCTGCCTAGAGGGTAAGCAGACAAGGCAATCATTTCCAAGCAACGGCTCCAGGGCAAAAGAGTTGCTAGAGCTAGTCCACACAGATGTATGTGGCCCGATGCAAGTTGTTTCGATTGGCGGTGCCAGGTATTTTACAACTTTTATTGATGATTTTTCAAGAAAGGTATTTGTTTACATAATTAAAAGCAAAACAGAAGTGTTCGAAAAGTTTATTGAATTCAAGAACAGAGTAGAAAATGAGTTAAACAAGAAGATTAAAATTCTACGCAGCAATAATGGATTGGAATATGTTAATAATAAATTTGATTTGATATATATTTAAAAGAAAATGGGATATTACGTCAGACTTCCAATCCATACACGCCACAACAAAATGGTCTGAGTGAAAGAATGAACAGGACACTAGTTGAAAGAGCTAAATGCATGTTATTTAATGCTGACTTACCAAAGAATTATTGGGCAGAAGCTGTAACAACTGCTGCATATATAGTTAACCGCTCACCCACACATGCTTTGTCAGATATAACACCTCAAGAAGTGTGGACTGGACAAAAGCCAGACCTGAAGAATATCAGAATATTTGGTTGTCCTGCTATGGTGCACATACCCAAAGAAAAGCGTCAAAAATTAGATGTGAAATCTTGTCAGCTAATCTTTGTTGGATATAGTGAGTGCAGTAAAGGCTACCGTTTTATAGACCCGAAAAATAATAAAGCAGTTATCAGTCGGGATGTCCATTTTCTGGAAGAAAACATTCCAAGTAAAGTTGCAAAATCTTCTTTTTCAGCACCTGAAACAAAAATAAATAATATTAATCAAGAAGTACATGTATTAAATAATAAAATGAATAATGAGAAGAATAATAATAAAGAACAAAAATTAACAAAAGTATACTTACCATTAAATGACCAAAAATTTGAATTAATTATACAAGATGATGAAAATTCAAATGAAGAAGAGCAGCCTTCCTCAGATAATAATAGCATCACAGATACTTCAACTACAGATTATGAAGACCCACTAGATGATACATACTTACCAAGTCAGAGTGTTGACATCTCACCTGTAAAAGAAACAGGTGTTAAAACCCGTAGACAAAGAAAGCTGCAAGTAAGTAATGATGATTCAACTTTGTACATTTGCATGAATGGTGAGTCTACATCAAGCCTTCTTAACAATGATCCCCAGAGCTTGGAAGAAGCTCTTCAAAGTGAAGAATCTGAAGAATGGAAACAAGCAATGAAAGAAGAGTATGAGTCTCTAATTCACAATAATACTTGGTCTTTAGTAGACTTACCTGAAGGGAAGAAGGCTATTCCATGCAAATGGATTTTTAAAAGAAAATTTGATCATACTGGAGAAATCACTCGTTACAAGGCTAGACTCGTAATTAAGGGTTACAAGCAGAAAAAAGGAATAGATTACAATGAGATATACGCACCTGTTGTACGATACACGTCGGTAAGATATCTCATAGGTATAGCTGCAAAATATAATCTGGAAATACATCAAATGGATGCAATTACTGCATTTCTACAAGGAGACATTGATGAAGATATTTATATGTCTCAACCACCCAGGTTTGATCGAGGAGAGAAAGTATGGCATTTAAATAAAGCCATTTACGGTCTCAAGCAAGCTAGTAGACAATGGAATAAAAAGCTAAACTCTGTTTTATTAGAAATTGGCATGAAACGATCAAAGCTTGATCCTTGCATTTATTTTCGTATATTGAGCAAGAATGATATATTGTTTATTTCAGTTTATGTTGACGATTTGCTGTTATTTTACAACAATTCTGAAACTGGCGAAGAAACAAAGAAAAAGCTTAAAGATAACTTTAATATGAAAGAGATGGGACATGCAAAACAGTGTATTGGCTTTAGAATAACACATGAAGATGAAAATAAAATATCACTGGATCAATCAATTTATATTAAAAAGATACTCACTCGTTTTGGCATGGCCAATTGCAAGCCAGTCTGGACTCCATGTGATCCAAACATTCAGTTGAAGAGAGCCGAAAGTGAGGAAGAAATATTGAGAGACATACCTTATCAAGAAGCTATTGGTTGCTTATTATACTTGTCACAAGGGACAAGACCTGATATAACATATATTGTAAATGCATTAAGTCGGTACAATGGTCAACCCACTACAGAGCATTGGACTACACTCAAGAGAGTCTTGAGATATCTAAAAGCCACCATTGATTATAAGTTGACATATGATGGAAACTCTGAAGGCAACATTACAGGCTATTGTGATGCAGATTGGGCCAGTCATTCTGAAGACCGTAGATCCTGTACTGGGTATATTTTTGTTTTTCAGGGTGCTGCAATAAGCTGGTGCTCGAAAAAACAATTAACTATAGCCCTATCAAGTACGGAGGCCGAGTACATGTCTCTGGCCACTGCTGTGCAAGAAGCGATCTGGCTAAAACAACTAGATGAAGAGTTTTGGCCTGAATCATCAGATCTCCCTATTATTGTACATTGTGATAATCAAAGTGCCATTCGCATTTCAGGAAATGAAAGTTTTCATCAGCGCAGTAAACATATTGACGTTCGCTACCACTTCATCAGAGAAAGGATTGCAGCCAAACAAATCCTGGTAAAATACCAAAGAAGTCAAGACATGACTGCGGACATCTTGACCAAAGGATTGCATAGACCAAAACATGAAGCTTTCAGCAGAGCAATGGGTCTGCGTTCAGGAGAGAATGTTGAGAAACGAAACGCAGACTTGTGAGCTGCTAGCGACCTCACACGGCAATAATAAAAACTATCACTCTTCTACGATTGTCAAATTATATAGTGCGTTGTGTTAATGTAAAATTCAGTCTAAATAAATTAATTTCTATAGTTTGAATCTAAATATTCTCTTATTTCATCAATAATTATAATTAAATAAATTATATTTTTTTAGCACCAGTGTTTGACAAATAATTCTCTTTCCCAAACTAAATCTTTTTATAAAGATAATTAAATTTTTTGAAGACAATATGATATAAGAAACCAGTACTTTGCTTAAAGGAACGCTAATTAAAGAATATATTTTTTTAATTATCCTAACATACAGCTATAGAATAGAAAAAAAATAAACTTTATTGTACACTAATTTACACAGCTTACATATAAGAGCATATTTGTTGAATTGCGGCGTGTAAATGGCAGCATGACCTACAATATTACAACCTATGAAAATCTGTAGGCAGCTCGTGTCAAACCTCAAACTAATTTCGTCAACCCCAGCTGGAACAAACAGCCGCACGAATATTTACGAGTGCGCGTGTCCAACACTTTATGATTATGTCCCAATGCTGATTGAATGGTGGAGACCCTTCGGTGGCTATCGCAGATTATTACCGACGATAGTTTGTCAGTACGTTCACACTCTTATACATGAAATTGCAAATTATTGATGATTCCGAAAAAATAATAATAAAAAATAAATATTTCGGACATTTGACACACAACACCATCTAGTTTCTAACTAAGTAGAGCTCGTACTATAATAACTAGATAGACTGATAGAATACTTACATGCAGTTTTTTTTTTTATGAAAGACAACGCCTGCACTAGGAATAAATCCTGTGTCGCGGGGGACTTTACAAACATAAGAAACGAACACAAGGAACACCCAGACTCCGAACAACAATTTGTGGATCACGCAAAGTGTTGGCCCATGTGGGGTTTGAACCCACAACACTCAGCACAGTAGACAGCGGTGTGACGACCGCTTAAACCACTTTTTCTTTTTTTTTTTAACGTGTGGAAACCCCCTCGGGCCGTCACCCCACCGGGGTTTACGGCGGGGTGGTGTGTCGGAATCGGACCGACTAAAACCACACGGTGTGCCACTCTGCGCTTGAGATAGGAGGGATCCGGGAACCGCTGCTATTACGACATCCAGATCCCTCCTAGCGCCTGCCCGCTACCTCGGGCACCATCTGCGGATAAACTCTCTATTTCAGGCGACGCACGGCACACGCGGACGTCGCCTCCTCGCGGCTGGCCATTGTAGCGAATGGAGGGGAAAACCCGTCCCGTCCACCCGCAGCCACACTCAAGGCGGCATGAGGCGCTGGTATGCGCGCCTCCGCCGCCCGGCTCGCCGGCGGCGAATTGGGTCCGAGTGGATATCGTCCTCCCGGGCCTTCTCCGCCGCCTCCTTCCGCGAAATTACGTCTTCGCAGAAGGTTGCGACCGCGGTAAAACAACTGTCGCTACCGGCCATGGAGCGTATGACGGCCGGTAGCGAGAGATCTCCTCCAATAACTGCAGTGAGGGCCCCACGCTGCGCCGCCCAGGCGGAACAAACCGCTAGCGTGTGTTGAGCCGAGTCCTCACTGCAGTCGCAGTGGTGACAGGCGGGACTCAATTCCCTCCTGGCGACCGAGTGCAGATACTTCCCGAAGCAACCGTGCCCGGAAAGGACCTGCGTCAGTCGGAAGGAAAGGGTCCCGTGCTGCCGCCCTGCCCACTCGGCGATGACCGGCTGGAGAGCCTCCACGGCGGCAAAGCCAGCACGTGGAGCCTCCAGCCGGGACGACCAACGAGCCATCGTGGCTCGACGAGCGGCCTCTCGCCACTCGCGTATCTCTTCGGGCGGGGGCCGTATGCCGCTACCCGCCCGGAAGTCAGCCGTCCGCCGATAAACTTCGGCGAGCACTTCCGCCTCCAAATCCCACGGGGGAGTTCCGGCCAGGGCGCACGCCGCCTCCGTCGTTACGGTGCGGTAACCACGTATGGCTCTAACCGCCAATATCCTCTGAGGGCGCCAGAGGCGAGACCTATTCTGGGCGGTCAGAGCCGCCGCCCACACCGGTGCACCATACAGCGCCATTGACCGAACAACCCCCGTGTATAGCCGTCTCGTCGCGACGCTGGCTCCACCCAAATTGGGCAAAAGTCGCCCAAGAGCAGAAGCAGCGCCGACCAGCTTTGGAGTAAGCTGTCGGAAGTGCTCGTCGAAGAGCCACCTGCCGTCGAGGATCAGGCCCAGATACTTCATCTGGGCCTTAATCGCTACGAGGACCGAATTGACAACGATAGAGGCACCGGGGGGTGGACCACGACGGGGCCCATGAAACAAAAGGGCTTCCGTCTTATCTAGGGCCACCCGTAAACCCAGCGCCTCAATGCGCCCGACCACCAAAGAGACTCCCACGGTGGCCAGGCGCGCCGCCTCTTGAAAGTTCGCCCCCCGGGCTGTGACCAATGTGTCATCGGCGTAACAAATTACGCCCAGCCCGGGGGGAAGACGACCTCGAAGGGTCCAGTCGTATCCCATATTCCACAGGAGTGGTCCGAGGACGGACCCCTGTGGAACACCGCACGACATGGGCCGCCGCCTCAGAATACCATCTCGGTCCTCGTACACGACGGTACGCTCCTCAAGATAGTCTGCCACAAGCCGCCTCAGGTACTCTGGCACCCCGTGGTAGTGGAGTGCTTCCCTGATGCAGCTAAATGGCAGACTATTAAATGCGTTGGCGATGTCCAACGACACCGCCAACAGCACGCCGCCACAGCTCACCGCCTCCTCGGTAACGGCCCTCAGGCGCAGCACAGCATCGACCGTCGAACGCCCCGCCCGAAAACCAAATTGGGCATCCGACAGATCGGGGCCCACCTCGCAGAGGTGCCGGACGATTCGGGCAGAGAGTATCCTCTCAAACAGTTTACCCGCCTCGTCCAGCAACACAATGGGCCTATAGGCCGCCACCGAATCGGTAGGCCGTCCCGGCTTCC
Organism: Hypercompe scribonia; assembly: GCA_949316085.1. NCBI lineage: Eukaryota > Metazoa > Arthropoda > Insecta > Lepidoptera > Erebidae > Hypercompe > Hypercompe scribonia. The sequence continues at coordinate 13,822,817 of OX438989.1, forward strand.
TTAATAGGACCAGCTTCCCGCTTTTCCAGCACTCAGGGAAGTGTCCGGACGACAAGCTAGCGTCCAAGACCTCCCTGAGGCGGTCCGACATGTGGTCGAGGGTTCGTGCCAATACTCGGGCAGGTATCCCGTCTGGCCCGGGGGCGGTGTTCTTAGAGCGGATCCGTAGAACAACCGCCCCTACCTTCGATTCCCTGACGGGCGGAACACTGTCCTCGTTCGCCCCGTCGTCTCCGACCGTGAAGGCCATCAACGGGGGTGTGTGCTCCACCCGTTGCGGGAAAAGGCCCTCGACCACTTCCCGCAGGAAGCTGGGCTGGAGGGTCTCTGTAAGGGGGGGGCCCGATGTGCGGAGCTTTTGTCGCGCCGCACGATAAGGGCGACCCCAGGGGTCACGATCGAGACCCTCCAGCATTTCCTTTCGCCTAATTTCTTTGGCGCGGCTGATGGCCAGCTTCAGAGTTTTCCGCGCCTCTCGGTACTCCTCATGAAGCTGGTCCTCCTCACCATCTTCACGGTGTCGCCGCCGACTACGGGTGTAGGACCTCCGGGCACGAGTACAGGCCGCGCGGAGGTCCGCCAACCCCTGGGACCACCAGTAAACCTCCTTCCGTGGAGGCCGACAACCTCGGATGCGGGGCATGGCCGCATCGCAGATCTGCGTAATCGCATCGCGGAAACGACCAGCCCCCATGTTGACCTCCTCGGCCGGAGCCTGCGGAGACAGCCAAGAGTGAATAATGGCTGCCTCCTCTAGTAGGTCCCTATTCAGTTTGGCTACAGCCCACCGCGGAAAGTGAGAAGAACGCCGCGCCGTGTGACCCCTACTGGGGTCCTGGGTCCGGGAGAGCTCGAATCGAATGTAGAGGTGATCCGAGAGCGTCTCAACCTCTTCCAGGACACACCAGTTCCTTACTCGTGCGGCGAGGGCAGGGGTAGCAAACGAAAGGTCCACTATCGACCCTCCCTGCTGTCGCACGCACGTGTTGGTGGAGCCCCTGTTCAATAAACAGAGGCCCACCGAGGCCGCCCACTCCTCTACGGCCTCGCCCCTGGCGTCCGTCCTGGGGGAGCCCCACGCAATGGACTTCGCGTTGAAGTCCCCCAGCACTAAGACGTGCCCAGACGTTAGACGCCGCATCGAGGTTTCCAAGTTGTTAAGGAAAACCTCGAAGTCGCTCAAACTCCGGTTGGGGGAGAAGTAAACACCATATACGGTGATCCCCCCCCACTCGGCAGCAACATATCCAGTACCCTTGTCCCTTAGCGACAAGGGCGGGGAATGAGCCGCCGTGGAGCCGACGACTGCCACGGAACCGTCCCGGTCACCCAACCAGTTTGGACGGGGAGGAACGTAATAGGGTTCCGCGGCTACGGCAACACCGATAGACCACTGTGCCATGGTTTGCAGGAAAAGGTCCTGCGCCGCAGCACAGTGGTTGAGGTTCGTCTGGACAAGGAGATCGGAGACTTGGTCCATTACTGAACCATCTCTACAACCTCCTCCATGGGCGATGATGTCGACGCAGAAACGACGTCAGAGGCAGCCTGGGTCGACTGGCTAGCCCCCGACACTTGCCGAGATGTGCGTGAAGGCTTGCAGCCCCCCTGTCCAATCTGATGATCGGCGGGCTTGTTACCCGCCGCACACGCTGGGCAGTGTGGGGCGGCAGAGCACTCTGCCGCCTTGTGCCCCGGTCGACCGCAGCGGAAACATAGTCCGCTACAGTCGAAACAGCTAACACACTTGGCGCGTGTGTGTCCCGATGCCAGACACTTAAAACACCTCATCGGTCTCGCCGCCAGGACTGTGATCCTAGCGCTGACGAGACCGATGAGCAGCCTACCGGCGTCGCCTAAAATTTTGGCTGCCGCTACGGGACAGCTGACCCACACCGCGCCAAGCCCTCCTGGACCGGGGCGGATGGTGCCGACCCTAATGTTCTCCACGTTGCACCCTGTCTTCTCTCTAACTGCAACGCGGACATCTTCGGCCGTTATAGAATCGTCCAGGCCCGAAATGCGCAACTCTGCACACTTAGTAGGCCTGGCGATCCTAACACCATCCGTGGCCGCAAACATGCCCCGCAACTTCTCGGCAAAGGCATCTGCAGTCTTTGCTGATCGAGGCCGGAGTTCGTGACCTCCCTCTACGGCTGCTTGCGACCTTGGGAGGTAACATCTCCTGAGACGTATCGCTGCCGTCATCCCTGGAGCGTCCGCGTTTCCGACTGTCACAAAGCTCCGTTTCCATAAGCTCCAGTGTGTCCTCCTTCGCACTGGAGTTACTACCCGCGACAGATTTGGAGCGTAATCGCTCCGATGTTCTTCGGCTCCCAGCAGTCATAATAACTTCTGGGAGCCCCACCGAGGCAGGCATCCCAACGAATGCTTCCTCGTCGTTGGCAGAGAAATTGTTGCCCGCTCTTGTACTTTTCTGCTTCCTACTATCAATCTCCTTCTTTCCTTCGTTCGTTTTTATATTTTTGTTTAATTGAATATCCATAGTTGAACCCACGAGATGGGGAGAATAAAGGTCAACCCGGGCAGAGATCCCCAATACCCGGGCAAGCGTACATTTATGCCCAACCGAGGGGTCCGCAGGTGCCTCGGCTGGGGGTGCGCTTGCGACTGAACAACCCATCAGCCATGCATCCCCTGGTCACGCACCAGAACACGGGATTCGGGGTAATTTTTTAAAGAGGTTTTCTTCCTCGCAGTCCGGGCGGCTAAGCCAAGACCCTTGCCCCCGATTAGTGTCGCGAGACAAAATCACGACACTCCCTTCGGGATTACGATGTGACAACGGTGGCAGGAAGATTAAATCTTCCAATGCCTGCTCGGCGGCAGTGTGAGTACACACCGAGCCCGTTCTCCTTTCTCCACTATTGACAGTGGAGAAACGCCGACCCATGAAAGGGTCCCACTTCCGTGATTTTTTAATGAGGTTTTCCTCCTCATTGCTCCGAAGAGCGAAGAGCCAACAGAGGAATCGACAAAAATGCCCGCTCTGTTGGACCAAGCCTCAACCGAATGGCCGAAGAAAATGGCCTCCTCTTCTTTGTGCTAGAGTATCAGCCGTTGGCGGTGATGTCCTCTTCTAAATGGTACAGGAAGAAACTGTGCCATCGCCAACGTTACCAGGGTGCACCACGTGGAGGTTTTCTAGCTCAGCACCCCGACCGCTTAAACCACTAGGCCAACCGTGCAGTCATTTTGTAAATACATAAATATTATATACATACAAAAAACACTCAAACTCCGTTACAAATATTGTAAATCCTACAAATATTTGATCCGACCCGGGAATCAAAACCGAGACCTCAAGCACAGGAGTCGCATTTGCTGGCGCTACGCCATAGAGGCTATCGAGACAAATATTTACAATAAATCACCGATACGACAAGCTGATTATTAGAGATGGTTATTTGTAACAAACTGACAGATTGAAGAAGTATAACCATCATTATCAGATTAGTAACAAATTATTGTACAATAAAAAATAAAGCAACTGGGACATCTTTTTATTCATAGAATTTCAAACAAATATGTAATCAATTTCGTAACCTTATGCGAATGCTCTCTTAAATTTAAATCGTATTGATGAAAACTGAAAATGGATTATTTAAAATAACATAACAGAGTAATCGAAACATACATTTATTTCTAAAAATTGCGACCTCTTTATTTGAATACTAGAGACTTTAGGTGTAGGTATTTTATAAAAAAGTCCCACTAATTATTTACTGAAACTTGCAACAATTATCGTAACATTTTTGCCACCTATTACTTTTGTGGGTAACTGTACTTATTAGGTAAATTTACTTTTACACAAAAAAATATATCCACTATTGTGTGCTATGAAATTCTGTGCGTTACCTTCGGGGTATTCACAAAAGAAAACTTACCTACCCACTTCAGTGATGCCTTATTTTTATACTGAGCATAATGTATGCGACGACGTTGAAATACAACTATCTTAAACAAATGTGCTAAAAAGACGAACGTTTTGTTGGTACCAGCGCCTCGGGACATATGATAATAGCTTTGCTTTGAAATCCCTTACCATGGAACTAAATCGGAAATATTAACTGCAAATGTAGTGAGTAAGTTACGTATTTTTGGTATTAACACTTTTAAGTAGGTACAGTTTTGTCTCACTCGTTGAAAACACTCAGTGAAATGTAATTCATACTAATGCTATTAGATGCAAATAAGCTTACAAACATGCACAAATATAGATATATGTAATGTGGGTTTGTTTCAAGTTTCCTTCTTTTTGCAGTGATGTCCCACGTAATTTATTCACTGAGTCGCCTCTTCCTACACGCATGGGATGAATAATAGTGATGTTACTCTATTCTTGATCCATCACCACACACACAAATATTGTAACCAACTATACTAGTTATGTTTGAAAGACACACCTGATGCGTGTACATTTCGCGACGCATGTCTTCAACGGCAGTAACAACAAACCATCAAGTTTTCACCAATATGTAGCGTCACCAATGATTTATTTCGACTACAGATGATAAGAGTACAATGGATTTTGTCATTGTTGTTAACTTTATCCTCATTTGAGAAGAGCTATTTATCATTTTTTTTTATACAAACCTCCCAAAGTGACTCTATTCTGCCTGATGGCAAGCATGAATAGAATCCAAGAGCGGTTATCGCCGTACTCACTGCGAATGAAGACAGTGCAACCCTTTAAGCATTTCCAGGTTTCTGATCATTCGGTCGTTGTTTTTACCGTGAAAATCGACATACATGTGAATTACTTTCTATATAAAGCAATATTCTATCATACTCATGCAGTTTTATTTTCTAATAGATCAATCGAATATACAAACCAGTAGTAACCTTAACACTACCAAGGAAAGACTCTGGAGAATATTTAGAGAATAAACTTAACGTATTTCATGGCAGTTTATGTTACATGAGACTCGTTTTAGTTTGAACAAGTTCCTTGTATTTTGGATACCGAACAAATACAGTAGAATATGACTCAAGAATACTTTAGTTAAATAAAGAGTGTGAATTTGAATTATTACAACAGTTTGTCTGGTGCGTATAGATATAGCATGGATGTGACAAAAGAAACAGCATGTTTGACAATATAGACACTATAAGTAAAGACTCAATTCTAATAGAAGCATTCGATGTTGTTACTGACATGTTTCAGGAATAAGTAACATTGTTTGAGTAGTTCTTTTTATGAAGAATTATCGTAACATTTATGAATTTATTTAACTACGTGTAACCCACCACCTTTCGATATATCACATTGTGATTGTAAATAAAAAATATCTTTAAAGCGTGTATATCGTGTCAAAGTTTGAACTCAAGAAGTATAAAAGTTTTTGAGTTTTGAAGCGTAAACAAACCACCCAAAATATTTTTTTTTGGAAGAAAACTCGGAAGAATCTGCATACCAACCCGTCTGGCTAGTGTTAAGAAGAGATTTATGTCCAGCTGTGGATCATTGGTGATGATGATAAAAATCACATAATATATATATATGTTTATAAATAACTTAAGCTTATTAGTATGCCAGGATTGATGCATAGGGTAGATATAAAAAGATGCAGATTCAAAAGTTATCAAGATTTCAGACCGCCGATGAAACCAGACTATATGAATTGCTCTTATTGTGCTCATAAAATGTCAAAGCACAAACAGAATGCGTCAGTAAACATATATAATATATACTTCGAGTACATATAAACCTTTTTATCAAAGTACAGTACTTTCGTTTAACGTACATAACTACAGATGCAATATATTAGAAACAGTTCGAGAAATCATTTTATAATTTTCAATACAAGTTGCTGTTTAAATTATATACGACATGATAATTAATTTACATTGTAACTTGAAACAAAATCCTTTGAGCTCAATATAACTGTAATTAATTTCTTGTTAATTCCCCGAAACTCGTCTAAGTCGCTTCTGTGATCGGTGAGGTATTAACAGCGTTGCAAACTTTCAGCGATTTTACTTCATTTTCTAAGATTTATGTTGTACTGACAGTTATTGTGAAAATAATCGAGATGAAAATTAAATTAAATTACTTTTTAATGAAATAAAATTTTCTTAAGTAATGATTATATTTATTAAGAAGCAATTGTTTTATTTGCTTCGATGGCGTAACGGTAGCGTATGTGATCGCTGTGTTTGAGATCAAGGGTTGGGTTTTCGGGTCCGACCCAAATGTTTTCATGGTCTGCAAATTTTCGTTTCAGAATTATTTGCAAAATAAAGATTTTACTTCATTTTCTAAGATTTATGTTGTACTGACAGTTATTGTGAAAATAATCGAGATGAAAATTAAATTAACTTACTTTTTAATGAAATAAAATTTTCTTAAGTAATGATTATATTTATTAAGAAGCAATTGTTTTATTTGCTTCGATGGCGTAACGGTAGCGTATGTGATCGCTGTGTTTGAGATCAAGGGTTGGGTTTTCGGGTCCGACCCAAATGTTTTCATGGTCTGCAAATTTTCGTTTCAGAATTATTTGCAAAATAAAGTAAATATGTATTTATGTAAGTTGTCTGGTACCTTCAATAGAAGCTCTGCTTAGTTAGGGACGAGGTGACGTTGTGTGAATATGGTAGAATATCATTGTTATAATTGTGTGTATTTTGAGTTTTAGATCTATTGTTAGTTTCAGGGATACACTTCTTGGTTACATATTCAAGTCTAACATTTAACCTGTCTGTGTCTATTTTCAAATTCTTTAACACGATAGAATATATAATGCAATAGAATATATGTTAGGAATTATCGAATATTCGCAGTTAGAAATATGCTTATATTATGTATTTAAATTGGCAACACAGAATTTAAAAACAAAACAAAACCGATCTACTTAAATATTACTTTTGCTGTTACACATTTTCAGCGTCCAAATTTTCTTAAAAATTCGCGTAAAGAAATATCTTCACGTAGTACATCAGTTTCGTGTTTATGTTTTTCAAAATTCCACAAAACTAACAGATCGAAGAAATGTATATAAGATACTGGTCCATAGGATATAAAACAATACCAGCCTGTCAGAAAACTTTCCAAATCATTAATCAAGGTTGGAATAATCCGAAACTAATTAAAACACGCGTGTAGCGATCCCATGGGCACAGAAATCCCTATCAAAATAATTATTAGTTCACAAGACGGGATTACTCAACCCTTTTGCTGCCAATTAATTTGACTTGTTTTAAGCTGTTCATTAAATGCAGTACGTATTGTAATAAGTTGTTAAGGGTTAGATTGTACTTTTGGTGTTAATCATGCGGGTATGATAACGAATAATCTAGGAACCACATACAAGATCTTTTTGTTTCTTCTGGACCAGAGAAGAGGGGTTTGAGCCTCCGGTTACCGGACTTACTTCGTGAGATGTTACGGTGAAATTGTTAAATAGCAGTTTGCTGTAGATATTCTGTAAGTAATAGGGACTTTTATATTCTTTTTGTGCGTTATGTTTTTGTGTGCGCGATGCAATGAAATACCGATACCATAAAATTAACTAGTCAACATTTTAGTTTTTATTATGTACAAATGATTATTTCATAATATTAAAATAAAACTTATCATTAACTAGATAATGCGTTATAATAAAACTTTCTATTAATGTTATTGTCTCTCAAACATAGGATAACACGAAGGATAAAATTATTAGAAACATTTTTATCTTGTTACGCCAAAGAATACTAGAACTTCTTACGGGCATACCTACATAAGTACACACACACACCTTGGTTTTTTTAGACTACACCCGCTTTAGGAACATATCCTGTGTCGCGGAGGACTTTACAAACATACAAGAAATATAAACATAAAAGAAAATTCTTTAGGTAGTAGAGCCACGCTGATTTTAGCACAAGCAGGTCGGCTTGACCGGGGCAGTACTACCCTCCCACAGAAGACCAACCTAAAGCGCCAGCATCCATGTTGTCGTGTTTCGTTGGTGAGTGTGAGACCGGAGGCCCATTGGTACAGGGGTGACAGTTATTGGGGTAACTGTTTAAGCCTTACACTGTCATGATGACTGTCATGCCTTTTACGTCCCCAAGCGGGGTGTGAAAAAGCATCTCAAAGGCCGCCATAGTGTGGGTCTCCATACTGCATTGCCTGCATTTGCGATGAGTATGGTGACCACAACTCTTGGATTCTATTCATGCTTTCCATCAGGCAGAGTAGAGTCACGTTGGCAGGCTCTTAATATAGAAAAAAAATACAAAGAACACTCAGACTCGGAACAATAATTTGTGGATCACACAAAGTGTAGTCCCTGTGGGGTTTGAACTGACAACACTCGGTGCAGTAGAGAGCGACATGGCATCCGCTTAAACCGCTTAGGCCATCCGTGTAATCAAATTTAAACCTTAGGCAATTTAAAAAAGTATACATGTTCAGTAAATTTTATCGAAGCCGAAATATTACTAAGTGTCTGAATACTATTAATAATACCAATCAAAAGATCCCGGGCAAGCCAAAAAGCGTTATTGCGTTTTGGCTTTCCATTGAATTCTGAGAGTGAGGGAACAGAGAGTGCACCTGTGTTTATGCACACACTTGTGCACTGTTATATTCCTGCGTGCTGCTGGTTTGCGTTGAGAATGACTACCGTAGCCGAAATCGGCTAGGAGTACATTATCATCAAATATCTGAATTTCTGAAGATTATTTCAACCGTAGCCATTATTTAATCTTACATAAATTTGCTAATATTAGGTGCTGTAAGTTAAAAACAAGTTATACAAGCTCAAGTCCACTCAAAGTCCAACCGCACTTCAAAAGCACTGACGTCATGCAAAAGGCCAAATCAAATTCAAAAGGCCACGAGTGAGGTCCGAAGTGAGATTGGTTTTGACGGTCCAACGCCCAAACCGATGCTTGATCGGTCGGCAGCAAAGTGTAAAAGGATACGAGTAGGATTTGATCAAAGATTAATTTGTAGAAGCGATAACATATCCACTTGTAATTTATTTATTTTTTGTGCTTTTGGGGGAATATTTACTACAGTTATGTTTTACTGAGATGATAGGAGGCGATCTTGTCTCTCAGGGTGATTTCTTCCAGATAACACTGTTGTATGTTTGGGCAAATTTAACTCCCAGTAGTAATAATGTACTACTGTGATATTAAGAGTATATAGATGTTTAAAGGATTTATTCGTTTACATCAGCAGTATGATACTATTAATATTATAAATACGGAAAGTTTGGATGGATGTTTGTTGCTCTTTCTGGATAAAAACTACTGGACAGATGTGGATGTAACTTTATAGTAATATAGGATCGGATCGGATTAATACATAGACTATTTTTTATCGCGTTGTCGTATACGTGGGAGGGACCGCGGGTTAAGGCTAGTTTTACTATAACTTTGTCTAATTTTAGCGAAAAAACTGTTTTAGGTTTGGCAAAAGAAAACTCTCTTTGGGAATGTAATCTTTTTCAGATGATAGAAAAAGGGAAGTAAGTTGTGGTTATTAAAAAAAATGGTCTGTGAGAGCCAGGGTAAGGAACATCACATTTTGGATGTAAAAAAAGAAGTTGTTGCACTGGTATGGTTTGTTTAAAGCTACAAAAGTAAAAAAAAAGAATATACGAGTTTTCTCACCTTAAATTTCAATACATATCTAAAAATAGGTAAATATCATTTTTATCTAGAAAGAATCACATGTTCTTCATAAATTTTAATCTATGTCATTTATAAAGGTCTCGACCCATTCCTACCGTCCTTTGTGAATCAGTAATATATGCAGGAGCCGTTGGCAGTTCTGTTTATCAAATACAAGTGATGTTTCGGTAACTATTGTGTGCGCTTATTGTTTGGTGGTACTTGTGTCGGACTGGTGTTTAGTATAGATAATAGATCTTTTGTCAACGTGAAGAATTTGTAGAGTCGTGGGATAAATATTTCTTTTACACCAGGAATGTGGCAAATATGCATACACGTAGTAGTTTGAATCCGAGATCAACATTTGTAAAAGTTTTTGCTGTTACACAAAATCATTAGTTAGCATAATTCTCCGTGTGATGGTGGATTAAGAATATAGAGTGTCACTACCCCTATTCATCCTGAGGGTGTCGTAAGAGTCGATTAAGCCCGCGAATTATGCAGGACAACTTCACTGCAAAGAAAAAGAAAACTTGAAACAATGCCTTTACCAGCTCGTCTGATTTGAATAGCGAATCAAAACGTCCTTTCAAGCAGAGACATATGTCTAGAAGTAGATTATTAAAGGCCATTGATGCTATGTGATGTGACTGAGCATAATCAGAGATATTTTGTTGTGTACTTGTACCTGTAGGTACAGCGATAGGATCCAACTATGCAGACCTAAAAGAACACGAGATAATATGCAGTAAATTAGTGCAACAATTAAATACCCAAATAAAATACTGAATATTTCAGCTCGACTATTAAAAATAATAATCTAACACTTTAGGAACAGATAATTGTAATAGCTAAACAATCAAAGATCTGGTCTGTTTTATTTATTACTAATCATTTTCCGTACATTTATTCTCGTTAATTGCTGCCACTCTGGTTTCTAAAGCCACGGCGTGATGTTCCTGTTACTCGATCAACACACTATAAAACAATAAAGAATAATTTAATCATCAGACAGTAATCAGACAGACAGTATCACTGATTATTGTTTTACTTTTTAACTTCACAATGTTAGTACAGATGTATTTTAATTCTATAATATGCGAGAGACGTTTTAAAGGGCAAAACATGCCAAAACTCTTAACATAATAACACAATACGAGCAGTATTTGACCTGAATCAATAAATTCTCTTCTAACTATCAATTGGAACACAATTCAATATATCTTCATGGTAAGACGAATGTCCCCATACATCTTCAGTTTGATTCATAGCTGCTATTGAAATTGTATGCAAATTCAAAGTGTCACGCCCATGGCACTTCAGTGAAGTGCCCGCAAGTGTTGGTGTGATTTAGGAACTACCGAGGTAGTGTAAGAGGATGTGTCGTGTTTAAATGATTGTTTTTAGAGTTATGTTTATTCAATGGACAAATAGGAGACTTTAAAGGATCATTTTATGTTTGTTCGTCTGTCTGTATGTCTATCCAGATGTCTTTTTTCCTACCAATGAGAAGAAATTTTATCTTTCTAGCTTTTAGTATTCCCAAAGTTATTTGGGATCGAGTAATTCAACTAGTTTTACCTAAATTTTAGCTTTATTCAAAGTGACTGGTATCAGACCTCTGCAACTCTGAAGATGAACTAAATTCGAAGGTTTTATTACTTGTTAGTATATTTAGGGGCTGACCTTCCAATAACGATTGCTATAGCTTTTCATGACAAACAGGCCCACAGCTTAACGTGCTTTCCGAGACACGGGCATGAGTAAAAGAATAATTCAAAATAATATGAAATACAAATGTTCGTGTCTCTTGAAGTTGTAAAAACACAAAAAATGGTCGAAGCCTACCGGGCATGTTCACCTCGCCTGGTCGGAGGCTCCTCTCTTTGTGGAGGAGGGACATGACACTCCTTCTGCCACACTTGTCACTCACATAATAGACGAGATTTTGAAAGTGGGTGTATATAAAACCTTTCCGATATTTATCATCCTACCAACACAGTACTAAATTATTAACTACTACTATTTGGTGGAAACTAAATTTCTTAAAACATGTAAGGATTATTAATATCGCACTTAGAAATCTTCTTCTTGAAAGAAGCCTTCTCATTTAGAGCCTTGTAAGTCTAGACTAAAGTCTTTTTCGTTTGTTGTCAGTCGACATTTAAAAAATAATAATATTATATCCAAAGTTTGTAACGGGTTAACATAGTTTTCAGTAGAAATAATTTAAGATAAGAACCCGATACATTCTTTCAAGATCACTTGATGTTCCATTCTCCTCGAGTATAAATAGAAAAAGTTGAGGAGCCCTTGAGTAAATACAATTTGCATGGTTTAAGATGGGATGCATTAAATCTTTGAGACTTGCCCGAGTCTCAGTGAAGTGGACGAAGAGTATGCGGGTATATAGAAATCAAGTGCTTTTTTGTTAGACACAAAATTTGCATAATTTTTTAAGTATAGAGGCGGATTTAAAATTTGAGTTAAGTTGTTTTTATGACAGAATGAGATTTACTGTGAGTTTTTATGCATTCAGATGTATGAAAGAGGTTTGATTTTATTAAAACTATGTGAGAATGAATGTCACGTTTGTTGAATTTTCACTATCTAAATTTAAATTATTAATTGCTATCTTTTACAGCATTATTGATTAATGTCGGGAATTTTTACAATAACTTAAAACAACCAATCGAACTTGAAAAGAAGTTTTGCAATTGCCTAAGCTTTTTTAATAATTTACGAATTTTGCATTGGCATTCACGTCCAAGTTCATCATTTTAGAACGCAGGATACAGACACGTATACAAACTTATTTATTTATGTTAAATTAAAAAAAAAGTCGTTTTTGTTTGAGGTTAAAAAAACTAAGGTAACATATCCTGCCTAGACTCAAACCTTATAAAAACAAATTTTTAAAAAAGATATATCGTTGCTTCTCAAAGGGATTCAAGAAAAGAAAACACAAAATTTTCAGTTCAGCGCTCTTTCATTTCTTTTTTGTAAATGAACCTAACCTTTGGAAAAAAGACTGTATCAATGACACATAAACAATAATGTCATTATAGAAATTGTTTATTTCGATCAACGATATCCCCAGAACACAACTCTTTACCAAACCCATCTATTTGTGCCCGCTACAAGATTACCTCGGATGTATCTATTTGTGTTTCATTTTCCATGTTTGTAGATATCATACAGCGCGGTTGAAGTGACTGGATATTTATGTAGCAAATTGCTTTTGAAGGTATATATATTAAGTGATATGTTATATTAATGTCGAGTTTCTAGTATCCGCATGACGCTTGGTGAAGAAGACAATAATGATTAGTTAGTTGATACTAGTTAATAGTTAATTTTGTTTTTTAAACAAGACTAGGCCAAAACTTCCTTTTTGAGGAGAGACCTATGTCCAGCAGTGGACTATAAAAGGCTGTTGATATGTCGTGGGAGAATTATTTATACTTTCTATTTTAATTAAGATTTGTTTTGACTTATCTAAAAGAAAACTGTATTGCAGGTACTACTTTATTTACTTTTCATACGTGACAAATGAATTTTGAAGTTTAGTTACGAGAAGTTAAATTATTAGCTTTCAAATTCGTTTTTTCAGCTCAGAAATTGATACAAAAATTGTTTTACTTCTGATATTTGTAATAGCTGTGTTAAGGATGTCAAAATTTTCAAGAAAATATTCAATCCAAGTTGTGTAATAGAAGATATATAGGGTGGGCTGCGAATTAGTTCACATTTGAAAAAAATGTATTTACTCGTAAATATCATTTGATATACTCGTATTATAAAAAATATTTATTTGGAAGAAAGCCTTTTATTTGATATTTATTTTTAAAAATTATATCGTCTAAGTGACCACCGTTTTAACGTTTGCACTCTTCTAAACAAGCACCGAAATATTCGAATATTCGTCGGCGAAGAGACCGCGAAATCACCGACATCTCTTCGCTGATTTTTCTTTTAATTGACGTATGGTATTTGGTTTGTTGATGTAGACATGGTTCTCTAAATAACTCCATAAAAAATCTGCTGGGGATTGAATGCCATTGAATGTCGCCTCGTCTGGAAATCCACTTTTCCGGGACCATATCCTTGACCACCGGCAGGAACTCATTGGATGTGTAAGAAGTGGTTCCATCTAGTTGAAACCATGTGTTACGGTTGTAGCCAGCAAATTTCAGTAGCATCGGTCCCAAGAACTCCTGTAACAAGTTTGCGCGGGATGTTAGTTTTAACGAACTCTTGGACCACCCTATATTTTAAAGCTGTTTACATCTTGTGTGTCTTAAAAAAAATAAAGAAAAGAAATCATACAAATGTATTGTATTGTATTGTTGTTGTTGTTGTAAATTTAATTTAGTAAATTTTGTGTAAATCTTTTTAAAATTTTCACTCAATAGCGATTGCACCATTTTGACCATTTCTAAATATAAATGTGTGTGTGTGTGAGTACATGTGTACATACATTGAAAAGAAATCAAGTGGGTCTTAATATTACCACATATAAGTGATATAAAGAACCAACTGCACCAATATTTGGTGTCAAATAAATTTTAAAATTACACACAGTACATAGATTCAGGAATGTATGTTCTAAGCATTGAGAAAGGGTGCCAATCCATTGTGCCAATTCAATTTGTAATATAAAGCTTGAAATTTTAAAAGGGTTCGTTGGACCAACACGGTAGCAACCCTATCGACATATTGTCGATACAGAGCACAAAAGGAATAACACTAAATTGACATACCATTAAAAAATATTACTATAAAGAAATTCAATGAACAAATCACGCGGAAGATATTACTGTAAATGTGACACCCCTCAGAGATATTAAAAAATAAAATTTATTTCGCAGAACCCTAATGAATTAATTTAAAAAAAAAATAACGATGTGTGATGTACCTGATCAGCATAATTTTTGTAAATTCGATTGATTGATCGACGTCATAAAATGATTCTTTTAGAAAAAAATTAATGATACGTTTATTGCACACACATATTTGCATAAGTAAATTCAGATGACACGAGTTTCTTTACAAAAATATGTAAATGATTGTAAACATTAATTTGTAACGGTTGATTTGTTAATATGAAAGTTATTTGCATAATTATGATAATAGCGCCGTAAAGGATCGTTAATGGAAGGAATGACTTTTAGTATTTTGTTGATGAATCGATCGTAAAACTAAACTTAAAGTGTATCGTAAACTATAATGTCTCTATTTAACGGGTGATGGTAGAAAAAGTTAACATCTGTGGTTGTAAAAGTAATAATAATAGTCTGTGGATATAAAAATAAAACTGTTCAAATTAAATTTGCAACACATTATGGTTTATTATTCATTATTTTTTTTAATAGCGTGAGTTTCAGACCCCGGCGAAAAAATTGAGTCTTGCGTTTTTTTTTGGAGATTACAAATTAGAAATTAAAATTTTTATGATTTTTTTTTAGCAACCTACGTAAGTCAGTTTATTCTTAGTCTTATTTTATAAATTTCTTGTGTCAAATATACATTTAATAATATATGTTAATATTTTTTGCATTTAAGTAAGATATCTATTAATAAGAAACTACTTTAATTTCTCGACTAAAAAGTATTCCAGTAAAAATATCTGTTTGTTTTAATGCTTTTTTTTTTCAAATTCCCACGACTAAATACAAAACTGTGTTCTCAAAGGGTTAATTTAAAGTGACAGTTTTAAAATCACGTCAAAATTCGTCACGGTAGGTAGTACCGGCGTTGTCCTCTGATATTGCATCACATTTGAGTGACAATTGACGTCTGTGAATAATCGAGTCTCGTGCGAAAATTTCTTTTCTCAATGCTATATTGGTACCGAAAATTAAATTGTATTTCCGTGCTATGTTGTTCACATGTGTTTAAATAGTACCTATTTTTAAACTATACACGGGGCAGTATCTACTAATATTATACCTTGTAAAACAAATTGCATGGTTAACCTACTGAAACTATTTTAATTAAATTTGTTGTGTAGATACTTTGATTGTTCTAGGATATGGGCTAGTTTTTACCACGATAATCTATATACTGGGCTACCGCGGACAAAAGTTAGTAAGTCATGTAAGAAATTAAAATTGGCCTGTAGAACATTAGATAATTATCTTAGATTATTATATTATATTAAAAATATTACATTAAGCTACGATAATACTAAACAGATTGCGTAACTCATATTATTTTCTTTTCAACAAATTATTTAACTTATGATTTTAAGCCGAAGTAAAATAATTATCGGAAAAGAAACATAGTGATTATTTCAAAAATATATACTTTTCAGTTTAAAAAGATGAACGAGATATAATAAGAGATTAATGTTCCTGTATAGAAGTAATAAAATAATCTCATACAATTAGATGCTTCTGACATTAAACAAGGCGTCGTAAAAACAGCCAAGTTCTTTGTTTTACTGCTTCAAGAATTAACGCCAAAAGGGTTTACTGTTGTTTTGTATGAACATAAAGATGGTTTATTGAATTATTTGATAATGAAAATAACAATATTCTCTTACCCTAAATAAATGAGTCAAATGGCATGTATTTTAAATGCGCATCAACTTATTTCAGTCTGTAAGTTCGTGATTATTGTCGTACAAAATATATTATGTTTGCACATTACGCAATTAACTTCTTATTTTTCTAGATGTGTAGCGTCACATTTTAAAATAATAATCAGTCCAACTATGTGTGTGTCATGCGTGTAATAACGACGAAAGAAACTTAGCATCCAACTTGGTCACTGTTTCTTGTGACGATTTCCAAGCTTTGACAGTATATATAAAATTCTTAACAAATATTTATTTTGAGAGAAAAATATTCCATCGAACGTAAAATATCTCTTTTACTATCTTTCTAGAAAAGTTAGGGTAGGTTTTTCGTTATTATTACAAAATTAAAGTAAAAACTTGTCATAAAATTAACAGTTGATAGAAAGTGGTTATCAACCAACCTTCTACCAGTAAAAAGGTCACTATACACTCTTTTAGTCTATCAATTTTCTAGAAAATCTAATTTATCTTTCAAATTAAATTAATTAAGCATAAGTAACAATTATTACACTAAATCCTCTGTCTCTTTACACACTTTTACTACTTTCTTATTCCTGCCATGATAAATCCTCCTCGTCAAATATTTGCACTAACATTTTCATTATCTTGTAACGCCTTGTAGCAACATGCCTCAGTAATAGTGACACCAACTGTGACCAGATGGCGTTGAGATCGTAACTCCTTTTTATTTTGTTTTATTAGACCACTGGGTCTCGGCCAACAGAGGTAGTAAAGTAAGTTAGCGGTATTTGTAATTGTGACTAACTAGTAGCAAGCGTGTATTAATTTGTTATTTAGTTTGAGATTGTATTTTGCTGTACCTATTTTTTATTTTTCTTTTTTTAAGAACCTGTCAAAGAATTAGAGAGTTGTGGTCACCATACTTATTAGGAATGCAATCAATGCAGTAGTGTGACCTAGTTATTTTTTTACTTGCTGTCGCTTTAGGTTGGTCTACTGTGAGAAGGTAGTACTGGCCTGGTCGAAGTGGCTCGTCCAGGCTGAAATCAGCGTAGCTCTACTGCCTTGGTCCTACTATTTAAGGTTATTTGGTTATTTTTAGTTAATAATAAGAATAAAAAAGACAAGAAGTGTTGCCTTTCCATTAATAAATTAGGCTAACAATGTTTTTTGAGTCAATTTTTACTAAACTAACACTTCGTGTTTTAATATCACTGCAGAGCTGTATGCACCAGAATTAGGTGTAGTGTCTATTTCTCACTATCTATATATCTCTTTATGTTCTGTTATTCGTAAAGTAATTGTTTTCTAAAAGTAGTATCAAAATTCAAAAGCCAGGCAAAGAATGTTTTTACTTTTCATTTTTCATCTGAACCCCAAATAAATATCAATGATTTCAAAAACGTATTTTGTAACGTTCCAATAAAACCTGAAAAAGATGAAACAGGAAAGATAAAAAAATAATAAAATTAATTGGGTACTTGTCAAAGGGACACTGGCACGCCATTCTGATTGAGTTGATAGGGACCCTAAAATTGCGTGAAATCATATCTTTAGTCCCATCAGTGGACAATAATTATAGCAATTTGTCGCCTTCGAGTGTAAAGAAAAAATAAATTTTGTTTATTAATTATTTTTTTATTTAATTTTTATTTTGTTTGAGATATCTATGGGTTTCTCTTTGCAACTGAAGTAATTATGAGGTGGGTATTTTTTAAATAACATTTTTTTCAATTTACCTCTGAAGTTAATTAAGAAAGATTCATAGAATAATATTTATTTAGGTTGTGTTTAATAATCTTAGAAGGTAGAGGGTAGAAGGTAGACTAGGCCAATTTGTCTGCATTGAAGGTACAGAAGGGTCTGATTGCAATATTATATATTTTTATTTTTGTTGGATATGTTTTCATAGACTACAGTTATATATTATGTATATAAGATGATTAAATATAATTTCTTAATTTTGTAACTTTCTTACTACCTTAATACCTTCCTATTTCTGTATGCTGTCGAGATCATTGCAAAGAGAAGGAAACTTGATACAAACCATGTACCGATCCATCTAACTAGCGTGATATAAAAGGCCACAACCTCCTATCTATGGAGAAGCCATTGTCCAGCACTGGACTATTAAGGCTGCTGATGATGATGATGATGATGACGATACTGCCTTAATATGCATGTAAAAATTACAAAAAAGTTTTAAATACTTTTTTTTGCAATTACCGACGGCTGTCCTAACGTAACAAAGCTATAGTACCTATGTATATGTATGTATAAGGGCGTGAAAAAGCATCTCACAAGACCGCCATAGTGTGGGTCACCATACTGCATTCTCTGCATTTGCAATGAGTATGGTGACTACAACTCTTGGATTCTATTCATGCTTTCCATCAGGCAGAGGAGAATTACTTTGGCAGGCTCTTAATATAGATTTTTTTTTTATTAATTTTTATAACTGCATTTATCACAAAGGTAACAAGTTGACTATAATTAGTAAATAACGTGACAACTAACACCGTGTTGTGTTAACACGCGTTACGTGTTACACTTAATTTATTTGACAACTGCTACATATGTTGTTTTATCGCAAGCGTTTTGTCTTTTAAATAGAATAAGTAGATAGTGGGGTCAAATAGACGTGAAAACAAGATTATTTGGAATAGTAGACAGACGAGCAGACGCTTTACCTGATGGTAAGTAAGTTCTGCCGCTTATGAACACCTGTGACTTCAATCAAATTACGAGTATACCTACCTATAACTAGTATTAATTTATATAAATTGACTTATAACAAAAATGTATCAGTGCAGAGACTAAAAGAAACGTAACAACTTTTTTTCCTTTTTATTTACTTTAAAAGGACAACTGCCGTATTAGGAATATATCCTGTGTCACAGGGGACTTTACAAATCTACAATAAATGGACATAAAAACACTCAGATTCAAAACAATAACTTGAAGATCATGCAGTGGGGTTTGAACACACAACACAACACTCAGCGCAGTAGAGAGCGGCGTGGTGACTGAAGTCTATTTAGAACAGACTATGCATTGGTTAAGATCGATATTTGTGCTGAATCGTTGGTGGTAAATAATTAATAAATTTAATTTGAATTAACTTTATTTGAATAATCCTTCTTTCTAAGAAGGAGACCAGCAGTGTCCAGCATTATTAAAGGCTGTTGATGATGATGATAATGACTGGTAGTAATATACATAGTAATATATACTAACCTACTTTCTACTTGATAGAGAAACAGTAAGGGCAAGTAGCAATATGTTGTTTTCGAACAAAATTGTTCGTTCCTTTCTAGCCAATGTAATCTTAAATTAGTAAATTGGAATGTCAGTGAAGTGGCAATAAAGACAGTAATAATAATGTCACACTTGCCATAATACCAATTATTTCACAGTAGAACGATGACGTAATCAAATTACGGCATCATTTGGCCACTGTGTGGCTTAACCCATTGGCCGTCCACTGGGTTTCAATTTGCGACACGGTGCGTAAATTGGATTAGATTAGTCTTTGACGGGGTATCCACACTTTCATGGGAATAAGCTTTTAAGGGTAACTATGTAAGTGTTATTTATCTAAATACTATCATTAGGAGCGAAAAAGAATTCTACGTCTTACCATAAAATGATATTCAAATAAGAGTGTATTCTAATGAAATAACAATATTTTATTTAAAAATAAAATGTTTTGATGGATTTGAAAGTAGTGGTATTTTCAGATTTGATTCTGGCTCGTATTACAACACACATCATCATCATCAACAACCTTTAATAGTCCACTGCTGGACATAGGCCTCTTCTTAGCATGGAGGTTTTGGCCTACTATACTCCGCTGGCCAGACGGGTTGGTATAGTGTTTGTTTCAAGTTTCCCTTCCCTTTACAGTAATGTGGTCTTGCATATTTTATTTCCTTACTCGCCTCCTACAACACCCATGGGAAGAACAGGGATAGTGACAGTCTGTACTCTTAATCTGTCACTAAACAGAAAATAAAAGATACAAGAAGTGTTATCGTACTAAATATGTAATATCGTGCTGTGACTTATAACAGAAAAACAAAAATCAACTATTGGTGAAACTATAAGGTACTTCTATAGATTCTAAGTAAGAATATTCGTATAAGGCTGCAGACACGAAGTCAGCGAGAGTGAGGCAGCAGGGTCGGCGGCGCGGGTACTCACACGTTCTAATGCATAGGTTTATATGAAACTGCTCTCAAAGGCAGAGGCGTGGTTAGCGGCAACAAGCCTTCATAACTGCACCAACGACAGCGCCGAAACCACCGTCACTCCATGCCCACTGACTTGCGGCCTAAGAGTACCAGGTCACTTATGACTTCCACGCTATATCATATTCTAATCAACTTCGAATTCTTGTTTCGCCATGAAGTTTGTATCAATTATTACATTTCTTTGCAATAGATTCTGCTCACGGTTGTTTAGTTGTTTGTAAATGTCTGATTAGTCTTCTTTCTACCACGTATCTTTTATTAAATATAGGTAATAAATTTTTTTAAGGTATTTTAAGTCTAAATAAGACTTTCAGTTTTAGGCTTGTCTCTTACGACTAACAGACAGAGCGGGACGCAGCGGGAGGGTTAATGAATACTTTACACTTTCACAGTGGTGGGAATAAAATTATAAGCTCCATTTTCGGTCTATGATCACAAATGACATACAAACAATTCTCCAATAATTTCCATTGTACTCATAATGAAAAATGTCAAACAACAATAGTACAATAACAATATCTTCGCCGGAAGCCGTCCGGCCGCAGTGATCTTGCAACGTCGTAAAATTTTACGATAACGTTGTACGCACGTGTAACGTCAT
Source organism: Hypercompe scribonia (assembly GCA_949316085.1). Taxonomy (NCBI): domain Eukaryota; kingdom Metazoa; phylum Arthropoda; class Insecta; order Lepidoptera; family Erebidae; genus Hypercompe; species Hypercompe scribonia. The sequence continues at coordinate 13,843,848 of OX438989.1, forward strand.
AGCGTCCCTCAACCAGTGATGGGACATCATATTTATGATGTCCGAATATTTATTGGGTACCGCCCTTGTGAGTGTTGAGTGCAGTTGCGGTACTAAATAGTTACATTTATGTGCTAAACTGCAGTTATTTACTGACTTTGTTTGCACGATTATAGTGTTTGCTTTCTTCGATACTGATAGTAATACACTGAATCATTTGTAAATAGTATCAACGTGTTTGTTACTAGGTTTTTGTGTTGTGGTCATCATACTCATTGCAAAGGCGGACAACGCAGTATGGTGACCCACACTATGGCGGCCTTGTGAGATGCTTTTCACGCCCCGCTTGGGGACGTAAAAGGCATGACAGTCATTGTGACAGTGTAAAGCTTACACAGTAACCACGATAATTGTCACCCCTGCATCACTAGGTATTAAAATAAACTTATGAAATAAAATTAAATTCTGAAGGTTTTCTGAATTTTTTACTTTAGAATGGAATATGTGGCAAATATCTTCTTTCATTATATTTTCAGTGCGTAATACAAGTTATTTCTAATGAACTTTGTGTGAAATGTAGTTAAGATAATAATATAACTAATAATGTACTCCTAACCGATCTCAGCCACAGTGGGCTGTCTCAATGGAGACCTGTGAACTACTTAGGAGATATTAAAGTGCATAATTAAAAACATCTAATTAGACAGGTGCACTCTCTGTTCCCTCACTCTCACAATCCGATGGGACGGTTATCCGACACGGCCGGGGAGAGCTGCTCTCCGAGGTACAGGGGTTAGGACCTTAACTTCCAAACTCCGGGCTGTTATTAAGGATTTATAAAATCAGAAAAACTAATAACACCTTTTCGCTCTCACACACACACACACACACACACACAATGAGGCAAGTAATTTGACTAATACTAAACAATGAAAGAGAAAATATTGTTTTTCGAGACAAATTAAAAAAAAAACATTCCTATAAATCCGTTACAAAGCTACCCAAAGTAAAGTAAAACAAAACCAGTAACTAACGAATACAAAATAAACTAAAATACATCAAAATAATATGACAAAGCACTCGGAAAAATACATTCTGTAACAATAAATTAAGCCTACGTTATCACAATCCTCGGTTATTTACGGAATATCAGGGAAAAAACCTCCCCCACATTGCGTTCAAAAAGTGTGTTAACAAACAAAAAGATTTATTTTGAAGTGCCAGATAAGTTCTTACGTTTCCTCGCCACAATCTGAACGAACGTAAAATAAATATAGTGAAAAACCCAATAAAAGTATATGGCCTAATCTCTATCCAATATTTTCTTAGTTTCGATGCGAGTTTTCCTTTTAGTCAAAGACTAGTAGACTAGTATGGATATGATTTGTTTTGAGTGGTCTGATGACTAAGGGGGACCGAGTCTAATTTAGTTTCTAAATATTTTACCTTTAGTGGCACTGTTAAATGAAGTAATTTCTAGTAATCAGTTTCTCTTCCATTTTTTTTTTATTTTATTAGCCTGCCAAAGTGACTCTACTCTGCTTGATAGAAAGCATGAATAAAATCCAAGAACTATGTCACTATATAGTCACTATACTCATTGCGAATGCTGACCATGCAGTATGGTGAACCACACTATAGCGGCCTATTACGATTTTTTACACCTCACCTGGGGACGTAAAAGACATGACAGTCATCGTAGCATTGCATTGCACACACTTACCACGATAACTGTCACCCTTGCAGGAATGGGCCTCCGGTCTTGCAGTCACCAATGATTTCAATTTAGGATCATATAAATATACATTTTTGAGTTGTTAACTACTCTAAAATATTATAATAAAATAGAATAGTAGATGGGCTTGTTTATCCAGCGGTTAGTGACCTGGACTGCTAAGCTGTAGGTAGTGGGTTCTATTTCAGGATTAATATTTGTTTTATGAGCACAATTATTTCACTTATCACAGTCCATAGCTGGACATAGGTTTCTTCCATTGCGCGCCACTATGATCGATTTTGGGCTAGTGATATCCAACTCCTGCCAGCCATCTATAATACGTATGTATTTAGAAACATTAAAGCATGTTTATTAGCAGTCTGTTTACCATTGTACGGACTCTGTCGAATTTGAAACTAAATAACCGCGTGTGAGGTTACTTGTTTATCATTTATTTTATATTTTCATATTTTTCCGTTCGTCAGGTCCTCATTATTCTTTCGTCTCCTCAGTTTCCACCTTATGCTTTTATCGCTACCGTTACAGTAAGCAATACCGGTTTTGTTATCTCACAATTATTTAAGAGAGCATTCTTAAGAAATAAACACTCGACTGAATATAGAGATAGGGGGGACGAACCAATTATGAGTTATGGTAATGAAAATATTTGTGGGGATATGTAGTTTTACCTTTTATAATATTTTCTTAATATTAAGTCTGATAAAAGATTAATAAATGGTTAAAATATTAACTTAAAGTTACATTTAGAAGTTGGTTTATATTATTTATTTTGAACATCTGAGACACAACGCCATCTAGTTAAAAACTAAGCAGAGTTTGTACTATGGGTACTAGACAATTGATATAAACATATATGTCTTTATTTTGTAAATATATATATTATACTGTTTTTAATTATGTCTTTATTGTTAAATAAGCAAATTATTTGTATCATTTTGGACACGAAATACTGATACACAAAATGAATTTTGAAATTTACGCTTTATATGACCGATGGATCCGTAAAGTTCTGGAGTGGCGACCGCGTAATGGGAAACGTAGTGGCCCACAAGGTGATCCGACGACCTGGTGAAGGTCGTCGGAAGCTGCTGGATGCGGGCGGCACGGGACCGGCTGTTGTGGAGAACCTTGGGAGAGGTTTATGTCCAGCAGTGGACGTATTTTGGCTAAGATGATGATGATAACATTTAAACGCCATCGCTTTATTATGTGGGTGTTACACATTTAAATTGCCTGACGTTTTGATCAAAACCTTTCTTAGCACCATATGTACATACACACTGATTCCCCGAAGGGGCAGACAGAGGTACATTAAACGCACTCCTTACACCGTACATAGTAACTACAAACAACTTATGGCTTACTACTAATATTGACGAAGTTAATAATTGCTTATTTACTTGTATAGCAAATTGTATTTATCACTTATAAGTTATTATATTAAACTAGTAAATCAGTTCTTAATAAGAGATTGCAAGACGTAAAAACTTCTTCAAAATTTTAAAACCAAGAAACTTCAAGTTATCCAATTAAGACAAGAAAACCATCAGATGTTTTTATATCGAACAATAAATTCTATCATTATCGTAGTGGAAAACGTAGCAATAAAACTTTAAGTAGTTCGGACTCACAAAATATGAAGGATACAATCGTAAAAGTGGGTAAATAATACAAAATACAATAAGTGCCAATATCGGAGACGGGAAGTGTTCGCGATGGGACTCGGTTGATTGTACACTGAGCGTAAATTATAAAATTAATTAAAAATATTCTTACAACAAAAGTTCAGTTTTTTTATTGATATTTTTAAACTATTATTTACTTTTCGCCTTATTTTAGGAAAAATATTTAAAAAAATCTTAGAGATAACAAGCTTGGTTATAAACAAAGTCTCTTTGTCAGTATGAATATACGTTTAGTAAGAAAGAGTTTTGATTACAGCAAAACTACGTTGTTCAAATCATAAGATTGCTAACATACGAATTTGACTAAGCTCAAGGGGTTAATTAAAATAGAGTAATGCCAACCTAATCAACACCATTATCAACAGTCCACTGCTGGACATAGAAAGCAGGATTTGTCCTACTATATCACGCTGGTCAGACGGCTTGCTGATGGGTTGTTAATGAGTTCGTTTCAAGTTTTCTTTCTCTTGATGTAGTTCATCGACATTCCATAGGTGTACCATGAACACCTAAACCTAGTAAAATAGTGGTTTTGGCTCTCAAAACAGTTTTATTTTGCTTGTTTGAATCGGTTTCTGCTATAACTAACTGTAACAACTTATATGAGCTTGCCACCGGTACCTTATTGTTTTATACATTGGATAAAATTTGTTATTATGCTTGTGTAATTTTTAATAAAATATAATCTCTTGTTATGAGTCAGCTCTAGCTATTATAATATTGAAAAAAAAACTAACATAAATAGTACTTTATCCTAAACCATTACACCTAAAATAATTAAATATAAAATAAATAGTAATACTATGAGAGAATAACGATTGGGTACCTGTCAAACTTGTTGACCCTTTAATAGTCCACAGCTGTACATAGGCCTCTTCATAGAAAGGAGGTTTTGGCGTATTATAGTGTTTATTATTTACTTAATTCTAATATTTTTTTGCAAATTTGGAATCTCTCATTGTGCCTCAGAGTCAACGTCTCGTTGACACTACTAGGCGTCATAAGGGCGCGTCCACACCGCATCGCGGCGCGTATCGAGATCGTAAACATTTACGATCAGCTAGGGATTAAACGTGCCGTTTGCTTTTATTAAAAAACAACTATCTGTTGTGAGGTGATACTAAAGAAGAGCATGTTTTGTTCAGCATACTCGTACAAATTAAGATAAAAATAAGTACGATTTCTGTATCTAACTTTTGTTTTGTGAAGAAGAAAGGAAACTTTTCAAAAGATAGTTCTCCTACCTTAAAGTCCTGTATCAGAGTCATTCTTGACTTGTAGATATCCTTGTGTGGTTGTAATTACCCTCCACAAGACTACCTGAGTACCTAACTTTTTGGACAATCTATCAAAAATTAAATAGTTATTATTTTGTGAGTAAAATATTGGCCAAATAACCAGAAACGTGGCTGAACAATTGCTTAGGAAAGCATGAGAATACATCATAATCCAAATTCCCAGTAACACACATTTAATTCTATTTTCTCGTAACTCAATAATGCACGCTGACCGATACTGTATCGGATTATTGACCACCGTGGTCATCACGCACGTCTCGTTAATAGGATAGAAATGGTTTAACTTTGAAATGTGTGAAAATACAAATATTATTTGTGTTTTTTTTTCTATATTAAGAGCCTGCCAAAATGACTCTAATCTGCCTGACGCAAAGCAGGAATATAATCCAAGAGTTGTGGTCACCATACTTATTGCAAATTCAGACAACGCAGTATGGCGACTCACACCACGGCGGCCCTGTGAGATGCTTTTTCACACCACGCTTGGGGACGTAAAAGGCATGACAGTCATCGTGACAGTATAAGGTTTACACAGTTACCACGATAACTATCACCCCTGCATCAATGAGCCTCCGGTCTCTGGTGTGTATGTATTTTGATATAAACAAGATACACGAGTAGATAGAAAAATAAATAACATACTACTTCTACACTATTATTACAGCAAAAGTTTCTATGTATACGCGCAAGAAATACTCTCTGCATCTCTTTAAATAAAAATAGAAACTACTTGTAGAAGAAGTGCTTTAGTTCTATGTACTGTATAAAGACCGCTTCGTTGGTCTAGCGGTTTTTGTATGAGACTACCGATCAAGAGGTCTCGATTCGCGGGTTGTGCCAGAAAAGTGTCGAGATTTTTCTAATCATTGAAATGCTTAACAACAGTTCGGTGTTTGGAAGTTGAGATTTAGGTCACGTGCCTTGGAGAGTACGTAAAACTGTCGGTCTTGCGCCTAATCTCTCTCTAGTTGTATAGGACAGCCATCCCATTGGATTGTGAAAGTAACGGAACAGTGAACCTGTGTTTGTGCGCTGTAATATCTTTTGCGTGGTAAGCTGGCTTCCATTGAGACTGACCATCGTGGTCCAGATCAGCTAAGAGTATATTATCATTATTATCATTAAAAAGCTATATAAGAGCTATAGAGTTAACATTATGTACTAAATATGGCAGAGAGGTACTTATTTATTTCTAAATTACATCCAGACACAACGCAATTAAGGTGTTTATCAGATAATTGTTTGTCCTTAGCGAAAACGAACCCACGACAGGGTTACTAACCACTCTGCCCTGGTAAACAGATACAATTATTTAAACTTAACAGGTCCAGTAAAATATACCTCGGTGCAGAATAAATAATTACGTTCATCATAAAATTTTTGATCCTGGGTGAGAAATTAAACTCTGTGCCCTGTTATAGCAGCCACGGCAGTTAAAATACAATCTGATCATTGACACACTATTCAAATATTGTACAAACCTGTACAACAATCTCTGGATATGATCTCTTTCGTTTGTTTGTTTGACTAATAAATATTGTTAAATCCTCGTAATTCATTTGTTATTGTATGTACCTACTCCCACACCGATTGTCGAATGACCTCAGAATCCTTAGAGAGGGTTATTTGTTGGTCAGTTCGCACGCCAAAGGGTTCAAATCTCATTTTCGTGGTTCATTTGGTCAGTTTAGTAGTATTATTTATTTTTATACCGTGGGATTATGTGTCTAGGGTATTTTGAGAAAAAAAAAGTTTTATTAAAAGAACGTAAAATGTAGAAAAAGAGACACAAAAATATACCTGTTTGCCCAAGATTTTTTGGGATAGGTTAATCATTTCCCGAATTAAGTAAAAGTTAACTGAAAAATTTAGAAAACGCAAGGATATTCTTAAAATATAAGACCATGTTCCATTCCTATAATATGTACAGTTATTAAAGGATTTAAAGATCATGGGAGAGTCAAGCTTCGCATGCACGCATATGGGCCAGCCTTGACCGCAGTGTTACCTCACTAGTCTCACAGAAAACCAGTGTTTCATTGTTTTTACCGAGTATTCAAGGTTAGCAGGGCACAAATCTCCGTGATTCTTGAGGAAGGGACTGAACGAGTTCAAAGTTGAGATTCTCGAGCTGAAAGTATCCATGAGCGACGGTTGTCACATACCATCTGGTGTTATGTTTGCTAGTTGCTCCCTTATAACATAAAAAATAAATGAGAACTGGAGTACATATAACCTTTTGTTGTCCTGGATATAGTAAAGAAATACTAACCTTAACCTTTTGTCCTGTATTATCAATCGAAAGTGACAAATATCTCCCTATATTTCCTCTGTGAAACAGCGTTCGGAAGTCATACCGACACAAAAGGTACGCAAAATTTCAAATAAATGATACCAGAATCTCACCATGAGAACTCTTAAAACTCTATCATCACATCATTTATCAGGACCAATTTAAAATCATTAACACTTGAAATGTTTTGACAAACCATTAAGCGCAAGTCGATTGTCATTTGACAATCGATAATCGAATGTTATTTGAAAATGGAATGCGTTTGACAAACGAATGTTGATGTCATATTTTACAAATGGCGTCACTTTTACTATATCAAATGACATTAATAGAGTGTACTTGCTTTAAATCGTTTTCCCTATAAGTTTATAAATGAACTGTTGTTGGGATGTTTCTTACTGGCTTCATTGTAGTTTTTTGTAGTATGTAAGTCTAACAGTTTTTTAAAAAAATAATACAGTTGACTAAAAATAAATAATAGATTTTAAAGTTATACTATATTTTGTTAAGTAAGATAAAAAACAATGTATCCACTATCATACATATTTGATCGTGATTTTTAATTTTAATTTTTAATAGGATTTTTATAGATGATTTAACTCAGCAACACATAGGCTACTTTTTATTCTAGATTTTATGCAGTGTTTACTCAGCAAAAACTATGTCTCTAAGTTAAAAATTCAAAATTCAAATCATACGTAAATGAAGTCACAAATGAAGCTGTTCTCGTTATATAATCATAGCCTTTCATTCGAATGAGCTTAGTATTCTATTACTTGGAACTATTCTACAATATACTAAAGGAAAGTTTAAAACCAAATTTTAGTGAAGACCATGATTATTTGTTCATCAGCAGCCTTTAGCAGGTCATTGCTGGACATGAACCTCTCCTTAGCATGGAGACTTTAACCTACTATACCATACTGGCCAGATGAGGTGGTATAGGCTTTGTTTCAAGTTTTCCTTATCTTCGCAGTGATGTTGTCTTGTATATTTAGTTGAATTAGCCGCCTCTTACGACACAGAAAAGAATAGGAGCGGTGACACTATATTCTTGTTTGTTCTGTGTTTGGGTGTTATTTAAAATTGATAAGATTTAAAAAAGTATATTTATTCAAGAATATATAACGTATGTAAAGATTTAATATTAATTAAAAAGTAACTGACGTTTAACGTAAGTACGATTGAATTAACTGATATAAAATATTCAAACTTTTTTACGTTACCTGCATTCCAATTACTTCCCCATTTTTAATATCGTAACATGATAATGTCATAATATACTAAAATGATCAATTGATAACGAAATAGTGACATCAACTTTAATGATGAATATGATTACCAGATGATAAAAATCTTAAAACCCACATTAGAGTATCAAAACCTGTCATGTTCATTTAATTTTTACATTGATAAGATGTTAAGCTATCTAATTAATTAAGCTTAATTACCTTAACCCTTTTGCGGCTGCAAGCGGGGTGTTCTGACCGCACGCAATATTCTATTGTCTGTGACTTTGTTCATCATTATACAGTTACTTTTGTTACTAATTTTCATCTGCTGTTTTAGATGCAAAAAGTTCCGTTTAAAATTCGTATATATTTAATTTAATAATTTTTTTTAAAAAACAAAAAAAAATCTGTGTCACATTTTTGTTGAGAAAAAAATAATGTAGTAATTATTTCAAATGGATTTCGATGAAGTAAGAAGTATTTTTTAAACAAAAAATTACATACTCTCAACTTTTTACTTTTGTAACTTTACAACAATAATTCAAATAAACTAACAACAACGTTTCAAGATAAAATTCAACGACCCTCAAATGCAGCATACTTTTAAATTAACATTATTAACTGTGTCGGTCGAAATGACCACACGTGGTTGCCAGATTTCCATCGCAACAATGTCTTAATAGAAGTGTGACCACATTAATTATCAAATGTACTGTAAATATTAAATCTTTTGGACGTTCGTATTTAATGGGAGAGGCTCTGACAACATATTTTGGTGAATTTTACGACTGGAATGAATTATTACTGGAAGAAAATATTAAATATTAAATTAGGTGTTCATAGATCTTTGACATATAAAAAGTATTTTTAGTTTTCAATAAGTAACATGGTTTTGTATTTAGCTCAGTCAATTTTCGAAAGTTACCATTAGAATAACGTAGCAAAACCATTTATATTGAATTCAAGAAGAAAATAAAAGTTATACATATTGTTGCATATATTTTATATCCAACATTTCTATTCTATTTCTCGACAATCGTTATACTAATAAATGTTAAAAAAAAATACATAAAACGTGAATTATCAACTAATGAATCAAACCGACTTAAAAGACCAATTTTTTCAAGAGAACATGTTTCAATTAGACCACAATCAATGACCACTATACATTAAATCTTATTTATTTATTTTTATTATATATCGCATAATATTTATCTCCATAGATAGTTTCGGTAACTCTACACTAACTGGAAATGTTATTGTTATCACTCAAATTAGGTGTGACCGGGTCCAAACGACCCTAGAATTTACGGACAATGTATTTTTAAGGACATTCCGTCCGGTTCAAGTGTCAATGTTACAGAATTAGTTTCGGAGCGCAACAAAGGGTCAACTTTCGAAAATTTTGCTATTTTAGTTTGGATATTTGCAATTTGATATATTTATGTGTTTTGGCTAACAAGCATTTGGATGTGGGTGTATAGAGGTGTCAATAGACAATGATATTTATTGTCGTTTCGTATTAAATAAAAATAGCTTATTTTTATTATTAGTGTTATATAGTTTATATATTAAGTAATATTAAAGGAAAAAAGGTATTTACATTCATCAAAATGTCTCAAAATCTGACATCAAGATACATTTTCTAATATGAAAACAAACACTCTATAAAATTTAAATATTCTAAAATTAAAAATTAAAAAAAATGTTTTTTTTTCTTGGAGGGTTGAAAAACGACCTCGTGAGCCTTGTAAATAATATTTTTAATTGTCTCCTTGATGAAGGTTATTGCATTTATATAAAAAATAAATGTTGAATTAAAATCATTCGCAATATTTATTTACCCCAAACAAAATTGGCAGGGTGTGGCTATTAGTTTTATTAATGATGTTTTCAAAAAGGCACATTAAAAATTAACCCAACCGTAATTTTAACCACAAACAATCATTTATATAAAAGATAAAAGAGAAGAAAACTATTAATCATAGTGACAAATCTCAAAAAGAGATATATCGATATTCAATGTTATTAAAGAAATTAGAAGGGGTTAGAATGGTGTCAACTGCTTGGTAATAGTACAGCATTGTAAGGGTTGATTATGGTCTTGTATTGATTCATCTAATACCGCATTGGGTGTTGAAAGACTTGAAACGGTTTGATTTTGTTAGTGTAAGGCGGCAAAACAGAGTGCAGTACTTTTGATAGGATGTTTAGTAGGATGTTTGCAATGATCAAATACTCGTAGCAATAGATACTGATATCGACGGACGCGAAAAAACTCAACCTTCTTGGAGATTAGCTTGCCAAAGAAAACGGAAGGCTAGACCAAGAGAGACAGACTCACAGAGAAAAATAACCATGTTTTGTCTTTCATGTTGTGTAAATAATCGTATGAAAAAATCTTATAGGTCAAAGTCATGGACAGTCAATGTGGTTTAAATGTTCCAAACTTTGGACATTTTTTGTTAAGCTATTTGCCTAAAAAACTGATGTTTTTGTAAATATAATAACATATTATGTCCATGTCTTAATTTTAACGTATCTTAAGAATGTTTGTAAAAGCTAGTACTTGTAGTAGTAGTACACGTATGCTTAGCGAGATTCTACGTCGTAGTTAATATTCGTAGCTGTCTTCGTAGAATCTACGAAACCGTAGACAAGATTCTTGGAAGTCTATTGTTGAAATGCTAGCTTGTTATACGTCAACGAGTGTCTATTTTGATTGATATTTGACAATTACGTTATTCAACCCGAAAATTTAGAAACACGCAAACATTCATTTTAACTGCCTCTGTGGTGCAGTGGTAACGTGTGCGACTACTGTGTATGAGGTCTCGGGTGCGATTCCCGGATTGAACCAAATGTTTGATGACCTGCAAATATTTTTTTTGGCGTTTGAATGTTTTCTATGTATAATATGCTTGTATTTAAAAAAAATGCGAATACTGTCAGTTAATTTAGCTGTCATAGTACAAGCTTTGCTAGGCTTGAAGTTAGAATGTGTTGTGTGTCTGACGCTAGATTTAGTATTATTATTTATTTATTTCTAAATAGACTACACAGTACCAACCCTCACGCTCTCTTAGATATAAAAAAGGGTTAAAATCAGCCTTGCCTGTAATGTTCCACACACGTCAACATTTTTCTGTGGGGGAAGAAATGTATTTTTTACGTAAATCGTATTTTGACTCGTTTATATTCCCAAAATTGGAGTGACCCATTGGTGTAAAATAAAATTATGGAGTGCGGAACCGATAAACGTGTTTATTTGATTTATTTTCTATAAACGAGTTATGTTGAGTGTATTAGATACGTTTTATTGAATTATGAGGTTACGTTTTTTGTTTGAAATAAGATTATTATCAGATTAGACATAAAGGACTATGGTTACGTCAATTGTGACTTAAACAGCTTAAATTACTTTTACATTTCTATAGAAATAATAAGCAGCAATTTGACATATGTGACAGACGCCTCTTTTGTCCCAAATAAGACAAAGCCTGTACTATGGTAATCATACTGATAAATATACTTAGATATTTAAAATATTTATATTTATACACTATACAATACAATACTGCATGGATAGCGTAGTAGTGTAAGTGGTCGCCACGCCACTTTCTACTGCACTGAGAGTTGCTGATTCAAATCCCGCGTGGGACAACACTTAGTGTGATCCACAAATTGTTGATTTGAGTCTAGGTTAAGGATAGGTTTACAAAATTAAATAAACTGAATGTTAATGAATCAATTTACTAGAATATTTTTACAGTAGACATTTACTTACGTACCTATGTAAACTTTTGGTAAACTATTTGGTATTGTATGAATATTTTACTTTTTTCAAAAGCAATTATCAAAACACTAGAGTCGCGACACAATTCAATGAATTTGAACCTCGTAAAGTTAAATGGAGTGTGATAGAGTTCCTAACATGTGTACTGCTACTAATGGATTTAAAATTTATTGTATTGACGCCCACTTTTGGTATAGGACCAAGGCAATATTACCGCTCAAATAGACTTTAGGTACATCCCGTAAGATTGAATTTTATTTGTAGTTGTAAATGTTAAAGTTGTTAGCACATCATATTTTTGCAAGGGTTCGATTTTGAGAGATAGTGTTTTTACGTGTTTGGATAGATATTACTACAATATTCTAAATAAAAAGTAAAATTTACTACTAATTCGAAAACAAATACAAAAATATATTATTTTTGGACGAGATTGTTAGATAATCATTAAAGATAAAACAATCTACAGAAAACTATACATGATGAGATACCTAATCAAAGTATTCCAAATTTCACTTTATTGTTCACATGTGGTGTACCTACATATTTGTACTATTATCTAGTCAAACTATAAAGAATGTGTATTTTGTATAGTATCGAGGACAAACGAGCAAATGTGAAAATAAGTATGACGAGCAAAAAGTTCACATACTCACGTACTTGTAAATATGAAATTTTGCACAACCTGGATGAATAAAGTGTCATATAGAGATAAATATGTAACTAATTAGAGCTTTCAAAGATCCAATGATGTGTTGTGTGTGTCCATTTCTTGTATGCTTGTAAAGTCCCCCGAGACACAGGTGACACGGGGTATACTTTAAAAAAAATCTATAAATTGATACTGAAAGCTAATAAATCTTAAAAAAACATGTAACTGTGCTAATTTAATCTATTAATAGCCCTACATTGTCCACTGCTTGACATAGACCTCTCCTAAACAATGAGAATTTGGCCTGCTATACCACGCTGGCTAAAATGTATTTATATACAATAATTATGTAAAATCTATTCCGTGAATTCCATAGTTACGTAAAATATTACCATACTGAATTGTCTCCTTTCGCAATGAGTATGGTGACCACTATTCTTGGGTTCTATTCATGTTTATTGTCGGGTAGAGTCACTTTGGTAAGCCCAAAATAAAAAAAAACCAGTTACCATTAAATACAATGAAATCACAGAGTTAAAATGTTCAATGAAAATCGAGCAATCCGTTTAGAGTGGTAGCAATTTCCTTATGGAAACTGCACGATATGGATCCCGGCACCGAATGAAACCGGGACAAATTGTGTTCCGAACTATTATGTTCATGAAGAATATTTTTATACTTACTTTTCGACTCTTTCAAATGGGACCAAGAAACGTAGAGGTGTAATCAAATAAAGTATTTGGATAAAATGGTTTTCAGGGTTGTAGTGACGGTGGAGGTAGCTTGAAATGCTGACAGAATGAACCTGTCAGCAATTTGTGTTTATTTATCCTCAAGCCATACCTAAAATTTAGAATGTAAGTGTGTAATAAATGTTAATGATTTATCATGTCCACAGTAGTAACAAGAAAATAAATATTTCATAATAAATTCCATGATGCATTATGAAATAGTATATAGTAAATAGAGCAGTGGTAGTGCATGTGATTACTGTACTTGAGGTCTCGGGTTCGATTTCCGGGTCGAACTAAATATTTGCATGATCTGCAAATATTTTTTACCGAATTTGGGTGTTTTTTATGTATAATATGTATACCTAGTCTTGCCATAAATATTGTAATAAAGAAAAAAGAAAATTGTTAACTGCAAATAACATTTATTACTTTTACAGTGTGTCAGTTTAATACATAAATATAAAACAATTAAAAATATAAAAAGCTTATTCGAAGTGGTCTCCATTGGCTGCAATACAGTCCTTTAAACGATGAGGCCAGTTATCAATAGAAGCACGCACTCTTTCCATGGGAAAATTCTTCACTGCCAATCGTATAGATTGTTTTAGGGACTCCAAATTATCATGGCGTTTAGAGCAAGCTGTACTCTCTAAAACTGACCACAAATCATAATCCAGCGGATTAAGATCGGGACTAGACGACGGCCAGTCTTCAGCTCTGATGAAGTCCGAAACGTTCGATTCCAACCAAGACTGCGTGGACCGAGCTTTATGACCCGGCGCCGAGTCTTGCTGGAAGGACCATACTTGGTTATTGAACATGGTGATGTTAAGGGGCTTAACTACCTTCTCAAGAATGGTATCTTGATACACTTGTGCCGATGTTTTGATACCTTTTTCACAAAAATATGGCTCAGTCACTCCTTCATAGCTAACACCCCACCAAACCATCACTGAAGTCGGATAATGTCCACGTTGCACTCTGTCGACTAATTGGGAAGCTTCCTTAGAGCTTTGAGCATAAATACGGTCATTTTGTTTGTTAAAATGTTGCTCAATTGTAAAAATTTTCTCATCCGTAAACAAAATTTTTCTGTGACCTCCCTTTGCGTACCGCTTCAGTAGTTGTTTCGATTTTACCACCCTATTCTTCTTTAAATTATCAGTTAAGAAATGGCCAGTGCGTCTCTTATAGGCTGCAAGTCCTAAGTCATCTTTTAAAATACGCGACATGGTTCTAGGTGCTATCTTCATTTCCCGAGATAAAATCTTTTGCTTTCGGACAGGATTTCTTCGAATTCTTTCCCTTACTGCTTTGACCACCTTTTTCGTACGAACACTACGTGGACGGCCAGATCTTTTTCTGTCACAAACAGAGGAGGTCTCATTGTACCTATTAATAGCCCGGTACACAAACATTTTACTAATACCAAGTGTATGGAGAGTTTTAAAAATTGCATTTGGCTCCATACCTACTTTGTGTAATGCTATCACAGCGATTCGGTTCTCTTTATCACCCCACACCATTTTAATATCGCAAAATATTTTACAATGTATTGGCGCCAAAATGAGAAAACACAATGAACAATCGTATAAAAATGACAGATTCGAAATTCAAATGTAATATTTTTTTATAATTAAGTGTAACAGTATTTATGGCCAGACTAAGTATACTTATAAAAAAAAGAATATATATATTTATATGAGTTGTCTAGTACCCACACTACAAACTCTGCTTAGTTTGGGACGAGATGAAGTTGCTTGCAAAATGTCTGAAATATTTATTTATTTATTTACACAGTGAGTCAAAAATATGAAATTAAAAAATATATAATATTGAATTCTTCAACTTATTACCTAGAACCGTTTCATTCTAATCAAGTATCTGTTAAAGTAAATAATTTATGTATTGACATATGCTTTAATATATACATATTTAAGTGATTCAGATTCTTATTTTAATAAATTAAGCAAGATATAATTACATTTGAAACACGATTCTAAGATAAGTAGGTTTACAAAAAAATATTCGTTCTCATCTACTTTTAACAATTTTAATCGAAGCAGACTTACATTATTTACTCATGAGTAATTTTCGAAATAAAACTAAACGTGGGCGTTTAATATGCTTCTGCCTACATATCTGAGGAAACAAGCATCATTTTACATATGTAGTTATGTAATTTTCGATTTTTTAACTTCTTTCAAATAACATAGATTTTCCTAAACGTCACTTACATACAGCTCACGTAAATTCTACATGAAAAGCGCAAATTGAACCTCTACATCTGCTCTGAGTCATTTACATACTTGACTATCGTTACATACAAACCAAGAGAGTAAATAAATCAATATCAATATGTCTTTTCCATGTACAGAACCCTTTGGAACTCCATATCGTAAAAGTTTACGATTGACATCCGTCGGATTAATGCTTGAGCAGCGCACGACGCATATAGTACGGCGATTTATGGTCAATGGCACTTGACATGCAGTTTAGTGATCGGATGTGTTTCATTTTATGTTATGGTTTTACTATAGAACTAAAAATCGATCTTACGTCTGAGACTTACACAGGTGGACAGTCTAAAATATTTTTTTTCATATCTTTCAAACTTATTATTGTATAACAGTTACAATTTTACAGTTGCAATTTTCTCGACATTTGATCTTATAGGATGCACGAAAGCATGAAATACGAAAAATACACATACACATTTTTCCATTTTTTGGTATGAATTGTCTCATCTCGCAAAATATTTAATACTGTCACAGACTCTAAGCATCATGACACTGAATTATTTTACTTATTTATTTATTCATATAAACTTATTGCACTAAGGCGGACCTAGTTCCATGTTACATTCTCTCTCAATCGACCTTCAGGTGAGGTGGAAATAAGATGCGGTAGATGTAAAGTATTTTATCCATAATATTTTCTCGCTCAGTGACTTTTTCTAGCTTAGTTTTTTAATAGGTAGTAGAGTAACGCTGATTTTAGCACGGACGGGCCGGCTCGACCGGAACAGTACTAACCTCTCACAGAAAACTAACCTAAAGCGACAGCATCTGTGCTGTCGTGTTTCGTTGGTGAGTGCGAGACCTTACTAGTGCCCCATACTATAATGCCTTTTACTTCGCCAAGCGGGACGGAAAGAAGAATCTCACTGGCCTGGTATAAAGTGGGCCGTTATACTGCATTGTCTGTATTCGCAATGAGTATGGTGACTACAACTCTTGGATTCTATTCATATTCTCCATCAGCCAGAATGAAGTCATTATATGAGGCTCTTGAAATACTAAAAAAAATATTTCAACGGCGGTCCAAAAATATCGACCGTATCTTTTTAAAATCTTATTTTTTTGACTTCAAAAACTTTATACAAAAATTAATCGATGAAGTAACATTTCTTATTATGTTTACAATGTTTAACCCTAAACGACTGCGGTATTTTACAACAACTGCTAAAATTGTGTTGCCGTGTGTTGTGAGTTCGTTAAAAACCGCATTAGTCGCGTTTATGGATGTCGTTTACGTGAGCTTAAACTGTTTTAATTTAGCCTGGTTCTCAATATTGGAGAAATAAAAAAGAAATAATTGTAGTAACATTAAACGTTAGTCATATTGTAGTCGCGTCTCGAAATTTAAACAGTGTTTTGTTTTTAATGCTGATACCATAACTGTATGCTCCGATTTACACAGTAATAAATAAAAATAAAATACACAGAAATTTTATATATTGTATTTATTTATTTAAAAATATTTTAACATATGTAATTTCAAGTGGTATGTGGATGAGATTTAGAGCTTGGTATCAGTTTATATTTATTCAATTCTGACTAGAATAACCTTGACAGGAAGACTTTTAAATGAGAACGACGTCATGAATTTGTTGATGAAATACAGTTTTCTTGAAAGAAAAAGTCAATGTAAAGGTTTGGCATCTGTTTTTGATCACTAAGACATTCTTATGAAATTTTATCGAATAAAAATACTTATCCATTAAAAAAATAATACATCGACGATAAAGAAGAGAAGTATTTGGTCGAGTAGGGAAACAACTTCCTATTCCATATTTCAAAATTAATCCATTTGAACATTTTTACGCATTTCATTTTGTACAGAACCGAGTGCGGCATTTGTAACTATTAACATTTTTAAACTAGCCATAAAACTGCAACAATTTTGAGAACCGTCCGGATATCGTAGATATAACCCTGTTAAAATCAACATCACAATGCACAAAACATTTGTACGCGGAAGCTGACTGTTGTAAATTTTTACAACTTGCCGTCGCAATTACTGCTGCAGACGAAGGGTTAAGGGGAAAAAATGTACGTTTGCCTCGTTTGCTTGAGCTTGTATGTTATTGTGTTTTAGAGTAACGTTAAGATATTTGAAATATGTGTAATTTATATACATATTTATCACAAATATCAATCAACAAAATTTCTGTGAAAAAAAATCATAATGATCTCTTTTCGTGATCTGGTGACGTCAAGATTGAGTTAGACGGAAATACTCCGACATTAAATTGATAAAGATTTTCGATTCCAGAACATAATTATTAATTTACGCGGACTATAGATGGTTGTCAGTCAGCTAAGACTAGATTTGGACTATATTTAACGTTTGGATAATAATTTGTATCTTGTATTAACAATTAAATATAAGTCAATGCAGGTTATTGCAGGGATAACGACCTCAATTTCCATTTGACTTGTCAAATATGTAGTCAAAGCTACGTATATACTTAACGACGAAATAGGAAATACCTTTGAAATAGATGCCTGCAGCTATGTTGCAGATAACTTCAGTCAAACTGCAATCAGCCTCTGGTCGTGTTGAACGTGGATATACACTCTATCTACTAGAATGAGACATCCGTTTTTATGATTTCTTACTAGTGTAATTGTGTTAAATACAATCTGAAGTTAAATAAAATGTCAGATGAGAGGTTTTGGAGATTTGGCAGTTAGAATGTGAATTGTAAAGAATTGGGCGTATTTTGTTTTCTAGGTATCTAAAATTTTTTTCAATGAAATTGATTGTGCCTAGACAAATATCATTTACATTTACAGAAAATATGTGACATTATGCACATAAAATGAAATGATACACTTTGATTTGATTCATTTCGTTGCATTTATCATGCAACGATATGTCGTCAAGAGTTGCATTTGTTGCATTAGTTGTATTTATCATGCAATGATACGAGTCAAATCAAAATTGACAGGACCCAAAGTTATGACACTCTATTTACAAACCTTATAGACCTTAGAACATTATTATTATTAAAAAAATTACTATTAATTTTTGATTAGATTTGCGATTCAAGTGTCAAGTGTGAGTCGTTTTAATGATAGTGAGCTATAATCTATTTGGTATTTAATTCCATTACAGCTGCGTAAATAAACTGTAAATTTGAAATACAGTGTCAGTAATAGACTGCTATAATCAAATATCTGTGACCAAATATAGCCAGTATTCACCGATTAGCGTCAAAGCCTTAGGCCTGTTTGTACATACTGCATGTATAACATGTATAGTTCATATAGAGTTGGAAATTGAAGCTCGATTGATGGGAAGCCTTGGGGAAGCCGGTGTATACTGTCTTGATTGATATGTAAACTGATAGGTTCTTAATAATGCTTTCTGCCTTTATAATAATATTCTAAGGATATTTTGGAATAACGCTGCAAAGAGTTTTAAAATAGTACCGATATGATTTAAAGTAATTTGGAAACGTACAAAATTTGATTTGAAATTGGAACAGGGGCTATGACTGTTTTAGAGTAATGTTGCAATATTTAGAAGCATAAAAAAGAAGAAAGAGTCAACTTAACATAACCTACAAAAGTTTTTTAGGTATTTAATAATAATAATAATTAATAATAACTGCCACGTTGGCCTTACGGGTAGCGTATAAGACTGCCAATCAAAAGCTGTCGAGTTCGCTGTTTCAGTCAGATGACAAAGAGTTATTAAATTTTTTGATTACAGAATTTCTTAACCCCCATGTCTCGGAGAGCACGTAAAGCCGTCAAGCTTGAAACTGCTCTGAACCCATTAGAACTAAATGAAGCCTAGATTTGGCAAACCTATGTAGACGGAGAAAGAACTGCCTATTTTAATTGAGCAATTAACGTAACACGCGATAAACACATTTAAATCGTTTTAATAAATAATATTCAGGTTGTATAAGTAAATTAAGTCAGTGAAAATATTTTAACTTGATGAAATTAACAGTTAGTAATGAGACTCGACCAGATGTTAAGTGTTTTTAAGCCATTGTTTTACGTATTATAAAAAAAAATCTGCAATATATTTCTCATTCGTGTAGGTGACTGAAACGTGACTGTAAGCCAAATATACACATGAAAGGCACATTAAACACTTGAAAGATCTTCAATTTCAAATTCACACGTCAAAACTAAATTGTCCACAAATTATCGTATTTCAGAAACTATTCCCACGTTACGCCACGTGTGGAGGTACTCATGTCGAGAGGGAAGGGCTTGTCCTCAACAAATATTGTCTTTGAGGACACCCTACACGGTCTTGACTGTTTAAGAGTTGAGTGCGGTGACAATGAGCATAAAATATTTGGTAATAGTACGCTTTTATTATTATAATTTATTGTAATTTGATTACATAGAGTGCTCACTAGTTTGTAATAATGTGTACTTACAAGAATTAACGCATTCGTGTATTTTCTATAGTTATGTAACTCTTGAATTATCTGACGTATTTATCAGGTTGACCTTAACTGCTTAATTTGGTATGGGATTAATCCCTTCCACTCATTTACTATAGTAACTTCTGTACACCAGGAACAACAACAGCCACGCACGAACACATCGAATTATGACACTGAAATCACGGGGAAAACTGTGTTGGAACCTCTAACGAAATTTATTATCATCATCAGTAAATTGTAGTCCACTGCTGGACATTGGGTTCTTCCATTAATTTAATCTTAAGAAAATTTGAGGAGTGGGATATACAAATTAACTTATCTCGTCATAAGAGAGCTATGTTTGTGTTCCATAATAACATGTCTTGTATATAGAATTGTACATAGACGTGTGGTGATGGATTAAGAATACAGAATATCACCACCGCTTTTCATCACATGGGTGTCGTAAGAGGTGACTAAAGGAGCAAACTACCCAGAACGACATCACTACATAGAGAAGAAAAACTTGAAACACACCCGATATTAACCTATTTAACTGCTTCGGTGGCGCAGTAGTAGTAAATGCGACTGCTGTGCTTAAGGTCTCGGGTTCGATTCTCGGGTCGGACCAAAAGTTTGTATGACCTGCAAATATTTGTTTCGAAGTTTGGGTGTTTTTTTGTGTATAATATGTGTGTTACAAAAAAAAAGTATATAAAAGTATTCTATCAGTCAGTCTAGTTATCATAGTACAAGCACTGCTTAGTTTGAAACTAGATGACGGTGTGAATCAAATGTCCGAAATATTTATTTATTTATTTATTAAATAATTATTTGACCAGTGTGGTATAGTAGTCCTAAACCTCCTTTTTCAGGAGAGGCCTACGTCCAGTTTTACAATGGTAAAAGCTGTTGGTGTGATGTGTATACACAGCGGACGAAAAAGTGATCTTCAAAAAAGGAAATATATTTTTTTGTGTACAAAATACAATATATAGTGTCACAGTCTCCTATGAGTTAGATATCTTAAGTCACTTTATTGCTAACTGAGAAAATATGTAGTCTCTATGTTAAGTAATCTGTTTTCAGGTTGTTGAGGTTAATATGCTTTTTTGTTTACTTCCCAATTGTTCCTCAATAACAACAACATATTTTTAAAATCACAAATCATTTTTAACACTTCACCTACCCCATCAATAAGTATTTCTAATACCTCGGTCCAAACATCCCGTAATCCTCCGAACCACAATAAGTACTCCAAAGATTCACATCCACTAATACACAATACGATACCAATAATCAAGCTCCCTATTAATTATAATTGACATATTTCGTGCAATTTGTCGATGGTTTGAATGGTCACGTGGCATCCGTGTTTGTTTTGATGTCCAGGGGTCTGATGGACCGGCCGCTTGTTAGGGTTATATGCCTCTCCATTTGAGTGTTAAAGTACAATAGCTGATTTATGTATTGTAGTCTTAGAATGTAGGCGTATTATGGTGTTCTTCAGTAAAGACAACTACCTACGTATATAATAATAGTCCAATCCAAAGTAGAGAACGCAGCGGTTTTTTTTTTCAGACATTTGACACACAACGTCATCTAGTTTCAAACTAACCAGAGCTTGTGCTATGATAACTAGACTGACTGATAGAATACTTATATACTTTTTTTTTTGTAAATGCATACATATTATACATAAAAAACACACAAACTTCGAAACAAATATTTAAGTTCTGCTACATAAACTTTGTAGGTACTTAAAACCACACACTAAAGGGCGGTCTTTCAGACTGTTTTCCAGTAAGGACCGTGATTTTTAAATCCTAACCATTCAAAATCCTAGGAAAAAAAAATCTTTTGGCAACGTGAACATTATTCCAGGTCTCACAGACATGTTTCATAAGGCAGCGCGTATCAATTTCTAATTGACCTCTAAAGTTGAATAGTTTACTATGTTACAGACAATGGTAAATTAAAAATTGATTTTACCCGGTTACGGTGAAGCCAAAAGGAAGGGTAATAGTTTTGGCAGTCTATGTAAGTTTGTGTGTTCACCTTAGCACCTAAACTACTTAACCAATTTTAATGAATGAGGTGTCAATAAATTCGTTATAATAACAAAGGTGACTGTATAAAATTTATTAATTTTTTTAAATTATTCAAGTTATAGCTTTTTAACCTTTTTTTTCTTTTGGAGTAGAATTTAAGTTGTGTACCTTTATTTATATTTGTCAGATTTAAACAAAGAAGAATTAAAAGAAAGAACTAAACTTAATCTAATTAAATATATTGACCACTTTTATAGTGAAAACATTCAAGTTTACAACTGTTACTTATTTTTATTGTGTCTTTGAAACATGGTCCTTTTTTTTATCGCAAGATAATCACCTGATGTAAACGAAAAGTCACGTTCATTGCCATTTATTTTAAAGACAAGCAATGTGTCTTTTGTTTATCACTAATCACAAACATATTTATTGTGTCTGCAGCATGTAAAGTTAACAAAGAGACTCAGTAGTCACTTATTCCCACGTAAGTTTAACCCTCAAATACCCTAATTTTAAAACATTAACACAACTATTTTGTTAAACACGTCGCCACGCGCACGCCCCGGGCGGTTTTAAACAAAAAAAAATGTATTAACAATTACTGTTTTATTTGTATCAATGAATAAAACATTAATAGGGCAATTGATTTGAAGTTTTTTTGGAGGTCCGCAATTTCGTATCTTCGTTTGGAGTTATGGATACAGTACCCTTTTTTTAAGAACCTTATAAAGTGACTCTACTCTGCCTGATAGAAAGCTTGAATACAATCCAACAGTTATAAGACACCATACTCATTGTGATTATGTACAATGCAGTATGGTGACCCATACTATGACGGCCTAGTAAAATGCTATCTCACGGCTCGCTTAGGGACGTAAAAGGCATGACAGTCATCATGGCATTGTGTTGCACACACGTATCACTCTATATAAACAATATATAAAAAAATACAATAAACAACAACAAAAACACAATGCGTTAAGCAGCAAATAACGTAAGACATGTGCTATGTCCACAAGCTTCAATAGTCCACTACTGGATATACGTCTCTTTTGAGAAAGGAAGTTTTAACCTACTATACCAATACTGTATAGTTTGCTTTCTTAGCCGGACCTTACGACAGCTACTGGATGAATAGCTATGGCGACATCCATCACCACACGGATAATAATAGCATAGATACTTCTTTACATCACCAGAGCTATTTGTTATGTAAATATTAGTCATCTATAGTAGTATAGAGTATGCTCCAATTAACAAAATATTTTTTTTGATTTTTTTATATTTTATTCCGAGTACAACATTTTCGTTTTTTTGCTAGTTTTAACACTAAGTTAAACTCGCTTAAAAGTTATTTTTCTACTTTTTATGAAATTCTTTTTAACAAAAGTTATGACTTTACGTTGTAGTATTGTACCTACAGCAAACTGTCGATTCATGTAATATAAATCTATTTTTATATTATAATTGCTCCTTTTGTGTGCTTCCATTTCTTTATTAAGTATACGGAACCACAAAATTCAGTTCTAAATTGTTTCTCACATCAAAATTTTGTTTGTATATTTTGTTTGAATGTATTATTGAATCATTTCTGGTAGAGTTGTGTATGTGGGATGTTGCCTAAGGCATTTCGAGGCAACGTTTGCGGAAATAATTTATTAGAATACATTTTAGATATTTTCCAAAGCTTTTTTATAAGCACGGAAACAAAACAGTATCTATAATATTTGTGTTATTTTACATAACCAAATATGGTTTCAAAATTTTATGCGGTTGATATTTTTGTATTGTAATTTATTGGTTTCTTCAGAATTTAAGGCTTACATATTGTTACAAACGATAAAACACAGGTTAGTTAATCGTTTTCCGTACAGTTCTTAGACTTATTATTGTCAAGGATAGTGAAAGACCATGGAATATACCATAATTGAAATTACTATTCAAAAACAAACCTTCAAATAAATATAGATATTATATACTTAGTGTAAGTGATCTTTGATTTGATTAAATATTTTTTCATAAATTTCGCTTTCATTTCATATATATTCTCGACAGCGCGCATAGACAGCTAACCATGACTATTGTCAGTATACTATCGACCTGCCCTCTTCGCCAAGTTGACATTCTACATACGGTAACTTTAAATGTATGGGAATTACATTTTCTAACGCTAAGTCACATGGTGAAAATAAAATATTAGCCAATAATACAGGAGAATAGAGGCGTTAGTGATTATAGAAAGGAAATCGACGTGAAACTATTGTTTCTGGGCTAAAGGTCTAGTTAACATACTTTACTGCTGATCTGACTTTGCTGACTCTCTGAACCGACTCGTTCACTCACAGGAGCGTTAGCAACCAGTGTAATAATTCATCTTAATTCTCTTCTAATTCCAATTTATACCAATTACTGTACCCTAATATAAATAAGGAACTCGATAATAGTATAATTACCTAAACAAATAGTACAAAAAATTAACACAGAGGGTGGCAAATGTAGAGTGAGTATTGACATTAGAAACTACAATTATTTGCCCCAGAGCGATTGTGCTGTATGCCACTCTTCACACGAACGTATTGGAGTGTTAATGTTAAATTTATTGTCAATTGTTATTCGTGGGTGATTTGTTTTTTTTTTCCGACATCCAAAAAATTAAATGTTTTTTGGTTGTACATCTTTTCCTCTGAAGTACAGACAAGACAGTAATACCTTTTCAAATGTTTAAGAGGCCTTTGTCCAGTAGAGGACTGCAATAGGCTGAAGATGATGATTCTGACTAAATAGAAGGGTTGTGAAACTCGTTTCAGGACTAATTTCTCAGTTAAGCGACATCTCAGTTTGAAAATATTTTCAGTTAGTCTATATAAAACCAATGCTTCCGTTACTCTAGCTCCTGGAAGTGATATAAAATGTGTAACTTAACCACACATGATAACGTAGTAATAAGTAAAATAATAATAGACAGCAAGGAAATGTCGAAAAATTAAAATATCTCTATTAATACTTTAAGGATACCAGCATCAACTCTATCTGAAAATCAGTCAAAGAGGTCACCAATGATAATTTCACATTGGATCTTTTGGACAACCCTATATATTTGCGACTACCCCGTAGAACAAAGAGACGCACACGCAGCGCGCGATGGACGCGCCACGTGACCGCCACGCGTCGCAACGTGATGGGCACCGTTAAATTGATGCGATGAACTTCGTGAGATGTTATAAAGACATAGAGTTGATAAGTTGCTAAAATATTTTTCAGCGTTATTTTTTTAGATAATTTTCTATTTAATAATACTTGCTAGGTTCGGTCTGCGGCACACATCTGCCATCATCAAGTCCGTAAGGTATGAACTTCAGCATCCATGAGCTCATTCTGAATTTTTCAATATTTTGGTTTCACACACCTGGGCCAAGTATCAAACAATTTTTATGTTTTTAATTCATGGCCTGCCAAAGTGACTCCACTATATCTGATGGGAAGCATAAAGATAATAATCATCATTGTGAATGAAGACAATGCAATATGGTGACCCACACTATGGTGGCCCAAAACGGTAAGCAATGAAAGGTATTATGGTACTATTAATTGGGTATTAATTATGGTACTATTAATCCAGCGATAATAAGGTTGAAATTTGTTAAAGCTCTAAACTCTATACAACATGGAAAAGCTTCGAGTGATGACCGCTTATATATAGAACTTATTGAATGTGTTATGTGTGATCATCTGTCAAATGAGATCTACTAGTTAATTTAGAAGATGTATAAA
Organism: Hypercompe scribonia; assembly: GCA_949316085.1. NCBI lineage: Eukaryota > Metazoa > Arthropoda > Insecta > Lepidoptera > Erebidae > Hypercompe > Hypercompe scribonia. The sequence goes on from OX438989.1 coordinate 13,869,753, forward strand.
GCCGGAACCGTACCATAAGATTTTTAGATAACTAGAACAGTTATCCTAGTGAATATGCACAACACTCTTAAACGTGAAGAGCACAGGACTCTTAGCTTAGTTTTTTTCATATAGAAAGCCCCTTAGAGCCTGATCAATATGGTTTTAGACAAAACAAGAGTACAAGAGAAGCTATAGTACCTTTAATTGTAGACAGACATATGGATTTAAGCCTTCCAACATTAATGGCCTTTCCCGTTCTAAAGAAGCTATCGGGTCTTATCAAGTGGCCTACCATTTTACCTCTTCTGTTGTCAATAACATTTTATAATTAATATTAATAGGACTTCCTCATTTCGTTGCCTGGTTCTTTTCTCTATCCTACTGATGTTCACCATTTACTTCCAGCACCACATTTCAAATCCTACCAATCCGTCTCTTGATTAAGGAACTTTTAGAAATAATTATTCTATCTATGATTCGTTTCCTAAGTAAAAAGTGTCTCTTTAAAGATTCTGAGTTACATATATAACATAATATAGTAGTCATAACTAAAAACAATCGATAATGATGTTTGGAAAAAGATAGAAGCCTACTCCGTATGTTTTTTGTTCGTTCCTGCATCTTCCATTTACGTACGTTTGATTCAACGCTGATTTTTGTCAAAGCCATCGTAAAACACTACCCGTCTCCCGATTGTTTTTATACAATTTAGTGAACACACTTTATTCACTCATTTAGACATGGTGTGTGCCATTATTTGGTTTGATTTGCGACTGACAGACTTTGTTATTTTTTTATTTATATGTAATGTTTTGTTGTGATATCTGTGCGTGTCAAAGTTTTGATTGTCTGTCAAATTCTTCATTGTCATGTCGAGGATTTTGATGCGATGTCATGACTCCGTGAGAATGTTTTTTGATGTTTGTTTCTGTGGTGTTAAATTGATATGGGATACTAAACACATGCGAGGAGAGTGACGATTTATTATTTAATCTCTTTTTATTCCTATTACAACACTATATTATGTCACTACACAATTGTTTTACGTACACTTTTAATCGTTTCACGTTCAATAAGCACAGTGGATATCACTTAAACATATGATTACATAAGTGTTATAAGACATGTCTATAAATGACTGTTTTTAAGAATTTATAACCTTTTTCCAATGTACATTGTGGCTAACTGTATATGTTATATTAAAATAAACTTCAATCGATAATTTTAATATTACAAACTAGGCAATTTCCCTGAAGCTTCATAAAATATAACTACAAAGAGTAAAGAGTTCACTTGAGTTGTCTCTTTCATAACTCTCCGTCATTCATTTTTCAAAACAATTGTCTCATAATTTTCCTCTCAAAGCTTTCCACTCATTCTTGCACGCGATTGCCATCGCTCATACGCTAAAATTCATTAAACTCAACACGCTTGGTCTGCTGTAAAGTCACCCCTGCATTCAATAATTACATACGTTTTAACCGATAGCCACCCTCTATATTTGAATATGGGTTTATTTCAATTGACTTAACTAGAATATGCTTATATATCAGAACAGATTAATCAATTTTAGTCTTAGTGCAATTCAAATATGGATGAATTTTGTTTGGTTTTCTGATGTTGATAAAGGTGGTATTGAATGGATTTGAGTGGAATATTAATACAATTTTTGTTCTTATAAAATGTAACTCTATTTGTAGTATTGTCACCGCCACTTAAAAGGCCACATGTCACCTCGAGGGCTATCCACAGTTATTGTGTTGCAATTTTTTTTTACTGAATATAATAAAATAGCAAAGGACCTTATTTTATCGTAAAACAAAACACTAATTTAAAATAGCGAGGTAATTAGCATGATTCAATTATTAATTATCCCAACATGCATTTACTGTACCCTTTTTTATTTTTTTTATAATTTTTTAATTATTTATCGATTATCAGTGGCAGTCACTGCTTAAGTTTACCTGCTTTTAATTAAAGTAGTTAAAACATTTCACTTATACTTCTATTTATTAAGTAAGTAGTAATATAATTAACTAAAAATTATCTAACAATCAATTTCACGCTTGACCATTACTAACGATCAAAACAATCCCTAATCGTAACTCAGACCAAATAAAACTTCAATCGGACTTTTAATAGCTTTAAAATTGCGCAGTGACGGGCAAACGCTCACAGCATTTGTTTAATGGACACCGGGCAAACCGCGAAATGCCCGGACACGGAACAAAACTTAAAATAATTGGTCCGCAATACGCTTCAGCAACCAACACCCAAATCTGTACTAGGATATAATGAGTTTGATACTTTTAATTAGAAATGTTTATATAGTGTACTTCTTCCCTAATAAAATTGAACTTCCTTGATTTGGTTATGGATTTAGATTTAATCTGAACTTTCTTAAAAAATAATCAGTGATAGGATTAAATTAAAAATTAAAAATTGTATCAAACGCGAACACACACGACACATTGCATACATGATTCAATATTTATTGAAATCTAAATGATAACCTAGTCTTGAAAGTAATCTAGTATTTAGATAATGTATAGACAAATTTGGTAAACATATACCTAGTCTTGCCATAAATATTGTAATAAAGAAAAAAGAAAATTGTTAACTGCAAATAACATTTATTACTTTTACAGTGTGTCAGTTTAATACATAAATATAAAACAATTAAAAATATAAAAAGCTTATTCGAAGTGGTCTCCATTGGCTGCAATACAGTCCTTTAAACGATGAGGCCAGTTATCAATAGAAGCACGCACTCTTTCCATGGGAAAATTCTTCACTGCCAATCGTATAGATTGTTTTAGGGACTCCAAATTATCATGGCGTTTAGAGCAAGCTGTACTCTCTAAAACTGACCACAAATCATAATCCAGCGGATTAAGATCGGGACTAGACGACGGCCAGTCTTCAGCTCTGATGAAGTCCGAAACGTTCGATTCCAACCAAGACTGCGTGGACCGAGCTTTATGACCCGGCGCCGAGTCTTGCTGGAAGGACCATACTTGGTTATTGAACATGGTGATGTTAAGGGGCTTAACTACCTTCTCAAGAATGGTATCTTGATACACTTGTGCCGATGTTTTGATACCTTTTTCACAAAAATATGGCTCAGTCACTCCTTCATAGCTAACACCCCACCAAACCATCACTGAAGTCGGATAATGTCCACGTTGCACTCTGTCGACTAATTGGGAAGCTTCCTTAGAGCTTTGAGCATAAATACGGTCATTTTGTTTGTTAAAATGTTGCTCAATTGTAAAAATTTTCTCATCCGTAAACAAAATTTTTCTGTGACCTCCCTTTGCGTACCGCTTCAGTAGTTGTTTCGATTTTACCACCCTATTCTTCTTTAAATTATCAGTTAAGAAATGGCCAGTGCGTCTCTTATAGGCTGCAAGTCCTAAGTCATCTTTTAAAATACGCGACATGGTTCTAGGTGCTATCTTCATTTCCCGAGATAAAATCTTTTGCTTTCGGACAGGATTTCTTCGAATTCTTTCCCTTACTGCTTTGACCACCTTTTTCGTACGAACACTACGTGGACGGCCAGATCTTTTTCTGTCACAAACAGAGGAGGTCTCATTGTACCTATTAATAGCCCGGTACACAAACATTTTACTAATACCAAGTGTATGGAGAGTTTTAAAAATTGCATTTGGCTCCATACCTACTTTGTGTAATGCTATCACAGCGATTCGGTTCTCTTTATCACCCCACACCATTTTAATATCGCAAAATATTTTACAATGTATTGGCGCCAAAATGAGAAAACACAATGAACAATCGTATAAAAATGACAGATTCGAAATTCAAATGTAATATTTTTTTATAATTAAGTGTAACAGTATTTATGGCCAGACTAAGTATATAGATTAAACTATTTGAAACGTAGCTTCAAGTGTATAATTTTATTTTTTACCCAAAGATTTTGCAATACCTATTAAAAATATATTTGGTACAAGAAGTATTTTATTAGTCTAGTCTTTAGAACGGCGGGATGCTAAATATTTATGCTAGCAATATTTGTTTGTAAAAGTATCAAGACTACGTCATGCACTAGAAATCCATGAAAGAGTTATACAGTCCGCGTCGGTGACTAAACGCGTAAGTCATTAACTAATACAAATAAATTAGATTTACGGCAAAAAATGGCGGATCAGTGCCGAGAACGGTAAAACTTCCCAGGGGACGGTAATATAGCTTGTATTATATACAGGCTGTTGTTTAAATAGGATTTTTTAAGATCCAGATATTGTATTCAATGATTGAATATACGAGTATTTAGACCTGTAGTTTTATAAATAATGATGTCGATTTACAGTAATCATTCAATCACCATCGCTAAATATTCATGCTTACTGTAAGGGTGGATTCACATCGGTATTCTACAGCTTGCAAATACTTCACCGCAGGTTTTGAATAGAGATAATTAGAATTTGCACATGATATTTTGTTATTAATAAGAATGTTCGAACCTGTTGATTAGCTACCTGTGTTCCTTCCATTGATTACCTTTTTTTTCTTTCATATAACTTCTTCTCATCTTATTAATTAGAAATTGTCCACTTGAGGACAGTAAGTTTATGCTGATTACTGTGGAAGAACCAAATCATATTTCTGAAAATGTGGGTCTTTAATTATATTTACGTACTAGAATAAGTGTTAGTGTGTTAGCAATTTGTAAATTTAGATTTTTTATAAATGTAGAGTAAAAATAAATAAAGATAGTGGGACTTGTTCGCGATAAAATTACCCGTGACTACAAGCGATATAAAACATTCGAAACGTCCAAAAATAGAAGATATCGTAATCTTTTCAATAATTTTAAAAATATATGGAATGTATAGTACTCACAGAGATCTCTTTCTCTAAATTTAAAAGCCAAGCCCTGGTTAGTAAAGCAATCGCCACTCTTTATATGCGATCTTTTTGACCTCCTGATAAGTCACAACTCCCACTTTCTCCTTCACTTGCTGCATGTATGCTAATCTTACCTTCTGTGTTTCTTTCCAGTATTGATCTGAAATATTACATGTAATACTCGTATATAACATGGGCTTAGAAAATATATTTAGAAAACCATAAATTATGCTGTTTTCTACGAGTAACTTAACACTTTTTACAACATAATTTTTACATTCGATACAGTAAATTAAAAAAATAAATACATAATACTAAATACTATTTGTTCTACGAAACATTTATGAAATAATATTATAACACGAAACATTTCCAGCAAACATGTTCACGAAACTTTTGTTTCGTACATTATCCAATTTATTTAATTCGAGAAAACCTCACTAAAATGAACGGCAAAGCGAAATAAACTGGCGTTTAATTAACTTGTTGCTACGAAGTTTCAGAAAACATGTCTGTCTGTTTGTGTTTGAATGTAACATGAGAATATGTTCGAAAACATGAACAATGCTGAAAATTGTTCTATTTTGCTATGCTCAGTTTGTATTTACGCTCATTAAACTGAAATAGAGAAAATGGGTGGCTTGCATTCTGGCAGGCTCTTAAAGATAAAATTTTCGTAAAGCACCTAATTCAGTTTTAAGAGTGTTGAGAATGTTGTTAAAGAAGAGCTTTCAAGAAATCAAATAGAGATTGGGAATACATTAAAGGATGCAAATAGAATATTATTTCATAGCAAACAAGAGGCGGCATTGGAAAGCTCGAATAGCCTAACGTAATAAGTTTGAGTCTTAATCTTAAAAAGAATTGTTACAGTAACAGCAACCTTGAAAAAATCCTGCACTATAAATACGAACCTCCATGTGTGTAAGATATTATTTTTTATAATGCAATAACAACGAACCTTGAGGGAGGCTTATATCCAGCAGTGGACGTCTTTTGATTGAGATGATGACGTCACGGGAAGCTGCTGGATGGATGAATAAAAACGAAAACCTTTTTAAGAGCTATAACTAATTTTCTACTATGTTTAATATGGCTTATACATTTTTTTTATAACACTATTACATAAAGAAGAATAAAATCAAACATCATGTATAAGCTCAGAGTGACACAGGACCAAACTTTTCCACAATCTAATTACAGTAAGTGGTTTCCTATCTGCTCTGTGCAATAAAAGGCTCTGTTGTGCACTGAAAGATACAAATTAATTCTTTGATAACCTCCATACTACTTCCAATTGTGAATATTTTTGTAAGTAAATTTCTTCAATTATAATTGAAGAATTTTAATTACTATAATCCAATTTCTTCAATTATAACTGAAGAATTTTAATTACTGCCTCGGTTTTGCAGGGTTATTGAATGTGAATGCTGTGCTTGAAGTCTCAGATTCGTTGTCCGGATTAGACGAAATCTTTGTACGATCTGTAAAAATTAGTTTTGCAGTTTTTTTCAATGTTACTATGTATGTAGTTACCAAAAAAAGTATATACATATTTATATCAATTGTCAAGTATCTGTAGTAATTTGTAGTACAAGCTCCGTTTAGTTTGGAACTTTGGCGTTGCGTGTTAGATGTCCAAAATATTATGAGATTATAATTCAACTGCCTCGGTGGTGCAATGGTAGCGAATGCAGCCGATCGGATCAAATACTCGTATATGTATGATTAGCAAATATTTTTTTCAGAGTTAGAGCGTTTTCTATACATAATTTGTACAGTATTTACACAAAAAATGAAAATATTCTTTCAGTCAATCTAACTATCACAGTATAAGCTCTGCTTAGCTTGGAGCTAGATGGTGTCGTATGATATATTTGTTTATTTATAACTTGTAGAGCATTCTCCTTAGACCTTGACAAGTGTTTAGAGTTTCTTTTGAAATATCTATATCAGTCTGTACTATGGAAGCCTCACTGCTGATAAACATGCTTACATATTTGAAATACATACATGTTATAGATATATATTACACACAGACACAGAACGAATGATCGACTTAAACCTATAACCTGGTTGGTCAGAATCAGTTATCACTACACTTATAAGCCTGTTATATAAAAAAAAGTAATCAAAATCTTGAAACTGAAAACATTTTTGTTCGTTAGGATTACACTGATCAAAAATTACTCAAACAATAAATAACTCGGATTAGTAAGTGTATTAAAAAAATAACTATTTTATTAGCTATATCAGCACATTCCCATACAAAATTAATTTACAGGCAACTAATTCTTTAAATAATTGAATTCTGAGATGTACCTAAATTAGTAACACTAGTAATGTTAGAAAAAAAGTTTTGTTTAATAAATCTAGTGATAATATTAAATGAAGATCCACCTTAAGTGAATGGTTTAATGATATACCAGTATTCGTACATTTAATTAAATGAAGACTGCATATGCACGATATCGCGTGACGTAGACATGCACAAATGTCGATATAATGAACCAGTATTACACTGTACCCGTAATTGTATGGGGATGCAATGCTATATTCTCGATAATTATATTGCACTAATTAATTTTCTGCAGCTATTTAAATATCGTGTATGTGTAGTTTGCAGTATGCGCAAAGTGCCTGAAAAACGAGCCTTTTGATGGAAAAAAGTTTATGCATAAAAGAGATTAGATAAAGTGTTGTGGACATGCGATACGAACGAATGAACAAATGTGTGTTAGAAATTAAAGCCAACAGACTGTACATGGACTTTGTAAATTTCTTCTACTGTCTACATGTATTTTTGTATTTAAAAACAATATTTTTCTTATATTCGTAGTAACAAGACAATTACCTAATTTAATTAAAGAGTAACACAGATGACACTCGACGTCACTAAAGCATCTGTCACAATGACATTTGTCACGTGATCAAAATTAATACAGGGCCCTATTAAGTGAATTAGCTGTCCAGAGGTGCAATTATTAAATTAAAAATGTATTTGTGTAAAGAGGTCTATGATGAATTTTAAATTGTCCTCAGTTTATATGATTGTTTGATGTAATTTGTATAACTGTTTGATGTTTATCGTGTTTTTATTGTTTTTGATGAGATAAATAAAAATATCTAATTATATATGTTTATGTCAGATTAATGAGTAATAGTTTGCTAATGTTCTTGGATTTTTAAACGTTTTGTGAAATTAGGGGAAGTCACAATCGTGACTGCAAGATCAGTCGTGGAGATTGCAATCTAAGAGCAGATAAGAACTTAAACATATAAATTTACGTAAAGGATTTTCATTTTTTCATCATTTACGTAAAGGAAAAACTATTTATATATATACAATCTCTTGTAAATTAGAAAAGAGATCATACGTATAATGTTAAAAGTTCAAAGCGTTGCTTTTGCAAGTAGAACAACAGGACAGATCTTTTGCATATCTTATTTTACTTTAATATCCTTTTTTCGAAGAGAAAGAAGAGAAAGGCGAAATTCAACAGTTAGGCTTTCTTGAAACGATTTCCAATATAATTTGTTAATCAAGTTTAAAAATAATTTTCTAATTTTATATATACATGTGGAGGAGATGCAATTTTGATTTAAGCTAGCTGTTAGCTTGTTTTTTTGTTTAAGAACTGTAACTTGTTTTACTGTGTATTTATCCTTCACTGTCTATTGTCTAATTTAACAAAATCTGGCTATTCACTATCCGGCACGTAGAACAAACGCAATTAGACAGTTGTAGAGGATGAACAAACAAATAGACAACGGATAGATATTATCTCTCGCAGTGTTGTCGTGACAAACACGACGTGATCGGGGTAAAAGTTTAGTGAGATAATATTTTTTCAGCATAGTGTCTTTGGAGGTTATTGGACTTCGTGATACAATTATTTTTGTTCAGAATAGTTGTGACTTTAGATATAAGACATCTAATTAAGGTCTTGCTCGATTTCGATAGACCAGGTGGAGAGACTATTTCTGAAGATGGTGGGGAGATTTTGGATTCTTAGTAAGTAGTAGAGCCACGCTGATTTCAGCACGAACGGACCGGCTCGGCTGGGGTTTTATTACCACCTCATGGAAGATCGTCTTTCGTTGGTAAGTGCGAGACCGGAGGCCCTGGTAACAGTTATAGAGTGTTCTGCCACGATGTCTGTCATGCTTTTTCGGTTCACAAGCGGGACGTAAAAACCATCTCACCAGTCGGCCTTAGTATAGGTCACCACACTGCCTTCTCTGCATTTACAATAAGTATTGTGACTACAACTCTTGAATTTTATTCATACTTTCCAACAGGCTTTGGTAGACCTTTAAAAAAAAGTAAATTTCACAAGTAATCGTGCGTCGTAATTGAGTTGATTTATTATAAATGGATACTTATTTCGATACTATGAAATTAAATTTATTAAATGACATTATTGCTCGCTTCGATTTTGTAATTGGTGTCATAATTATTTATATATAGCATGTAGAATATAAAAAAAATAATAATAATGCGAAAAACCGAAAATGGATCTAAGTTGCGTACAATTGGATAGGCTTATTTCCAGTAGAGTGTGGAGTAACTTGCGATAAGCTGATGATGACAATATTCAAATTATTTTTTCATGTTTTAACTATCTTATTGCATCAGACGTTACAACAGAAGGCAGTCATGATAATCCATAGTAGATGAAATATTCCTATAGTTGGTTATAAGAAATTGTGCTGTATGATGAACTGGTAAGTGATGAGACAGCCAATTTCTTCCGTTCTTCCCTGGACCCCTTATACCGACGTTACGTCGAGTCTCTTCATTTATTTGCGGCTAGTCCTTCTGTCTTGAGTTGACGATACTGGCAACTGGGCTTGTCGGAGGTCTCCTTCTATATTTGACCACCAGGTCTATGTGCTCTTTCGACTTCTGGCAGGTGTAGTGTGATCTACACTACATGATGTATACGTTTCGGATTTTATCGACCGCCAATTTAATAAACAAATTTAAAATAGTAAGTATTACGTAGTACGTATAGTATGTCCTTGTTTACAATAAAAAGTTATTTTAATATTACAATATTGTTTACATTAAATAAATATTCAATGATTCAAGAAACATTTTTTATGATTTCACTAAATTTCAAAGTGCTAAATACAGTTTTCTTTATTTAGTTTACATTAATAAAGTAAATTATTAATCCACTTTTTCTACAAATAAGTGTTCATATTACTGCTCATTTTTTCTTTACAAAGCGTGAACCTGTCAGAGAGTGACATTATAAACGCCTGTATTCCATTTCAACAGTTCAACAATTACACAAAAAAAGTCCCCACTTATCAATTAATTTAGCACATATCAAAGTAACAGCTAATATAACAGATGTTCGGACGTTTCTGAACGAAAATTAATCCTGGTGTGGAAAGAACAGTAATCCCTCTCGAACAATCACTTGTCACTAGAAACCACTCATGCGCATTCAAGTAGCAGAATCGTTTTGTTTGCAGTAAAGTGCTTTTTTCGCTGGAAGATCAGAAATTATAAAGAGAATAGAAAAAGTGTTTAACTATGAGGTAATATGATGAAAAACAAAAATTTACAACGTTTAAAAATTTAATGAAAGTTCTACTTTAGTCCACATAAGAAATATAATGAATTAATCTAATTGTGTAAATGTTCGAGGATATGACTATACTGTATTGAACCAGTATACAATACAGTAAAGTCAGACTTATATACAAAATAATTCAGTTGGCAGTACAGTTATTGTCAGATTGAACTATTAGAGACGGTCAGTATGTTAAATAATAAACACATTACTTTGTAGATAAAGTGTTCATATAAGAATCAGGCAGAACTACGATAATCATTATTAACTACTTGTTGTTAGTAGTTTCATATACTTCAGTTTTGCTATTACTAAATAATTTTTAAATAACTGAACAATTTCTAACTATAGTTAGCTTCTAATACGAAAAAAACCAAAGCGTTTAAAGCGCTTTAAAGTCAAACTTAAATAACCCAAAATGGTGAAGCAATAAACGATATTTTCGCTCCAAAACATTTTGACAAAAGGTGTCAGATTGACACTTGCGTTAGTGGCAAGTGTAAAAATTGTCGTTCACTGAATAGGGTGGTTTTACAATTTGTATCAAGATATCATTTTGGTTTTACATCAATTGAAATTCGGAGTTAAAGGGAAGATGATTATATAGCGTCAGCAACGGATGTGCGACTTTTGTTAGTAAATATTTATATTAAGTTTGTTTTTTTTAAGACCATTAAGAATGACATTTTAGAAATTGTGATAAGATAGCTAAAAAGTGGTCCTTGTAAATGTAATAGTAGTTTGAACACTGGGTTAGCTACAAAATCATACGTACATCTCACGATCGTATTGATCGACTAAGGCTGGTAACTAATATATGAATAAATTCAACAAAATATGTAAGTATAAGATAGTAACCTTGAGATTAGCTTGATCAGTTCCAACATGCAAGCAGTCACACCTTTCTATTGTGGAGGACGGGTATCATATCCCTCCAACACAAACTGAGGATACTCTGACCAGGTGAGGTGATCGTGTCAGGCGGGCCATAGGGTAACGGTTCATCAGGAGAAGTTGTATATACGCGAATCAGTGCGAGAATTTCTATGTCACGATACAGGATTTGTAGTTAATCCGTAGTTCGGTGAGTCTTCGGTAGATTGCGCTGTAGTATACCTTGTGCATGCCTTATATGTGGCAATCGTCACTATTTTTATATATCAATAGCTATTTAAATATAAAAACTGTATACATAAACAAATAATATGAAATTCATAAAAAAAATACCTCTGAAGAATGTTATTACCTGCTTGCTACTTAATAAAATCTTCAGCAACCCTAACAAGTCCTAGGGAAATTTAAAATATATGTAGGGGAGCCGAGAATTCGTTAACATTTGAATTTAACATCTCGCGCAAACATGTTACGGAAGTTCTTGGAGCCGATGCTACTGGATTTTGTTGGCCGCAATCGTAACACATGGTTTCAACAAGATGGAGCCACTTGTCACATATTCAATGAATCCCCAGCGGTGATCAAAGACATGTTTTCGGAAAAGCTGATTTTCAGACGAGGCGACATTCCATGGCCACCCAGAAGTCCAGATCTCTCCACAGTAGATTTCTTTTTATAAGGTTATTTGAAGAATCGTGTCTACATCAATAAGCTAAATACACAACGTCAACTAAAAGAAATAAATCAGCGAAGAGATGTCGGCGATCTCGCGGTGTCTTTGCCTTTGTCATTTAGACGTTGTATGTAATTTTATAAAACAAATACCAACTAATTAGCTTTCTTGTAAATAAACAATTTTTACAACACTTCAAATTGTTTTTTAAATGATTTTTTTTAAATGTTAACTAATTCGTGGCTCACTCACAATGACAAACATTACCGGTGTTCTTATTTAGCCGTGCAAACAATTGATTGCAACTACGAAGTTTTATTCGCTTTGTTGTCGTAGCTTTACATATTATTACTGGAAGGGCCAAAGAAAAGATAAGTTTTGTGACTGCTCCGAAAATATACTTTTATCAAATAAACCATCTCTATGTTACAAAATATATGTTATATTGAAACACACAAACGATGAAGATGACAAGAAAACGATTGTGGAGGGACGAGTGTCATATCCCTCCGACACAAAGGGAAGATCCTCCGACCAGGCGAGGTAATCATGCCTGGCGGGCCACGGCCCAACGGTTGACGTTGGGATGTTAAATATATGCTAATTGCCACGTGAATCTCTATACCGCGATACAGGATTAGTAGTTGCATTGTAATTCATTACATTCATACGTTTCGTTCATACTTCGTAGTTCGATGTATCTTCGCTAGATGGTGCTGTTGTATATTTTTCTATGTGCTATAATGTGGAAGTCGCTACAATGGTGTAATGGTTAACTAATATACCTTACCATGCCATGGGAATCTAACAACTAACGCAAGACAGGCATCCTCAAGTTAACTGGAAGCGATCTCGACTGAGATTATGAGTCACCTGGGTGATGTATGCCGTAAACCGTTATAATCACAGAATTGTTATTTGAAACAGAATCGACAACAACTTTTTCTCTAAGTATCAAATAGTACATTAACACGATAACAATTAAAACTTTCGTTTACCACATTGTCGTGATATTTAACGAGAATAAAAATCTTATAAGAACTTTAATCAGTAAAATGTTAGAGAAAGTCTTAATAAAAGTAACAGACCTGCGTTTTGTATGATTTTTATTGGCTTTTGCAACGATCAAAGCAAACTGAACATCAATGTTTTTACATTTTACAATTGATACTTCTTCAATTAAGTCCAATTGGAATTATTTCTTTGAGTAATATAGTAACTTACATTGGTTTAAAGTTACTTTCTTTAGACTTTCTACAATAACTTACATAATACTGGTTATATACATAAAGAATATCCAATTAATCTCCGAAGAAACAACTTTTGGCGTCAGTCTAAAATACCGTTGAAAACTTCATACATATCAAAGCTACTAAGGCAAATTTTGTTAAAGTAGCCGATGGATGCATGATGTTACAATTTCGACAAATATTTTGACGACTTACAAGTTTAAGACGTATTTACCTACAAACACCTCTCCTCTCTCTAACTATTCTGATCTATGCTTCCAAAGGAAGGAACTTATAATTGAATTTCTGTTAACTGCACCCCGTTGACTGTTAAGTCTGGTCATAACTTGATCGCTCTATACGAATCCTTTGTCCAGCAACATTGTATTAGATTATTTCTATTGCTGCTTAAACTGTTATGTGTGTTGGTTATGGACTTATAAGAATAGCTTCTACCTATTATTCTTAATAGTATTTTTAATATACCAACTCAAAGAGAATAAGCAAAGCCAAGGCTAGGTAGTAGTTTTTTTAAAATGTGTTTAATAGAGAAACTCAGTAATAAATGTCGTAACAAAGTTCATGAGAATTAATTTTCCTTTCAACGACGTTAAATGAAATATTATGAGATTTAGAGATAGGGTATACTAATAATTAATGACATTTTCCAAACAGTATACTTTCCATCTGTATACATTAGAATTTTTACTCAAGTGTGTATTGCGAGAGTGTATAATAATGATCGAATAATGTTAGATGTGATTGTCTATAATTGGATGAGTTCAAAAGAGGTGAGGTTAGATAGGTGTAGCGTTTGTTAGTGATCCGAAGTAAACAAAAAAAAATAGTTTCATACCAAACGGGTGTTGTTTAGCAACGTGGTAGTGTGTTATAACTTTAGTTGTAGGGGTCGGGTTTACTACTACTTTTTTTCAAAATCAATAATATAAGTTGTCATTTTAATAAATAGTTATAAAACTCATAGAGTGGAGTAATCAAAAAACTACATTGTATATTTTTCTAATGTAAAAATCAGAATTCGAAATTCTTTTCTCTTTCATACCAAAAACGTTCGTTTTCGTTACTCCACTTCCCATATTGATAAAAAGAAAATACCAATCACAAACTAATACAATAAATCACAGAGTTAAACTATATGAATCACGGATTATCTCAATAAAAATAATAGCGTTACGTTTTGAGAATACAGGAAATAAATATACGAATCTTATCGGCTCCATGCCTTCTTTGTTTTAGGATTCCATTTTTTATGCTTTGCCAATGATAAGTTGTGGATTTATTTATGTTTCTGTGGAGAGGTTAAGAAGTTAGTATAGATAATGTTTATTTTACTTCTTCTGTAGCCTTTTTACAACATCCGGAATAGTTTTATTAATTATAGAAATTATTAAAATTAACAGAGCGAGAAGTAACAGCTACGGTTGAGTAGTCATTATAATAATAATAAATTACAGATAGCTGTAATGCTACTGTGTATTACTCGTAGTAAAAAAGATTACCCTTAGATCTAAGAGATACTTTCATTTAGTTCATTCATGTAATAGACTCAAACATGGTGTAGATATCAAGTTGACTGTGGTTACCACCCAAGTATATAGATTATGATTGTCTTTTGAGATTCAATTACTTTCAATCAATGCGCTAAGCCTTGATCCAGTGTAATGGATCACCATGCCCCTGTCTATTTAAACATTTATGTCTATTTTACTTTAAGAGCCTGTCAAAGCGACTCTACTCTGCCTGACAGAAAGTATGAATAGAATCCAAGAATGATAGTCACCACACTCATTGTGAATGCAAACAATTCAATATGGTAACCCATACTATGGTGGACTGTTGATAAGTTGTTTCATGCCCCGTTCGGAGATGTAAAAGGTATAACAGTCATCGTGGCAGTGTAAGGTTTCGCACGATAACTGTCACCCATGCATGAATAGACCTCTGGTCTCATACTCACCAACAAAAGACGACAGCATGAATACTGTCGCTTTAAGTTAATCTTCTGTGAGAGAATAGTTCTGCCCTGATCGAGCCGGCCATCTCCTGCTGAAATCAGCGTGGTTCTACTAATTACATAGAATTGTCTATAATATAAATTAAGTACTTCATCATTATTATCATCATCAACAGCCTTTACTGTCCACTGCTGGACATAGGCCTCTCCTTAGCAAGGAGGTTTTGGCCTACTATACCACGCTGGCCAGACTCATTGGAATAGGGTTTGTTCCAAGTTTTCCTTCTCTTTGTAATGAAGTTGTCTTGCATACTTTGTTCCCTTAGTCGCCTTTTACGACACCCACGGAATGAATACCACCCCTAGTAGCACTATGTATTTTTAATCCGTCACTACACGGACTAAATAATAAAAATATATTGAATACTTAAATTGTGCTAAACAAATTCATAATAGAAGTAGTTGTTTTTGTACCCTTAGGGATTCTTAAACAGAAAAAGAATATTTTATTAAAAACATCTTAAGTACATCAATCATACTACATGTGTTTCATAGGTACCTACTGACGTTTACTGTCAGGTGAGCTATGTGCTTTCTTCTTTGTAAATTCGAATCCAGATTCAGACGTGATAGTTTTCTTTAATCTTATTATATATTGTTACATAGTATATGTGACTTACAAATAATTTTCAAAATATAAGTACAGTGATCAAATGAATTCTTAAAAGTTTTACATGGACAACGTATCTAGTGCCACAAAAGTTCCATTAAGTTTACGTTACGTTAATACTGGTGATAAAACTTAGCAGTTTTTTTTTTTAAATGAATGCTTCGTAATAAATTCTTAAAGAAGATTAAAGACCGAATAAAGGTGTAGATATGGGACAATGGTAGTAAATGCTAGTGAAACTTTGCAGGAAGACAAGTCACCTATGTAAATTATATCAGTTTTAGTTGGTAGAGCTATAAATCACTCTGACATATGATTTAGTCGGTGTAGATACAAAGTTATCGGAACTGCTCCTATGTCCAGGTATGACATAAATCATCGCATCAGCTCTGCGGCTTAGATCAATATGCAAATACCCGAATATGGGGTGTTGAGGTATTAACGTGATAGAGATATCGCAATTTACTTTGATTAGTTTATGGATGATTAACGGGTCTTGTACATTAACCCTCATTACTATATACATTTTCATGCCTATTTACCTGGGCTTTTAAGAGATGAATTACTGCCTTATTCATTTCTTAAAATCCCATTAGTTTATCCCATTCCATTAATTTTAAAATCCAATTACTACTCTACATAACATTAAATAAATGAATTAAGAAGTTGACCTATATAAGAGTCGATGATGGACTTATCTCAGTCTACGTTTTATTCCTTGTTGTATCTATTACCACATACACCTGCTTTAATAGTCAAATTTATACATTTTTGAAGGCCTGCCAACTAGGCTGCTAGCCATACAGTAACCAAACCAAAATAAATATATAATATATAATAAAACTAACGACAATGTTACATGTTGCATCAGCATCGTAAGATCATGACGCATATGTCATGAATCACTGTTACTTAATCACTTTTATGTTAGTATATTTGAAAAATATATTAATGTCCAGAATTTTATAGAAGTGATTAAACTGCGCTCGTTTCTTAGAAAATGAGATATTATCCCAAAAGTATACGCAATAGTACTTTCAGATCAAATGTTCGAACTCACGTGCGCTAAAAAATTCAACAAATCTTCTGTTATGTCTAACAACTGCCTCGGTGGCGCAGCGGTAGCGAAGGCGACTGCTGTACTTAAGGTCTCGGGATCGATTCCCGGGTCATACCAAATGTTTGTATGATCTGCAAATATTTGTTTTGAAGTTTGGATGTTTTGTGTGTATAATATGTATGTATTTCGAAAAAAAAAGTATATAAGTATTCTATCTGTCAGTCTAGTTGTCATAGCACAAGCTCTGTTTAGTTTGAAACTAGATGTCGTTGTGTGTCAAATGTCCGAAATATTGATTTATTTATTTAATTATTTGATATATTCCAACAAACAGCTCTTACATACTTCCTGCTACATACGTATCCTGACAAACTGCACCTAATAACCACGACAAAATCTTCACAACACAATAAAGAATGCATCCGTGACAGCTACCCTCACGAGGTATTTCAATTAGATATATTTGTCTTGCAATCCGACAGTGCGACGTACTGAGTTTAATTAAATCGGTAAATATCGTCAAATATTTTAGTGGTTTACGTAACAGAACAAGAAATAAATGTATTAAAGTACCTGCTAATATAAAAGTAATTGTCTTATATCTTCTATACTTATAAAAAAAGAAACTGGTTTACTAATTAGTAAATCGATGAATACGCAGCTCAATCATCTGGATCCATCAATGGAATTTTGAATAAATGTCCTTTAGGTAACGTAGGTGTACACTAAAATAGGCATTTTGGAGTTCTATCCCTAAGGGTGAGAATATGAGGGTTGGCAATTTTAATGAAACTTCGTTAGTTTCGGTAGTAGCGGAAACAACCGACTAAAAACAAAAACTAGTTCTAACAAAATTAGTTTTTATATGAAATGTTAAAGGCACAATTCATCTGTGAAACAAATTATCGCACTTCTTATTTCCAGGACTATAAGACCTTCATACCTTCAAAAAAGTCGACTCCTGCCTCAAAGACTGATATGCGCTTGACACTTTTCAATCGTAGATATATGGATATAGTTTTAAAAAAATGATAATAATTGCATCCATTTCCTATCCTTTATTATTGCCAACATTATTTGGGGTCGCCTACTACTTCAAGTGGTTTTACCTGAATGTTAGTACCACCACGGTACCATTTACCACGAAGCGACTGGCATCAGACCTCCGCAACAACTGAGATGGCTTAACGTACTCTGAGAGGCATCGGCGTGAAAGCCCCCAGAACTTGTGTCCTACCAAGAGTTCTATCTTCCTGTCAAGTCTTCTAAGAAAAACACGACTCTTTTGACCCGACCTTTGAATCAAACCCGAGATGTAGAGAACCCCGAGAAAATTGATGTAGAGTCGTGTACGTTAATCGCTAGACTAACAAGGCAGTTTTCATTTTGTATACAAAATAGTAGTAATACACATTTACTATTAAAATAATAACTAATTCTCACATTATTCTTTTTATATAACGTCTTATCATTCATCATACATGACTACGAAAATAAATACTAAACCGCTATTTAAATTGATACTCCTAAATTGACTTAAATTATACCACCACAATCATACCTTAGCTTAAAAAAAAAACCAATACAACACATGCTTATAACCGCACTAAGGTGACTCATCGAAGCTCTAACCGTTAGTGATGCGACACGCCTTATTAAATATTCATAATCGGTTTTTCTGTTTTGCAGACTAATAAACTGCGGTAAACGGTACGTAATTAATACAGGGAGTGTTTTTTTTCACCCATGTTATTTCTAGTAAATAATAGCTTATTTGGAGTTGAGACTACACATTTGGAGTTGTACTGTAACAGGGTTTGTAAGCAGTTGAGTAATCCAGTGGGGTTTAAAGGGATAGCTAGATGTCGCCTGGTGGTTGAAATTCGATTATGACCATATAACATGAACTGTCATTGAGTAGACATATTTTATATTTTTTGTATATTTAAAAAATCTAGATTTTATTTTTCTACATCTCTGCATAATTCGTTTAAATATATCAAATAGTGTTCATCTATGATGTACATTATTTATTTAAAAATAGGTAAATGAATTTCCTTGGCGTGTTAATATTTTCAAATAGCGCCAGGTAATTCTAAAATAATATTCTAACATAATAATATGAAATTAAAAATACTCACATATATTAGTATTTACTTGAATATATATTAAAATACTATAATATTTAAAGTCTAACCTTGACCCGTATGGGTGGTGTAAAATTTGTGATATCTTTGCAGTTCACATCATCGCCTATTATAAGCATTTATTTCAAAAAAATCATGTTAAAGATTTTATGTTACGTTTTTGATTACATTACGTGACAAAATTGTTTATTTATTATTGTTTGTTTGTTAATTGAACCGACCGACCGACCTTCGTTTAGCAGTGGACGGCGATAGGTTGATTGATAATTGAAATTGAAGTTAATCTGTAAAAAAAAAGGTGTAATTTAAAAGAAAAACAATTAGAATACATAACATTTGCACATTGTTGACCGTATCTTTAAAAAATCAACTTTTATCTATTGTAGGGACCTAACAGACGGCTATTTACCTACCATCAATTACAGAAAAAAAATGATTGGCGTATTTTACAACACGGCATGTCAAACTGTCTATTAAGTCATTAATAAGTTACACAAGAGGTTAAGGGATAAGTATATGTGGAAGTTTCATTGGCACAGGTTAAGTACATGTTAGTGCTTACATTTTTTCACAATATCAGAACAGATTTTAAAATTATAAATTGAAGAATATGCATATCATAATTGTAAAATAGTATATTTGTTACTGTAAGTAATAAAAAATAATTTTTGTTATTTAGTTTATGTTATTCAAGTGTACCCCTTAAAAGAAAATCCTTGTAAACTCCAACTTCTCAGAGGTTTGTATTTCTCTAACAAAAAGATGCCATAGAGAACAATAAAATATAAGTGAAATAATGGAAGATAGGTATATGAGTTGTTTATTTAGGTAAACTTTGATAATAAACTTCATAAAAGCCTAACCAGTAGTTAATTTGTGACAAATAATTTCGATTATCGATATTATATAAGTTGATTAACATCACTATCGTTAAAGGGTGACCGTCGGCGTGTCGCCGCGGTAACGAGGGCGTTACTAACGGTAGGGTTAGCAGTTACCTTGTATAAAATACCTATGTTATAATATTAATTTGTCAAGTAGATAAAAGTGTCATTAATTTATACATTTACTGCATCCTTCTGTCAACTAAATAATATAATTTTACAATCCAGCTGTTAGAATCTTAAACTAGAAACTTATCGTTACTATGCCGGGTCATCTCAATCATGTTAAAAATGTCATGTGAAGAATATGTTACGTGTTACTAAACTGCTGAAAGACTTGTTACTGGACTTAAGGAAACGCTTTAAGGTAAAGATTCTTACAAAAAAGTTTTATTATATTTTAGGACCCGCAGAAGTCTATCTAACGGTACTCCAAACTCTGCCAGTAAAGGGTTAATAGGTGCCCACTTGAGTCTAGGTTAGAAAAAAGGTAGAGTTTCATCAATGTTATCCGTTCAGTCTTATTT
Source organism: Hypercompe scribonia (assembly GCA_949316085.1). Lineage (NCBI taxonomy): Eukaryota > Metazoa > Arthropoda > Insecta > Lepidoptera > Erebidae > Hypercompe > Hypercompe scribonia. Next base: position 13,890,257 of record OX438989.1, read on the forward strand.
GTTCTAACTTTAGATGGTTCAAAATTAAGTTCTCCACATATTATCTCGATTCTATTCCTTGTGAATCGAGATAGAATTTTGTTGATTTCTAACTGAATTGGTAAGTACTCATTTAAACTAAGAAACATTATAATTATAACTGTTTGGTTTAAAATCAATCCGAATTGGAGTTTAATAGAGTAAAAATTTTGATTCAATATATTCTTTTACAATAAAATAACACTTAAAACATTACTTTTGTTACGTAGCAACCCTAAATTGGGGAGTAGGGTGGCAGAAATATGTGACTAGGGGAACTATATTGTCCGGGACGATATATCAACGTTGAATATCAATGCGTGGACATCCATCGTATTCCTGGCCTCGTTGGGCATAATTCTGTTATTGTGGCCATTTCTTTACTTGATCACGTGATTATGAAGATCAATGGATTGACGTCAGGATTGAATGAGAGAATTGAGTTGTTTGAAGATGCTCTTTTTGTTGTTGATGATATTGATGACGTTCGTCAGCTTGATAATAAATATTTACTACTGACGTATGAGAAAGACGTTTTTGTGTAACGATTGTAACATGTACGAGATTTTTTATAATGCCTAGTCCTATATACTTTACAATACTTAGACGTTTCGAATACAGCGGCTGGTCTTACGGTTAACTAACACCACCTGAGGTGACATCAAGCGCAGGACTGACGGTTTCCCGTTCTCTCCGAGGCACGAGTGTTAAGATCTTAAGTTCCAAAATTTAGGTTGTTATTGAACATTTCTATTTAAAAAAAAACTCAATAATACTTTTTGGCCCGACCCGGGACCTCGACTCCGATTAAATTAAACCCGGGATCCCGAACTCGAGACTCAAAATCGACAGTCGCATTCGCTAACCGCTTGGCCATCGAGGCAGTTAACTTAACCATATTTTTTTTACGTATGTACGTTATGTACGTTTTTACGTATGGTTCAAATGGAAAACCGGGCCCCGTGAAGGTAACCGACTACCTCCCTAAGCGAATGAAATTACTAAAGGTAGAAGCGCAATTGTGAATCTTGAGTCGTAGTTGTCTATGCCCACAGTCCTTAAAATATATATATATATATATATATATATATATATATATATCCTTGATCTCTGTAACACATCGCTACAAAAAAGACGAAGTAACTTTAAACAAGCAATTTTATTTTTATCACCTATATTTTCAGTCTTTATTTATTTATATAACAACTTTATGTACAAAATGTACAATGGTAGACTTAATGCCATGGGCATTCTTTACCGGTCTACCGTCGGGTGTTGTGAAAATGATTGAGAAGGTACACTACTAACTACTACTAACTAACTAACTACTACTAACTAAAGTAGCTAAGAATTGTAAAATAAACGAGAAAGAATTAAAAGTTAAGGAATAAATAACGAGCTATTTTTGTCAAAAATGAAGTGCAATATATTATAAATTTAAAAATTCACACCTACAATGTACTTTGTAAGTTCTAAATGACACTAATGACAGCTATTACACAGATCAAGCTCTGTTTAAAGGAGTATCGGTATCTATATCTAGAATCGTAAGTGGTTTAGCGTTCTTTAATTCTCTTCTTCAGAAATAGTTAGATAGGGAGCCTTAGGGCTTTAGTGACCTACTTGCTCAGTTAATAGCAACGAAATATTTTTTTGACATCGTTTTCTGTGCGGCTGTAATACCTCTCCGGTTAATGTTCCTGCCTAAATTCCAACAGTGCGATAACCGTGCGCATGGCTGTGATACTAATTATATAGTGTAGATACTAAATAGGTAGGTAATTATTCTTGTTATGATACTTTAATTGTAGGAGTAGGTGTTAATTTAGTTTTATTTATGACTTTTTAGAACTATGTTTGCAATATTGATAGCTAATCAGTGTCGGAAATAACCTGAGCTACTTAGTCATTTGGTATCTGCTAATCCTAAACACAATATCCGTAATAATATTATAATAGAGTTTGAAAACACCTAAATACATGTATATTATGTACAAGCAACAGTCTTACTCTGAACTACACTCACTTATAATTTTAAATAAGATCTTTTTTCTTTAAAAAAGACAATACTCGCGCTAGAAATAAATCCTGTGCCGCGGGGGACTTCACAAACATACAAGAAATGGACACGAAGAACACCCAGACTCAGAACAACAGTTTATAGATCACGCAAAGTGTTGCCCCCATGTGGCGTTTGAACCCACAACACTCAGCGCAGTAGAGAGCGGCGTGGTGACCCCTTAAACCACTAGGCTAACCGTGCAGTCTAAATTATATCGTATCTACCATTTATCGAAGCGGTGGCAGTTGGTAATGCAACTATAAAATCATAAATAAATTTAAGGTTCCCAAACTAGTTACGTGATAAACTACACAATTTATTTTTTCACAATTTCCGTTACAATTTAAACAAATAACTAATCTACATTAGATCTTATTAATTCAAAGTTTTTCTATTATATCTATACACCTGTGTTTGATCTTCACATATAAATTAAACATTTTTTGACAAAAATTACATTTATTTGAAGGCCAAAGGTGATCTGATATATTTTTATCATGAGATGTCAAAGTTCAAAGAGGGGTAAGTAATTTTTAAGGGGTCTGTTATACGAGTAATTGTTCTAAAAGTCCTAATTGGTGCAGTTGGTATAAAATACGTAATGAGTGAGGTGCAGATATTATTATTTTTTTTTAAATGGTCATATTTACTTATTGACAGTAAAAATAGTGCTTGATACAGAAAAATAAAAGTTCATGTACGTATAAATGAGAGGAATGCCACGAAATCCTTCACCTTTTTATTAAAATGATATTTGTACAACTCACTGTGTATGGCATGAAATTGATACACAGATATCTGTTCACCCGGCCAGTATGACAGTTCTCTGGCAATTGACACTGGTCAAAACAGTGGCGTAACCTGGCAACACCATTTTTTTATCTATTTGATATTTTTTATTTTTTTCATAATTCTCAAGATCTGTGACATGACACACTATTGAGGCTTGTGCATGTGTTATGTAACACTCACAACAGAAACCTATGGTCTTCTAAATACTTTCTTCTTTGATAGCCCTCTCATACGTAGGATGGCCCCTAACACTTTTTCGTTCAAGGTAAAACTGTAGCAGTATTTTGTAAAACAACTCGCAGAGTCAACTACCGCATGATTATCATCTACTATTATTAATACTATCCACATATGTATATATGTACATAAGTAAATATGCATCTGGTTATATGTATAACGTGTATAAGTTTAAGCGCATGATAGGGTTATGTATTATATTTGTGTGAAGGATCGTTTGATTTGTTTATTCTCATATACATTTCAACCAAAGTGCACCTACTTACTGTTTTCTCTACCTCACCTAAAGATGGACTGGCACAAAATGCCGTAGGTATTAAGTTTACTAATGCACTAAATGTGTATGATATATAAAATAAATAAAATTGAAGAGCCTTTTTATATGAGAGAGTAAGGTTACCGGAGCCTGAATCCCTCTTCCTCTAGGAGAGAGACTCCCAAGACAACGACGCATTTGTGACTCTTGAGCTATAGGTGTTCACGAGTATCGATGGTGACTTACCTTCGAGAGACTCGTTAATTTGCTCTATGGCCTGAAGAGTTTGATTTTAGCATTTAAAATACCGTTCAATTCTTTTCAATTGTGAGAGTGATGTGATGTACTCCTCGCTGATTTCAGCACCGGCAGCCATTATGAACAGGGACCAGCCATCTACGCAGGAAATATTATAGTGCACAAGTGTATGCGTAAACACAGGTACACTCTCTGTTCTCTCAATCTCACAATGCGATTTGACGCCTATCTGACACGACCTGGGAGAAATCAGTTGCAAGACCGATGGCTTTACGTGCTCTCCGAGGTACGGGAGTTAAGACCCCAAGTCCCAAATTCCGAGCAGTTATTAAACATTTCTATAATCAGACAAACTCAAGACTACTTTGTGATCTATTATGTAATAATTAATATTTAAAACGGTTTACATTCCTTTATATCTTTGTATCTCTTTATTATCACACTCTACACTTATTGAAACACTCAAACAATAAGTTTGAATATATCATAAATACAACAATACAAATAACAGAAGATCCAGGAAAAAAAACAGAAGTAGTTATGCTAAAACAAATTGGCATATTTGTCTTCATTCCCTAACATCAAATGCCCATTACAGACAACTTACAAGCAATTCTCACCATTAAAAAACTATTTAATACGCAAGGTAACAATGCAAAAATATTTATTGCTATTTTGGACACGTATCTGTTAACAAAACTATCTACGTCTAGTTTGAAATAAAAGAATAAATAATATCGAACAACTGACCCCCTTTCTTTTAAAGGGTTGAATAGAACATGTGTAATCTGCTTTATTTATGGTCAATTATGTCCTGCAAACAGACTTACTGAATTATGAGATATTAGAGCCGGGATGTTTTTTGTGGACAATGTATTGACCTGTCTTGTTCTACCTTGGATTAGAGGAGTCTCTTTCGAATATTAAAATAAGTTTATTTTATACATACATTCTTGAAGTTAAATTAAGTGATATTGTATCGTTTTCTACAGCAATTGTATTTTAAACTGAAAGAGATTTAGGAATAACTTAAGTTAAAAATAAAACCTAAATTATCACACAACTAACTTTATATTTTCATCATAATTAAACTACATCTCACCATTCGTTGTATAGTTTTTTTTGATATCTTACTATTTTAAATAGTTTACATTTTCAAATGTTTATAATTGGTAACAAAGAATCTTAAAACAGTAATCTTTGTACTACAAAAAAAAACAAACCGTCTCGACTCAACTCCTTTCTCACATAATGACAAGTTACTAAAAATTTGTCCCCGTAATTCAACAACATTGTCAAAAATAAAGGTGCAAACTTAAAGCGACCATGTCGCATTTTATAGGACTAGCTTTGAGGACATAAATTCTATAGTTTATGACCTAGAATTAATGCACCAACCTCATTACTTGCCATTCTTACATCCTTTCTTCACGGGGTCTTTGTGTGGGTCAAGAAAGAGTTACGAGTGTGAATGACATGGGGGAGCTTGAAGGGGCACTGTTTTTGTTCAACGGGATTAAGATTTCAGGTACCTTAGTATGGGGAGAATCACAGGTAGACACGAAAATATAAGTGCTTCCCATTGTGAATTAATTAAAAGCATAATGGTGCTGTCTTTTGCTAGTCATTAAACAGTGGTAATCTTATGCAAGACATAAAAGACAACGCCCGCATTAAGACTATATGGCGTGTGTGGCGATTGACTTTTGACCCAGATCTATAACAGCAATTTGTGGATCACAGTTCAATGTTCTGTTTTAAAAATAAGCAGTTATTTAGAGTAACTTATAAAATGAGTTCTAGACTTGTACTACGACATATTTGATTACTGAATCAAACGTTTTGTCACATCTATTAAACAATATTAAAATGAAATTCAAAAAAGTTGTATCCTAACTACGTGAAAACGAGTTTAAAAAGGACGAAACAAGAAAATTGTTCAGATGCAAGAAATATATAGTTAGAAAATTGGTCGTACCAATCGTATATCTACTCTAATTGTGTGGGTGCCAGAAACACTTCCATTAAACAAAGATGGTATTTATAAAGTGGGTCGACCGCGGTTCTACTCAGGCCTTTCTTTATTTTTATCTCAATTATTTTCCTTTTTTTAACGTAGGCAGGTTACAATTTAGTATATTTTCGTATCCTAATCCTAAATATCACTTGCAGTTGGCTTGTTATTAATTTAAACGAGTAAATAACTAAAAAAACTGGACCATGTGAACTGTAGTACTACATTTTAAGCATATATTTTACTTAACGTGACATATATATATATCGTTGTACACGTGTTTAATATATATAATTAGTATAATTATTTAGAAATCACGGTGCAAGATACGAACATACATATGTACATTGACTGCCAAAATCATTAACCCTTTCTTAAGGCTTCACCGTTGTCGGGTAAAAACAGATTAACCGAAGATTCAAGAGCTATATTGACCTGTATCTTTTATTTCGCTGTTTAGTATTCATAGATACTATGTCTTCATCGTCATCATCATTCATCAACAACCTTTTACAGTCTACTACTGGACATAGCCTCTCCTTAGCAAGGAGGTATTGGCCTACTATACCACGCTGGCCAGACGGGTTGGAATAGGGTTTGTTTCAAGTTTTCCTTCTCTTTGTAATGATGTTGTCTTGCATACTTTGTTCCCTTAGACGTCTTTTATGACACCCCAGATCCCTGGGATAGGGGTGGTAATACTATGTATTCTTAATCCGTCACCACAGGGATAAGATACTATATCTATGAATATTAAACAGTAAAATAAAGTCAGGCGAGCGTCAGATTTCAATAGAAATGTAACGAGAAACATGTAAATTGTGAGTATCCATCTCTATAATCATTAAATCACAAAATGGCCACATGTTTATTTTCAACTAAATCTTAAAATCAGTCACACTGAGCAACAAAGTCACAACGTCACATCTCGAAAACCATTAAAATCAGCATGTAACGTATCACACGTACAATGTAGACGCTCAGTAAAAGAACCGGTTGGCGCACAACAAAACGCAACTGTCTATTGAGGAGACCATGCTTATTGCCTTGTTTAATAAACATTGCAACAGTGTTGATTATAGTCTAAAACTTGTTTTAATTCCTTTTGAGCTTAGCCCCTTCAAAGTGACATATGTGCAAAAAATCAAAACTAACAATGAACGATAACCAGAAGTAGATTTTAATATCCTCGTTACAATATCGCACTTGAATCAGTTACATTTTTAATGGACTATAAATAAGTTGATACTATAGTACTCGATGAGAAAGTTATTAATTTAGACAAATTTTTAGTATGTAAGTACATTGTTGATTAAGTTTATGGTTGTGAGAATTTTCGTCGTATAAATTTAGTTTCTTGATCAACGTGTTAGATTTTATTACGAAGTTCATAATGTCTTGACGCTGTAATGACACAACATTAATGTTGTAAACATGTATTTCAAGCAGGTACAATTCTGAGCTTGTATAAAACCAGTAATCAAACAACGTAAGTGAAACTTCTTAGAGGTTAATATTATAAACGGATTTCTGGATTTAGAGAACTGTTAATTATCAACTTAAATAAAAACAATCAATGAGTATAAAAACTCACCTATGTGCAATGAAATAACCATTTATCTTTATACAACCCTCTCTCCCTTATTTCATGTGCTTTTATATAAATAGGAAGCAAAAAATATAGGGTCAACATTAAATCGTTTTAATATATTGGCTTCGTTACAGAAAGATCCGTTATGCCCATCAGATATCATATTACACGTTCCACTAAACATTAAACGATATTTTAACACAGTAGAACAATGATCTCACATCATTAACACTGAAATGGTCAAATAATGACCATGAATAAATGATACACTCAGATTAGGGTCTCAGACAAAAGAACCCTAAAGGTGTTCCACAAGGAGAACGCTTGGACCACATTATACGTGACGGAACTGTATCACAATATGGCTTTAGATTGATGCATTTTATTGTGATATTCTCTAATGATTGTCATTTCACATTGAAAGGAGTTGTCATTGAGTTTTTTTGAGATGTGAACTCCAAGGGGATCACTTTGTATGAAGGATATTTTGTATGATTATTAATAGTTATAAATTATATGTCAGATAAAGTATTTGGTGAAAGAACGGAACGCGTAAATAAAATATGACATCGTTCCAGAGTCCCATAGCATTCTGGACACTTTACACAATTACACTTAAGTGTAAAATGAACTTAAATGTTATCCGATTCTTCGCACCTAAGCATCTGTGTCTCCTTTATAAGACCCAGGTACGTTCCTACGTAGAGTACTGTTCTCATCTTTATGATGAATCCGCGTAGTATTTGCTGGATACTTTGGATCGGTTACAGCGGCGAGGAGTCCGAATTATCAATAACCCCAAAGTCACTGAATCCCTTGAGTCTCAGTTGCGAAGAGATGTCGTCTCTATGACAGTCCTCTGTCGCCTTTATCATGGAGAGTGTTCTGACGAACTCTTCTAACTGATCTCGTTCCTCTACATGACAGCTCGTGCTGGCCTTGGAAGTCACCGTTTCAGAATGGTAGACATACGCTCCAGAACTAAACAGTTTGGCTTTTCCTTCCTGTGCAAATCAGTTAAAGCCTGGAACTCATTACCAGCGCACGTGTGTTCCTCCCACTACGATCCCGGGTCCTTTAAGCGGGGTGTGAAAAAGCATCTCAGTAGGCCACCATAGCGTGGGATGCCATACTGCACTGTCTTCATTCGCAGTGAGTATGGCGACACCGTTCTTCGATTCTATCCATGTTTTCCATCAGGCAGAATAGAGTCACTTTGGTAGGTTTCTATTTAAAAAAAATGATCCACGTTCCTCATCAACGATCAGTGATAAAAAGTTTTAAATATTTTGAAGGTATTTGCAGACTTGAGAGGACTTTGCTTAAATCAACAGATAAGCAGAAACATTTTTATTTCAAACAAAACAAAAAATATGAAAGTGGAAACGGAATAAATTTAAAAATAATAGATATTTATGACCAAACATTTGTAAATAGTTGTAGTGGTAGATTAATGACCCTGTTAAACAACCCGATGCTGAGAATTTGTCAGCTATAGAAATTCGACTGACATGTGTCCTAAATACATCAAATGAGAACCATGACAAACAAAATCATAGTGACTCACAATCACGATAATTTTAATCCCTTATACTATGACCCTATGGATCGAGCGTTTTTTAGGAGCACGACAAAAGATAAACGCCACCAGTTCACAGGTCATAATGTATTCAAAATATGCATTGTGTGTGGTACCTTTTGAAGGTATTTAAACAATGATGTTCAAGCATCCTTTTGTGAGGTTAAAAAATATTGGTCCCTTTTCAATAAAGAAGCGATGGACAATAATTTTGAAATGGACCATTAAGCTGATAAAAATCTCAATATAATTAATTTTTTTGATGAATCTTTGGTGATTATTATCTATATTTCAGATGGGAGAATCGTTCTTGAAGAAGTCACTTAGATAGGCTTATGAGAATCGAGTAATTAAAGAATAAATAAAAATGAAAAAGATCTAGTAAAAGAAAAAGAAAAAAAAGGAACAAGGTAAGATAGAAGATAATAAAAGAATTTTCAATGATATATCATAAATAGCAATTAAAAACGGCAAAAGCATAAGTTTCGCATGCTACAATTCCTCTGATTACATTTTTTGCTATGTAATACATATATCTCCGTCTTGAATTATTTGCCATGTATTTTTTGTCTTCACTGTTAAGCAATTCTTTTTCACTTAGTAAATGAGGTCACAGGAGTTCACGGGGTATTCAAATGGTAGCCATGTACTTGTGACACATAAATTGCAGATGTCTGATTACAGACTAGGCAGAGTCTGTATTACCACCTATGGGCGGTGGTAGTAACCATTAGGTGCCTCTCTGTTTGTTTTACAGTCTATACCATAAAAAAATCATAATTTGTTTTGTTTACAGTTCTTAATATTTTTATTGGTAATTAGAAATCTGATTCCATTTTCATTGTTAACTTTAAGTATCTGTTATTTCCACTTTTATCTGTTTTCTTAAAACTGAAACGTAATTCTAGAAACTTTATAAATATTAAGTACTCACAAAATTTACTCCTTATGATAAAGGCAAAGATGAATAACACGATAGTAAGGATCATTAACATTTACGATATGCACGCTGTTGCCTTAACAGCCACCTTCAAGGAAGCAAGGTTTTCTTCTCTTATTATTTTCTTCGTATTTTCTTACCCGTAATTTCGCTGGTCAGCTAACCGTACCGGACAATGGGAGCCACTATCTGCCATATAGCCGGTGTATATAGCCTTATTCGCGTACATTACGACAGTTCTTACGTACACTATTTGTTTCATCCCCATACTAGCAATAAGATGCCTTGAAAAGAATATTATTTATGGGTGTAGAAGTATAGGGATGGGATAGTTCTCGAGAATGATCGAGATTTGGAACGAAGTAATGGAAAACATAAAATGGTCATGTGGTCAGTTTTATTAATTTAGTAAATGTATGTTTTAGCTATTACGACACGACTGTACATATGTTTTTTGTACAAAAATGTGTACACGTTAAAAATACTAACTATTCACTTTTAAATTAGCTTTTTAAAAAATTATGTCATGACATTTTTATAATTTTTTTTTTGTAATTTGTTTGTCTCTTGGAAAGCAGTGTAATTAAGTGCAGTATTCTTACTAAAAATTAATTTGTTTTATTAAATTGGCGGTCTTAACATTTTAAGCTTTCAGTTAAAACAATTCAAAGTTTTTAGTCTACTTTCCACTCTTCTAAATATATTATTTTTTAGTACCACTTTTAACTTGTCTAGAAGACTAAACAGGATCGTAGCACATCACTAGAGGATGGAAGTAATATTAAGGTTCGAGTAAAAATTCTACGTTCCGTGCACAGAATGTCAACATAAATTGTGTCTTGTAAAAGCAAGCTAATGGCATACGATTGTGTACAACTGATATTAAGGAATTTTCTTTTGATCTCAAAGAAAATGTTTGCTAAAATATATGTATTGAAATATTAAGCTTATTTATTGCCTATTTTTCCTTGTTTTCAGTGACTTTGTCCCCAATATTATTTACTTTTTTTGCGTAAATAGCCTTCAAGTGTCGAGTTTAACTTGCCTACAAACTTTGTAATAGTGGTCTATGTGCCTACTTGTATTACAAATAAACAGATAGAGCTACGAGTATACAGTGTAGATCTTTAACCTGATCTTTGAGATGAAACGCATAGATTTTTTCTAAAGTAACGTAAAATACTTTCTACAGAAACATTGATTTATTTTTACCCAAAACCTCAAATATAATATTATTCAATCGTAAACTTACCTTAGATTTACGAGATCTTCAGATAAGTTATGTAATTGATACAATTTAAAAATATATAAATTGGTAAAAAATCTGGCCGACTTCCATATGACGTGACGTGTTTTGTCAGATTTTGTCTTGCTAAAGTTATTTTGCCAAAAACAAGCACGACATTGTCACATATTTTCACAATGCTACTATAAAATATCTGAAATGAGATAACCAACATTGACGTCAACGTCTGATTAAAATTGGCCGTTAGCCGTGGTGCAATAAAATCTGTCAACGTCACAGTTAATATGTGAAACCGCACATTTCGGGATGTGCTCGCAACAATGTCTCTGTACATTGACGGCGAAAAATTGAATTAACAGGAACCTTGATGTGAAAAACACAAACTAGAAGAGATATTTTTACATATTTATCATGTGTTCGCTTTTCAATTTGAACCTTTTGAAATAAAACACGTGTTTTGATTGTCATTGTGTCAATTTATATAATGTATTTATTTTTTTAACGCTAGGATCACACGTTTGATTATTGTTCCAAGTCACAAGTTTGTAGAACCGAAAAACGACATCCATGCTCTTACAACATAATTCATTAAAATAATGCTTGACAAAGGTGACCGTTTTCGTATGTTTATGACGGTTTCGTGTTTGAGTATGGTGCAATTTAGTTCATAATAATAAATCGAACATCTGACACACAATACCTTCTAGCTTTAAACTAAGCAGAGCTTGTACTATTGACTGACAGAATACTTATATACTTTTTTGTAAATACATACACATTACATACATACCGGCTCGACTGAGCCAGTACTACCCTCCCACAGAACGTTAGTGTCATGCCTTTTACGTCCCCAAGCGAAGTGAGAAAAAGCATCTTACAAGGCCGCCATAGTGTGGGTCACCATACTGCGTTATCAGCATTTGCAATGAGTATGGTGACCACAACTCTTGGATTCTATTCATGCTTTCCATCAGGCCGAGTAGAGTCACTTTGGCAGGCTCTTAAGATAGAAAAAAAAGAAAGAAAATTCATAATAAACACTCCACTATCTACCGCAGTGCCGGAATATATAGCCTTCTGAACATACATTATTTAATCATAGCACTCTATAGATATACTACGAATGTCTCGGTGGTGCAGCGGTAGTGAATGCGACTGTGGTGCTTGAGGTCTCGGGTTCAATTCCCAGGTCAGACCAAATGTTTGTGTGATCTGTAAATATTTGTTTCAAGTTTGGGTGTTTTCTATGTATAATATGTATGTATTTACAAAAAAAGTATATAAGTATTCTATCAGTCATTCTAGTTATCATAGCATAAGCTCTGCTCAGTTTGAAACTAGATGACGTTGTGTGTCAAATGTCAGAAATATTTATTTTATATTTAATATTAACATTTTTAATGTGTTTCTAATTTCTAGACTCCGTATACTTTTTACTGAGAGAAAATCTGCTGGCAGACGTTCAGAGTAACAACAAAAGCAACAACAAAGTCTCCAAATTATAAATATTGGAGGTACTAGGAAACAGATTCAACATCCTGCGATGGCGGGTGCCTGAATTGATAAAAAAAAAACAACAAAAGCAAGTTAAATTAAATGATAATAGATATTCTAATTAGAGATGTTTTTAAAAGTTTATTTTACCCTATCATTGAGAACACAATAACCTACTACTCAAAAACATTTAAATTACAACTAAACCTCTTCTTGTAAATAAATTGTTAACTTCATGTTGCGCTTTCAATATTTGCACTCTCAATGAACGTGTGCAATAAACTGTGTGTAGATCATAAAGTTCACAGTTTCGATGTCCTGCCGTGACGGATGTGACAAATACCGCAGATTACAATTGTGATATACACCACAAAAAAGGGGAAATATTTGTTAATTTATAAGTAACAAATGTAGCATATAATTAACAAATATTTGTTTTTTTTTAATAGTCAGGCAAAACCTTCGTACTTCCTTTGTCCGTGTGGTAATGAGTTAAGAATACAGAGTATCACCACCGCTGTTCATCCTATAGATATTGTAAGAAGCGACTAAGGTAACAAATTCCGCAGAAAATCATCACTGCCAAGAGAAGGAAACCTTGAAACAAACGCTATACCAATCCATCAGACCAGTGTGGTATTGTAGGCTAACACTTCCTTGCTTAGCAGAGGCCTATGACAAACAGCGGACTGTTAAAGGCTGTTGATGAACTTCAGGAATGCAATAGTAAAATATTTAAGAGTTGCCATTTGCACTGTTGCAGTTGGTGTTTCTGAAACCAATATTGTGGCATGTTACTATCAGAACCTGTATACATTATACCTAAACGAATTTTACTATCATTAGTAGAACATTTTTTTAAAAACCTATTGCATTGTAGATAGGTTTATCACTTGTAAGGTACGGCAGGGAGGACTCTAGAAACCGCTAATGCGTTCCTGGAGCTCCTTCCGACTGCCGAGGTAGGCCGCCGCGGGGTTTAGTGGGTAGACCGGTTTTCCGGGAGTCCCACACACGACCTTCGTCCCTCCGGAGGGTACGGTATGATAAGCATTCACAGCGTAAAAAAAAAAGGTTTGTCACACAGTGATAATTGGATACTTATATAGGTTATGTTCTATTAGACTCAGTAAGTGAGAGACACACTATTGTACCGAGTTTTAGAGCAAATCCTTTAAGATATTATTAAAAAATAAAATTATTTAAAGGGTTTGTTAAATAAATAAAGATATTACCATAACTCTACGTACGTATCATGTCACTATTAACCAGCAACAGTTTTAGATAGTGTGAATGGTTGTATGAATTACAAATGGTTAAGTGGCTCCAAATTTAATAAGCATTTCCTAGGCTACTACTGTCTAACGTCGTATGTTTTTGAAAGTTATGGTAACCTCCTTAAGTTCCTGATAAACTTTATTTATTTAAGAGTATTTTAGTTAAAAGAACCAATAGCTTCAAGTTTACAAGTTACACATAATAATAGGATTATAAAACCCCTTACGGACTTGTTAAATAAAATAATAGAACTAGTCTTTTTTTTCTATGTTTAGAGCCCACCTAAGTGACTCTACTCTGCCTGATGGAAAGCATGAATAGCATCCAAGAGTCCTGGTTACCATACTCATTGCGAATGCAGACAATGCAGTATGGTGACTAATACTATGGGGTCCTAGTGAGATACTTTTACACGCCCACTTTGGGACGTAAAGGCATGACAGTCATCGTGGCAGTGTAAGGCTCATATATTAGCGTAGCTCTACTACCTACCTATATTTGAATCCAAGAACTCTCAACGTGCGCTCGTAATATGTAAATATTTTCGAAAGAATAAGAATAGAATTTAAGATTTAGCAGTTTTCTAGCTGTATTTCTTTATATTCTGCACAGATCGTAATCGTATTCATGGCAAATTTTTGTTAAAAACTTTGCTAAGAAATAAAAAGTAAATATTTGCATTTTCATCTCTCAACCTTACCCAATCTTGTTTATTGCACTCATGCGACAGAAATAATATACAGTATTATGCGTAATCAGAAACATGACTGAATAATATTAAAATTCTTATCGTGTCTCTCGAACAAAGCTGTACAAAACTGACCTACGCCACTACGTCTGGACGTGTGCAGTGCACTCAACTTTTAACTTGGGTAATAAAACGCTTGTTGTCGTTAATCCATTGTGTACTTTGGTAGTGGCAAAAGAGCATTACATTGTAATACATACTAACAGGGAGAGTACCATTTGCTTAATTAATTTTGTTATAAACTTGAAGATTTATTTGGTCCTGTAGGATGTACATACCTATAGGTGTGACAGCGTCTTCTCCTGCTGTGTGAGCAACCGTAGCATATAAAACAGACTTAAAACACTTCGTCAGTAGGTCAAGCAACTAGTAGGCGATGATCTGTCACTGGTAGAACATTGAAAGTCATGGAATATAACTCAGGTTCTCTTACTTTAGATGTAAAGATCTACACCAAATGGTGTGTGCGACTTAGAACCGTCCACCTTATATGCGCTTGATGTTTGTTTCTTGAAGACGCAAAAAAATTAAAACAAAAAATTTAAACATATTATCGTGATACAGTATTTTTTAAATGTACAGTGTGTAACGGTTCTCGATAAAGGTGATTTCAAGACTGTTAATTGTAGGTACTAAGATTTTATCTCGTTCAGTTAGCCTTTAGTTTTTAACACGTTTTGTTAGCTTTACTTGTATGCTTATTTGTTAATTTGAAATCAACTTTTATATGTGTGTTTTTATGTTAATTTTGTTGAACTAAATTTATTTATGTCGAGGCAAACGAGCAGACGAGTGAAGTGACTACCGCCGTCTATGGATACCTGCAAGTTAAGAAACACAAATGTGTTGCCACCATTAAATCCCTAATGCCTTAGTCAGAGAATCTTTCCCTTGTTTGGGCTCTGGTAATTACACCCACTTGGTGAAAAACACCATAAGAATTGTTTAGTGCTCATTTTCTGTGAAGAACTGGTTTTACTCCAGTAGAGCCAGCTCATCCATGCCAAAGCATGACTCTCTACGTCATCAGTTTTAACATATTAATGAGAATGCAAGATAAAAATGATAAGAACACGATGTTAAAAAAGACCTGACTAGATGATTAGTCAGGTAATTAGTCTACAAAAGCACAAGCATACGCACAGTACACGCGCACTCAAGTATACACAGTCACACACGAGTACACACAGGCACTCACATGCACACACACATCCACAAGTGCATACAAAATATACACTCGTACTTTGCATGTAGTTTTTGTATTTGTTTTTTTTTCTTTTTATTAAAGCAATTACATATAACTTTTGCAGTTGACATATATAATACAGGTTACACTGAAATACAGTTTACACTATTTCAAGAGCAAGATAATTCATATTACATGTTTCAACTTTATGTCAATAAAAAAGGAAAACTTGACAGTCTAAACTCAAAGGCAAAAAGAACTCGAACAGTCTCCATTTTATCTTTTTAAACGAGAACCATTAGTAAGGGTCATATGTTTACTGAACCTTGATTTAATATCCAAGGTAATAAAGGAGAGATGGAAAATATTTTCATTACCCGCACAGGACACGGGACATGACAGTATCTGTTATATTAACTCAGTTGGGGCTAAACACTGTCGTTTTGGAACTTTTTAATATTCTTTCTCTATACTTTGTTGTAGAGAAACTGGGTATTGTAAAGTTTTTTCGTCTTCACAAGTTTTAATAATCGATTGAATCGATTAAAATTTAAGTGTTACGTAAGAAGTGCCTTAATACTACAATTATACCAAATAATATTTTTTATAACAAGAGACAATGTCAAATAATCCCATAAAAAGAAGTCTGCTGGGGATAGATCTATACTTTTGGGTGGCTCGTCTGGAAATCAGCTTTTAGGGAAACAGTCTTTGACAACAGGCAGACTCACTGGATGTGTGTAAAGTGGCTCCATCTTGTTGAAACCACGTGTTACGATTGTAGCTAGCAAATTCCAGTAGTATCGGTCTCAAAAACTCCCGTAACATAAATAAATAAATATTTTGAACATTTAACACACAACGCCATCTAGTTTCAAACTAAGCAGAGCTTATACTATGATAACGAGACTGACTGATAGAATACTTATATACTGTTTTTTGTAAATACATACATATTATACATAGAAAACATCCAAACTCCGAAACAAATATTTGCAGATCATACAAACATTTGGTCCGGCCGACCGACCCGGGAATAGAACCCGAGACCTCGAGCACAGTAGCCGCTTTTGTTACCGCTACTCCATCGAGGCAGTTTGAAAAGAACATGTTTGCGCGGGATGTTAGGTTCAAGTGTTAATAAATTTTTGGCCCACCCTATATATGTCTGGCAATATATCTAGCAGAGCCACGATGATTCCAGTACGAACGGGCCAGTTTGAACGGGATAGTACTATCCTCTCTCAGAAGACCAACCTGAAGCGACAACATCTGTGTCGGGAAAGCCAATAAACATTTTATGGACTGTGATATAAATGTTTAAAATTATTTCATAAATGAAATTTGTATTTTATAACGAATGTTAACGAGCAAAACTAACTACAGCAGTTTAAAATGAAGTTTAATCGCTTTTCGAAAACCAAAAAAATTAATGAAAAGTTTTCTCTAGAAGTTTGAAAACTTTTTTTTTTTTTACGTCTGTAGTGGAATAGGCGTTTGTCCTCTATCTCACCTGATGGAAAGTGCAGATGAAGACGAAGGTGGTACACGCCTATCCAAAAGATACCTGTTCACTCTACTCTTAAAGGCTCCAGAGTTCATGTCATCAGGAAAAATAGACCCAGGCAGGTCGTTCCAAGTCTTGGCGACTCTCATCAAAAAAGAGCTGTCAAACCATTTAGTTCGACTTTTGGGTATGTCAACAACGTGTGGATGAAATTTTTGCCTGCGCCTAGTAGTCTGATAAAGGAACGGAGATGGCTCAATCAGTTCGAAGAGAGCCTTCGAGCACTCTCCAAAGTGTATCCTATAAAAAACCGACAAGCCGGCAACACGACGACGATGCTCAAGGGTGTGCAGTCTGCTATTTGAGAGCTTTTCGTTATTAATTAACCTACGGGCTCTTCGGTCAACTGAGTACAAAGCTTCCAGGTGATATTTGGCTGCACCATCCAAGAGGTGGCTACTTAGTAATCTACTCAGGTTTCTTTTTATTATATTTTATTTTACAAGTTGTCTGCATTGCTATAAAAAACAATTCACAGAAATGTTCTATAGTTGCACGGATTAATGTAAAACAAATGTACGATTATCATTTATCATTTCATACCTTGCAATTTTTATTTCACGATAATTGATGTAATTCTAACAGCAATACTGATATCATCACGCTAATATCAGAATGGCGTGGTTGTCTGTACGTTTTGACTGGCCACGCCTCTTAAAGTTAAACCATGTAAAAGGCTCATCAATCGGCCAATGTTCGCCTGTTGGCTGTACAGAGTTGGATTAGAATTTATTGGAACAAATGTTTGTTATCTTAATCCTTTTTTAGGCTTAACCTGGCGTTTACTCAATACGAAAGAGGAGGTCTATGTCCAGTAGTGGATCTCTTTTGAACGAGATAATGATGATAATGAATTATATCTATTAGTATCAGTGTATTCATTTGTTAGTGAGTCACATTATTAAAATAAAATGATTTTAATTTTATTCCCTGTTTGTGTTTGCTTTTCTAAAACACATTTTCAACTTAAGAGTAACATAAGCATAACTTCAAATAAGCGTATTATACATATATTATCGATGATCTGAAGTGTTCATAGTAGGTAAATTAACAGACAGCACGACATAAATTTCTTATCAGTATTAAAAGGAAGCTCAAAGTCGCTCAACGACCTATGGAAGGGGTTTTCTCGGCATTTCCTTGCGTGATAGTATCCGGAACGAGGAAATCCGCAAGAAAAGAAAGGTTACCGGCGTAGCTTTTCGAATAAGTAAGTTCAAGTGGCAATGGGCAGGCCACATCGCTAGTAGAACCGATAACCGTTGGGGAAGAAAGTTTCTCGAGTGGCGACCGCGTACCGAAAGAGAAAGCGTAGGTAGGCCTCCCACTAGATGGACCGACGACATAGTCCGAGTCGCGGGGAGCCGATGGATGCAGTTGACGTCCAGTCGCACGGCGTGCCGTTCTAGGAGGGAGGCCTATGTTCAGCAGTGGACGTCTTCTGGCAGATGATGATGATGATGATTAAATGGTAGTAATAGATCTAGATTACAGATTAAAGGTTTGTGCATAAGTCGAGCATAAAGCCCTAAGTCTTTGACGAAAGGCACGCTTTGTGCTATGACCACTTGGCTAAAGCTCAAAGTGTGCCTGTCGTCACAGATTTACTTATGCGTCGTGTATACTTACACAGCCCCAAGTCAGTGACTATGAGTAAACTTAATAAAGAAAAAGGCTAAGTGAGGTCGAAATCAGCCTGATATATTTATGTATGCGTGTATATTACAAACATTTATACACACATACATACGAGTATATACAAAATAACGGACAAGAAATGCGGTTGCAAATCATGTTAAAAAAATGTGATCGTAACCCTTTTTATCGCAAAATGATTGTTAAACATTAAATAAATTGTTTTCGTATAAGTTGTGATGTTTTCTGTCATTATATCATTAAGTTTTATTTAACCCTTGTAAATTAAGTTACTGGCAATCCCTTGTAAGACAAACCATAGAAGTGAAAGTTATTTATTGCTCAGATAAGTGCAATACAAATCTAATATTTTGTTAGTTTGTTACCTAAATGAAATTCAATAATTGCTATTAGTTTGGCATAATTATAAACAAACAAATTATAAATATCTAGATATAGTATTGTATTTTATTTCAAATACTCTACGAGAACTCAAATACTTTTCTCAAGGTAGTAGAGCCACACTGATTTCAGCACGAGCCGTCCGGCTCGACTGGGGCAATACTACAACAGAAGACTAACCTAAAGCGCCAGCATCCATGTTGTAGTGTTTCGTTGGTGAGTGTGAGACCGGAGGCCCATTGATGCAGGGGTGACAGCTATCGTGGTAACTGTGTGGGCCTTACACTGTCACAATGACTGTCATGCCTTTTACGTCCCCAAGCGGGGTGTGAAAAAGCATCTCACAAGGCCGCCATAGTGTGAGTCACCATACTGCATTGTCTGCATTTGCAATGAGTATGGTGACAACAACTCTTGGATTCTATTCATGCTTTCCATCAGGCAGAGTAAAGTCACTTTGGCAGGCGGTTAATATAGAAATTTTTTTATTAAGTTACGTCATTTTGAAAAATCAGTACATCTTTATAGAACATCGGATCGCATTGACAGCAATAAACCAAAACGAAACATATTGTACTATAATTTATAATTATGACAAAGATGTATAAAAACTTCATTAAAGCAACAATAGGTAGTAAAATTCTACATATACCTTCAATAGTTTTATTTGAAACACTGAAGTGAGTGCGGCCTATTTTATGTCACGAACAGCAACTCGGACGACATGCTCCACAACTTTCCACGAAGTAATGGAGCGGTATTAGATTAATTTATATTTTTATGCGAGGAATAGAAGAATATTTGTAGAATTATTTTATCTATTTACGAATCCGTATAAAAAAAGTCAACTACATCACCAAAAACAAAAATTTATTATATACGATGTTTGTAATTTTTTTTATGTAGCATTTGTATCACATTTGAGTCATATAATTTGTGACATCGTATAGTATTGTAATCTAGAATTATCTTTTTAATTTTTTTATCTATAACTACAACTTCTTCTAAAATAGAATCTTTAGTTATTCTTAGTCGAATCAGCAGCAACGTCATCACCAATTAAACTGTCAATACGAAAATAACAGTGTAGTGTAGTGTTGACGGTTTTTTATTCTATTAAAACCTGAGCTCTTTAAATCTTTTCAATCTATGAATTATGTTCTATATTCAAATACCTACTGAAACTAATAAGTTACATCACACAATACAGAGCCGAAACGACACAGTACTACTTTCTTAACCAAATGATATGCTCGTTTGGAAATTATACGAATGATATTCTTTATTATTATTATTTATACTTATATAACTACAGGTAATGACTGAAACTTTCTGTCAAGCGATCTAGTACAGAATAAGTCTGTTTTTAAACGTCCCATCAAAAAAAAACAAATCTTTACAGCTTGTTAGACTCATCTGATTTGGACTAAAATATGAATTAATATGTGGACTGGTAACTTACGTCATGATTTATCAACATTCTAACCATTGACTTGTCTCAGCAGACATAACTAAAATTTTACAAGTCTAACAACTACTCCATAACTCTTCTCGCGGTCCACTTCAGTGATGATTCACCTTATGAGTCAGCTACGGAAGCACCTGATGAAATCATGTGCTAAGGCCATTGACCTAGTGCATAGGCCATGCTCTGTTGGCTTACAGGTATGACAGAGACTCATACGAGTCTGGGAATGCAAGGGGCATGAGTGTTGCGTCATTCTATGATCACAAATTGCATGCATTTTAAGAATTATTGGATGAAATCTTTTAATGGAATGAAATTCTCTGTGTCACTGTAGGGTCTTATTACTCGTGATACAAGTTTTTATATTTTAGAAGATATATATATGTCATGATAAAATAGAGCGAGATAAAAGTATTTAACAGCTCTCATTTTTAAAGTTTTCTGTAGTCTGGGTATAGGATATTTATACAATGAACAGTAGCGTATCCCTTACCCACTACTAACCATTGGAGGACGAATTTCAATTATAGCTTCGTTTTAGTGTTGTCTGAAAAGGTAATGAAACACTTATTTGTTATTTAAAAAAAAATATTTATTATGCAGAAATGTTTCTTTATTGAATAATACATATTTTTAAAGTAATTTTAAAGTACGACTAAATTCTACAAGGCTACGTTTTGCGGTGTTTAATCATTTCCGCTTACGGCTGCTTCCTGAAAACAGAGAAAAATCCACATTAAAAAGTGTAAAAATAGCGATTTCCACGGAATATTCTACAAAAATAAGAACAAAGCTTTGTAATAGATTCATTGCTTTTGTTATTTGTTAAAACAATGTCGTTGCTTTTAAGAAGCATCACACCATAATCACATCAACAGCCTTCAACAGTCACTGCTGTCCTCTCTCATCAAAATCCTGATGGGGTGAAAGCCCGAGTGGGTTTCCACACGTAAAAAAAATTCGTCCCAATTTGACTGTCTCGTAATAACTGCATACATCTCATTGTATAGACGTTTAATTATACCATATCCATTTATTTTCCAACTTATTTTTTTCTTTATAAACTATTCGACGTCGGCATTTCAATTGACTGTACATTTAATTGCTACTGCCTTAGGCCAGCCTACCTTCCAATTCATTCAATTTAAACAGAGCCCAGTACACAATGCCTACAAAGCTTTCTTCAATAATTGCATAATTGATTCTAGAAAAGTTTCAATACGCCTAACTCATGTTAAATCGTAAGATTCTTATAGAAAAAGTATTCTTTATTCCATTATAATTTACTTTTAGAGTTCAAACAATTCAATTTGAGGAACAGTGTTTGAAATCGATTCATTACTTCGCAAATAGCGAAGATGCTTCATAAACTTTATTGCAATTGAGAATCTTTAAATAAGTTAAATACACTTTTACAATATTTAGTAAGTATATGAAAAAAAAAATGCACTAAAATTTACACTTTTTTGGAATAAATAATAGATTCAAGTTAAAAATTGTGTGTAATCGGGTCTATGAAATTCTACAATAAGCAAGCCAAATATTTTATGACAAAATGGAGAAACAAATAAAATGTAACAGAGTAAGGATCAGTTATCTGTCATCTAAAACTATTTAACAGATAAAAGTTAGTGATAAATATGTTTATATCTGACATATATGTCTCTATCCAAGACTTGTGAAACTTGAATCTGCATTTGACAGTTGAGTTGACATTATTCTATCAGGGACTTTAACAGCAAGTGGTGAAACTGACCTTTAGTATAGATTAAAAAAAAATAAAAGTTAATACAGTCAGATCCGAAATAAGTCGTATAATAGTTTAATATATGTATATACATATGTACACTTGGAAAACAGTATGTTGTACAACAAAAAGTCATTCGAGATAAATAAAAGAAACAACAGCTAAAAACCATTGTTCTAAACCGAAAAACAATTTGAAATGTAACTGACGGTTGTCAAAGTACAAAAAGCCATAGAAACAACCAATCGCTGTGTCTCAAAGCTCGAAACCGACATGACTCACAAACGATCGGCACGTAACAAATAAAAATGTTTAAAACGGAAAAACAAGTGATGATTTACCAAAAAACCAAACAAAAGATGCCGGCCTTTATTCAAAAATAAACTTTAAAGACACTAACTTAAAGTGTCTGTTTATAAAAATAGAATAAATTTTAAATTGGTTCAAAACTCTGTGGGTGGTGAATAGGCGGCAGGTTTTGCAAACATGGATGATATAAAGGAAGGCGGTGCCGAATTCTTTACAAATATGGTAGTAACTAAAAGTTGAATAGAAGAAGCGGTAGTAAGTGACCTTTATGTGGAGACAAAGAGCCAAATGGCAGAGGGAAATCTCCCGCTGCGAGGAAAGAAAGGTATAACGTCTTCACTGTTGACCGTTTGGGTATTTTAAAGGGACTTTTTGCAGGGCTGTCGCTTGCACGTTTTAAATAAATGTTAAAAACATCTAGAATTTCTTATATTTTATTATTTATGACATAAAATACACTGTTTTGTTTCTGATGTACGAGTAAGTGATATTTATTTAGATGTTTTTAAAGTTTCGTGTTTCGTCTTGTGGTATAAAACTTATCTGCCTCTCTCATACATATAGAATGTAATGTTATCCATAGAATAATGAAATTAAAATTGTTGAAGGATGCCCAGTACTCATCAGAAATTTAAACGTTTTCGTAGTTAAATCATGAATTTATAATAAATTTTATTTAACCCGTAAATATTTGCCAACCCTATAGTTTTATGCAGCAACCAATATTTATAGCGTACTGTCTACTAACTTCTTCATTATCAGTAGTACAATGTAAGCAGCGATTTTACGGACACTATTATTTTATTTGTCCATTTCAATATTTTACGGACGTAATTAGTTCTCCACTTTCAAAGTTGTAGATTGTCTACTGTAGCTAATTTGGCAAAATTTGTAAAGAAATAGGCTCTTTCAAAAGAAACAATTATGTTTGTGGCAATAATGGCCGAAAGTTTGCATAATATTGTGTTTTGTGATCTGAAATTCTTTACTTAGTTTCTTTTATTATATTCTCTTTAGTTCCTTTTCGTGTCCTTTTTAATTTATGATCTTTTATTTTGTATATAAGTTGGGTATCCGCTACTAATTGTCGTATTGTTGACTTTTACTATGTAGTGTACTAAGCGTTAATAATCTTTGGTACTTTTAAATTACAACATAACCTGTTTGCTACCCCCTACATAAGTGTGTCTAATTCAAATTTTAATAAATTATAAATTGTAATTATTTTAATTTAAAATAATTATTTCGCTTTTCATCTTTCAAAGATGTCTTATTATGTGATTTAAAATATAGTCATTTCAATGTTGTCTATATTTATAAGACTTTCCCAACGAACAATATTCCCTTTTATTTTTAAAGATAAACATAGCTCATTTATAATAATAACATAAATTTAAAACCTTTTGAGAAATATTAGATTGACATCATAATTATGTTAGGGCACTACTTAAAATCATACTACATATTGGTAAAAGCGAAGCAAATAAATCGAAATGTGTATTTTGGACAGAATTTTCAGTTCGTATAGATATTATTCAGGTGAAATGTCATGATTTCTAACATATTAATGTTATGGCTGATACAGTGTGTAACTTGACAGCAGGCGGTACTCGTTACTTACAATATCAATTCACACATTCAATGACAGTTAAATTATTACTGCCTCGTAATGTTGAAATTGGTGGATCGTAAATACTATTGAAGTTTAGTTATTAGACTCCTGAGTGGCGTGTAATAGGAGAGGCCTATATCCACCGGTGGACTGAAATAGGCTGATGATAATGATGATTGAATTTTATCAGTGCCTGAATACATAAACTATTGCTGTTAGAAATTCAAGTTTGAATATTCGATCAAAATTAACATAAAAATCAAGATAAATAGAAATTATTCTTGGCATAAAATAATCTCACAATTGCTAACTCGAAGATTAAATTTAGATGAAGTAACATTTTATTTCAGCAAAACTTGAAAAGAGATGATTTTCCACTGACTTTAATCATAGAATAGGCATAGTTTTGAAAATGGAACATTAAAGTAACTGGATAAGAACTTTTACCATAGACAATGACGATCGTCATGAACGTATTGTAGTCTAATACTAGACTTAACCTTTATACACTTACTTTACAACACAAACTTTCGGATCCATAGACAACAGGAAGCTGTTGAGACTATTTTCACAGTTCATGTAGGCCATACCGAATCCAAGTCCTCCTCCGATAAACACTGGCCACTTTTTGTAACCGCGGAAGAAGAAACCGCCCATCATACTGCCGATCAATATCCCTGTAACTAAAAATAACAAAATGTTATAAGTATTATTGAAACTCTTTTGATTTTTTGTTTTGTTATGAAAACTATTACATTTTTAGCCTTTTAGAATGCAGATTTCGTGTAAAAAAAAACCATCGTTACTCAGAAAAGGTTGAATTCTGACATTTTTAATTTTGACCATGAAAAAGACCACACCGAATTTTTGTTTTTTTTTTTTTTTAAAAAACATACTGTAAAGTTGTTGCGAATCATGAGCACTTATCTAATGATATAATTTTTCCGTTTGTTATATTTTCTTCATGATGCCGTAAATTTCACAACCTTACGAAACCTACGATTTTCAATCCTAAGAAATTAAAACAATACTTACCTTAGGTCGAGGTAAAACTTACGCTTATATACATATTGATTACAAACTTAAATACATAAAAAAGGAAAACAAAAACACATGTTTCAAATTATTAAAAAATAGTGGACCACCGACTTCAGGTGCAGGGATCAAGACACCAGTGGTTAGGGATCCAAAGCTAAGAACCTCCGCGCTATACGGTCCGTGTCAATGAGGACTGCCTTCTACATCAAACCCTTGATCTTTGCTATCAAT
The DNA here is from genome assembly GCA_949316085.1 of Hypercompe scribonia. Lineage (NCBI taxonomy): Eukaryota > Metazoa > Arthropoda > Insecta > Lepidoptera > Erebidae > Hypercompe > Hypercompe scribonia. The sequence goes on from OX438989.1 coordinate 13,915,965, forward strand.
TGTAATTTGTCATTATTACTTCTGATTAATTTCTTTGCATCTAACTTTTCCTGTGACTTTTTCTGTGGCTCTGTGTTTGGGGAACACTCCTATTGAGATTGATGTACTGGAATAACAGCAGTAAGATATGCGAGACACAAGTCCTATTTTGTGTGTTGTTGTAGTGTTGACCATAGAAAAAAAATGTCGTAAAAATGCAGTACGACGGTATGAATTATTAAAGGTATAGGTAGGGACAAGGTACTAAAAATTGTATTACTTTTTAACTAAAATTATACTAGTTTTTATTTGATTTTAGCGAAGCAGTTCCTTCGTAAATCTTCTACCGAGAAAGTGTCTTCTGTCAAGCGTCGTTGACTGACTAACGAGTCAGTCAAAGAAAATGTCTCTTTCAACGCATTTAGTTTAAATTAAATTATGAATTATCATTTTCCATTTTACGAATATTCTAAAATCTTCAATGCAATTATAATTTTATTCTACATTAATTTATTTTTCTTTCATTTGACTCAAACTAAGATGACCATAATAAGAACAAGGTATCTTAGGAAAATGTCATTTAAATGGAGGATATTTTTAATTGTTCAGCTTTACCAGTTTTAACACCGAAGTCAATGAAGCATGCCGAATATCTTTCTTCAAAGGGTCGTTTATCTGCTGCATTCATACCTCGCACTAAGTCGCAAACAACACCAGGGTTCTATGAATAGACATTGCTGTTGTAATTAAGATAAATTAAATACGTATTTTAATGTCTTTTAAGAATTATTTATCACAAAATCCCACAAAACAAATTTTGAACGATGGCATGTTATATTGACACTGACTTACTTGTCTATTATAATTTTTATGCCAGTTTTTTTGAGAATTTTACGAAATAGTTTTATTGTATCTGTTGTGTATTTTTTATTGGACTTTAGAAAGGAGATTCTTAATTCAATTTGTATATTTTAAGAAAATATATCACGAAGTAATCTTTTTTGCGGAGTGAACTTATGTACGAACTTTGCGTGTGAAACAATCCAAAGATTGTGAAATTATTTTTTCGTAATACAGCATATTAATATAATTAAAATTAATATATTTTAATATACTATGTATATATATATATATATATATATAGTATTAAAATATAATTTCGTAATTTCGTATACCTAAAATAGAAATGTTGACAATGTGAAGAATTTTAAAATATCAAAATGGAACCTAGACTGATTCAATAATTATATTAAATATTATTTAAAATAATTGCTATTGTTACACGGTTGAATATTTCATTTTACGATTAACCATTTCTTACACATTTTTTTAGTTATTAACATGATACATTTAGTAGATTCGTATATTACGATCAGAAAATTATTTTAAGAATACGCGTTAACTCACCTTTTGAATAACAGTAACAAAAACAGAAAAAAAAACACAGTTCTACAAGAAATCAGTGCAACATCGGACTCTTTTTTAACTATTTTAATATTAGTGATATATATCTAACAAATATGTATTTCTACTTTATATTTAATTATTCAATTTTCCAACACATTTCACATAATCAGGTAAATTATAATTTCTCTCTGCTAACCATCAACGTGGATCAGAGAGATTATCACTAAGTCCCAACCACAATTAATGAGGTTATTAAGCTTTCAATCACAAATCAAATGTTGATTCGATTATCTTAATGAGATAATCGAATTAATTGCCTAAGCTCTGATTATTGTTATTATATTTCTTTGAAATTGTTACGAGAAGCACGAAAAGTTGTGCAAACCATTGCGCTGTGGTAATAGAATATTTAATAGGATGTTCTACTCTCTTCGAAAGGTAATAAAATTATTTCATTGGTGAATATAAAAGTACTACTAAAATAAATTTCGTTCTTAATAAAGAGAGCTCATGTTGACCACAGCTGTATGAGACCTAATCCCCCAGTATTCTTTCACTTAATGGACTTCAAAACCCCTGAATTTAGATTTCCATAGCCACAGGTAGTCGCTTAACCTCAAGTGACTCATCTGCTCGTTTAGCTTATTATCACTTATTCTTCTAGTATACTAACGTTAAGTAGAATTTATTTTTATAAATATAATCACCCATATTATCAAGATACACAGTCAGCTATTGTAAGATGAAAGGACGCCTGACTCCATGCTTAAAATATAGACTGGTGTGACACTTGCAATGTTCGTTTGTAAAGGCGCATGTAATGTTGTATATATATATATATATATATTAGGGTGTCCCTTAAATTTCAAGTTCGATATTTTTTTACGCATACCTTCTTAAAAGTTTCGTAATAACCCTATATTGTCTAGAAAAAAATATTAGTTCGATATATAAACAATAACCCGTGCCGACTTGTTATTTAAACTTGTCGATACAAGTTGCTTAAGTACTGCCCAGTGACCTGTTACGACATGTTTTATTCGCCATTTCGTACGTGATTTTTGAGACTATTAGTGCTTCATTGTTTAGTGCGTAAACATGTCGGTGGAATTACGGAGTGATAAACAAAATATTTTTCTTATCGGATTGACTAGCTACCAAATAAATGGTGCAAAATTACCATCTAATCGACAAGTTCTCTCAGTCCTATTTTACAATATTCGTGAGGTTAAATTGACTGTTAGTGAAAGTGCAAATCTTGTGATTAGGGAGTGCATCATATATTGGGAAAAAGCAAGAATTTCAACAAGGGCATTTCCTAACTGCGTGAAGAAACTTATTGATTTATATCATGTTTGGGGAGAGTTGCAAAAAAATTGTAAGAAAACTCAGATTACGTTTAAGAGTCGTGAGAACAATTTTATAATTAATCTTGATAATTTGTTTGATATTGCACATGCTGATGCTTTTGAGAGAATGAAAATAGAGGAAGATAAATTATTTTTAATGAAACAGAGAGAGCCAGGTCGACCGGGATGCTTAGGTGGTGTAGATAAAAAATTGGCGGAAAAAGAACAAAGATCTAGACAACGACGATTGGAAGAAGAGGAAAGGATTGTAAGACAAAGAGAATCACTAGCTGTTGCATCTACTTCCACCACAAATAACTTAGACAGTGTAGAAGATTCAGACGAAGAACAGATCTTGAATTCTGAACTCAGCTTGCCGGACGTTCCCTGCCATGAACAAAGTTCAAAAAGAGGTAGAATTTTATTTAGATTTAGATTTATTTAGATTTTCTTTAGATCGATGCCAGTTAAGCATTAGAGATACCGTTTACATTCTTAATGCGGTGGTAGAAGCGCTTGGTCTGAGCAGCGATGATTTCTGTATTAACAAATCCTCGATTCAGCGAATTCGTACTAAAACTAGAAAATCAAGGGCAGAAGCAATAAAATCTAACTTCCAAAACAATGTACCCGACATAGTCACAGTCCATTGGGATGGAAAACTATTACCGGGGTTGGATGTACGGAGTTCAAAAGAAGAACGCTTGCCAGTTATAGCTTCATTTGACGATAGAGAGCAGCTTCTTGCAGTGCCGAAACTAGAAAGTTCTTCTGGAAAACATCAAGCGAAGGCTGTATCAGCAGCTCTCTTTGACTGGAACCTTTATGATAAAGTGCAAATAATGTGCTGCGACACAACAGCTTCCAATATGGGCCGTTTCAATGGAGCTTGTGCTATTTTGGAGCAAACTTTAGGAAGAGAATTGTTGCTTTTCGCCTGTCGTCATCATGTTTATAAATTGGTCCTAAAAGCTGTCTTTGAAACCAAGATTAAGCAAATTACTAGTAGCCCAGATATTCCGATGTTCAAAAAGTTCCAAGAAAATTGGAAAAACATTGATTGTACTAAAATTGAACCATCTCTTAATTTCGTAAAAGCACGGGTTGCCGAGACAGACATTCAAGCGTTGTTACTATTTTATAAGGCAGAATTAGATAAAGGTTTTGTAAGAGATGATTACCGCGAGTTGGTCGAACTGTGCGTAATATTTTTAGGAGGAGACACAGAGGAAAAATTAAAACTAAGGCCCCCCCGGAGCTATACATCAGGCACGCTGGATGGCGAGAGCGATCTATTCTTTAAAAATATGTTTACTTCAGTCACAATGCAGAGTAACTGCGAAGGACAAAAAGGCTCTACAAGATGTTTGCTTATTTCTCGTAATATTGTATGTTAAACCTTGGCTCGAATGTACAGTGGCGACCAAAGCACCTAATCAAGATTTACGCTTCTTGAAGATGTTAAAAGAATATGAAAAAGTTGACGCAACAATTTCTAAAGCTTCTTTACGCAAGTTCAGCCATCACTTGTGGTATTTATGTGAAGAGACAGTCATTCTATCACTATTTGATGATGAAGTTGACAACCAAACTAAGAAGAAGATGATTGCCAACTTCAACAGAGACAAAATCTCGGATTTTAGCAAACGCTATGACCCGTCGAAGGAAGAACTGACTTAAAAGTTGTTTGGTAAGTTAAATTGGCTTTTTGTTGGATTTCAATTTCAATGTCCAATACTTATTTATTTATTTTCAAAATTGTTGTTGATTTTTATTTGTTATTTAACTTATTTTTCTTTTTTTTTAGACAAAGCACTGGATGATTTCGTATCGGAAAAGAGCAAACAATTTTTATCACGACTGCAGATCGACGACAGTTTTCTAAAGGAAGATGTATCTTCTTGGAATAACAATGCTGCTTTTCTGGAGGCTAATAGAAGAATAAGTTATTTGAGAGTTGTAAATGATACTGCTGAAAGGGCTGTTAAATTAATGCAAGATTTTAACGGACTTATCACGGCTGAAGAAGAACAAAAACAGTTCTTGCTGCGCTGTGTCCAGGAACATCTAAAATTGCATCCAGACTGTAAAAAAACTACTCTAAAAAGAAGTTACCCTGAATGATTCTTATTTCTTTATGTTTTTAATTAAAGATTAATGTTCTTCTAATTTATTATTTAATTTTATTCGCTTAATTCATTGCATTTATAGTGAAATTATAGCAGACTGAAATTTTAGGACTGTTGTGTTTGTGGGTTGCAATTACACTACCTAACAAGGACAAAACACGTTTTTTACTAAACTTTGAAGCTCGGTCGGCACTGGTTGCAATTATGCTAGATTGATAAAATTTTATATTTAAGTATCTTATAGCATTAATAAAAATTATAGAGGGTATGCATTTCGAAATTCGAAAAAAAAATTTTTTTTGTCATATAAGGGACACCCTAATATATATATATGTACCTATTTTTATTATATATTGATAAATATAATGATTTAACAAAAGAATTCTATACATATGAAGGTACGCCTTAAGCAGTTTTGATAGAAAGTAGAGATTTATTACGGGTTCGAAGTGGACGCTACCATAAAGCGGGCTCCAAGTAACTCCTGATTTTAATAATGTTCAATGAAAATTATAGCCAGACCTTTAAAAAATATATAATTCTTTATTTTTTACTCGTAAAGTAGTAAACTCTTACAATATGTCCATCTTGTTGAGTTTGGTAATTGCTTTTATAACTAAACCATTATTTTTCAAAAACACTACATTCTATTATTACTCATAATTCAATTCAGATTTTTCTAGACTCTAATGAATTTTTGTTTGAAAAAAAATTACTTCATTACTTTTTTCTAGAACATTAATTTATGAAGGATTATAAAAGACTTTGAAATGTCATGGTCTGGGTCTTAATTAGAGTGGTACTCCTGAGAGGGCGCATCGGAGTAGCTCTTCGTGGAAACCGCAGTCACATTTCGCTATTATGTCACTCGCTGCGATAGAACCGAACACCTGAAGAAACTTGAAACTTTTCAAAACTAAACTGCTTGACGAGTTTTTAACTTAAAAGTAAAAAAAATGAAATGCCGGCAGAAATATTTTTTTAATATTTATGTAATAGGTTTCCATGTTAATGAATTGTATCATCATCAACAGTCTTTGGTCAATGGACATTATGGGCAATGGGCCTTTTCATGACGTAGGTTTTTTTTTATTAAATGTCATCCAAAGTTAGGCACTTCAGACGGCTCTACATGATTAAGATGATGAAAGCATGAACAAAATGCCAGAGTGGTGGTCACCATACTCATTGCAAATGCAGTATGGTGACCCATACTATAGTGGTTTAGTGAAGCCTCTTTCTTAAATCAGGTTTTCTTGAATTATATAATATGAATATATTTCAGTTTGTACAAAGCCCTACAGAGACTACCATATTATTATTTTCGCACAATTGTTGAGTAGAGCTATTTAATATTCAAACAAAAGTTTAATGTCAGCTATCTCTCAATACAGTGAAACTTTTTCCAAGAACATTCACTTTAATGAACTGCAAACTCCTAAATAGCTCACAATCAAAACAGTAGAGCACACAATTCTGTTAATGTTGGAATGTCCTATATCTATAATACAGCGTGTTCACTAAACAGGCGTTCAATCTAAACACAGCGCACGTTCAATTTAAACCAAATCACATATAATTGGTACAGACCAAACCAGTAATAGTGATGCTATTTATTCTGATAAATAAAGTAAAATATGTAAATAATACAATATGAAATTATACAGTACTTAATCTTTAAAATTACGAAAAAAGGCTTTAAGTAATATAATTGTACGTTGATTTAATATATAAATTTTTAGTGAAGATTCTATACTTGCAAAATGAATCCATTTCGGACACAATAATTTTATGGATGCACATTTTTGTTTGTCAACAATGTCACATTACAATTTGGAATATAAAATACAAGTATGAGAATGAGTAAGACGTTCTAAAAATAGTAACTGATAGAAAATGAAAATTATATTATTGTTTAATATTCGAAGCTTTAAACAAAAAATGATTTACGTTTCAGAAAGATAAGTTTCCACTTTTATAGTCACTCCAAAAAGAAGGACAATATGTTTAGTTTTGTATAATACTATTAAATTTTACATCGCAGCTCATCCAAAATTTTATTGTAAATGGCAGATGAATACCACGATTTGTAAGAAAAAAATATTTACAATAACTAAAAAATACGTTTCAAAAGTCGATTATACTTGTAAACAAAAAAAAAACATACAGATGAAGCCAACAAAAGCCTATTAAAAAAACGAAAATTTCAATGAACAAAATACAGATACACGTAATCCATTACTGAATTTATATCACAGTTATCCAAATATTAGTATATCCGAGTATATATTCCCATCACTAGTAGTAATAGACAAAGGATTTAGTGCTAAACAAGCTGCAAGCCTAATGATTGCCCGGACAGGGATGCCACCGTCCATAATCCTATCTGCATGTCTTATCAAAGCGGCTTCTACGTAACGAAGCGAAATTGACAGCCTTGATTGAATAGGGAATGGTTGTCGTTGAAGATGTCATGTGATGTGTTGATTTAGACAATATGATCAATTTGAAACAAGTTATTTTTGGTCTATTTCGATTTAGAGCAAATCCTTTTGCCCTTATATTCTGAAACTGGAAAGGACATACATGAAACAATGTGTGTTTTGATGTAGATGTGTGCTCTATTGCCCTGTATCTTTCTTTTCACCTAAGAAATCACTGTAAATTAGGTATGATACTTAAGATAAATATGATAGTAGTAAGTGTAGTAGTAGCTAGTAGTGAAGAGAAAACTTTCTTTTGACATTAATTTCTCTTAAAAAGGAAATTCTTGCAGTTGTATATTAGATAGATTGATAGGTACTCTTTGTTGTACACCATAACCAGGAAATTTAAAAGATACAATAAAAATAAAACAAACCAATGGTATAATGGGCGGCGTTACCACAGTCTGCGATCTCTTCCAAGCAACATTTCGAAAGAATCCAATGTCAGTTGTGACTATTAAGTAGTTTTAAATCCACCTCAATGATTCCTTCCTGCCAAAATATTATCGATTATGCTAATGTCAAATGCTTTGACAGTATAATTTGTCTAATTGTCAAATTTCCCTGAAGCTATTTGTCTAATATTCAAATAACTGTGACTGTTACAGAGAAGTTGGTTTTTGCCTTGAAGGCAGATTGTCCTCAAAGTGTATTTAGAAGGGATGATGATATAATTAATTCTATGCTTTTAAGTATTTTATGAATAAATTAGGGTTAGTAATCCGCTTGAAGTTTAATATTTTTAACTTAAGTAGAATTATTGAAAACTTGTAACACATGGAGTAATGAAGAAATAAAATATCTTTACGCATAATAAAATTAAATAAATATTTGGTGTAATAGTACCTCCGTGTGGGGATGTATAAGAATACAGAATGTCCCTCCCATTCTTACTATGGATATCATAGGCGACTATGGAAACAAAATACGCAAGATAACATCACTGCAAAGAGCCAATCTGCCTGAACAACGAGGAATAGTAAGCCAAAACTTCCTTGCTGAGGAAAGGCATATGTCCAGCAGTGGACTGTTTATTAAATATTTAGTAATGATGATAAATTTATTTCAAAGAAATTATCTGTTGAATACTGTGACTACTTTCCATGAACCGTATCACTCCAGGAGTATGACAAGAAAAGCTACAAACAATCAAGAGAATACCTCAATTTCGTTCCAAAAACCTGAAATAAATCTTATTCATTTGCACAAAATTACGACAAGCAAAATTGCAAGATATATCTCGTCACTGGATGCTTACGAATGTCCTCATTTGGTTTACGAGGTTCGATACCCGGCTCTGCCACGTTTTATAGTTGCCTTAATTTTATAGCTCCTGATTAGTTTCATCGAGGTTGGTTTAATTGAGTTATTTCGCTACAAGGAAATAAAATCAATGCAGACCGTTCATAATGCAAAGTAAAATTCCTTTGAAGTATGTTGAAATGTCTGGAATTTGGGATGAAGCTTGTTTTATTGTTTCTATACATATCTATAAGTTACGTTAGACTATAAAAAATATATATGACTTAACTGCCTTGATCACAGTGATAACGGAACGGACCAAATGTTTGTATGATCTGAAAATATTTGTTTCGGAGTTTGTGTTTTTTCTATGTATAATATGTATGTATTTACAATATACATACATGTAAATGTATTTATATCACAAGAACAAGCTCTGCTTTGTTTAGGACTAGATGGCGTTGCGTGTCCGATATCTAAAATATTATATAAAGAGCTCGGGTACGAATTTTTTCCGTAATTTTGTATTCATTTGTAGAATGATGACTTAAGTATGTGACTCTTTAAATTTGCTTTAATGTGTAATAACTATGGTGAGTTTCGGCAATTCGAACTAAGCCAGAGTACTGTTGTATCTGTTAGGCAATCGTTAATACCTGCAAAAATATCGTCAAATTTAACGGCTTAAGACACTCGAAATTTGTGTTGACAGAAAAATGAAGAAAAAGCTAAAAACGTGTCATGATCATGTATCGTAGTATTTCCAGTATATTTAAACCAGTTCACGACGACTCATTTAACCACCCACAGCATCATCATTTGACAACCATCAATCATGCACATTCATTTTGTTTGTTGAGACAATCTTACTTTAAATTTCTTTGGTACGAATCCCACCACCGTGAAACTAAATGTACCAGTTGATTGTAAACACGTGGCAATTCTGTTGTTATGTGTTAAAATTAGCATTTGTTTCGACATCTTTGTTAACGAATGGGTGTCGATTTTCTGTAGACATATGGTCCTTAACTTCGAACTTTATTAATTTGGCGTTACTAATTGTAACGTCTTAATGACCCTTCCTAAATTCGGCAGTTTCAAAGTTGTTTGATTGCAAGCAGCATCAATTCGGTTATAAATAATATGTTTTATTTATCTCCACAAATTACACTGGTCAAACAATATAAGTTGACAATAAGATTTTATTTAATTGGTAATTTGTCGGAGATCTGGAGTCCAGACTACGCCTTAGCCGGCATTGTAGAGCTCCAAGTCCTCCTCAATATTAAATTAACACTGATGCTGTCAACACTGTATGCATGCATGTATACATATGTGTGTTTCCATATGTTTATTATCTATTTAACAGTCCACAGCTGGGCGTAGGCCTCTCTCTCCAGAATTTTAAAATAAGAATATAAGTTTGAAGTACTTAAATAAGTCTTGTCCTACCTTATTTCTGTCTTTTTATATTAAGCTTCTTATATGTACCTCATTATCATCGTTCTTATTTACTTCACAATATTCCTAAATAGAATTAGACCTTATTTAAATTGGTCCATATACCGCAGACATCTCTAAATGCATACGTAATTATTCCTGCTCATAAAGGCACCCTAGATGAATTTCATGCAAATTTTGACGATTGTAAAATGTGAAGTACGCTGTTGTTCTGTGATGAATCGCGTGATTGCGAGTGACGACATATTAAAAGGCAGATTTTGGCTTGAGATTAAAAATGACGTATTTCTAATAACTCTATAAGTGAGTACGTTTTGTTTAAATTTAGATTTAAGTATAAAGTGCTTTCCATGAATTCTAATGGCAATTTAAAAAAAGTCTGGATATTCCATTAAAACCAACCTGTAGTTTTATTGACGTAAGTACTCTAATGTGCATAATATTACGTATCTGTCAGCTTCAAGTAAAATTTGTGATTTTTAAAATAGGTTTCTATAAAACGCATAGACTTTTCTATCACTGTTTACGTTTTTTCTTTATTTATGGCACATAATATCTCCATATAACTTTGAGATTTGACCACACTTTTCTGTTATATTCTTTGGGTTAAACCTTCTCGTTACACTCTCTATGATACGATATACATCAACACCCAATGTTGTGGATATGACACATTGCTAACACAAATATTTGTCTTAGTAGGAGGTATTAAGGAAATGTTTATTTTGGTAGGTGGAATTAACAAAATGTTTGAACGCACAGTACAGGTCATATATTTAGGAAGAATTAGAGTAATTAAAACTGCTGTACATATTTACCCCATATTTTTTTAAGTGCCTGCGTATTTTTGGTTCTTTAGCTATATTTTGATATGGGTTGGGTCGCTTCTTAAATAGAGTTAATGAAATATATACATAAAATCACGCGTGTTTCCCTGAAAAAGTAGGTAGAGGCATATTAAACGCCCACTTTTGGGGAGTGTTTTGGTCCCATGTGAAGGTAATGAGTCTATTGCGCCTATCGGGATGTTTTGTTTGCCAGAGCTTCGTCTATCGATCAGCAAATGCACCACTAGCAGTCGAGGTTAACTCTGGGCCCTAAAGTCTTGGTTTCTCACCAAAAACTTAGGGCGTCAAGTCAACCCTATGCACCCTTTAGATTTATCGAACTTCAAAAAATTACAAAATAATTAAATAGATTTTATAAATTTTAGCTTGTTTCACGTCAATAGGATTATGAAACAGAAAATGTCATTCATGTCTAATATATCAGCATCAGTGTGTTAATTAAACATAATAATAATTTTTATCCATTTGGTAATGATATAATACTGCCTTGCAAACCCTTTTAAAATCATCCCCGTAAGTGTACGTGTATCTTTATGATATATAGAATTGTATTGTATTATATCCAATTTAAAAAGGCGTAAATGTTACAAAAAAACCTTATTATAACATTAACCTGCTTTCTCTATATTCGCTTCAATCTCCAAACACGTTGAATACAAAATTAAAATAAAACAAACACAATAAAAACTTATCTTTAACCTAACCTGTAAGATCGACGATAAAATTGGTGAATTATATTGGATACAATCTTAGAGGTACCATTGAATTATAGAAAAATATATCTTAAAATAACGAGTTAAGGTTGACGTTGCATGCAAAGTTTCCTCAGTGGTAATTTGAAGGGCGCCCTGCGTGCTAAAATGTCCGGATTAGAAGACAAAATGCATTGGTAGTAAATTTTAGTAGTATGCAAATGTGATGCCGTATTGGACAGTAAAATCTAAGCCTTGATGTCAGGCGTGGATATTAAACGTGGAGAACATTTTTAAGATCGTAAAAATTTTGATATTTATTAGTCTTCTTTTATAGTAATAAGGAACGTGTAAGATGAGATATATAAAAATGATGCCATATTTGAATTTGTCCGTTAGGAGAGCAAATATTAGATATTAAGTCATTGCGTACATTTTTCTACTTGAACTCATTTAAAATTAATGCCTACGTTTTTTTTTAAGTTTTAGAAATTTTGTATTGTTCTTTTCCTACCCATAAATAGCTACCGTTGAAGGTAGAACTTAGTACAAATAACCTATAAGTGATAATCTATTTAAAATATAAAGTTTATTCAATATCGTGTCATCAATTAGGAAGTAATCAACGTAATATTCTGTATGGTAAGAACGCGTTAATTTTTTTTTGCTTTTTTAATCGTATGAAAGTTGTAGGTCAACAGACAAACTGTTTTAGAATTGCAAAATATGAGAACAATCCAAAAAAAACATGATTTTATAAAAATTCTTAGAATAAAATTTTGAACTTAGTTTATATCTACAACTATAAAGTTGTTAAACAGTTTTAGTTCTAGTCAAAACAACAATGTACCAACCAATGAAGATGTTAGATAAACTTGTACATGTCGACGGGATTAAAAATTTGCTCATAAAAGTCGAAGTAGGGATGCGGTAGTTACGTAGGATTTATTTAATGTTTACGACAAGGCGCTTTTGTTACGGGATTTTGTGTAATCAGAGTCGGGTAGTTTATGTGATGAATATTAGTAATAAGCATTGAAATGTTATATGTGGTAAAGTGTCAGTATTAGTAATTGTGTCGTAATGGTACATTTTTGTAACACTGGAGTAATAACTGTGTTTACATTCCAAACTATCATATTTTATTCATTTAATACACAGTTTAGCGCATAAAGCCATTGTTATAAATATATAAGACTTATTTCAGTCATTTAGAAAAGTATTCGAAATGCAAGTAATAAATATGTAGAGCCTCTTTTAAAAAAAAATATATGTAAAATACGAGTATGAATTTGTAAATATTGAAAATAAAAGCATAGTGAAAAGTGATATTTTTTGTATCTATTATGAAAACTAAATAAATATGAAAACCTAAATTCCAGCTGCAATCCAAAACACTACCCATATGAACCGAGTTAGGCTTTCGCCATTTAACGAAAATTGCAGGAAGCGGGGACTATATTTCATAAAGGATATTATACAAAGGATTTATTAAGTCACTTGTCATTTCATGTCACTTGTATATCATTACATTGTGAGAAAATTAATTCGATTTTTATAATTCCAGAAAAAAAGAATCATTTTTTTCAAAGCATGTCATACACAAAAGTAAATAATTATAGGTAGCAATATAAAAACACAATAAACACGTCATATCTTGCCAATTGTCATTGTCATATTACGAGAAGTCCAAAATTAGCCCTCAGGACATAATCATTAGCTGTCACTGTTGTTAAAACCGTTAATTTTGAAATCAAACAACGAACACAAACCTAAAATTAGCAATTTAAAAATTAATTTAAAATTGTCATTGGTCGTTCATACCTTTTATTGACCACATATGATCAAGTATTATTAACGTTCAATCAAATATCAATATTACTTTAAAAAAAAAATGGACTTTACACATACGTGTTTTAGTTTGGAAATGGAACATAAGATTTAATTCAAAATAATGATACGTTTATAAAACTAGTTTGAAGTTTGCAGTTCATTTATAATATTAAGGACTCTAAATCCTTAGATAAAAAGACCATATTAGAACAAAAAATTAAGTACTATCTGTAAGGTGAATGTGTTTTCACACAATAAAGGTACTCGCTCAGGTGCACAACGAACTAATTAATTGTAAAGCCCGCATTTGATTAAACAAATCAAATGGTTGTATTGTGAGGGGTGAAATGAGAAATCGCTAAGAAATTTCATTCGTCACGTTCGTGTATATTTCCTGTTTTTTGTTAGTGACGCCTCATTATTATGTGTAGTGTCAGTTATTTTTAGAGTGTGAAGTTTATAATTGAAATCCTTTTTCTGTTTCAATAGAAGCTTTTTATTCCTATTTTAGAGAAAAATAATGGACATACTAACAAAAATAGTATATTATTGCATTCTAATATAAAAATAAAACTTACATTATTTGAAATGTAAGTTCTACACTAATAACTGTTATTGTTGCCGATTATATTTATACTTTCAGTATGAAACATGAAACAATGAAATGACTACATGTTGTAAATATAATACAAGAAGATCCATGTTTTAAGTAGAAGTTAAGCTACAGTTAGTCTAGAAAAATTATTTTATTGACAAGAGGCTGATTGAACAAGTAATTTATTTAAATGGATTAAAAGTTATATAGTCAGTTTTTGTACTATTTTTAATTCAAGAACCACTGTTCGCCGTGTCTATTCGACACTGTGTCTATATGCCACCCTTGCACAGGTGTCGTCGTTTCACACAACGTCAGAACGCGCTTTTATGATGCCTCGTTTATTATTGTGTCCGGTAATTACTCGTCTTTGCCCATTGGGCAGGGTTATGTCAGTTGGAAGGTGGCGTTAACTATTAGCTTGCAAGTTAATACAATGAGATAGAGGGCCTGATTTTACATACCTAGGATCTGCCGTAAAGGTATATCATCAGTGAAGTTAATTTTTTTTTAAGGTCAATTGAGATGTTTTACAGGCTCAGTTTTCTTTCAGTTTCTTAGAGTTTAGTTTAGATACTGTTTATAGATACTACTAGAGCCATTCGGACTTTTAGATTACTAAAATTAATATATTCAATAAACTAATACTGATATTGAACTATAAAAAATAAAAATACCAACGAATGGCGTTCACCAGCATATAAATTGAAATAATCATTCGACTTGTTATTAGAAAATTAAGTTATTATTACTAAAAAGAACTATGCTTAAATTGGTGACCTTTCAAAACCCACAAAATGATTACCCCACAATTAGACAACAAATTGATAATTCCACACAAAAAAAATCTTAACATTACACAAAATAAAACGCCCCTTAAAAAAACCGCAATACGTTTTATACCCCATGTTAACGTGTGTTCCCACGAATTAAAAAAGTAAAAACTACAAAATGATGATTCATGATTACACCGTGATAGGGTAAGATAGATACATCACGTTTTTAAATAAAAAGAATAGACTTTTTTATTCCAATGAAGCGACGTTTCTGGAAATAGTTTAATTCTCTTGGGACAAACTAAATATATTTATTCACACTTAAAGCTGAAATTATAAAAACTGCATTCACACAAAAACGGTTTTTATTTTTAAATGTGTTTACATTCCTGTATACGTTAAAAATATGTAGTATGATTAAAATGTTGTCATATCATGCTAACTACATATAATTGGTAGTGGTAGAGCCACGCTGATTACAGCACGAACAGGTCGCCTTGGCCGGGGCAGTAATACCTTCTCACAGAAGACCAGCCTAAAGCGACAGCATCCGTTCTGTCGTATTTCGTTGGTGGGAGACCAGAGGTCTGTTAATGTGCGGGTGGCAGTTTTCAGGTAAGTGCGTGAGCCTTACACTGCTACGATGACTGTTACGAGTATGTCTTTTACATCCCCAAGTGCGGCTTGAAGAACAATCTCACTTAGCGTGGATCACCATACTGCATTGTTTGCACTCACAACGTGTGTGGTGGCCATAATGGGTGGGATTCTATTCATACTTTCCGTCAAGCAGAGAGTAGTCAATCTGGTTTTAGAAAAATAAAAAATGTAATTAACTCTCGTCTCGTCTGGTCTCTCGAGTTTTAAAATACTAAAGGAATAAGAGAGTAAAAAACTTGTAGAATAAAATCACACAGGCAATCTTTAAAATTAGTAGAAAAGTAGTAGACCACTGACTTCGGGTGCAGGGATCTAACATAGCATCAATAGCCTTTAACAGTCCTCTGCTGAACATAGGTCACTCCTTAGCAAGAAGTTTTGGCCTATCGTTATTTATTATTTCAAACTGGTTAGACGAGACGGTATAGAGTTTATTTCAAGTTTTCTTTCTCTTTGCAGTCTTGCGTTTCTTCTTTAGTCATCTCTTACGATATTCACGAGATGAAGAGATGTTGAATCAGAAAAAAGGGAGAACTTAGGTGACAGTTCAAAGCATATGTTATCTGTCCTTGTTATTGGGCTATAAACAGTATTGATTTTCGACTTAAAATCAATGACGTTTTCACCGTTACATTTGCATGTAAAATTTATACATTTTTATGAATGTAATTAAGCTCTAATTATATCATACACAACGATTGTTTTTAAGTTGATCATGTGACAATATTTCGAAGGACGTTTCCAATTTTCGAAGTCATAACTCTTGGGTTTTGTTCATGTTTTCTATTAGGCAGAGTAGAGTCTCTTTGGCAGGCTTCTAAAATAATTTTAAAATAACAAAAATGTCATGTGACATAGAGATATCATCAGAGGCCATTGAACAGATAGAACTACTTGAACTACCCAATGAAAATTTGGGATTCTAAACAGACTTGTCTCGGTAAACTTTAAATTAGAAATAAAACACACAACTGCTACAAATTAATATAAGTTTCCAAAACATTAAGCTTACAACCTTACAACCTGTTCCTAAAAATAATGATTACATCTAAACAACGCCAAAGTAGCCCCAAATTGATATGGTTCTAATTAAATTAATAGCTGGCCGTGCGATATTAATGACGAGCAACTAAACGAATAAAAAAATAGATCTAAAAAGATAAAAACAATAATAAAACACTTCCCCCTGATAAGGGCGGTTTCATTATGACGATTCAAACGGAATAAACGAAGGAAATGTTTCTAGTATTTTATTCACAGTTTAATCTAGTGATTAATTAAATTTCTTGTCTACAACCAGAGATCATGATCTTCATCATCATCAACAGCCTTTAACAGTCCACTGCTGGACATAGACCTCTCCTTGGTAAGGTGGCCAGACAGGTTGATATTGGGTTTGTTTTAAGTTTCCCTTCTCTTCTTCTCACCAGAGATTAAGTTTATTAAAAGAACTATTTCTTTTCCATTAACATATCTAACTTAAAGGATCTAAGTAACAAGAGATAGAGAGAGTTTATTATTTCATATTAGAGATTATAAATTCTCAGTTTCAGGAATTTCGCTTTCATTTCTATCATCAATTCAGTAAATATATTATTTTATGAAAAAGACTTACTAAATAATTCAATAGTTACTGACTTTGCAGACTTGTACTTTTAAAAATCGAACACTTATAAAAGAAAGACTAATTGCTCAATAAACTTCCTTATATAGTGACCTGACTAAGTAACATAGTAGTGTAGTATATTTGTTCTTGTCAAAGCTGGGTTAGTTAGAGGGATCTGTGCAACATCACGATTCGTCGTAACGCGTCCGCACCAGACCCGCATGATTCAAAACTGTCGATCACGATAACGGTACACTGGACAATACAGAATACCGTATTACAAAATATACAGATATTAATCACTGTAACACGTGGTTCACTCGGGGAAAATTTGATTGGCTTTGTATGATATAAAACGGTCTATGGGAAAGGAAGACACTGTTTCCTATATATCATGAGCACTTATCGAATATTTTGTTTATGGTAGAGGCGGTTTCTACCTGATTTCATCGTCAATAGCTAAAATGTATGATTTTATATTTCATTAAGTTTCATAGTTAATGAAAAGTTTAGAGGAACCAACGCTTGTGAAAATAATGCTGGTAGTGAGAACACACTACCGTGACAATGTTACGTTATTTATTCATTTAATACCTGTGTGGAGGGAACGAGTGTCATGTCCCTCCGACAAAGGGA
This sequence comes from Hypercompe scribonia, assembly GCA_949316085.1. NCBI lineage: Eukaryota > Metazoa > Arthropoda > Insecta > Lepidoptera > Erebidae > Hypercompe > Hypercompe scribonia. The sequence goes on from OX438989.1 coordinate 13,933,664, forward strand.
GGATCCTCCGACCAGACAAAGTGATCATGCCTGGCAGGCCACGGCCCAACGGTTGATGTTGGGATGTTGTATATATGCTGTATCTTCGCTAGATGGCGCTGTTGTATATTTTTCTTTGTACTATAGTGTGTGATCACCACACCCGCATCCCGTGGTAACATTCCCAATCTTTTATACTTTTTTGTAAAATAAAAGTAACAGTAAAAGTGCCGTCGAAATAGGTACAGTCGTTTCATAGATTAGCCGGAACAAACTGACTAACAGACAAAAAATTATAATAAAAATTGTTTTTTTTTATGTAAGTACCATTTACTTTCGTATGCATTAAGTGGAAAGCTGTTAATTTGAAATTATAGACAAACACTTCAATTGCATTTGTTTATATAGATTATTTTGCAGATATGAAAAAAAAGAGCCTCTTATTGGTAAGTGACTATCACTGCCCATGGACCTCTCTAACATGAGAGTCACACATTTTTTTGAATCCTCACGTTCAAAGACAAATAGGGAACAAAGGCTGTGTATTCCGATAACCTCACTCATAGCTTTAGCAATAAATTAACTGTATTACAACGATTTTCTATGGCTTTTAAATCACTTCTGTAAAACTGACCAGTTTGTGCTGAAATGAAGCTGTTTTCAGTTAATATAGCTGACATTAAAACCACTCTGCACTGAATTACGGTAATATAATTTATCAGTGTTTTATTTTCATATAAACGATCTGAAAGCGAGTCAAGTTCCGTATACAATACGCCATAGCGTGGGTCGCCATATTACACTGTCGTCATTCGCAGTGAGTACGGCGACCACCGCTCTTGGATTCTATTCATGCTTTCCATCAGGCAGAATAGTCACTTTGGTAGGTTGTAAATAAAAAAAAAATCAGTGAAAAGGGTACAAGTACTTATTTAATATGGCAAAGAGCAATTAGAAACTACATTGTGGTATTTTTGGTTGCTTGAATTCTTCGATAACGCTTTTAATTATATCATTTGTTAAACTACGTGTTGCCCTCCGACTACGATCCCGAGTCCTTTAAGTGGGCGTGAAAAAGCATCTCATTAGGCCGCCATAGCGTGGGTCACCATATTACACTGTCGTCATTCGCAATAAGTATGGCGACCACCGCTCTTGGATTCTATTCATGCTTTCCATCAGGCAGAATAGAGTCACTTTGGTAGGTTGTAAGTAAAAAAAAAAACACTGGGTACACATTATGTCATAGGCAGTGAAAAAGGTACAATTACTTACTTAATATAGTAAAAAACAAATGGAAACTACATTGTGGTACTTTTGGTTGCTTGAATTCTTCGATAACGGGTCTAAATATATAAAATTTGTGAAACTACTTGGATATAATATTATATTACATTTAACAATCAAGCTTTTCGTACGTCTCAGTTGAATTACAAATATTTTTAGTGTCGAATTTAGAAAGGTATTTTATTTTTAATTAAATCCACTAATTTTTTTTTTTATTGAACACTTCGTTCATTGAGCTCTTACTTTGAAAATTCATGTTACACCGCCTACAATGTACTCGTATAGCTACAAACAAGACTGCTATGACACTCCTTTTAATATATACAAATTTAAATTATACATAAAAATATGAATTATCATGTATATTTACATTTCTGCAGCAATTTTTTTTTCATAGTAGGCATCCAAGCCGTGATCGCAGCCTTGATCAAATGCACTATTTTAGCACTACCACCCATCACATTTAAACACATACATACAAGTACTAGGTGTATTTGTATTGTATGTATGATGGGAGGATGGGATGTGTATAAGTACATCTTGACTGTTAGCGATATTGTGACATACATAATTACCTGAAACGGTACAGTCATTACTGAGTTCAACGGTGATAGGTAAATAAAACATTATAAAGAGATTATGCACGAATGTCACCAACAATGTTTGTACAAGGCGGGTTTTATATAGACTTTTGTACCCTTAATTGGCTTCCTTGACGTGGTAAGGGAGGAACTTGGTTTAAACAGCCGTTTTATTTGTGTTCGATACTTGTGTTTTTTTTTTAAGCAAACCCCAAATAATATTGTAAGAATAAATGCTAGGAAGATGGACTTGTTTTTTTTATTATATTATTGCAGAGGTTCGATATAACCTAGTACTTGCGTTGTGGAGGTCTGATGACAGTCGCTTCACGTACAAATAATCAAAGTTCAGCGATATTGCAGTTGACTTAACACTGACCCCAACTTACTTTAGGAAAAATGTTCGGAGGAATTCAATTGCATTGATAGGGATATAGAAATATATGGCAATGTCAAAGAGTATTACTTGTTTACACTATTTCGTTGAAACTATTATCATCAACAGACTTCAACAGTCCACTGCTAGACATACGCATCTCCTCAGCAAGGAGGTTTTGACCTATTATATCACGCTGGCCAGATGAACTGGAATAGGATTTGTTTCAAGTTTTCCTTCTCTTTGTAGTGATGTTGTCTTGCGTATTTTGTACCTTTAGTCGCCTTATGGAAATAATAGAGATGGTAACACTCATGGAAATAATAGAGATGGTAACACTTTGTATTCTTAATCCGTTTAGTTGAAATACGAGGTGTGAAATTCTTACGGGTAGTTGGTGCCTTAAAAAATCTGACAATCGTATTTCTAGAACTCTGATTTCGCATAGTACTTTATGTATAGGTCTAATGGCATTCGTCTTGCGTAAAAATCTAAGGTTTGGTATATCGTACTATACTTACAACTGACCCCAATCTAGGAATAAAGCTCGAAGGAAGATTATTACAGTTGGTGCCAAATCGTCTAATGTTTGAGAACCATTGTACCTAGACTGTTGAATTTAGCGTCATTATCAATATTAATGATTTTGTATGTAAACACATTAATATACAATATTCAAGACCTTTACAGTATTAAAAAGATAAATACGACGACGATAGCAATAAGACACATTGTTTATTTTTCTGAGACATCTTTAATTCTCACCCTATTGATTCAACCCCCGTAAATTGCATAATACCTTCAAAGAAATATCTGAAACACCCCTAAAATAAACTTCCTAAAATCAATAGCAACATATCACTGACGAATTACAAAAATAACTTTTATAGTAGGTTAAATACGTTTATTACTCTTATTACTAAGACAGTAAAGTTAAAATTTCAGTGTACGAGCTGCCAACTTGATTGTAAAATTAAGTTTGTTTTCTAATAATTAGTGGACTAACTCTATAACAATTATGACGCTCTTATTTTCTAAGTAGTAAGGTTCTATTTCGGTTTTCTATGTGACATCAAGTGATGTTATTCTTGGTATTACGTTGTGAGGAGGTGTCGTTTGCATCAATCCATGTCACGTTAGAACATTCTTTGTTCAACAATAATGGTATCAGTGAAATATTTTATGTTTGTAATTGGCCTGTGTTTGAAAAATAAATTGGATATTTACAATATAATATTATTGATACGTTGGCGTCAAAAACTTCTGCCGGAATGTTTTTATTAAGTCAAATTTAGTAGGCAGTGTGTCAATTAGACATACGTCATGTCCTCAATTTCACAAAATTAAAAAAAAAACCGTAAATTGTCCTTGACTTCTTAAAAAAACTTTCACTTTAAAAAAGGAACAGCAAAACAAAAAACAATATCAGAACTCATTTAAACTTAGTCATTTAAAAGTAATGTGTCTGTCATCCTTTGTATGTTGACCTCCTTGCGCGCTGGTGTGGGTGATTTTACTCAGAATTAAAACCAAACCTTTGTTAGTGAGTAATAGACGGTAACAATTTATTTTCGTGTGGCAGGTAAATTGAAATTAATGTGATTTTTGATAAACGTTTACATTTCATGCTTTTAATAAATTTATTTTACTTTTAAACCACGCTAACGTCGCTAGACTTATTTAAATGCTTAGTCAAAGTGTCGAGGCTTAAGTATTTTCATAAGTCCAGTCATGTCATGTTTCTGAAATTCAAAACATTTTTAAAGTGAGTGTAGTATTGTAACTGTGATAACCACATAAATCGTTTTATTAAACATATGTATAATATCATCAATTTTAGACTTTAATACATCACAGTAAATGCAATAAAATCAAATAGTTTCTTTAACACATGAGACCATGACTCATTGAAGAGATTACCTAATTTTGAAACACCAGGCCAACGTATAGTAGCAACTGCTATGCTTGAGGCCTCAGTTTCGATACCCGGATCGAACCAAATGTTTGTATGATTTACAAACAATTGTTTTGGAGGTTGGATGTTTTCTATATAGAATATATATGTATTAACAAAAAAAAGTATTTATGTGTTTATATCAGTTGTCTTCCTCCCACAGTAGTAGCTCGCCTTAGTTTGAAACTAGACGGTGCTCTGTGCCAGTTATCCGAAATAAAATGTTGACATGTCAAAATACAAAAATAAATACAGGTATTCTGCGAAATACAATCAAGTTTAATTTCAGATTTATGTGTGTTCTTGTCGATGTTACTCCACCAATCAACATTAAACTTTACATACGCGTAGTTTTAATGATATAATACAAAATTTCTCATACAATACTTAGCCCATCAGAGCTGTAACAGCCACACCCAAAGCATCAATCCATCCATCAACAGCTCCAGAAGCTTCTATTTGCGTACACACTAAATTCCTTAACCAGTAAACAAATGAACATTGTCACCAAAACTAATGTTCACACCGCTATACAGAAGTTAATTTTTGATTAATTGTCCTCCTGTACCATGTGTTGATGTGGCAACATTTGGTATTAGTATAAATGCTTCAAATGTTTCTTAGAGGATAGTAATAAGCTTTAAAAATGGTACGAGAGATGCAGGGATTGGATGAAAAGTGTTTGTAATAAATCCACGTTGGAAATAAGTTTTGGAGCTACCGATTTATCATGTGGCCTGGTGGTAAATATTTGATTTCTATATTGAAGGATTATCCGTCGGCAGGACTTTTAGACTGTTTTTTTTTGTGTTTTGAGGACCTGCCTGTGACTTTACTCTTCCTGATGTAAAGTATAAATAAAGTCCATGGATTGAAGTCACAATATTCATTGAGAATGCAGACACTGCAGTATGGTGATCCACATATATATTTCTTCAAGGCAAGCTTGGGACGTAAAAGGTATAATAGTCATCGTGGTAGTATAAGGCTCACACACTTTTTTTTTTCTATTATATATGAAGAGCCTGCTAAAGTGACTATACTCTGCCTGATGGAAAGCATGAATAGAATCCAAGAGTTGTGGCCACTATACTCATTACAAATGCAGACAATGCAGTGTGGTGACCCACACTGTGACGACCTATTGAGATGCGTATTCACACCACGCTTGGGGACGTAAAAGGCATGACAGTCATCGTGGCAGTGTAAGGCTCACACAGTTATTACGATAACTGTCACCCCTGCATCAATGGGACTGCGGTCTTGCACTCACCATCGAAACACGACAGCACGGATGCTGGCGCTTTAGGTTGGTCTTCTGTGAGAGGATAATACTGCCCCGATCGAGCCGGCCGTTCGTGCTGAAATCAGTGGGTGTTCTATACCTAAAATTACTAACCACGATAACTGTCACTCCTGCATCAATAAGCTTCCGGTCTCGCGCTTACTAATGACATACGACAGCAGGGATGCTGTCGCTTTAGGTTAGTCTTCTGTGAGTACAGCCTGAATCGAGCCGACTCATTCTTACTGAAATCAACGTGGCTCCACTACCTTTTAAATATAATTCCACGCGTCTCACAGCAGTCTGATTCCAAACTAGGCAAACCAATGAACAGGCTGTTATATTTCTAAATACATACGTACATGTTACATTTGAACGAAGGTACCTATCGGGTTCTTATTACCTATAGACCACCTCAGAGTTCCTACTTGCCAATGACCGAGGGAGCAGAAATCGTAATTGCATTCATTCGTCCAGTTATGCAATCCTGACCTGGTCAAGTTACTGCTTACACTCCTTAATCCATTCATATTAGCAATGTTCCTCTGATTCTGTTGCCCTCCCATCTTTTCAATTGTTTCCCTTTTATTATAGCCAATGTTGTCTTCTTTAATTCCTAAAACTGATAGCTATAGAATAGACCATGAATTTGGCAATATATTTTTAACCGAGTGTGTTTTAGACTACCCGTAAGGGTTATGGGTGTAATAATGTGGTATGAATACTGTTATTTATACTAACGTATTACGTATATGTCTACAAAAATCCGATAATATTGACACGTGTAGAATGCACTTTGCCACTTTTTGCTTAATTTTTTTTGAAGTTATTTCTCGCATTAAGAAAAACTATAAGAGTAAATTTTATGATACGTGAAAATCTGACACCTTGATATTAGTTAGTCAACATTTTGTTTTAATTAAAGACAACTAATTGTTTACGATATTTAAATAGATAGATAGACAACGCGTTACAATGAAACTTTCTTTCAATGTATTAAATACCTTTTTATTTATAAATTGTACAAAATGATCTAGAATTTAGTTTTAAATATTGTTATTTTGCAATGAATTGCGTTCTTTGTCAAACACAGTAATTTTTAAATTTCGTTTCATGTCATCAAATTCGGTCTTCTTATAAATTTAAAATAAGCAATATTTTATCTACCTAATTATCTAACAGCTGTTCCATATTGCCAGTATCATAAATTAAAATTACTCTAAAATCATCCCAAAACAATAAAAACATTGTATTTTAGTCAGTTTTCTTTATAATTGAGGGAAGCTAAGAGGTTATTAAGTGGTGTAAATCGTAACACCTGATTTTATGTCCGTAATAAAATAAATTAGGCGTAAAAAGGGCTGTTTAAAGTACATGGCCAATACGAACATATGGGCGTGTCAAGTGGAGCATTTGTGAAGATCGATGTTACAGATACATTCTAAATTTGAATATAATTTAAATAATTTTGGAGGGAATTAGTTGACGTTCAAATTAGGAAGCTTGTTACGAAGAACTTCTTTTTTTTAAATGTGTCATGGACACATGTTGTTTGTTAGAAGAAAACGAAGTCTAGTTTTGATTTTAAACGCCTATGAAAGATATTAGAATTTCATGAATGCCCAATGATTATATTCCTTAACAGACAGGAACACAGATTATCATTGCAATAATAACGTATTGTTTTAGCTCTAAGATCGTGAGCAAACAAATGGCAAATCTGTATTTCACAGTATATGACAACAATGTATAAGTAATGTATAGTTTAATTTTTTTAATGTTATTTTGTTTATTCAATACAACGTTTAAAAACAATATTAGATGTAAATCTTCTTAAATTTTATTCAATAATATCAAAAGATAAACCAAACAAACATGGTGTTAACAAGTTTGAACACAGAGTTATTCAAATTCGATTACAATTGTCGTGCGAGTGTCCATATGTTAAAGATTTTTGTATCACTAAACGGAACGATATGCTAATGCCGACACTAAACGCACGTGGCGATTTCCACCACTTTATTTATGTAGAACATGCAATTCAGTTATTGTTAAAAAGATTATAAAAAGGTAACGGTAAAAGTAACGTAGGTGTGTATTGTCATTATTAAATCCCAAATTAAGAACCTTCGTGTACCAATATCTTGTTTTATTCTTGTTTATGAAGTTAGTTTCATTTACGTATATATTTGAACTCTCTTGAGCACTTGAAGTAGAGTGAGTATCAGAAATAATATTATAATATAAACAATACCATACCATTCTGATATTATAAAACTAAAGAGTTTGTTTGTTTACTTGGTTGAACGCGTTAATCACAGGAACTACGGTCCGATTTGAAAAATTGATAGTGCACTTATCGACGAAGATTATATAATCTCTCTAAGAAGAAGAAAGAAGTAGGAGAAGAAAGCTATACAGAATATATACATAAACAGTGGAAGTGCGGTAATCTGGACCCCCTTGTAATCCGACATCAATCAAACAATTTTCGCTAATGTAGATCGTGCATGATTGAACAGGTTACAACTTGTGCTCGACGCGTAGATATTGTTTCAATTCCGATTGCTTAGTTTGAATTTGACTACGTGTGATAGCGGTGCAGCTTAGCGTTTATTCATTGTGCGTTACGTATACATACCTAGTAATGTCGTCACAAGCCCAGAAGACAATAACATATACAATCTTATCATTTGTCTGTAATTTGTCGGATTACAAGGTACTCTTTTGTAAAAAAAATCCAAACTAGAGGGGGCCTTAGGCAGTACTTTATAATCCGACAAATTCGATAGTCCGACACTGCCCTGCAAAACGTTTGTCGAATTACCGGGAGTCCACTGTATATAGATTTATTTCAAATTTTCCTTCTCTTAGAGCAGTGATGTTGTCTCGTGTATTTTGTTCTCTTAGTCACCGATTACAACACCCATGGGGGAAACAGGGCTGGTGACACTCTGTGTTCTTAATCCATCACCAAATGGACTGTGTATTTACCTGTATTTCAATCAATATTTATAATTCTAGCGACTAAGTAATAAATTTTGTAGCTACAGGAAATAGTTAGATCATACAAATTAACGGATTTCTGACGGCCAAATCCACAAACCTTAAGTTATCGTAGAATATTATTATTTTGACACACATTAAATAGAAAACTAAACGCTGTATGGAATTAGTACTTAACTAAAATCATACTACACAACACTTTTTCAAACGTTTTCAGTAATGTTATTAAGCTGAAATTTCTACCGGACATTCGGCGATCTGCGTATTTGCACGATTTTTCAGACACACTATTCTTTCAGTTTTAAGAGCCTGCCAAAGTGACTCTACTCTGCCTGATGGAAAGCATGAATAGAATCCAAGAGTTGTGGTCATCATACTCATTGCAAATGCTGACAACGCAGTATGGTGACCCACACTATGGTGGCCTTGTGAGATGCTTTTTCACACCCCGCTTGGGGACGTAAAAGGCATGACAGTCGTCGTGACAGTGTAAGACTTACACAGTTACCACGATAACTGTCACCCATTTTTTTTTTATTTTTTTTTTAACGTATGGAAACCCCCTCGAGCCGTCACCCCACCGGGGTTTACGGCGAGGTGGTGTGTCGGAATCGGACCGACTAAAACCACACGGTGTGCCACTCTGCGCCTGACATAGGAGGGATCCAGGCACAGCTGTTATTACGACATCCAGATCCCTCCTAGCGCCTGCCCGCTAAAGCGGGCACCGTCTGCGGAAAACCTCTCCATTTAGGCGACGTACGGCACACGCGAACGTCGCCTCCTCGCGGCTGGCCACTATAGCGGATGGAGGGGAAAACCCATCCCGTCCACCCGCAGCCACACTCAAGGCGGCATGAGGCGCTGGTACGCGCGCCTCCGCCGCCCGGTTCGCCGGCGGCGAATTGGGTCCGAGTGGACGTCGTCCTCCCGAGCCTTCTCCGCCGCCTCCTTTCGCGAAATTACGTCTTCGCAGAAGGTTGCGACCGCGGTAAAACAACTGTCGCTACCGACCATGGAGCGTATGACGGCCGGTAGCGACAGATCTCCTCCAATAACTGCAGTGAGGACCCCACGCTGCGCAGTCCAAGCGGAACAAACCGCCAGCGTGTGCTGAGCCGAGTCCTCACTGCAGTCGCAGTGGTGACAGGCGGGACTCAATTCCCTCCTAGCGACCGAGTGCAGATACTTCCCGAAGCAACCATGCCCGGAAAGGATCTGCGTCAGTCGGAAGGAAAGAGTCCCGTGTTGTCGCCCCGCCCACTCAGCAATGACCGGCTGGAGAGCCTCCACGGCGGCAAAGCCAGCGCGTGGAGCCTCCAGCCGGGACGACCAACGAGCCATCGTGGCTCGACGAGCGGCCTCTCGCCACTCGCGTATCTCTTCGGGCGGGGGCGGGGTGCTGCTACCCGCCCGGAAGTCAGCCGTCCGCCGATAAAATTCATTTGGTTTTTTTGGTAAACAAACTATTTGGTATAAGGCTTTTTCACACCCCGCTTGGGGACGTAAAAGGCATGACAGTCGTCGTGACAGTGTAAGATTTACACAGTTACCACGATAACTGTCACCCCTGCATCAATGGGCCTCCGGTCTCACACTCACCAACGAAACACGACAACACGGATGCTGGCGCTTTAGGTTGGTCTTCTGTGGGAGGGTAGTACTGCCCCGGTCGAGCCGGCCCGCTCGTGCTGAAATCAGCAAAGAAAGAACACAAAACAACACTGTTAATACCAAGTCATTTGATCGGAAACCTAGTAGGCGTTTAGACTGTATCAGAAGTCTTAACGTATTTTACTTCAATAACTTCCACTTAGTTCTTATTGTAGTTAAATGCAACATCCAACAACAACTACAGTTGAAGTTGGATTTTATTGTAGTCGTCACGGGACCTTGGTGTATTATTGAGATGAAATTTAGTAAAAGAAAGGGTTCACAATTCATTTTCCATTTTTTTTTACTTAACATTCTTGTAAATTATAAATCTAGTTGGAACAGAGGTTTTACTGATTTGTGACATCCGAACTGTCACATTTAATAAACAAAGAGAATGTAGTCTTAAGTGTGACAGAAAGAGACAGATTATAACTAAATATAAATATATATGCTTTCCATTATTGACGCTGCGACAATACTGTACGGACACGATTTACAATGCCGTATGTTAGACTTTAATTTTATAGCGTTAATTTGAAAGTGAAGGACTGAACGCACGTGGATATGAGGCCTCTCTATAATGGCCACAGTAGTTGAATCTTTTCATGTATAGAAAATAAGTAAAATTAGTTTTTATTTAATAAATAGTAGTTTTTCATGGGTAACAATTACTTTTACACACCATTTTTTTACATTAAAGGAAATCCTAGTTTCTTATTTCTACACTTGTGTTGTTGACAATTTTTTAAATATATGTTGCTTGAACACTAATTGTCAAAACTTTAACTTTTTACTTTTAGTCACGTTAGATTCAGTGATACCTTTTTAAAGTTTTGATATTTCTTCTTTTTTTTTGTTTAAAAAGACAACGCCCGCACTAGGAATAAATCCTGTGTCGCGGGGGATTTTATAAACATATAAGAAACAGACACAAAGAACACCTAGAATTAGAACAACAATTTGTGGATCACATAAAGTGTTGTTTCATGTGGGGTTTGAACCCACAGCACTCAGCGCAGTAGAGAACGGCGTGGCGACCGCTTAAATCACGTAAACCATGCTGTCAAAAATTTTTGCTCACTTTTAATTATCTTAACTGATTAAGAATTTTACGTAATTAATGCAAATTAATAAAATCTATACGTACTGTGTTCAACCATTCCACAAACAAAAAATAAAACAGAATACAGTTTTATTCTTTATACTTCGCTTGGCTGTTTTTTTAATTTTTTTTTATTTTTTTATATTTAACCTACCAAAGTGACTCTATTCTGCCTGATGGAAAGCACCCTATATTTTTATACATACTTTATGAAGATTCGTAGTCTTGTACTTTACAAGTCCACACTGTAGCAATCAGAACAAAAAGGTAAGATTTTTGAAGTAAGACTTCTTTTGGTGCGTTACGAAAAAATGATGACACTAAGTCTTAAAGACGCGCGCGCACACCGGCACGAAAAACACACCAATGAAATTAGTTTCTCTATATTTTATTTTTTTTATTATTAATTATGTACAAATAATTCTTTTACGATATTTTAAGAAAATTTATTTAACTAGGTAATGCTTTACAATAAAACTTTCTTTGTGTTAAATATTTTTTTTTTCTATTATTAGTGTTGTTCTCTCACCAAACGTAAGGTAACGCAAAGGATAACATTCTTGCAAAGATTTTCATCTTGTTACGGCAAAGAAGTATGACTTTTTATGTGCACACATAAATACACACACTTTTGTCAAGTGAACACTTCTATAGGCAGGTTTGAATGAGGAGTAAACTCATGTAAGTTGGTGTTAAGCCTAGAGCACTGTTGTTACTTAGAGTGCAGATAAATACAAACAATCTAATTCACAAATTTTGATTTCAAATCAATCAATTAATTTGAAAATTAAAAAAAAAACAACAATTTGTTTGTACATAGTTTTGAGTTTTCTAAGTTTTAGTAAGTAATCAATCTTTTTTTTTACCTCTTGCTATTTGTACAGAAACAAAGAACCCAGACACACCTGACGTCACGATATTTCAATTATTATTTAGATTTTTTATTTATATTAACATTCTCTGACACCATTGCCGATCGCCTTTCGCAACATTGTGGCACCTAGCGTCCAGTCACACTAATATTGAAATTTATAACCCTCTATTGTTAGCCAGGCTTTATATTTTATGACTATATTGGTTGAAGTGACACGCACCGATTTTTGCGTAAATTTCTTTGTCAGGTCTAAAAGACCAATTATTGTTGTGTGTGGTCTAAACGGCCGTAGATAATTGAGGGTTAACTCGATTTTTCTTTTGATATTTGGGTGGCATTTTTTTTTAAGATACGGTTATTATAAAGGCAATATTTGTTGCTGATTTTAGCTGAATGTGGAACGTATCCGCCCATTTCAATTTGTGTTCGAAACATGTCAATTTTTGTGCCGTAAATCCGTAATGGAAGATACTGTTTGTGTATACCGGCATTGAAAGGGACGTCTTCTCTTTTTAATTTGCTATTGATTTTGAATGTTTGAATAGCTTTGTCGGTACCCGCCTTATGCAGAAAGATTTTTTTGCGTGTAGGTGTGAAACGTCTTCGATATAACTTAATACCAGAGGTGGTCGAATTAAAAGTCTAATTCATTCGTTTTTTTTGTTTGTTTCACTAACCAGTATATTTTGAACTACCGTCATTTAGCTGTTCGTACCATGATGAGTACACATGTTATATATGCCGAACGTATATTTCTACATGTAACATGGTTTTCGAATGTGTAACACGCTTAAACTGAACTTTAAACTTTAAATACCTACAATAAATTCATTTGTTCATTGTCTTGTAAAATCTTAACCTTAAAAACTTGGCTGTTTATAAGATTTTTAATATATACATGTATAAAATCACACCTCTTTCCCTAGAAGGGTAAATAGAGGCATATTAAACGGCCACTTTTCACAGTGTTTTAATTCCACGTGACGAGTCTATGGTCTATAAGATTTTTAATTCTCATAATAATTAGTGTAGATATGTTACTACTTTTTACTCTTAATTTTTTAATGTTTCTATTTTGATATTATAAACCACACAACGAAAACCCTGTAACAATATACCCTGTGTCTTCCAGACAGGTTCCATTTTTAGTTCAATTTTAAACTCGTTCTGCTCTGGTCTTTGTTTTGTGTTTACTATTTTCTATGTATAATATGTATGTATTAATAAAAACGTATGTAAGTATTTTATCAGTCAATCCAGGTGTCATAGTACAAGCTCTGCTTAGTTTGAGGTCAGATGGTGTTATATGTCTAAAAATGTATTTATATTTATTTATTATTATTATCTACAAAACGCGTTTATAACATACATAGTTACAGGAACTACCAAGCAGATATAAATTAAACTCAATATAATATTTATTTCGCATCATCACTCCCCACTCATTCAAGTAACTGTGATGAATTAGCCCCAGGATTATGAAGACTAATTCTGCCAAAGTGAATCTTTGGGGTTCTGTAAGTATGCGGAAGAAAAATGATCCAACCGCTGACTTTGCAATACGTTAATGTAAATGATATAATCGAATCTGATGCGAAGTTATTAGTTGAGAATATTGGTACTTTTTTTTTCTGCTGATTCTAATAAGCCTTTAACAGTCCACTGCTGGACATAGGCTCCTTTCTAGAAGGAAGATGGTTTACTATACTACGTTGACCAGACGGTTTCTTATAGGGTTTGTTTCAAGTTCTTCTTTCTCTTTGCAGTGATGTTCTGTAGAGTTTGCTTGCTTACTCGCCTCTCACGACAACTACAGTATCAATAGTGGTGATGAAACTACATATTCTTAATCTGTTATCACACGGATGAGGTAGATCCATATAGGTATCGTATTTAGTTTTCTCGTTCGCCCTAATGTCACTTTTATCAATTATATTTCTAAAAAGCGATAACTTTATTTATGATGAATAGAAACCATCAGAACATAAATGAATCAAGAAAACGTATATTCATGAAAACTTTTTATACACTAGTTCCGCTATTTTATTATATGACTTTCTATCACACATAATCCCGATATAACGGTATGATGAATCTCAATATTTCACTGTTCACCCCCTCTGAAGGTAGAACTGTGCTATCATGATGACTAGGAATATACCATTTGGTATCTATCCATCGGTATTAAGCTGCAATGTATTGAAGACACACTGAGAGGAATAATATTTTCAATTTATATTAAATTTACGATAAAGTTAACGTATTTGATTTTTTGATTTAACACTCTAATTTGTATAATTGCAAATTGGAATTCACTAATGTATACTAATCTCAACATCACGATAATACATTCGGTTTTAACATATACGAGTATATGTACTGATGTACTACTAAATTGGGTATCTACAATAATCATGATTCCTAACATCGAAACTAGGCTGAATCAATATTTCAGGCTCAGATTTGCACATTGTGCGGTTTTAGTCGGTCCGATTCTGACACACCACCGCGCCGCAAACCCGGTGGGGTCACGGCCTATGTGTGATTCCACACGAAGAGAAGGTCGAACTGTACCTCAGACGTTAGTTAATTTATTAAAATATACAAATAAACGCAGCTGAAACTGCGGCAATGGCTGCTGTTCTCTTTAATATTTTGACATACTATAGGCCAATAATGGTACTTAATTTGTTAATATTTTTAACTTATTTTTAAGTCCAAATATTCGTAAGTTATCATAATATATTTCTCGTATGTGCTTATGGCCTTAGATATATAAAAACACATAGTACGGTTGCTATATAACTACTTGAATAAACTAGTTGGTATTGAAAACTAATTACTGTTACTAACAAAACTAAAAACTAAATTTTATAGATATCTTAACAGTACTTGTAGTATGGTGGCCTCCGAATGTGTCACCTACTTGCACTACTCACCATTTACAATAGATTTACTTTTAAAGTTCAAACATTCAACTCAACAACCAGCCGAGGGTGAAATATGGGGTGATGGCACACAAACACTATTTGCGGATTTAAATAGTAATGTAAAATCCGGATTTTGAGTTTCGGTTTTTAAATTCCTGAGTGAGTGAGTGGGGGGTTAAGTGATCCGTTAAATAGAGCACATGTGTGATTTCTATTTTTTTAGCGGCTTATAATATTAACGTTTGATTTTTATTATCATGCACTTAGGTTTAAATAAATCATAATTCATTCAGAGTAAACAAAAAAAAAACATGTGTGGGTATTATGTGTTAAAAACCGTAAACAACCTGTTAAATTTAATTTTTTTTTTATTCTTTATCAGAATTTAAATTAAGGAAAAAGTGTACGGCATCTAGTCGTTACGACAGTTACTTATGCAGATATTAAGCTGTTACAAGTATCGAGAATTCGTAGAATTATTCAAGTAATTGGCGTGGCCCGATTTCGAAGAAATATTAGTAATACTCGTAGTACCTTCATCGACAAATGTTTTTTTACTTTATTTGAATTCTTTACAAGTGATCGATAGTGTATAATTAGATTTAGTTTTTCAAGTTTTTCAAATGGACTTTCTTACAGTATTAAATATCTTCACATTGAATTATTTAATTATTAATATTTGAGTATAATACTGTACAGGAATTGAAACGTCTGCAACTCAAGCACAATGTTGAACAATTGAACACATTCCCTATATAAACTATGGACAGCGTATCATAATAAGCTACTGAAATCTCCTTGTCAAGGAGAAGCCTATGTCCAGCAGTAAACTGTTAAAGGCTGTTGATAATGATGATGATGGGTAGCGCTAGTCACGAATCATCAGGTTTTTTCTTTCTTATCCATTTCTCTTTTATTTATTTTACTTTCATGTTTCAATTCGAATGTTTATCTGTTTTTTAAGGTATCGCAGTCAACGAGATAAAAATGTGAGTGTATTATGCATGTGTTTATTGATGATGGTGTATAATTAATAATAGTAAGCTTATTTTTACACTCAGTCATACACACATTTATAGATATTATGTTAAATGAAGTTTTGTATTAAAGACTGCATTGCTATACGAGTATATAAGAAGTCTCGTAGCAGATAAATAATTCTTAATGAGTGTTCATAAAATTACGCAACCCTGAATAAGTATCCATAACCGCTTGCTGCTTTCCTTAATAAAACCTATTCACCTGTAACCCTCTCAATTAAAATCTTAATACGTTAATAACAATGTACATCGCTTGTTCAATCTGCGCAACAAAATTGATTGTAATCGACGAGGCTCGGTCAACAGATGGCGCTGTTCGCCAAATTACCGTAAGTAATCTGTAATGAGCTCACCTGTTACGGTTACGGTATTTCGGCAGTATAAGGGTTGTTTTAATTCGTATATACAAAGGGTGAATTATGGCTTTAGGATTCATAGTTTGGCTTAGTTTTGGTTCAGTAACCGGTTATTGAGTATGATATATGTTTTTGTGATTCTACATCAAAAGTAGCAACATTTAAATAAAAACAAAAATGATTAAAAAGATCTAAAAACAAGTTGACAATAATTGTTTACAAAAATACAGGTTCAGCATCGGTCTAGTACGCGAAGGTTCACTTGATGGTTTTGCCGTTAAAGAACCATGGCAGAGAGTCTGGTTACTGGCATCCCAATTTCAAGGATTCTGGAGAGATATCATTCGAATTACGATAACGCATTTTTGTCTCTTGTGCTTTGTGTTCATGTTTCACGTTAGTCACTTACTATAAAATAATTAAGTTGCTCGTTAGACACCTAGATCGTACACAAAAATGTTTAATATTGACACAAAGTCTAAAATTTAAAATAAACAAGATGTGATGAGTACTGAAGTGTTACCAAAACTACGTTAATCTAAAAATATTGTAATGCAATTCGCTATAATTTTAAGATTTCTTTTCTACACACACGCCTTCCGTCTCTCCAATAGAAGGGTATGGTGAGAAAAACACGCCCCGCGAAAGGAAAAAGATAAAGGTACACGAAAAGAAAATAATACCTATGATTTCTTTTTTTCTGTGAATGCTATACCAATGCAATACGACATTGCTATTACGATCTAGTACAACAAGTAATTTTACTTTGACTTAAACCAAACAATTATAAGATTGTGTTCATTAGCTGTTTTCTAATTGTCTCTAGTCAATTGAAGATACTCTGTGAAGACTTTCTGCACTAAAATAATAAAATTTTATTCACTTTACATTGTCACTTTCATGTATCACAAAACACATCCGCAGTTATTACTGTAGCTGTTAAGAACACCTATGATATGAAAATACTTACTTAGAAACTTAAGAAAACTTAAATCATTCACAGCACATAATTTTGTTGAGTATCTTTTATGTTGAGGTACTATTATTAACATACAACATTCCTGGACACGCAGATTTATGTCATGCATCTTCTGTCTTGTGTACATGTTATATCTCAAAAGTAATACCTGATAATCACTGATCATGCATCACAAAAGGCATCCGCAGTAATCATTGCACATAATAAACTGAAATTACAAGACAAGGCACCACTTATTATGCTAATGCTTTATCATTAAAATAATATGTCTAACACTACACTTGTACTACAAACGGAGTTACCATATTTCCATAATTTACCATCAGCAATCACGAGTTCCAACCTTCGAAAACCCAATCATTTATTACACTTCCGTACAAAATAATATTAAACAACAAAAAAAGAACAAACAGAAAATTACAAACCATTTGACATATGACACCGCGAATATTCAAATTAATGCATTATCGATATGAACAAAGGTGCACTTGACTGGAAAAAAGGGAGTTTTTATGACACCTACGTGCTGTACACACTTTGCCCTAACCTCCCCTTTCGCAGCACAGCCTATAAAATAAAAAAAGAAAAGATTCGTAAAAATAGAAGTCTATTAAAAATAATATAGAATTTATTTAGGCTATGGCATGTTGAAAAGGGGAGGTGAGACAAATATGTGCATACAGGTTATGACATGTAATTCAAGCGTAAATCAAATTTGACCGGTGGGCGTATTCAGTTGTCTTGCGCATATGTCGATGTTTCTACGCGATGATTGTTACATTTCTGAGTGCTTTCGTGTGTAGGAAGTTATGCTTCGTTCGTGATGAATGGCTGTAAAGTAGGGAGAGACAGACGGTTTAATAGATGCTTAATGTACTCTTATTGCGTCAAATGTTATGTTGAAAGTATATTGTTTTGATTATAAAATTGAATTTGGTTACATAATTTATCTTACATTATCTAAACATTTATTTTCACTTTTCTCGTGACGATTTTTTCTTCTTTATGAGTTTTTTATTCTTTAATAACAGTCGTTGATATTGTTCTGGCAAAATATTTTTTACAAACCAGGCAATATGATTTAACCCTCTATCACTCATGAAATCTGTTTTTAATTATTTCTTTCGATTCGATTCCATAGCATAAAAATAAAAGACACGTATATTTTATTATTTTCTATTTTTTAATATTTATAAAGAAAAACACAAAAATAGGGAGTGTTGCTTACAAGCAACAATGAGGTAAGTGGTCAAAATTTACTGTATAATAAGATAGGTTGGTAGGTTAGGATAGATGAAAGTTTTTGAAACAATTCTTGGTTTTCGTGTAGCATAATGCTACTCCACATTTTTCACAGACATTATGGGTAAATCCTACGCACTTTGGAAATTTGCATCTGGTTTTTTTATCAGACCATTGTGGCCAATGTCCAATCTGGTCTTGACGCACCGCTTTTGGAGGTACATGCTGAGCAGGTCCTTTGTGCTTTTTTTTTTGAATCTCGCTTTCAAGTGACCGCCGACTAGATATACTAGGTTTTGTACCTAATTTGCAAAGGGTCACAGCAACTTCCAGACGAAAATCTGCAGATGATAAACGACCTGATTGGAGGCCTTTGTACTTAGTTACCCTTTTGTACAAAAGCCATGCATTGGCCATAGTCAAATCTAAATAATGGTAAAACAGACGCATAGGCCATCGGTTACTTCTCAAACGTATCTTGTAAATGCCCATGATACTGTCAAGGAGGTCAACGCCACCCATATGCCGATTGTATTCTCCTATCACATTGGGTCGCTTTA
The DNA here is from genome assembly GCA_949316085.1 of Hypercompe scribonia. NCBI lineage: Eukaryota > Metazoa > Arthropoda > Insecta > Lepidoptera > Erebidae > Hypercompe > Hypercompe scribonia. The sequence continues at coordinate 13,952,871 of OX438989.1, forward strand.
TATTTACATACCTCGAGTTTTGTTTGTCCCATCTCCGAACATCACTTTCGGGCTTCTGTCCAGCAAAGGTGGACGCCAGGCTGACAATTTTATTGTCCTTCCATGCAACAATTGTGACGTCGAACCCGTTTACATCGGCCACATATTCTTCCGAATAACCTCGTTCCTTTTTCATCATTATCTTTTCAGTTGACAGCTTACAATTCGGGACCCGATTTCTTCTGATAGTACCCAAACTGAGAATGCCTTCTTTGGCTAGGTTTTCTAACAAACGAAGAGAATTAAAATAATTATCAAAATAAAGTCTAAAATTCTGGTGCCTTGGAATCATACGAGCTAATCGCATGACTACGTTAGATGAGGCACCTAAATCTGGCTCTCCATTCAAGACGACATTTTTTTTGCCAGTTTCAATCTCTGTCTTATAGGCAAAACCTGTAACACCACTCAAAACATAGACTTTATAGCCCCATTTGTGGGGTTTGTTGGGGTTGTATCTCTTCAACGTGTTCCGTGATTTAGTTGAGCACATTTGCTCGTCCACACAGAGGTGTTCTTCAATTGGGATGTTACTGTAAGCCTCATTCAAAGAATCAACTAATGGACGTATTTTGTATATCCGGTCATGATCAGGATTTTCCCTAAGAAGGTTCTTACTGTTGTCATTGAAATGCAGAGACTGACGAATTTTTTCAAATTTGTTCAAACTAATAGTCTCCTGTATTAGAGGTGTTCCGAGTACAGGGCTCCAGTGGTTCGTAACTCTAGGTAATTGTACAAGAGACATTATATATATCACACCAAGGAATTGCCTGACATCTGTCTCTGACACCCGAAAGTGCTATTGGGATCTTTCTGTACTTGATACAAATTAGTCACTTCAGAAATCGTCTTGATAAGTCCCGGTGAAAATAAGAGGAAAAAGTATTATATAGGAGTGTCCAACTCAAGCAGATCAGAACCTAGGCTCTTGTTTCCTGTAAACATGAGCTGCAATTCACTCAATTCAAGATTCTTTTTTTTCCATCTCAAATTTAGTTTAGGCAACTTCTCCTTAGCAGGTTTCTTGGCGGGGGGAGCTTGATTACTCATTTCTCGTGATGGAGCATTTTCTGTGCTACAGGCAGGGCTTTATATTTATATCTGCATCATCAAACAGAGTAGCAGCTATGTCTTCATCACGAACAAATCGCTTATGAGACATCCTAAAACTAATAAAATCCACTATAGGTATTGTAGGTAATCTTACAAATAAACGAAGCTATTCGTCTGATGTTGCCTACGGGCAACAAACAGTTATCGTATAAAAAAACTAGCAAAACATAAACTATTATCAAAAATAACGATATACTAAAAATTTCAACCACTTACCTCTTCAATCGTGCAAGAATGTAAACAAAAACAGCCGTAAAACAATATATTATTATTTATTGAAATGGTAGACGCAGAGCACTTTTCAAAAATACCGTCCATTGAACGACAAACTCAATTTAACGACAGGTACCGCCATTTAGTCATATTCTTTTGAACTTGATTGGCAACTAGGATTGTAGACGATTGGCTACAGTGAGTGAATTGCATATAAAATAATTAATATGCGTTTGGTAAAAGTTCAAACGGTATGTTGCTTATAGTCTATAGTATGCTACAGAGGGTTAAACTTGTTGTGTGTTGAATATAATCAAGAAATCTTTATTAAATGAAAATTAAACCTTGTACTAAATATATTTATTGTTATCTTTGAAACATAATTAAATTTCAAACATAATAAAACGGCTGGTTCCTTGCACAAAGAACAAACTTTATTTGTAGATTTTGTGAGTTGGTACAAAGGTTTTTGTTGGCTATTTAAAGGTTGGAAGTAATCAACTTACACTGTAATTGACCTAAACATACGCTAAAATAACTTTTCTGAGTAAAAGCTTTGTTCGAAACGTAACAAATAAAACACGACTGCTAAAATCCAGAGATTGAATAGAGATAAACTTGATTGCGGGGGTGAAAGCGGTCAATATGGCACACCTAATTATTTGCATGGTCTAATTATATGTGGTAATTTTATTCAAAAACCTTATGGCGACTTTATACTCCTGGAACTGAATAATTACCGTGAATAATATTTTCTTCTATCAGTAGATTTTAATCTACCATACATTGAGCACATTGGGCACAATTTTATTTTGAAATAGGACTTTCCAAGAAAATATTGTAGATATTAGTTTTCATCTTTCGATTTAGTAATTAAGGATACGGATTATCACCCTTAGACATCCTTTGGGTGTAATAAAAGCTGATTAACTACAGACACTGGCTCATCTATGTCGACTGCCTTTAATATTCCACTTTAGAACATAACCATCTCTTCAGTAAGAAGGTTTTGGTCTACTATACACAGACTAGATAAAATATATCAAATAGATAAAGGACGAATTGTACCTAACAATTTTAAACACAATTTTTTCAGCCAAGTATCTTTTGATTATTGTGTTTTGTAAAATCAGTCGTAAAGTAATACTTATTTAACTGAAATAAGTACTAAATATCAACAGGTATGTCTAGGTAGTAGAGCCACGCTGATTTCAGCACAAGCGGGCCGGCTCGACCGGGTCAGTCCTACCGTCCCTCAGAAGACCAACCTAAAGCGCCAGCATCCGTGTTATCCCATTGATGCAGGGGTGACAGTTATCGTGGTAACTGTATAAGCCTTACACTGTCACGATGACTGTCATGCCTATTACGTCCCTAAGTGGGTGTGAAAAAGCATCTCACTGGACCACCATAGTGTGGGTCGCCATACTACGTTGTCTGCACTTGCAATGAGTATGGTGACCACAACTCTTGGATTCTATTCATGCTTGCCATTAAGCAGAGTAGAGTCACTTTGGTAGGTTCTTAACATAGAAAAAAATAAAAATCAACAGTAAAAAGCCGTTACTTAAAATATTGTACTTAGTTTCTAAAATAAATAAACCTTAATGATACTCAACATGATATTACCATAAGCTACTTAACAAAAAAGACGCTATACTCGACGCAAATTAATCCCAACTTCAAAGTATTATCTACTAAACAACTTATTAAGTCGGCTCCTATTTAACGGTTACATTGCAGGCCACAAAATACCACCCCTGCACACCTGCACGTTCCCTTCGAACTTGGACAATATGCCGATATACCGTCACTTGCATCGTAGTATATGCGACAGAATAGGGTGCAATGTTTTTTATTCTAAATGTATTGATAATTCAGCCACAAAGCCCATGTTGTGATAGTTTAAGAATACGAGAGTTTTGCATCTTCTGTTCGTTCCGTAAGAGCCGATTTACGGATAACGACACTGTAAAGGGAAAGAAAACTTGACAGAAACTACAGGATTTATGTCAAGTTTATTGAATTATACGAGTATATACTGTGTATATTTATACAGACGGGTTAATATAGAGTAAAACATCTGGCTAGCATGGTATAGTTTGGCAAAACCTCCTTTCCTAAGACTGGTCTACGTCCAGCTGTGGACTACTGAAAGCTGTTAGTTTCTCATAAAAACCTGTTCCTCTGTTGAAGACTACCCAAAATATGAAAATTAAAAGTTCTCCATTGCGTGTTATATAGGGCGTAATCAACTGATAAAAGCTAAGAATATTTGTAGTAAGATTTTGAACGAAAAAGCCTCCACAACATGCCGCATGGCTTTTACGCACCCCAAACGTCAATAGTAATGAAGAATTATTGTTTTTGTGACGTCACACTCCAGTGTTTTGTTTAAGGATTTCCTTTTTATAAGTCTTTACGGTCTTTGAGCGAACACGTTTGCACTTGTCCCTTATTTTTGTAGGTGTCAGTTTTTGGTATCAAGTGTATCGATTTCCGACGAACGAAATCGTAGCCTGTTCCACAGGAAATACATGCTATTTCTGTTTGTAGCTGAATGTTTAAAAAAAATTGAGGTCTGTAATTTTTCACTTTTGAACTGCAGCACCCTTTTGAAGTCATTGGTACGTGTTAATTGTGTAGCCATTTGAAGTTTACGAAACTAACGAAGAGCCTATTTTTTTTAATAAACGTTAATTTGTTTTGTTTTTGTATGGTCACGTATACTCCACATGTGACTGCAGGCAGTGGTCAACATCTGGCCTTTTGCACATTGTTTAAAATTTATTATCAGTTTGATTTATTGTTCACAAAAAAAATACAAGCCTGTTGTAAGTAACAACTGGGAGAAACAATAGTACGTATAGCTATTACAACTTGCTTTAGATTAAGTTTAGTAAGCTTAGTAACGAGTAACGCAAACGTTGTTTTACCATATAAATTATTTCTAGGTAATTTCAGCGGGATACAAAATGATTAAATAACTAAAATTACTATTAAAAAATAGAGGTTAGTAATAAAAGGGTAAAACTTTGGACTTATATATATTTTTAATGCCTCAATATAGAAAAATAAAAACAAAGAAAATTTGTCCAAAAATTAAAAAAAAAATGTTAAGGGTGAACAACCCTTATCACTTAGGGGTATGAAAAATAGATAGTAGCCAATTCTCAGACCTACTGAATATGCATATTAAATTTGGTAAAAATCGGTAAAGATGTTTCCGAGGGGTAAGGTAACTAACGTGTTACAACACGGGAATTTTATATATAAGATTACTTTCAGATCTTTAATCAGTTTAAACTCTATGAACTCTTGTACCAGCGATAATGTAGGCATATAAAATATGTAAAAATGTCTAAAATGACACATAAAAATATTATTAAGAATGTGAATTTTATTTTGCGGGCCGCATTGGACCGACTTTTGTGGAGAACCTTGGGGAGCCACATGAACAGCAGTGGACGTCTCTTGGTTGAGATAATGATGATGATGAATAATTTTAATAAACATTTTTGCCTTAAATAATTGAACTCTTTAATATTTATAAGAAAAATGCAACATAATTTACACTAAAAAAATAATTATCAAATAACCCTACAATATAATGCTTTTCAAGTCTAAAAGTATGTATCAGAAACAATATTTTGCTAACCACCAACAATAGTCTCATCATATTACAAGTAAAACTCCTAAAAAGTTGTAAATCAAAAACTCAAAGTTCTATTTTAGTAATCAATTTTATGATTAGAGACTCCACAAATACAGATAAACTTACAAGAAAAATTGCAAGGAAATCCGAGAAAATAATAGAAATCGTCACGTCGACAATGATATGACAATTTACAAGAAATTATATCTATATATAAAGATACAGAGAGATATATGTACTGTGAGACACTGTCCGAGCATTATTTGCCATGACTTGTAAAACTGTGCCCCTGACGAATAAATCATTGCTAATACGATTTGCTTCAACATATTTCAGACACAGGAAACGGGGAGTGAATATGAGTATATGAGTATGAACGACGTGATGCTTTTATTGAGATTTTTTTTTCTTCGGATAAGTAATACCGAAGAAAAAAAAGTCTTGCTGTGAATATTGCCATACAAGTGATTTTTTTTTAATATTTAGTATTAATAATATGTGTGTTAGCGTATTTTTATCATAAATAATCAACACTCTTTGGACACTCTGGACATAGATCTCTCCTTAGAAAGAAGAGATCTACATATATCTAGCAATGGAATAGCATCCGCCTCTTTTTTTCTCTCCTACTATACCACATTTGTTTTGGTCAGCTTAGTTTCAAGACATCCCGTGGGTGTCGTAAAAGGCGACTAAGGGACCAAGTATACAAGACAACATCATTACAAAGTGAAAGAAAACTTGAAACAAACCGTATTCCAACCCGTCTGGCCAGCGTGGTATAGTAGGTTAAAACCTCCTTGCTAAGGAGAGGCCTATGTCCAGTAGTGGACTGTAAAAGGCTGTTGATGATTACAATACTTTTGTCCTGCTGAGTTTTCTTCCTTAGTTGGGTCTTACGACACCCATGGGATGAGAAGGGATACTGACGCTCCATATTCTTAGTCCGTCTCTACACAGAAACTATTATATAATTATTAGATTAAATTATATAAAGTTCATTCATAATTATCTTCATTTACTTCAATATCATCTTTTAAACGTTTAGGCCAATAATAATCAATATAAACACGTATTATCTCCACAGGTAAATTTATCTTTTACTCTTTATGGATCGTTTAAGGGATTTTTAATTATCAGAGCGCTCTGAGCTTGCCAGTATCTTCAAAACATAAACATGGTCTGGTAGATTAAAATTGTAGCTAACCGTAGCTAAACGATATATATATCTTGTTTTCTTCTAAATTATAACAATGAATGGCTAATTAGACCAAATATAGAAAGTTGTACATAGGTGAATTTTCGTCTGTTTTGTTTTTTTTACAAAGTGATCCGATTATTCAGCACTTATTAAGCTGACGGCAGAAACATCAAAATCATTAGGTAGATTGAACGGTAAATCCCTGCGTAAATTTTCCGCCTTTTGTACATGTGTAACATCTGTACCAATTAAACGTTGTACAATCCCAATATATTGTATTTATTAAGTGAAATTTACTAAAGTAGAGTTATGTGGACACACGTCTCTGGCTACGACTAAGAACACAGGACAGCCTGACCTTAGGCGTTGCAGTTATCTATTTACACATTGATTAAGTCCTCCAATTATACTTACATCTAACTGCACAAAATAAAAGTGCTCTTAATTGCAAAACTCGATAATCTCGCAGACGAAAACAATATATCACTACTCCAGCGTTTGTTTACAAAGCCTACGGCTAGATGGTTGCATTAGTAAAATAAACAGTCGGCAGTGCAGCGCCTAATCTGCTAGCGCCCTTCACGAGTTAAAAGGTAGGTACTATATCGGTATGTCGATGGAATCTGTTTGATATGATTGTAATTTAACCCTAATATTATCTTCAGTAATATTAATGACTAATAAATATTTAATTAACTTAACTGCCTCGGTGGCGCAGCGGTAGTGAATGCGACCGCTGTACTTGAGGTCTCGGGTTCGATTTCCAGGTCGGACAAAATGTTTGTATGATCTACAAATATTTGTTTCAAAGTTTGAGTGTTTCCTATGTATTTACTAAAAAAAGTATATAAGTATTCTATCAGTCAATCTAGTTATCATAGCACAAGCTCTGCTTAGTTTAAAACTAGATGACGTTGTGTGTCAAATGTACAAAATAGTTTATTATTAAAAAAAAAGTAATATATTACGGTTATTAGTCGTAACAAGAAAAAGTACAAAGACTTTAATAACTTTACAATCATTACGGTGTCTTAATGTAAGAAAGCAAAACCGAGAGCATGCCATGCTTCAGATGTGTTTTTTTTTATATAAAAGAAGAAAGATAGGTGTATAGCGTTCACATAAAGAAATTAGGACCTCAAGTCAACCTCACCTGCAAGTGGCGCATCTACTGATCGACGGACAAGACTCTGGAAAACAAAACAATCTTCATTCAGCGGCAATAGGTTCGGCGCCTATTACGTGGAACCAAAATACTGGCGAAAATTCGGTGCATAAAACCCCTCTACCCCTCTGGGGAAACTGCCGTGATTTTATGTACGCACGTAACAAGAAAGAAACCATAAATAATTGTTTCATGAAGCATATCCATGAACAGCAGCTTTTCTGAAAAGTCTATGAGCAGAAACTGTCGTTTCAAAGGAAAATTCATGAGTATTTCTGTGATATGGAACCTCACAGTATGCAAACCTCGTACTTAATAGATTAAGAAAGAGAATTTGCCAGTTCAATGTCAAATGTTGGCCAATTTTGGCAAACATGTCTCAATTCAAAAAGCAAACACAGACGACACTGTGTGACGTATCATATGAAACACTTTTAACTATTGTACTGGTTAGAGTTGAACGCAGTGTGCTTGTTGGAAAACGGTAGCACGGCTAAAGTTATGGATAGTGCAGGCTTCAATCGAGCGAACACTGTGCAGATAAGTGCATGTCTGTGTAATGTACAGTCGGACAAAAAACTTGGTAGAAGGAAATTGAATTTTCTTTTCGTAGAGTAACTGGTTTTTCTTAGATTAAATTACGATGTTTCAAGTTTAAGACTTTGTTCTCTACGATAATCTGCTGTTTTTTTTTTACTTTTAGGGATCCATAGCATAAAAGAAATAATCCCAGTCCTAAACTAATAAGAGCTTATACTATAGATACTAGACAATTAATATGAATACATCTTTTATATATACGTTTTTTTTATAAATACATACATATTATACATAGGAAACATCCAAACTCCTTAATAAATAATTGCAGAGCATTGAAAAATGAAGACCCGGGAATCGAACCCGAGATCTCCAGCTCAGCAGTCGTTTATGCTTCTACCACGTTAACGAGACACTCTTATCAGTTGAGAAGTTATTTCATTTTTCTTAAAAAAGAAATCAGGTTAAAACCAGGTTGCCTCAGAAAGTTTTCACTAAGAGTTGCAACTATAGCTGATAATATTATTGATCAGGGAACTCCATAACAACTATTTAAGCTATCAGTGTGCAACTGCCTTATGAATGTAAAAAATTCATCCATAATTTTTCATCCCAGCGTACATCGTTTCTCCCCCTAGTACCTAAACCCAGCTTAATATCCGTTTGCTTACTATATTTGCGCTCAAGCTTAGCATAGGTTACGCACCGATATTTACCTCCAGGCATTATACAGTCAAAGGGTTGATTTGAGATGATATTAATGGTCAGCAACTAAGCTGATTATGTTGCTTAATTTGTGGTTTGTTTGTTATCTATTGATGAGAATACATATCCGGTATTCCTACCGGAAATTGATTGGTCCTATATTGGTAAATTAATCATTTCAAGACTGGAATGTGCTGTAAATTACGTAAGTTTATGTATTAAGTAGATACACATACATATACACATACATCTAATATATAAAATTCTCGTGTCACAGTTTTCGTTGCCATACTCCTCCGAAACGGCTTGACCGATTTTTATGAATTTTTTTGTGCTTATCCGGTATCTATGAGAATCGGCCAACATCTATTTTTCATCCCCCTAAATGTTAGGGGTAGTACAACCCTACCTTTTTTTTTTTATTTTCTGACAAAATTTTTAATTTCTATTTTTTATGCTACAACATACAAAAATACATACAATCCTCAATTTTCACCCTTCTACGATCAACCCTTATTTTTTAATAGCCATTTTAGTAATTTAATCATTTTTCATCCCGCTCAAATTACTTAGAAATAATTTATATGGCAAAGCAACGTTTGCCGGGTTAGCTAGTATATGGATATATATATATATATGTATGTGTATATATATATACATAACCATATATATATATACATAAGCCATATTTATATATATATATATATATGGTTTATGTACAGGACATAGATACTAATAAGGTAGGGCGTAATTTTGTATAGGTGTATGCACGGCAGTGTTTTAAGCAACTCATGGTGGATTCAGATACAAATTTTTTTTTTTCGGACGAAAGCTATTCCATGTTTGTTTTTGTATCCATGACTAACTTTTTTTAAATTACGTAAATGCATCAGGGTCATTAAGTACCAAACTAGGTAGAGGTTTGGTCTACACTGTTGTAAATAGATATTTTAAGTTAATAACAGCAAATAAGTAATCTAATAAGTAGATGGGAACTGAAATCCCGACCTCTAGCTCAGCAGTAAAATAACTAACCGCTTCACCAACAGACGCGGTATCAATTTATCACAAAAACTTTATTACCTCAGAAGGAAATTACTCCTCAAACATGAATATGTATCCGTTACAATAAAAACATAAAATGAAAATCGAACCCGGAACAACTGTAATAAGGGCACAATTTCCCCACAGTAATTACTTGCCACATCAAAAGATCATTATGACACTAAGCGTGTGGTGCCCTCTGGTTGACATGGAACCGTTAATACTGAGTTTGACGGTGTTTTATGTTTAAATATTTAACTACGAATAAACTGACGGTTGCCGTAGTTCACGTGGTATATGGCAGAGGTCTTCGAAGAAAAATATTAATAATGAAATATAATAATAATAAATAAATAATAACTCACACATAGCCATCTGATTCCAAATTAGGTAAAGCTTGTGCCATGGTAACCAAACTGCAGATAAATATATATTATATACTTATTTATTTATAAATACATACATATTCTAGATGAATCGCACCCAGATACTTAAAAGCTTATCGTACTCATCACACAATTATTTGTCCTAGATGGAAATCGAATCCACGACCTCCGGATCAACAGTCATTATCACTAACCATTACGCAAACAAGGCCGAGATTTATTAAATAAACTATTGTCAACAATTTTTTTTCCAATTTCGCCTATCACTTGTATGGTGAATATCTGACAGCAATCGCTCCGCTTCGAATGAAGATTCAGTTACATTGCAAACTGAAAGCCTACTCCAACGTAGTTTGAACAATGCAACAAACTCAAATAATGATGCATCGGTGAAAATATAGTTCCTGATGTGAAGTTGAACAAAGCTATATTAATAACCGAAAAGCGTCGGAAAACCAAATATGTCTCTGACAGAAGTGGTGCTATATACCGTATCTTACACGGTCTTCTTTCAGGTGTCTTATAATGTAAGATTCTTCTAATTTGTCCTTAACTACTTCATGTGTTTTATTCATATGAGTTTGTACATAAAATTGAACCTTAGTAATGTTTTATTAGTACAATGAGGAGTTCAATGAGTGCTATAAAATTATAAGTACAAATACAAACTATAATCGTTTGTTTAATCTGTGCAGTGCCGCTACGCACGTAATCTCTGTTGCAGTTGTGTGGTCACGCCTCCTTTTATACAGGCTGTTCAAAAGTTTCATACGGCTATTTTATTTATCTACAGTAATTTAATTTTCTTCTATCTTTTTCTAAAATCAAATAATAATTATTTATTATATGTACTCATAAAAACCACTCCAAATTTTAGAAGTATAAATTATTGAAGTTGCCAGTAAAATCAATTATACAAAAATATTATATTTTTAATTTTGATTGTAACGATTTTGTTTTATAATAACATATTAAATGACATATACACAAGTGCCTAAACTTGTTTATCTCCAAAGATTAATCTCGAACAATGCATCATACATTTTCGCGTAAGACAACAAAATAACACACATTATTACATCATTTAACATTATTAAGTATTTCACATCTGCCTGTATATGTAAAGTTAAATCAAGAGCGTAGGCTCGTCATTTATCATAGTTCAGATTAACTGTAACGCACTTGTCCCACTTAACGACTACTTCTGGTTCTTTGTTGTCTCTACATCGACTACTGCTACGCATTTAGGATTAATATACATATTTAGTACTACAGAACAATTTGTCGCATCCAAGATCTGAATTTATGTACAACATATCATCAGAACTCTCGGTACTGACTTCATGTGTTGCACCATCGCTGAGTTTCACCGTCTCTATTAATCTTACAGATGTCGTAAGAGCCGACTTAGGAACAACCCAGGACAACAGTACTGAATAGAAAAGGAAAACATAAAACAAAGTTATAGGTCAGCATGGTATAGTAAGTCCAAATCTCGTTTCTATGGAGAGGCTTATGTCCAGCTAGTCGACTATTGAAGAAATGTCATCAACGGATTAAATTAAAAAGGACGTAAAATTGACTAGATTGACTGAATGGCACTATTATAGCAGTTATATTTAGGAAACCTTAACTTTGTAGCTTGCTTATTCAATTAGCCGATGTGAAGTTGGCGGCAATTTAAAATATTTGGTTCTTTGGAGTTACTATGTTTGTGTTACTCCACAATATATTTTTATCTGATGCATCTACCACTTGAATGGTCAAATTAAACACAGTATATACTTAATATGAATTTACAGTTCAGGTGGTACCAATATTCCCAGTATTTGTCTCCAAGAGCTTGAATTACACGCTTTGTTAATCAGTGTCCACTTAGCATTTTTTGTGTACCAAACTCTGGGAATAAAAGTGGCATCGTCAAAAACAGTGTTGCCACATGAACGCTACAGTTCTAAATATTGGTAATTGGACAGTCAATGAATCCATTTGATTGCTAACGTGTTAATAAAGCGTTCATGTTGGTCTCGTGGCTAGTGACCCTGATTACAAAACTGGAGACCGTGGGTTCGATTCCGACCCAGGGCAAATATTTTTTCGATGAGCACGATTATATTTAGTTATTTATTTATTTATTTACACTTTATGCACTTTGTACATCGGTGGACTTAATGCCCAAGGCATTCTCTATCCTGATTCATTATATGTCCTGTGTCTGGGTGTAATTTATGTATAATATGAATGTATTTAAAAATATTTTAGCATGTTTTTCAGCAGTCTGATTGCCACACCACGGGCTCTACTTAACTTGAAATCAGACAGCCGCGTTCACACACGATGTGTGAGTTTATATATTTTATTGCAAAGACAGTCACGATTAAGAAAATAAATTTGTAAACCCAATAATTATACCATCGTAACAAGGGTATGGTCTGACGCCCAAGCGCAGCCACGAGGGGTCAAACAGATAACGAATTTAATTTTTTTTCTGTCTCCGAAATGTTGGGGTCGTTAAAGACCCTGATCTGTGCTTTAGAACTGGTTTACACATTACTATGTTGTAATATAACTGAAAATATATGTAATGGGTATACAATGTTTGTAGGCAGAACTAAGCATGTGTGTATAATTATAGGTATGTTAACACACAGTCTCAATTTATCTTATTCTAACAGTTCGTAGTCCTGCTGAACATAAGCTTTTCTTCTACAGTCCTCCAATAATTATTATATATGAAAATAACAATTTATAAATTAGTACTAACTGAACATAATTGTACCATGTACGAGTATTGACGAGTAAGTTAGAATTTACTTGTTTTCTAAACAAACACTTGTTTAAATCTTTATAAACCCGTTTACTTGTGACGTTAATAATTATAATTAATAGTTGCATGGAACGAGCGATTAATTTGCATGCGATAAAAAAATCTATGAAAGAATAAGATACATACTCGTTTCGTCAATTTGCTGAATTCTGTCACATATTTTTCGCCTTCATGTAATCCAAGACTAAACATAAAAAAGATCCAAATAATTTTCGATTTCGCGGTTACCGTTTTCCCCCAAACTGTATTTTTACTGTTTTTTGCCAAATAGGGTTTGAACCAGTAAATACTGGGTGCGTTTTTATTTCCTCTTTCGAACTATGGGTAAGTTTGTCATTTAATGTCAAAGTATTTTATGTTTTTATTGATTGGTACTGTTAAAGTGATCGTGGGAATGCGTTTCATCATCTTTTTTTTTTAATTCTGCAACGTAATGATGACATTGACTTTTTTATTGGTTTGATGATTTTTTTATTAATAAACGGAAAAGAGAAAATTGTAAAAAACGTTTATCGTTGTCGTTGTTTGTGTTATTTACACATTTTTTTTTAAAGTTTATTTAGTGATGAAGTATTAACACCCAGGTGTTTGGAGCGTTCCGCCGTCTCTTTCTGCGAGCAAGTCATGCTTGCAAAGGAGATAGCGGCACGTGGCTGAGAGAGGTCTAGTACTCGGCCAGTTTACCAGGCCCACAAAATGGCGAGGTACCACTGATGAGTCAGGTGCTGCAGATCGCCGAACGATCTCTGTCCTCCATAAACGAAAGCCAACTAGGCCGTGGTGGTAGGAGGAGGTGGTAATGGTAGGAGGAGGTAGCTATCCCAAGTCGTAGGTAGCCCGAGGTACGTTGGGGTTCCTGAGATTTCCATTCTAGTAACCAAGACACAGTGCTGTTTTTGGTCAGCTTGAATTCGACATAACCACTACCAGCTGGTGCCCTGGGTATTGCTGCTCAGAAAGAAGAAAAAAATGTTTTGAGCTTTGACGAAATTAAAAGGAGTAACTGTTGTTACAATTATAATTATACTGAGAAATAACTACAGAAAACAAAATAATAGATTACACATGATAAAATTACTCAAAACATCCGAATTATACAAACAAATCATCTCATTGTTTTACGTGGAAACTGTAACCCTTTATTGGGCGTGAACATACGAGTATATTCAGTTCAGTACAATGGCAGTTCGGAGCAGCACAATAGGGCTAATAGTCGAGTGCGGGCGAGACTCGACGCAACTCATTCAGTAAACAATTACCAACTTAATAGAATAAATAGCGTAATCAGGACACTTCTGTGCGGAGTACGAGTAGGTTGGTAACGGTCGCGCGCTCGATTGGAGTGTGTCCTTTTAAAAAGTAATAAGGGTATTTTGTAAATAATTATTCTTAACTAAGTAAATATGTATAAGTCCGTGTGGTGACAGATTAAGAGTATATAGTGTTAGCACCCTATTCATCCCGTGGGTGTCGTAAACGGCAAGTAAGGTACCAAGTATATAAGACAACATCGTTACAAAGATTACAAAGAGAAGGAAAACTTGAAACAAACCCTATTCCAACCTGTCTGGCCAGCGTGGAATAGTAGGCCAAAACCTCCTTGCTAAGGAAAGGCAGTGGACGGTAAAAGGCTATTGATAAAGTAAATATCAGCTCTCAATATCAATTCTCCCTGTGGTGACGGATTAAGAATCTAAATTTTCACTAACCATTTTCTTCCCATGGGCGTCGTAAGAGGCGACTAAGGCAACAAAATATGCAAGATAACATCACTGAAAAGAGAAGGAAAATTTGAAATAAATCTTATACCAACCTGCCTGGCCAGCATGGTATAGTAGGCTGAAACCTCCTTGTTAAAGAAAGGCCTATGTCCTGCAGCGGACTACTAAAGGCGATGGTGATTGATGAAATTTTAGCTATTTTACTAAATTCAGGATTTGTGAATCGTTTGAAGTGTTATGCTTTGTATAATTTATATACTTATGTATATATAATAAACCTTTCAGTTATCTTTTATTGAAAGTAATTTTTTTTATTTTGAAACTAGTTAACTTATAAGTAGTAAGAGTAAAATTATATATAGAACTAATAAGTATTAATCAGTATTTTAATAATACTTAAATAGTAGTAGGTAGTGAATGCGATTGCTGTGCTTGAGGTCTTGGGTTCGATTCCCGGGTCGGACCAAACGTTGGTATAAATACAAATATTTATTTCGAAATTTGGGTGTTTTCTATGTATTTACAAAAAAAAGGTATATAAGTATTCTATCAGTCAGTTTAGTTATAGCACAAGCTCTGCTTAGTTCGAAACTAGATGACGTTGTATGTCAAATGACCGAAATATTTATTTATTTGTTTAAAAGGTTTTATAGATATGAGAATCACATTAAATTTTCTTTATTTCAATCCTTTTTCTTGTAAAATAGGTCATGTATATGCAAAACAGTCGTTGAATGAAAAACTTAGTACTTATGAAGACAATTAACAAAATTTTGAATGATGTTAAAAAATCTTTAACACAGACAAAGTAGTAAGGTTCAATTATTCAGAAGTATGAAAGACAAAATATATCTACTATTTGTAACTAAGCATCGCACTTTCTTTTATCGTATAACAGTTAACCCTCCAACGACGCGCACTCACGGTAACCGAATCCAAACGTGAAGCACACCTTTTGTCCCCGTTATTTGGATGTTAATGCATTAATTATCAGTTTTGCATTCAAATTACCTTCTGAATACAGAGGTTATGAATATTGTGATTTTGTGTAGCACACATTGATTAAATGATTGTTTAGTGATTGGCGATGACAGCTAATTGACGTGTTTGTATTGAAATGAATTGATATTGTATGAATTGGAATAGTGAATTTCTATTATGATATGTAGTTAGTACAGCAGGGTGCTCCTCGTTTTTGGATGTAGCTGTATGATGATGTACTTACAAATAAGACCATGGACATGTAAAGAATCTTTATAATTTTTACTTGATCCGAGTGGTGACGGATTAAGAATACATAGTGTTACCACCCATATTCATCACGTGAGTGCCGTAAGAGGCGACTGAGGGTAGAAACCATTCAGGAAAATATTATTAAAAAGAGAAGGAACACTTGAAACAAATCTTATTCCAACCCGTCTGGCCAGCGTGGTATAGTAGGCCAAAACCTCCTCCTGAGGAGAGACCTATGTCCAGCAGTGGACTGTAAAAGGCTGTTGAAGAACTTTTAATTTGGAAATAAAATCATAGCCTA
Source organism: Hypercompe scribonia (assembly GCA_949316085.1). Classification (NCBI taxonomy): domain Eukaryota; kingdom Metazoa; phylum Arthropoda; class Insecta; order Lepidoptera; family Erebidae; genus Hypercompe; species Hypercompe scribonia. The sequence continues at coordinate 13,969,014 of OX438989.1, forward strand.
CCAAAATGTCCAGAGATTATAATGCACTACAACTCTTGACAATTCTATATTGAAACAGATATTACCAGTAAACATTAAGACTAGCCCGTTTTGTAAATAACGCTATACACATACAGTGGACCACAAATTAGTTAACATTTGAAAAAATCGTATAAAAACATTTGATATATTATAAAAATTATTTTTTCGCAGGAAAGCTAATTAGTTGTAATTTATTTTTTAAAATTACGTCGTCGGTGGTCAAAAATGGTGGTCGTTTCAACGTTTACGAAAATTTCGAATACTCATCTGCAAAGAGACCGCAAGAACATGTCTTCGAGCACCGGCAGGGACTCATTATATGTGTGACAAGTAGTTTTAACCTATTGTAACCATGTGTCACGATTGTAGCCAGCAAATTCCAGTAGCATCGGTCGCAAGAGTTCACGTAACATGTTTGCATGGGATGTTAGATTCAAATGCTAACGAATTCTTGGCCAACCATATATTAAAAACAAAACTTGTTGGTTACTTAACAAAGTATTCCGAATATGGTGTATATGTATTCTAATAAGTGGCCCTAACATTGCGTGAGCATAATACAGTGATAGAATTGAAAACGGTACTAACCGCTTCAGGCATACGTTATTCTTATATCTGTTTGACACGCATGTCAAAACATAAGTGATCTTTACACGCCATGTTTAGACTTTCTAAATAAACCAAGTAAAAAAATACAACCCTTGACATTTAGTTTCAATGTAAGTCAAAATACTTAACATAATGTGACACTTTCTACACATTATGAACGGTTTAATTCACATTGTGATACCAATTATGACCTACTTCATCTTAAATTGTCAATGATATCACTTATAATCCAAATAAAACTTAAATCTTTAATTCAAAGAAAATAAGGTACAATTTCGTTTCGATAAATTTCAAAATAAAAAATACTGGGTCACTTTTTGCATTTACAGCGTTTACCGGTTAACCATGGCGAAATTTGGGGTTGCCTCTAAAGGGGCAAGTTCAAATAGAATGACAAACATTTTTGGTTCCCTTCACACTGTAGATAATAATACAATAAAAGATTAAAAAAAAAACACAAAACGCCGTTTACAAATTTTTATGTTTTAAATTTAGAACTTTATTATTTGATACACTGTAGAGGATTTAAAGGGTGCTTTCTAAAAGATATTCATTAGTGGTAATAAAAAGGTAATGTCCCATTGTGATCGATCGATGAATTTTTAAGATGATTTCGCGATTTTTTTACGATCGATTTTTGAACGTTTTACGATCGCATTTTAGCGTTATTGCGTGAGAACGGTTCGATCCAGGTGTATGCATAAATTATGTTCTTATGTTTTGAAAATATATTAACTACCATGTGGGTACTTACTATAAAATTAATATTTTGTTATATTTCTTACACATGACGTGTAAAAAATATTAAAATACCAAGGCCAGTGTATAAAGTACAATGTGTAAATTTTCACACTTAGCTATGTGATATTTTTATTATTTTTTTATTACTGACATTTTTATGTCCTTATTTCGTAACTGCTATATACAGTGTAATTTTTCTATTAACATTTTTATAATAATTTTTACTTAATTTTCATAACATTAGAATGAAATAAAAATATAACAATATATTTATAATGATAATATGATGTTGATGATGAATTAAAAACCAACTAAATAGGTATTATAGTACACAAGTGTGTCCATATGTAGGTGCACTCTTTGTTCTTTCACTCTCACAATCCGATGGGACGGTTATCCGACACGACCGGAACGAGTTCAGGTGTAAGACCGACGGCTTTTGCGTGTTTTCCTATGCCAGTGGTTAGGACTCGGACTTTCAAAAGTTGGCGTGTTATTAAATATTTCTGTGTCCAGAAAACTCAATAACACTTTACGACCCGACCCAGGAATCGGCACCAAGATCTCTTGATCTGCAGCCACATATGCTAACCGCTAGACAGTAGACTCTGGTCAACATAATTTATTTATTTATTTATTTATACATCATGCACTTTATGTACATAGGCGGACTTAATGCCTAAGGCATTCTCTACCAGTCAACCTTTGGGTGATGCAGAGAAAATAGGAAGTAGGTGCGTTTCAGATGTTGAAAAGAAGAGGTAGACATATACAAACTTTCATATACTAAAATTAATACAAATACATAAATACATACAAATACATACTTAAGTTGATGTAAGTCTATATACATACATACACAAATAAATATCATAACAAGTAATAATAAGATGATAATCATGTATTGGTTGATTCTACCAGCTGTTTCAGTAAATACTGCTTCACTTTTTTCTTAAAAGTAAAAGCGTTGCTAGCCATCCTGACTTCGAGGGGAAGCTCATTCCAGAGAAGAACGGACTGCACAAAGAAAGATGAGCCAACAAACTCAGATGTATGGGAGGGGCAACGAAGGAGAAGATTCTTAGAAGACCGAAGCTTTCTGTCGTGATTGCTACATAGGAGTTGGAAATAAGAGTTTAAATATGTTGGCGAAGATGGGTTATTAAGTAAAGAGAATAGAACAGTGAGCGCGCGTAATTTTCGGCGTAGACGAATTGGTAGCCAATTGAGCTGCGAACGGAAAGAGGATACATGGTCATATTTACGGAGATTATAAACAAATCGATTGCAGTTATTAAGAAGACGGTCTAATTTATCGAGAAGATCTGCATTCAGGTCGTAGCAGCACACATCACCATAGTCGATTAAGGGGAAGATAAGAGTTTGCACAAGCATAGTCCTGGTTTTTACGGGCAGGAAATTTCTCAGACGATTTAGAGCCCGAAGTGTCCCAGTAACCCTCCGGCACTGTTTTGCAACTTGTTCACGCCAGGTTAGTGTGCAATCGAGGTGTAAACCTAAATCTTTCACCGATCCACTCACAGGTATGATAGTCCCATTAAAAGTAATAGCCGGGATAATAATAATGGGGCTGGTTTTCTTTAAGACTGGCCAACATCGGCTTGGAGTACATTATCATATTATGAATTAAGTATTAACCACTGCATCAACTAATAATCACAATATATTAGCTTAGTGTAATAATATAGTGTAGTCTAATGTCCCTTAATAAGCCCAAAACTACCCGCAGCCATCAAAAACAATTTAACTCAACATTTAACGCTATAATAACTGGTTTGATCATACAAACTGACATAACTGCACATCAAGTAGGAGTTTATCTACTTATTCAATGGCACGATTTGTTTTTAACTAATTTATGGAGGTTAAGCACGGAAGTAACGCCCATGTTTTGTTTAACAAAGGTCTGTGGTGACGTTTTTCTGGAAGTGTTATTAGAAATAACTTCAACTAGAAATTGTTACAATAAAAACTTTCGTAAAAGTATTCATGTTATCATGTCGTGTTTCATTAGTGAGTGAGATAGTTATCGTGGTACCTGATAGTTATACGTCCCCAAACGGGGCGTGAAAAAATATCTCACTAGACCGCCACAGTGTGGGTCACCATGCTCAGTTATCTGCATTCGCAAAGAGTATGGTGACCACAACTCAACTCAGTCAACAAATAAAGACCTAAAGAAAAATATCTACAATTAGTTTGTATCCTTTCGAATGGTATAACATCAAATGTTATCGCATGTCTAATTGTAGTTACTAGGGTTTGTACTGCCAGATAATTGCGACTCTTATGTTAAGTGGAAACCCTTAAGTGACAATTTTTTAATATTCCTTTTAAATTGCAAATTCTTAATTACCAAACAAAAAATTTATATAATATAAGAAAGCATATGAAATACAAGTAGGTAAAAGTTTGTAAAGTAGTAAGGTCACGCCGATTACAGCACGAACGGGCCGAAGACTAACCTCAGTCAGCAGCATCCATGTCGTCTTTCGTGAGCTGGTACGCGATATCGGAGGTCCATTAATGCAGGGGTGACAATTATCGTTTTTAGTGTGTAAACCTTACACAGCTACCATAACTGTCATGCTTTTTACGTCCTCAAGTGGAACGTGAAAAAAAAACCTCACTAGGCTGTCATAGTGTGGGTCACCATACTGCATTGTCTGCATTCGCAATGAGTATGGTGATCACAACTGTTAGATTCTATTCTTGCTTTCCATCAGGTAAAGTAGAGTCACATTGACAGGCTCTTAATATAGACCAGGTTGTGGAAGATCCATCTCCCTCTTCCCTTATTTCAGGAGGAACACTTCAATGTCATCAAGCGACCCGCAACTTGTTTGAACCAATACCATAAGTAGAAGGTTCTAAGTGAATGATACGTCATTAGAAAAAACATCTCAGTGTTATCATTTTAAGTTTTTTAGAAATAAGTGATAATGAATATAGATATAACTAGATTGAGCAGGAATTTTCGTACTTAGAGTAAAAGCTAAAATAAAAAATACGTAAGAAGTTACAACGTAAATCTGCGATTGCAGATATTCTCCTTAACAAAATCCGCAATACGTTTCATTGCAGCATCATTGCCATCTTTTGTAAAGCATAGTATAATGGCAGAAGATTGTTTGAGCCGCATCTTTTGTGAACCAACTATTCCAATCAAGGTTTATCTTATGGGAATTGAAAAAAAAGCAGCCGTTATATAGGGCTATGGGATATTCGTAGTGTTTTTAATAAGAGGCATGCCCTACTTAATTTGATATGTTTGTAGATTTGTAAAGGATGTTACATGTTTTTGTTAATTTATTTAACTGTACTAATTTTTTCCGGGCCTTGTAATTACACGTTTGTGATATAGTAACTAACGTGCTGACAGAAAAGCTAATGTCAATTAATATTGGATATCTAACCTTCACGGTGAGAACTAGGGGCTAGCAAGGACCTTCTTATAATCAATCAATTAATAGCCTTTAACAGTCCACTGCTGGACTGCTCTCCTTCGAAAAATGGTTTTTGCCTATTACGATGTAGCCAGTTTGGGCCACGGCAGCCAGTCACAACAGAAACCAGCCAAACACGCAGGAAGTATTATAGTGCACAAGTGTGTGCACAAACACAGGTGCACTCTCTGTTCCCTCACTATTACAATCCGATGAGACGGTAATCTGACACGACCACGGAGAGATCAGGCGCAGGACCGATGGCTTTTCGTGTACTCCATGATAAAGGGTTAAGATCCCAACTTTCATACCTCGGACAGTTATTATGCGTTTTTTATGATCAGAAAAATTCAAAAATAGTTTTTGGTCAGACCCATGAGTCGAGCCTGAGAGCTATTGACCGACAGTCGTGTACGCTAACCGCTAGACTATCGAGGCAGTCGGCAGAGGCAGAGCTAAGGTTGTTATAGAGTTTCTTTCAAATTTTCCTTCTTTTTGCAGTGGTGCTGACCCGCGTAGCTTGCTCCTTTAGTTGCCTCTAAAAATACCCATGGGATGAATAGTGGCGGTGGCACTCCATATACTTAATCCATCTCCACAGAGATAACTACACCATCGTGATATAGTACCTAATGGTCTGACTGACGTTTTACAGAACTCATAAACAGTAAAGTCAACACATTTTTTTTAACCATTATGTACATCGGGCGTCTTAATACTCCGGATATTCCCCTCCAGCCAAAAATTCGATGTTATATAAATCCTGTCACAGAGGTTATATACTAAATTCAGGTTCAGTCCATTCAAGAGTTGCCTGGAAGAAATTATTACAATTTTTATTTATTTTATTACTGTATAATGTTTGTAAACCCTGGTTTACAAAAATAGCTATCTATTTAAATTTGTTTTGTGAATCAAACTCAAATGCAAACAACTATGGAATAGCAAGGTCCTTCTAGGTTTGGACTCTTGGATTCTATTCATGCTTTTCATCAGGCAGAGTAGAGTCACGTTGTTAGGTCCAAAATAAAAATAAAGGTAAATGAAATGAAACACCCAGATGTTGTAATTTTACATGAGTGACCGCTGAGTAACACACACACATATATATATATACATATATATATAAAGACAAGATGTGCGTTTATAAGAAGTTTAACTTAGGTATCTTTTATGAACACCATTTAAAACAAAAACACTGAGAAATGATAAATCGAGTCGGGGTTGTAAAAGTTGAACAAAGAATACCTAGTAGTCACCACTTTACCATTTAATACAAACACGAAACCATTAACTAGAAATAAGAATATTCAAATCCCCATAATTTAATCAAAACTTAACACATTGGCTTCATATAATAGAATTACTTTTATGATCCTACTGACACCATAAAAAGCTAATATCACGTATCACAGTCTCGCAGACAAATGAAATGTGTGCTTTCAGGAAATTAAACCATAAACCTCATGTTGTAATGACTATTATTGTGTGAAATGAGTTTCCTTTTGCATATCTCTCGAGTTGATTTCTGGAAATGTATTATTACATTATGAGTTTGTGCGCCACCGTTCATACTTGTTAGTTGATTGCATGAAGTTACTTTGCGTACCTATTAAAATCCTTTTAATGGCGTATAACACTATAGCACTCTTAAATACCTTCAGCTATATATTTCGTATAAATATTTTTCCTCTTGAATGTAACTTTGCTCACCGTGGCATGTCACAATTTTTTTTGATAACAATATCTTCATATATCTGACACTCGGCCGTATAATCCCAAATTAGGCCAAGCCTGTGCTATGGTAACCAGACTGCTTACAAATTTCTAAATACAAATATATTGTAGATAAATTACACCCAGATAAAAAACAAATGGCCGTGTTTTTCTCATAAAAATTTGTCCTGGGTGGGAATCAAACCCAGTACCTCTGGCTTAGCAGTCAGCATCACTAACCTCCAGACCAACAGACCGAATACTTACAGAATATTTGTGGAGAAAAAGAACAATAGTACTTTAAATTAAATAAAAAAATAAACACACACACATTTATCTGCGGTGGTGTAAAATCTTTCACACATAAGATAGGATGCTTAGTCTTTTACAGGAATATTGAGTGAAAACGATATGAAGAAGGAAGAAAAGGTCTTTGAAGTAAAATGATGATACAACAAAATAAAGAGCTGACTAACTATGAGCTGATCAGAGGTTTCAGTTGCCAGAAGGTCGCTTAATATCGCATCCCTTTATCTGAATTAATTTTATTGACGACCTCTTTGAGTTTTACAATTATCTTATATAATAACAATATATATTGTCTCATAAACAGAGAATATACATGAATAGAGGCTCTAGACCCCACAATAGGATTCTCTGTATTGTGGGGTCTAGACTCTTTCGTTGGTTACATTTATTGACATTATTAAAGTTCTGGTGTGATGTGTTATTGTGTGAAATTATGAGGTTAAGATAAAATGATGTGATGTGTGTAATGATGTGATGTGATGAAGTGTGGTGTGTTTGATGTGACGTTATAAGGAACGTGTTGATGTAGTGTCTGTAATGTCTGGTGTGGTGTCTTAATATGATGAGGTGTGATGTAATGTTACGTGGTGTGAAGTGGAGTGCTGAGATGTAATGTAATGTGATGTGGTATGTTGAAATGTGGTGCGCCGTAATGTGGAGTGGAATGTTCTGCGTGTGTGTGATACTGATTTAATTTATCTCTTAAAACATTACATTTACATGTTATTCCAGTATCTTTAAAAAATGCTCTGTTTTATTGTAATTTAGGTTACATAGCCAGTTTGTTATAATTTCCTTGCAAATCTTTCTTTTTACGTTAATTATATTATGTATGTGTTAATTATATACGACACATGCAATTTTTCATATGTTTAATATAAAAAATCATACAAATATAAAACTAAGTTCGAAATAATCTTTTAAGTATATCATAAAGTCTATGTGTCTCCTTCAAATGTCCACATTTGAAGGAAATGGCCGCGAAGCCGCTTATCTTAATCCCACCACCGAAGTTAGTGTGGCCATGAAATAAACGGAAAACAGGTTTAAATCGCTTTGAAATTGTTATTTTTAAATTTTACTAGAAGTAATGCTCATAGATTGAAACAGACCAAATATTTAATCACAGAATTTGAGTCAACTTTTCAGGGCTTTTACAATAGCTACTAAAGTATTAAGCTGCTTATCAATTCATGATCTTCTGCGATATAACAACCCCACATCAAGATTGCTGCGATGACCGTGTACTCACACTACTTTGCCTGATTGATAAGACGACACAGACTTTTTCAACGATCAGTCAGACGAAGTTTTTGGACCATGTGGTCATAGCTGAGATTTCTATAATTGTTTCAGGCAACATTTTACTAATTGCAATGAATATTTGAACTAATTTAAAATAGCGGGCGCCATAGCGTGGGTAGCCATACAGCATTGCCTGCATACGCAATGAGTACGACGAGCAACTACTCTTCGATTCTATTCATGCTTTCCATCAGTCACAGTAGAGTCACTTTAGTAGGCTTTTATAAAAAAAAACGACACAAAAGTTACATAGAACATGCTTTATCATAGGGCTTAATTAAACACGTTGGTGGGGTAAAAAATTCTCCATGATTGTACTTAAAGTCTCAATTCCTTGGTAAATAGTTTATGTTTTTGCCGTCGACATTCTGATATGTATACAAAAATTTCAAATGATTTCTTACCTATCGTAGGATCCGCTGTTTTAGAAGCCACAATCACAACACTTTTGCATTATTAAACCTTCGCTTTTAATGTGTGTGGAAATTAATGAAGTAGGAAAAGCACCACAGAGTTATATGTGTGAACATATTACAGGACATTAGCTTACAATGTCGGCTGTAGATTATTTATTCAGGATTTAGGTGAGTCAGACGAGTGATGGTAGTACTAGAGCTTTGAAATTAAATATGTAACTATGTTACAAATAACTGCCTCGGTGGCGCAGCGGTAGTTTATGCGACTGCTGTGCTTGAGGTCTCGGGTTGGAGTCCCGGGTCGGACCAAATGTTTGTGTAAATGCAAATATTTGTTTCGAAGTCTGGGTGTTTTCTATGTATAATATGTATGTATTTACAAAACAAAAAGTATACAAGTATTCTATCAGTCAGTCTAGTTATCATAGCACAAGCTCTGCTTAGTTTGAAACTAGATGACGTTGTGTGTCAAATGTCCGAAATATTTATTTATTAGTTTATTTTATTATTATTCTCTTTATTTTTTCTTGCGCAATAAAAATTCTAAACAGTAATAATTGTTTATTGTTTACTATTAATTCATAAGTACCAGACTGGAGTTTGAAAACATACCGTATACTATACTGATGGAGGCTCTCTTTTTGTTAAAAATCGGCTTATATAGAGTTAATACATGATATTTGTAGACAATTTTATTTATAATATTCCATAACCAAAGCCTTGACGATTTGTAAAAACGTATATTAGTAACAAAAATTTTCTGTTAGAGCCAGTCCAGTCAGTCAGTTCCAATTCACATTTTGCCAACGTATCTAATGACAGAAATATAATTCTGGTAAATTCGATCTTAGTTTTAAAGAAATGGCGGTTTAATGCACAAATAAAAATGTATTAGAATCGTGATAAAATTAAGATAAAAACAATTATTACTTCAAGTATTATTTCTGGGTACGGTTTACGTGTTCTTTATATAAGTCAGTCAGCAAAATATAACAGTTAACTGTATTGCTTGAGCAAGATTTGGCTAGACTAGACAACTAGATGACGTAGTGATTTAGGCGGTCGCCTCACCGCTTTACGCTACTACGTGATCATACACAACACTTTGTGTGATCCACTAAATATGGTTTTGGGTCTGGATGTTCTTTGTGTCTGTTTTTTCTTTTTCTTTTTTTTTCTGTATGGAAATCTCCACAGATATCACCAAAAGGTGGTTATGTCTGATTTGAACTGACCAAAAAACTGCGCTTATGGACAACGGAGATCGTTTAGTGTTTGTAAAGTCCCTTGCGTTACAGGAATATTCCAAGTACTAGTGTTGTCTTTAAAAAAATAGAAAATTGGATAAAATGTCCTAAATTTAGAAGTTCTACAAAGTCTACAAATCATCCTTACGATTCCTTTTTTAATACAATTTTTATTGTAGTAATTTTTTTTATAGAACTTTGCCTGTTTGAATATAAATTCTTAGCAATAAATTCATATTTTATAATATCATTTACAGTATCGGAAGTAATAAAAGCCAAGTAAATTAAACCTTCACCTCATTTCTCAATTTTAAGTTTCAAGTTATTTTACGACTATTAAATTAAACTCCTAAACGGATAGGAAGTGACGTTCTTCACAAATTTAACACTACACTTCGTAAAAGAAAAATGTTAAGCACTGTCTTCGGAAGACTGTTTTATAGAACTGTAAATAACTTGGTTTTATCAGAGCTAAAGGTGGTGGTGAGCATTTTTTATGATGCTATAAAAGCAAGCTGTAAAGAAATTTGGAAATAAATTGTATTGTTTCCATTCAACTACTACATCAATACAACCTATAGTAAGTAAGGCAGTATTTAGTTTTCGAAACAAATGAATCTGTTAATAACACCGATAAGTACCAATCTTAAGAGAACCTCTAATTCATACGTATACCTAACTAATAGCTGAATGTGGGTGACAATAACTCACAAAAAAACTCGAAAGAGTCATAAAGCTTTTGTTACTGATTGTGTTTATTACTAACTACTTATTTATAGTGAATTAAATAAAATTATATACCAATATAGATAAATATACAAAAGAATCACTAAAATCTAAACGTATAGTTTATTCATCGATCCGCATTACTTACACTTTTAGACGCTGTAGTGTTTTTTTTAAAAGAGCCTAGGGAAGAGACTGTACTCGGCCTGATGGAAAGTATGAATAGAATCCAATGTAGTATGGTGACCCATACTATGGCGGTTTAGTTAAATGCTTTTTATGCCTCCTTGATGATGTAAAAGGCAGTGTAAGGCTTAGACACTTACCATGATAACTGTCACCCCCTTTTTTTTTTTTTTTTTTAACATTTGGAAACCCCCTCGGGCCGTCACCCCACCGGGGTTTACGGCGGGGTGGTGTGTCGGAATCGGACCGACTAAAACCACACGGTGTGCCACTCTGCGCCTGAGATAGGAAGGATCCGGGAACCGCTGCTATTACGACATCCAGATAACTGTCACCCCTGCGTCAACGGGCCGCCGATTGTAGCCTTATGTTAATTATCGTTAAATTACGATATAAATTGGCCGACACAACCAAAATGACACAAGACACCCTCACGTGCAATCTGTATTATCGAATTCTTACGTAGTTTTTTACTGAAGCCTCCTTCTTTATTACTGAGAGAAGGGGGTAGAGTCAAATGGTGGTACCGTGTTTGTGATATTTGAGCTATAGATGATCATGGTAGTAACCTACCATAAGGTAACTCGTAAAAAATAAACATATTTCATTAAATATAAAAATAATTTTCAAATAAGCAATTTTACAGTCTTGTTTAAACAGAGTAAAATTTAGTTACGTTCATATTAGAGGGCATAATTATTTCTTGCTAATCTTTATCTAACATGAGTAAAGTTAGTGTTTCATGTGATTTTTATTAACACAACAACATAAACACGAAATTACGTATCATGATAAATGTGCAGCGATAAAGACTTCGCAAGCGAAAGGCGTGAGTCACAATGCCGTTATTTTGTTTTGCACCATCGGTCATCGTACACTCGGTAGTGTTTTACTTAAAAAAAAGTACAAGTTACTTTTATGGTACGGTAATTCATAACTGTTACATCTATAGATTTTCAGGGGTGTTATTAAATTAAGTTTTGTTTAAAAGAACAAAGGAGAAACACATTCACTACAGAGCCAATCAGCATACTTGCGTAGTAATTAGTGATAGATGTAAGGTACTATGTTGTTTTGTATATTTCTCAAAAATAACATTTTACAAAATTAACAACATTAGTGGCCCAGTTAAAATAAATTCTAAGGAAAAGTCTTTCGTAAACGTAGACGCTCATTTTGGTATGGACTAGATCAAGACATTACGCATATTAGTTTTTAAGACAATGCTTTACAAGAAATTCTAAATTTGTTAAAAAAAATAACGAAGAGTTATCTAGTAGAAGCGTCAGGCAAATCAAAATGTACGTAATACCTATTGTGACCAGCGTGGTATAGTATACCAAAACGATATTTCTAAAGAAAGGTCTGTGGCGTCTTCCATATACAGCGCAAAACGAAAATACATACTACAGCGCCATCAAGTAATTACAAGATCAGTATTATTGTGCAATGTATCATCGAAGTGATAGATGAAAGGTACTGTGTATTTTTTATGATTATATTTTGTTACATTTGAATAGTAATTTATAAGGAACGTTTAGATTCTCAAGGAGGGTAAGACAAATCTTTGTGTTCACTTACAAATATCAGGGACAATTTTTTTAAGAAAACTTTTTTTCCCTCCTGGAATCCTCTGTAGACTTCGGCACGCCTCTACACTCGGGTCTGCGTAGTATGTGGTAGATTGTTAACAATTTACTAAGTAAATACTGCCAGGATGTACTCATAGGCATATTAAATATAATTTACCAACATCTTTTTGTGATAGTAGTTTATTTATCTTGACTAGGATTACCAATAGATAATAAAGTGTATATTTATTCATAATTTAAGTATTATGTATATTACAGAACCCGGAACATAATTTGCCAATTACTTTGCATTACTTCAACGTGTATACTGTATGTAGGTATCATAATATCATAAATTAGCGCTCGGAAACTTACCGTTATAAGTGAGAACACAAGTCTTAATTCTCCTTGGAGCTGAGAGCTTCTCAAAAATAACATTTCACAGCAGACTATTATTCCAGACTACCTTGAATATTATCGCAGATCGGGAGCAGGTGTTGAACAAATTTGCAGATGTAATGCAAGTGTTAATTTAATAACCTTACTTTTATTAGTTCAGTGGAATATTAAGTTTGCTATTATTCTTCGATCAAGTTGTATGAACGCGTCTCTGTTTGAGCTTTAAATTTAGAATATATAAGTAAATGCGATAGTTTTCGTTGGGCCTAAGTTTGTTTGAGGAAAGAATATGACTGATTATTCTCTCGAAAGCATTCTATAATGAAAGAATTTAGTTCAAACCATAGAAATACTTACACCGTGTGACGATGGAGTTAAAAAAGGAGTCGTAAGAGGCGACTAAGGAAAGAAACTACACAGGACACCATCACTACAAAAAGAAGGAAAACTCGAAATAAATCCTATACCAATCCACATAGCCAGTGTGATATAGCAGTCTCAAATTTCCATTCGAAGGAGAGGCTTCTATCTAGGCTTCTGATACTCACATCTTTATTAACAGAGGCAAATTCAATATCCACAATTTGCTGACTATGTTGACCCCACACACATAAGGGGAAAGCCAACTTTAATGCAGTCCATCGGGCATTATAGTTATTGGATGTAAAAATTGGGAGTTCAATATGAAAATTGATAAGATAGACACGTACTTATAGAAAAATGTTATTGCTTTTCATATACATACTGAAATTGTCTAGTGATGAAAACTCTAAGTTGATTAGCCCATACTTTTATATGATCACCATCATTTCAGCCAAAAGGCGTTCACTGTCAAACATTGCCCTCCACAACAGTCGGTCTTGTGCCGCCCGCATACAACGGCTTCTCGCTAATAAACAAACATATACTTAACGTCACTTCATTCTGCTTTTTAATACAAGTAGTCAAATTTCAGCAACATTCCTTTAAGCGGGGCGTGAAAAAGCATCTCATTAGGCCGCCATAGCGCGGGTCGCTAAATTACACTGTCGTCATTCGCAGTGAGTATGGCGACCACCGCTTTGGATTCCATTCATGCTTTTCATCAGGCAGAATAGAGTCACTTTGGTAGGTTAAATATAAAAATAAAAAAAAACATCATATTAATACTGATGGGCATCATGAACATTGATCAAAAATACCTAAGCACATTGGACTAAAACAAATCAAAGTTCGTTAGTCAATGCCCAAAATTTTGTTAATTAATCCAACACTTAAATCGTAGGGAGCGGTCTCCATGGTACTTGGCACATTAGCAGGACTATTAACAAAATTAGTGGCCCAGTTGAAACAACGTCTGCCGTAAATGTAGACGCACATTTTGGTACATACATATGTACTAGATTTTGAATACAATGTTGTACAATAAATTGTGAAGTTATTAAAAAACATAACGAAGAGAAAAGTTAGCTGATCAACCTATCTCGTAGAATCACCAGACAAATCTAATTGTACTAAATACCTGTTGTGATGAGCGTTGTATTATAGACCAAACTCATATTTCTAGGAAGAAGTCTATACTATATCCAAGTCTATTAAAGATTGTTAATAAATATATAAATGACCTCACACATCTCACACACGGGTGCCTGCTCCCAAATTAGGCAGAACCTGTGCTATGGTAACCAGACTGCTGATAAACAAACTTAAATATTTCTAAATATTATAAACAGACACAAAATAAATAATCAAATTCATCACACAAATATTTGTCCTGGGGGAATTGAACTCATGACCTCCGGGTTAGCGGTCAGCGCCACTAACCACTAGACCAACAGACCCATTCATGATGATGATTCCTTTAATACATGATTGTATATTATAAAATGAATGTACTTTTTAAAAATAGCTAATATAAACGTACCTCGTCGATAAAAATGAATACAGAAACTGACCCCTATTAACAAATACAAAAGTATGCAATTGTGTTGTATTAACGACGATCATAAAAATTTGCATACTCAAAAATAGTCGTCACACATTTGTATTTCGCAATGCTTACAGGATACTGCAAAATTCAAAGCCAAGCCAGCTAAAAGTTGTCATCTCAATTTCCATTCCTAAACCCAAACAAAATAATGGCAATTTATTTTTATTTCTTGAACTGAGCATTTCAAATTGGTGTCTCTACTTTTCTCTTATTATAGTGGAGACAGTTTATTAACCAAGGAGACACAAAGAGACGAAGGTGTTAATTTCAGTAGGAGGAAACGTGAATAAACTTCAATTAGAAATGGTGCTACTGTGGAATTCGGGCCACTAAAAGTACGGGGACTGAAATATAACTATGGCGGGTTTGTTATAAGTTATTACTTAAATTATTTTTAAATTCCAAATTAAACTGACATCAATTATTGGAAGCTTATTTAGAGCATTGACTATGTATTAATGTAGTAGCGACTCAAAAACTCGAGTCAGAAGACGTAGGCGTAAGTTCGATTCCCAATCAGACAGTTCTGATTGCGAATCAATCTATGCAACCGATTTTCTATATTACTATGATAAGAAATTTATTGAGAAACATACAGATACATCTATCTATTTATTAAGAAACAACTGAGTTTGGTGACTAAAATGCAGACTCTGTCTAATTTGTGGTTAGTCGACTGTCCAGTTATTATTATTATTATTATCACTGTATCTTATAATGATTTAATCATATATGTAAAACTTTAAAATTGTTGTGTAGAATTTAATGATTCATAGATGCATTAAAAACTATATTTAACTTCACAGGTTGTGACCGCAAAAGAGGTCAACGTTTTAGATTGGATAATAATACCTTTTTTTCATCTTAAATAATAACAGAAAATATTAAAAAAATAATAAATGAAACAGTATTTAAATATAAATGTTTGAAGTGTGTATTATTTATAATAATACTATATTATACTTTATTAATATGTACCCATACCAACACCACGATAATACATTTAATTTTTAACATGTTCTCTCTCGTTAACTTGGTGACTATAATAACTGTAATCCCTAAGGTCTAAACTGAGCCTGTATTTTATTTATATATATACCCGTAAACACACAAAAAAATATATAAAAAGGTAATAAAATAAAGACATTTACTTGGAGGCATTAAAAACTATGCCGTACCGTTGCCTAATGATAATATTTCCAGAGATTTAGACACATTTTCATTTGCATTATTAAACAATAGATTGTGTTTTATTTTTTATTAAATATTTCCTTTAGAAAACTGTACATTTAACAAGTGTCAGCAGAAAAATAGCTACAAAAACGTATATTTCATCAAGGTTAGACTTTAATAGGAGCAAGCGGAAGACCTCCGCTTGTTTAGTAACCCTGTCTTCCAACACTTAGCAAGAAGCAGACACAGCAATTGTTTATGTTTATTGGGCACTCATTGCTGGTTCTGCAAACAAGTTGGTTTCATCACTTCGCGAACTGTTATTCACCATAAACAATGTAATAAGCAGTTATTATATTTGTCAATATTATATCTTTCTGATTGGAAAATACAGAAAAGGAAACTTGTTAGGTGAAAGGTTTGTAAACGGTTTTTTTTTACGTGGGAGAGAAGATACTATATTATCTTTGGGTTTTATACTTCAGGTATTTTGTTATTGCTCTTGAGGTTGGTTTTTAATCTTCAGTTATACTGTCAGATAACTAGCAAGTGAATAAGTATATCAAGTTCTTTATCAAGACAATAAACTTTTTGTGTTTTTCAATCGGATGTAAACAGGCGGATAGTTACTTGATGATCTTTCACAGCTAGTTTCACTATAAACGTGCACAAGCGAGATGTAGTTACAAAGTTAGTACCACGTTAGATAAGGATTACAAGTTATCAGACAACATTCAAATTTGACTGTCCTTATTTTGAAATTAGTTTTTCCTTTGTGATTATCTGTTTGAAATATTTACCATAGATTTCCATGGATAGGCATGTCTAACACGCTTTAAGTTCCAAGTTCGATGCCTAAGTAATACATACATACGTGTAGTAAATAATAATTTATTAAAAAGTCGAAGAACTTTATCAATTTATTTTACGTAAACGAAGTCAATAAAAGACAGCTGGATGGCGTTGTGGTTTGTGTAACGAACTGCCATGCCAAAAGTTATGGATTCAATTCCCGCTCATGTAGTAGTAGTATTTTGTGGACAAATTTTTAATGTTAGATTTGGTCTCGGTGCTTCTAAGTATAAAATATGAGTTTTATAAACAACAAAAATATTTCATCTTTAAATACCTTTATATATACATATATAGACCTTAGAAAAGAAGTTTAGACCTACTTACTGTACGAAGCTGGCCAGACGTTTACCAGGTAGTAGAGCCACGCTGATTTCAGCATGAACGGGCCGGCTCGTCCGGGGCAGTACTACCCTCCCACAGAAGACTAACCTAAAGCGACAGCATCCGTGCTGTTGTGTTTCGTTTGTGAGTGCGAGACCGGAGGCCCATTGATGCAAAGGTTGTCGTGACAGTTGTCGTGGTAAATGTGTGAAATACAATGCTACGAGGACTGTCATGTCTTTTACGTCGAGTAAGCAGAGTAAAGTTAGTATAGGGTTTTTCCAAATTCGAGGAAGCACAAGACTTCATTCGGAGCACCGAGAAGTGCGGAAAATTCTAAAGCTGGCCACTGGCCGCGCCAAAGAAGTTAAGAGAAAAGAAATGCTTGAGGATTTTGGTTGTAATCCCTGGCGTCGTCCCTTTTGTGCAATGCGATTAAAACTCCACGTTTCTGTTCTTGAACTACTCTTGTGGAACGTGGAACATGACTGGGCCCCTTGAGGTCGTCTCTTACATGGAAATAATTCATTACGTCAATGACATACTGGATGTAGCCCAGGGAAAGAATTTTCAAAAAGCAGCGCATCTGGTCACGCAAAGTGTCTCTTTGGTGATTGAGCGCATTGATGCGCTGTGCTTACGGATGATCCCAGCTAAAACGGAGGCACTTTCATTCCATGGGCTCCGTCGTGGTCCGTCCTCTGGTACCTCAGTTCAAGCCTAGATGAAGAATCTGTGCCTGAATATTGTTGAATGAAGAAACTTTCCATCAGGCAGAGTAGAGTGACTTGCCCAGGTCGCGAATAAATAAAATGTTTTAGTCATAAATACAATATTTCCCTCGCCCGTATATATTCTAAATCATTTCCCGTAATTGTACAAAGAGTTGCAAACGTTTGGCGGCCATTTTAAAACCACAATTCGATTCTGAGTATTTCATCGTATAAAGGCGTATCGGAAAGCGATCGTGATGTGCCGATGAGGTAGCCACATATTTACATTTTTGGGGACATTTCTGCTATCATTTTTTTCTTTTACTATAGTTGTGTAACATTTGAGAATATATCATACATGTATAATACACATAATACACAACATCATAATCATTATCGACAGTCTTTAATAGTCCACTGTTGGGCATAGACTTCTGTTTAGAAAAGGTTTCATTCTTCTTGTTAAGACTCAAGACTTAAAGAAGTATGTTATGACCATCAGACTGCGGTAATAAAAAGATGTCGAAATGAAAATCGCATGTCCACTGACTTAAGCTCAATCCGCTATACACTGCACTTGGTTCAAATTTTGTTGTGGACATTATTTAGCTTTCTTACTTGCTTAAAGTGATATCGTCTCATTAGTAGCAGTAAATTTAAACCGTTATTATATTTTGCATCAACGAGAAACCTACTAACTCTGAACAGATGTCCTAAAAATACATTAATTAAATTCAGGACAGTCCTGGATCGATCACTTGCATCAAGGTAACATTACTATACCTATACCGTGGCCAGACGTTATTATTTTCAAATTAAGGCCGACCTGTCTGTGTGTATGTAAATTACTATACGTTTGGCGATTAAAATGTGATAAAAAGAACTTTATATCGATACACAGGCGATGTATTGATATGATGGGACAATATGCTTTGTTGTAGGACAGTGAGGGCAGTGCCTCGGGGACTCGACACTTTAATAGCTTGGTAACTTTATTTTTACAAGACGTGTAGATAGTTTGGTAGCGACTGATTTGCAATTTAGCTTATTCTGTATTAATTCTAGTGTTATTTTTTATTACGTTCTTTAGAAGTGGAACAATGACCTTTACTGGAAGGATAACTTCAAAAAGCTACTAAAAGTAAAAAGCTAAACTTATTATATAATTAACTTTTGCATAGAATATCACAATATTCAAATATTTAACTAAAATAAATTTGTAAATAAATTTTAACATTTCATCTGGATTTAATAATTAATTTATTTATATAGTATGGGCCAAGAATTCGTTCACATTTGAAACTGTTAGTTTCAATAGAATTCTAGTAGGTTCTGGTGTTCTGGTAGGTAGTAGCGCCACGTCGATTTCAGCACAAGTGGGTCGGCTCGACCGGGGCAGTACTACCCTCCCACAGAAGACCAACCTAAAGCACCAGCAACCGTGCTGTCGTGTTTCGTTGGTGAGTGTGAGACCGGAAGCCCATTGATGCAGGGAGTCAGTTATCGTGGTAACTGCGTAAGCCTTATACTGTCACGATGACTGTCATGCCTTTTACGTCCCCAAGCGGGGTGTGAAAAAGCATCTCACTAGGCCGCCATAGTGTTGGTCACCATACTGCATAGTCTCCATTTGCAATAAGTATGATGACCACAACTCTTGGGTTCTATTCATGCTTTCCATCAGGCAGAGTAGAGTTACTTTGGCAGGCTATTAATACAAAAAAAAACTAACATCCTTCGTAAACATGCTACGAGAGTTCTTGGGACCGATGCTATCGGAATTTTCAGGCTACACACGATTTCAACAACATGGAGCAAGTGGCTCACACGTCCAATGAGTCCTTTCTGGTAGTCAAATACATGTATCCGAAGAGCTGATTACCAGACGAGGCGATATTCCATGGCCACCCAGAAGTCCAGATCTATTATCCCCAGCACACTTCTTTTTATGAAGTTATTTGAACAATTGTGTCTTCATCAATAAACTAAGTACACTACGTCAACTAAAAGAAAAAATCAGCGAAGAGATGTCGGTGAACTTGCGGTCTTTTTGCTGACGAGTATTCGAAAATTTCGCTGTTCATTTAGAAGAGTGTAAACGTGGAAACGGTGGTCATTTAGACGGCGTAATTTATTAAGTAAACTCAAAATAATTAGCTTACTTGTAAATAAATAATTTTTAATGATATATCAAGTCATTTTTATATGACTTTTTCAAATGTTAACTAATTCGTGGCCCATCTTATAGATTTAAACCAATCAATGCTGAATACTTTTTAAGCGTTTATCAAATAACTAAGGTACGGTAAGGTAGAATGATCTGCGAATCCAGACGAAAATAACATTCGTCCATAAAACTTAATTATAAACAGAACTATACACCATCGAGGTACGCCATTACGCTCTGATTGATTACAGTGACTCCACAGATTTGCGCGCCAACTTTAGCCTTTTCACCTTTTTTGGAGTTCACGAGCAAAGGTTTTTAGCTTTAGTGATAGATTTATTACGAAAATATGACGAGTTCATGTATTAGGTTATTGACACTATTTGGTACTAGAATGTAGAATTTTATAATTTTTCTTTTGAGTACTTTCTTTGTTTGTTGAATAACTAAAGTATAATTTTAAATATGATGTGAAAAAAATACTTTTCTCATTATTATCTCATATGCCTCCATATCGTTACGACCTTTTTGATATAATCGAATTAAAAAAAATTAAAAATATTTTGGCTGTAAGCGAACCATGTGTGTTCGGCACACACGGGCCGACTCGATCGGAGTGATGTTAGCGAATATGTAAACTATACCAGTAAATAAAACGTAGCACTTATGTATCTATGATATTTATTAAGACTATAAGATTGACATCTGTCAATTTTAATCCTATCAAACATGGCGTCTTGGGCTCTACTTTTTGATTCCTCAATGCATCTTTTATACTTTACCCATATAATCAACAGCCTTTTACAGTCCACTGCTGGACATAGGCCACTCTTTAGCAAGGAGGTTTTGGCCTACTATTCCACGCTGGCCAGACGGGTTGGAATAAGGTTTGTTTTAAGTTTTCCTTCTGTTTGTAATGATGTTGTCTTGTATACTTTGTTCCCTTAGTCGCCTTTTACGACACCCACGGGATGAAAAGGGGTGGTAACAATTCTTAATCCATCACCACACGGTTTACCCATAACCTTTCAAGAAATACCATGGTCTCCCAGGAAACCAGAGCTAAGTAATTTTTCATTACTTGGGAGACCGCATTTAAAGAGTGACTACACATTTATGCTGCAAGTGTGCATGTTCAATAGTTATCAGTTACAATTAGATGTAAAAAACTAACTAACGTTTACAAACTACGCCGCATATACACTCTCATTATTTCTTAATGTTACAAGCTACAAAACGACATTTAAAACCAAATATTAAAACACATTTTGAAGTACAGAACCCTCTTTCAAAATTGAGCAAAATAACTTACATGTTTTTTTTATAACAAATCGCTGTACATCGGTGAATAAGGGTCGAACCTAAACCCTTTTGTTTGAAGGACACCTGCGCTATTGAGCCATGGGTGCTCTTTACAAACACACAGACAGAATAAAGGCGTATATCTTAAAATGTAACACATAAATTCAAACTTTATGGTCTTACAATAGGGTATATTTTAGATTAAGAATGAAGAGCAAAGTTTTTTCTAAGGATCATCGTTAACTTAGACGATTTTTCGCGTTTAAATTGAGAGGTAACAATGACTTGTTTTGAGTCATCACCCTTCACTTGCCTCCCTCAAAACCCTCTACAATATTAACTTCACACCTTTTGTTTAAAAGAATATTCAAAAATTTAAAATATTTGTCGTAAAGGTAGTTTATTATGGCTTCTGTTAACAATACATTAAATCCATATATACATATATATGGACAATTTATATATACATATGTATATTGTCCGTGTGGTGATGGATTAAGAATATATAGTGTAACCACCCCTTTTCATCCCGTGGGTGTCGTAAAAGACGACTAAGGGGCAAAATATACAAGACAATATCATTACAAAGAGAAGGAAAACTTGAAACAAACCCTGTTCCAACCCGTCTGGCCAGCGTGGAATAGTAGGCCAAAACCTCCTTGCTAAGGAGAGGTCTGTATCCAGCAGTGGACTGTAAAAGACTGTTGATGATATATAAATCATGTTTTGTGTAGAGTGCAATAGATAAACTCTTAAGTACTAAAAAACTAACAACGCTGACAGTGTCTCGATGGCCTGGAGGACCTGGTTAAAGAAATTGGAGCATCCAATGAAAGCAATCTGGCACCTACTCATTGTATGATAATTATTTACTATCACTGACTCGGTATTAGCCCGTGTCTAGGGATAGTCCAATCATATTAAAACGTCATACCATAATAAAATCCATTTTCTCTGTTTTTTTTTGCAATATTCTTGCGTGATGTTGTATAGCTCATAACCATCTTCCTAATTCGAACCAGAAGTTCTTGATATTAGTGCTTTAATTAAAGAAACTAACAAACTCATAGAATAATTATTGGTAACTCATTACTTAATGAAATGCAGGCGAGAGACATGACAAGACAACATCATTGTAAAAAGAAGAAACATTTGAAACAACCCCTGCACCGTACGATCTGGTCAACGTGGTATAGTAGGAGAGAGGGTCCCTTGCCATGTCCAACAGTGAACTAATTAATGGTTGTTAATGATGATGATCTAATAAATTAATGTCACAATTCAATGGCATCAAAATAAGATACTTTGAAATGATTTTCATTCGATTTTATTTGATTTTTGGGAATATAAATCGTTCTTGTTGTCTCGTAAATAGTTATTTTAATGCAGTTGGAAAAACTATCTAAAAGTATAAACGAAATAACAATAAAAGTATATTAATATATTTTTCTTAAAAATCCATAGCTTATTTTGAAATAAAATAAATTGGCTATGTGTGTAAGGTATTTTTTTTGTACCTAGGAACACTGGACTATAACATTTTCCGCCCGCATCATCTATCAGTCACTTTGCTCGCACTAGTTCGTACTGTGAATGTGACTTTGTGTTTTCTTTTCTATTTCGACATATTTTATTATATAACTGACTTGGTACGAAACTTCATAAAACTATGTTTTCTATTGAGTATAGGCACCGTGTGGTGCCGGCTAAGTATAGCACCACCCCATCTCCTCCATGGGTATTGTAAAAGTCGACTAAGGGATAGTACACCAGAGGATGGACAGCAACGTCCTATTGAGTACACCATCTCACTGCGATCACCAACCCGCATACCAAACGTGGCGGTTATGGCAAACCCCCACGTTATGGCAAGCACAAGAAAAAAACGGCGGGGAACCTTGTCCAGCAATGGATTTCTTTTGGCTGATGATGATTTAGTATAGGTCGCAAAGATAATGTTGTTCAATGTCTGGGCTTAGAGTCCATATAAAGTAGTCGATCTTCTTCAAATCTGCGTTATATGTATGGATCTAAGTATATTTAATTCAAACATACCCAAAAAATTATAGAAAGAGCACTAATTTACGAACATTTTTATAGACATCAAGAAAACGATCACCTCTGTCAACTTCAATGAGTTATTGTTTTGGCCCTACCCACTGATTAACGTCGCATCACAGATGACTCACACAAATCAGATTAAATACAACCCAATGGAGATGAGAGTTCCGTACTATATTTATTGCACTGAGATATTGGATCGGTTAGCATTAGTTTTATGTTGTGGCGAATCATCTAGGAACATGAATTGATTATTGATTTTGATTTTTTTTAAGACAACGCCCGTGTTAGGAATATATCTTGAGCGATGGGGAACTTTACAAATATACAAGAAACATACGCAAAGAACACTCAGACTCAGAACAACAATTTATGGATCACACAGTGTTGTCCCATGTGAGGTTTGAACACCACTCAGCTTGGTAGAGAGCGGTGTGGTGATCGCTTAAACCACTAGGCCAACCGTGCAGTCAATTATTATCAACATATCACAAAGAATACTTAATATTTTTCAAATGATGATGTCAAAAGTTTTCATTACTTGTGTATGTGCCCTCGTAACTTTTCTGAATGCCGGCATTCCTTTTAACATTTTATTATTCTATTTGCCACCAGACGACTGCGTATATACTTCTGTTAATATTTAAGTTTTTAAACAATAAAAAAATAATTTAATCTGTGACCACGTCCAGTATACACTGGTTGAAACTTCAGGAGGTGATTCAACGCTACGTAAGACTTACGAATCTTGTTACTTCTCGAGTAAATAGTTAAGTATTGATACTAGAATATTTTTGTTTTATACTAGTTGTACCCTACAATGCTTCGCTGTGATGCATTTTAGTTGCGTTGATGAAAAATCACTTACAAAACTGAGTCAAATATAGACGAAAATAATATATGAAACGGCTTGTACATCGTGTCAAGGCTTAATATCCATCAGAGTAAAACGTTTTGGGTGTTTGAAGATTACGTAAATTAAATCTCCTTTTTATTAATTTTGGTTTTGTCGTAAAGTGAGGGATCTCCAGAAAACCTATCAGTTTTACGATGTGATCATCCGGTCGATACGATTGGGGGCAAAAAACCAAAACATAACTGACCCTGAGCAACTGCGTGATATAATGGACGAAATAAAAACTACGCGTTTCGCGAACTGGTACGGCGATGGAGGTGGAACAGGAAAAACTCGGTGGTTTCTTCTCATTGGATCTTGCGATTGTGGTGCTAGATTGTTGATTGGTTAACAGGTTTCCTGTCGACGTTTCCGTGGTAGTGATGACGAGTCATTTAAGTTGAAAAGATTTTATTATAGAGCTTAGATATGTATGCGTTTATTAGATAATTCCTATGAAAGACAGAGTTTAATTTCTTTCTTTTATGCAATATAGCTACCGTCTAAAATACTAAAGCATATTACAATTGAAGAATCTAATTTTCAACCTAAGCTAAAATAAGCTGGGTTTTATAAACGGAAAATAAGAATAATACAAATATCTAATTATATAGAAACTATGAAGTAATTAAGTGGTTTTCAAATAATTGGAAAATACTTAAGTAATATTGTTTAACTTTTCCTATTCAGTGTTAACATACTCATATTCAAAATCCTAGGTAAAGAGAGATCTATGTCCAGCAGTGGACTATTAAAGGCTGTTGATGAGTGAATAAAACACTTATATTATTGTATACATACATAAAGTAAGGCCTGATTCCCGGAGGGGTAGGCAGACTAAAGTGGCGAGCTTATTGTCGCTAATCAAAATTTTTTGTTTGCCAGAACCTTGTCCGTCGATCGGCAGACGGACCACTTGCTGATGTGGTTGACTGGGGGCCCTACGTTCTTAGTGGGAACCCTATGCACTAATATTATTATATCGCATATATTGCATACTCAAAATACAATTTATGGGAAATGTGAAAAAAGTCTTGAACAAGTAAAATGCATAGGTGTTTTTATTTAATAGTTGAATAAAGTATAAAATTTATGACAATAACAGACTTATAAATTGTCGCTTTCTGGTGCTTTAGGTAAGCTTTAAAGTAAGGGCAAAGATGTGTAAATGTGTGTCAATTTTACTGGTTTTTTCAACTATTTCTGCTACTGATAGGATTATTTTATTATATAGCTTTTAGCTTGCATTAATAAATGGACTACCCAACATTGCTCCTCAAATAAGCGCGTTAAACAAAACTGGCAAACGAATAAACTCTTTGGTCGTATGACACAAGTATAAATTTATAGAAATTAACATAATAATTTTGTTATGATGTACACATCTACAATGATACATTAAATTACTTTAGGTTGTTCGATAATTTTCATAATTCATGGTCACAAACTACAATCATTGATTGAATTATTAGGTGCGCACGGTCGGTAGCTGTGCTACCGCTACCAAAGCTTCGTTTAATACAAGAATTTCGTGATTAAATAAATCAATTATAGAATTATTCTCTGTTGCTAGAAGCTCGGCCACGTCCAGTCTCTATGTCAATCTAAAATCTATTTGTAATCAACAGAATACATATACAAAACGAGTACCATTGGCAAGTTTTATGATCAGACGAGCTACCTGATGGAAAGTGACTATCTTCAGCCATATATCAAGGCAGAAAGGTGCTGATGATATGCCATCTGCCGAAGTACTATCTTGTGACGTAAAAGGCTGGTAAATCGCTTGTGATGTACCTCCTTATGATGTTACACGTATCTCAAAATCCGTTGTATCCGTCCAAAAATACCACATATGATAATTTGTGCCACAGGTTAATTGTGCGAGGTAATATTTTTTAAATGGCTGAATAATTGGTTCCGATTATCCAAGTGATGGTGGGAGATATTTTGCTTCGTGGAGTGAATGAAAAAAACTGCAGCTCATATTAGTTAAAACAATTCCTTGAAACACTCTCTTTGATACAATAAATATCTAATTGAATTAATATAATATCATTAATAAATTTGTTGTATTGCTATTTCAAAGACGTTTCTCCTAACGTGTGTTAGATTTTTCACACTGTAAAAAGGACTCTATATCTCCTCTCTTTATGTGATTTGTTAAATGACCCTATTCCACAAACGTTACAAAACCTTAGATCTCCGTAAATATAAAATATACTAAACACACAATATTTTAAATGTCTCAATCATCTTCTGTAAATGTATGTATGTAAAACGTTAATTATAGAACCTTACTTTTATATTCTACGCGTAGGACGTTGTGTGAATAAATTAGTATTCTAATATTACTTATTTGTAATATTCGATACAGACACAAGGCGAACAGACCTTCGTCGTAAGAATGTGAATAGTTTCCGGTGAGACTGTTTCTTGCTCACAAAATGTATATGTACTTTATTTTCGTCTCAAAAGTCCATTTTTTGCCGTTGTTTGTGAGCAGAGTGATTACGTCGAAAAGTTGCCAAGCAAGCTTCAGATTTTTATTATTAATGTTATGATTTTAGTCTTCTTGTTTTTGTTCTATTATCATATAAATGTCTATTAATTTACTGGTTAGAATTATTGCTTAATTAGAATCTAGCGTTTTTTTCCTGTTCTTTTGAGTATCTAGTATTGTTTATGCAAAGTGAAGTAACAAATGTATGTAATAATTAACATATACCGGAATTAGCGAGAGTTAATCCGTAATAGTTTTTGTAGCTTAGTGGGTGGGAAACACTTGCCAGAGGTGGACTGTAAGTGGTCTAAATTCTAGAATTTAATACAAGGGTATTTCTACTTTAGTTTTTGTGACAATCTACTATACATACTGCTTACTATCCTTGTTACAACTTACATATTATCTTCATTTAGTACTTTAATATCTAATGCCACAATTTGGATCTCACGCAGAAAGTGAAGACTCTAATTGGGTAGATAACTGTATCGTAAATAAATACCAATGTCTACTTCATTAAAACTAATATCGCAAAACATCTCGCCAAATACAATTAACATAGTTTTTTATTATTATTACGAATTTCAATCAAATATACAGTGAAATATATTGTTCAATTGAGTAGTCTAAAATAGTAACATCACAATTTGGTATTTAGTACATTTTTAATACAAAATTGTCGTTTTGACAGATGATAAGAAGTAATTAATTAGACTAAGATGTTATCTAGTCTACTCTACAAATTTTTTCTTCATCATCTTATTGTTTGTTTGACGAACTTGTTGTGTATTTTATCCTGCGTTGATTTTAATGCACCAATTCTTTCTCTTTTTAATTAAATTAGGTAGTTTTGAAGAAGGCTATTTTTGAAAAGTTTTGACCCTCTATTGAGATATAAGGTCATGCACAATACTATAAATAAGTCACGGCTTACTACCAACCTGCAAAACATGATATTAAAAGTCAAAACTCTGGTCAATATAAGGAATCGCATAAAAAAAAAACCCTTCTAAGAGAATATGACAATGTATGTGAAAAACCTTGATCTACAAACTCGATAACAGTTATCAGTGTCAATGATAGATTACCATTGAATTTGTTTATCATGTTCAAGAGCTAACATTAAAGATGTATGTAGGACGATCTAGTGGCATTGCTAGAAGAAAAGAGAATACAACATGTGATATTTAAATAACAATCAATAATAAACTTCAACATCTTAGCAGTAATGTATATTTTTGCTTGTTTATACAAAAATGTACCTTAAGACGTGGTCTTATGTAACACTAGCTTTCTAGTGTTACTGTATCTAAAGCACAAACTCAACTAAGTCGCCTTACCTAAACAATATCTGAAGCAGCTCACAGATTTTTTAAGAAACTGCATATGTTCGAAAATATAACGTCTCATTTCATCCACATCTCATATCATACATGTCTCACATTCCTATACAATAAAGATTTTCAAAGAAATCAAATACAAGGAAGCACCAAAATTAACACAGAACCGTTACAACTTTTGTAAATCTAAGCTTCAACACAATTGGAATTAGTATACAAATATTTATTTTATGTTAAATATACACACACACACATGGAGAAAAATAAAAGCAAAAAAAACCTTTTTTGCTATTATTTTTGTCCGTTGCACTTTTTATTCTTATTTACTTAATCCATTCATTCATGCACAACCGTTAAGGGTTCTAACCAACCAACACTTCATCACTCAAAAATTACGAAACCTGTTACCTATTTGGGAAACCAAACCTGACAAAATTCACACACTTGTTCTCATCTGCATACGTCGATACTTCAAAATTTGCATACACACCTTCAATATTTGCAATACCAGCTTGTAAACCATAATCTTTCAAATGGCAATAGTATGCAAACAAATAAACACTGTCTCTCTCACGGTCAATTAGATATTCGTTCATGGATAAAAAATTACTTTATTCTAATGCACCGGCATTTGTAACAAACGAATTATTTAAATTGCACCCGAAATGAGGGAATGTAAGGGACGGATGCAAATTTGCGAACGCTACAATCTCGGTTGATCAAGAACCAAATGAGGATTTTATACAAAAATTCAAAGAGTTTTACGTCGGAGAAGTTTTGAGATTCTTGTGTCTGTTGCGAGAATTTTATACGACGCTGCAGACAGATAGAGAATATCTCGACTATAAAACTATATGTTTTGTTTGAAGTATTTTAATTGCAATTTTTTATTTCTAAAGGTCTTCGATTATCTTGTGTTTACGGTATCCTCAGATTCCTATCGTAGCGTTATAAAAACAAAAAATACTTGTTTACACACAGATGTTATATGATTATCTAAGTATAGATCAATATGTAAAGAAAACATTCTGAATAAATCTCTTTTGCATAATATCGAGACATCATATTTTTGACGAGGTTTCACTTTACTGTTTCATCAATAATTATACGGTTATGGTCTAAATGAAACTTTATCATGTAACTTGAATTGAAAAAACAATTACCACTTAAAGAAATAAACACACAATATTGGAAAAATACACAAACAATATTGAAACCATTTGTATACATTTTATGGTCAATTTGATAAGTAACCACGAGAATGATCGTGGTGCAATTGATTTTGCTAAATTGATATTTGATTCAAATCATTGTGGGGTGAAAAGGTACAACAAAACAAATATAAACGTGAGATAGCAACAAAACAAATCAATGTTCTGACGATACATGCACGGGATAATAGTTAGAAATGATTCAATGATGCATGCAAATGAGTAGAATTTATCCAAAGTGATTTGTTTGTAAAATATTATAATATGAGAAGTAGCAAGTGTTTCTTTTCTCATACACTTTGTATGTAAACATTTGAATAATCTTGTCTTAAGTATGTGTGAATTTTTGTTTGAACGTAATAGTTAATCAATAATCTTAGAATGTTGTTGATCAGACTCTATAGATTAACAGGTTTTAGCATACTTTTAAGCCAATGAAATATAATTTAACAAGAAAACAGATTATGTTTGTAATCTTTTTTTGAGAAGTAGAGCACAAAAGACTTTTGCACCAAGTAGACCCAGCCGTCTACTTACAGAAAGTACTTATATTTATGAATTTAAGTTTATAAAGGACTATACACCTTTTAAATTGCCTTTCTAAGGAAAAGCCTACGTCCAACAGTGGACAGTTTCAGGCCGTTGATGATGACGATAATGATGCACGTTTTAGTTTAACATGTAATATCTTCTACAGATGAAATATGGAGGTCTAAATTACTAAGAAGTTACTATTTAATTTTTTGGTATAAACCTAGTAGTGAATTTAGCCTTGATTAAAGAAATGTAGATGGATTAAATCCACAACTTCAGATGCTATTATAGATATTATTAATACCAAACTACTATCCGTACACGTGCCTCCTTCCGACTTTGATCTTGGATCCTTTAAGCGAGGCGTGAAAAAGCATTTTACTCGGCCCCCATATTATGGGTCACCATGCTGCAGTGTCTGCATCCACAATGAGAATGGTGTCCACCACTACTGAATTCATGCTTCCTGTCAGATAGAGTAGAAGCTCTCTGGTTGGCTTAATGTATGGAAAAAGTCTAAATTTTGTTTATTTTATTTTATTACCTCAGAACTCCATTTATGAAACAATTTGATAAATAGTTTTTTTTATTTGGAGAGGTATACTTAGATTATATTTAAATTTAAAACAGTAATACAAACAAAAAACAGTCTGATGGATAAATGAGTATTCAAGTCAAGGATATGTTTTAAAAGTCAATTATTTTAATATAATATGTTAAGGATTTCGTCGACAAAACATCGAAATGGAAAAAGAATGGCTGTGAGTCATTTCTTTTTACGCCCATGACGTGTTAATTTAATGAAACTTTTCAGTTACAGAGGCGAGTTGGATAGTTTTTCATCCGATACAATTGTGGGCGGTAATTACCGTGGCTTCATAGATGCTATTAATCATTGACTGAGTTTAACAATAGCGGCTGATGCACTTTTAGGGTTCGCCATGGTGGAAATGAAATGGATACTATTAATTTTTTTATGTGATTTAAAAGGATTAAATATTGTGAAGCATATATTCTTACCCGACAGGACGAGCCGCAAAATATGAGTAACATATATGTCACATTATCAAGACCAAGTTTACAGAAGGAAAAACTCTTCAAAACAAACAAAGATATAAAAGTTTTAAATGAATGAAAGTTGAATAATGTTTTTTATTTATTTTAAGGAAAATTTTGGGGTATTTTATTGGTTACAATTTTAATCAGCCTCAGCTGGCTACATTTACACTAAACTTAAGCCAATTACAGAGTTCCGCGGTAAGTTGTGATAGAATATTACAATTATCAATTGCTTTATAACTGTGACTAAAATGAGTTTTAAAATTTCAAAAGGAAAAATATTTAATTATATACACAACTATAGTATGCAATACATAGATCACATACCAGGAAGCAGAAATTAGAGCACATTGGACACGATTTTTTTAATAATATTTATTCAAGTAAAAATATCTATATCGCTAAACGATTATATGTTTGTATAACTGGTAAGTATAAGTTCAGGACGAACGGTTCAAGAATGTTCTGAAGTATAAGTAGTAGAATATCACTGGAGTTGTACCATGATTTTTGCAGAGGGATGACTCCGAGAATAGAGAGGTATGCTTTGCACACCTTTGAGAAGTATTGAATTGAACACAAGATAAAAATTGAGAACAGTCCAAGTCTCTAGCCAATTACTGGTCCTATTGTTGTACTTTTACACTTATAAGCGTTTGCTTGATTGATTTTTTTGTTATAGGTAAGAAAACGAGCAAATAAGTCATACCATTCCTGATGGTAATAAACTACCGTCATATATAGGCGTGTGCAACTCAAAGTTGACAAGTGCATTAAGAACTTAGTCTGTGAAAAGCAACAAAAAAATTGTTTAACGTCGGCTTTTGTCGGGATCTTGTATCACTCCAGGTGAACCTGCAGCCCATTTGTGAAGCATGACTCTACCACGTTCATAAAATAAACATCATCAATCATCAACAGCTTATAATAGACCACTACTGGACGTAGATCTCACCATAGAACGAAGACTTTGGCTTACTATACCACGATGGCCAGACGGTTTTCAACTTTTCTTCTCTTTGCAGTGACGTCACCTCTCTCAGTCGCCTCTTACTATGCTAGGAAAAGGATGGAATACTTACTATACCACGCTATTAAGAGGATGATAACACTACACAAAATTACCCCATACTTCGATAATCACTTATCGTTAGATTTCTTGAGACCTTCACTTTTTGGTATGAAAACTTTAAATTATATATGCATATCAAAAAAGACTTAAGTGACAAAACATCGTAAAGTGACGTGTATTTTGACTTTTGAATATTTCATTGGTTAGTCAGTGGCCTAGTGGGTACAATGTTTGCTTATATTGCATCTAGGTCAAGATCATAACATCAGATGAATCACGTGCGCACGAGACATTACATTATCCATCTCGAGATTTTATGTCTTTATTGCTTACGTTTTTATTATTAACTGTACTTAATTTATATCTTCTGGGAGATTAAGAACATATATATTATTTAGACTATGGACAATTTTACATTGGGTATAGATAAATTTATGAGTCATGTATTTGTCATTTTTTATAAAAATTAGCAAGGAACTATGCGAACTATGCGAGACAACAACATTGCAAAGAGAAGACTAATTTGAATCAAATTCTGTTGAATTTATTTAATTTTGAATTTGTTAGAAACTTCTCCAAGATACTATACTATTGTTTCCCAAAGTACACATTCAATTATTTACACAAGGCAGTTGATAGTAGGTTCAGTTTCACTATAGATTCAAAGAATTATTAGCATATTTACTGTACCATAATACGCTTCATAGACTACAAGTAAAACTGAAGAAAAAGGTTAAAAAGTACCTAAATTTAAAAAAAAAAAGAACAATGAAAATGCTAAACAGAAATATGCCGTAACGTTTCTGTTGCTAAAGGTATATTAAAAAAAGAATTCTACCCCAGCGCTCCAAATATCAGTTAATTCTGTGTAAAGAAATTTCCTTAAAATATATCGTTTTCACTATTAGATATTTTAGCTAATTTTACGGAAACTGGCAACCCTAAAAAGTCAAACAACACTGCACCTAAGTACAATGGCGTGCATCAGTGTTGGTGAATTAATGGTAACGGTAAGCCACACTTAATGAATATTGCGCCAAAATGCGGTGATTGATATGTCCGTACAATTAAATTGACTATCACTGCTTGTACACTGGGTGACAACAATTATTATATTAAAAGATATATTTTTGTTAAACTGCATGAGTTCATGTGTTACAACAATGTAGTTGAAGTATAATTGACAAAATAATCTTACAGATCCTGGCTTCTAAGCTTTAGGTTGTGGGTTAGATTCTCGCCCCGGACAAATAATTGTGTGATGAGGATAATGATTTCTTCAGTGACTGGGTGTAATTTATATTAAATAACGTATGTATTTAAAAATATGTATGTACCTATTTATTTCAGTAAGATTTATGAGATTATAAAAAATTCTTACAGCAATTGAGCTATGTATTTAATACCAGAATGGTTCATTTGTAGATAATGGGCTTAATTTGATATTTAATAGCTAGAAAGGCCCTGTATTAGATAATTCTAACTAATAATCTAGAGATCTTAATTTCGATTCCTACCCACTACAAATAAGTATGTGGTAAGTTTCAAGCCCACGAGGATCCCTCAAGGATCAAGCCCAGCAAAGATATTTAATGATAGTTGTATACTAATAATGAAATATGTCGTACATATTTTGTACTCATTAGTACATAAGATTTCTAAACATCTTTAAAAGACATGTTACTATTATTTCATCCTATTTCTTTTATCTTCGCTTGTACCTATCCAGTCTCTATTGTTCAGCAAGCGTAATATTTGCATGTCAGCGCTAACGTCTCAACACTGCTGAAATATGATTCTCACTTACTGGCTATTTAATTAGAACTGTGGAGCTCAGTGTAATACATTGTACGTATTTTGTATAAAATTATGTTTAGACAGACGCCATTATTCGTTGTATGGCGGGTGTTAGGTTCTTAGTATACTATACCTTAGTAAACCAATGAAAGTATGAAATGAAATTTTCTTAAAAGATAGAGGTTAGTTTTTCGTTGAAAACTATATTGAAAATATAAATTGTAATCTTGTGGTTTAACTTTAATTTTATTTTGAAAGTATAATCAACTAAGAAAAATAGTGTGAAACACATTAAAATACACAATAGATTAATTGTTCATAATCTGGGTGTTCTTTGTGTCCGTTTCTTGTATGTTTGTAAAGTCCCCCGCGACACAGGATTTATTCCTAGTGCGAGCGTTGTCAAAAAAAATAGTGTTATTAAAACCAGTCGAGCATTGGATTGTGCTAGGTTGATGCCGATGATCACAAACTCACCAAGAGCACTAGCGATTAGATTGTCATTTTACGTCCTTTCTTTTAGAGTAGTAGACATGAATGCTGGGTGGAGAAGAAATAACGCATACGCATGTTGACGACCATAATTTTATGACTGACATAACGGGAGTGGGAATGAGTGCTAAAATATCTGTGTTTTGCTGGGTCCTTCCACTTGTAACCAACCAAGTTGATATATTTTCCACATTTAATCACTTTTTATTCTAAATTTTATCTGTAAATTTGGTAATTCTAGTTTCGACACTTGCCATTACTGACTTTTACACTTACTCTTTCTTACTTCGACGGGACTTTAATAATAGATTCTTTTTATTTCATTTTATCGTACTTATTTAAGTATATATTCTGGGTTACAAATTAGCACAAAACAGACTCATTTTTTTTTATTGCAGCCTACCAAAGTGACTCTATTCTGCCTAATGGAAAGCATAAATAGAATCCTAGAGCGGTGGTCGCCGTACTCACTGCGAATGAAGACAGTGCAGTATGGCGACCCACGCTATGGCGGCCTAGTGAGATGATTCCACACGACATTATAGTTTATTCTTTACAACGTAATATTAACAACTTTTACAAAACAAAGGTATGTGTGGGTGTGCATCTGCACATTCGTGGTAATGCAAAAATAAGTTGTCTTTTGTATTTCTAAGGAAACAAGAGCAATTTTATTTTTCGCCGTCTAAGTTGCTAGCTAAACTTGGATTGTTTTTTACTGAGCGGTTGAAAGTGGAAAGATCCATTTTGCGGCCCGTCTATTTCTAACTTAAAATTAATTAATCAATCTTCAACTCTTTAGACAATCTTAGCAAAATGCATAATTCGTACAGAACAATAGGGATAGATGAAATATCCCTACTGTTCTCTCTGCTACACAATATTCATTTCTAACAATTACATTAAAGTTCAAAATCCAACAACACCTTTACAAACTATACGTCACGTATTTAAATTTAGGATGACAATACTATTGTGCGATACACAATAGTGCCACAAACGCATCGGCAAAAAAGTCAACTCACGCGCACACCTGCGATTTTCAACACATCCATCATTGATCGATTAGTTCCATCTTAGCTACAAAGTTTCGAGGAATTCTAGATCTTATTTACATGGTCATAAAGAATAATGTGCTACGAAAAGGTTGCAGAGCATTAAAGGGTTGTTCTTACGCTGACGTGACTACGTTTGGATATCAATTTCAAAGATGACTCGATATAATTGTGATATTTGTTTATGCACTTTTGTATTTAAATAAGTTTTCAGTGAGCTTTATACCGGTCACACTACCACTTTAATGAGAGATATTTACAACTAAAAGTCACTGAATGTAACATATTTAAAATGTAATTATATTACACATCACACTAAAATGGTAAGTTTCAATTTGAAGTGAAAATAACTGCGCAATAATAAAATCAGTCTCGATAAACCATACACTGGCATAATCTTTGAAAACTTAACAAAACTTAAAGGATTTGTGTGAATCTACCTATGTAAAGGTATTTTCTACGGTAAATGCATGCATTTACGTATACATATTGTTCGTTTGTGTCCGTTTCTTGTATGTTTGGGCATGGGTGTTTGTGTCCGTTTCTTGTATGTTCCCCTCACAGGATATATTCTTAATGCGGGCGTCGTATTTTTTGGAACAAAATAAAATTGCGAAATACGCACGATAATAATTTCTGATGCTGCTCGGATGCTACAAGCTTACTGAGGTTCTCTTCTTAATAGTCCCAAAAAACTGATTAAATTTGTAAATTCATCTTATACAGTCGTACATCCTATACATGAAAATAGACTGACAATTTTAAATGTTTGGCAGCTTTAAAACTGTTAAACCGAAGTTATTACAAGTATATTAATTGTCACCAAGGTATTTGCTATCACTATTAAATCATAGTACTATTGCAGTACAATGACAATATTTTGAAATACTACCAGATATCCCTCTAACACGACCGTCTGATTCCAAACTAAATAGCACTCGTACCAGTCAGTGTAACAAAATGTGAGTCTCAGAAAAAGTAATATAATGTATGTAGGTACAATATTTAAAATGGCTAATTGTTGAAACTATGTATGCCTTAAAATAATATCATATTACACGGTTTTATGCAACAAATACGGGTAGTCTCGCTTATTTATTATTTTTTAAAAGATAACTTCTGCGTTAAGTATCTACATATTTTGCGCTGGGGTGGGTAGTACAAAAAATTATTAAAACGAACACAAAGTACACTCAGAGTCAGAACAAATTTGTGCATCATATATACTGTATGCCGTGTGGGAATCAAAACAATGACTCTCAACGTAGTAGGAATTAGCATAACGGCCACTTAAAGCACTATGTCTCGCTAACAGATCCTTATTTTGCTTAAATGACATTTAGTGCATCGTTATTGAGTTAGGTAATTTCATTTTTTTTATATTCTAAGGGCCAAAGTGACTAAACTCTACCTAGCTAGCATAGACTACGCCTAGATAACATGAATAGAATCCAAGACAGAATCAAAAATCAAGAAACATCAACCTAGTTTATACGTCAATATTATTTACTACAAACAATTTCCCGGTGATATATGTATAGTAAACACAATGTAGCGAGGTCGTCATGCGTAGAAATAAATGCATCCACAAGTCATGTTAGTGCATATCACTTGAAGGTCGCTTTTGTTCCACGTGAATCATGTTACGGATGCGGGTTATGGAAATTGTGGAAAATATAGTTTTTTATGTGAACAGATAACGGTTACGATACCACTGTGTTACAGTGAACAAATCGAGTCCATGATATTCACTGCTTACACCAAATCGAAAATCATATTAGGAACTACTGACTTATTTCGATTCATCGACTGTAATGTTGGCCTGGTGGTTTAATCGGTCGCCACGCCGTTCACTAGAGCACTGAGTGTTGTGGATTCAAACCCCACATGGGACAACACTTTGAGTTATCCATAAATTGTTATTCTGAGTCTGGGTGTTTGTCTGTTAGAGTCTTGTATGTTTAAAAAGTCGTCCGCGACACAGGATTTATTCCTAATGTGAGCGTTGTCTTTTTATGAAATAAACAAAAAAAAATGTCATTTAAGAGAATTCCGTAGTGCGTTTACTCTGCGTAATAGAAAACATTAATAAAATCCAAGACTAGTGGTCCACATATTCATTGTCAATGGAGACAATGCAGTATTAGACCTCGCTTAAAGGACTCAAGATCTTAGTGGGAGGGAAACACGTGTGTTGGTAGTGAAGGAAGATCCGAATCGTTTAGTTCAAGAGCGTACGACTACCTATAGAGGGTCAAGGGACTCAGTGACTTCGGGACTGACGATAATGCGGACTTCTCGCCGTGGCAAGAGATCAAGAGATTCCAGCATATATTGCGCGGCAACACTCTTAATGAACTTCCGCAGGTTGAGATCTCAGAAAATATTCATACCTAGGATACTGAGCTTATTCTGTAGTGGTAGTGTTCCGAAAAGTTGAGAGAAGAAAAAGAGACTAGTTGATGATAGACTGCGCATACATCTTTCCTTTACTGATGTTGAACTCGACCAGATTCTCATAAACCCATTGAGAAATGCGGCCTAGCACCTGGTTGAACTCAATGAAAAGCTGCTGTCGTTTTTCCTTAACGTACGCTAACTTGGTTGTAGGTTGTCCAAAATATAGACCATAAACTGTGCTATCATCTGCATAGCAATGCAAATTGCCAATGGCTAACATATCACTGTATGGACGACGGAACCCTGAAATACACCAGCGTTTACTTGTTGAAAATCGGAGGCCACGCCGTCGTAGAGCATCTGAATGCAGCGCTTGTGCAAGAAGGTGACAACTTAGTTGCAGAGTTTGAAGGGCAGGCCAAAATTCGGCACAATGGTACACACGAAACTAAGAATGAAGCAATGGTAAACGTGGACTTCACTAAAAACAAGGCTATTGATTGGTATATCAAAGTAAAATACTAGTTTTCTTGATATTTTTGCACAGATAAAAGTATTTTCTCATTCAGAATTTGCATTTGGAACAATATTGGTTTTAAAACTAAATCAAATCTTCTAGTCTGTGGTCTGGTAACGTTTACAGAAACGTTTGTTGATGATATCGGTTAAGTAGTCTTGAATCCAAAGCGTAACAAAGAAATTAATTCATTTTTTACGTTCATAATATTAGTTATGAATATTAAACTAACATACTTGTACACCTTTGAATACATACATAATTATTTCGTTCGCATCTCATTAGAGTACAGGACGTACCTAGATATCTGCAGCAGATATTGTACTTTAAATATTAATGTCTCTTGCTTGATTTTTATGCAACAGTTCTAAACTACTTTATAAAACCTAAGTTACAATGTTGTTATAATATTTTTTCTCTTAAAATAAACAACAAAAATTATTTATTCACCTCTCCTCTTATCTTACAAGCAGCGGGCGACCACTCACTGCTAATGGTTCAATAATATATGCTAATTACTAGTAAAGCTTGTCAGTAAACAATAGATTAAACTTACTTATTACGAAACATAAATTATAGTAGTTTAGAGTAATTTGTTCGAGAGTAATTAGTTTTTAGTGCTTTTTAAATTATTGTTTTAATGTTTTCTTTTGTTTTTGTTATATTTATCTACATAATTGTTTTTTTTAAAACTAAGAATTTTTATGGTATTTTTCGTTGTGGCTTGGACAATTTCCATCTGATTTTTTTTGAACGTCCGAAATTGTTGATGACAAAGCTATAAAGACAAGCTACTTATATGTTTCAAAAAACTTAATTATTTATGAAACAAGTTTCAAGGTATTAAATACAATTGAAATTTTGAGTATAGTTTTTTAGTAAGTAAAATAACTAGCATTTTCCTAATCAAATCTGTGTCTGATCATTGGAAAGTGCGTGCATAGCTTTGTGAATCAATTTCACTCAGCAGACAGAATCAGTCATCATCATCATGAACAGCCTTTAACAGTCCACTGCTGGACATAGATCTCTCCTTAAAAAGGAGGTTTTGTTCTACTATCTCACGATGGCCAAACGGTGTGGTAGTTTCAGGTTTTTCTTCTCTTTCCAGTGATGTCCTGCGTAGCCGCCTCATACGACACCCATGGGTTTAATAGGGGTGGTGGCTCTCCGTATTCTTGATCTAGTACCACACGAATGGACGTCTTCCCTCAGTTGACAGTAAAGGTATTTTTGTCACAGTACAAAAGAAAAAAGATAACAATTAATAAACATACTAACCCCATTACACGTTAACATCAACAACCTTTGCAGTCCACTGCTGGACATAGGCCTCTCCTTAGCAAGGAGTTTTTGGCCTACTAGACCACGCTGGCCAGACGAGTTGGAGTAGCGTTTGTTCCAAGTTTTCCTTCTCTTTGTAATGATGTTGTCTTGCATACTTTGTTCCGTTAGTCACCTTTTACGACACCCATGGGATTAATAGGGGTTGTAAGACTATGTATTCTTAATCCGTCACCACACGGACACACTTTAGCGTTTATTTTTAATTAGTCTATTACAACTAACGTGTCCCTGTCTCTCTGATATGAGATCGGCTATTATGAACTGAACCTAGCTGGTACTACTTTCTGTTAATCGAACCGCGGTCTTCCATAAAGAACATAAATAATAATTATATAAATTTTGTTTACTTGTCTTCTGTATATAAAAATAAATACAAAACAATTGAGACATTCCTTAACAGGTAGCTAAGATGTAAGCTGTGATTCAGAGACAAATATCTATAGACAGAATGACTAAACGAAACTCTATGCGAAAGGAATGAACGATAGGTCAATCGCCTCAGGCTATTAGTACAAATTATACATTCTAAGGTTATGAGCTCCAATCTCCTAATAAGGAGATCTTTATTGGAACAATAATTTAACTTCAAAAATAATAACGAGCTGTTTGCACGAATACGTGAACCGCAAAAATGACAAGAAATAAGACTGTACGTCTGGCATGTGTATTGTACCACTTGTTTGATGGAGGTGTTTTCACATTTTGTTATGTTTTGTATACTGCCTTACTTAGTAATCATACCAGTACACATAGTCACTAGTGTGCTAAGGTTATATATTAAATTATACAGCAAACATATCACTATTAAAATTGCTGAATTGGAAATAAAAATTGTGCTAGAGGCAAAAAGGTTGTTTCACAATTTCGCTACTATTTAATCATCACCTCATCTCTAGGCCACGGTGGGTCTCATACTGTATTGTCAGCATTTGTAATGAGTATGGTGACCACCACTCTTGAATTCTATTCATGATTTCCATCAGGCAGAGTGGAGTCATTTTGGTAGACTTCTATAAAAGAAAATGTAAATTATATGAGTACTCAATACAAGCTTCAAAAATGTGGAAACAGCTAAAGGGCGGACGAGTTAAGAAATTAAAAAAAAATATTGAAACTAATAATAAAATGACAAAAATTGCGTAATTTAGCATGACTTTTTAAAACTATGCGGGCAGTTTTTTAATACAAACACTGGCAAAAATCTATTTTAATGCCACAACGTACTCTTGTTATCTTTTAAATCATTTTTATATTGCGTTATAATAAAACTTTGCTGTGCATACGATTACCATCAAAGTGTTAGTTCATTGAAACTGAAATGAATCACCAGAATAACGATAAGTCAACAAACCTTAGAACAAAGCGTCAACTGGTTTCTTATCACATTTAACAACACAATTAACAGATAAATGTCGCCATAAAAGCTCGAAAGCTGTTAACGTACAAAGGAGTTATTAATAAAAAAAACATATTGGTTGACTTCTTCATTGGACATTGTTTGGTATAAAGCAATATTGTATGCCTAGACTGTGACTTGAGATTTTACCTGAAATCTGAGTGATGCTTAGCACGTCTACTATCATGCAGATGATAATAATAATGAATTTCTTTATTGTATATCAGATTAATTACAAAGTTAACTTAACACTAAGGAAGTACAAATGCCGCCCTTATCGCTCAGAGACAATCTCTAACAGGCAACCATAGGTAGTGTCTGGTGTATCAGAAGGTGAATAGGAAATTGAATTATAATAGTATGTGCCATAGTGTCTATGGTTAAATAAGTAGATGAAATTATGATTATGATGTAGATTTAGGCGGCATATATGCTTGTTGGTCTACTAGTTAGTGACCTTTATTATTTGGGCAGAGATTGTCAGTATAATTTGAACTGAGAACAAATAGTTATATTGAGGAAACTGAAAATATTCATCAATAGTCTGCCGTGTGTGACGTGTGTCAAGTTATTTCGATTTGTATTATTATTAAAAGTAAATTGTTATTCAAACGTTTATTCACTTAAAAATAGGGTATTTAGTAACAGTGACGTGTGAGTACACGATTGGCCTAGTGGTTTAAGCGGTCGCCACGCCGCTCTGCACTTCGCTGAGTGTTGTGGGTTCAAATCCTACATAGGGCAACACTTTGTGTGCTCCACAAATTGTTGTTCTGAGTTTGGGTGTTCTTTGTGTCCGTTTCTTGTATGTTTGTAAAGTCCCCCGCGACACAGGATTTATTCCTAATGCGGGCGTTGTCTTTTTAAAAAAGAAAAGAAAAAAAAGAAAAACTGACGCATGATTGTGACAGAAATTAACACTGAATAGTTACAAAGATCTTAAAATATTAGTTTTAAATATCTTTGCAACTAAAAGTGACCGACTTACCTCTGAAAGTTAGTAGGTTGAAGTGGCAATGGGCTGGTCACATATGTCGCAGAATTTATAGTCACTGGTGTGAGCGTGTTCTGGAGTGGAGATCGTGGCTAGGCAAACATAATGTGGGATGTCCTCTGGCCAACGCGATGAATTTCACAAGAAGGCTGGTACGCCTTGGGAGAGATCTATGTCCAGCTGTGGATTGCAATGGGCTGATGTTGATGATGATGATCTGTATTATCTTCTACTAACATCCATGAAACTTAAGTTCTATTGGCAAATCTACAGATTTAAGAGGTCAAAATAGATTCAAACTGGTCTTTATAATATAGCATAATAACTATCATAGATTACATTTTCAATTTTTATTTTGTTTCTTTATAATATTTTTTGTTTCAGTAAAATTTTAAGAACGTTTCCAAGGCGTATAATTTATCTCGCCGTAGCTTATATTTCAAACCATCCGCCAACCGTTATCTTAAGCAAATAGGTTGTATTTGAAATATTTTGTAATAGGCATATCTATAGTGATCTTTGTTTCAAATAGGCCAATGAACTGAGGTAATGAGCAAGTTTTATTGTAAATATTTAACCAGCGATAAAGGGTTGATGTGTCCTTATCGATTCTTCTTGTCTACAAGGTTTTATTACTGTACGTAAAATTCATGTTAATCGTAGTGAGACCATATGTTTTTGATGACTAATAAAAAACATGTCTTTTGTGTCTTCAAATACGTGACGTCGAGACACCAGCAGATATACATTTTTTTTAGTCCCTTTAAAGTACAGCAGTGTTAACCGTTCAGGGTACATAGCGTTAGAGTGCTTCGGCTGCCTAGTTTATGAGTATCTTTAGCCTGTGTATATAATAATATCAGGGCTAATATTTTCTGGGGAAGCCTTTGTGGCCTCCCCAGGATAGGGTCTGATTAGGCGCGGCGTTGATTCTGGAAGGCACCGGGTCCCCTTCAGATAAGGATGCCTGAGACCGGCCGCCGGGGTGATTTTTAGTGGAAACACCACATACTCCTGGCTCCTGCATCCCAGAGGAGCCGAAGATCCGAAGGGATTTTCCACCCCGACTACAAAAAAAATGAGCTAACATTTTCGAGCGTTTCTTTTGTGAACTAAGTAACAATGAGATTGACCCAAGAAGCACTTTATTTTAGGAGAACGGTTTTGAACATCCGTGCTACAACATACGTAGAAAGTGTAAATTCCTCTTTACATACCTGGCAAAAGAGTTCTACTGAAAATCAAGTAATATAAAGTTAGTAGGTCGTTTATAAATTATATTAACCCAAATACGTATGGTAACAGCTTGATGCGGTCAGATTTAGAAGAGATTCTTGATCAGGGCAGTTTTAAGCTCTTGTTAGAGCCCATAATCGCGAGGAAGATAGAACGTTCTATTGGGTAAAGGCTCATTGATGCCGAGGTGATAATTATCGTGGT
Organism: Hypercompe scribonia; assembly: GCA_949316085.1. Lineage (NCBI taxonomy): Eukaryota > Metazoa > Arthropoda > Insecta > Lepidoptera > Erebidae > Hypercompe > Hypercompe scribonia. The sequence goes on from OX438989.1 coordinate 14,012,340, forward strand.
AAGTCTGTGTGCCTTACACTGCCACGATGACTGTCACGCCTTTTATATCTTCAAGCGGGACGTAAAAAGTATTTCATTAGACCACCATAATGTGGGTCACCATACTGCATTGTTTGCATTCGCTATGAGCATGGAGATCACAACTCTTAAATTCTATTCGTATTTTCCATTAGACTGAGTAGAGTCACTTTACCAGGCTCTTTATAAGAAAAAAGACTCACAGTAATGCGAAGAATAACAAAATCACTTGATAATAGTGTAATAATAAGATTATTTAGCAGTCTAGCCAAAGCGCATATGACAACCGATCCAGTGCCGCCCACATCCAGCAGCTGCCCGCGACCTTCACCGGGTCGTTGGACCACCTTGTGGGGGGCCTACCAACGCTGCGTTTCCCAGTACGCGGTCGACACTCCAGAACTTTATGGCCCCATCGGCCATCGCTTCTGCGTGTGATGTGCCCTGCTTACTGCCACTGAAGTTTAGCAATTTTACTGGCAATATCGGTTCGTCTGCGGATCTCTTCATTCCTGATTCGATCACGCAAAGAAACTCCGAGCATTGCCCTCTCCATTGCTCTTTGGGTGACTCTGAGCCGTCTCATCAAGCCCATAGTGAGCGACCACGTCTATGTGCCATCAGTCATCACTGGCAACACACACTGCTCAGAGCTCAGAGGCTTTTGTCTTGAGACACTGCGGTATTTGTGACGAGAAAACGTTACGTAGCTTCCCGAACGCTGCCCAACCTAGCTGGATCCGACGATTAACCTCTTTTTCGAAGTAGGACTTACCTAGCTGAATAGTCTGTCTTAGATACAGGTAGTCGTCAACCACTTCGAGGGTAGATTCTCCAATTTTCACTGGTGTGGGTGTGACATGGGCATTCAAATATCTTGTTAATCAATGGTTACTTTAAGTTCATATTCAAATAATTTAAATTCGATCTACATATCTTACTATAAAACTTACTTTACCAATCTTTTTAATATATGGACTACTTATTTATTTATTTCCACTTAAGTTAGGTTGTCTAGGTTGGCATTAATGTGCCTCCGTAAGATTTATTAACATACCATCATAACCTCTAATTTATTTGAGTTTCTTTCTTCCTGCATCTTTAGATCAGTGACCATTATAATAACTCCTACACTAGTCACAAGTATAACAAATAATACGTCACTGTTACAATCACTTACGTCTTTTAACTTCCAATAAAAACATAAAAATCATCAATCTTAAATGTTTTCTCATCATAAAACACTAATAAATAAGAAGTCGAAACTAAATTTATGTTATTTTTGATTTACGATACATAAAACTGGCAACACTATTGTCCGTTGACGTTAAGAATCGTTAAATAGGGCAACATTCTAAACGTCACGTTCTAAACCGTTATTTCAAATAAATTTCATAATGATGTATTACATCGTAATTTTTTAAAATGCTAGATATAAAAATACAATGTTGGTATGAATGGATTTACTGTGGAATTGAAGATAAAAAAGTTATTTCATGTTATAATAGTCGCAATAAGATTTTTAGGATATATTAAAAACATAATGAAAGAATTCTTGCAGCTGTCACATTATTTTCTGGAGGGGGTTAGGTTCCTTATATTCCTACATGTGGGCATTTGTCCATCAGGCGGCCTGTGTACGCAGGAGTTCTAGATGGTTTCCTTGTTAGGGTATCCCAGGATAAGTTTTATAATTTGATATGTAAACACATTGCAACACTTTTATAAAAATATACGTAATGAAAATACAATAAACAATTAATATCTACATCTTTAATAATTATGTATAATAATAATGAAATATAAAATAATGACATAACAAATATAATAATAATGACGTAATAATATATAACAACAATGACATATAAAATATAATAATAATGACATAAAAATAAAATATATGACATGAACATAGAACAAAATAAAATTGAAACTGCAAAATAAAAGGCATTGTTCATAAACGTAGGCATCTTCCTCTCTCCCACCAACACAAAATAAATATATGCTGTGCCCGACAGGGTCCATAATAGATACTGTACTATTTTATGTGGACTACCTGTGAGATATTATGGTAAAGCAATAAAGTATTGAGTATTGAGTATAATGTTACTAAATCATATCTTCTTTTTCCAAAATGTATTTGTTCACCTGGTCCATGTTTGCCTGTAAGAGATTACCAATAGGCGGTAAGGCTGTAACTTGTAATTTCTTAGCTTTAGATTACCTTTGTAATTAAACTAGTGCAAAATAAAGAGATATGTTACTATTATATATATACATATATATACGATATCTAAGGTTCTTATAAATTGCATGAAAAATCAATTTTATGAATTAGTTCATCATTTTTGTTTAGTTTTTTTCTTTATTAAGAGCCTGCCAAAGTGACTCTACTCTGCCTAATGGAAAGCATGAATAGAATTCAAAAGTTGTGGTCAACATACTCATTGTAAATGCAGGTAATGAAGTGTGGTGACCCACACTATGGTAGCTTAGTGAGATGCTTTTTCACACCCCACTTGGGGACGTAAAAGACATGACAGTCATCGTGGCAGCGTAAGGTTCACACAGTTATTTCGATAACTATGCTATCACCCCTGCATCAATGGGCTTCTGGTCTCGCACTCACCAACGAAACACGACAACACGGATGCTGGTGCTTTAGGTTGGTCTTCTGTGGGAGGGTAGTACTGCCCCGTCGAGCCGGCCCGTTCGTGCTGAAATCACCGTGGCTCTAATACCTAATGAGCTTTTAATTTTTTTAAAGACTTATTATTCATACAGTATAATATTTACTTATATATACATATACATATGAGTACACGTATTTTTTGTTTATCATAGCAATTATAGTTGAAACGTTGTGGTTATTAGCTCAGCTAAAATATTACTTGTGTTCCGAATTTCTTGTAAATTCATTTAGTTGTTTTATATAATGTAACTGATGAAACAAAAGGAGGTGTTAATTAATCGACTACCGCCTAATGAGCCCCCCTTTAAAGTAAAGTGAAGGGTAGTTCAACCGGCAACCTCACAAAGTAAAAAGCAGCTATTCACTTCGACCTGCAGGGTTGATTTGTTTTTTTTAACCTGAGAAGTTTACCTTATATTATTTCTTGATTTTTCATGGTATTTCGTATAAGCATATTACTTTTTAACTTACTTACCTCTTAACCACAAGATAAACATCAGATTATCTATAAACACTGTTTTATTACAGCGTTACAAAACCTCATAACTAAATACACAGTTAAGTAATCATGGAGATAATATTTATCTATTCAACACAATATATTAATGTTGGTACTCAAACATAGATTGTCGGTTAAATTCGTCAGTATTTATTTTCCAACTATGCCTTTGTCGTGAGAGTGTTTGACGATCGGGATATGAGTCATCGGCGCAGGCGCACCATGGATACAGGATGATGATTTTAGTTACCATAGTAGAAATAAAACAAAGGTTAGAACTTATAAAAGCAAAATTTATATCTATTTTACGTATAATTTGCAAGAAATATTCCTAGATTATAGTTTCGTTATAGTGTTCAGGATGTATTTAAGGCGCTGAAAGTGTGTAACGTATCCACCAATGTACAAACATGAGATCTAGTGTTGGTGTACAAAGGCAGGGCTTTATGACATTGTCAAATATAATACAAGTAACACAGACATTGCCACGTCTAGACAACGTGTGGATACACTAGATTAGCTGACATTGTGCTATAGGTTTACTTTGACACTATAAATAGCGTGATTTCATTTAATTAAGTTAATCTGTTTTTCAAATATTAAACATTAGAAATAGTTGTGAGAGTACGTTTAGTTTCTTCACTCCCTTTATTATTCCATACTTAAACTGTATGTTATTATTACTTATTTATTTTAATTACTTACTAACTTAATTATTACTTAGTATTAATTATTCCTGTACTTATATTATTATGATATTTATTGTATAAGCGTGACCTTACTTTTCTTTTTGCCTTTGGAAACCCCCAATTAATCAAACCCCCTCGGGCCGTCACCCCACCGGTGTATTACGGCGGGGTCGAGTGTTAAAACCACACGGTGTGCCACTCTGCGCCTGACATAGGAGGCATCCGGGAACAGCTGTTATTACGACATCCAGATCAAGCGTGACGTTCATACAACAGCCTTCAAGCTCTCTGCTGTACATAGGCCTCACCTTAGAAAGTGGGTATAGACTTACTGTACCTAGCTGCACAGACGGGGTTGATAAAAGTTTTTCTTCTCTTTGTAGTGCTATTGGACTGTGTAGTTCGTTGTTTCAGTCGATTCATTCGACATCCACAGGCAGTGTTAATTGTACTAAACTACATTGCTTCGCTTCATCACACATTAATCACTTTTTAAAGTCTATTGCTGCACAGAGGCTTCTGCTTTGAAAAGAGGTTTTGGCTTACTTAATATTTGTTAATTAGGTCCTATGACCTATCATCATCATCTTCTTCATCAACAGCCTTTTCACAGTCCCATACTGGACATAGGCTTCTCCTTAGCGAGGAGGTTTTGGCCTACTATACCACGCTGCCCAGACGGGTTGGGATAGGGTTTGTTTCAAGTTTTCCTTCTCTTTGTAATGATGTTGTCTTGCATACTTTATTCCCTTAGTCGTCTTTTACGACACCCACTGGATGAATAGGGGTGGTAACACTCTGTTTTCTTAATTCATCACCACACGGACTACGACCTATACCTAGGGTCATTCCATTTGTAAATAATTAGTTAAGTAACAATCAAAACTTTATATGGTAAGGTATTTAATATTAAGATCCGAACGTACGTCACAGACACAACAACCTGTATACAATCTGATGCAACAGATAAGGTGCTCGGCGTTTTTTTTCTAAAGCGGTGGCCACCACCGTCCTACTTCTGCGAGTGAGTCACCCGCGGGAACGGAGCACCGGAAGCAATGGATGCTACACGCATGTTAATTATTTGGTCAAGTTAATTTAAGATACGAAGATATTACTAAGAAAGTCACCATATATAGACGTATTATTTCAGAGATTCAAAAATCAATAATTGACGATTAGTTTTGTGGAAATGTAAAACTTTCAAAGTATTATGTGATTTAAAGAAGAATAGATATTATTTTAAAGTGAATGAAATGTTACATTTTTGCTTAAAATGGGTTCAGAACCTACTTTTAACTTAATTTTAACTACGTAAAAATATTTAGAAAATAATAGCGACTCAACAGTTTTAGTATTCTTTCGCTCTGTTGACCAAACACGAGACGATGTCTTCAAACATTTTTTTTTTCTATTTGACGCCGAAAATATTTAACTCCTAAACGATTCAAATTATAATTAGGACCCTTGGATTGTGGGAACAACAACTTTATATTTGCAGTCAAGAAGAAACTCCATTCGAAGATTTTATGAAAGAAATTTATTTTTGAAGTTATATAATGCAACTTGGTTTCGTGATTCTATGGTTGACTAGCTGAGTTAATATGGTTAAAATGACCAATATTAATCTTAAACTGTCGCCTATTGTAAAAGTGATTGCTTTATGGTATAATCTATGATTTCTTTTATTAAGCGTATTGAGACTTGTCAAATTGGAGTTCCGTTTTTACACAGAGGAACCATATTCAAAGATAGCTATTTTTCACTTGGAAATTTAAATAGAAAACTATTTATACATACATTTCTAATGAAGCTAACAAGAACTGCAATAACTACTTATCTATGACGATTCACCTACCAATAAGTAGTACCTGATGTGGCTATAAAAAAGTTGTCACAGAAAAGTTTTATATGAAATGTTAGTTAGTAGCTAAATAATATTGGACGTGCTTAAAATCTGTTAATGCTTATTTTCTAAATTTGAACAGAACTTAGCGAAGTTGAAGGGAGGAAGGAGGGCTGTTTGCTAAGAATTTGAGCTTTAGTCAAACTTTGTCCTTTCCACGTCTTTGACAGAACTTACTATAAACAGGCAATTACAGTCCACTGCCAGGCATAGGCGACTCTATTCTATTTTGGGCTTGATAGAACTAATACAACTTCTAACTTAGCATATTTACATTATTAAATTTATCATAAAAAATGAAGGTAGAAATATTGTCTACAGAACCTGCCTGCAATAGACTGTTCACAAATAACCTCTACGATGACTTTCGTTATGTTTCGACCATGGGACATTATAAGAAGAGGTTGCTACAATGATGAATTCAGCTTAATTATGCTTTTTGTTACAATACACGATCAACTGACGCTTCGGTGGGCAGGGCCTTACTGTCAATCGTACATTACATTCATATTAAAAAGTAAGAAACCTACAGCGGTGACTCGTCAATTGTATAGTTTCATTCGACTACTAGAATTATGGTAGAAAATTTATTGATAAATCTTCGTACATTTCTCAAATGTAAGATGGTTGCAATCGCTAGAATCGTGTAAGATATATTGCGGTGCTTTCTAGATACCCTTTCTCGTTTTTATGTTAGAAGTGTATCAAAGTGACTCTGTCTGATGGAAAGCATGAATAGAATCCAAGAGTAATGGTCACCATACTCATTGCGAATATACACAAAACACATTGCAGTATCGTGATCTACACTATGGTGGCCTAGTGAAATACTTTTTCGCGCTCCACTTAGAGACGTAAACTGAACTAGTGTACTTACACTAATTCAGTTTACGTCTAGAGTATAACTATAAATTCTACAAAACGGATAAAGATTTTTCATATATATATATATATCGTTTTATAACGTGCATATAAATATTTGTATGTTCCGTTCCTGTCCGTTCCGATAGATATGGCGGAATAGTGTCACGTGTACTTTCAAAACTCATTCTTTGTTCCTCTGGATCGGCTGAAAACTACTTTATTAGTTTTGTTGATCACATCCATGGAGGTTCACACCTGAAAAAAAAATTTTTAGAAAAAAACAAGATAAGTTCTGAAAAATTAAGAATAGTTTACTCCATATCATTAAAATGGTACTGGATAGAAATTTCGTTAAATATTTCTTCGTACAAAATATTGTACAATACATCCTACCCGTCTTAACTAATAATGTCACTCCTCTAATTACTACGACAGTTCACGGTGTAGAGGAAATGGCAAATTTAATCAGCACTGGACTGAAACTTGTGGAATATATGCACACAGTTGATTGCATCTGGTTAGTCTAACTACAGTTATCGAGTTCTCTCATCTATTGGTTAAATTTAGTAGTTTCTGAAACTCTAATTGCATACTGTTTATGTTTGTTTCATTATTTGTGGAGGAACTTTAGTGTTTCAATGCATTTTACAAATTTTAGAGAGAAAAATAATCAGTGGCCCATCGGAGTGGCAAGCTGAAGTGGCAACGGGCTGGTCATATTAGCCGCAGAACAGACAACCGAAATATTAACATTTAATCATCATAACACTATATTGCCATACTAAACGAAAATACAAATAAAAATTCTAAGTGACTTTATTCTAAAAAAACAATCTCCTTTGAAGACAGTTAATTGTTCAACAAATTCCTAACATTCCAACCCTTAAAAATAAATTGTGATCAACACATTCACTAAAACAAGTCTAAAGGGACCAAAGAGAGCTTCGTAACAAATGAGGAAATATTTCCTCCAATTATATCCGACTGAAACCTCACAGGAAAATAATTAAAACTTGACCATACGTACCTTTTTGTGCACAATATTGTAGCAACACGGCCTGTTGACACATTACTTCGTAATAACCAAATAATGAGCCTTTGTGATGCTCCGAATTTTAACTAGGTATGGTTTTATTAATTTTGACTTTAATGAAAATGTTATGTTCATAATTCTGATATCTACGCCGTACCTTTATGGAGACTAATTTAAATATTACTGTTTACTTATTTAGTACATGGAAGACTAACTGCAATTTACAGTATAACATATCATCTTTCACAGTCGCTAGAAAGCCAATTCCAAGTTTTTTTCTTATAGAAATACATTACAATTATAACGTAAGTGTGATCGAATATAATTTAATAAATCGAATTTTAAAAATCGAATATCCTTTTTAAGGATTACTCCCGCAGTAGAAATATTCCTGTATCGCGCGGGACTTTGTAAACATACATGAAACGGATATAAAGAACACCCAGACTTGGAACAACAATTTGTGGATCACACGAAATGTTGTCCCATGTAGGATTTGAACCCACAACATTGAGCGTAGTAGAAAGCGGCGCAGTGACCACTTAAACCACTGCGCAATCAAATTGAAATAGCTATGTAGAACAATTAACGAATGCTATTTTTTTTAGTAGCTGGTACTGTAGGATTCCGATTGGCCAAGATTAGAATGCTTGAGACAGCACTCTTTGGTGAAGGTTTTTGTCGGCAGTGGACGAGAATAAGCTGGTGGCATTTTAAAACATCTTGTCTTGCAAATTCATATTACAAGTCCAGAATATATAACAATCTGACGTCATACCAAAGTCTTTACAACGTATTTCAAGTTATATGTTTAATGTTGATAATAAAATAAAGTATTTAAAATTCGAGCGACAGTCGACTTTTACTATTAGTAATAACTTGTTATTTATATTAATTCATGACATGGTTACATCTATCACACGTTTACATTACGTAGTGACATCAGTTAATATTGATTGTCATGGTTTCAAATACAAAGCTTTTAGTGACAGGTGCACTCAATGGTCAGTAATTAAACAATTTAGCTTCATCACAAAGGATAGATACAAAACAAATACAATATGATATGTAGTCATGTCATCGATGGTGTTTAAACAAACGACATATGCTTACAAAAGTCGTAATGGTAGGAGGAAAAGTAGTAAGGAAAAAAGTAATAAGTCAGGTTTCACGGTAATCGCGTCAAAGGAATTTTTAGAACAGGATATGTTATGGAGAAAGAGCTTCTTGGAAATTATAAGGCTTATATAAGCGAACTATGTAAAGTAATGATATAATGAAAGTTGAGATCCGCGTACGCTTCTTGATGGATCTAGTCTTTAATGATTAGTGATGTTGTACTATGAGCTAAAGGCGGTGGTTACGATTGCCACCTAGGACATGGTATAATGAACATGATCAATGTTTGTTTTCATAGTATAGAAAGCAAATGACCAATCACACCTGGCCCAGCGGCCATGGACATCTGAAACTCAAAAGACAGGAGACGGACGCTCAATGATCAATCTTACTAGATCCATGAAATGCAAAATACTTTTGCTTAACAGTGATTTCCTGTCAGATAGAATAATGCAATCATTGATCCGTAAACATCATTTTCTATTATAACATAATATCATTCAAATTTGTCCATTAGATTATTATACTACTGCTAAAGAAAACAGATCACTGAAATGCCTTGAAAACTCATTTCAATATTTCACAAATTACGCTCTTATAGCAGTTAAAATTAAGCTCATTATACATTTGATTCTATCTCTAATTTATAACTTAACGAATCGAGATTCAAAACTGCCTGTTACTGTTGCTATGCCGTCCACAGCCAATGAGTCATTGTTTATATTTTTTGCAAGACGAATATTTTTATACGTTATATCACAGTATTAATAAAACAGGTCACGTAGTGAAACCTCAATGTCAATTGATGATTCATCAACTTGTCCAAATCTAGGAGGTGTTAATTTCTTCATACCAACTCAACCTGTTTAGAACATGTCATTATCATACTGGTGTGTGACATGTTATTCATTATCACTACATCAGAAGCTCATGTTTTTTATTTATTTCTTATGCATCTTAGTAACACAAACGGTTTTTTTTCATATACTTAAGGTTCTGCCAAAGTGATCCTACTCTGCCTGATGGAAATAATTAATAGAATCCACGAATTGAGTTCACCATACTCATTGTAAATGCAGACAATGCAGTATGGTGACCTATATTACCGCGGCCCAGTGAATTACTTTTTCACGCCCCATTTGGGGACGTAAAAGGCGTAACAGTCATCGTGGTAGTGTAAGGCTCTCACATTAAACATGATACCTGCCTGTCACTCCTGCATTAATGGGCCTTCGGTATCACATTCGCCAAATAAACACGATAGCACGGATGCTGTCGCTTTAGGTTGATCTTCTATGAGAGGTTTGTACTACCCGTATGTGTCGTGGCTCTACTACCTACAACTATATAGGTATAGGTGCATAAGTAAATTTCCTAACATTATTTAAAATTGGCATATCCTGTAATCGAATTTCAACCTGTTTGACTAGTATCATTTTAGTGACTAGCATAACTTCAAAACCACATCATAGACTTTTGTGTCATAACAGGTGAAAATACTCGTAAATGTATAGGGTGGGCCAAGAATTCGTTAACATTTGAATCTAACATCCCGCGCAAACATGTTACGGAAGTTCTTGGAAGCGATGCTACTGAAATTTGCTAGCTACAATCGTAACACATAGTTTCAACAAGATGGAGCCACTTGACATGCATCCAGTGAGTCCGTGCCAGTGGTCAAAGACATGTTTCTGGGAAAGCTGATTTACAGACGAGGCGGCATACCATGGCCACCCAGAAGTCCAGATCAATCCCCAGCAGACTTCTTTTTATGGGGTTATTTGAAGAATCGTGTGCTTCCTTAGAAGAGGGCTAACTTCTCTATGATCATTTAGACGATTTCGCTTTTAAAAACTAAATGCCAACTAATTAGCTTTCTTGTAAATAAACACTTTTTATAATATGTCAAATGATTTTTTTATACGATTTTTTCAAATGTTAACTAACTCACGAGTTAGTTAAGCAACGAAGCCATGGTGGGCCACGGCCCACCATGGCTTCGTGGCACCACTATATAAATCATGAAGCTGTTTTTACGTTATGTTAAAAATCTTATATTTATTCAACAAATAAAGTAATACATTTTTCTGTTTAGTACCTGTGTGTGTGCTTAAAACAATGCGTAGAAAGAATTATCTTTACTTATTAATAGATATATATCTGTCTGCGACACATTGTATATTCGATCAACGATGATAAATTGTATTCATTTCAACAATGTTAAATCTTTTACAGAATACATTTTTAGCAGTCGGACTTTACATTTGGAAGGCGCCGGCATGTCCTATTCACTCTGGGAAGAAACGCCGAAACAAACCACACAGGTGTTTTATTTTTGAAGTCTGTGAACATTGTTTAAATAAAAACTATCCGAGTACAGTATAGGATCTTCTTTGACTTTTTGAAGAAATGATCATATTTTTGAATCGGCCTGCTCGTGCAGATACGAGCCATAGATTTACTTAACCGATATTAGTCCAGATTAACGACCCGAAGTGCGACATCATCAGCAGGACGTTTGTGTAGGCCATGGAAACATTCAAAACTACCAGAAAGATACAAAATTGGCACTAATATTACAAACCTAGCTAGACTAAACTCACACATACATATAAAAAACTCTACCATATAACTTAAACATAAGAAAAAAAACAAATAAAATACATATAAAATGTTTACATGATCATCAGTATTATCGAAACTTGTAAAAATTCTCGAAAATATACTTTTACATAACAATTCATTTATATAAATTATTGTATAAGTAACATCAAAATTTTATATATACTTACAATCTCCTTCGTATTCTTCAATAGATAAATTATTCTTTTTTTTTATAGAAACCTACCAAAGTGACTCTACTCTGCCTGATGGAAAGCATGAATAGAATCCAAGAGTGATGGTCGCCATACTTACGGCGAATTAAGACAATGCAGTATGGCGACCCATTCTACGGCGGCCTAGAATTAGATTCTATGTATTTATTTAATTTACGCCAGATTCTAAATTTACAGACGGTAAATTGTTTGCCAACTAAACGTACAAGATTAAAGACACCGTCTAAAATCTTAGCTCACAAGAAAAGAAAAAGGCATTATCATATTTGGTAAAACAGTATAAGCTACTATTTACACTTACACCAGATAACGTACTCGTAACCTTACCAATAAACGTGGTAAAGCCACACCCACTGGTGATGAGTCATCGTGTAATGATGGTTTTCATTTCATCAGCTACGGAATGGATAGGCTTGCGATACTGTGACTCACGCCGCTTGTTCAATATTCTCTCTTTAGAGACAACAGTTTTTGGACTTTGTTTGTACGAGTATGTTTTAACAAGCGTGTTGTGCAAACATATCATATTTTCTTTTAAAAGGTAACTTACTTTTAATATTAGCAATTACTATTGTGTAGTTATGGTTTTGTTCTTGACAGTTCTCGAAGTTTTGGAGTTGAATTTTATTTGGAGTTCAAACTTTAACGGATTCTATTACATTGGAACTAATATTTTTTTCATTTTTGACTTACATGCAAATACGTTACGTACAAATACTTAATACAATTATATTGCTGTATAATTAAATTAACATATTCGTTTGTCAGCATTTTATGATTTTTGTTTCCAATCTAATCGTTCTTTTAGTTTAGGTCTTCACCAGTCTAAAGTGCCATAACATGGCATTAGCGTGACAGTTAATAACTAAAATTTTTAAATTTAGTGAAATAACACGTTATTTTCTAAGTTTTAAGTTTTAATTTAAATTTTTAATCTTCTTGCAAATAAATGTTTTGAAATCGAAAGTCTGTGAGGATGGTTACACGAATAAACATTTACTATACCTTGCGTGAAAACTGTTGAGTGGATTTGGATTAAGTTTTAAACATTTTTGAATTAAAACACTCGACTCCCTAAACGATATTAAACCAAACCAAGCCTGGTTAAAAGTGCTATCGCAACTTACAGACAGAAAACACTTACACATTATTAAATTATAATATATAAAGTATTTTACATACATCTAAGTATCGTCTGAATATTTGACTTACCCCAACATTGTTAAAGAGGGAATAATAATAAAAAATTTTATTAAAATAACAAAACAAATACCTCTATAATTTGACTATGATTTCTGATATAAAAAAGTTTGCTCTGTGTTATTGAAATATATAAAATAGTCCAAATGGGCTTCAAAATACTCCAAACCGAGGCTTTATTCCACTAAATGTTACGAAGGCTTCAACACAAAGTGACATTGCTATTGTATATCTACAGGCGTATGGAATAAAATGAACAGGTTCGAATGCACGGGAGTTAAGACTGCAACTTTCAAACTTTTTCATGATCAGAAAAATTCAGTAACACATATTTAGCCCGACCCGAGCATCGAACCTCTAGACCAATGAGGGCGTTAATAGTAATGTCTATTATGTAACAATTTTTGCAACGGAATAAATGGAACAGATGAATTTACATATCTCAATTTAAGTTTCTGCATATCAAACATACCGTACAACGATTGTACACTGTATCTGAATTACCGAAAGTATTTTATACCTATGTTCTTTCTGTACTTAGGGTATTTTACATGGAATAATCAATGTCATTCTCATTAACAGTTTTTAACAGCTCGCTACAGGACATAGGCCTCAACTTAGCAAGGAGGTTTTGGCCTATTATACCAAGCTGGCCAGATGGGTTAGAATAGAGTTTGTTTTAAGTTTTACTTCTATTTGTCCATACTTTGTTCTTTTGGTCGCCTTTTACGACACCCGCAGATTTTTTGGTTTCGAGCATTTTTCCATCCATTGGGATTCCATTTAATCCAAGTGATTTCTAAACACTTTTATAGCGCTGATTTGGAATTACATGACAGCTTGAGAGCAACATTCTCATATCATACAATATTACTATTAACTATATACTTTTGCAATAAGAACGTATGTTGATGGAAACTCACACCCGTACTAAGAGTGACTCGAGTGATGGTTTGCTATGTGATTAGCAATAAATATCTCATTTTGCTTTCCCATGATCGTATTAATATACAACAATGCATAACTGTACAATCTGTACATACACAACAAACATTATATATTAATTTGATATGTTCAAATTGGCGCAGACAATGCTTTTATTGATAATATAATTCATAGGTCTTAAGTAACATATATATAGGCTGAGATTCATCGCAGGCTATGTATACTGTATGTAGATTAAGTACTTTCGGTAGTAGGTTTTTGCTACCCTTTCAATTTCTGCCAAATTGAGGAATACTGTAATTAGACAAGGTAGTTATTACAGTACAGTATTTTTTTTTAAGGATCGCAAAAGTTTTGTACTTAACTATAGACATCACTGATATTGTCAATGGTTCTCGCTTACGTGAACTGAACACTCTTTTGCGAACTTATGTATATGTTAGTAACTTAAAATATTTGTGGCTTGTTTGAATAATCATATGCGACTTTCTTCTCCAGTAATATATTATTTATTTAAATAATTTTTGGATTCCAGTTTTTACTTTATCCATTGTGTTTTACTTACTATTGGTCTTCTAAATTTAAAACCGACTGATTTATTTACACATAATTGGGTAGATGACTGTATCGTAAATAAATACATATGTCCACTTCATTAAAACTAATATCGCAAAACATCTCGGAAAATGTAATTAACATAACTTTTTATTATTATTACGAATTTTAATCAAATATACAGTGAAATATATTGTTCAATTGAGTAGTCTAAAACAGTGACGTCACAATTTGGTATTTAGTACATTTTTCATACAAAATTGTCGTTTTGACAGATGATAAAAAGTAATTAATTTCACTAAGATGTCATCTAGCCTATTGAACCTATAGATGTGAACAGTTAAAAAAGCACACTAACACAAAGAAAATAAAATATTCGAAATTCAAAAAATAGGTTACCAAGAAAAAAAGGTCTTGTAAGATTAACAGACCTGATTTCCTGGAGTGATATTATGCTGTACAAAATAAATACACATCAAAATAAACCTTATACGTTTATAAATACAGATCAAAATACAGTTCGCGAATGGTAACCATGAAGTTGTTTCAGAAATCATTGCAATCATTAGTGTGATTTTGACAGAGTCACGGCTCGGTGGTGAAGATAAAAAAGCAATTAGGATATCGCAGGACTTTTATGGTTTTTTAAATGGCCATTGTTGTAACAAACGTGTTATTACAGATGACTTACGCTATCGTGGTCGGGGATTTACTAGAGAGCATCGAAAAGTTTTTAAATCGTTAAAACTCTGATATAAAAATACTAGATGTATCTTGCTTTACTTCGCTGTAATCATGATCAGAAATGATGAATATGAATGATTTTTATCCTTTACAAAGATTATTTTTTATATTTTGTTATTGTAATTGTTTTCTTATGTTGTATGTAGTGCCAAATTTTTGATCAATTGATGTGTAACTTAGTTTTTGAAACATCTGTAACTTTTTTACAGTTCAGAATTGGACGGATGAAATAGACCTACCTATGGCTCCTATAATTAGTACTTCACCTACAATTACAAATAACGTGTCAAATGAATTTCATGATACACTTAAGAATTGATATTTTTTCATAAAACCAGTTAAACCAAAAGACTGTACCTTATACCAGGGATGATGTACTCCCAGCTGATTTCGGTCACGGTGGCTAGTCTCAACCAATACTAGCCAGCTACGCAGTATATGTGTACGCAAACGCCGGTGCATTCTCTGTTGCTTCACTCTAACAATTCTATGGTACGGTTATCGGACACGACTGTTGAGGGATCAGGCGCAAGATCGACGGCTCTACGTGGTCTCCGAGGCACGGGGGTTAGCACCCCCTTTCAAACCACCAGAATTAAGTACAATTTACACATTTTAAAGTATCTACGTAACCGAACACTGTCACTATGACTGTCATGCCTTTTACGTCCCCAAACGGGGTGTGAAAAAGCATCTCACAAGGTTGCCATAGTATGGGTTACCATACTGCATTGTCTACATTTGCAATGAGTATGGTGACCACAATTCATGCTTTCCATCAGGCAGAGTAAAGTCACTTTGGCAGACTCTTAATATAGAAAAAAAAAATAACCACAACTTCTTGTTTTAGTGTATTCCCTATTTCCTTATCAAATTCCTAACGTACCCAATACATGCGCAGGCAGTGTATGTATGATATTATATACACAATACTATTTTTTCATTATAAATCCCTAAAAGATCCTTTCACGAAGCATCTTACTAAATAATATATTATATATATTTGGCATACTGACTTAAGGTGAACTCATAACATAATCGTTTCGTCCTGGTTAGGAGACGTGAATTTAAAAGAGAAAGTCTGCTAAATGATTCATTGTGATGTCTTCGTTCAGTTCAAAGGGTTGATAATTGAAGCGCAATGGGCGAAAGTTGATCCATTGTAATTACAAAATTCACAGCTGGATCGTAAGATCATTTTATAAATATGGTTTACTTTACAATGTATCTTTAAAATTAATTATAATTAAACATGGGTTTAAAATAATCTTTAGGGTGAAACTACTGCTGAGCTAAATGGTGACTTCAATTTCAACCCTGGACTAAAAATTGAATGATAATCATAATTATATATTGCCTATGCGTGTATTTTACTTATATGTATTTACTTAGAAACATATGAGTATGTTTCTCAGCAGTAAATATACCCCGAAGGACATAAATAACATTTGCCGAACCTTATACAGCTAGTGAGAAATATGTGTGAAGTAGTATGTACTCGTATTATATTTGACACTCAATTTGTTACCAGTTTTATAAAAGTTTTTCTGCAGCATAAGGTGTTAAGGTATAGATTGGCGTTATCTATTTTGTAGTGTTAGTGTTATAGGTATAACAACCCTATATCACCGTATATCAAAGTAAAAGTACTGACTTTCCATTAGGTAGTAGAGCCACGCTGATTTCAGAACGAGCGGGCCGGCTCGACCGGGGCAGTACTACCCTCCCATAGAAGACCAACCTAAAGCGACAGCATCCCTGTTCTTGTGTTTCATTGGTAAGTGTGAGACCAGAGGCCCACTGATGCAAGGGTGACAGTTATCGTTGTAACTTTGTAAGCCTTACATTGTCACCATGACTGTCATGCCTTTTACTTCCCCAAGCGGGGTATGAAAAAGCATCTCACAAGGCCACCATAGTGTGAATCACCATACTGCATTGTCTGTATTTGCAATGAGTATGGTGACCACAACTCTTAGATTCTATTCATACTTTCCATCAGGCAGAGTAGAGTAACTTTGGCAGGCTCTTAATATAGAAAAAAAGGCGATTCTACTCGTTTGCACTGTGTATGGCAAAAAAAAAGCATAAAAAGGGTAAGTAACTTGGAAACCAGCTAGTTATTTATTTACATCTTTCACACAGACACTTGTTACAAAATTTCAATCATACTATTGTTAAAATTCAAATATACCAGGGTCTGTGACACATGGTTTATTACAAGTCTTGTTTATACCCTTATCACAGATAAACGGATGAAAACCTAATAATCCTAAAGGGCATTCCTCTCGTCCACAAGGGCCAGTCGTATCTTTATTATCATCCTGTTTTCCTTTCTTCTCTGGCTCGCTGGGTCCATAATCTCTTCTCTTTATACATTTTCTAGCTGAACATACCATTTTAGGATAACCCATAGCGAGAATTTCTATTTCACTCCTAGTATAAGGAGCAACAAATTCTTTGTACATTACAACTTCTTCCTCTGGACGTTTAGGATCTCTGGTTACATCAGGTGCTCCAAATAAATAAGCCACAGGTAAAAGATCATCAATTAACGTCCCTTCCCAATGCCTCACAATTTCTAGATCTTTTAAATTCAAATCATCGCTTACATATTTTCGTGCAGGTAAACGTTCTGCTTCTGGTAATGATATGAAATAGCTCATAATGTTGTTACCTAAACAACTTAATTTAATATAGAATTCAATTTCACCAGAAGCTTTTAGGTCTTCCTCACACTGTAATGATCGGTTTAATACTATTGTATTTGTGACTATTTCAGCTCTCCTAGTGTTTCTGTACTTTCCATTATCAATGTCTTGTGGGTTTAAATCACTTGCCTGCTCAAGGCATTCAAAAAATGATTTGTGCCACTTAACGACAACGTATCCTATACAATTCATATCCTGATTTCTATTCCACACTGATATATACATGGGAGTATTTTCTAAAGTTTCTTCTAATTTTGAAACTCTTGATAAAAATATAACAGAGTTACCGACGCCAAAATACGGTGGCTCTGGTAGGGGTTCTGAAGGAAGGACAATTTTCTGTGGAGCAGCTTTAGCTTTACGTTTCTTACGTTTTTTAGGTTTAGCTTTTTTACCTTTTTTTGGAGGAGGTGCAGGTGGGGGTGGTGCGATGAAATTGTCATGAGCTATGTAGAAATCAAACAGTGGTAGACAGGTTACTTGTAACGTGCATGTTTGTAAAAACTTTATTTCTTCTTCCGTTGGAGGAGGTGGTTGTTTACCTTTTCTTTTTTTTTTCTTACCACGACCAGCTTTTTTACCACCTTTTTTGCGCTTTTTAGTAGCTTCAAGTGCTGCTAACGCTTCTGCTTCTCTTTTCCTTTCTTCTTCTTCCATCCGCAGTTCATATTCATCTTTTTCGGGAGGTTCTATTTTTAGAATTATTTTTTCAACAAACACTTCTATCATAAAAATCTGCTCCATGGTAACTTTTTTTTATGTAATGTATCTTATTTTCTAATTGTGTAGTTTAAAATATAAAGGCATTCTGTATGCATAATTAATTACGTGTGTTGTATGTACAACTTTACCATAGTATCTGCACCATGTTATTGCACGTCAGTGGAAAAATCTTTGTTAGCTTCAACTGTTCCATTTTTCCATATGGAGGTTTTTAATAGATACATTGTAAATTATTATTATATTATTAAAGGAAAATTTATGACATTTTGATGATGGATGTCAGATTTGCAATAATATAAAAAAGCTGTCAAAATAGTTTTATTTTTAAGTATGTATGTAAACAAGTGGAGTTCACAATGATCCTACATTACCTTTTTTTGTATTCTGAATACGAATAAGGATGGTGGATAGTAAATATCAGAAATGAATACAATAAGGTTGAGGAGCAAAATGATTATGTATTTGTTGTTGATTGAATAAATAGCGTAGTTGTTTCCAGAATATTTTATTCGATGTAGCTAATTATATAATCTGTACATTTATTAAAACAGGAATGCCAGAATTGAACGGATAAAATATCCATTGGTCGATTTTTCACGTCTATTCAATTCTGTCGCTAGGTTTCTAAAGCCAGACATGAGTGGAATTTTCAAGGAATTGTAAATTCATTTCGATGCCACTTATATGTAATATGTACAGAACTTTACTACAATCATAAAACAGATTCCAACTCTGGAAAAAAATTGTCAATTTTTCTACTATGCTTACTTTGTTTCTTTGATAAACTAAACCCAATAGAAGATTTAAACGTCATTAAGTATTATTAGCTACAAACCAGTTGATAATAAAGTCAACATTGCTTGGCTTGTGAATCTATTAATTCAGTTCACTTTATTTTTAGAATGCATCAGATGGTAAGCCCGGATACGTGTGTTGACAGAATCAAGCTATAATTAATGCGAAGATTACCAATAAAAGGCATCATATAGGATAGAGGAATTACTTTGCTAGCTTACTGAATGAATATGTATGTTATGGAATCATCTGATTCCATCTAGTGTTGGAATAAGACCACCTGATTAGATCAGGAACTTTGAAACAAAATACTTACCGCTACAAGCATAACTTAATGAAGTTACTGAATACATTAAATCTTTGCTGGATTTAAAGTCCGAAAATTCATCATCATCAACAGCTTTTAGCAATCCATTGCTGGATATAGGCTCATCTTAAAAAGGAGGTACGAAAACTAAATTACGAAATATTTCTATGGTAGAGAAATATTTTGATATTTGGTATATTTTTTTCAATCTTTACACTTTTTATACCTAGTCGTTTAATTCCATTCAAAGGCACGAACTGTACTATGATAGTCAGTCTGGAACTGAATCAAAATAAGTACAAGTAATCGTGAGCAATACACTAATGTTTGTCGTGGCACAGCAGTAAAGATCTACCACTACTCCTCCTAATCTGACAAAACTATCAGTCCAAAATCAATATCTTAACTTTACTTTTTCATATTAAGATATTTCTCTACCGATAATTGTAATGGTGACATTATATCCATCCCAAAAATTTCATAAACATATAAAAGGCAAAAGTTATATTTAACTAAATGGTACTTATGTTTTGATAGTCTACTATAGACAAGAGAAATCATATAAATATCACTTAGCAAACAATGAATCAAAAATGAGCAGCTGTATTGTTTCCCTTCAGTAAATAGTACTGTAGAGCTAAAGTTAAAGATTATTGTGGAGATACTATGTGAGTGTCCTTTAAGAAATAGAAATTACTATTATTGTGTATAAAGTTATCGCGATATGTTAACGTATTATGGTTAAATAATTAACATTAGCTTATCATATAACTGTTACAGTTTTATTAATAGGTCAGCACAGTTGACAAAATTCTTAACTAATACACGGTAGAAAAAGAAAACAAACCATAATTTTACTATTCCTAGTAGTAATCTTTAGTACAAGGCTTCTTACAAACCTTGTAAACACCTTCATCGGCAAGATATTGACGAACTTTCTTTGCTAAAGCACAATCTAGTCTGCCACAAGGACCATGAACATCCCTCTTATTTACAAATTGGCCATGTTGATATTTACCTTTCACCATCTCTCCAGCGATAAATTGATGTTGACTACCTCTATACTCCATTCTCTTAGGACAGTTCGTACCCCCACAAGGACCTTTAGGAAAACCCATAGCAAGAATTGCCAATTCCTCGTTAGTATACGGTGCGGTATAATCTTCAGTCAGCACAATTTTCTGGGGTGGACGAACAGGTTCTCGAGTTATATCAGGTGCTCCAAAAAAGTATGCCACTGGCAAAACATCATCTATTAGTGTCCCTTCCCAATGTCTAACAACTTCGACGTCTTTTAATTTTAAATTATCGCTTAAGTATTTTCGTCCAGGCAAACGTTCTGCCTCTGGTAAAGAAATAAAATAGCTAACAATGCTATTACCCATACAAGTGAGTCTAACATAGAATTTAATTTCACCAGAGATTTTTAAATCTTCTTCACACTGCAATGGTCGTGTCATTTCTATTGTATTAGTCACCATTTCTGTTTTTTTTGTACTTCTATATTCTCCTTTATCCATATCTACTGGGTTTAGTTCACTTGCCAGCTTAAGACACTCAAAGAAAGTTTCGTGCCAATTAACAACGACAAAACCTATACAGTTCATTTCCTGGTCCCTATTCCACACAGTTATGTAAATTGGAGTCTTTTCTAATATTTCTTCAAGCTTCGAAGGTCTTGATAGAAATATAGCAGTATTACCAACTCCAAAAAAGGGTATCTGTGGCAGGGGTTCTGAAGGCAGAATAATTTTTTTTTGGAGGTTTTTACCTTTCTTACCTTTCTTACCTTTCTTAGGTTTCGCCTTCTTTTTACCTTTTTTTGGAGGAGGTTCTGGCTTGGGAGGTGGAATGAAATTATCATGCGCTATATAGAAATCAAAAAGTGGCAGACAGCTCATTTGTAATGTGCATGATTGTAAAAATTTCATTTCTTCTTCAGATGGAGGAGGAGGTTCCTTACCTTTTTTTCGTTTTTTCTTACCACCTTTTTTACCACCACCTTTTTTCCCCTTTTTGCGTTTCATTGCGGCTGCTGCTTCTAGTGCTGCAAGTTCTTCTGCTTCCTTCTTTTTCGCTTCTGCCTCCAATTGCAGTTCATATTCATCTTTCTCGGGTGGTTCTATTTTCAATATAATCTTTTTTACAAACACTTCAATCATAAAAATCTGCTCCATTATTTAATCTGTTAAAGAGAAATAATAAACTTGTTAATTAATTCTTATACGACGTTATTTGTTATGTATATTTTGTTTGTGAAATAATACTCTGATTGCTATTTACAATTATTGCGATAATGTAAACAGACTACGAGACATTGCATTGGAAAGAAATGTAATATTTAGTTTTTTTCAAATATACTCGATAAGTAAATAAATAACAACTAACTGAATGGTAGTAGAATTTTGAATTCATTCAACTGGCCTGCACATTTCTGATAATAACTTAATTGTTACATTATTATTGTAATTTAAATTAACATATTGTTCATTTTGTATTAGAAAATATCATTACGACGGTAATTTTGTGTATTGTTAAGTTTTCAATTTAAGCCACATTGATTCAAGGATGACATTTGAAGGACATTTATTATTTCTTGTTTAGATTTCATTTCTACAAGGAGTTTGAATATCTATTAATTTTGAACGTGACGTTTTATTTACTTAAAATTTATATCTAAATAGTCTTTTGAAATATATCTTGCAATAAAAAGGAAGAAAAACTTTCGTAAAAATTCAGTTGACAATTATTTTGACGAACATGCCAAATTAAATTTTATTTAAAAATGTTAAAACAATGAAATATTGTACAATTTATTTAGTAGAGTCATTAATATCAACCATAGAGTTTAGATTATCTCAATCATGTGTCGTAGCCGTACTCTATATTCATCAATTCGACACATGATACGACTTAAACACACTACTAGGGTAGATCACATGTTATTGTCATCAAAAGCGAATTGCGTATTAACAGTTACATTCGTAGAACGCGCTCTCGTCACCTTGAAAGCGGGCATTACGCATGTGACTCCTGGATTGCAAGTGTTCATAGGCGGTGGTAACCACTTACCGTCAGGTAATCCGTCTGTGCGTTTGCCTCTTACATAAATAAATGTCTTTAACATGTCTGACGAAATAAGTAAATATGTTGTAGTAGTGATAATGTTCTTCAACAATACAATACAAAATCTTAATAATAACATGATCCTTAGCACGAGAACGGTGACAAAAACAGAGCGTAGTGAGAGTTCACGGCTCGAGGTCACGTTTACGCACGCGGGGTAGCGTAGAGGGGTGCGGGAGGGTGCAACGTGTGCAAGCGCAAGACAAGTCTGTTTAACGTGTATTAGCTTGAGACTGGATAGGACAAAAACCTTTTAAGGCTCAGGTGACTGTAACTTCCTGAGAAATGTCTTAGATCAGCTCTATGAAGTGTTTGTTATAATTGTAACGAACACCAAAACCGTTAGATCATTTTGTTACCTCGTAAATAATATTAAAAATTTCTGCAAGTTAACGACACATTATTTTAATTTAAGGAGATTTTTGTTATACTACAAGGTACTAAAAAAAACATATCAACTGATGGTCAGTGACTACCACCTGTCATAAACACATGTGACTTAAGAGACACGAATATCAAACCAAGTTATTCCATGACCCATTATCCATGTGGCCATAGATTAAGAATACAGAGTCTCCCCATCCCAATTAATTACACGAGTGTCTTAAGAGCCGACTAAGAGAGCAAACTGAACAGAATAACATCACTGTAAAGGGAAGAAAAACTTGAATTTTTTTTTATACCTAGTCGTTTGGTCAGTGTGGTATAGTAGAGCAAAACCTCCTTTTTAACAAGAGACTTATGTCCAGCAGTGAATTGTTAAACGCTGTAAATGATGATGATGATGGCGAATTCCACGGTCACAGATGTGACTGTACTTCTGTAAAACTAACAGCAGTACCAGGTAAAACCCTATCTATAGTTCTTAGTTTGGATATTTTAGACAAAAGACTTGAAAAGTTTCTAGCCATCATCCTTAAATTGTGAACCTGACTTTACATTTTGTAATAGGGTAGGTTTATATTGATTTCTTGATATCAAATTATCAGTATTAGAGTTTCAAAGAATTAAATTTAGTTGTTCTTCTAACATTAAGGTTAAAATAGTACTATATACATACTTGTTCATAAAATAACTAACAATGTGGATATAGACTTAGAAGCGTGAGTAACTCAAAGAAATATGCGATGTGAATCACACCAATATCATTGTATTATTGTTGCCGTGGTAGTTGTCAAGGTAACCACTAGATTTGTAACTATTGCAATTCTTTTGAACACTAGCTAATGCCTACGTAAGCTCGTGTGATTATCTCTTATTAAACATTCTTTAAATACAACTCTGTTAGGCGTGAAATTTGTAAATATTTTTGCCCGATTGGTATACTTTTATAAGTTACCAAAAAATTTTATTTTTTAGACCCGGCGTTTTTGGCTCGGTATTAATAAATTAGTCAGTTAGGTTTAAATAATTGTATATTTGTAGATAACACGAAAAAAATCTAGAAAAGGATACATGTGTATATCTGTTAATAAGTTTTATTCTTACACTATCCAAATTACGTTAATCCTTGTGCTGCGCACGAGCACGTTCTGTCTCGCTCACTCGACGATATTTAAATTTAGAATAGCGTTTGTACGTTATACGATTCGCAATATACACAGTAGTTTCGATGCGGTTCTTGTCGTCGTGTAAACTGTACAAGTTTATGATTAAATTTGAAATAATTTAAATATATAAATGAGCAATTATAGGCTAGAAAATTGTGAATATATGCTCTTTGTAGTTTGTGCTAATTTGTAATTTGATACCGGTTATTAGTTACACTATGCATTATCATTATTTATATACAAATACGACTATAATTGTTTTTAATGCTATTCAAAGGAGCACAAAATCTGATGATAAGCGATAATTCTCCAGAATTGCTCTCATCTAATGAAAGCAACAAAAGAGGTTTCCTAGGTATAGCAGTTTTAGGATAAAATATTTTTTCTGTTTCAATTTACATAAAATTAATTTTTACTTTTTAGTTCGGCTAGTTACAAAACCGTCTTTGTTTTGTTTTAATATTATGTATAAATATTTTCGGGTCGTCGATAAGGCGATACATCGAGCTCGAAGCTACCATACTACGTTCCGTCATCAAGTCTTTAGTCCTGCTCCAGGGCAATTTAGAAAGACAACCCCAGTAAAAATGCAAGAAACTTTATTTTGATATAAAAGTACTATAACCGACATAGATTAAAAAAACTGTTATACTACCATTTAATTAGAGAGCATGTTTTAAATATAAAATGCTAGAAAGTGCCTCAATCGACGGAAACGTTATTGTAAATTATAAACAAAATTATGTGATGTACAACCTTTTTTTTTTAACATGTTGAAACCCTCTCGGACCGTCACCCCACCGGGGTTTACAGCGGGTATGGTGTGTCGGAATCGGACCAACTAAAACCACACGGTGTGCCACCCTGCGCCTGACATAGGAGGGATCCGGGAACAGTTGTTGTTACGATATCCAGATCATGTGATTTACAACCTACACTTAACGTTATATATTACTGTATGATTTTACGATAGACTGGACTGAAAGTAAATTATGACTACGTATAGAGCCGTTGTCATAATATATATTATCCAATATGATCATTAGCTGTAACATGTCGATAAAAATCAATATTAACCTCTAGTTTTCTCGAGACACACACCCAGTTAGGTCTATTTTTAGCAAACATCAGATGCTAAGCCAGGACACGTGCGCCGTTGAATGGATCAAGTTCTAATGATAGTAATTTATATTAAACTTGTTCGAAACAGAGAGATAAAATCAACGTAGAACAATTAATTGATAGCTTACGAGACTGACTGCATAAGATTACTCAGTCTGATATTGGCAGCGGACCACCTAGTTAGATCTAAATCTTAGATATTACAGAATACTAGCTACTATCTTGAAGTGACCATTGAAAATTTAATCAGCTCCTCTATTACGAATGCCTAAACGAAAATTTTTAAGTTTAGTAAGTTTAGTAGTTACAGATATTATGTTTGTGTGAGCCTTGTTATAAGAATAGCTTGTTTTAATTCTCCGCTGTCTCCTTCTGTGAGCAAATAAATTTAAAGAAGAGGAAGAAGTTTAGAGCTCTACTGGTCTACTAGGTTCAGAAAAGGGCCCAGTACCGCAGACGACTCAGGTGTTGGAGGTGGTAGAAAGATCTCCGTCCTCTATAAGTGACTGGTGTAAGTAAATTGGTGTTCTTTGTGTGTTTGTTTCTTGTATGTTTGTGTGTGAGCGTTGTCTTTTAAAAAAAAGTTCAAACCTGCCAAAGGTGCCAGGTGAGGTCATCTGTTACCCTAGCAGAAGCAGGCCGGGGCCGTAGCGCTTTGTGCTTCAGAGCACACAGAATGCGGAATAGTCGGGATTACAAGGATTCCCTTTCTAGGGTACACCTGGTTCCACGGCTACTAATACCTGAGGGTCAAGTCTGACATAAACACCAATAGGTGGTATCCAGAGGGATACCTAAACAGAAAAAAAAGGAAAGTAGGTTTTAATTTGTAATTATAAATTATATTATTTATTTTATTTAATAAAAAATATTATGATGGTAAAGTTAGTGTAGTAATAGATTTTCGCGAAATTTGAAATCAGAGCGTTTTATATTTGTCAATGTTCAACATTACATGAAGGCATATAAAATGAAATTGGTATGACGTAAATGTGTGTTCTAAGATCCATGGTATTTATATTTCAATCTAGATAATAGCGTTAAATATCTCAAATTATTTTGGCCGTAGAACTAAAAATCATAAAGCAACGTCAAAAAAGTAAACGTCACACGCCAGAGTTATGTCTTTTTGGTTCGTATTATAGGTAGACGAACATAATATACTGAATGGACTATCCAATGATAGCATAGTCAACGTAATGTAATCAAGTACCGATCGCTCGTAAAGAGGTTGCTTTGGATCGTTACCACGGCATAAAAATAACCCTTTGCACTTGCGGCGAGAAAGATTTTATCTTTTAAGCAAACATTGTAAGTTCCCTTTGTATGGATACTCTATTTTGCTTTTAGATGTAAACGAACTTATTTCTCATTAATAGCACACTCAGGTCCTAAATAACTGTGTTGATCAACCTGTGTTTGATTATTCAAGTGACGGTGGAGTCTGTATGTGGAGTTTTGCTGTCGGGATCAATTCAGGAGTAATTTGTTTCTCCGTTTTGTTACTTTATATTGAAAATACTCTTCAATGCCTTTTCATTTCTTCTCCACTTTAATCACAACAATAAATATGCTTAAACATTTGACAAAAATCTTAAACTTGTTTCATAATTGCATTTTTCTTAAACAAGTTTAATTATTGATTATCATATGGAATAGTGGTTTTGTCAATAGAAGTATACCAGAAAAAAAAATGACATTCACTATCGAACATACTGATTTTTACACATTTTTTTCGTGAAATAAGTACGTGCAGGATACACTTAGATGTATACAACAGCAAGGGGAGACAGTAACTTGGACTGACTGATGAAATGCGCTAAGAAAATATGTTTTTATAAGATTAACAGATAACGTGGTACCAAAGTAATCGGAGGTGGCAGAAAGATCTCCGTCCTCTATAAGTGACATAAATGACTGCACGATAGGCCTAGTGGTTTAAGCGGTCGCCACGCCGCTCCCCAAATCGCTGAGTGTTGTGGGTTCAAATCCTACATGGGACAACACTTTGTGTGATCCACAAATTGTTGTTCTAAGTCTGGATGTTCTTTGTGTCCGTTTCTTGTATGTTTGTAAAGTCCCCCGCGATACAGGATTTATTACTAATGCGGGCGTTGTCTTTTAAAAATAACATAACATAACATATCAAAGTAAAGCTTTTGCTATGCAAGATTGCTCATTGCAAAGGTGTATAGACGTCGTCTTTTCAGCTATAGATTCATATTATGTATAAATGTGTATTACAACGACATACCAAGATGCTGAAATAAAGAAAGCTGTATTCACGATCTACTTTTACAACTGTTCAATTACGTACTTCATCAAGTAAAATATGTTAACAGTAATTTATTGAAGTTACTCCTCTTGATATGACTAACGACTTCACCTGTAGAATCGTTTAGTGAAAGTTCGGTCATAGACAGTAAATAATATTCTAATGTACTCCCTAAGAAAATAAATTAAAATTATCTTGAGACGTTTAAACAAATAAATGTTTTGAATATTTTTCTCTCATACTCGACTTCATCACTATCTTTAAGCAATTAAAACAAAATATAAATACCTAATCCATTTAAAAGATAAAAAATTAAGACACAGTTTCATAATCTGCTCTTATATTATAAATTCTACGTTGTGGATCTAATAAAAAGGTTATAAAATTTTCCGTTTGGCTCGATCGATAGTACGGCGGCGCGGGGGGAGGTCGTTAGCCCACAGAACCGGTAGCGAGTGCGCATCGTGCAGCTGCGCTTGCGACGGGTAAAGGCACGTTTATATTGAGTTTAGTATTGTGCTCATGACTTTTGTGATATTGAATAAATACTATAAAAAATCTAAAAAAAACAGATATACTCTTAATCTACTATTACAGGATATTAAAGTACTCAAATTAAAACAATTGTACAAATTTAATGATTAATTAACGATCTCCTTCACCAAACTATTTGACAGAATGAAAGACATAACGTTGTACAATTGATATTTTAATTACTACTCGTCATATTTTACTAATTTATCTAGTCTCTTAGAAATTTAATATGTATATATATGTATATATATGTAGGTATTATCATGCTTCAATAAATATGGGCGGCTCAACCGCAGTGATGCCATGATCTCACAGAGAAACTCAATCAAACTCAAGAAGGCACTTCAAGGGCGGCAATTACAGACTTACAATTACAGGTAATTCCGGGTATATTATTCTTGTGGTTAGTGATACTGATGCCCAAGCCAGAGCTCGTGGGCTCGATGCCCACCCAGAAAAAAATCTTTGTGTGATGAACACCATCGTTTGTTCTAAATCTAAGCGTAATTTATCTATAATGTGTACGTACTTAGAAATACATATAAGAGTATGTATAAGTATGTTTATCAGCAATCTGGTTGTTATAGTACAGACTGTGTCAAGTTTGGGATCAGACAGTCGTGTGTGAGATGTCTGAGGATATTATTATGGGTGACAGGAAAATTTTATGTCATCTAACGCTGGTAAATGTAAACCTAGCATAGGCTTATGATTAGGCTTCTTATTATTACTCGTGTTTCTTAAGTTGCAAGTGTCGATGAAGTATATAGTCTTTAAAATTCAGGTGACCCGGCTACATCTTAGTCCCTATATTAAGAAAAAAATAACCAAAATAAAATACAGTTTTCCTAATTACACCAAATCAGACTGACACAATGAGTTCACCTACGTTTCAAATTACAAATGCATGTGTGTTTTCTAGGTAAATGATTCACAATGCATTTCCATGTTAGCACTAATCCAATGTGTCGCAGGGACCAATTGAAATGAATATTTAATGTGAGACATGGTATAAGTTAGCTTTTAGTGCTTACATGAGTAAATCGATATCGAAGGCGATGAATACACGTCAATGTACTTAAGTATTTGTCATAGAAATTAAACTATTTATTTACAATTTAAGTCTGAGATACTTTCATTGTAAAATAGCATACGCTGGTTATACACTTTACAATATTTTAGCTTTTACAATCACTTCTGCATTTATTATTCATTTTTAATTTATGAAGGTGAACAAAATTTTTTGGAAGCTTTAAAAACAGGTACACCAAATTCCCTGATGGTACTCATATATATTTTTTTACGTCTATATCTGTGTAATTGTACCAGTTAATATCCCAAGCTTTAAGGAACAACTTTAACATAATTAATGAACTAAGTACTAAAGTCACCCACTACTAGCCTTTTAAATAAACATTGCAAGCAACCTGCTAATCCCGTCAGATTTCTGATCCGGCCTTTTTACCATTTTATGAACGCAGCCTTACCAATCATCTCGCTTATACAAGTATTATAGTGGCGTACGCGAGGCGTACGTGCAAGTTACACTAGCAACAACACAGCCATAATTATTATATACATATATGTATATTGTACTTGAACTATACATACAGCTACTTACTGAGTATAGTGACAAGCTGGTGTATTATACAAATACATATGTGTAGGTTTATATCTATAGGTTGGCGCCGGGACAGTGTTTATGTGTGGTTGTGGACTATTTCTGATGTTTACACGGAAGGTAATAATAATTGTGATGCAACTACGATAGTTTAATACTATTGATATGTTTTTATCGAGGTTTTAGATGACAGAAGCGAACGAAGAAGGGAATTTAGAAATTTTTAATTCTTTGTTTGATTCGTGTGATGAAATGTGTCATAATGGGTCTGTGCATACGGATCGAAACATAATACGTGTTTAATTATGAATGTGTTATGCTAGTCTCATGGGGCGTGAAAAAATATCTCACAGGGCCGCCATAGCATCGGTCGCCATACTGCATTGTCTGCATTCGCAATGAGTATGACGACTACCACTCTTGGAATTTATTCATATTTTTATAGTAGAGTCATTTTGGCAGCCTTTTATAAAAAAATGTTTGTATATTTGCAATTTTCCAACAAGGTATCATTACTTTAAAACCCATTTTCTGATCGATTAACTAATTTAATTTAAGTATATGTAATGCTTAAAATACTCGTATTTTCTAAGTGTTCTTAAAGTCTATTTCTGTTAAGTACATGTTTCTTTAAAGAAACGCCCGCAAGCCTCGGTAAAAATCATCATTGCCTAAAAAGAGATTAAAGTATTATAAATTTATCAATATAATTATAAGTGTCAGTACTTGCATATTGATAAAATGTATTGACTGCACGTATGACGTAGATGCTTCAGCAGTCGCCGAGTCGCGTCCTACTACGCTACCAATTGTTGCGAGTTCAAATCCCATATGGGACAACACTTTGTGTTATCCACAAATTGTTATTCTAAGTCTGGGCGTTCTGTCTCTGTTTCATGTATGTTTGTAAAGTCCCTCATGACACAGAATTTATGCCTAGTGTGAGAGTTGCCTTAAATAAAAAAGGACGGGTTATCGTAAACTCTCCTGAAGATCCTTCTTGGTCCTGCCTACCCACATAACCAAGCATAAGTTCTAACCATTACTATCTAACTACGATATTTTGTAGAGGTCTTCTTATACTTTTCGAAGAGCCGGGTAATTCTAATTCACTTGTGCTAAGTATATAATATAAAATAATATTTTAATTATTTTCATACACGAGTACCAACAGAAATACAATATTTTATTCTCAGTGGTAAGATATTTCTAGTTGAAATAATTCTGTTTAACACTTGTGCGATTACAACTCGTGTATCACCTGCGCTCAATTAATTTATTGAATGAACATAGGCTCTTCAAATGAAAAGAAAAAATACCTACTTTAATTACATTCGAAACACTGAACTGAAATAAAATAAACCCTTCATATCTTGGGTAACCAGTTCCTAAAAATAGATGCATCTCTAGTTAAGATATGAAACAGATAAAAAACGACTTTTACAACTGCGATATAAAATGCATTTTAAGTTATTTAGTATTTCATAACAGTGTGAAGTAAAATAAATATAAAAATAACGTGTGCTTTTATTGTTTTTAAAAAAAAATTGAAGTTCAAAAATTATTTGGTACATACGTTTTCAGCACAAATCGATTGGTGGGTGGAAAGGTGTCCACCGCTGGAGCTGTGCCTGCCCTAAGGCTCTCCTCAATAACCGTTACTGAGGGCAGCACCTCAAAATCTCCTTAAACAATAAAAACCCAATATAACAAGGCTAAAAATGGTGAATTTCTGTTCAAAATATTTTCGTCCTAATTGTCAAGGATCTTTGTTGTAGATAAGAAAACGTTTTAAGAATACAGTGGAGTGATGTTTTTTTTGAGATAGTTCGATAGATTTGAACCTTAAATATGGTGAGTATTTGCCTTAGCCCTTGTTATAATTGCTAATTTTTAAACAGGCAGTGTATTCCTTCTTTACTTAGGTAAATAAAAATAATAAAAGAAATTAAAAATCTCAATCCAACATCCTTACAACAAGAAATGGACTGAGGAGCTCTGTCTAAAGGGTTGAGCTGAATTTATTGAAACAATACTAAGAACACTCTCTGTGCAATCCAATTAAAAAAACGTAATTGAAATTGGTCCTTCCATTTGACAAGTCTGTTCTGTTCAGATATTAAGCGCATTGAAGTTGACGATACTTTCGTTTTTGTAGGACCTTGGATACATTGACAATAATTAGTTGAATTATGCATCTCACATACAACTATTTGATTTCAAACTAGGCAAAGTACACTATTGATAAACATATGTACCTATAAAGTATTTATTACTTAAATATTGTACATAAATTTAAATCCAGCCATAAAACAAATGATACAAAATTAATCATCTATCTATCTTTCTTAAACACACAATTATCTGTTTTAGGAGAGATTTATTTTAAGTACCTAACGAAGAGACTATTGTGCCTGTTGAAAAGCATGAATAGAATTTATGAGTTCAGATCTCCATACTCATTGCGAATACAAGCAATGCAGTATGATGACCACTGTGGCGGCCTAGTGAAATGCTTCATCACACCTCATTTGGGGACGTGAAAGGCATGACAGTCATCATGGCAGTGTAAAGGTAACACACATACCACGATAACTGTCATCCCTGCACCAACACGATAGCACAGATACTGTTGCTTTGTCGCAGAGGGAGGCCACGAACCCCGGTCTCGGCCCCGGCAGGCTCCGTCTTCTGCAAGGCGGAAGCCTATAGACGAGTCAGGGCAGACGGCGAAACACTGGCGGAGGAGGAGATTGCAGATCTCCTGCTGAAAATTAAGGAGCCGATGGTGGGGGATTCAGTTCCCCAAACACCATCGTCCATGCAGGAGAGAGCGAATGCGGCGGTGGCCATTATTCACAAAGTGGCCACCAAATCGAGTAACCTTAAGGGCTCTTTTGTAAGAGCCCTTAAGGACTCCTCTTCCGCTATTGCGGGGGTCGTCGATACCCTCATCGGGGACGTGGCTCGTCTGCAGGCAGCCAACGATCGCCTGACGGGGCAAGTGGCTGAGCTCAGCGCTCAGTTCGCCCAATTCCGGGCGCATCGTCCGGCTGTAGATCCGGTCTCGTCCGCGTCTCAGCCTGCTCCCTCTTCCAACCTCGGTGGTATTCCTGATGCCCATCTGCGCCAAATTACGGATGCAGTATGGCGCATGATGGACGGGCGTCTGGCTGGCCTGGAAGCGAGGCTGCCACCAGCCCCCGTTGTCCGCCCGCCGCTTGCGGCGCATAAGCCGAAGGCCGCATTGGCACCGTCAGCGCTTCCCGTTGTGGGCGGTCGCGTGACCTATGCGGCAGCGGCGTCGGTGTCTGCTGCTCCCGCAACAGCTCCGGGGGCACGACGGGCAGCGAAGGTAGCGACCAAGACGCCTGCACCGAGGTTAGTGTCCAAAACAGCGGCAAAGGCTGGAGCGGATTTCCCTCCGCTCCCCACTCCAACCGCTGTACCTGGCACCACCACATCTGCCCCCTCCACATCTGCCCTATCCAAAGATGGTTGGCAGGTAGTCGGCGGGGCAAAGTCCAGAAAGCGGGGTAAACAGGCAGCTCAAAAAGCAGCCTCTACCCCGCAGTCGCCATCAGTGGTAGTGGCCACTACGAAGAAGCCCCGCAAGCTGCAAGTGCCCAAAACCGCGGCGGTGGTGGTCACCGTGTCACCGGAGGCGGCTAGCAGCGGACTGTCCTACGCGGCCATATTCCAGAGGGCCCGGGCTAGTCTTACCAGTGATATCGGGACGGTAGGAGTCAGGCTGCGCCTTGCTCAAACAGGAGCTCGAGTGCTCGAGTTCCCTGGAGCTGAAGGCGCAAAAACGGCAGATGCCTTTGCCGAGAAATTGCGAGGCATGTTTGCGGCCACGGATGGTGTGAAGATCGCCAGACCTACCAAGTGTGCAGAGTTGCGCATCTCGGGTCTGGACGACTCTATAACGACCGAGGATATCCGCGTTGCAGTAAGAGAGAAGACGGGGTGCAACGCGGAAAACATTAGGGTCGGCACCATTCGCCCCGGTCCAGGAGGGCTTGGCGCAGTGTGGGTCAGCTGTCCCGTAGCGTCGGCCAAAATTTTGGGCGACGCCGGTAGACTGCTCATCGGTTTCGTGAGCGCTAGGATCACAGTCCTGGCGGCGAGACCGATGAGGTGTTTTAAATGTCTGGCATCGGGACACACACGCGCCAAGTGCGTGAGTTGTTTTGACTGCAGCGGACTATGCTTCCGCTGCGGTCGACCGGGGCACAAGGCGGCAGAGTGCTCTGCCGCCCCTCACTGCCCAGCGTGTGCGGCGGGTAATAAGCCCGCCGATCATCAGATTGGACAGGGGGGCTGCAAGCCACCACGCACATCTCGGCAAGTGTCGGGGGCTAGCCAGTCGACCCAGGCTGCCTCTGACGTCGTTTCTGCGTCGACATCATCGCCCATGGAGGAGGTTGTAGAGACGGTTCAGTAATGGACCAAGTCTCCAACCTCCTTGTCCAGACGAACCTCAACCACTGTGCCGCGGCGCAGGACCTTTTCCTGCAAACCATGGCACAGTGGTCTATCGGTGTTGCCGTAGCCGCGGAACCCTATTACGTTCCTCCCCGTCCAAACTGGTTGGGTGACCGGGACGGTTCCGTGGCAGTCGTCGGCTCCACGGCGGCTCATTCCCCGCCCTTGTCGCTAAGGGACAAGGGTACTGGATATGTTGCTGCCGAGTGGGGGGGCATCACCGTATATGGTGTTTACTTCTCCCCCAACCGGAGTTTGAGCGACTTCGAGGTTTTCCTTAACAACTTGGAAACCTCGATGCGGCGTCTAACGTCTGGGCACGTCTTAGTGCTGGGGGACTTCAACGCGAAGTCCATTGCGTGGGGTTCCCCCAGGACGGACGCCAGGGGCGAGGCCGTAGAGGAGTGGGCGGCCTCGGTGGGCCTCTGTTTATTGAACAGGGGCTCCACCAACACGTGCGTGCGACAGCAGGGAGGGTCGATAGTGGACCTTTCGTTCGCTACCCCTGCCCTCGCCGCACGAGTAAGGAACTGGTGTGTCCTGGAAGAGGTTGAGACGCTCTCGGATCACCTCTACATTCGATTTGAGCTCTCCCGGATCCAGGACCCCAGGAGGGGTCACGCGGCGCGGCGTTCTTCTCTCTTTCCACGGTGGGCTGTAGCCAAACTGAATAGGGACCTACTAGAGGAGGCAGCCATAATTCACTCATGGCTGTCTCCGCAGGCTCCGGCCGAGGAGGTCGACATGGGGGCTGGTCGTTTCCGCGATGCGATTACGCAGATTTGCGATGCGGCCATGCCCCGCATCCGAGGTTGTCGGCCTCCACGGAAGGAGATTTACTGGTGGTCCCAGGAGTTGGCGGACCTCCGCGCGGCCTGTACTCGTGCCCGGAGGTCCTACACCCGTAGTCGGCGGCGACACCGTGAAGATGGTGAGGAGGATCAGCTTCATGAGGAGTACCGAGAGGCGCGGAAAACTCTGAAGCTGGCCATCAGCCGCGCCAAAGAAATTAAGCGAAAGGAAATGCTGGAGGGTCTCGATCGTGACCCCTGGGGTCGCCCTTATCGTGCGGCGCGACAAAAGCTCCGCACATCGGGCCCCCCCCTTACAGAGACCCTCCAGCCCAGCTTCCTGCGGGAAGTGGTCGAGGGCCTTTTCCCGCAACGGGTGGAGCACACACCCCCGTCGATGGCCTTCACGGTCGGAGACGACGGGGCGAGCGAGGACAGTGTTCCGCCCGTCAGGGAATCGGAGGTAGGGGCGGTTGTTCTACGGATCCGCTCTAAAAACACCGCCCCCGGGCCAGACGGGATACCTGCCCGAGTGCTGGCCCGAGCCCTCGAACACATGTCGGACCGTCTCAGGGAGGTCCTGGACGTTAGCTTGGCGTCTGGACGCTTCCCTGAGTGCTGGAAAAGCGGGAAGCTGGTCCTATTGAGGAAGCCGGGACGGCCAGCCGAATCGGTAGCGGCCTATAGGCCCATCGTGTTGCTGGACGAGGCGGGTAAACTGTTTGAGAGGATACTCTCTGCCCGCATCGTCCGGCACCTCTGCGAGGTGGGCCCCGATCTGTCGGACGCCCAATTTGGTTTTCGGGCGGGGCGTTCGACGGTCGATGCCGTGCTGCGTCTGAGGGCCGTTACCGAAGAGGCGGTGAGCTGTGGCGGCGTGCTGTTGGCGGTGTCGTTGGACATCGCCAACGCATTTAATAGTCTGCCATTTAGCTGCATCAGGGAAGCACTTCACTACCATGGGGTGCCAAAGTACCTGAGGCGGCTTGTGGCAGACTATCTTGAGGAGCGTACCGTCATGTACGAGGACCGAGACGGTGTTCTGAGGCGGCGGCTCATGTCGTGCGGTGTTCCACAGGGGTCTGTCCTCGGACCACTCCTGTGGAACATGGGATACGACTGGGCCCTTCGAGGTAGTCTTCCCCCCGGGCTGGGCGTAATTTGTTACGCAGATGACACATTGGTCACGGCCCGGGGAGCAAACTTTCAAGAGGCGGCGCGCCTGGCCACCACGGGTGTCTCTCTGGTGGTCGGGCGAATTGAGGCACTGGGTTTGCGGGTGGCCCTGGACAAGACGGAGGCCCTTTTGTTCCATGGGCCCCGTCGTGGTCCACCCTCCGGCGCCTCCATCGTGGTCAATTCGGTCCTCGTACCGGTTCAGGCCCAGATGAAGTATCTGGGCCTGATCCTCGACGGCAGGTGGCTCTTCGACGAGCACTTCCGACAGCTTTCTCCAAAGCTGGTCGGCGCTGCTTCTGCCCTTGGGCGACTTTTGCCCAATCTGGGTGGAGCTAGCGTGGCGACGAGACGGCTATACACGGGGGTTGTCCGGTCAATGGCGCTGTATGGTGCACCGGTGTGGGCGGCGGCTCTGACCGCCCAGAATAGGGCTCGCCTCTGGCGCCCTCAGAGGATATTGGCGGTTAGAGCCATACGCGGTTACCGCACCGTATCGACGGAGGCGGCGTGCGCCTTGGCCGGAACTCCCCCGTGGGATTTGGAGGCGGAAGTGCTCGCCGAAGTTTATCGGCGGACAGCTGACTTCCGGGCGGGTAGCGGCATACGGCCCCCACCCGAAGAGATACGCGAGTGGCGAGAGGCCGCTCGTCGAGCCACGATGGCTCGTTGGTCGTCCCGGCTGGAGGCTCCACGTGCTGGCTTTGCCGCCGTGGAGGCTCTCCAGCCGGTCATCGCCGAGTGGGCGGGGCGGCAGCACGGGACCCTTTCCTTCCGACTGACGCAGGTCCTTTCCGGGCACGGTTGCTTCGGGAAGTATCTGCACTCGGTCGCCAGGAGGGAATTGAGTCCCGCCTGTCACCACTGCGACTGCAGTGAGGACTCGGCTCAACACACGGTAGCGGTTTGTTCCGCCTGGGCGGCGCAGCGTGGGGTCCTCACTGCAGTTATTGGAGGAGACCTCTCGCTACCGGCCGTCATACGCTCCATGACCGGTAGCGACAGTTGTTTTACCGCGGTCGCAACCTTCTGCGAAGACGTAATTTCGCGTTCGCGGAAGGAGGCGGCGGAGAAGGCCCGGGAGGACGATATCTACTCGGACCCAATTCGCCGCCGGCGAGCCGGGCGTCGGAGGCGCGCATACCAGCGCCTCATGCCGCCTTGAGTGTGGCCGCGGGTGGACGGGATGGGTTTTCCCCTCCATCCGCTACAACGGCCAGCCGCGAGGAGGCGACGTCCGCGTGTGCCGTACGTCGCCTAAAATAGAGAGTTTATCCGCAGATGGTGCCCGAGGTAGCGGGCAGGCGCTAGGAGGGATCTGGATGTCGTAATAGCAGCGGTTCCTGGATCCCTCCTATCTCAGGCGCAGAGTGGCACACCGTGTGGTTTTAGTCGGTCCGATTCCGACACACCACCCCGCCGTAAACCCCGGTGGGGTGACGGCCCGAGGGGGTTTCCACACGATAAAAAAAAAAAAAAAAAAAAAAAAAAAAAAAAAGATACTGTTGCTTTAAGTTGGTCTTCTGTGAGAGGGTATTATTGCCCCGATTGAGCTGAACCGTTCGTGCTGAAATCAACGTGGCTCTACTACCTACTAACTCGGGCCTCACACTCATCTGTCATTATCACTGACCATAAGACCTTAACTGCTTCGGTGATTTAGCGATAGTGAATGCGACTGCTGTGCTTGAGGTCTCAGGTTCGATTCCCGGGTTGGACCAAATGTTTGTGTGATCTGCAAATATTTGCTTCGAAGTTTGGCTGTTTTCTATGTATAGTATGTATGTATTTAAAAAAAAATTATATATGTATTCTATCAGTCAGGCTTTAGTTATCATAGCAGAAGTTCTGCTTAGCTTGAAACTAGATAATGTTGCGTGTTAAATGTCCGAAATAAGATCAAAATGCCTATCAACAACTAAAACATACTTGGCTCGACGAGCGTATCATTCATATTTTTTGTCGGTAGAGCAAAATTTAGCGCTGAACTTGAGCTTACGTAGGTCTGCAATACTAAATAAACCGTTACTTGTGGATATATAAAGTTTGTAGAAGGTATAATTACACTCATAGATCAAAGAGATCCAACAGTCTATTGAGGCGCGCTGGGACATTTAGCGTTCGCACGTGCGTCTAGCGGTACTCAGCTCTTAGCTGTATTATATACAAAGTAATAAATACTCTATTAAAGTCTTGATTTTCCTTTCAACTCCGCTTGCGTTAATATACTAGGCAATTTTCTTTTTTTATAAATATTTCGGACATTTGACACACAACGTCATCTAGTTTCAAACTAAGCAGAACTTGTGTTATGATAACTAGACTGACTGATAGAATACTTATATACTTCTTTTGTAAATGTATACATATTATACATAGAAAATACTCAACTTCGAAACAAATATTTGCAGATCACACAAACATTTGGTCCAACCCGGGAATCGAACCAGAGACCTCAAGCACAGCAGTCGCATCCACTACCGTTGCGCCACCGAGGCAGTTGTTGATTTACTGGATATTATATCATTGCCTATCTTTCATTCCGTCTGTCTACATATAGTTTTCACGAATGAAGATTCTTTAGGAGCATGTACTATACAAGGTATCACGGATTCACACCTTTTAAAACAATTTATCTTCTAAGATTAGTACTGAGATTGATGTCATTTCACAAACTTTCTGAAAATTTCTTGTTGATTTTTGCGTATTAATTCTTAGAACTTAAAATGGCAGATTTTTTTTCAACTTTATTCAGTATTTCAGTACTCTAACGTACTCACAAGTTTCGTCAGTGTACAGTGATTACTTATATAACGACTGTTTAAAAAAACCGATTTATAAATGATAAATCGGAAATCAATTATAACGATATTTGAAGCATCAGAAATTTTATTTAAAGAGCAGTTATTCTGAAATTTAAACAATCCACTTAAGTCAGTAAGTAAGATTTGAAATATAAATCGCATACAAGCGTCTATTTCATTACTCATTATTTACTTTACGTATATAAATCTTACATACGTTACATTAACTTTGATGACTAAGGTACGTAATCGATACTACACATATCGATTCTGTAGTTTGTTTAATATTCCCTCGATATTGCGACTCATATGAATGACAGACAAATTTTAGAACATACACTTATAAAAGTAATTTATTATATAATATATAATGACTAAGGTCCTATATTACCCTATATTAAAGTTTATAGGTAGTAAAGCCACATTGATTTGAGCACAAAACTGCTCGACCGGTGCAGTACTACCCTCCCACAGAAGATTTACCTAAAACGACAGCATCAGTGCTTTAAGTTTCGTTGATGAGTGCGAGATCGAAGGTTCATTGATGACAATGCAACGATGACTGCCATGCCTTTTAAGTTCCCAAGTGGGCCGTGAAAAAGCATCTTACTGCAGCCATAGTGTGGATCACCATACTGCATTGTCTGCATTTGCAATGAGTATGGTGACCACAACTCTTGGATTCTATTCATGCTTTCCATCAGGCAGAGAAGAGTCACTTTAGTAGGCTTTTAAAAAAGAATGCTTTGATGAATATTCTGAGCTTACCTGCCAAATAACTACAGATTTCGGTTCGTTTCAGACAAAATTTAGCAACTTTCATCTTTCAAATAGTATTATATGACAAATAATTTTCTGAAACTTTCTCAGGAACTGGTGAAACTGGGATTTACATAAATGTTAGAAACCTATATTTAGTCACGTACTAATAATACTTAATATCATACCTTCCAGTTTAAATTCTTCAAAACTTTTGTTAACTTAATAACGTTTCTTCAGAAATATAAATTGAAATTGATGATGTCGATGTCCTTGGAGTATTAATTTTCTAATATAAACGACTATGAGCGATAGTCTATTAGAGAAAGTTGAAAAGTGTAAACTTTCCCTAAGTATGTGTTATTTAATAAAAACTTTTAATTATACTGTCAAAAATTTAGTGGCACACTTTGTAAAGAAACAAATTTGTCACATTTTGTAGTTTTTTAATTGTTTTTTTTTTAAATTGTCGTAGTGTTTGTTACTAAACGTATTTATGCTTTAAATTTGATAGAAATGTTTAACCGATGTGAAAGTAAAGAGAATTGTTATTTTTAAAGATACCAAAATATAAACTGGAAGTAGCGTAATCTCGATTCTAAGCTATAATATAAAAAAGTGGCCAAGCGTGAGTCGGACTCGCTCATTAAGGATTCCGTAGCAGCGATTTCTGACGTATTAAAAAAACTACTTACTAGATCTCGTTCAAACTAATTTTCGATAAAAGTTTGCATTGTAATGGACATCATATATTTTGTTAGTTTTATTATTCACTTATTTAGAAATTACAAGGGGGAGAACATACATAGTTCATTAATTTGGAAGTGTCTCTAGCGCAAATTATTCAGTTTAGAAAAATATGATGTTAGAAATCTCAATATCATTTTTGAAGACATATCCTCTATGGATATGTCTTCAAAAATGACGTTCCGCACATATTTCGCACGTATGGAATAGGGGTTCTATTTTTACCATTTGGCTATGGAACCCTAAAAACAGGCTTCAGTCATTTCTTTCCTTTGATTATCAGATTTTTTTGACAGGTAATAATAATAAGCACACATAACTCACACACGGCCGTCTGATTCTAAATTAAGCAGAGCCTGGGACGTTTGTCAGACCGATGATAATCCTAACAATATATATCTAAATATATACCTATTGTAGATAAATTACACCTAGACACAACAAATAATCATGCTTATCACAATATTATTAGTACTTTTTGTTTTTTTTTGTACTGTGCGGAAATCCCCACGGATACCACCGAAAGGTGGTTAAGACCGGACTCGAATCGACCAAAAACCGCACGTCGTCTCAGGCACCAACAGCCAGGGGACCAGGTACCCTAGTAAAGAAATCCCTGGAACCCCGACATACCTCGGGCCACCTACGGCTGTGGGTGGCCCCCTCCTGTAAAATTATTAGTACTGGGTGGAAATCGAACCCACAACCTTTGGTTTAGTTGTTAAAATTACAAGGCAATGGACCAACGGGCATATCTATATATATGCATATATTTTCCCTACAATCATTGTTTTTACCATAGTTATGGGACCCATATAGTATTATAAGCAAGGTTCATAACAGAATCAATGCAGAGTATAATTTCATTCAGCAATATGCCCCTTGTTTACAAACAGAAAAAATATATTACAGTTAAAGTACAGTTGGAGGTTTTTAAAACAACAGTTCCCTTCTCATTGTACAAAACAAAGCTGTTTTTGAAACCCAATCCAGTACAAACGATGGCAAGTAAAGCACAGGTGTCAGTGTTGTTCGGGACACTGTTTGGGCTTCAATTAAAACTAGGAATAATAAACATGGATACTCATTTACATATGCGTCAGTTGGTTCAAAGTTAACGACTCTATGGACTATGGTAGATGTTGAAGCGAATGGAAGTTTAAAAGCATCTGTGTTCCTCATGTTATTTTGTAAGATTAGATTGTTACATATTCTTTAATAATAGCAAGCTGGATATAATCTTAAAAAGACATGGTTCATAACAAATTTATTAAAAAAACATACATTTAAATCTGTAGATTTTTCTGGCTGGTAAACTCAGAGTAGAAAGTCTTTGATGACAAATACTTTTGTTTAAGAACCTGCCAAAGTGACTCTACTCTGCCTGATGGAAAACATGAATAGGATCCAAGAGTTTAGATCACCATGCTCATTGTGAACAGAAACTATGCAGTATAGTAACTCATACTGTGACGGCCTAGTAAGATGCTTTTTCACGTCTCACTATGGGACATGAAAGACTTTGCTTAAAGAAACATAATCGAAGTTACTTCGATAGAGATGATCTTGTTTTGAACTTTCATACTTTAATTTGAGATTTGACTGGTAGGCCAATACTGTGTAGGAACGACAGCTAACATAAACAAATTAGTAGGTATTTAACATCAATAATGTTGCCTATCAAAGTCAAGGGATTTTGAAGATAAAAGAAAAGTTTTGTCGACGTGACAAAAATTAGAAACATAGCACAACTGAACATTTGATGGCTACACTTCACGTTCTCATTTATTGACATTTCTACATAATCAACCGTTTAATCACTCAAATAACGATTGTTTCGTTACTTCTGATGTCTTTTAACTATCAACAAATGTGTTTCGATTTCCAATCTCTTATGTCTTGTACCAAACCATAGGATTACACACAGAATTTATTGGCTACGATTGAAAATATTGTTCGTGAGTCAGTTTTATGTGTTTTCTTGCATTATGGTGATGTATGTTGATAGTGCATTATGTTCATAATGAACCGTAAACACACGTGAGATGCAAGAAACATTAACAGTTTGTTTGCCTTGATTATATGTTCGTTTATGATTGATCATCTTGCTTCTAGATGTAAGTGGCTGACAAAAGATTAACTGTTTTTATCACTTTAGAGTTAAGATTTTAGATCTTAACTTAGGGACGTACTTCTTTTCATCTTTTTTTTGTAGATGATAAGTGAAACAAAGTGCTTGAGTTGATGGTTGCATGATATAGTATTCTAGAATATTGTGATTTATGTCAAAGCCATTACATGTCACTGTCATTGTAAGATCGTTATAGGATGCCGTGCTGTTACACATGTATCTCCAATAGTCAAGAGCGATAATAGAACTTGACAAAAAACAATTATTAAGCAACTGTTTCGGCATTTTAACTGGCTTTTACCCGATTTCTGGTCCCGTCTTCTCTCTTCCTCCATACAACTATATGTACTGGTCTTGGCAGTCACCGTTTTTGGGTGATAGACATAAGCTCTCGAACTAAACGGTTCGACTCTTCCTTCCTGTGTCAATTAATTCTGGCATTCACTACCACCGCACACGTTTTCCTCTCAGGTCTTTTCAGCGAGGCGAGAAAAATATCTCGCTATGCTGCCATTGTGGATCACCATGCTGCATTGTCGGCATTCGCAATGAGTATGGTGACTACTACTCCTGGATTCTGTACATGTTCTCCGATAGGCAGAGTAGAGGAATTTTAGAAGGTTATAAAAGGAAAAAAAAAGGTTACTGGAACTCGGGCAACCCCCCTCATCTTTTCGGAGCATACACAAATCCATTCCATTTGCTCACTTGTCTTTCGTATCATGAAAATAAAAATATAAACAGAGAAAC
The DNA here is from genome assembly GCA_949316085.1 of Hypercompe scribonia. Classification (NCBI taxonomy): domain Eukaryota; kingdom Metazoa; phylum Arthropoda; class Insecta; order Lepidoptera; family Erebidae; genus Hypercompe; species Hypercompe scribonia. The sequence goes on from OX438989.1 coordinate 14,055,851, forward strand.
CAGGGCTGTTTGAGCTACCGTAGACTTAGTCCAGTTTCCCCCCTCAAGATTTTTTTTTCTATATTAAGAGCCTGCCAAAGTGACTCTGCCTGATGGAAAGCATGAATAAAATCCAAGAGTGATGGTCACCATACTCATTGCAAATGCAGACAATGCAGTATGGTGATTTACACTATGGCGGCCTTGTGAGATGCTTTTTCACACCCCGCTTGGGGACGTAAAAGGCATGACAGTCATCGTGACAGTGTAAGGTTACACAGTTACTACGATAACTGTAGATACATTCATTCAAAAAGTAATTTATTTTCACTGAGTCGAAATCAACTCATGATCCATACCCTTACACATGAATGCTGCACAACGGCATGAGACAAGTCCTACTGTCAACATAACGCGTCTAGTGTCTAACACAATAATAGCCTTTATGTTATTTACATAAGACGACTGTCATTTAGCCTCCTCGACCTATCACCTAAGGCCATATAACAATATTATCACTTTGAAGCCTATCAAAATATTAAACACTCGTTCATTAAAATAACATCTTACAACCATAGACAAACATTCTATATATACAGAGGACAGTATTCAAACCCAGAGCCTGGAACTTAGAACTAATTGACAATCCAAAGCTTGTCCAATAGTTTTGGCGATTTGAATAAATAGGAACGGTTAAGTAAATATTTGGAATTGTAGTCAGGTACAGTACAGTAGAAAAGTGTTAAAATAGCATTTTATATATTTAAAACTATCGATCTCTCACGATGATGTCTCAATTACATATATTTCCACGTAAGGTATTCGGATATTCTTACATCTTCATACACTTTATCTTTTTTGAATCGATACACACTACGTTTCATTTTAATGTAATCGAGAAAAGATGAAGTATCGTAAATAATATAGAATAGTTTAAGTATAAAAAGAAACATTTAAAGAAATTGTGAACCCAACTGGTTGTAATAGAAATACTTAAAAGTTGAAATAAATTACATTGTATAAGAAATCTATTTTTTTGCCACAAAGGTTTAACTTTTAGTCGTTGACATATGAAAAGCTATGGATAACATTTAGATCCTTTTTATTATTTAAGAAGTCGATTTAATAATAATTAGGTAATGCGTGTGAATGAGTATTGAACTAACTTATATTTTGGCCTCGTTACACTTTATTGAACGTAGACCGATGGACAAAAGTCAATGGCACACATTTGTAGCTTCACGTCTAAAGCCTGTATAACACAGAAGCAAATTATATTTTTTGTTCATTAAACATCGTTCATATTCAACTATCAACATTAAACTATTGTTCTTGACTGTCCCATCACTTCACCAGTTAATCACTAGGAAAAACAACTCAAAGCACCCTTTTGAATATGCAAACACTGCTCCTGGCATTATCTTTGAAACTAAGCGATATGCGAAACTAATCCTTAAAGTATACAGAAATGTGTAGTATATAAGAGTATTATTTGTTTGCAGTAACGTGCGGTATTGTGCACTGATGTTTAAACAAGTAAATGTGTATTTGATAGAGATATTTAGTAAAAGATAAAAGGTTCTAATAAATGTGTGTTTTTCTATCTTTTATAGTATTAAAAGATAACCATACTTCAAGTATTATTGTTTTAAAAATAGTAACTTCTTTTGCAACTTTCAGTTTTAACTTAAGTGTTGTTCTTTTGAAAGTTTTTTTTTGAAAGCATGTATAGAATCCAAGAGTTATGGTCACCATACTCATTGCAAATGCAGACAATGCAGTATAGTGACCCACACTATGGCGGCCTTGTGAGATGCTTTTTCACACCCCGCTTGGGGACGTAAAAGGCATGACAGTCATCGTGACAGTGTAAGGCTTACACAGTTATCACGATAACTGTCACCCCTGTATCAATGGGCATCCGGTCTCACACTCACCAAAGAGACACGACTACACAGATACTGGCGCTTTAGGTTGGTTTTCTGTGGGAGGGTAGTACCGCCCCGGTCGAGCCGGCCCGTCCGTGCTGAAATCAGCGTGGTTCTACTACCTATAAAGTATTAGTACTTCAAAAATCTTTCTTTTGAAAATCATTTCAAACACTCGTGTTTTTCCATCGGAGAATCCGCTCCATGTTGGCAATAAGTTGTTATCCGTCTATCCAGTTAAGTCACAGGTGCTAATTATTTCAAGTTCAGTAGCGAAATGCAAAGCATATATTATCTGTAACACAATAATTACAAGTGACAGCCTTTGAGACGGCAGTATGTCCTTTTCAGCAAATATTGCAGGCGACAATTTGTAAGGCAGTTTGTGAGACTTCAAAAGTTTCATTTAAAGAGTGTAGTTGTTGATACTACGTGTTTCTCTAGTCGATAGAATTTGAAACGAAGCAATTCGACAGAGAACTTAGAGTAACCGATATTGAAAGGAGAATCAGTACGCTGAAATGGAAGTGGGCCGGTCAGGTCGCCAGGTGGTTTGATTATCGTTGGAGCCAACATGTGTTAGAGTGGAAACTGCGACTAGGTAAACGAAGAGTAGGCTGCCCTGATGACTTGAGAAAAATGACTGGCAGCGGACGGATGCGGGTTGTTGGAAAATGTGACAGTTGGTGTTTTTTGGGAGGCCTTCTTTCAGCAGTAACAATTTACTGTCATGTGATATTCATTTGAAATGAATTCAAAGGTGGGCATCTCCTACATCATTAAAAAAATATTTTTTCGAAGTAGGTTACATTGTCTGGTAGTTAAATTTCAAATGATTAATTCTTTATAATGCTCTCTTGTCTAATTATTTAGAGGTAAGGTTCTAGAAAACCATGGAGTAGGTTTATGGAATTAGTATAGTACGATGTAAGTTATGTTCATATGGGAGTTCACAGACATGACATCAAAATTAGCATAACGCAAGCAATGCACTTTATAATCGCATATCGTAATTATTTTATTTTGGTTAACAAAAATAATAGTCAACAAAAATAAATGACAAATAATAAATAAATAAAATAAAATAAGCCTTTATTGCTGATTACTCTTTACAAACAAATAGTTTTACTTAACATTCTCTGATCACTTTACATGTATACTAGTTATCTGGATATATTATATATTTAAGTTTTCTACAACATAAGACGATCGGTTTCCATCATCAGCTTGTCTTTCGACATAGGCCTCCTCTAAAGTCTTCCATTTTTCTCTGTTTTTTGCAATTCTTGTCCATTCTGGACCGGCTATTTTCTTTAGGTCATCGCCCCATCGTTTCATTTGTCTTCCTTTTTTCCTTTTCCCGTCTCTGGGGTACCATTCGGTTATTGTTTTTGTCCATTTCTCCTTTGTCTCTCTCAACATATGTCCTGTCCATCTCCATTTTAGGATCTTAGATATTTCATTCGTGTCTTTAAATTTAGTTTTGTTTTTTATTTCTGTTAATCTTATTTTATCTTTTCTTTTGATGCCAATTACGCTTCTTTCTATTCCATTTTGACAAACTTTAATTTTATTTAAAAGGCTATCAGTCAATGCCCATGTCTGGCAACCATATGTTAAGCATGGTAGAATACATATGTTGTACAATTTCCTTTTCTCTTTGATTGGTATATCCTTATTTTTCATGACTTCGCTGAGAGACCAATATCTCTTCCACGTATTGGCTATTCTTCTTTCTATTTCTTTGTGCATTGTATCTTTTGGTGCTATAAGTTGTCCTAGATAGATATACTCTTCTATATATTCTATAACTTCCGAATTAATTTTGATTATATATGTTTGCGAAGCATTAGTCATAATTTTGGTCTTGGATGTGTTCATTGTGAGTCCTGCTTTCTCGCTTTGATCTGATAGTTGTTGGAGCATTTGTTCTAATTTTTTCGGGCTCTCTGAGAATATTACTAGGTCATCTGCAAAACGTAGATGATTTAACTTTTCGCCGTTTATGCTCAGTCCTTCGTCTTCCCACTGTAGACTTCTGAATATATTCTCTAGCGCTGCTGAGAATAACTTTGGAGAGATAGGGTCACCCTGTCGGACACCTCTCTCCATAACGAATTCATCTCCCGTAGTTTCCAGCTTGATTTGAGCCGTGCATTTAGAATATATGTTCCGGAGTATTCGTATGTATTTGTTCTGTATTCCCTGCAAATGCAGTGCTTCCCATATGTAATTATGTTCCAAGGAGTCGAAAGCTTTATTGTAATCTACAAATCCCAGATAATAGATTTTGTTGTATTCCTTGTATTTTTCTACAACTTGCCTTACAACATGTATATGGTCTATTGTCGAAAATTTACTGCGGAAACCAGCCTGTTCTTTGGGTTGGTTTTCATCCAGTATAGAAGTGATTCGGTTTAGAATAATTTTTGAGAATACTTTGTATAAATTCGACATTAAACTGATGGGTCTGTAGTTGGCTATATCTCCTTTATCTCCTTTTTTGTGTAACAGAATAATTGTGGATTTAGTCCAGTCTTTAGGAACGTTTTCAGATTCTATTACTTTGTTGAATATATCTGTTAATATTGGAGCAATTACTTGTGTAACAGATTGTAATAGTTCATTTGTTATTTGATCCGCACCTGGTGTCTTGTCCTTCTTTTGTGTTTCGATTGCTCTTATCGTTTCTTCCGTTAGAATATCTGGGATTCTTTCCGAATCGGTATTATATGTTCGACAAATGTTTAGTTCTTTGTTTTTGCTTTGATAAAGGTTTTGGTAGTAATCTGTTGCTATTTTTAGTATTTGTTTTCTGTTATGAGTATAGTTGTTGTTCGTTGTTTTAATTTTTATCATCCATTCTTTTTTAGTATTTAATTCTTTTATTGCTTTTTTAATCCCACCAGTTTTTTCAATATGCTTCCTTAGTATTTTTTGTCTTCTATTTTTCTTATCTTTCCTGATATGTTGGTTTATCTTTTTACTTAGCTCTGCTATTTTGTGCCGGTTATTTTCCTTTTCTCTCTTTTGTAATATTCTTTTTCTTTCTTGTAATAGTTGGTATGTATCCTCTGAAATAATTCTTTTTTTGCTTTCAGTATTTATTTTCTTTGTTTCGGATTTTAATAGGTCTATAAGCTTATCGTATTGTTCTTGCATCGATAGTGCTTTTTGTGTATCTTTATTTGTTATTTTTTGCAAATTATTCATAAGTTGTGTAGAATTACCTATACATGTTATAGGAGAATTATCCTTATGAACAGGTCTCTTGGTCTTTATTGGTGTTCCTGATATTTTTGCGCGCACCATCTTATGGTCTGAATTAAAATTTAGTTTGTGGATGATGGATATATCTTGAATCATTTTGGCATTATTTGACATAATAAAATCAATTTCATTTTTGTGGAGTCCGTTCGGTGAAATCCATGTCCATCTCTTATTTTTTCTCATCTTATAAAAACTGTTAAGAATTTTTAGTTTATTTTCTAATGCGAAGGTGACTAGTCTGGATCCATTTTTGCTCCTTTTACCTTGTCCATATTTTCCTACGGTATATTCTTCTCCACTATTGTTACATCTTCCTATTTGCGCATTGAAGTCACCCATAACTATAATATTCTTATTGCTCTTTTGCATTGCTAAACAGAGATCCTTGTAGAATTTTTCGATGCCGGTTATATCTTCCTTTTTGTTAGACTCAGTTGGTGAATATGCTTGTATGATTGTCCACTTTTCTTCTTTGTGTAGAGGTAGTGTAATATTCAATAGTGTTATTCTCTCAGATATTCCATTTATCTCCTCTATTCTGTCTACAAGGTTCTTTTTAATTAGAAATCCCACCCCGTATTGTCCTTGTGTTTCACCTTTGTAGTGCAAGATGTAGTCTCCATAATTACTTATGCCTTCTCCTTGTCTTCTCATTTCACTTATGCCTATTATATCCCATTTTATATCTTTTAATGCTAATTCAAGTTCTAGACGTTTCTCAGTATTTCTTAATGATCTTGCGTTAAAAGTAGCTATGTATATATCTGAGGTATTTGTTGACTTTAGAGGGTCGTGGTCTACTACCCCCACGGGGACCAGCCGGCTTGGGGGAGGTTTTGTTTCGTGATTATTTTGTTTTCTAATTTGTTGATGGATCCGATGTCCGGAGTTTGATTGTTATTGCTTTTTGGTGCTAGGGTTGGATGAGAAGGAGTTTGATCGAATCCTCATCCTATCAAATGCATTTTTCCTACTCGTCGATGTGGTTACTGTTTGGTGTTTTCTTGGTTGATTCTCTTGTGGAGAATTTGATGTTTCTCTCTTCCTTTTTTCTTTGGTGTTTGAGTTTTCTTTTACCACTAGTTTATCGTATTTTAAGAAGGCGAAATTACCCTTTTCTCTCTCTTCCCTTAACTTAGGTTGCAGGGCCTTCCTTTTTTCTAAAGTTTCTTTGGAATAGTCTTCAGTTATATATATTTCCTTGAGTTTCTTTTTGTTTTTCATAATCTCGATTTTCTTCCAACCACTAACTAGTGTAAGAACAATGGGCCTTGGTTTACCGTTTGTATTTCCTTTCCCGATACGATATGTTCTGTTTATTTCATGACTTTCTAAAGTAATATTCATTTCATCCGAAAAAAGTTGCTGTATTTTATTATGTAGTTCCAGTATGGATTCCTCTCCCTCTTTCAATCCATGTATTATTATATTGTTTAGTTTTCTATCTCTCTCTAGATGTTCTACCTTTTCTTCCAAGTATTCAATTTTACTTTTTAATATTTTGTTTCCTTCCACTATTGGTTTTAATTTTTCCTCAATCTTTTCCATTATCGTATCTGTCAACTGTTGTCTTTGGTTTTCCATTTCTAATTTCATTTTATCAAATAGAAGTTGAAATTGACTTTCCATCGTGTAACGGAACGTAATTTATAATGGTAGATTTATTTTTTCTTACACTGGCAACAATCAAACGTAACTTGACGTTTGACAGATGACGTTTGACAAGTGACGTTTGACCGTTGACATGTAATGTTTTATGTCTATGGATGATTTTAGATAATTCTACCCTCAAATATTTGTTTCGGTTTATACTTTAAATCTTTAAATATACTTTAAATCTCTCTCCCTTTAGTGAAATGCTTAGGATTTTTTATCACGGGCACTTGAACTCACGTATCACTGTTTATTTACACAAACTTTGTTGTGAAACTGCGGTTTTTTCGATTATTTATCAATTATTTTGTGGAACAACTGTCACTGTGATGTTTACGAAACGAACACCGGCCACCCTCTCCCAAATGACAAATACCTTTTATTTATTTGTGATAGAAATGTAACGAAAAATTCGAATTAAAAACTTTCTTGAACACTGTTCATGAAACAAAATACACTTGCATGTAGTTAACCTAAGCCGTACTCTTGTGTAAGAGTCTGATATTCAAAAAACAGTTTATTCATAAAACCTTTTAAATTTTCTGAAATATGGGGGTGTCTTTCAACTTATGGACGACTTATCGAGTAATTCTTTTGTCTGCTACTCCTTAGACTTTGACCAATACACATGTCCATAAATTTAGTATAATTTAATTACAATACAATGAACACTACACCAGTAAAAGTAGCCCAAATCTTTATTTTTATTTTTCTTTAAATTGGATTCCATTACTAAATATTAAATAAAAAGAATAGGAAAAATCGTTTTCAAAAAATCTATTATGAAGTATTAATTAAATTAAACTAGAATCGAAAAATATTAACTCTTCGTCTACCGTCGTTGGGTCTGTTTAGCCATCATCTGAAAGATGTCTGTTTTAGTTTGTGCAAAACTAATTGGTTATGCAAAATTGAAGTGGCTATCCAAGTCTGCCGCACGCTGTGAAGATCTCCGCAAACAGTGACTGCAGAAAATAATTGGGCTGCGAATCATAAGTGTGCTTAGTGTGGCGGGTAATTTATGTTTTGTTTGACCGATCCTTAAGCTTAGTATTAAATTTGTATATATGCGCAAATCATTCTGCTGTATAAAATTCCATACTTTTTCGTATTCCATTGGATAAGAAATTAGGCTTTATTTTAATGGTATATCAGAACATTTTTGAAATAGACACAATTTCAAAACAGTAGCCTTTTGTCAAAATTCACGTCCGTATTTAGACAAAGAAATCACTTTAAGGCGCTGTGTCAAAATTGACTGTCATTTAAAATATAAATCTAAACAGAATATCATACCGAAACATAACCCTCTAACCGCCAAATGGGTGATATTTAAACTGAAAAAAAATGTCCGAACCATTTAAATTTAGAATACCGTCACGACACATCAATTCCGCCCGTCATCGACGATGTCCACCATTTTTTTGTCTACTTTTTTCTGTTAAAAATCCCGTAGAGTTATAAAAATAAATGAGGCTTCGCAAACACTGGGGCGAGGACAATAGTTAGGTCATTATTTTCGGTCATTTGGACGAGCTACGGTTTCGATTTAGGGGGAAGAGTGAGGGGGTATAAATAACCTGTAAGCGTTTGAGGGTTGAGTGAAACGTCGAGATTTTTTTATGATATAATTGTGATGGTGAATGGTTTTCATAATTTAGATTAAAATGATTATGTCTTGAAGGAGGAATAGTAATTAGTGAAATTTAACTGGTATTATTTTTTTGTACCCAGTTACCCCTTTGGTTACACACAGTTACACAGTTACGGTTAATTAGTATTAGACATACGTCCTAACGTCAGATTAGACTCAAAGTGGCTCAAAACCTTAAAGCTTATTAAGAAATATACAGTGTAAGTTTCCATAGATGAAAAATCTCATTTACTTTTTAATTTATTTTCAGATTAAAGAAACCGTATGTTAAAAACAGTTTAAGGATTTCGTGACTAATAACGGTTATTTCGGTGGTGTGAAGTCATATTTAAATAAATAATGTTATCATCAACAGCCTTTTACAGACCACTGCTGGACATAGGCCTCTCCTTAGCAAGGAGGTGTTGGCCTACTATACCACGCTGGCCAGACGGGTTGGAATAGGGTTTGTTTCAAGTTTTCCTTCTCATTGTAATGATGTTGTCTTGCATACTTTGTTCCCTTAGTCGCCTTTTACGACACCCACGGGATGAATAGGGGTGGTAACACTATGTATTCTTAATCCATCACCACCCAAAATTAACAAAATCATGACAAATTGCGAAACATGAAATTTAAATGGTATAAAATCAACGTCTAGAACAGGAAAAAATTATGTCTGGTTCCATATACCACCCTTTCATATGTTTGAAATATATTCATATATAAAAAAAACGCATCAGACTACATATGTACAGTCGACTTCCTATATTAACAACTTCGGTATTAAAACCTTAAAATACTAATTATCCCAAATAACAATTTTCCCAATTTAAATATTACTTGATACGTTACTTTCATGCAGTGAGCGCACAATGGTTAGCAGCAATATTTGCATCAATTTCATTTGCGCACACTCTGTATCATAACATTAATTTTAATGATAAAACCGAGTATTTTTGCACTTGTACAAGGGGGACTTTAAAAAGGCCTATTACATCTATTCAAATATGGCGCTCGTAAAAATACGAAAAATTTTGCTTTGCCGCAATAAAAAGCACAATAATTGTAATTCTTTTGGGAAAAATGTCATTTCTCTTGTAATCTGACGTTTAAATTGGTTTTCGGCAATGATTTGGTAAGAATTTAGTGGTAATTTGAATGTCAGAAATGATTTTCATTTGAGAAGTGGATACTTTTGAGACTGTAAATTTATTTTACTACAGATTTATTAATTAAACTTATAATACAATTAACAAAATAAAAACGTAAGAAAATTGAAACAAAATAATATTATGTATCTAGGAATCCGTCCGTAGGAATGTCCGCGTGGTAACCGATTAAGAATACATAGTGTTACCACCCCTATTCATCCCGGGGGTGTCGTAAAAGGCGACTAAGGGAACAAAGTATGGACGACAACATCATTACAAAGAGAAGGAAAACTTGAAACAAACCCTATTCCAACCCGTCTGGCCAGCGTGGTATAGTAAGCCAAAACCTCCTTGCTAAGGAGAGGCCTATGACTAGTAGTGGACTGTAAAAGGCTGTTGATGATGATGATGATCTAGGAACCACAGTGTTAATAAATAATCCCTAAAATGGTATGTAATAAAATATAATTATTCTTTGTTTTAATATTATATCCTTAGATGTTTTTTAATTCAATAGGAGTAACCTTGTGTTTAACTTATTCACATATAGCCAAATATCACATAATACTCACACAAAATTAAATAGAATTGAATTTAATTAAACCAACGATTTATTGGAGTATGAAGTTACAAAGAATGCGGATACAATATATCATATAAAAAGTAAATAATTGAGTAATTGTTTCAACTCTATTTTCTTCAGACCAAAAGATAATAACACTTACTACTTAAGGAATAAAGTTCACTTTAGTGCAAAACGTGATTAGTATGCTTATAAAGATTTTCTGTTTTTATCAGAAATTATAAACGTGGGAAAATTCTAGTTAACTGTACCGAGGAAGCAAAACCGCATCGATTGTATTCTGAATAACAGCGTAAAAGCGAAACATTATAAGTTCGAAATTTGCATTTTTGTAACATTACTTAATACTGGCCTATTGGTCTTATGGACTGACTGCTTATCCAGAGTTTGTGAGTTGGTTTTCCACCTAGGACAGTTAATATGGTATGATAAGCACAATGATTTTTCTGTGTCTAGGTTTAATTTACTTAAAATGCGTATACATAGATTGTCGGCAGAAGCTTGCCCTCTACAATAAGTAGATGAGACCTAAATCATGTTAAGACACTCTTCTTTTATATGTTTGATGATATTACAAAACAGCGTCATATACGGTCTACTTTTTATATTGTACACTATTACCGAGATCTTAACTATCATTACTCTAAGTTTCTTGACAGAAAGTAAGCAGTCATGACGTCTGTTAACAAAAGTGAAAACTGTAAAGTACAAACCAAAAAATATTATATATATTTATTTATCTGTACATTCACAGCAGGGTTAGCGCAAAAAATGTACTAATAACTACAGATAAAGCCATACACGTTAGGGTAAACCTGACAGGTCTGCCTGTACAGTTAAACTTTACAGGTAAACTGGAGCGTGTACGTGGCACAACTGTGCAGGTATATCCTCTACTCAATTCAAGCTTACCTGGTTGTAACTGCGCAGGTAAACCTGTTGGGTATACCCTACCGTGTATAGTTGTTTTAGCGTTAACACATCAAGTGTCCATGTCGATGACAACTGACATGAATTTTCTCTCAATCCAAACCCACCTTTAGAAGTTTTTACTTCAAAAAAATTTAAAACTGATTTTCTGTGAGGCTGTGTTATCCTGTTGAATTGACACATTACTACCAAATATTTCCTAGATAATAATAAGCAATAACATAAAAATAAATCTAAAACTTATACCTATCATACCACTCCTGCGCAAAGCAACAGTCGCGTGCGCACTATCTGTAACAAACATATATTACCGTATCTTCTAACAACAGTCAATCATATTCCACACCATTTAAAGTTTAAAATACTTTGTAGTAATCACAAAACAATAGGTGTTGTTCTAGAATGCGTTTTTTTAAAAACGGTTGTTAGGTCAAGTTCAGACAGGCAGACAATTCAACCGTGATATCCTAGGTCATTAATGATTTTAACTGTACATAATTTACAGTGTTGAGTTTTTGTTACAATAGATTATATTAATATATAGTTTAATTCAGTGTTTGAGATTTTATAGACGACGTGATTGATTGATATCTTGCCGATGGAGGATATTAAGGTGGTTTAATAAGTGGTTTGAAAATTAATGTGCAGCATAGATGCCTTTTGTATGGCCATGACATGTAGACACATTATTAATAACCATGGTTAGAAGCGAAAATGGTCATGTTCGCGATGGTGTCTCCAACGGAGTTTACAGAGGTATGGTCAAATCAACCAATATTCATCATTTGACTAAATGAACAGGTCAACGCATGACTATTTGACTAATAAATTTATAGATTGTTTTTTTCTCATAAGAACAATTTACAGTTCAGTGAGATACACTTTTAAATATATAACGAACATCGCTCAGTGTCATCTTGTGATGAAGTATACATTTACTAATTAAAAACTAACTACATACAACATAAAAATCTAATCACAAACAATATAATATAAAAAAATGCAATACAAACAAACCATAATTGACTAATTAAGTACGTACAAACTATTTTTTTCTGTTCTTAAACTAATCCTACTAACCGATCATCATGAAATTTTGTACACATGTTCTTGGAGGTATTAGAAGTAACATAAGATATCTTTTATTAAAAAATAAATAAATTTATTTAAAATGATCTGTTACGAAACTCAATTCCACGCGAGCGAAGCTAGTCAAATATAAAACAATAAAACTGGCCAGCCAATAGTATCACTACGATACACTCAGTAATAATATTGTCATCAAATTGATTTTTTAAAAGAATTTTACTTTATAATACCTATCGTAATATTGATTTAAATAAGGCGGTATTAAACAAAAAAAGTCAAGTCAAAAAAAGTCAAATTCATTTATTCATTTAGGTCACAAAAGACACTTATGAACGTCAAAAAAAAAACAATAAAAGATGAAAGATGAACAATCTGTCGATTAAAATTATAGCTAGCTGGGTTCGCAGATTGTTCATGGTAGAGTGGTGAGAAAAGAACCCAGGAAAGAAACTCACCACCACTCTTTTAACTCAAAATCTTTTAATATTAAAATAGCAGTTATATTCACAATCATAGGTCTAAAAAAAAGAGCAATTCATTTCCAAACATCTAAATCTGTGACATAGTCTGAAACTGAGTAATAAGCCTTTTTGGACAACCTCAGCTTAACAAATTTCTTAAATTTACTAATAGATAATAATACTATGTTGTTTGGTAATTTGTTATAAAATTGTATACATTGACCCACAAACGAATTCGATATTTTATGGAGCCTAGTAGTGTGCAAGGCAAGTTTATTTTTATTTCTTAAATTAAATTGATGGAGATCACTATTTTTCTTAAATTTACACAGATTTTTATGAACATACAAAAGATTCTCGTAAATGTATTGTGAGTGTAGTGTGAGAATGTTAATTTCTTTGAATCTGTTTCTTAGTGACTCACAAGGGCCCATCTTATAGATAGCCCTAATAGCTCGTTTCTGGAGCACAAAGATTGAATCGATATCAGAGGCACTGCCCCAAAGCAACAAACCATAGGACATAATGCTGTGAAAGTAACTGAAATAAACTAATCGCGCAGTATCAACATCCGTCAATTGACGAATCTTTCTCACAGCATAAGCTGCAGAACTAAGTCTACCAGATAACGTTTCTATATGTGGGCCCCATTGTAACCGTGAATCTAAAGTTATACCTAGGAAGACAGCCTTGTCCGTCAATTCCAGTTCCTCCCCGTTCATCAAAACACTAGTTTTTACTTGTTTAACATTCCTAGTATAAAATTTAACACATTTGGTTTTACTCCTGTTTAATAACAAGTTATTAGCGCAAAACCAAAGTACCATTTTAGAGAGAGCATTGTTTACATCGTCAATTACCGATTGCTGTCTGTTAACTTTAAATACTAAGGATGTGTCATCTGCAAACAACACTATCTCATGGTTATCCCTCACAAGATGAGGCAAGTCGTTGATGTACACAAGGAACAGAAATGGACCCAGAATAGACCCCTGGGGCACCCCCACCGCCACAGCTGATCCCTGGGATAATTTACCATTAACATCTACTCTTTGAATCCTATCACTCAAATAAGAAGTAAGAAGATCCAAAGCACTGCCTCTTATTCCATAGTGGTGTAATTTCCTGACAAGTGTTTCATGCTGCACACAATCAAATGCTTTAGATAAGTCACAAAACACCCCGTAGGCGTCACGTGACTCCTCCCAAGCCTCAAATATATACTCTAATAATTTAACCCCAGCATCACATGTTGACCGACCATGAGTGAAACCAAATTGTTTAGTATGCAGCAATTGATTTTCATTAAAATAATTAAGCAACTGAGTAAGTATCAGCTTTTCAAAAACTTTACTAAATGTTGGTAGGACCGAAATTGGTCTAAAATTTGTGGGGTCTAATGGACTACCTGATTTAAACAAAGGAGTTATCTTGCTATACTTCATCAGGTCAGGAAACACACCATAATCTATACATCTATTAAATATAATAACTAAGTCAGGTACAATAATGTCAATTATTGAGTGAACGACACTTACAGAAATCCCCCAAAGATCAGCTGTCTTTTTTATATTAATAGATTTGAAGGCAGCTGAAACATTAAGTTGATTTATATACTGAAAAGTAAAATTATTAAAAAATTCTGGTACATTTTCTCTGATCAATGATTCTGCAGTGGAGGTGGAAGAGCCTAAATTACCTGTAAGTGCGACTGGGAAAGTGGAAAAAAATTTTTCAAATGTGTTGGCCACTTCCATGTCATTCTTGGTAATGTGACCATCAAAATTTAATTTAAAATCAGACTCCTTTGTTCCACTTCTCCCAGTCTCAGCATTAATAACTTTCCAAGTTGCTTTAATTTTATTACTACTGTTTCTGATTTTAGACTTAATAAACAAAGATTTGGCTAATTTACAGACACTTTTAAAAATCTTTGAATAGCATTTTACATATTGCTTAAAGTCCTCACTAGTATTATATTGTCTTTCATGATACAGCCTATACAATGTTTCCCTACTCTTATAAATTCCTACTGTTGCCCAGTTACTAAATATAGGACAATCAGTAACAGTAACCGTCTTGGAGGTAAATATTGAATTAAATAGACTAAGGAACGAATTAAAAAAGGAACAATATAGTGCATTAGGGTCTAATTTGTTATTTAAGGAAGGTAAATTATTAATTAAGTTAATTCTCATACGTTCCAGGCGATCAACTGTTACTGGTACAAGAGTAATGTTTTTTTTAAGCACTGTTTTCTTTTTACTTACAAAACTAACTAACTGACCAGAGTGATCAGAATCTAACTTATTAATAATAGATTTATGTCTAGGAACAATATCTGTATAGATGTTGTCCAGGCAAGTAGCTGTAGTAGCGGTTATTCTAGTAGGCTCCATAAACAAATTTAGCAAGTTGTGGGACTTAAAAAGACTAAGAACTTTAAGGGTGGAATTTGATTTATCAAGAATGTTAATATTAAAGTCACCACAGACTAGTACGCTCTTACCTGAGATGGCAAGTTTGCTTAGGGCTTCATCCATTATTTCTAAAAATAGTTTCAAATCCGCGGAGGGAGGTTTATATACACCTATAACAATGAATTGCTCTAATTGCACACATGCGAATTCTATAGAACATTCTATAGAGAGGGACACAATATCTTTCCGTTCCTTAAACTTAAGGTTTTTATGTAATAGAATAAGCGACCCACCATGTATTGTGTTGACTCTACAGAATGAACTTCCAACTTGGTGGTTGCTGAAATTAAACATGAGTTGATGCCCCTTTAACCAATGCTCAGTAATACACATAATATTAATATTCTCTGAATTCATGAATAATTCCAGCTCAAGTTGCTTGCCCTCCGTCAAGCAACAAATGTTTTGATGAACCAGATTAATTACATTACATTTATTTAAATTATTATTTTGTTGATATTTTGTGTAGCATGTGTTATAGTGTTCATTTGACTGTACTGCTAACTTAATTAAAGGTGAGTTTAAAAAATTGGAGCTAGAGGTTGCTACCTCTATTGTCTCACAATTCAATTTAAATTATTAGAAATGTCAATAAGAATGTTATTAGAACAAGACTGCTCAATAGAAGCAGGTCTTGTAGTCAAATCTTTGGTCAAACTTTGTAAAAAAAAGGATAGCGAAGATGCTATCTGTCTAGTAAAACTAGGAGTGAGGTAATGCTTACCCTTTGTCTGATAAAAAGACTTACTAACACAGTTAGTATCTATCAAATGAAATTTGTCATTGTAAGTGCATATGGTATGCAGTGTAACATTAAGCTTATACCTAAGTCTATTTTCTACATCTGGCAACATTTTAAAGTAGGGGAATGTAAACAATATAATTTTATTAACACTTAAAGATAACAGAGACTCACAATATTTAATTAAAGCTTTTTTGTTAACATTACCCCTGTTCCCTGTTAAAATTATAAGATTATTGCAATCAGTGAAATCATAATTTACAATCCTTTGCATAATAACATCAAAGGGTGCAGCTGGTAGGCAAATATTTAAAACAGACTGACCAGTAAGATTAGATCTTAATTTAGAGCCCATGTTTTTTCCAATGTCATCGCTGAACATGATAGATTTTTGTGGTGGTGGTGCATCATTTAATGTACTTTGTACATGAAATGATGCACCCAATGACTGCTTTGTTCTCTCATTGATATGTAAGGTGTCACATTCAGGCGTACTAAAAGGAAACGTACTCTCTGGCTTTGGATGATTGTGTGAGCGAGCACATTCACATAAATGATTATTTACCAATGAGTCAAAGCGCTCTGTATTATTTGATGATAGTTTTAAAAGATCATCCAAAGCCTTGGAATACTCCTGAATCTCCTTCCGAGAGATATCATACTTGTTATTTAGTATGTCTAAGGAGTCTTTAAGATTATTAATTTTAAATAACAATGCCTGTGTGTCAACTTCATATTTCAATCTAGAATTTTTTAACTTAGAAATACACAATTCTAAATCATCATACAACTCACATTTCTCTTTACTAAGTTTAGCACATTTAGAGACACTGTTATGACTTTTTATTATTTTTTTTGTTCTTTGTTACGATTAACAAGATATATATATTTTACAAATTTTTGCATGGCTATAATTTTTTTGAATCTGTACCGAGTATATCCTTAAGAAAGAAGATGTAGTGTCAAAAAATGGAAAAAGACATGCTTCCACGGTCACGTTGACAAGATGGATCAGAATTTATAGAGTAAATGTGTGTTCAAGTGTCGGAAGAAGTCATCTACTGCGAACATTTACCGACTAACTTGGTGATTTTCTGAAGAAAGACCATGTGAAAAGTACAAGCAACCGACTAGCATGCATTCAGCGATTAATGAATGTGGTCGTACGTGAAGTAAAAGAGGTATGTCAGGACCGTAGTATGTGGAGATCAATTGTCTCTGTATACCCCTCTGGTAAATAAACGTAAACTTTGTGTGTATATATATATATATGTCCGTGTGGTGACGGATTAAGAATACATAGTGTTTCCACCCCTATTCATCCCGTGGTTGTCGTAAAAGGCGACTAAGGGAACCAAATATGCAAGACAACAACATTACAAAGAGAAGGAAAACTTGAAACAAACCCTATTCCAACTCGTCAGGCTAGCGTGGTATAGTAGACCAAAACCTCCTTGCTAAGGAGAGGCCTATGTCCAGTAGTGATGATATATATGTCGATAACCTTATTATCAATCACTGAAAGATTTTTTGTCGGGAATACACAATTTTTTTAACAAAATTAAAATGTATATTTTTGACCTTTATACCTAATATTACTATCAAATTGAAAACTTTTGCAGAATATTAAAAATATATAAATATATATGTATTACAGAAGAAAATAAAATCTATTGTATCTTAAAACCTTCGTCATTAGATTACCACTACCAGCATTCATAGTACTCGTATTTATTCTTACTGAACGATATTCAGTCTGTATTTCAAACCTATCACCCCTCCCCTCTAAGGAGTTCCATGTCCAGCAGCAATAGGTTATTAAAAACTGTTTGATCACGACGATGATGACCATCTTACACTGATTCTCAGCATCTGAATTTCAATTTAGTCTCGTGAAAAATTCTTACACAAAACAAATAATTAAAGCAATCAAAGTATTAGTATCAATGTAAAATAGGCAAGTCATTATAAGCTCTAGGCGATCTATAAGCTATTATTTCAGTAGATGGGAGCCATTGTTCTTATGCAACTGCGCACACGCAAGCAGCTGTTTAGACCGTGGCAATAAATTGTCTAAAAACTAAATCTAAAGCGCCACTCCTTAAACGACAAATAAGTAAGGGTTTTGATTCTTTTATGCGTCTCATAACACGTTGACCTAATCCTTGTATTTACTTTTTAACGTACACCAAGCTCACAGTATCAATACATATGTATAAATGAAATTGAAGTATTTATCTGTGAATAGTAGAGCCACGCTGATTTCAGCACAAGTGGGCCTGACCGACCGGGGCAGTACTAACCTCCCACATAAGACCAACCTAAAGCGCTAGCATCCGTGTTGACGTGTTTCGTTGGTGAGTGCGAGACCGGAGGCCCATTGATGCAGGGGTGACAGTTATCGTGGTAACTGTGTAAGCCTTACACTGTCACGATGACTGTCATGCCTTTTACGTCCCCAAGCTGAGTGTGAAAAAGCATCTCACGAGGCCACCATAATGTGGGTCACCATACTGCATTGTCTGCTTTTGCAATGAGTATGGTGACCTATTGATTCTATTCATGCTTTCCATTAGGCAGAGTAGAGTCACTTTGGCAGGCTCTTAATATAGAAAATATAGGAATAAAAAAAACTATGTGTTCTCAAGTACTTATAGCACTTTACACGATACTAAAACATTAACTACCTTTATTTTTATTTTAATCTGTCTGTCTGTCTCTTTGTTTGTCCAGGCAAATCTTTCTTTTTCTTGAAAATATAGAACGAACTGGCAAATTTAATATTAGTAGCAATAACTTGGTACACGTAAAACAACCTCAACCTTTAAACCTTTAAAAGCAGTCCCTTCGCTTCGTGATCGTAACGCAAATGGCACTTATAATTACATTGTCAAGGTTTGAGACCTGTTTACTGCCTATTGTCTTTGTTTCAATACAAAACGCTGTTTCAATTTTGATAAATCAATTTATTTGTCATTCATAGAATGAGTTGAAGTTATTATTAAGGACCAGTTTGTATAATTAGTAACCATTTTAGTTGATTGTAGTTGCTTATACTTAGTAAGTGGTATAGTAGGCCAAAACCTCATTTCTAAGGAGATGTCTATGTCCAGCTGTGGACCGTTAAAGGCTGTTGATGATACTTAGTAAGTACATTTGGTCTTACTAAGAATGAGTTAACATCTCATGTAAAGTAATAACATTAAAATATTATTGATATAAAACTAGCGTTATAGCGTGGGTCGCCATATTATACTGTCGTCATTCGCGGCGAGTATGTCGACCACCGCTCTTGGATTCTATTCATGCTTTCCATCAGGCAGAATAGAGTCACTTTGGTTAAATATAAAAAAAAATATAAAAATGGATTCGCGGGAGTGATTTATTGTAACTTTAATTTGATAAGCTCCGTAGAGTTCCCGTTTCTCTTCCACCATAATCCCGGATCCTTTAAGCGGGGCGTGAAGAAGTATCTCACTAGGCCGCTATAGCGTGCGTCGCCATACTGTATTGTCTGCATTCGCAATGAGTATGACGATTACCACTATTGGATTCTATTCATGCTTTCCATCAGGCAGAGTAGAATCTTTTGGGTAGGCTTCTGTAAAAAAATAAGATACCTAATTTGCAGGTATATTATAAAAAACTATGTACTACCTATTTAAGTATAGTCTTTTCAAATTTGATTGCACGATTAGCCTAGTGGTTTAAGCGGTCGCCACGTCCCTCTCCACTTCGCAGAGTGTTGTAGGTTCAAATCCTACATGGGACAACACTTAGTATAATCTACAAATTGTTGTTCTGAGTCTGGGTGTTCTTTGTGTCCATTTCTTGTATGTTTGTAAAGTCCCCCGCGACACAGGATTTATTCGTAATGCGGGCGTTGTCTTAAAAAAAAATATACATGTTAGTGATCAATTATTTTTCTACTCTTTTGTTGATTTTTGTTAAATGTATAATACTAAAAGAGATTCTAATCTCATTTAATATTAAGCATTTTCCAGGGTTTATATTTATAAACTATATAACTATTATAAAGGAACTGTGTGAATTATAAATACGTGTCAAGAATGGATGTGACAATATTATTTGTCCATAACGTGTTTCTCATGTCTATGATTCCGGGTCACAAAAAGCATCTCACTAGGTCGCCGTAGTCCACCATACTGCACCGTCTACATTCACAGTGAGTATGGTGACCACCACACTTGGATTCTATTCATGCTTTTATTAACCATTAGCCTAAAAAAGCCCGAATAATGTAATTACTCAGTCTTTATATAGAGCTTTGTTTTTGATTTCCAAATAAAGATGGCTCGAGAATTTCTTTATTTAGTTATAAAAATTCCTCACATGGCCTTTAAATTAGACGAACAATAAATAATTTTGTTGGGAGTTCAATCAAAAATAATGTTCTCGTAAATATTAGACGCCTATTGTCAAGTCTCAAGGGGTTCAGTAGTTCGTATGTTTGAGTAATAAAATCTATCAGTACGAGTATTGACATAAATACGACTACACAGACAGTTATTGTGGAGTTAAGTGTGAAGTCGCTTGACAGTTTATCTGTGCATTCGTTCTAGTAAACTGATTTATGATGTGTACTTGATTGGCCTCCCTAAATTAGATACAAACTTATGTAGATTTCAAGCTTCCTTATGTAACGCTAGGTGTGTTCTAGTTTCCATGATAGGTGATATATCATTATGTACTCCTGTCATAATTAGGTATATGGTAAACCATGTATTCTTATCTTTATTACAATACGTTAAGACAAAGATGTACCTAATTAATCAGTACATAGTATCTGTTATGCCAAAGCCTGTGGAGAAACAGGTGTAGCAGGGTAGCCATAGTAGCCATACACGGTAAGGTGTACCTGACAGGCCTGTACAGTTGAACTTTACAGGTAAACCGGAGTGTCTATGTTGTAAAATATGTAGGTTTCCACACCTGTTCGATGAATTTTGTGTGTTTGTCTCTTGATGTAGCTGTGCAGTTTAACCGTACAGGCAAAACTGAGCGTGTGAGGTGGTCGTCCCTGCTCAGGCGTCAGTGACATAGCGATTGCGACAGAAGACAGCGTCGAGATCAGTTGCTTGTGGTCATGGCTTTGACTGAGAGTTTTTACAGGTTTACCTGACGGATGTAACTATGCAGGCAAATCTTTCAGGTACATCCTGACATTTATGACTACCTTGTCCGTTTGCGTAGGTTTATTGCTACATGTGTGTCCTCTTCTTAACTCAAGTGTTACTGTTACATAGTTTTGTCCCTATATGTGAAAACACTCTTACAGAAAAACGAGAAGTAAGGTGTTACACATAAAAAAACCTTATTGACAAAGAAGATGTCGAAATAGTAGTAGATGTATTTTAAATTATCCGTTCTAGAACTACGCCTGCCAAATGATTTTGATATATTCGTAGTGTATTTACACAGGTTACCTATATCATGATAACAACTGACAGTTCAGTCAATTTCTTCATCAGTTAATGACGTAATCGGATCTGGTTGTTTACACTTACGTGATGACAGTGACTGTGAGTCCTTTTTTACATTTTTTTTATATTTTTGTATATTTAGTTACAATTTGTATCTTATTCGTAACTTGCTACTTCTTTTTTCGAAATTAGAAAGTAACGAACTCCCATTCAAGTGTTGATCCCTTATTTTATCCACTTTGTGGGTGGGAGGCATTTCCAAAAATTCTTTATTAGTGCTTGCAACATAAAAAATCAACTGCCAAAACGTTAAAATTGCAGCCCCAGAGGTTTAAACTCTGCTCGTATGAATCAGTCAGTCAGTTTAATTAATACCAAAATCCCTATTCAATGGAAAGTGTGTTACTAATAAAACGCACGATTAAGTAGAAACTTTTTGACAACTAACCGTTCCGAGATTAGCTAAAAGTTATATAGGATACGCTTAATCCACCTGCCAGATGAATCCTACCAGATTCAGTCGATTGTTATTTCGCAACATTGTAACGTCAACCATAAAATTAACACCCTGCTAAAATAAGAAGTCGTCAGTCTTTGTCACCCTAATCATTATACCTATTATCTTAATCTCGAAGTCGAATAATAAACAGACTTTAACTACCAATAAAATATTTAGAAGCTTCTTTCACCCGGACTTTTTAGATCGATGGGAAGACCACGTTTTTTGAGCCACAACAACCAGTGTAACTTGATCTCTTAAAACTCTCATATTGACGAATTGTTCTACTAAGTTTGTCCCATTGTATTAGGCTCAAGGGTTCTCGTTGAGTGGTGTAATAAGACAGGATCTTTTATGGTACTATTTTAAATATGGCATCTTAAAAGCCGGGCTTACAATTTATGGTGACTGTAATTTTTTGGTGGAAGACAATGGTTTTAATTATGTACGGTATAACTACTGTTAGTAAAACGTCGTTTAATGACCTTTTGGGATTTTCTGATATTATTCAAACGGCGAAAGCGTGAGGTTGTAAATATTTCGCTTTATGACGTCATCAGCTGTTTTTTTTACGTTGTTATTTTTGGATTTTCAGAATTACATGGTTATAGAAAAACCTGATATCTTAAAGAGTGGAAGAGGTGTATTACTGAAAAGGTCTGTTGGATCAGTGGTTAGTACTGAGTTACAAGTCGTTGATTCAATTGTCATATAAGACGTATGTATGTATGTATGTATGTGTGTACATATGTGCATATTTATAACGCATGTATTGTACTTGTGTACATGTTTTTATAATTTTTTCTATCTAGTAAACTGTGTTTGTAAATTTTACGCCACCCATTCACCCGTTATACTCTCTTGTACATCATATTCCACCTATGTACAAGAGAGTATAACGTTCAAAATAAATAAATAAGATTAATTATTGTATGAAAAATATGATAATTTGCTCTATTCCTGGGTGTATGATATGTATGTGTTAAGATATGTATAAGTATGTTCATCAGCAGACTGATTACCATAGCACAGGCTTTGCCTAATTTGGGATCAAACTGCCGTATGTGGGATATGTGAAGTTAAAACGATGAGAATGGAAATTTTGCCGCGTTTCAGTGTTATAGTTTACTTATATATACAGTAGTATACGGATTGATTTAATAGTAGTATAGATACTATAAAATAAACAGAGTGTGTGTACTCATGTACGCACGTAAGAAGTTATACTTCTTTTGCGTAACAATCTAAAAATAACAAATAAGAATATCTATCACCGTCATAAATACGATTTATTGAATATAAACGTCAATATATGTTTTATTTGTTCACACTGACTATTTGTACTGATATGATACACGTCAACGGCAACTAACTTCAGACTGATGCTTTTTCTGTAGGTAACAACTAACTTCAGACTGTTGCTTTTTTCTGTTAATGTGCGTGCCCTTCGTAAAAATTCACTCTCAACATTTTTCCCAATCGCACCAAAAGATGTATCTTCAAAAATCATGATTTATATACTGACATTTGTTGTTAAAAATGCAAGAATAATCTCTTTTACTGTACACCATTGAAACTCTCAGTAGCTGTTATTTTTTGAATTTATAATACCGTTTTTATTCATAAAATGGCAATGTCTAAAAACACAAAAAAAAACAAAAGAATAAGGACCATATTACGTTTTTCTAATATTTGAACAAAAAGATAAATTATTCATACAAGAACGTGACAGATTAGATTTTGTAATGGTTGATAAAAATATCTAAAATATTAAAAGAAACAAATATATATACATAATCAAAGTATATAATAAATAATATATATATATATGATTCAAAGTTAATTTGCTAAAATCTATTCACTACATATCTTAGCCTAAACAGCAGACACCGTAACAAGAGCCGAACTCCTGTAAAAACACATAAAATTCTTAAAATAAAACACCCTATGCGTAATATGTCAAGAGCGAGCAATAAAGAATGCTTAAAGACGCACCATGTATAATTGTCAGTGTTAAACCTCGTAATGGTTGTATGTGAGTGTTTTATTAGATGGTAATAAAATTTGAGCAGATACATTACGTTTTAGATGAAAATATTTTGTTTGGATGATTCAATGGATTCAAAAGCAAATTAGTTTCAACGAGGGTTTTGCAAGAAATACAGCGATTATTACACATTTTA
Organism: Hypercompe scribonia; assembly: GCA_949316085.1. NCBI lineage: Eukaryota > Metazoa > Arthropoda > Insecta > Lepidoptera > Erebidae > Hypercompe > Hypercompe scribonia. The sequence continues at coordinate 14,079,879 of OX438989.1, forward strand.
TATTTTAAGAAAGCAAAGGCAATAAACCCTAAAAATGTATACCTACTAATGCAGACCTCTACATTGTTCTACAAGTATCTTCTATTGAAATTGACTTGAATTATTCACAAGATAAGTAAACCGTTAATTAAGAGCCTTTAACAACCTTCTCTTGGACGTAGCCCGCTCATTTGAAAGAGGTTTTAGGCTACTATGCCACGCTAGCCAGTCGGGTTAGTTTAGGGTTTGTTTTCAGTCATGGCCGGTAGCGATAGTTGTTTTACCGCGGTCGGAAATTACGTAATTGGGTCCGAGTGGAGGTCGTCCTCCACTCGGACCCAATTCGCTGCCGGCGAACCGGGCGGCGGAGGCGCGCGTACCAGCGCCTCATGCCGCCTTGAGTATAGTATCATGATCTCTCCTATGTCAAGCGCAGAGTGGCACACCGTGTGGTTTTAGTCGGTCCGATTCCGACACACCACCCCGCCGCAAACCCCGGTGGGGTGACGGCCCGAGGGGTTTCCACACGTTAAAAAAAAAAGGATTTGTTTTCAGTTCGTGACCGAAGAGGTGGTGAACTATGGCGACATGTTGTTGGTGGTGTGGCTGGACATCGTCAACGCAATCAATAGTCTACCATTTAGTTGCAACAGGCAAGCACTCCACTACCACGGGGTGTCAGAGCCAGAGTACCTGAGGCGGCTGGTGGCAGTGTTTAGAAAACTGAGATAGTGTTCTAAGGCAGTGGCTCGTGTGGTGGAACATGGGATACCACTGGGTCCTTCGAGGTCGTCTGATTCTCAGGTTGGGCATCATTTATTACACCGATGACACACTAGTCACAGCCCGGGGGCGAATTTTCAAGAGGCGACAACATTGACCACCAGGGAAGTCTCTTTGATAGTTGGACACATTGAGGCGCTGGGTCTATGAGTGGCCCTGGATAAGATCCTGTCATGATCCACCCTCTAAGTCTCTCCTGGCACCTCTATCCTAAGACGGTTGCACACGGGTTGTCCAGTCCATGGTACTGTATGGTGCACCGATGTGGGCGGTGGTTCTGATCGTCCAGAATAAGGTTTGCCTCTGGTACCCTCGGAGGGCATGTCTGTAATAAGAGGAAACTGTAGTTCTGGGATCCCTCCTATATCAAGCACAAAATGTCACACTGTGCGGTTTTAACGGGTGTGATTTCGACACACCCACCCAATGCAAACCCCGATGGTGTGGCAGCCTGAAAGGGTTTTCAGACATTAAAAAAAGAATTTGTGTCAAGTCTTTCTCTTTGTAGTACTGTTGTCCTGCGTAGTTTGTTTCCTAACCGGCACTTACGAAACCCATGGGATGAATAGCGGTGTTGACAAGTCGTTTTCTTAATCCGTCATCACTGCTACGGCTAAAAATCTTATCGAAACTCACTCACTGGAGCAGTGTCATTGTAAATTTATCATTTCTACTAAGACCTTCTAAAGGTTTTTAATTTAGTTTGCAATAGATCCACTATTGCAAACTAAATAAATAATAACTAAGAACTACGGTCGATTGAAAATTACGAGTATTCATTAGTTGAACGTTTGAATGGTAAATCATAATTACCGTTAGGTTAAATTCCTCAACGATATTTTTAAACTAAATATAACGTTCATAATGATACCTGCATGGGAAAATACGAATAGGATTCAATCACCATGGATCATTAGATTAATGATGTCCACATAATCGAATGTCCCATGCGATACTATTATTAAGATTTTTTTTATTAATTTCACCCCTAGAGACTCTCACTTTTTCACATTTAGTTCGCTTTTTTATTTCTACTACGAGTATAAGGGTTTTAAACTAGCATATATAACCTCTTATGTTATTAATTATCGGAATTAGGTATAAGAAGGTAAGTAGATGCATAGGTAAAAACACGTTATGGTTCACGTATTCACGTGATTCACTTCAGCTTTTTGGCGTAAATCACTGTGAAGAAACACAAGTACATAAAAGACAGACATGCAGATTAGCTTTTCATCAGTCATCAACAGCCTTTATCAGTCCACTGCTGGAAGTAGGCCTCTCCTAAGCCAGAAAGTTTTGGCCTATTGGGCCTCACGGGCCAGACGAATTGGAATAGAGTTTGTTTCAAGCTTTCCTTCTCTTTTCAGTGATGTAACCTTGTAAATTTTATTCCCTTAGTTGCCTCTTACAACATCCATGGGAAGAATAGGGTTGTTGATACTCTGTCTTTTTAATCCATCACCACACGACTGGCTTTTATACAAGCTTATATTCACGAAAGTTTCTCCTTTGTAGTAAATGTGTAACATGGATATAACTGATTCTGTACAAAGACCAACGATAGGTTTGAAATTCATCATCATCATCAGCTTCTTGTAGTTCACAGCAGGACAAATTTTCAGGTAATAAATTCTTGTTTTATATATAAATAGAGTTCAACTTAGTTGAACTATCGAATAGGTATCATCACAGATAGTAGAGCAACGCTGATTTCAGCACGAACTGCCGGCTCGACCGAGGCAGTATTATCCTCTTGTAAAAGACCAAGCTAAAGTGACAGCATCCATTCTGTCGTCATTCGTTAGTGAGCGCGAGTTGAGAAGCCTTTTGACGCAGGGGTGAAAGTTATCGTGGTAAGAGTGTGAGTCTTACACAGCTACGATATCTGTCGTTCATTTCACGTCACGTCCACAAGCGGGGCGTGAAAACACTCTCACTAGGCCATCATAGTGTGGGCTACCATACTGCATTGTCTGCATTCACAAAGAGTATGACCACAACTCTTGGATTCTATTCTTGCTTGATCAGGCAGGATAAAATCATTTTGGCAGGCCCTTAAAAAATCTGTTCAGTTCAACATTAAACTTTCAACATATATAAATGATGTTTATCCTAAAACATATAAATTACATCATAGTATATAGTCGTCATCATCATCATCATCATCAACAACCTTTTACAGTCCACTGCTGGACATAGACCTCTCCTTAGCAAGGAGGTTTTGGCCTACTATACCACGCTGGCCAGACGGGTTGGAATAGGGTTTGTTTCGAGTTTTTTTTCTCTTTGTAATGATACTTTCCTGAATAGTTTCTTCCCTGAGTCGCTTTTTACGACACCCACGGGATGAATAGGGGTGGTAAGACTATGTATTCTTAATCCGTCACCACATGGACAATGTACATGTTAATAATATACGTTAACATAAGTATTTAATATGTTCAACAGAACTAATATCAGTTAGTCACATGATATTGGACAAACACAGGATATGAGGTGACATTAGCGTAATGTAACTAAATGACTCATTAGAACATAAAAGGTATTACATTAAATGACTGTCTATCGATGTTTCCGGTATGTATTGTTACTTAAACTTCAACAAGTTTTACTTAACTGATTCGTGATTTGAGTCTATTATATTTTTTTATTTTATTTTAACATTTGTTTTTAAAACACATCAAAACTTATTAGTATATAGAGGATTGATTTAAAAACCAATAGTTTTTCTTTGTTGTTTTCTTATGCTACTACTGTTAAGATAACTTTGAAAGTCTAGAACATTCTAACATTCTATTTTGAAGAAAAGAGGTCAATGCTATGGAAGTCTTTGTTATACATATTAAGTAAACATGTGAAAAAGTTACTGTGAGTGTGAATTTTACGTAATTCAGGTGGAACTGAGATGTTAAGTGTCCAGTATGGATGAACTGGCAGCTAAACTTTGATTAATTTTGGAAAACGTTAATTCTGGAGACAAGGGGTGACGAAGCAATTTTATTGTTTATAATTTTATATAAACGAATTAGATCAAACTGTTTACGACGATTTGAAAGTGAAAGAAGATAATTCTGCATAAGTGACGCAGTATATGACAGATCTGAGTCAAGAAAGCGATAATTGAAGATTTTAATCAACTTTCTTTGAACTATTTCTACTCGATAAATATGACATTTGTAATAGGTATCCCACACAGTGCAATCAGAGATCTATATCTGGTTTATATGAAATATTTTCATCAATTTCAATGTCCAGGTATCGTACCTGTAATCGTATGTACACGCTTTAGGTAACCATTGTTGATGTAGTAATGAAATGCTATACACATTTGTTTGTGGACATAAGGCATTACGGAACATTTATCTGAATTGAGGAACATGAGTTTGTCAGCACAATACTTAGAAAAAGACACTAAAGTATTTTAAAGGTGTCAACAATCAACTGTGGCCTTGCTAGCTTTAAGTATCTTTGCATCATCTACGTCAGTCAGTCAGGTCAGTATCAGTTAAACCGTCCGTAACCGTCCGTCCGCCTATGTACATAAAGTGCATGATGTATAAATAAATAAATAAATAAAATAAACCATTACTATAGGATTATCTATTTACACACGAAAATTTGAGTTTTAACTGTCTCGTTGCCGTTGCCTCGACTGCCGGTCAAGAGGTCTCAGATTCGACTCTCAGGTTGGGCCAAAAAGTACTATTGAAAGTTTCTGGTTCCAGAAATACTTTGAAAGTCTGAAAGTCGGGTTCTTAACCTCCGTCCCTCGGAGAACAGCTAAAGCCGTCGGCCCTGCCCTAATCTCTCCCTGGTCTTGGCGGATAACCGTCCCATTGATTGTGAGGTAAAGGGAACAGAGAGTGCACCTGTATTTGCGCGTAGTTGACTGGGCTTCATTGAGACTGACCGCCGTGGCTGAAATCGGCTTGAGGTACATCTTCATCATTTGAAGTTTTATATTTCTTTGTTGTATTTCTGAAGTGGTGAAACTGTATCAACCATTAATATGTTAGAAAGATTTAATTTTCTCATTTATTAGTTATCAAACTCTCAGTAACGCACAGTTTCAAATTACTGATAAAATTGCCCGTATTGTATTGTATTTTGATCTAAAATAAAATAATCAAGGATAATTTGCGAGTTTGTGATTGAACATCATAAGGAAAATTATAATATCGCGTTTCACCACATCTTCGAATATTATGATTGGTTCGATTATCAAGGCATAACCAAATTTAGTAGAAACCATAAATTTAGTTAAATAAAGATCTGTTATTTTAACGCTTTCTGTCGAGTTTCGGTGAAACACGCAATTCAAGCATTAGTGATTGTACATATTACAGGAACTTTTCAACTGCTCATAGACAAATATATATTTTTTTAGAAAACTAATGAAACTAGCACGCAATAGTAACTTCTGTTTTTTCAATTTTCGAGTTTTAAGACTACATAAAAAAATTTCATCGTCTGTAGTCATATTTTTATGATAATAACTAAAGAAACTGTGGACTATAAACCATGGTTTTAATCGTCAATACAATATGATCTAACTTTTAAAATTTCCTAAAACAAATGAATTTGTTCGCTTCTTTGTTTGTTAAATTTTGCATTTATATATTCTCTGAATTATATATATACTCTGAATTTCTCTAAGGTAAGTAAGGAAAGTATTAACTTTCGAGAGTCTAACTCTGTACAACAAAATGTCAAGTGCCATTTTCGGCACGTGATATTTTATATTAAGTGATGTATTTTGTCTAAGAAGGCTAAGTATCATCATAAATTTAAAAGGTAGTAGAGCCACGCTGATTTCAGCACGAGCGGACAGGCTCGACCGGGGCACTACCACCCCCCACAGAAAACCAACCCAAAGCGCCAGCATCCGTGTTGTCGTGTTTCGTTGGTGAGTCTGAGACCGGAGGCCCATTGATGCAGGGGTGACAGTTATCATGGTAACTGTGTAAGCCTTACACTGTCACGATGACTGTCATGCCTTTTACGTCCCCAAGCGGGGTGTGTAAAAGCGTCTCACAGGGCCGCCATAGTGTGGGTCATCATACTGCATTGTCTGCATTTGCAATGAGTATGGTGTCCACAACTCTTAGATCCTATTTATGCTTTCCATCAGGCAGAGTAGGCAGGCTTTTAATATAGAAAAAAAAATGAATTAACAGTTATCTCATATGATTCAATGTGTGAGATTAATTGGAGCACAGGTGTCACTAGTGTTTTTGCATCTGATTTTTATCTTCAAAAACCAATAATATTGGCATAAAGTAGTTTTTGAAGTGGTTCTGAAATTCAACTTTCTCCAACCTACAACTACTTGCTCGTTCGAGTTTTAATTAATTATTTTTTATACTAAACGACGTCGATATCGTTACACTAAATAATTACATAAATTAGTACCAAAAAGTTACGTAATTACTTTCTATGAATAATAATATTAAAAAAAAAAAGTTTTCGTTCGTTTTCTTTTACAAATTTCGAAGATAATTTCTATTGGATTTCAGATTTTGCAACCAGACTTTTTTGGAAAGGACCAAACGAGATGTTTACCATTTGACAGACAGTGACTACCGTCGCTTAAGAACGTCTACAAACTAAAGAGTCAGAAGCGAGTTGCCGGTGTTTGATGTGTGAGTACGCTTATTATTTGAAAGTATGAAGGCTGTAACGGTCCAGAAATACGAGTACGTAAAGCGTATTATGCCGTAAATAAATTTAGAATAGACTTTTTAAATATTGGTGAAATTTGTTCATTTTACACTTCTTTCAACATTCCCAAACTGATTCAAGATAGGGATGTCATTATAACCTAAGTTTAAGGTCTTTGTATATTTACAAATATAAAAGATTTACATAAAAGTTTTAGAAGAACACAAGCTTGAAAGTATGACCCAGTCTCCTGCAGTCTAATCAATTGTTGAATATTTTTTGAATCTCAACAAAGGCAATTTTATGTAACAAAACATCGTATTTCGTACCATAACTAATCGCTGTACCGCCCTCATTTTGCGTAACAGGTAGAAATGTTCGACAACCCTAATAATAAAACAGATAGGCAAAAATCAATTTTAACTCACTAATCTGAAGGTTCAAATCAATTGCGTAGGTGAAGTTTAAACTATACTTTCTGCTAATCTACTGACAGTTTTTGACAAAGTTATTTTAGTACCTCTTTTTAGGAATTGAAGGTCTATTTCGTAGGACATAAGGTTTTAATAAGCGCAACAAGATGTAGTTCCATTTTTTGCTCAATTTTGACCTACTAGCAGAGTTTTGCAACAAAAAAAGTCTTATTGTGTAAAGTGCACGTGTTTGGGTTCGAAAATTATTGTTACAGAGCTATTGTTAATGTATTATAGTGTTGCGAAGGGTTTAAACCACCTTACATTTGTACAGTCAAGGGTAACCATTTAAATATTAGTTACTGTACGTTTGCTTATGTAGTGAAGTTAAATAGTTTTTTTCTTAAATATAAAAAATAGAACCAGCTTACAATAACGTACTTATTTAAATGAAATCTTTAACCATAAAAGTAAGTTTAATGGTTTTTTTTTATTCAAGGCATACCAAAGTGACTCTACGGGGCCTAATGCAAAGCATAATTAGAATCTTAAGACTTTATATGTATATAAGAGATAGATTGTAATCACTATTCATGGTTTAATGATAGGAAACGAGGCACGAGACCGGCTGTTGTGGAGAACCTTGGGGGAGGCCTTTGTCCAGCAGTAGACGTCTTTTGGTTGAGATGATGATGATGATGATTAGGTTATGAAGAGATAACTTTATGGTTATAAAATATAAAATTAGAAACTGAGTTTTTATTCGTATCAACTTATCCTCTCGCAGTGCTTTTTAAACAAACTAGATTAGGGTGTGTTTTAAGCTCACTACGATATGACTGAACTTGGATTTTTAAGTGGAGAGCGACTGCTATCAGAACTCCACAACCCGAAATACTATGCGATATTGAAGATCTATACAAAAATAATATCTTGTACCTCTCTTACGGATACGTGGGCGTCGCCAGAATAATTTTCAGGTACATCCACACATACAATTTACCAATATAAAATAAGGAACTAAGTCTTTATCTCTGAAATCGACTTTTTTTATGAAATACGTTGAAAATATGTATTTTTCTATCTACTTTCTTTTCTACCCTTCCCGGCGCCCATGTAGGGATAACAGTTTAACAGATGGATGACCCAGCTGTTGCTGCTGATTAGCCATGGAGCACGTTGCATGCATGCATATTGAAAAATGCATATATTTATTTGTTTATATGTCTTAATTGTATATGTTTAAGACATAACAAAAACTGAGTTACAAAGTTATAGACGTAGTAATTGGCGATCTTATCGCTCACAGCGATTTCTTTCAGAGAACCTTAACATGGACGTAAATGAAACAGTGGACTTCAATAAAGTTCTGCTAGTGTTTCTTAGACAAACATTTGTCTGCATTGTACAATATATAGTACGGTCAGGAATGATGCAGAAGTTACTATTTACACAAGTCAACAGAAACTAATAAACAATTTATGTGTATGTGAAACAATTTTCACAATATCAACAAACATTTCTTGGATAAATATTTATCTGGTGCTTTAACATCAAATCTCGGTGTTAAAAGTTACTGAATACCAGTTCCAACTGGTTATGGAACAAAGGAATCCAACCGTATATATCTAGGTTGATTGAACGACAATTTAGGTTTTATCCCGCGATCTAGGTTTAGAATTGTTTACGTTTCACAGCTGTGCTTTATCGTGGCGCTTTTACGACGGCTTTTCTGGGTTTACTACGCCAAAGTGATAATCCATCACATTATTTTCTGTTTCAATGACAGTCAAAGAGAATTTAATTTATGATTTTTGTTTTGTAACTACGTTTCTAAATAAATTTTAGGTTAGAATAAGCCTTCGAGGATTGTACTTTATCAGTGGCAATTAGAATAAGTTTCTTTATTTTTTTATTCACACAGCTGTCTTATTCCAAACTAGACAGAGCCTGTGCTATGGTAACTAAATTGCTGATAAACTTGCTTATTATAGATAAATTACACCCAGGCACAGAAGAAATAATTGCACTCATCACAAATATTTGTCCTAGGTGGGAATCGAATCCACGACCTTTGGCTTGGTAGGCAGGGTTAGTAGCCCACTAGACCAACACGCCCGTTGGTCGTTTAGTAAGTACTTTAAAACTACAAAAGAAATAGATTAATTAAAATATAAATACCTTAATCCAAACACTCACCTACATATTGTATTTCAAATAAGTTGCTTATAAGACGATTTAAAAAAGAAATTTGTAAATTTAGTACTTTTTACCTCATAAATTAAAATTCGAAAGACGGTTATCGATCGCGTACCTGTTTGTCCGTCCTGTGATTGGAGGGGCCTACAAATGGGATAGGGAAACTGGACCAAACAAGTTATTAACTATATGATTACTCACTTCTATCTAAGCATAACAAAGCATAGACATAATTAAGATAACATACATTAAGAAATAAGAATATTGAGATCCAGTTCATTATCACATCATTAATTAAAATTTTCGTAATATCGCAGTTTGTATACTAACACTAAAGGCATAGTTAAGATACCTTCTATTTCCCGACGTTTCGAACGGGTCACACCGCTCGTGGTCACGAATTGACTAGTTTATTTCTTTTTGAGAATCTATATATTAAGAAATAATACTATTGAGATCCAGTTCATCATCACATCATTGATTAAAAAATTTCGTGATATCGCAGTTTGTATACTAACACTAAAGGCATAGTTACGATACATTTTATTTCCCGACGTTTGGAACGGATCACACCGCTCGTGGTCACGACTAGACCAGTTTATTTCTTTCTGAGAATCTATATATTAAGAAATAATACTATTGAGATCCCGTTCATTATCAAATCATTGATTAAAAATTTTCGTAATATCGCAGTTTGTATACTAACACTAAAGGCATAGTTACAATACGTTCTATTTCCCGACGTTTCGAACGGGCCACACCGCTCGTGGTCACGACTAGACCAGTTTATTTCTTTCTGAGAATCTATATATTAAGAAATAATACTATTGAGATCCAGTTCATCATCACATCATTGATTAAAGAATTTCGTAATATCGTAGTTTGTATACTAACACCAAAGGCATAGTTACGATACTTACTATTTCCAGACAACACACGAACGGGTCACACCACTCGTGGTCACGACTATACTAGTGTGAGCTTAGCGACGCGTTCGTGTATACCAGGTGTGACTACCTGTACTTGGTCGCGTTGTTTGTTTGTACTGTCGGTACTTTACGCACCACACTTAAAAGTTTTGCACACTTTGTTTCATCTCTACATAGTGGTTGCACCCGCTAATGACAGGATTCCATGACGTTGATTGTCGATATCCGTCTGCGCGGTTGAAATTTTCATATTTTTTGCTGACAACCGCTTCACATACTATTCTACAAAAATAAGTGTGATCAGTGGAGAGTGTATAATAAAACTATGTGTAAACATCGCTAAAGTCTAAAAACAGTTAACCCTAAAGACGTTTGGTGCCTGGATTTAAGTTTTGCTAACAAAATCTTTAAGCTGGCATATCAATGCTCTGATTAAGTTCTAAGATATAAATCTTTTATATTACGTGGGTGCAGTATATATTTTTTACGAAATCAAGAAACTTTTATAGCATCTGCAGACTATATACTTCAGTTACCGAAAAATATTCCGCGTACATTATTATACTCTTAAAAACCATTTTTTCAGGTGAATAGGGTTGCCAGAATTTTGTCACAATTACAATATGGGTTTTGTAGGTAGTAGAACCACGCTGATTTCAACCAGGGCAGTACTGCCTTCTTTCAGAAGACCATCTAAAGCGACAGCATCAGTGCTGTTGTCTTTTATAGGTGAGTACGAGACCGAAGACCCATTAATGCAGGGGTGACAATCATCGTAGTGAGTGAGTGATACTGACTGTCATGCCTCTGACGTCCCCAAGTAACAGCGTGAAAGAGATTCTCACTATGCCACCATAGTGTGGATCACCATACTGCATTGTGTACCTTTCGCAATGAGTATGGTGACCATAACTCTTCGATTCTACTCGTGCTTTACATTAGGCAGAGTAGAGTTACGTGGGCAGGCTGTCAAAAACAAAAACTAGTGAACTAAAAATTACTGGACGGCCATTTTCTTGCCCAAGTTCACTTGTATAAAAAAGTGTGAAAATCCTTTAAACGACGTATAATGTATTTCTTTTGTCAAAGCATTGTAATATCTATAGTCCCTAAACGAATCGACTCACTTCTATGCATGTTCCTCTGACCTCTGATCCGATGTTTACACAGCTGCGCGCTATATTGTGGGTCGGATTAGCGCGTAAGATCGGCGTGGGAGTGGGCTCCAAATTCAACGAAGCTAGTTTGAATTTCGATTTCTTTTCTTTTTTTTTCGAATTTTTCCTTGTTGACTTTTTATTTATTTATAAAACAGCCAGTTTACAGATATGATTATTGTTTTTTTATCATTTGTACATTTTTTATTTTAAACACTCTGTAGCCATACATAGTGCCAGTGTCAGTTTGTGGCAATTAAAGCTTTATTATTTTTTGTATTATTTCATTTATTCTTTATTGAGCACATTAATTTAAGTTTTTTTTTTATGTGATCAATAAATTACTATAAACAAAGGCAAGCTCAATTTTCTATCAAACCTTTAGAATGAACAAAGGATAATTGACAACATAAATGCAAAATCATGTCAGGAATAAGTAGAAAAAAAGTATCTAAGGCAATCAAATATGAACATTCATTTGTACAACAATATGTATTATATTACATAAATATTTATACACTGATACAAACATATTCCTATAACTTCTTATTCTAGACATTGTGTTATAAGGCCAGCAGCCAGCCGTCAGTTATATACACGCTGTCGCAGTATTAAAAATTTTAAAATAGAACAACCAGTTTTGTTCTAAAATACTTGCTATCACAGACAGTCGGTTCTCAGACAGATTTGTGAGCAACAATTTACTTACAAAGTCCGGCCCTTATAATTACGTAATCACAGTCAATGCAATAATTTCATTACTCTTATCTCACATTTCATAGTTTATTTCAATAACAATAACTCACTTTATCTTACTTGTCTAATGGCTATGTTATCAGTTAATGGTTTATGTTTTTTTAACATATTTTTTTTACGTAACCGCGAAGAGGTCGGGTTTACGATGAGGGTTTTGCGTTGTATTTTGTAGACGGATAGTAAGGACACCAGTTACAGTCCTAGCTAACTCAAGTTTCCGTTTTTAATATAATGCGATAAATAGTATTCAAAGTGAACAAAGAAGTAACTCTGCGGTCTCGGTGATTGATGTGTTGAATAATTGAGTTTATTTCAATGCATTATTAACAAAATCAATACAATTTTCTACTTGTATTTAATTCCGAATCAACGAACCCTAGCACGGAACAATGGCTTACAATACTTTCAGTGTAAAATTAACATAAAAAAGACTTTGTAAATATTAATCAGTAAAAAGGGCAGTCTAGATATCGTAGACATAAAGGGATTACATTAAAATCTATTAAAAATATAGATATTATATTATCTACATTAATAGTCTCGGTAAACCCCTATGCATAAATTACCAATGTCGGCCATAAATAAAAAAAAAACGACGTGCTTTATGACAATAAAATGAAATGCGTCATTCTAAGTGGCACCTATGGTTCTGGAAACTTCATTTTGCATTATAATATATTTGTTTACTTAATGTAATTAATTCAATACAATCTTCGATCTTATCACTTACAGCAATCTCTCAGACATCCTTTGGGAGAATAAAATAACAATATTTAATAAACACATACCACTTAATAGTTAAGTGTACTTCTGAAAGTAAAAAAAATCGTATTAAGTTATCAATCTAAATGTTATCGCTGTGCCACTAAAAATAACACTATTTTTATTTATTTTTTATGTAAAAAAATCTCTAATATCAATTTAATTGTATTTAATTTATATGTTTATATAATCTCGGATGAGAATTATATATTATTAACATAAAAACAATTATGAGTGGGATGACCATTAATTGGTAACATTACCTTATTAGGTTATCAGCCCGTCCACAACATGTCCGAACGAGCCAAAAAAAAATTTGTTTACATTTTTTGTCCTGTTCAGCTGTGGATGATTTTTTGCTGTAAAAGTAGGTAGGCGAAATCGTTAAGGGGCTACTCTCTATTTTTTATATCTGAACATTAGACAAGTTATCTCTTGTTGTTTAGTTTAGTGGATTCGGATTGGTTTGAACAGGTTATAGTTTGGGTACGAATGTAAAAAAAATGTATAAGGAGAACGATGTATATATTTCTGCCGAGATTTGTGATGAAAATTTCCCTATTTTTGAAAAAAATATTATGGAGTATCAAATGATATCTAAAGTGGTTCTACTTAAGTAATAATGAGTAGCTAGGTATGAAATATTTATGACAGAATAAGTAGGTATGACGTTTTGGAACTTAAATCACTGCCTCATCCTGATTTTAGAGGGGGAAGGAGAAATTAGGGTTTCTCAAAGGGCATAAAGAACCTTGTATCCCTTGAGTTGCGAAAGTTAATTGGCAACGGTATTTATTACCGTCAGAGAACTCGTATGCTTACTGTTCCCATTCCATAAGAAAAGGTTAGGTTAAATACCAAATACCTGATCTGGATGTCGTAATAGCAGCTGTTTTCGGATCCCTCCTGTCAGGCGCAGAGTGGTACACCGTGTGGTTTTAGTCGGTCCGATTCCGACACACCACCCCGCCGTAAACTCCGGTGGAGTGCCGTCCCGCGGGATTTGCACACGTTAAAAAAAAAAGTACCAAATACCTAAACATTTACTTTCAGTTCCGAAGATTTTTCAACTCTACCTCCCTTCGAAGATATATATGCGTATACGTTATGGTTAAAACTTATGAAGGGATTTATGATTCCACGTGTAAAAGAAAGAGTTACATAGCGAGTAGTCCAATACGATAGAATAAAACGTGGTAGATATTTTCATGTGTTGATGTCCGTGTGGTGACGGATTAAGAATACATAGTGTTACCACCCCTATTCATCCCGTGGGTGTCGTAAAAGGCGACTAAGGGAACAAAATACACAAGACAACATCATTACAAAGAGAAGGAAAACTTGGAACAAACTCTATTCCAACCCGCCTGGCCAGCGTGGTATAGTAGGCCAAAACCTCCTTGCTAAGGAGTGGCCTATGACCAGCAGTGGACTGAGAGGCTGTTGATGATTTTCATGTGTTTGATATACGAGAGAATCTATGAATGCTCGACTGCCTCGGTGGCGTAATGGTAGCGTATGCGACTGCTGTGCTGAGGTCTCGGGTTCGATTCCCGGGTCAGACCAAACGCGTATTTGACCTGTAAATATTTTTTTCGGTGTTTGGGTGTTTTATATGTATAACATGTATGTATGTTATTAATTTGAACTGCCTCGTTTGTCTAGTGATTAGTGTGTGCTACTGCCGATCAAGAGGTTTGGTAATGCAACTAGGAACAAAATACGTAAGTCAATATCATTACAAAGAGAAGGAAAACTTGAACAAACCCTATACGAACTTGGTTTGCCGGTGTGGTATAGTAGACTAAAACTGTCTTGCTAAGGAGAGGCCTATGTTCAGCAGTGGACTTATAAAGGCTGTTAATGATAATGAAAAGTACAATTTAATGAACCATTATTCATGATCAAGGAAAGGTGTAATTTTGACTTCTATATCTTAATATACCAAGCGATATTCGATAATAATCTTTGTACTAAAATCATATGTTGACACTAGTTTTTACCTGAAGTGTATATGTTGGTTATTATGGTAATACTTTAAACTGATGTTACTTTTTAGTAGTAAAACGATTAGAATAAAATAAACTCTAAATATTACTACAGTAATTTAGCAAAATATATGATAGAAAACTGCGTCAAAATCGGATAAGGCACTTCTGAGAATAGTGCGCACAAACACACAAACAAACACAAAAATTCTAGAAACTATTATTTTGAGTTATATTACTTTAATAAAGACCCCCTTCATTAATTATTCTTCGATATCTTTAATATATGCATCGATCTCTTACAATTTTTTTAGGTATAGAAGATATAAGATGAATTGTAACATATGCCATAACTCAGCAATCAGACTCATCGTCTGATCAATAAATCTAGCAGTAAAGCAATGCATAGCCGTTTCATTTAAACTGCAGGGCTGGTGAAGTGGTTTAAGGTTGTTTAAATAGAATCTACTGCGCCATGTATTGTAGGTTCAAACCTCACGTCTGAAAACGTCTTTTACGTCCCCAAGCGGGGTGAGAAAAAGTAGCATCTCGCAAGGCCGCCATAGTGTGGGTCACCATACTGTGTTGTCAGTATTTGCAATGAGTATGGTGACCACAACTCTTGGATTCTATTCATACTTTCCATCAGGCAGAGTACTTTTACAACAGTGAAAATTCACATATTTTGGTTCTGAGTCTGTGTGTTCTTTGTGTCCGTTTCATGTATATTTATAAACTACCCCATGATACAGGAACATTACTAATGCGAGATATGTCTTTTAAAAGATATATTTATAAATTTTGATGATTCCTTTTATATAGACAAACCGATGGTCGCTGGAGCCGAAGTGTACTAGAGTGGATACCACGACTGGGCAAACGTAGTGTAGGGCACCCTACAGCGTGATGGACCGACGACTTGAAGAAGGTGGCTGGCAGCGATGGATGCGAATTGCCCAAGACCTTGATAGTTGGCGTTCCTTGGGGGAGACCTTCGTTCAGCAGTGGATAGCGATAGCTTGATTGAGACTTATAAATTACTACACATGCATTTCTACTATACAATAACTACATTTCTATAATAGTATAAAGGTATCGGTAGCCGCTTACCATCAGGTTCTCAATGCTTTCACATATTCACCTAATTATATATATGCATATAACCACACTGAGGACCAAAATAACTTTCGTTTTCTATTCCCACGGCTTTCTCACTCAAACTCAGCTCACCGTAACTAAGAGTTGTTAATCAAAGACCATGGATAACTATGGGTTTACCATAATAAATAATATGAATCGAAATAACAGGTGCCAATTTTAATGTATGTATGTAGCGTACCACAGTATAGTGTATAGTCAGTACGCAAGTGGTCTGGTTTTAGCGATTTTATAAAACTATGAAAAACTAGGAAACTATTAAAAAAAATAGAAAAAGAAAATATTCTAAAACAAAAATTAACTAAAAAGTAATAAAAACTACATATTCTTGTCTACAACTATTGTTACTTTTGGAGTCGCTGTCGCTGTCTACTCCTCTGGGGAAACAGGCGTGATTCTATGTAGGTATGTATAAAACTGTTTTAGGTCAACAAAGTACTACAAATTAACTACAACAAAGTCTATAAAGCAGAAAATATCATTATTGTAATCGAAGCTGATTAAATACGAATTATTATCACAATACTAATCAGATTTCATTCAAATTTCAATGGGACTACATGACAAGCATTAGCTTTCGAATATAAAAAGAATCATCAAAATCGGTACACCCAGTAACAAGCTATAAGATAACAAACCTTCTCTTTTTTAGAAGTCGGTTAAAAATAACGTGTAGTAAATAATACACCATTCATTGACACCAATAGTTCTATGAAAATGGATACTCGTAATATAGCTCTGATAAATATAATAATTATGTCATGTCTTTACAAAGGTATTAGAAAATGATGTTGAATGAACAACAAAAATAGTTATTTCTTAGTTTATTCATCATTATCATCATCATCTCAGCTAAAAGACGTCCACTAGATATATGCCTCTCCCGAGGTTGTCCACAACAACCGGTCCCTTACTGCCCGCATCCAACGGTTTCTTGCGACTCTAACCAGTCATCATGACCTATCAACGCTGTGTTTTCTAATACACAATTACTCCACAATTTTTATATAACTGTTTTATTGTAAATATTTAAAAAACGTACTATTTCTACTATTGCGTATCAATACGCCAATACGAGTGTATCAACCTACCTATTGCCTTCCACTGCAGAACAGTAATACGTAGCTACGATACGAGCTAAACCTTCGATTACAGCCCTAGCATGTTTAACTGTGCCTGAATACGAAATACTATTTATTGTACACCTACAAAAACAAGTTTTTAGAAACAAAGAAAACATACATAAAATGACCAATGAACGAGCTTATCAGAAGACATGAAGTTTACCAAGCAAGATGAACAGAACTGCAAATATAATTCGTTATGTCATCTTTGTGAGTACTGTACCATGTACAATAAAAATACACCCAATGTTTTCTACTAATATCTAAGTAGAAAACACCCATATTCAAAATATATTTTAAAAAAATACCCATCAATAGCCAATCAGTGTCATTGACCATGATCTATGACTGACAGGTGATTTAAAGGTCATTCATGAACTACCGACCATCAGCTGACGTGCCTGTCACAGCCTACAACACTCAGCGGTAATTGAGATGGATTATATTAATCAAAATCACTTCAGATAACATCGTCGTCTCTCCTTCTAAGGATAGGCTGAAGACAGGTAGAAAGTAGCTGGCATACTCTAGTAGCAATGCGAAGGCTGTCCAGTTTGAATTCAGTCTTCACAAGGATTACAAATGAACTGATAATCAATATCTACTTTACGATGTCTTAAAGGGCTTGGTGTATGGGTATACCATAAAGGTACAGTTATAAATGCTGTTTGTGACCAGGGCCGTAAAAAGTGTTTTTGAAAGAATAGTTTGACAATATACTTATAGAAAATATGTATCGAAATTGTTTAATTAAGTGGGTTGGTCATATTTCCAGAAGAACCGATGGTCGCTAGAGCCGAAGTGTGCTACACTGGAGACCACGATTGGGCAAAGGTAGTGTAGGGCGCGCTCCGGTGCGATAGATCGACGACTTGAAGAAGGTGATTAGCAGCGGATGGATGTGGATTGCCCAAGACAGTTGGCGTTCCACCTTGATTTAGCAGTGGACGGCAATAGATTGATTTGATGTTAAACTCCTTAAATCAATTTCATTGCCTATTTATACCATCGTTTTATATATATACTATATATATCACAATATCCTATTTACACAATGTCTGTGTTAAACTACATCGATCAAAACCTGCCATGATTGAAAAGGGTGCTTCGGTTTTACATGCATAGTTTAATCCAGGGTTGGTATTTAATAGTTTTTAAGTCACCCCTATGATGTGAGATTGGAAAACGCCATAACGTTTTCAGTATTATATGATACAGGACAGAATAAAGTGAACTTTGTATTCAATGTAGGCAAAAAATTTAATCGCCATGGGAGTCATGCTATGTCACACATAGTTTAAATGGGTGTTAAGTAATCCTTTCTCTACTTTTCACCAAGGGTCGTTATCTAAAAAGGTTCTACTAACCTAACTTACTCTGAACTTTATTTGATCCTTAGTCTAATTCTGTGCATATATGTATATAATTAAATAGACAGTAGAGAGCGTTGAGAGCATGATGGAAGTTCATTCGCTTAGTTCTCAATTTTGCGGGGTACACCTTGCCATTAAAAAGCGTGTTTTATTTTTAATAAAGTAATCAAATATTAGTCAAACACTTAATCCAATGAAACAATGTTAACTTAAAGAGCATAGTGAGAACAGTCCCCTGAGTTTCTTTTTTATTATAATTCACAAAACTAATGTAAAATCTCACTTACAGACATACATTATTATACATATGTATCACAATTATTTCCGATCTACATCTACTAGATGTGAATCTTTCATGCATTTTAAACTATATAACAAGCTAACACTCACATATTTGATAATTTAACATCGACACATTGAGCAACATCCAAAAACAACATACAGTCAAAAAACAAAAAACACTAAAAAACAATAAAAAAAAAAGACAATGATCTATCAACTCTCTTAGTTTGAATCTCACCGAAACCAAAGAAAGAAGTTTCGTGGGAAAAGGGCGTTTATTTATAGCATATTTTAGTGACATAATTGCAGTTGTGAGTTTGTTTCCACTTTCTCCCTGTGGAATGGATAAGAACACAGAGTGTCACCAACCCTATTCTTCTCATAAGTGACGTAAGAGGCAACTAAGGGAATTAAATATGCAAGACATCATCACTGTAAAGAGAAGGAAACCTTGAAACAAGGCCTATACCAACCCGTCAGGCCAGAGTGGTATAGTAGGCCAAAACCTCTTACTAAGGAGAGCCCTATGTCCAGTTATGATACTTTGGACTGTTAAAGGCTGTTGGTCATAGACTTATTACTCAACTTCTTCCTATTTTCAAACAAAACGTCCCACCCGTTCGTCTTTCAGGCAACCGAAAAGACTGGGCTGCGAGAGGAATGGGTGCAATTATATTCAGTAGTACAACTACGAATTATTGTTATATATCGTTGTTACTTAACTCACTAAAAATGGCATGAACTTTTTAACAATATACCTGTGACCACCAAAGAGAGAAAAACAAAAAACACCTTATAAATATTAAACAATCCCGCTTTATCCCCATTAACTGATTAACAATTAATTTACAATAACTCAACGCTGTCACCGCCAGTACATTGGGACACAATTAATTTTAATGGCAATAAATTCGGGCAGTAACTCACTCAGCCAGACACCTGATGTCGGTCTTTAATATACACTCTTGTTAAGCGAGGTACGTAATGCCTGTGAATAGTTAATTAGCGAATATCCAAATTGTCTTTCAATAAGTGACATCAGATTTGATCTTTTGATTTTGTTTCTATGATAAATTGGGCAAGAAACAAACAGATCACATGATTGTAAATGGCTACAACTTTTTTTTCTCTCTCTTTTTTCCCTCTCACATGTCATACTCAGCCGTCCCAAAGTAGGTAAAACCTATATACATATTGTAGATAAATTACACTTAGACACAGAATAAATGATCGTGTTCATCACACAAAGATTTTTCCTGAAAGGGAATCGAACCCACGACCGCAGTAGTGAAGGTCACTAATCACTAGACGACTACATCTATTGTCGCCCTTTGGGTTCCGCAAGAATCGTGGTGGAGGAAGGTTTGGGCTCCGGTAAACTCACTCAGACGACGGCATATAAAGTGTAAATTCGTTCACACCAGCCTTCTGAAAAGAATCTTAAAAAAACTATGTACTACAAATGTTATAACCTTTACAATATTATTGGCACAGAATTTTTAACATCACCAGATAACTACGCCAAGTGAAAAGCATATTCTCCCTCTCAGTAAACAGATCTAACTATTACATGCTTCTGTGCCCTCACCATGATGCCAATAAGCACTCAATCTATTAGCTGAAACGCTGATGCAGAGGAATTTATGATTATAAGGTTTTCATTGAGTGCCAACATTTGCAATGTCATAATGATATTATTAACTGATGCGGTAATGTAATAACAATGGAAATAATTTCGACCAAAATTGTATGAAGTAAGTTAAAATTATATGTATTTTGTTGTGATTTCGAGTGGATAAATAGGACTTGAGTAGATCGAGCGGTCAATAGAAAAATTTGTATTGCTGGGCAGCATACGAGAAGTTGCGTCACCTCGAGTCGCCGATTCTGCAATCATAAAAGACCAAAGTATTTGACCAGTGCATCCTACCCATAATGACAGACGGAGTCGAGACGTGGACACTCACCATTGGACTAGTCCACGGTTTAAAGTAGCTCAGCGTGTAATGGAACGTGTAATGCTGAGTGTTTCTCTGTCTGATAAAATTCGTAACGAGGTTACTCCACAGAGAACTGGTGTAACTGACATCGCACGTAGAATCAGTGCCTTGAAATGGGCCGGTCATGTCTCCAGACGAATAGATGGTCGGTGGAGCTGAAGTGTGCTAAAGAGGAGACCACGATTGGGTAAACGTAGCGTCAGGCGCCCTGTGGCACGATGGACTGACGACTTGAAGAAGTTGGCTGGCAGCGGATACATATGGATTGTCCAAGACTGAGATGGTTGACGCTTCTTGGAGGAGACGTTCGTTTAGTTATGGACGGCATCAGCTTGATTTGAAGACTTGGGTTCGGGGGTTTCATAGATCATTATATCTAATTACAAGAAATAAAATCAGGGGGTTAAAAGACAACACCTTGGTAAAAATAATATACTCGTAGTTACATTCAAAAATTCGATCTAAAATTAGTTCAGGCATCGATTATTACAGTTTATAGACAGAAAAGAGATTTCTTTTGTAGTCATGGTACGATTAAGTGTTTTATTTTACAATTCGTTTAGAATCGATAGTTATATTTTCATTCTTACTATTTTTCTTCATAAATTCTTTGTTAAAAACCCGGTGCCATCGTAAATAAAATTGTACTTAATATTTTCAAACACATCAAGCCTTTCATATAAAGCATGATAAATATTAAAATTGATATGGATACATAATGCGATAATGGGAAAGAGGTATAAATTTGTTTTAATGCGATTGACAACCGCTACTGTTGTGCTTGGACCAAATGCAACGTTATTTCAACTATGGTACAATTTATAACAGTAAGCGATAAACGATTGGACTCGAAATTAATTTAATTTAGTTTTCTTGTTGTCGGGAAAAAGTTAGTTTCCTCGTCCTCTTTTTTGCTGCCTTGTTGCTTTTTTTTTTTGATGCCAAGCTACAAAAAAATATACTTAATTTAATAATGATTGATTTAGAAGACTTGAAAGCGTTACACATATTAATTTATAATGCTTAGCAGTCTATTTAATCTAACTTACTTTGGCAGTTTTAATATCAAAATAATTTAAATAACGGAATTACGGTGGATAATTAAAATTGGAATGTTATTGTTTTAAAAGAATATCACTTTGTAAAATAGCACAGTAGAAACTTGGTTCTGAAAGACGGTCATAATATTGAAGATTTCATATCATACTTAAACTATGGTCAGATAGCAAATGAGTTTCTATTTTCAGTCTGAAATTTTAGCGTATTGCACTTTTATGTTCTAAACCATAAACAAGGCATGAACTTTAAAAATATAAGATTGATTTCTGTATGAATTGAAAACATTTTCGTAATCATCCTCTTACTGCTATACTCGTATGTGTACTATGCTAAGTACGGATTCTAACATATTTTACAATTAAAAACAAGGTCATAACTGGTCAGGGTATAAGAACCTCGCTATGTTTCTTACCTTGTCACACCTCCTTATCGTCACAAAGGGCAATCAGAACTCGCCCAAAGCCGTGAAATCGGACAGTAGCTGCCACGGTGGATTACAATTTAAGCCCAGATCGGGACTCCTTGGTCAAAGTGTGAGCTTTTTGCTGCTTTAAAAAAAGTTATTGTACTTTTTAAACCCATCATTATGACCATTTGAAAATAGAAATGATATGAGAAGTTAAGTGACCCGCAAACAGTTAAGTAAAAGACAAAATAAAAAATATGGTAATAAAAACTCGAACTATTTTAAAGCCTGTTGTATTTAGAACATATTAAGGTTGAGTACATACTGAACTAAAAGCAGAAAATATGTACTTTCCCAAACGAGGTTGGCATCAACCAAAATCGCTTACAGTATTGAATATTTAGAGAACTCTAAATAAATTGGGAAAAGTGAAGCTTGTGGTGATGTAAATACTTGTTCTCGTTTTCATAAATTTATCTTCCAACAACAAAATCACTTAAATATGTGCAGAACTGTTTATTTTCATATTACTTCATAAAATGAACACATGAACAATGGCAGTACACTCCTTTGGGAGATACTTAGTTACAAATAAAAATACATACACATGATTACGATGTCTATAAAGATATCAAAATATAATCCAATGCAGTTAAAGCACATCGACCATTTTGTATGGGCTCCAGATGTAAGCATGGACATCTCGTTATTGAAATAACAATGGCCGACACCCAATAGAAAACATTATTCCATGAAGTTAAGTAAGAAGTCAGATACATAATAAAACACGTTGAAACAGAAAAGCGAACATAGTTACATCTATAGTACAAACGAGCGTTCGTAAAGCAAATAGGCTAGATGATACCTTAGTCAAATTAGTTACTTTTTATCATCTGTCAAAACGACAATTTTGTATGACAAATGTGCTAAATACCTAATTGTGACGTCACTGTTTTAGACTACTCAATTGAACAATATATTTTGCTGTATATTTTGATCGAAATTTGTCATAATAATAAAAAGCTATGTTAATGGTATTTTCCGAGGTGTTTTGTGATATTAGTTTTAATAAAGTGGAGGCACAGTCATCTACCCAATTGTCACGTGACGCAGGCGGGAAACATAAGTTGACATTAGACAAGTGTTGCTATAATAGAAAAATAATACACAAGAACATGAATACCTTACTCCCGTTATTTTATTTTGCAATTAGCACCTTCTTTTACACTTCTTAGGTGATATAAATAAATATTTTAAAGAAAAGTATGTTAATGTACTATTATAGTTTTTGGAAGCGTTTTGATAAGTTATTTTAGCTTTTGCCCTTGTATAGTTAACCCCACTGTATAGTTACATGACAACACGAACGATTAGTACCATCCTAAAACAAATAAAGATCTTATGGAAATAATGTTCAATACTTAAATGAATTTATAATTTATACAATTAATAAATTACCTGTTTGGCTGTCGTACAGGTCAAAATTGGTCGGTGCTCTTTTGTCTATGTATCTTAAACATAACGTTATGTATTATTAAATGATATTCATTGAGCACAAAGGTATGTCCGTAATCTGAAAGAAAAAAAGTAAGACATCTAGTTTCAGTAGTACTAATTAAATTAGTTCATAATGTGTAATGTTGGAGTGGAATTGTTGGAGTATGCTTCTATTACTTATTAACTTGAAAAGAAAGAGAGCGTCACGCTGTTTGCCAACACATTAACGCTTGAATTTTGAGTAAAACATCTATTAACACGCTTTAAGAGTACCTTAAACGTGTCAATTTTACACAAAAATAATGAACAAAAAGAGAGACCTATAATCCAAACAATAAAAAGATATAAACTATCTCTTCAAGATAACAATATTTGCAATGGCTTAAAATATTCGTTCTTTACGTATAGTAAGTATAGTAATTTAAGTTAAAATCACTTGTATTATAACATATTGCATCATACGTTTCTATACGTGCCACAACATCACACATTTAAATGCTAATCGTGTTATAAATAACGATCTTTTCCAAGTTACAGAACGTGTAACGCCATCTATCGGTTAAAATTGGTAACTAAATAGAAACGGCTTCATCACATGTTTAGTTCAACCAGAATCATTTAAAAAAGTTGGATTTTAGGCAATATTTTTATATACCTAATCAATTAGATATTTGTAATGATTTTTTCTCGAAAGGAGTTTTACGAGTCACTTAGTCATCTCTCGCGTGACCCACTTTCAAGTTCAATGATACGCATCGAGTGAACACGTTCTAACTTGTTTGGTTTTAATTATTGATGGTTAAGAGAAATTATTACATTGTCTGTTGTGCACAGGATATATAATGTTATTTTATGATTTCCTTTTGCTGTGTAGTTTTTACTTATCTTTAAGCTTAATGTGTGTTTAACGAGGTTTTATTCATTACGTTTGAGTAATCAATATTGGTCAAAAAGATAAGAAAGAAACCAATCTTCAGATTTTAAGATATTTTTTATTGTTCGGTCTTACTAAGCAGTTCACATCATCACCTCATCGACCTCTAATAGTGTACGGCTGGGGACATAGGCCGCCGCCTCTCCTTGGAAAGAAGACCTTGGTCCACGCTGGCCATATGAGTTCGTATAGGGTTTGTATCAAGTTTCCTACCTTTGCAGTGATGTCGTCCTGCGTAATTTGTTCCCTTAGTCACCACTTTCGACACCTACGGGATGAGTTGTGGTGGTGACACTATATATTCTTAATTCGTTACCTAACGCAAGACTAAGTAATTTTCACAATTTTAAAGGCTATAACTTTTGGTATAGAAGACAACATCATTAGAAGTAAGAATGGATTTAGTCATATTTAAAAAGAAAGCTTTCTTAAAGTGCGATTAAATTCCTTTTTTAAATTTTTTTTTCAATACCTTCATTTAGAATTTTGGAGTAATTTCAAGAAGAAAAGACAACTATTGGTATCAATTTCAATTCTGCAATGTCATATGACTTTATTAATTCGTACTTTATGTAAAAATTACATGTACCTAATCATTTAATTGAGATTGAAAGTTAGTCCCACAAATATGACCTAATATGTTTGAATGAAATTTAGCATACGGGTTAGAAAACGTAGAAAAATTTTATCCGATAAAAATATTAGAATCCTCTGACCTATAAAAAAAATATTGACGGTACCTTGGAATTTTGATATACCAAGATGTGTCTTATCGCACAATGTAAAAAAAAAAATCTAAAATCTTCTACTAAAATTTACTTCAGAAGAATTTTCAATTAACACCAAGTATACTTCGTCACTCTTCAAAATCTTCTAGACCACTGTTAAACAAATCAATATTTCGATGAATAGAAGAAATATTAACCTATAAAGTATATTTTAAAATATTGTAGAAAGACAGCAACGTTTATCTTTTGTGCTTAAGTCTTACAAAGTTGCCATTTCAAATATTTTCTAAAAAGCTCATTAACCTTATCAGCTAATTACTTGTCAAACTGGTACCTGTTTACGCTATCGTGATCTTTTATCATCTTCAATTGTTTAACGCTTGCAATAACTACTAATTACATATAGATAAAATTACAAGCCAATTGTTTGTGAACTTATTATCACCAAAGACAACCAATAAGTCTGTATGCATCTTGATAATAAACCAAAGAGAATTGCTCCGAACTCTTTTCTTTTATTCTTGTAACGTGGTTCAATATCATTCAGCTGAGCTTTTTCCAGGCTAAGCAGAATGAGGTATCAACCTCCAACTACTCCACAAGTACAATGGCAAAGTACTTCTTATATTTACAAAAAAAAACTTCTGTGAAATCAAATAACGACACATTTGTTGTGGAGAAACTTATTGGAGTATACAGAATTGTTTTATAATAATTTTCTCAATATTTAATGCAAAAGTATTTACACATATAATAATAAAAGAGCCTGCGATATATTACACATTATTATTATATTATTACATATTATAGAAACAAACTACGCAGTTTTAATCAGAGAATCTTTGATAAACAAACATTATTTTACAGTTGAATCGTTTAGCACGCATTCGAATCTAGGTCGTCCCTTCAGATGATGCAAGTCTAGGTCTGATGACGTAATAAAATTAGTTATCATACTGCTTGTGTCCTATTTATGTTAGATTAGATACATTTATTATTTATTGTAAAAGTTATAGTTTTAGATTAGATAGTATTCTACGAACAATAGTAGATTGCAGCTGCCATTTAAATAAATGATTTTTTTTCTATGTGGATATACATAAAATGTGCTTGGCTGCAATAGTTGCAGATTTTGAATGTTTAGCGAGTTTGGTTTTGATTTGCATCCAGGACAAAGGTATGAGTTATATGACATTGTTATTCGTTCTGTATCTATATGTAAGTATACGCTATAATGAATATGTGTTTTAGACATCAGTTTAGTTAGATAATTGTCTATGATGTGTCAAGTTAGAAAAGAAATTCCAAAGTTTTATTGTTTAAACCTTTCCCTTCGTCGAAGTTAAGATAAGTCATAGTACTGTTTATGAATGTGTGTAATTCTAGAAAATACATGTTCCATAATTTTATCAATGACTTATATGGTTTAAAATGTAACTTTTTATTGTCAATGTAAATGTAACTTTTTATTGTCGATGTCGGTCTTTAATATACACTCTTGTTAAGCGAGGTACGTAATGCCTGTGAATAGTTAATTAGCGAATATCCAAATTGTCTTTCAATAAGTGACATCAGATTTGATCTTTTGATTTTGTTTCTATGATAAATTGGGCAAGAAACAAACAGATCACATGATTGTAAATGGCTACAACTTTTTTTTCTCTCTCTTTTTTCCCTCTCACATGTCATACTCAGCCGTCCCAAAGTAGGTAAAACCTATATACATATTGTAGATAAATTACACTTAGACACAGAATAAATGATCGTGTTCATCACACAAAGATTTTTCCTGAAAGGGAATCGAACCCACGACCGCAGTAGTGAAGGTCACTAATCACTAGACGACTACATCTATTGTCGCCCTTTGGGTTCCGCAAGAATCGTGGTGGAGGAAGGTTTGGGCTCCGGTAAACTCACTCAGACGACGGCATATAAAGTGTAAATTCGTTCACACCAGCCTTCTGAAAAGAATCTTAAAAAAACTATGTACTACAAATGTTATAACCTTTACAATATTATTGGCACAGAATTTTTAACATCACCAGATAACTACGCCAAGTGAAAAGCATATTCTCCCTCTCAGTAAACAGATCTAACTATTACATGCTTCTGTGCCCTCACCATGATGCCAATAAGCACTCAATCTATTAGCTGAAACGCTGATGCAGAGGAATTTATGATTATAAGGTTTTCATTGAGTGCCAACATTTGCAATGTCATAATGATATTATTAACTGATGCGGTAATGTAATAACAATGGAAATAATTTCGACCAAAATTGTATGAAGTAAGTTAAAATTATATGTATTTTGTTGTGATTTCGAGTGGATAAATAGGACTTGAGTAGATCGAGCGGTCAATAGAAAAATTTGTATTGCTGGGCAGCATACGAGAAGTTGCGTCACCTCGAGTCGCCGATTCTGCAATCATAAAAGACCAAAGTATTTGACCAGTGCATCCTACCCATAATGACAGACGGAGTCGAGACGTGGACACTCACCATTGGACTAGTCCACGGTTTAAAGTAGCTCAGCGTGTAATGGAACGTGTAATGCTGAGTGTTTCTCTGTCTGATAAAATTCGTAACGAGGTTACTCCACAGAGAACTGGTGTAACTGACATCGCACGTAGAATCAGTGCCTTGAAATGGGCCGGTCATGTCTCCAGACGAATAGATGGTCGGTGGAGCTGAAGTGTGCTAAAGAGGAGACCACGATTGGGTAAACGTAGCGTCAGGCGCCCTGTGGCACGATGGACTGACGACTTGAAGAAGTTGGCTGGCAGCGGATACATATGGATTGTCCAAGACTGAGATGGTTGACGCTTCTTGGAGGAGACGTTCGTTTAGTTATGGACGGCATCAGCTTGATTTGAAGACTTGGGTTCGGGGGTTTCATAGATCATTATATCTAATTACAAGAAATAAAATCAGGGGGTTAAAAGACAACACCTTGGTAAAAATAATATACTCGTAGTTACATTCAAAAATTCGATCTAAAATTAGTTCAGGCATCGATTATTACAGTTTATAGACAGAAAAGAGATTTCTTTTGTAGTCATGGTACGATTAAGTGTTTTATTTTACAATTCGTTTAGAATCGATAGTTATATTTTCATTCTTACTATTTTTCTTCATAAATTCTTTGTTAAAAACCCGGTGCCATCGTAAATAAAATTGTACTTAATATTTTCAAACACATCAAGCCTTTCATATAAAGCATGATAAATATTAAAATTGATATGGATACATAATGCGATAATGGGAAAGAGGTATAAATTTGTTTTAATGCGATTGACAACCGCTACTGTTGTGCTTGGACCAAATGCAACGTTATTTCAACTATGGTACAATTTATAACAGTAAGCGATAAACGATTGGACTCGAAATTAATTTAATTTAGTTTTCTTGTTGTCGGGAAAAAGTTAGTTTCCTCGTCCTCTTTTTTGCTGCCTTGTTGCTTTTTTTTTTTGATGCCAAGCTACAAAAAAATATACTTAATTTAATAATGATTGATTTAGAAGACTTGAAAGCGTTACACATATTAATTTATAATGCTTAGCAGTCTATTTAATCTAACTTACTTTGGCAGTTTTAATATCAAAATAATTTAAATAACGGAATTACGGTGGATAATTAAAATTGGAATGTTATTGTTTTAAAAGAATATCACTTTGTAAAATAGCACAGTAGAAACTTGGTTCTGAAAGACGGTCATAATATTGAAGATTTCATATCATACTTAAACTATGGTCAGATAGCAAATGAGTTTCTATTTTCAGTCTGAAATTTTAGCGTATTGCACTTTTATGTTCTAAACCATAAACAAGGCATGAACTTTAAAAATATAAGATTGATTTCTGTATGAATTGAAAACATTTTCGTAATCATCCTCTTACTGCTATACTCGTATGTGTACTATGCTAAGTACGGATTCTAACATATTTTACAATTAAAAACAAGGTCATAACTGGTCAGGGTATAAGAACCTCGCTATGTTTCTTACCTTGTCACACCTCCTTATCGTCACAAAGGGCAATCAGAACTCGCCCAAAGCCGTGAAATCGGACAGTAGCTGCCACGGTGGATTACAATTTAAGCCCAGATCGGGACTCCTTGGTCAAAGTGTGAGCTTTTTGCTGCTTTAAAAAAAGTTATTGTACTTTTTAAACCCATCATTATGACCATTTGAAAATAGAAATGATATGAGAAGTTAAGTGACCCGCAAACAGTTAAGTAAAAGACAAAATAAAAAATATGGTAATAAAAACTCGAACTATTTTAAAGCCTGTTGTATTTAGAACATATTAAGGTTGAGTACATACTGAACTAAAAGCAGAAAATATGTACTTTCCCAAACGAGGTTGGCATCAACCAAAATCGCTTACAGTATTGAATATTTAGAGAACTCTAAATAAATTGGGAAAAGTGAAGCTTGTGGTGATGTAAATACTTGTTCTCGTTTTCATAAATTTATCTTCCAACAACAAAATCACTTAAATATGTGCAGAACTGTTTATTTTCATATTACTTCATAAAATGAACACATGAACAATGGCAGTACACTCCTTTGGGAGATACTTAGTTACAAATAAAAATACATACACATGATTACGATGTCTATAAAGATATCAAAATATAATCCAATGCAGTTAAAGCACATCGACCATTTTGTATGGGCTCCAGATGTAAGCATGGACATCTCGTTATTGAAATAACAATGGCCGACACCCAATAGAAAACATTATTCCATGAAGTTAAGTAAGAAGTCAGATACATAATAAAACACGTTGAAACAGAAAAGCGAACATAGTTACATCTATAGTACAAACGAGCGTTCGTAAAGCAAATAGGCTAGATGATACCTTAGTCAAATTAGTTACTTTTTATCATCTGTCAAAACGACAATTTTGTATGACAAATGTGCTAAATACCTAATTGTGACGTCACTGTTTTAGACTACTCAATTGAACAATATATTTTGCTGTATATTTTGATCGAAATTTGTCATAATAATAAAAAGCTATGTTAATGGTATTTTCCGAGGTGTTTTGTGATATTAGTTTTAATAAAGTGGAGGCACAGTCATCTACCCAATTGTCACGTGACGCAGGCGGGAAACATAAGTTGACATTAGACAAGTGTTGCTATAATAGAAAAATAATACACAAGAACATGAATACCTTACTCCCGTTATTTTATTTTGCAATTAGCACCTTCTTTTACACTTCTTAGGTGATATAAATAAATATTTTAAAGAAAAGTATGTTAATGTACTATTATAGTTTTTGGAAGCGTTTTGATAAGTTATTTTAGCTTTTGCCCTTGTATAGTTAACCCCACTGTATAGTTACATGACAACACGAACGATTAGTACCATCCTAAAACAAATAAAGATCTTATGGAAATAATGTTCAATACTTAAATGAATTTATAATTTATACAATTAATAAATTACCTGTTTGGCTGTCGTACAGGTCAAAATTGGTCGGTGCTCTTTTGTCTATGTATCTTAAACATAACGTTATGTATTATTAAATGATATTCATTGAGCACAAAGGTATGTCCGTAATCTGAAAGAAAAAAAGTAAGACATCTAGTTTCAGTAGTACTAATTAAATTAGTTCATAATGTGTAATGTTGGAGTGGAATTGTTGGAGTATGCTTCTATTACTTATTAACTTGAAAAGAAAGAGAGCGTCACGCTGTTTGCCAACACATTAACGCTTGAATTTTGAGTAAAACATCTATTAACACGCTTTAAGAGTACCTTAAACGTGTCAATTTTACACAAAAATAATGAACAAAAAGAGAGACCTATAATCCAAACAATAAAAAGATATAAACTATCTCTTCAAGATAACAATATTTGCAATGGCTTAAAATATTCGTTCTTTACGTATAGTAAGTATAGTAATTTAAGTTAAAATCACTTGTATTATAACATATTGCATCATACGTTTCTATACGTGCCACAACATCACACATTTAAATGCTAATCGTGTTATAAATAACGATCTTTTCCAAGTTACAGAACGTGTAACGCCATCTATCGGTTAAAATTGGTAACTAAATAGAAACGGCTTCATCACATGTTTAGTTCAACCAGAATCATTTAAAAAAGTTGGATTTTAGGCAATATTTTTATATACCTAATCAATTAGATATTTGTAATGATTTTTTCTCGAAAGGAGTTTTACGAGTCACTTAGTCATCTCTCGCGTGACCCACTTTCAAGTTCAATGATACGCATCGAGTGAACACGTTCTAACTTGTTTGGTTTTAATTATTGATGGTTAAGAGAAATTATTACATTGTCTGTTGTGCACAGGATATATAATGTTATTTTATGATTTCCTTTTGCTGTGTAGTTTTTACTTATCTTTAAGCTTAATGTGTGTTTAACGAGGTTTTATTCATTACGTTTGAGTAATCAATATTGGTCAAAAAGATAAGAAAGAAACCAATCTTCAGATTTTAAGATATTTTTTATTGTTCGGTCTTACTAAGCAGTTCACATCATCACCTCATCGACCTCTAATAGTGTACGGCTGGGGACATAGGCCGCCGCCTCTCCTTGGAAAGAAGACCTTGGTCCACGCTGGCCATATGAGTTCGTATAGGGTTTGTATCAAGTTTCCTACCTTTGCAGTGATGTCGTCCTGCGTAATTTGTTCCCTTAGTCACCACTTTCGACACCTACGGGATGAGTTGTGGTGGTGACACTATATATTCTTAATTCGTTACCTAACGCAAGACTAAGTAGTTTTCACAATTTTAAAGGCTATAACTTTTGGTATAGAAGACAACATCATTAGAAGTAAGAATGGATTTAGTCATATTTAAAAAGAAAGCTTTCTTAAAGTGCGATTAAATTCCTTTTTTAAATTTTTTTTTCAATACCTTCATTTAGAATTTTGGAGTAATTTCAAGAAGAAAAGACAACTATTGGTATCAATTTCAATTCTGCAATGTCATATGACTTTATTAATTCGTACTTTATGTAAAAATTACATGTACCTAATCATTTAATTGAGATTGAAAGTTAGTCCCACAAATATGACCTAATATGTTTGAATGAAATTTAGCATACGGGTTAGAAAACGTAGAAAAATTTTATCCGATAAAAATATTAGAATCCTCTGACCTATAAAAAAAATATTGACGGTACCTTGGAATTTTGATATACCAAGATGTGTCTTATCGCACAATGTAAAAAAAAAAATCTAAAATCTTCTACTAAAATTTACTTCAGAAGAATTTTCAATTAACACCAAGTATACTTCGTCACTCTTCAAAATCTTCTAGACCACTGTTAAACAAATCAATATTTCGATGAATAGAAGAAATATTAACCTATAAAGTATATTTTAAAATATTGTAGAAAGACAGCAACGTTTATCTTTTGTGCTTAAGTCTTACAAAGTTGCCATTTCAAATATTTTCTAAAAAGCTCATTAACCTTATCAGCTAATTACTTGTCAAACTGGTACCTGTTTACGCTATCGTGATCTTTTATCATCTTCAATTGTTTAACGCTTGCAATAACTACTAATTACATATAGATAAAATTACAAGCCAATTGTTTGTGAACTTATTATCACCAAAGACAACCAATAAGTCTGTATGCATCTTGATAATAAACCAAAGAGAATTGCTCCGAACTCTTTTCTTTTATTCTTGTAACGTGGTTCAATATCATTCAGCTGAGCTTTTTCCAGGCTAAGCAGAATGAGGTATCAACCTCCAACTACTCCACAAGTACAATGGCAAAGTACTTCTTATATTTACAAAAAAAAACTTCTGTGAAATCAAATAACGACACATTTGTTGTGGAGAAACTTATTGGAGTATACAGAATTGTTTTATAATAATTTTCTCAATATTTAATGCAAAAGTATTTACACATATAATAATAAAAGAGCCTGCGATATATTACACATTATTATTATATTATTACATATTATAGAAACAAACTACGCAGTTTTAATCAGAGAATCTTTGATAAACAAACATTATTTTACAGTTGAATCGTTTAGCACGCATTCGAATCTAGGTCGTCCCTTCAGATGATGCAAGTCTAGGTCTGATGACGTAATAAAATTAGTTATCATACTGCTTGTGTCCTATTTATGTTAGATTAGATACATTTATTATTTATTGTAAAAGTTATAGTTTTAGATTAGATAGTATTCTACGAACAATAGTAGATTGCAGCTGCCATTTAAATAAATGATTTTTTTTCTATGTGGATATACATAAAATGTGCTTGGCTGCAATAGTTGCAGATTTTGAATGTTTAGCGAGTTTGGTTTTGATTTGCATCCAGGACAAAGGTATGAGTTATATGACATTGTTATTCGTTCTGTATCTATATGTAAGTATACGCTATAATGAATATGTGTTTTAGACATCAGTTTAGTTAGATAATTGTCTATGATGTGTCAAGTTAGAAAAGAAATTCCAAAGTTTTATTGTTTAAACCTTTCCCTTCGTCGAAGTTAAGATAAGTCATAGTACTGTTTATGAATGTGTGTAATTCTAGAAAATACATGTTCCATAATTTTATCAATGACTTATATGGTTTAAAATGTAACTTTTTATTGTCAATATCTTCAATTTTAAATTTGATTTGCTTATTATGAGACTGTCTCATTGGCGTAGTAGTAGCGTATACTACTGCTGCTCGAGGTCTCTGGTTCGGTTCACGGGTTAGACCAACTGTTTGTATGATCTGTATGTTCGTATGATATGTATTTATCAGTTATCTAGTACCCATAGTACGAGTTCAAGCTCTGGTTAGTTTGAGAATAGATGGCGTTGTGTCTCAGATGCCTGAAACATTATTATAATTGCTTTTTGATTTTCCGTACATTTATGAACTTCTGTTCAGCAATATGATTATTGTAATCATGTAAGTTTACGATCACTTTTTGTTGTTATACCTTTATATAATCAAGTGAGTCAGGAATCATCCGGGCAGTCCTTGGCTTGACTTTGTTGGTTATGTATGACTAATTTGGAGGCTGAGTCTAAATGTTGAGATATGTCGTTTTAGTTCATATTTAGTTATTGAGGAAGACAGTGGTGCTAGAGAATCCTCAGAATATAATATCAAATTGTATTACTTTGATATGTAAGTAGTAAAAAATATTTTTAATTTAATGTAATACTCTGTGATATTTTTATTAAGTCCTAAAATTATTGTGTAGTCAAAAAGTAAATTTCTTTGTCACAATAAATTAATTGATTGTTATTTCATATTCAAATCTATCCAAGTCAATAATCGCCTAAAAATTTAATTATAAAAATTATAAAAAGTAAAAAATCTGTTAGAGGTGTAGCTAATTTCATTTAGTAATTTCTCAATTTTTATTGAATGCTATATAGAGGTTTCATTATGTGAGTTTAACACGAAGTTGCCAGTGTGTAAATGAAAATGAACTTAAAAATAAAATTATACTTAGCCGTATTTTGTCATACATAATCACATCAGTACTTAATACCTGAAAACCGTTTAGTTTTTCATATTTACTGAATTCCTAACATAGGCTAAATGAGAATTGTAATATTTTTTTTTTATTTTATCCGATTTGCTTAGCAAACTTTTTGGTTAAAAAACAACTAACGAAAAAAAAAATGAACAAATTTTAAAAATGGAAACAACACTACATTAAATTGAAGTAGCCACAGATAAAACAACAAAAGAATTGCAAAATACACGCAGACGCTTTTATTTAACATTGGTTATCAATTTTATTGCCGTATTCAATCTAAACAAAGGTTTCCACTCGACCCTAATCGCTAATAAACCTAAAAAACACCTCCGATTTCACAAACCATCGCGTATGGCAAAACCACGACCATTAAAACATTTTATACCGTTTTTACGGACGTACTACCGAATTACTAATAATAAAACACACGCGCTAAGTCCTGTCACTGTTGAGGCTCCAGGCTATCAAAATCAAGTTTACGTCCATCTACTAAACAAAGAGCAGTTAAATGCGCGAAGCATGATATAGTAGATTTGCACCAAGAGCCAGTGGTCGAGTGAACGCTTTCCGTTTAACAACCCCGTTGTCTCGATCCTCCATTCTTACGTCACCTCACCCCATAGAAATTCAGCTCGTGCATTGGTCAGTTCAGTTTGGCGCGCTTTCTATATTCCAAATCCAAACTTCACAATATCATTTCTTCCCCTTCCACTAAGGGACGAAACAGTATGATCAAAGCGAGAGAACGACACTTTAGCGATTGCCGTTATTACATGATGTAACTTGATTGGAAAGAGAGATACTTATATCAGTTTAGAAAGTGGGAAAGAGAAAGGACGAGTTGTTGCGACGTTGATTGTAGTCATGGAGCTCGAAGGGAGCGTGCTACCGTGCGTTCCACTATTTATAATCAAATAGGGTTTGTTTGTGTGCGTGTGTGTGCACACGTTATGCACCGCACAAACACAAGGGACGCGGGGGACACGGGGACGCGTCGAGCGAGGCAATGATGTGCACGAAGTATTATCCCTTATTACACGATTTGCTTCCGCGACGGCCGCACGTGCAATAGTCGTCAGTCGACCTCTTTTGTAGAGCGGCGTGCGAAGTTAGTTTGTTTACATCGGTTAGCCGCAGCGATGCATAGTGCGTTAGCGCGATTGTGTCATCGACCGTGCGCTGGTTACACCTAAATTGCGAGTGATTTACGAACAATGTACCGTATGAGTTTTTGCGCTCAAATATTTTTCGTGAACTTGTGAACTTTTGAGGTCGGAACTTTACTAGTGATCTCATTGTCGCCAAATTGAACTGTGTATATTTTTATTTTGGACTTCGTGCCATTTGTGTGTCAAAGTGAACTTTTCTAAGTGATTTTTTGCAAAATAGACTTTCGAAAACTTTTTTGCGAGAAAATTTTATACTCTTAAAAAACTTTCCCGACAGAAAGGACTAAGTCTAAAATAGAACATTTTGAAACTTAAATTTCTATATGTTGTTGAAGACATAATTTCTAAAGAGGAAGAGAGAGAAATACAAATAGGCATCCAGCATTTATGCATAAGAAACAAACGGCAATCTGCCCAAGATTCTTTCGTAGAAAAAGGCGCTGCGAGAAACTAAAATGGCTATAGCATTCAACTTGCCGAGTGAAAGAGAGGCAACAGAGGAGAACTTCTCGCGGCTGAACCGGCTTCTAGCCGAACTTTATGAAGTTCTGTGCCACATCTTGGTATCACGCCAACCTGGCCAAGAAGCCCAGGAGAATAGGCGAGGTGAGTGTCCTCGTGAGCATAACACACCACCTTACCACTTAAGATGCAATTCGACCTACATTGTCAACCTTGTGATGGTTGTGGCCATCATAAAATTGTCACTCGCATCGTCTCTCTTCAATACCATCAGATAAAAAGAAGATTGTGCTAGATAAGTATTGTTGACAGCGATACTGCAAAGCAGGTCTGGACTGTTGTTACTTAATTTTAAGTCCCTTTGGGTTTTCTTTATTTTGTATTTTATCTGAAAGAGATGTTGTGTCCAACTGCACTTAAATTGTAAATGGTGGTTTTGTTCGAATTAAATTGAGGTGTTCAAGCAACTCAATATAATTCGTATTTTGTAATTTCTAACATTTATTCCGCTTATTAAAATGAATTTTGCTTTTTGAAGAATTTGAGTGAAGTTCGACAAAACGCCTCGTGATATTCGTACACTTAATTGTGATACTTGAGTGTCGTGCATTTTAATAAATAAATGGTACTTGAAAAGAGAAATAGTTTTTGACGAATATGTTTGTGAGAGCTTCATATGCCTTAAATATTTGCTGCACTTCTAAGACGTAATTTTTTTTGATTTAAATAAAAATTTAAATCGATTATGTAATTGATATAATTTTTTACAAATATTTTAGTGTTGTTAAGTTTTTAGTTTAGTTACATTTTCCAATTGATCTCTTGTTTATCAATTTAAGATTCGTATTTTTAGTTTAATTTAAAATAATTTGACTGGAGTGGAGATTTTAATTAATCTTACTTTTATAAGACACTGTAGATCTCATATAATATTTTAGTTCCAAATAATATCGATAGTCATAAATAATTTCTTTTTCATTTAATTAATTTTCATTGGATGGATTAGACACCAAATATTAGTTAAATATTATTAATTCTTAAATTAATATGAAAACCTTCGAAAATTTATAAGAAATTACTAAGGATGACTCCTTCAGGAATTAGTCGACTAATTTTTTACTATAATAAAATTATAACTTTATGCGAACGTTTACTACGCCTCTGTCTACCCTTCGGGGATAAAAGACGTTAATGTATGTATTTAGCACTACTGTAAATATATTTCATAAAGAATCATCAGGTGAATTTAATTTTGTTGAATGATTCAATTTTGTTTCACAGAAAACTATGTTCTGTTTAAAAAAAATAAATAAAAAAACAATAAAAAAAATTGTTTCTTAATTTTTTGTAAATGATATAGAATTAGTTATTTGTCATGTAAATATTACATTTAAATGTTTGTGATTTTTTCTTTTCTTAATAAGTATCCATGATTTTTAACAAGTACCTATCCTAGTTAAGTGCCGCATGTAATCAACTCGTATGTAACCTGGATTGTGTTAATTTTGTCACCCAAACATTTTATGGGGTTATAATTGTGAAATAAATATTATTTTGTAAAAACTATTCCGTCGATTATTTTTTTAACACTTAACCTAACACTTTTACCTAGAGTTATACAATTTAAAATTTAAGACAAACTTTGAATTTATTAAATTACCAGGAAGCAATAAAACGCTAGCTGAAGTAGATTTTTTTTTATTGGATTAAAAGTGTAATAATGTACCTATTTAAAAAACAAAAACAATAAGACCATAATAATATCTTTATTCAATAATTGATTGACATATTATTTGATTGATATAGATATTGAAACAATCATTTAACAGAATTGAGAAAATGTAAAAGATAAATATTTTTTATGAGTAAACTGAAAAGAACAAAAAATAAAACAAAACAAAATGCAAATACAGAAGATGCAGATGCAAATATTAAGATCGCAACTCATATACAATCTCAAAACTTAGCTTCCACATCGCTCCTCGTCAATTGAGTCAAAAATATCACTTGTTTACACTCCCTGCGAGTACATCGCTGTCAGCATCTGGACATGTTCCAACTAGTCCTGAATTGAAGTGACAGAGTAGGTAACATTAACTTACTGTACTGGCACAAAATCTTATTACTTGTTTTGTTTATGCAGTAACTATATTAGTTGCCTCTTTGGTTAGCATATCCGATCCCGGGTCGGGTAAAAAGTCTTATTGAGTCTTTCTGGTTACAGAAATACTTAGTCCAGAGTTTGAATATTGGGGCCTCGGAGAGCAGGTAAAGCCGTCGGTCCTACGCTGTGACTGAAATCGTCTAAGAGTAGGACATCACTATATTAGTAATTAATCATTTTAAAAATATTGGAAATATTTTAAAGATATTTAAAATTGGTCTTGTGTTGGTAGTTAAATGGTCTAAACCTTGAAATTCATCAGATACCGAACAAAAAAACATAAAGTAATACAAATATCGACTAATAGTGCTACATAAGTTAAAATCGAGACGGGAAATATGAACTAGTTCAAACTTGGCTGGGACGTAAACTTGGCACGCTCTAAATCGTGGTTGTAGTCACGAATCGACACGGTACAAGGTTGGAACTTGGAGCGAGTTCATGTGAAATCAATTCGAGAAGAGATCAGATTAGGAGTGAACAATAAATACTTAGAGATGTAGTTGCATTTATTATATTTATAAAACGATAAAACAAAATAATTCTAAGAAGAGTTGTACGATGAACTTTTCTTTCGAAACGTGGTCCAAATCAATCTCATTGGTTAGTGAAATTTTGCATAAATTTCACGAGTAAAAGCAAATTCAATTTTATTATTAAAACAACAGTTTAAATTTTGTTTTATTACAACCTAAATACTGATCGGAATAATCCACGTACAAGTACATATGAAAGAAATGTGATCATCAAACTTATAGCTCTGTTCTAGAAAAATAGTTTCACAATAATTTATAATTGACTACCTAATAAGCTATTATAATATATAGTATACTAATTTAACAATACAGCGCACATCGCTTTGTATTTATACATTACACCATTACAAGATGTTGGCAATGGACTCGATGCAAACAGCTCGACAATTGAAAGCGAAAATCGAAGGCACTGCGAGTATCGTGGACGAAGAAATCGAAATCACATGTTGGAAAGTTTACGAACGTATTTCTGGCAATTTAAACGATAATCATTAAATAAATCAAAAGCAAAATTCATTTTATTAAGTAGTAATGTTCTTTAAGCTTCTAACCCTTGATTTTCAGCACAAGAAGACATCAACTTTTTTTTTTTAAAGAGCCTGCAAGTTACTCGGTGGGCACCAATAGAATCCAAGAGTCTGTGGTTACCATAC
The DNA here is from genome assembly GCA_949316085.1 of Hypercompe scribonia. Classification (NCBI taxonomy): domain Eukaryota; kingdom Metazoa; phylum Arthropoda; class Insecta; order Lepidoptera; family Erebidae; genus Hypercompe; species Hypercompe scribonia. The sequence goes on from OX438989.1 coordinate 14,119,549, forward strand.
TCATTATGAACAGTGGTGTAGTGAGATGCTTTTTCACGCCCCACTTGGGGACCCAAAATGCATGACAGTCATCGATACTTACGACTTATCATGTCACCCCTGCATCAATAGGCCTTCGGTCTCATACTCACCGCGGAAACACGACAGTACAGATGCTGTCGCTTTAGCTTGGTCTTCTGAGAGAGGGTAATATATCCGCGATCTACCTTCTGATTTTCTATTTATAAGAGCATATTGTGTGGTCTTTAATACAGTATGACAAAGTCAAACTCATCTATCATAAAAAGGCATTTATAAGTATTCTTTTTCTTACAATACATTAACAAAACGTAAGTAAAACTTTGTCAAGAAGTAAGTCACGGTTTTTAAAAAAAAAGTTCTTATTTTCGATTACAATCGAAGTGGAAAGGGACGGTTCAATGATTTTTAAATCTCTTTTTCCATTTTATTCATGAAGAATATTGCCGGTGTCCATTGTGATCAGCGTTCGATTCAACTGTTTTTTTCTTTCGTGCAATTGTGGATAAGTAATCAAGTAATACTGGTTTTGATGTCTCATTGATGGTTCCTTAATTGAAGATGGAAAAAACTGCTGCAACTTGAGTGGGACTAATTAGAAAGTTTGATAAGAAAGCAATGTTATTCAGTTTTGTGCTCATACCTTACTACATGCAACGCTGTACGTAATTAGAAAAGTGTTTAAAAGGTTTTCTTATCTACTATAAATTTAGATGCATATACAGCAATTTATAACTGATTATATAAAGGAACTTGGAGAAAATTCTATGAAAAAAACGCTACTCATTCGGCAGTCCTAAAAATTTACGCTTAAATCATCAATCATCAACAGCTTTCAACAGTCACTGCTGGACATAGGCCTCTCCTTAGCAAGGAGGTTTTGGGCTATTATGCCTGACCAGACGGGTTGGTATAGGATTTGTTTTTAGTTTTCGTTCTCTTTGCAGTGACGTTGTCTTGCATATTTAGCTTCCATAGTCGCCTCTAACGAATGAAGAATTGAGTGGTGACACTGTATTCTTAATCGGTCACCACACGGATAAATAATAATATAATGTTAATGCATGCATAATCGAAGTACCTCATTTGACGGATAATAGGGAATGTAGTAGATAATGGTATAGGGTCAGATTTTTTTTTAAATGTTACTAGCAAAATTTGTAAAATTTCCAAGTCATTTAGCAAATATTATTCTAAATTGTTTTTCAACTTCATCATAAAGACTTAGAGGAAATAATCAACACTTAAAACTAGATGTATTGGCGTTGTTTTAGTAGCAATCAATAAGTTTAACTTTAAATTTGTTAATGTATTTTCATCTTCATGCCGATGCTATATTTGCCGAGACAACAGCGCCGGTTATAAGCATTTCACTAGTAAGTAAAATACTTTAAAGTTTAGTGAGCAAAATTACAACATTACATATGAATAATATTGGTGATGTTAAAGTAAAACAATAACACACACAATACAACAAGCGAAACACAAGATAAAGTTAATTCGGATAAGATAACGTATAAAGCCTTCGTTGATAAAAATACTGCATAAACGGCGGTTATCAAAATTTATCGAACCCTTAGTTGTTTTGTCTACCACTTATTTAATTATAGTTATACTATAGTTTTAGAAAAAAATACAAACATTAGTTAGTAGATAGTGTACATGTGGCAGTGTAGTTTACGTTAAATATATCATATCACATCATCATTTCATCATAGACAGCTTCACAGAAAGAAAGTTTCAGCCTGCTATATCACGTTGTCTAGATGGGTTGCTACAGGATTTGTATTAAGTTTTCCTTTCCTTCGCAGCACTGTCATCCTGCGTAATTTGCTTCCTCAGTAGCCTCATGCAACACCCATGAGATGAATAAGGGAGGTAATGTTTTGTTTTCTTAATCCGTCATAAATACAAATTAACAAAAATATAAATAATCAAAAACATTGCTAAATTCATAACCTCAACTGCAATATAATAGTCATACAACACTTGGACAGTGACTTAGGAAGGTTCGAACTCTTATAGGCACGAGAACGTAAAGCTTCGTGCACCAAGAGTCTCCAACAGGAAAAATTGCAAGAAATATCGATATAAAAATGAGAGACTTAAGAGTATAGGCAATAAGGGATATCCTGATGATCATTGACAACTACTACCCATGGCCAAATGCAACATCAAACAAAATCAAATGTATACACATATTTTTTTTCCCACGATGTTTTCTCAAGTAATACATTACATAGTCTGGTTGCCACAGAACAGATTTTGCGTAGTTTTAGATCAGACGGCGTTGTGTGAGATGTATGAAGATATTATTATTATGATATAATGTTGTTTTACCTCCCTCGTTGGTCTCGGGTTCGATTTCCGGTTGGACCAACGAGTGTTATTCAGTTTTAACAGCCTAGAATTTGGAAATTAGGGTCTTAATCCCCGTACCTCGGAGAGTACTTAAAGAGGTCAGTCCTGCGTCTGATCTCTCTCCGATAGTATTGGATATCCGTCTCATTGTTTTATGATATTGAGAGATGAGATGAGATTAAACGTAAAGTGCACCTGCCTTTGCGCTCCTCTGTCTATTAGGAACCACCATCTCGTTCTGCCAGTGGATCGAACAATGCTACCAAGTACACTGTGATCCACGAGTGTGATATGTTCATTTCTCTTTTATACTCCATCAATGGATCGAACAGCACATGGAAGTTCATGATGATATTTTTTTATTAGCAATCTAGTAATTACGAGTATATGTTTGAGGTTTGACGTTTTCCGCACTAGGCTTAGCTTGTATTATTACTAGTAATTATACAATTTACAATCTGACTTTTTTACTTCTGATTTTAGTAATAATAATAATATCCTTTTCTACAAAATATAATACAATTAGTTATTCTTATTGAGAACGTTCACGATGAACATTTACCGACCAAACTGTTGATTTTTTGAATAAAAACCATGTGAAGAGTACCAGAAACTCGTTTGCATGCACGCAGCGCTTGATGAATGTAGACGAAGCAAAAGAAGTGTGTTAGGACCCTAGTAAGTGGAATTCAATTGTCTCTGCCTACCTCTCTGGGATATAGATGTGACTTTGTGTTGCGTTAGTTATTGTGAAGTAAAAAGTTATAGGTTGTGTGTGATTATTGTGTGTTGTTTTTGTGGAGTTTGAAAGCTAAAGTTATTTAGACAACTGGTCTAAAATTGTTCTAATTTAAAGTAATTCAAGCTGGTTATAAACTCAGTAACGCAGTTCCTGCATCGTTTATATCTAAGATCTAGTTTTTGACAATAAAATTGTAAAGGTATGGGAACATACATTTTTGTCACCATCTCAAATGAAGTTTCGGTTCTAACTGTGTTGACATTAAATACTCACTGTATTAACTTTTCTTTGTATTCAAGTGAGTTGAGGGTTACCTAATAGGTGGAAATTGCAGCACACAGCATATCAAAGCCTCGGAATTTGTCTTAGAAGTTTGCCTTCACTGTACAAAGTTGCTGTTTTTTTCAAGTTCCACTATTCTGACCTAGATGGAACCTTTTTAACCTTTATCAGTAAACTACAGTTTTAGAAATAATGTCATTTTGCTTCCATTCTGCATTTATATTGTTCGCTATTACAATACAACGTATGCAGTCAGTATAGGTACGTGCAAGACCAATGAGTGTGTTATAATTCTTCAATAGACAGCACTAATCAATGTCATTCAAAATAGTAAATAGTAATTTTATATTTTTTTTATTCATTAGAATAAAGAGATAACTGAGTTAATTCTTTTCTTATCATAGCTAACCTAGTCATAAACTCCACTGGGAACGATGAATCTTACTAAATTTACTAAGTTCTGTAGGATCCACTAGAGGATCGTAAAAGAAAGATGAAAATGTTCCAGAATCCATCCAGACTAACGGTGGATCACAGAAAACTTCATAGCGTTCTCTGATCCACCAGTGGATTGAAACCATCTCAATCCACTGGTGAGTCTTAATGGATCGGAGCATCTTAATGAATAGTGGAGTTTGTACACACACCTGTGCACTATGATATATCCGGCATTGTCAGCTGGTCTCCGCTGGGATAGGATACGGAGGCCAAAATCGACTAGTTATACATCATTATGATATTTACACAAGTACCTACTAGTTTAATATGCATTAGAATGAAAAGTTGTGACGTTTCGAACCTATTACATCACTTCAATAAACAACTCAAAATATTTTCCTTAAACAATTCTAAATCACTTTGACTTTGTCCCATAAACAGTTCCTCCTATAGAATCAAAACAAAAAGTTTCATAAATATATTTTAACACAAAAATGGGCAATAACAATACAGCTAAACGAGAGTAAATCAATACTTTTTCCAAAACAAAGTTAGAAAAAGAAATAACGCGTGTCCCGTACAAAACCATGTTCGGGACGCTTTTTTTCCAAAGTCCCTCTATACAGACCCTTAATATATTCTACAGGTGTGTCCGAAACAGGTGTATATTTTTTTCCTTTTAGGGACAAGTTCAGACAAGTTCAATAGAGCTTTGTCTGGATTTGCTCCTCTATCCACGATTTGCTTTTTTTTCTCGTGTGGTTTTTTTTGAATATCGAGGATGTGGAACGAATGATAATTTATTGCAACTGATTTTAAATCTTAAAAGGTTTTCTGTTGATTGGTTTTTTGGGACTTAGATACCGGTAGCTGGTTCAAAAAGGGTTATTTGATTTCATGTTCTATTTGTACCTTATGTATTTTCGTAGTTATATTCCTAATTTGACATTTATAGTCGAGTTTGAGATTAAAATTCCATCAATAGTTAGTGCCAGTAAGAAAATTTAATTGCTTACTAATAATTAACGAAACAGATTCCCAAAATAAAAATCATTTCATTGGTTAATCATCCTCAGATAAGGGTTAAATTTACAGTTTATTGATTTTACAAATCCACTACAGTTAAGTACATATATCAATCTACAGGTACAATTTTAGCCTAGGTCTGTTGGACGTATGATAATGAATCACTTAAACCTATCCTGATAAATTTATTGGAGGCCACTGAAAATGATTGATATGCCTCTTTTGGTTTCATGTTAGAACAACTCAAATATCACAAATTACATTATTAAACACTTAGGTAAACATAGTTAAAAATTGATTGCCAAGATTTCGTCATATGGTTAATTATTTTCAAATGAAGCTAATAGAATCATGTTAAAAGCTAATAAACATAGTAAATGGCCTAGGTTTTAACAATAAGCCACATCACGCTACACAAAAGGAAAATTTCGTTGTATACCACAATGACTAACCACTCTATTCTTACATGCAATACAGGTAAATGCTGCTTATACAATTAGATATCCACTTTTCAATTTATTACTCGTTTTGCGACACTTGGTTAATTTATTTACCTCAAGAATTGTGCATTTAGGGAATTACGGTTACGGATAAAAACAAATCAAAAAGTTAATATTATTGACTTAAACAAACACTTGATTTTTTAAAAAGAGAATTCTTCTAATCTATACTCATGATGTAAAGCGGACGAGTTTCGTTTGTTTCGTGTTTTGTTGAATACGGTGATCTTAGTAACTATTGGTTTGAATTGAAGAAATATTGATAAAGTTGAGTTGCCTGCTTACTTGTCGAAGAAGGCTATAGACATAGATAAAGAGATGAAACTCAATGAATGATGTTGTAAAAACCTATGGAATTTGCGAGAGTCAATTAGTTAGAAACTTTAAAATATGTTACTTCTTTACGAAAATTCAATTTAAAATTATAAAGTGTATAATTAAAGTGTTGATTTGAATATATTTATTTAGTATGCAGAGCACCTGTGTAGGGTCAAACCACTTCAACCGCAAAACGACAATGTTACCCTATAAATAATAACTATTAACAAGATATCAGTGTAGTTACTCTTACAGAACGTTTAATGGTTTGTGTGACTTGTTTACACAAAGACTCACTTACTACTGCATTAATATGATAATTTGCAGAAAGTAAGTTACCATGAGTACCATGTGTGTATTATACCATGAGTTTGTGGTAGATTTTACAATAATATTATGTGTGAAGTTTCTTAATTAGTCAACAATTCGATTTAGAATTTGTATAAACTTACTAAAGTTAACATGGTTAAAGAAAACATCCTTATGTTAGGGTCCCATAATTATTCCTTGTGGTATCCCATTTTTAGATAAGCTTTCGATACGTTTAATTACGATAAAATAGACAAAAAATTGACGGATCTTTAAAAATTTATGTCCAGTTTAAGTTATTTTTATTTAAAGTCTTTTGTTTTCTTCACTCACCATTATTTTATTACAGACTTGTCTGGGATGGTTAACTTGTCGTAACATGTTCCGTATGCTGATCTAAACTCTGATCAGGTTGATTGTGTTTGAAGGCTACACGTAGCTATTTTAAGAAATAAATTATACACGTAACAGAACTGTGTAGACGATCCCAGAATTAGGCTAATGTAAAATATATGTTTAATATAAAAGGAGTGTTGTAATCTGATTTCGAAACCAAAAGATTTTTTGGCAACTGGACGGGTCACGGTAACTGGACCGAATAATGTACCCAGTTGATCAAGTGACCTATAGTTTTCTTATATACGTTCCACCCCAGACTCCTCTAGATGAGTAGGTACCTATATTGTGTAATCTTAAAAAAATATCCCTTAACTTACAGAAGAAATTAAGAAAAGTATTACAAAAGAACTTAAATTTCAGAATTTACTTCTATTTGTTGAATTTTTCTAAATCAAATATTAAGTTAGCTTTTTTTTTGTAAGTAAAACCGTTCAAGGGTCATCATCCCACCTGATTTTCACTAAGTCAACGTTTTGGAATCGAATCGAGTAAACCTGCACAGAGTATCATTACTTTTAACGTGTGTGCTAACCTGAGTAATAAATCACCTATATATCATAGTAACTTTACAATGAAAACTGATATTGTTTTTATCATAAAATACATAATTTGCCTATACGACAACACTAATATAAAACTACTTTATTTTGAACTCCCGGTATCATAATGCACAATGTAATATGATACTAATACGAAGTTCAAGCTACTCTGGTATAACCTCTTTGACCTCAAAGACGTTGCTACCTTCGTGTTACGAGTTTAAAGCCCATTTTACAGCCTTTTGATTATATTTTTGGGCAACATTAAATATCCGTATCAAATTTTACGACATACTTTAATTGTATGTCTAAAAATACTTTCAGATTTTTTGATGTATTTATGTGTCTCAGTTGATGTTATAAATAATATGAAAAGATTTATTTTCTAATTGAAATTTTAAGAATAATAATTATAACGGAACACATCTGATATCAGATATCTGTCTGATTCCGACCAAGGCAGAACCTGTACTATGACACCCTCTGTATGGTGACAGATTTTCACCACCGCTGTTCTTCCCATGAATGTCGTAAGAGGCGACAATCGTAAGACGGAACAAAATATACAAGATCACATCACTGCAAACAGAAGGAGAACTCGAAATAAACCCTTTGCCAACCTGCCTGGCCAATATAGTATAGTAGGCAAAAACCTCCTTGCTAAAGAGAGGTCTATATCAGTGGACTGTTAAAGGCTGTTTTGTACTAGCGCACCAGCTTATATATTTTTAAATACAGACATGTTACAGACAAGGTATACCTAGATGTAGAATAACTATCTAACTTTTGGGAACATACTTAGTAGTCAAGATCAGGAATCATTAGACCAACAGTACTTTAGATGAGTATTTACAAAATAATGTGTTCCTGTTTTACATACATGTTATTCGGTAGGTATTTCATAATTATTAATCAAGTAGTTAGAACGTTAAAGTATATGAAGAAAATGAATAAATAAAATTATTTGATTTCCCCTACTTACAAGACAGGAGTGATAGTATAAAGAAGGGCATAGACTACACAGAACAAGTTCGCTGCAAAAAGTACGAAAACTTGAAACAAATCCTATACCAACCCGTCTGGCCAGTGTCATATAATAGGCCAAAATCTCCTTTCGTAAGGCTTATGTTCAACAGTGGACTATTAAAAGTTATTGATGTGATGACTTACAAAGTAGTGCACGCACTAGTTGGGATATAAACGGAACTGAAATAAAGGCGAAAATATTTGAAAGCATTAAAAATAAAGAAGAGTACATTGATTTTCCGGCACTCCTTGAGGGAGATCTTTGTTAAACAGTGGACAATAGGTTAATTGCTATATTTATCCTAACGTTTACTCTTTTGAATACATTTCCAAAGACATTTCCTACAACAAAATATGTGCATTACAAGTAGATTACAGAGACCACGTGGCAGCAGTTATATTGAGACAAAGGGCATATTGTAACCATTGTTTTAACGTAATTGATACAGAGTAGTGACACTAACTTGAACTCATGTGTGATCAAGTTACTTGATATAAATTATCTTTTTAAAACTTAAATATTGAAGGGACATGAGGTAGAGAGATCACAAGATAGAAATACATACAGTAACAAAAAAGAATATACAAAAGCCAGGGCAAAATTGAGGACTGTAAAATGTTATCGTTGAGGTTAGAAAAGCACATGAATCACAGGCGGTTTTCGGAATCGGTAATTGATTAAAATAAAAACAGGAAAATGAAATATTATTATAAAACATATCACACAGTAGACTGGAAAACTAATAACTAAACATATTATAATACTACGAAATAGTTAATAAGGTACCTAAACTTCAAATTAAACTAACTTTACTCACGTAAAGTTGTGAGAAATCAAGAAACGGGATTTTTTATATCAATATTGGTTTTAGTACTATACGTAATCACTTGATAGGCTATAAATATACAACACATGAATTTAAAAAATAAACAAAAATAACCAATTCTTTATATTTAACGAGAGCATTTCCACTCTTGATAAAGATATTCGGTTTAAACGATTATGGTTGAAGTAATATCTAAGTGCAATTTATTTGTTAATAAAAATTCTGTTTCAATTTCTACATTACGAAATAATGGCATATTAATAAATATGCCATTTCTAATGATTTTTTTTGCAGTACTCGTAATTGCCATCAATATTTTCCATAACAAGCAATTTGATTTTCTTTCATGCTTATCTTAATCTCGACTATAAATTAAGCAATGTCAACTTTGGCTGCAGTAACGTTACGCGTTTTAATGTCTTGTGGACGATCGCCTCTGTTTTCTACTAACAAACCAGCTACTCTGTGTCGTTTAATTTTTATAATAGTATAATAGTAACCATTACATATTACGTATAATACAGTTTTCATATTACATTAAATGTTTATTACGATGATAATACGTGGGAATCTGCAGTTCATTGCACATGAGCCTTTGTTTATTGTATGCTGTGTAATTAAAGTTATAGTCATATGTTATTCTACAACTTTGTGTTAATTGTGTAATCAGTTTTAGTCGTAATTTCATGGAAATATTTCAAACTGTATAGCACTACTTTTGTTATTTAAGTATAGAGTAATGAAAACAAAGAAAATGTTTCCTGCTGATTAGTAGAGATTGACGTCATCTTTCTAATTCATTTTGAAATGTGTATGTTGATTCTGTATCTAAAATAACGTCATGATTGGTCAATTAAAGTGAGAAAGATCAGTGATGTGAACAAGAAATAGAGAAATATAAAGGCTCCCAATATTGAACCCTGTGGTATTCCACCTGAACTGGGTGATTGTGTACTGTAATAGGCTAGATGACACCTTAGTCAAATTAGTTACTTTTTATCATCTGTCAAAATGACAATTTTGTATCAAAATATACTAAATACCAAATTGTGACGTCACTGTTTTAGACTACTCAATTGAACAATATATTTCACTGTATATTTGATTGAAATTCGTAATATTAATAAAAAGCTATGTTAATTCTATTTTCTGAGTTTTTTCGCGATATAAGTTTCAATTAAGTGGACATTGGTATTTATTTACGATACAGTCATCTACCCAATTAATAAATTCTCACTAGCTACATCCTATGACTCGAATAGATAATAAAATAACTTCAAGATGACAGTTCTTTTTGTATTTACTTTCACTTAAGCCCCTACAATTAAATGAAAGCCCTCGATTGAAGACTACAATATAAATTCTATACCATAAAGAAATTGGTACGATAATTTCCGACCTTAACACAGCCAAACAAACTCAGTTCCCATCATTTCATGGTATTAAGAGAGTCGTGACAAGATCCCTGTTGAGAAATGACTGTAAACACAGTTATGATATGTAAACCCACAATCAGTGGGTTTAAGTTCGGCCAAGAACCTGTTTTACGACCATAATAATATATTTAGACTATAAGCTTTGTTAATTTTTGTACATTTGATAAATTCTAAGAAAAAAGTCCATATTTAAGTTTCAAGCTAAAGAAATTTTAAAGTGAGAAAGACTTATTAAATTTTTATTCTTGTGGAACATAAATAAACAAAAAGTCATAAAGTTTAAACTAACATGGCAATGTGTTTATAAATATTAGGTACTCGTATGTTTGTTTAAATGCACTAATCTCTGATACTACTAAGTTAATTGTAATCAATATACCATAGGACAGATAGCGTGTAGAAAGAAAAACTTTAGAGATTACGTAAGATCACCATATTTTTATTTATATGTACGTATATATATATACGTATGTAACTACGGGTTCGATTCCCGGGTGGGCCAGCAAAGTGTTATTGAGTTGCTCAGATTATGGAAATGCTTAACTCTGTGCCACGGAGAATACGTAAAGTCGCTGGTCCTGCGGCTTGATCTCACCCCGGTCGTGGTGGATAGCCGTCCCATTGGATTGTGAGAGTGATGGAACAGAGAGTGCACCAGTGTTTGCGCATACGCTAATGCGCTATAATATCAACCTAAAGTAAATAAATATCGGTACAATGCCAAATCAAACACAAAAAATAGACTTTTAATAAAGCAATCAGTTCTGGTCCTTCCGCTGCGAAACCACGTATGTCCCAGCTGTATTCTAGAAAGTAATTTTAACACAATAAAACGAGGTTCATCAAGAGTCATGATACATCACGTTACTAATAAAACCGCAAGCATTAACTTCCCGCGACTCATAAGGAAAACGAATCCATTGTTTTGATATTTTTCTGAGAATTTGTTAGATGGACTATCCTTTTGTGGCGAGGTGTTCGCGATAATCGTGCTTCCAGGACTCTTTCTTATAACTTCCAGAAATTTAGTATTTTTATATACTAAAGCTGTTCTTTAATATAGTTTTTTAAATATAAATTGAAAAACTTAAAATAGTTTTTTTTGCGAGACATTTTTATTTTTGCAATAATCATTATAACTTTGTTTTGTTTCTGTAAAAACAAATGTTGTTTATGTTAAAAAAAAATATTTATATTTTAGGTTTATGTTTATTATTATTTGTTTATGTATTTTTTGTTTAATTTTATGTCATATTAATTTAAAATTCTAATTTTTGTTTCAGGTAAAATTTATTTTCATTTTGTTATACTTTTTTCTGGTTCATCAAAAAATTACGGTAAGTTACAATAACTTTAAAAATAATATGCACCTTAACTTTTTGAGATTTAACACGGGCGCTTCTAAATCAAGCCATCCAGAAAGTTCAACTACTTTTGTTGCACCTAAATTTACTGTAACGTAACCTTATAGAATCTGTGACACCGACCGTGACTAAAACCAAAATAAATTTAAACTCATTCGAAAACTCATTTACAAAAACAAATCTTACGTCTATCTGAATAAGTACTGGAATAGAATACTGTAAATTTTAGATTACAGTTAAGTTGGTATACACAAAATTCAATCGATCATACAAAGTTTATTACCGTCAGATTAACTTTCGATTTGAAGTGAGTAATGTGACACGACCCTTATTAGATGATGAGATAATAGAGAGAGGTAGAAAGCGTTATAAAAAAAAAGTTGAAGATCCCACATGTATTGTGTGTCAAAGATTTGGTACAACACCATATTTGAAGGTACAACTGTATACACTTTGGCTTAGGCGTAATAAGGAATTTGGATTAATGCGTGCAATTACTTTGGTCAAGAGAAATTTAGTAAGGTGAGGATAAAGACCATAAATTCGACTGATCTTAATAAGAACCATAACGCAATAACAATTTCAGTAGCCAATTAAATAAGTCAATAATGACTTAGTTTATAAGAACTTTTTATTTTTAATGGTTAACAGAGTTAGTAAAACTGTTTAAAAAGAATTATTCGTTTCTTTAAATCATATTAACAAAAAAAAATCTGAACAAGACGGCAATTTTAGGACGTTTTTGAAAATATAGTAAAGGTTACTAAAGGCTTTATCTCTTAATTATGCCAGCAATTGGGCACAAGAATTTTTTTTTTAATTTCTAGTACATATTACAATATTAAAAATAAATATGACACATCCAAAATATAAAGCAAAAAGTTAAAAGAAAAAAAAATTAAAATCACAATAATTTTCGAAGGATTTAAATACGCCCATTTTGGCGCTTATTCTGTGACGGTGGACTACACTCACAACAAAGTATTTGGTTTACAAATGCACCGAGTTATTTTTCTAATCAACTTATTATCATGGAAAAGTAAAGAAATGTAATGCAAAGTAAATAATATAATAGTTGTGAAGATCATTTTAATATAAGTTAGGACATTAAAAAAGTGATAAAATACATATAACGATATTTTTTACTTAGTTTACTGCACATGCTGTTTTGTTTACAATGTTCGACGAAAATATAACCTGCTTTACGAAAAGATCGAAGGGTAAATTGACGTTAAATTTGGTTCCACCAATAGCGATGCATTTTAGAAAATTAAGCGGACATTTAAAAAGGCCACTATTTGATTATTAAATTTCACTAATAAATTCTAATCATTTTAAAAAATAATTACGTAGACATGTTTTTTAGCAGGAAAGTGAACATATAAAAATATTTTGTCCATTTTGGAGTCTCGTGCATATGCCCTGTTGTTCTTGAAAGAAAATAGTTTGTGGAAACATTGATAATGAATAGAAAAAAAGTTATAAAAATATTAAATGACAATAGTATCATTACAGTATTTGAGCATACTTTAAAAAATTGATGCTTTCAAATGCTCGATCTAAAATTTCGTTTCATTATCAAATTAAAGGCATATAAACTTATTTAAATATTAAAACTATATATCTGTAACTTCTCCATTACAATAACCTAAAAGGATATGTTAAATGTAAATAAAATTCTAAATCCGTTGATGACTTATCAGAAAATAAAATTGAAGTCTGCAAAACTTCAATGTTACCGGAACAAAATCATAAATCAATGCCAGTAACACCGTAACTGAACTTCGATAGACAATATCTGATGGTGCATTCGACAACATCGTACTTTCTGTTTATGAAAATGAAAATCTCAAAAATATAACCCTTCACGACAGAACAATAGAGTTCAAAACCGTTGAAGCAAAAATTATAGATGAAATAAAACACGTTGGTAATTCACAAACAAAATAAGAAGAAATGAGAGTAAGAAATTGTCTAGTAGCAAAGGCTTATGGGCGTTTCGCTTCATTTAGCAAAAGTATATCGAATTCATCATGTGTAACGTCTTTGTTGTGTGTTTTTATTAAAAATAGTATATCGTAATGTGAAGGCGACGTCGTTTCACGTTGATGGCATATGCTTCTATATCTTGGGTAGTTTGTTATTACGTCGCTAAGCACTTTAAAGGAAATAAGGAAATTGTATCATGATTAGTTTTGGTCTGTTGGTCTTATATTCTGATTAGGTTTGGTTTTGATTATATTTTTGAGATGGGTACATAAGGTTCACACTAATAATTATGACCCCAAGTTAATCTTACTTGCAAGTAGTGCAACTGCTGAACGAAGGACGCGGTTCTGGCAAACAAAATATCCCAATTAGCGGCAATAGACTCACCACCTATTAATTGGGCACTAAACACTGGCGAAAATTGAGCATTTAATATGTCTCTACCTTCACCTGCGTGGAAATAGGCGTGATTTTATGTATATATGTATGTAGATTATATTTTTTTTTCAACTTTGATGCATCTATTTTTCGATACAGGTCGTTTTAACGCTATCATGTATCGGATTACTACTACTTTGTAATATATTTTTCTTTGTGACATTGAAACATACTCTTTGCATTGCGTCACGTATAACACTTTCATGTAGGCACTCTCCACTATTCATATTTACAACTGCAACATTAATAAGTACCATCTATTGCTTTGTCTGAACCCTTATCTTTCTCTGTGCACATTATACGAGCAGTAATGGACGGGACATTTACAAATAGTCACGACTCGGTATTATGTTTTAGTGACACATTATCGACATGATATTATGACGTTGATGACCAGCTACTTATGGGGCTTTTAGCGTTCTGATTTAAAGTATGACATGTCTTTTTGTGGTTACTGATGGCGAATGCTAGAAGCCTCATATTTCATAGGCAATTAGCAATTTTTCATTATCTTTGTTGAGCTTTTAGTAGCATTTAAGTGCTTATTTCAAAAGTGTAAAGTGACGTGTAGATTAGTGATATATTACATTTGAAGATGCTTTTATGACTCGTATATAGGTCTCTGCGCTAATAAGTGATAATTCTATACAGTTATTTGAGTTTTAAAGAGTTTTGGAATTAGTTGTTAAATATTAAAAGTAATTTCAGTATGAGAAATCAAACCTATCTAAATTTTTTTGACTATTTGTTTTAATATTACGTTACCAGCCATAAAAACATAAGTTTTAAGTTACAATATGACATTATTGATGTCAAATTTTTGTTTTTCAATGTTACTGTCTACCCTCTTACATATATTAAAACAATTTTTTTTGAATGCAAAATTTCTTAGTTTTGAACATTTATTATGTATAAGTATATCAAAAGATTTGTACCATCATGCTACATAACCTTAACTACAAAAATGTTTTTCATCTAAAATTTTTATTTAAAAGGCAACACCCACACTAGGAACAAAACCTGTGTCGCGAGGGACTTTGCAAACATACAAGAAACGGACACAAAGAACACCTAGACTTAGAAAAACAATTTGTGGATCACACAAAGTGTTGTCCCATGTGGGGTTTGAATCCACAACACCCAGCCAATCGCGCTGTAGTTGAATCTTAAATCATTCAACTGATTGAACCTTTGAGCGTTAAAAAAAATCATTTTTGATGCCAAATACCAATGAAGTAATTAAATAACTTTATCTACTAAGTACCACACCACGGCACTTATGGATTTAAATCATTTGTTCATGTGTTTGTCAAAACATTAGTCGATTAAAACGATAACGTAGCACGTGGCTACACTTATCTTTCGTTAAACACAGACATTAATTTTATAATTATTTTACAACGTCTTTGTATTTAAAAAAAATTCTGTATTGGGATTTTTTTTTAAATAGTGTATATTTTTCAAATTCGATTGAACCGAGTGGAGTACTATTGGAGAGGCTTATGTCCAGCCTTGGACTGCGATAGACTGATGATGGTGATGAAACAATAGACTAAACTTATAGCTTTTTCTTTTTGTGTTTAACGTATCAAGAACACTTATTTAGAGAAATTATTAATTAGAGATAAAATATTCATATAGTCAGGGCGTGCGCTCTCAGTGTGAGTTGTAACATATGATATGATATGTGAAACCATTTGTTGTCAATATTATTAAAGCAATTTAATCTTACGGTAATTAGTATTGACAGAAGGAGTTTAACATCGATTAACAAAGAGATACGACTCTATAATTTATATATTTATCATACAATATAAAAAAACAAGCATCAAGACAAGTATTAGATGTTAAACATGACTCAATATAGTTTAGATTGAAGTCCCGTTTTATCTCTAGCTGGAAAACCATAATCACTGACAAACGACAATCGTATAGAAGACACGCCACACGCGACGTCTGCGCATCGTCATCGTGACAGGCGCTATAAGTGCGCTTGATTGTAAAATGAGAAATAATTTTTATATCCACTTAATGGATGGTTTTGTAACATACGGATAACATGTTTAGACAACAATAATATCAATGCTTATTAGAGTAATACTGGTTACTAAATTACCTCTTTATTATTAAGGTTTTATTATGTTTTATAACCTTTCGTACGTGACGAGTCCTGTAGCAGGACACGTCAATAATCGCGCAACGTGACGCGTCCTGACGCAGGACGCGTCACAGATGTTTATTTAAATGCCTATTAAATTGCGTCCTAAAGCTCTATAATCAGGATCAGGATAATAAAGATAAGTTCTAGTTAATCCATTTTATTTCTCTTATAACAATTGCACTTCCAATCAAAACCAGATGTAATGTAGGATATTACGTAAATAAATATGTTTTATTTATAAAACTAAGAAGTGTTATACAAAATTCAATCATCTTTCGAAAAAATCTAGATTTTTATAACCTAGGTCTCAAAAATACCCTATCTGTGACGAGTCCTGTACTGGGATTGCGGAATTGTCATTTTATTATGTCACGTATGAAAGGATAATAACTTATGTTTATTATTATAAACACTCCCACAAGCAGAATATTGGTGTTCTCTTATAACAGAACAAGTTACAAGTCTCATATGTCACATATATTGAGAAGTTACTGTGTTAACCCGCACTTCGAGTGTGACACTTTATCCTTACGTCATTCTTGATAATAGTTTTGAAATCTAATGTCATTATTACTTTATTGATAGATATATCTAAATCAGTCAAAGGCACTTCAAGAACAATTTTACATTTTAAAGCAGAAACACAATTAAAGTACATTGATTTTTTTTTTGAAACTGAACTTAAACGAACTTAGTCCGATGAAATTGTAATGGCCAACAAGTTTGCGCGTATGCTCGCCGTTCTCCAATGCTGTATTATCTTATCATACCCAGCAAGTTCTACGCAATGTATGATGACGAGTTGAGCGACGTCTACATAGTTAATTAACAGAGCTTTTTCTTGCGCTTTAATATTGTTCTTGTCTTGTAATAAATTACTGCTGGCTTACTTTGGTTGTAAGGAAAATTGAGTGTTAATTTGTGGCACCCGACGAAGGTGAGAAGTGTTCCTTTGTTTGGGAATTATATTAAGATTAAACCGCAGAACAGAGAAAGAAACACTAGATGTGCGATCAACGACAAATCGTAAGAGATCCTTTGGCACCCTAGACACGCACATAAACGATTAATAATATTTTTTTTTTTTTCTTTAAAAAAGACAACGCCCGCATTAGGAATAAATCTTTTTTTGACTTTACAAACATACAAGAGACGGACACAAAGAACACCCAGACTCAGAACAACAATTTGTGGATCACACAAAGTGTTGTTCCACATAGGATTTGAACCCACAACACTCAGCGAAGTGGAGAGCGGCGTGGCGACCGCTTAAACCACTAGGCCAATCGTGCAGTCAAAATTATATTATACAGACATAACGAAGTCTAACGTTAGCTCTACGATTTATTGAATAAAATTTCTAAACACTAATTACAATATTGCTAAATAAAACCTTATTTCCTTTAAATAAGGTAGTATTTCGCTTCCATATTTATGTTCTAGTGTAACTGCCAAATATTTTCGTGCAAGATCTTTTTGAAATATTTCCGCAAGAAATTCTGTTCATTGCGTGCGCTCGTGGTAATGATGTAGTCAGTACTAAAAGTTAATACGCAATGTACGATTACTTTTGTAAATTAAATTACAGGGTTTCGAGTACGATCGTTTTCAGAGATGTACCGAGGTGCTGGCTACTATGAACGATTGCTTGCCATGTCAAAATTCTATTTCTACTTGTACTTTTGATCTGCGTTTTGAACTCACATGTTGCGACTAAGCAGAACTAAATAACGATTTAATTGACCATTAGATTCATGATGTGTCCGTTGATGTGTTGATCTGCTTATGGTGGGGCAGGGTCTGAAAAAAACCCAACCTAAAATATCTGAGCTATAAAATATTATAAGTACGAATTTTTATTTTCATAATTCTATAAGATTTTGTATTAAAAATATTTCAGACATTTAACACACAAAGCCATCTAGTTTCAAACTAAGCAGAGCTTGTGCTATGATAACTAGACTGACTGATAGAATACTTATATTCTTTTTTTTTGTAAATACGTACATATTATACATAGAAAACACCCAAACTTTGAAATAAATATTTGTAGATCATAGAAACATTTGGTCTGACCCCGGAATCGAACCCGAGACCTCAAGCTCAGCAGTCGCTTTCACTACTACTACGCCATCGCGGCACTCAATTTCTTTGATTAATAAAATTTAAGGGTCCCAAAAGTCCATTTTCCTACGTTCGAAATATTTTCTAATTTATACGTGAATTGGTTTATGTTTTCATGGTTTTTTTATTTACTTATACGTGTACAATGGCTTTCGTGTTTTCTTTAATTACATGTGTTCTAGCTGAACGTCGACTCACAAAATGCCGTCTTTAGCATCTTGGTTCGTTGATATACAAGCTCTGTTACGTGGGAGTTATCTGCATTTGCGCATAAAAGGGCATACCAACAAATCATAATAAAATCCATGTTAAGGACAGCTAATCCGTCGAGAGTATCACACAAAGTACAGTCAGATTAACTGCTTTAAACTGTGCTCATAAAGACAGTAGCGGATAGCGCCTATGCTGCTGAGGCGCGTGTTACACCGACGTGTAACATTGTAACAGTTACTGTGTAACAAACTACGGATGATAGTTTATCAGTATGAATGAATCAAAGATTTCTGATATATATTTCAGGTTCTGGTGAAGCACGTAGAAATAGGATATTTAATTTTGGTTTGGGATTTTGGTTTCTACTATTTTTTACGGTAATAACGCTCACCCTAATACATTTCTCACCATACCATCAGTCCACTGCTGGATATACACCTTATACATTTACAAACATAATATTATAAACACTCATTTGCTTATTTATCACGCCTTAAATACTCAACCGATGATTACGAAATTTTTTTTAAAGTTTTTCGGAGGTATAAAGAAGGAAATTAAATAGGAATTAATAATATAATTACATACATTTACATTCAATTCTGGATGGGTATTGGATTGTATTGATATTGAAACAGTACAACTATCAAAGAAACAATCATAAGGTATTGTTGTAGTAAAATAATTAGAGCGAATTCAAACTGACAATCGAAATACAGGCTTTGCCTAGTTCGATTGCAGATGCTACATTCACTGATTTGTAAAAATCTTGCCAAGTTATTTGTAATCTAGTATTGAATTCTTTTTGAAATAAATAAACATTATTATATAATATATATTATAAATGTTTTAACTACAGTGTTTATTTATTTATTTTTTAACTACGTTAGATATTGTGGCTACAAATCTTGCTGTTTGAATCTATGGTCACAAAAATGTTTTTAATACATTTATAGCGCTGTTTATTTTACTATACTATGTATTTACAATAGATAAGAATTTTTCGCATTTTCTGTATATATGCCATACTTGTCGATATGCTGCTATGACCGGTGTGACAAACGCTCCATTTAGTGGCCGCCTAACGTACGGAACAACGAGTTAGCCGGCGTTTAACGTTTGATTTATTAAACCATCGTCTAACGGGACATCACTGACGTTCACTATTGTGTTAGGAACGTACATCTTTATCACCATCATCATCATCATTATTTTTATGATCATTTTTACTCCTTCTTACTTATTTATCTCTATTTTATAGCGTCTTATTTATAAAACTACCGAATAAAATATATTTTACTAGCGTGGAATTAGGTCTGCCACATTAAGTTTCGTAACAAATCATTTTAAATAAATATATATATTTTTAATAAAAGTAGCCTATGTTACTTTTAATACCTCCGAAAACATGTATACAAAATTTTATGATGTTCGGTTGAGTAGTTTTCGCGTGAAACCGTAACAAACAAACATACATTCGCATTTATAATATTAATAGGGATTGAGATGTCTGAAAACCTATTCATCATTTAGTTTTTATTTTTTTACATTTAACTGAAGTTGTTCAAGGTAGAACTTGGGCAAAATAATTTCCGTAAACAATTGAATTGTGTGCCGCGTGCAATGATTAAAAACCAGTGAGTTTGATATATTTTAAAATAGGTTTACATGCCACAACTCTCCTATAGTATTTACAAAATCTACCAAAAATTTTTCGACTATTTATTACAGTTAGCAGAAAATAGCTCAATTTTTTTTTTTAGATATAAACCTTACTTTTTTTATTTCGGCTCGTAAGCAAAAAAAGTCATTGTTTTTACAAAAAACCACCTTAACAAAGGGGCTTTGCATCCATTACTATATAATGTTATGTTAACATTAATAATATTGTAATTCATTTAACAATAAGAAAATAAATTCTCTACACGATGTGGTCAACTGCAACACAAACGCAATAAATACGTCGATATTATGTTACAACTTGTATTTCGACTCGGCGCGTGCGCACAGAATCTACCATCGGTTTTAATGCATCTTCTCAACGGTTAGTGATGTGACGATATCGATAAGCTATATAAATTAATTGATATCAGTACTAATCGTGAAACGTAGCAAAAAACAAGTTCGATCAAGTCTTCTTTTAAACATAAAAGCGTCATCAGAATTCATTTATTCGTTTATAAACTGTGATGTATCAAATCTATTATATATCAATACATAAAATAGTAAAATGATACTCATCATAGTTATCACCCGACTGCTGTGTCTGAGATCACGAGTTCGATGCCCGGGTCGGACCAAATATTAGTATGATCTGTTAATATTGGTTTCGAAGTTTGGATGTTTTCTATGTATAATACGTATATATTTACAAAAATTTAGTTTGAAACTAGATGACGTTGTGCGTCAAATGTCTAAAATATTTATTTATTTTATTTATTTATAGTAAATACCAATAAAAATAACCTTTGATAAGAATGGGAAGAAAAAGTTGAAAGAACGCGATAAATCAAAGCATTCTGTGTACTTAAGACCATTTATATCATAATTTGAATGATGGGAATAATTCTTTTAGATACTGAAATGAAAATACAAATTTAATTGAAATTGAAAAGGAAAACAGATTCTATAAAAAACATTTTTTCCACTGAGATGTAGGAAAAAAACAACATTAACTGTCAAAGTCATTGTAAATTTACATATACAATCGACAATTTGACATCGCCAACAACACTACAAGTTACCAGTTTGTCGTATCGAACAAACGGTGTTGTGGTAAACCTATGGTTAAAATATAATATTGTGCGGTTAAACATCGTGAATGTAACCCAACCGCGTCGAGTTAATCTAATATTGAAATAACGTAAGTATTTTTCTATTCAATCTATTTGTAATATACGAAAATTGTAATTTTACAGTAGCCCATGTAATCTTGGTTGTAATCTTTATTGTAGGTTGTTTTGAAATCGTGTAGGCGGTCTCTTGGAATGGTTAGAGGCCAATGTTTCATTATAATTGGAAGTCAATTTGGTGTGTTGGTTGTTCGTATAAGATAAAATGTAAGTTTGTATTTTACAAGAAACTTGTTTTTTTATGAAACTGGTTTTATAGTAAATGCATAAGCTTAAAAGTGTTACTAAATACTCTTCGTAAACACTTCAAAATTGAAGCAAAAAGGTGTATTCACTGTTTTAATTAAATATTTTTTTCTTTCAAATAGAATACGTAAGACATATTTGATATATTTGAAATTTGTAGTATGGGTTACAGATATTAGATAAAATAATAACTTAGATACAATTATAAAAATAGATTTATATTTGACAAAGACAGGAGAAAGTGTAGTGACAAAGATAGAGAGCATGGATGGTAGAAGATGGTATAAAGTGGTATGGAGTGAATGTGTGTGGAAGTGTCGGAAGAGGTCATCCACGGTGGATATTTACAGACCATATTGTTGAAGTTCTGAAGAAGGGCCATGTTAAAATAGCCGACGAGCATGCATGCAGCGATTGATCAATACGGACGAAGCAAAAAAGGTTTGTCAGAACAAAAAAATCGTGATATATCATCTCTGCCTACCCCTCTGGGAAAAAGGCGTGACTTTATGTTATGTTATTTATATATAAAAGTATTCTGGCTAAAATGCAATATTTACATAACTCAAAACACACTGGATATTGGACTCGAATTTACGTTATTGTACACTTTCAATGATTGGACCATTCAAGTATCGTGATATTCCTCTAAATAAACGTCCAGATGTAAATATAATAATTTTGACTATATATTTATTGACCGTTTCAGATAAGAGAGCCTATATAGTACACACAATTTTTATCGTGAACATTTAACTTGAATAAAATTAGTATTATCGAATAAATGCATGTGTATTGTTGTAATGTTGTCGTACTATCGCGACTGCAATGGTTCGGCTTCCTCTGATAGCTGTGTGTCAATTTATATTTTGTTTATATTTATTTTAGTTAAAGCATAGCCTCAATTATAAAACTTTCTGTTATTTTTCATTTAATATTTAACTAAATGTGGTTCTGAAAATTTAAACTAGATTTGTTGTTGGAAAATTTTGGAAATGGAATTAGTGCCCTAAAATTATTTATAACTATATTTTAAACGTATAACTTAAATTTAAGTATGTAACAAGACTTGACATTCCAATGTCAAGTCTTGTTCTAGAATTAAATCTTGTACGTCAAGATTATGTATGTAAAATATAACAAAAATCTACTAAACAATAATTCTTCCTAATATTAAGAACTATCTTAAATCACGTCGTAATACTTTTTGTTTTGCTTTGTGTAAATCCTTTTCATAACTCATTGTCCTCTCTAGTGACCATACTCAACATTAAAATAGAAAAACAGTAAAACAAAATAAAATACATTAGAATAGTCACGTAGATCCTCTACTCAAAATAAAAAAAAACACAAAAACACAAAACAAAAACTGGTCCTAATCAATTTGCAAAGATTTTTTATGACCGGATGCCTGTCTGACGCCAATACTCTTAGGATATGAAATCGTTTTTAGTCGCGACAAAGGAATAACGTAAATGGAAATAAGAAAAGAGAATCACACTGACTTATTTTAAAAGAGCAACGAAGGGGTCGTTGATAATAATAATAATAATAATAATAATAATAAACATTTATTTTCAATAAGTTACAACAAACATATACAAGAAAGTAGTCAACAAGATATGAAACAGAAAGTATAGTATTTGGAACACTGATACCCACGGTAAGATCTAACTTGTGTTATGGGTATCAGGGCATAGCAAGTATCTATAACGTTTAACAATTGCTAGTTCATTCAACCTCATACTGTTTATATGTTCAAATATATATATATATATATGTGTGTGTATTATTTTTGTGTGAGTTTGTGTGTGTGTGTGTGTGTGTGTGTATGTACATTATTTTATCTGATCTGCAGTAACATTACAGAGTTGATATTCTTAGGAGATCTTCGGTTTCCTCATATGTTTTAAGCATAAGCCAATCTCTTACTTTACTCTTGCATTCAGGTCTAAGTGAAGTATATATATCGCAGTATCTATTCACAATATTATATAAATGTGCGCTTAGCACACCATAATGCCTTGCGGCTATTGAGGTGTTATATTTTTTAGTTTGACAAACTTTATACGAACGACGTTTGCTGGAGAACTTTGGGTCAAAGACAAGTGCAGCGTGTTTTCTAGTGACTGTATCAAGCACGAACAGCTGTCGAACAGAAAGTACTTTACAGTCGTTGTATAGTTGCTGAGTAGGGTACCTAAAAGGTCTACAGGTCATCACCTTCAGAACAGCTCTCTGTGCACGCTCCAAAGGTAAGATATGCGTCTTAGCCGCACCACCCCACACCGCAATACAGTAACCTATTATTGATTGACCTAAAGAGTAGTAAACTGTCCTAAGAGTATCCATATCAGCAGAGTGTCGTAATTTTTTAAAAATATAAATGATTTTGCGTACTCGTGCTGTTAAATCAATAATATGAAGTTTCCACTTAAGTAGATCATCAATTATGACACCTAGATATTTCACTTGGTTTGTTCTCCTTATAATCATACAGTCACAAGAATAGTTATCGGATTTAGGGTCACAGACATGTGCTTTAAGGCAGTAGGTGTCTAACGAAGGTTGAGTTATATTTGATGCCGAAAACGCTAAGTAGGTAGTTTTGTCAAGGTTGAGTGTTAAATTATTTTTTCCAAGCCACTGCATTACTTGGCTCAAAGATAGCTCTGCAAAGCCAAAAGCATCACTCCAGTTATTAGCACGGATTAGCAACGCAGTATCGTCCGCATAAGTGACAATATTGCAGTTAGGGATGGAAAGTTTACACAGGGAGTTTATGTACAACAGAAAGAGCGTTGGGCCAAGTACTGACCCCTGAGGCACACCGAAATCCAAGGACGCATAACCACTGACGTGGGAATCAATTTTAACGCATTGAGTTCGTTCAGATAGGTAGTTGGCAAATATGTCTAAGGCTAATCCACGAATTCCATAGCCCTCCATCTTTGACAATAAGTGTGAAATAGAGATAGTGTCAAAAGCCTTTTTTATGTCTAGGAAAATACCCAGACATTTTTGACCGTTATCAAGACTGGCAACTACTTGGTCAACAAGCGATGCTACTGCATCTTGCGTTGACCTTCCATATCTGAAACCAAACTGGTTCGTTGCAAGAATATCGTGTCTATTTAGGAAGTTAATAAGACGAGTGTTGAGTAACCTCTCCAAGATTTTTGACAGTGCAGGTAATAAAGATATTGGTCTATAGCTATTTATACTCTCCCTATCACCACCCTTGTAAATAGGATGCACCATGGCCCTTTTAAACGTTCTCGGGAATATACCGCTTTGGATAGATATATTACATATATGCGTGATGACTGGAACTAGTGTGGGCGCACACTGTTGTAGTAATTTGGTAGGGATCTCATCCCATCCAACAGCACTATTTGGACGTAAGCCATGAATAATTCCATTAACTTCAGCTTCGTCTGTGGGAAGTAAAACGAAAGAATTGCGTAGACCATCATCAGTTGGTGTTACATTATCACAAGATGGTTTGGAGCTAAAGTTGAGTGCCAAATCTCTGCCAACACTCGAAAAATATATATTGACCTTGTTGACAGATGCCTCCGCACTAGTATCGATACTAAGTAGCTCTCTTGGAGAGTTCCTTGAGCAGCTTGTATGAGTGATATTCTTGATGATATTCCATGTTGCTCTTGGGTTATTACGTGCTTTCAAAAACTCACATTTCTCATAGGCATGTTTTAGTCTTTTGAGTAATTTATTGCAGAAATTACGATATCTTAGGTAGGTCAACTTAAGGTATAGATTTTCTGGGTCATTTCGTAACTTTCGACACATAGTGTCCCGGTTCCGGATACAGCGTAACAGTCCTTTAGTTATCCACGGTTTGAATATTCTTTGTTTAGAAGGTACGTTCTCTGTTATAGTATGTCTCTTGATGATTGATCTGATAGTTGACACAAAATTATCTGCAGCTAAGTTAGGGTCAAATGTGGCCATGACTGATCCGAAATCAGAATTAGAGATAGCCTCATAAACTGTTGCAAAATCCACCCTTGTGTACACACTACGCTTTCTAAATTTGTTTATAATAGGCTCAAGTTGTATAAGAATAGGGCAGTGATCAGTTATACAGGTATCAAAGATTAGAGTTACTGACTTTAAACGTGATTTTAAAAGGGTGTGATCAAGACAGCTTTTATCCCGAGTAGGGTAATTGTGTGTCGGCAGCAGGCCATGTGAAGCAGTTAAATTAAGATATGCACTGGCCTGATGGTCTATGTCAGTGGGAACAATATTAACATTAATATCACCTATAAGAAGAATATTTTCATAATTAGACACGGATGTAAGGGTGTTGTTAAGAGAGTCAAGAAAAGTATCAAGATTACGGGAGCAGGGGGAACGATACAAAGATATTATAGCTAGCTTCACCGATTCTATTTCGCAAATTAAGCTATTTGATCCATAAATGAATGGTTCAGTAATGGTATGTAAAAGGGTTGATGTAACAAAAAGAATAAGGCCGGCATTTTGATTCTGGTTATTATTTGTGTTATATGTTACATAACCATCAAGTTTTGGCATACTTGAAACTTTACTAAGCCAACATTCGGACAGGACTATTATATCCGGGTGTGTTTCAATACCATGCAGAAAAACTATAAACTCATCAAAGTTTTGATTCACACTACGTATATTGATGTGTAATATTTGTATTGGATTATGGCTCCTGTTGAGTATATTCATACATTGCTCCACTTTACATCTATAAGACTCAAATAACCCGAAAACATCCAATTCCTTAGATAAAGAATTTAAGTCAACCATTATAGCGACTAAAAAACACGCAGAAAAAGTACCAAGCAAGTGATTCCAGTAGTTTTATTTCTTTTAATATCATCAGATAATTGAGTATAAATGACAAAGATGTGTATCGATTCTGTGTTCCTGTAAATTGTTTGTATATTGTAGTTTGAGCGAGTAAAAAATACAATGAAATTTGTGTATTGTGAAAAATGTGAGGTCTGTTTAAATACATATTATTATCCTTATAACTAAAGTATGGTTTCCGAAAATGACGGTAACATAGGTATATTTGACTAATTTTAATGGCGGGTATATAGATAAAAAATAATTTAAGTAATCCATTAGTAGGTATTAAAAGGTTAAAGGTGGAAGGAATCCAAATAGAATGAGAGGTATTATTCACGCTGTGGTTTGAGTAGTTTCTTAAAACATAAAGATGTCTTGATTGGTATGGCTTCAGTCCCCTCCCTCTCTCGCAGAAATAATCGCCCGTTTCGTGTCCAACAGAACTTGTAATTGTTGTTTCTGGCAAAGTTCCGTGCTTCATAAAATAACTGCCTTTGTATTCCAGGAAGGTGCTCAGCGATATAAATTGGTTTGCGAGGACCATCTATCCCGATACACTTAGTACTTAATTTTTCATCAATTGAACGGTCTTTATTGAGTGTGCGGACTGCATCTAGGGCCTGGTGTTTGATGATGTTGTGTGTGTGTGATGGTCGATGTTGACGTTCTGAAGGGTTTTTACCTTTCTGCCTTCCTTCTCTCGCGTTATTCCCTAGTATTTCGGGTTCAGTTTGTTGTTGTTTGTTGTTCATTATTTCATCATCATCATCATTAGCCAATTACCGTGAACTACTTAACGAAAGCTTTCTTCCAAGTAACACTAATATATCCCAGTCTTGGACAGTCCATATCCATCCCTGGTCAGCCATTTTCCTCTAGTAGTGCTGGTTCGTCGTGTTTTGCACTAGAGTTATCTTGTGTTACTATTTAGTCCAATGCGCTAGAGTGGACCATCAGTCCCTCTGGACACATGACTTCAACTTCATGGACCAGTTTCACGTTCACCACTTGAGCAGTCGATTATTATTACTAATAGAATCTTACTATGATTTATTGAAATCCTTATAGACGAACATGTTGTAACATGTTGTACTTACATTCCTCAATAAACAAGGAATTTTAATAGTAATAATTGTATTTACTATGAAGTATGACACACGTTACTTAATACAAAGACACTTACGATACATTTTTTATGTGTGTAAATATGGCTAATTGCTGTTGATAGAACATGTTTGTTTACCATATTACAGAAATATGTATTTTGTATTTTTTTATTTTGTTTATTTTGAACCTGGCAAAGTACTACTCTGCCTCCAGAATCCAAGAGTTGTGGTGTCAATACTCATTGCAAATGCAGATAATACAGTACGGTGACCCACACTTTGGCGACCTAGTAAAATGCGTTTTTACGCCTCGTTTGGGGATGTAAAAGCATAACAGTCATCATGATTGTGTAAGGCTCACACACTTACCATGATGATTGTCACCCTTGCACCAATCGCACGGTGATCTTTCAGCTTATGCCATGGAAATCAGGCATAATTTGAAAGGCTGTACTTAAGAATGCTTCAGTCATAGCCAGAAACCAACCTAGAAAACTTGACGACTTTGGTAGTCGTTTACAGAAAACTTGCAGGGGAATTATATTTATGAAATTATGTAATCAACAACTTATAACAGTCCACTATAGGTCTGGCCTACTGTACCATGCCACCCAGAGGTGTTTTTATGGAGTATTTGTCAAGTTTACCTACTCGTTGCAGTGCTTCTCTTCTTGCGAAGTTTGCTCACGTAGCTTCAAGCTCATACGATACCCACGGTAGTAACACTTCGTAACTCCAGTCTGGTCATAATCTACAAGGACAACGTACTATAAATATTTTTTTTTTATGGTAACACTTTCTGCATTACATTTGCATGAGGCGGAGTTAATGCCATATTGCATTTTCTACCAGTCAACCTTTAGGTGGTTCAGTAACTGACATGGTAGGTGCACGTGTGTCTTTAAGAGAAGCAATGAGTTGGTAGCAGGAAGCGGACGGAACGGACCGGCTCGAACGGGGCAGAACTACCCTCTCACAGAAGACCAACCTGAAGCGACAGCTCCCATGCTGTCGTGTTTCATTTTTGAGTGCGAAACCGGTGCCTCAGTGATACAGGGGGTGAAAGTTATCGTGGTAACTGTGTAAGCCTTACACTGTCACGATGACTGTCATGCCTTTTACGTCCCCAAGCGGGGTGTGAAAAAGCATCTCACAAGACCGCCATAGCGTGGGTCACTATACTGCATTGTCTGCATTTGTAATGAATATGGTGACCACAACTCTTGGATTCTATTCATGCTTTCCATCAGGCAGAGTAAAGTCACTTTGGCAGGCTCTTAATGTAGAAAAGAAACAGTACAAAATATAGTATATAAAACGATTAGACTATGGGGGAATATCTCGCTAGCTAGCTGTTTCTTGTGTAATTCTCTGATCTTGGCTTTAAAAGCATTGCGATTAGTTGTACTATATACAGAAAGTATTATATATAATATGAATAAAGATGAAACGAACTTCACCTTAACAACAACACAATGTTCTCTTATCAGTCATGCTCGTTTGTAGTAGCCAGTTGTAAAATTATCTCATACTCAATTTATTTATATGATATTATGTGTACTTGACAACGTGTAATGTTGTACTTTGATAAACTATTTACAGATATTTATAATATATGTTTATAAAAATAAGTTATTGTTTATAATTTTATATGTTAAGTGAAATGATATTGAGATATTTATTGTAGGTGATCTGTATATATATATAAGAGAGATTTTACATAAGTTTTGAAATAAAAAAATAAAAAAGATATTAAAAATATGGATAAATAATACCGTGGTATCTAAACTTTTTAATTCTTATACAGTATTAGACAATAATTAATTTTTCGTTAATATATCCATACATAACAGTAAATGGCGGTTTGGAGAGAGTTTCATGAGTCGGACCAAATGTTTGTACAAGTGTGATCAACAAATGCTTGTTTCATAGTTTGGGTGTTTTCCACGATTAATATGTATCTATTTACAATAAATAAAGTATATTAAGTATTCTGTCAGTCAATCTAACTGTCATCGTACAAGTTCTGCTTAGCTTAAAGCTAAATGGCGTTGTGAATCACAAGACCGATTATAAAAAAATGACCTTGTGTTTATTACAAGAGTATAAACATAGTTTTATCTTTCTCTCACGTGAGGACTCAGGACATCCTAGAATTTGATTATTAAACACTAAAAGTCTTTGTACGAACCAATTCTAGGTTCCCGAGCCTAGAATGTTTCAGTGGTATTTACTAATCCCTGTATTAGAACTAGAGCAAGTCTTCTTTCTGAACACTTGTCACTACCATGTGAAGCATCTTTGATTTCTTTAGGTCAATTGTGTCTGAGTCTTTAAGTAGACAGATTATTTAAAATCTGTAGCAGAGTTTCAATGATTGTACTGAAACCGTTAGAGCGAGACATTAAATATTACATTACATTTTTAAATTAAAAAAAACTATTCAAGTTATCCATACCGTAATACGTGAAGAGAACTATACGCACGCATTTCTAAAAAAATTTCGCTAACGCAAGAATGTAAAATTGGATTATTTAAAGTGTAATTACAGAAATAATATGTGTCTTATATAAATATTATGCGTTATTAATAAGAAATACGCAAGAATTTCCTGTTAAATAATTTCCTGTGAAAAATTCTAACAAAATAGTAAACTTAATCTTAAGAATATTGGCAATATTTTTTGTCCAAATTGTTATAATTATATCAGTTTCAATTAAAATAACAATTTAATAATAACATACATTTCACGTAGTAAAATAAATTACTTCACAGCGGTGAAGGATAATAAAATTAAAGCCATAAATGCTGTTCGTAAAATCACAGAAGCAATAAAACAAAGCACCGACTCGGATCTTATGCACACATTATAAACAGAATCTTGTAGTCAAAAGTGATGTGCTACGTAAATTGACTAACGTTTTTTTTTATGTATATTAATAACCTGCCAAAGTGACTCTACTCTACCTGATGGAAAGCATGAACAGAATCTAAGAATTGTTGTCACTTATACTAATTGCAAATGGAGACAATGCAGTATGGTGACCAACTATGGCGGCCTAGTGAGATGCTTTTTCACACCCCGCTTGGGGACGTAAAAGGCATGACAGTCATCGTGACAGTGTAAGGCTTACACAGTTACCACGCTAACTGTCACCCTTGCATCAACGGGCCTCCGGTCTCACACTCACCAACGAAACACGATAGCACGGATGCTAACGCTTAAGGTTGGTCTGACATAACATTGAATTAGTTTGACTAATTCAATATTATGCAATAAATTAGATTTATTTGAACTACAACGTATTTAAAATATTTTACCAGACCTATTGATCTAGTGGTTAGTGAGTCTGACTACCAACACGTAGGTCGTTGCTTCAATTAATTAAAATAAAGGAAATCCATGACTGCACAGATGGCGTAGTAGTGTAACCTGTCGCCTTGCACTTTCTACTGCGCTGATTGTTGTGGGTTCAACGCCACGTAGCCCAATACCTTGTGCGTCCCACAAACTGTTGTTCTGAGCCTGGGTATTATTTGTGTTCGTTTCACGTATGTTCGTAAAGTCCCTCGGGAATACAGGAGTATTTTTAGATGTTTTAAATAAAATAAAATAAATGACCTTTTCATTGGTTCAGAAACGTCAACGTTGATGGAGAGTGCCTTATGAAGTGTGAGTGAGTGAGAGCGACTTATGAAAGATTCTTTTTAAAAAAAAAGAGGGCAAAAGAGTTCAAGGCTCAATAAATATTGCAAATGTGTTGCAACACCTAAGTAACAATGAAATCATTTAGACACGTTAGATTAATACACCTATAAGGTAAATATATAACTTATAACATATATATAACATGTTTATACGAGTATATAGATATAGTGCATTAATACACTGAATATTAAATTAAAAATATTAAATACTTTACAATGTTTTAGGTAGATATGTGTAAACATAACAAATTACATTACAAAACAAATATATAATTCTATTGCCTTATTTACTGATGGGTGTTTTTGGTTATTTTATTATTTTTACATAAGTAATGTTTCATTTACTAATTGATTAATTTAGTTTAAGAAAATATAAATTGATAATATTATACTCAAGTTAACATTATTTAAATATGTTTTTTAATCATCATCGTCAAACGCCTTTAATAGTCATTGCACTGGACATGGCCCCTTCTAAGATAGAAGGTTTTGGCTGATTATACCACGTTGGCCAGATGAGTTGGTTTAGAGATTTTTTTTTTCAAGTTTTCCTCAGCGAGGTTCTGGACGTTTTCCTGACTGCTGGTAAAAAGGGAAACTGGTCCTAATAAGGAAGCCGGGACGGCCTGCGATTCACACATAGCGACACACCGTGTGGTCTTAGTCGGTCCGGTTCCGACACACCACCCCGACGCAAACCCGTGTAGGGTGGCGGCCCGTGGGGGTTACCACATGTTAAAAAAATAGAGTTTCCACTTTTACTTCTCTTTGCAGTGCTATTATCTTGTGTACTTTACTCTCTTAGATATTTTTTTTTATCTATTAACAGCTTGCCAAAGTGACTCTACTCTGCCTGATGGAAAGCATGAATAGAATCCAAGAGTTGTGGTCACCTTACTCGTTGCAAATGGAGACAATGCAGTATGGTGACCCACACTATGACGGCCTAGTGAGATGCTTTTTCACACCTCGTTTGGGGACATAAAAGGCATGACAGTCATCGTGACAGTGTAAGGCTTACACAGTTACCACGATGACTGTCACCCCTGCATCAATGGGCCTCCGGTCTCACACTCACCAACGAAACACGGCAGCACGGATGCTGGTGCTTTAGGTTGGTCTTCTGTGGGAGTGTAGTACTGCCCCGGTCGAGCTGGCCCGCTTGTGCTGAAATCAGCGTGGCTCTACTACCTACAAAATTATTATAATTGGGAATTATTTGATAATAGAGGATTGTATTATAATTATTCGTTTGGAAAATCGTGAGCTCAGTTTTTATAATAAGGTAAACAAAATATACTGCGACTGAAAACTTTTCAGAAGGAGGTTAACCACAAAATAACCACAATAAGATATTTTAAATGAATAACAAATGCAGTTCAATGAATCTATCTGCCTATCATAATATTTATTCTTTTCCTCTTAAATGCGTATAATATTAATGTAAACAATAATACAACGTAGTGTTATTGTTAATGAAATTGCAAGTGTTCACTATTTTTTCTTGTTGAAGTTTATTTTGATTGGCATGTTGGTTTACTGGTACCTTGCTGCTAAGCCAGAGGTCATGGGTTCGATTCCCATTAAGGATAAATCTTGTACAATGAACACGGTGGTCTTTCCTGTGTCTAGGTGTATTTCTTTTCTATCTTAAGAGCCTAAAAAAGTGACTCTACTCTGCCTGATGGAAAGCATGAATAGAATCCAAGAGTTGTGGTCACCATACTCATTACAAATGCTGACAACGCAGTATGATGACCCACACTATGGCGGCCTTGTGAGATGCTTTTTCACACCCCGCTTGGGGACGTAAAAGGCATGATAGTCATTGTGACAGTGTAAGGTTTATACAGTTACCACGATAACTGTCACCCCTGCATCAATGGGCCAACATCTGGCCTGCATCATTTGTACATAATTAAATAAATACATATTTAGAAATATATAAGTATGTTTATCAACAGTCTGGCTACCATAGTACAGGTCTTGCCAAGTTTGGGATCAGACGACCGTATGTGAGATGTATGAGCATATTATTATATGAGGATATTATTTTTGCTGTAGTTTATGCACAAACGTTAAATTACTTTAAAACCTACGTCTTTTGCGACACCTGCAAGACAAGAAGCACACGTGCGTTGCCGTCTTCTGAGTTCTCCCCCTCTTCCCAGAATCAAGGAGAGGGAAAGAGAGGCTTAGGTAACCTAACTCGATGATAAGGAACGAAAGATTTTTTTTATTATTTTCTGTTGTGGGTTGAAACCGCACATGAGACAACACTTTGTGTGTTGTTGTTTGTGTTCTTTGTGTCCGTTTCTTATATGTTTGTGAAGTCACAGTGAGGATTCATCCCTAATGTGGGTGTTGCCTTTTTTAATATTTGTTTTTCGTGTGGTCGTGGGATTGGGTTTTATTACGGTTACCTTTTTCGTGATTCTCTTAAAGTTGAGTGATTCATAACTTATGTGATAGAAAAGTATATGTTAACCTGTTCTGTTCTTCTGCCACGATTTTATTCGATCTTTCTGATTTTGTTTCTAATGACATGAAAATGATGCACAGAATTGTGTTGACGTAATTAAACTGATTAATTTAATAACAACCTAGTTAAATTGTCTGTAATGTGTACTATTATTTATTATTCAATTATAGCACTTTGTAATATATGTACTATTAATGTTAATGCAGTAATAATTGTATGAATAATCTTAGCTCGTTAATTTATATCATAAAGTCGATTTAATAGATCAATACTCAACTGTTTATCAATACGGTATGCATATTTTGTGATTGTTTTAATGAAAACAGCCAATTAGGACACAGTATTCCATATTTATTTACCCTTTTTTATTCGTATGTTTTTATAACTATTGTTTTATATTACATATACCATTATACTTTAATATTTTCTATTTTTATCTACTTTCTAATACGTCAGTCACCACCCTCTTCTTTTTCTTAGTCACACTTTCTTTCCATCCTATGGTTGCCTGTTAGAGATTGCCGCTGATCGTAAAGGCCGCTTGTACTTCCCTAATATAATCTTTTTTAATTTGCTGGCCTATTATAAAGGGATATGTTATTATTATTTTATAGGCCTATGAAATGATGTATTGCTAACAAAATAAGTTTATCTATAGTCAAAGTTTGATTAATAGTTAATACACTGTGTGGTACACTTATTTGCACACCTATATTGAATTTGATTTCCACATCGCTGAGTTTATGTTATTTACAAAATGATTGTTGTTTTGAGTTTGTTTGTATTCAGTAAATAAATGAAAGTAAAGTCAATATCATCATGATTTATTAGATTTTTGATTAAATTGACTAAATGTTTGTGCCAATAAATATTTCGGATATTTGACATACAACGTCATCTAGTTTCAAACTAAGCAGAGTTTGTGCTATGATGACTGACTGATAGAATACTTATATACTTTTTTTTTGTAAATGCATACATATTATACATAGAAAACACCCAAATATTTGCAGATCATACAAACATTTGGTCCGACCCGGGAATCAAACCCGAGACCTCAAGAACAGCAGTCGCATTCACTACCGCTGCGCCACCGAGGCAGTTTTAAACACATTATAGAGCGTTGGGTTTTTTTTTATATTGAAGTATGTCTTACAGATGTAAAGTGATGGTGAATCCAAGTACATGTATAGATATATTGAAAAATAGTAAATTAATATTTATTGTCTTATTATTTAAATATTCATTAATATAAGAATCACTTTTAGGCAAAAATAAGTAATAACTTAACTGCCTTTTAAGAGAACCTTCTACTAATTAAATATAAATTTGTTTAGGGTTAAATAAATAAATAAATAATCTCACACATCTATACATCTCTCACACACAGCTGTCTGATTCTAATTTAGGCAAAACCAGTGCTATCATAACCAGATACCTGATAAACCTTTTTCTTTTTTTTTTGTTGACTGCGTGGGAAATCCCTTCGGATCTTTGGCTCTTCAGGGATGTAGGAGCCAACAGTATGTGGTGTTGCCACTAAAAACCACCCCGGTGACCGGTCTTAGGCGTCCTACTCCGGAGGACACCCGGGTCATGTTATTTCAGGTCCCCTCCAGGATCAACGTCATGCCTGGTTAGACCCTCTCCTGGGGGACAATACAATGGTATCCTCGCTGCAGATTCCTGATAAACCTACTTATATGTTTCTAAAAACATACATATTATCATAAATTACATCCAGACACGTAACAAAAAATCGTCGAACCCACGAAGTATAAAATATAGAAATACTTTTGCAAAAGCATAATGAAAAAATGGTATATAAATACGGATAGGTATTGCTTGATAAAAATAATAAAGAAACCATTGCATTAATAACTTACCACTCAAGACCTGATCAGTTAAATAGATAAACTATTTGAAGTATATTGATAATCCACTCAACATTTTGCAATATGAAATATATATTATCTAAGTCAACAACCAATGCACTTACCTAAGTAATCATAGTGTGGGAATCGTGGATATGTTTGCTTTAGATAATTGTTATATTACGCTGTGGTAATTTCCATGACCTATATTAATGTACCAGTAGCTGACAGGACCTATATAAAGTTACTAGAAGGGAGACTCGCTAGTGGACGCCGTTTTATGAATCTGCCAAAGTGACTCTATTCTGCCTGATGGAAAGAACGAATAGAATCCAAGAGTTATGGTCACCATACTCATTGCGAATGCACGCAATGAAGTATGGTGACCAACACTATGGTGGTCTAGTAAAATGCTAATATTCTAGGTAGTAGAGCCACGTTGATTTCAGCACGAGCCAGCTCGACCGGGGCAGTACTACCCTCGCACAGAAGACCAATCTAAAGCGACAGCATCCGTGTTGTCGTGTTTCGTTGGTGAGTGTCAGACCGGAGGCCCATTGAATCAGAGGTGACAGTAATCGTGGTAACTTTGTAAGCCTTACACTGTCACGATGACTGACATGCCTTTTACGTCCCTAAGCGGGGTGTGAAAAAGCATCTCACAAGGCCACCATTGTGTGGGTCACCATACTGCGTTGTCAGTATTTGCAATAAGTATAGTGACCACATTTCTTAGATTCTATTGATGCTTTCTATCAGGTAGGGTAGAGTCACTTTGGCAGGCTCTTAAGAGAGAAAAAAAAATGCTTTTTCACACCTCGCTTAGGACGTAAAAGGCATGACAGTCATCGCAGCATTGTATTGCTCACACTTACCACAACGGTCACCCCTGTATCAATAAGCCTATTGAAATAGCCTAGGAGTAAACGAGCTGGCAGATATCATGGGCATGACAGTAGTTGATCACCATCGTCAATGGACGCAATGCAATTCAAGGGTCGTAAATGTAGGTAACCATTATTAACAGTAAAAAGGGGATGGGTGGAGGAAGACGAGAGATTTATATGAGAAAATGATTGCTTGGTTAAAATAAATATTTTCAGTAATCAACTACCACTAACGTAAGCAGAAAGTCAAGTAGTAATCATAATTACTAAGTTATTATGAAAGATGAAACTTTAAATATTAAACTACAGATATTTGTCTAAACAGTATAATTTCGTTTTGTTTAACTCGGGAAAGATTATTATCGTATTTCTAGAAATAATACGAAAACGATTTGAAACACAACTTCCGTGGTTAAGTGTTGTAACCCATAAACCTAACTCTTGTCCGAGTGAGGTAGAATTGAACATAATTCACTAAGTAATATCTAGCTTGGAGTTAAGCTACTGTCTGACGTAACGGGTTAAGTTACTAGATACAGCGATTTTTATTATAATAAAAATTGATTTTTATGTTTTATTTATTTGTTTTTCTTCTACTTTATGTAAACAGTCCGTGTTGTGACGGATTAAGAATACATAGTGTTACCACCCCTATTCATCCTGTGGGTGTTGTAAAAGGCGACTAAGGGAACCAAATATGCAAGACTACATCATTACAAAGAGAAAAAAAACTTGAAACAAATACTATTCCAACCCGTCTGGCCAGCGTGGTATAGTAGGCCAAAACCTCCTTGCTAAGGAGAGGCCTATGTCCAGCAGAGGACTGTAAAAGGCTGTTGATGTTGATGAATGTAAACATGTGTAATTTGTTTTGTTTGATATATAAATTTTAATTATTATATTTATTAAAACAAAAATAACGTTATCTATGAAAAACTGTGCTGTATTTCAATTTATTTCAATTATCTTGTATTCGTTAATTTTATAATCTACCAAAGAAGTTGGACTAATTGATTACGGTATTTTTTTCTTTAATGCAAATCCTAACAATTTATTCGCTCGCAATATTATAAGAACAAGCAATATCATTATTTTAAGCTAAAAAAAAATTTCTACTTAAAAGGAAAACCCAAGCATTTTACACTTTTCTTTATACTTTCATGGATGCACAAAAATTTGTCAAATATTTCTTTTTCCTGTACCTCGTCGATTTTCAAAACTTTTTTTCTGTAACTGTAACGCTGTAACATAAGCGTGTAACTTAAGCCGTTACAAAAACTAAAGTTTTACGTACAACATCATAGGGTAAGGTATACACACTATACACGTATGAACTTTTGCAGTGGGCAATGGCAGAAGCGGTTCTGTAACCGGTTCCGCGCTGCAATGTACTTCGACGCGAGGACAGAGCTGTTGAGACTCTATTATATATACATACAATTATATTGTTGTTTACTGTAGGTACTCTAATCGAGGTATTGATTATAGTTTTGAATATTATCTTGACTGCGCGATTGGCCTTGTGGTTCACTGCCGCTCTCCACGTCGCTGAGTGTTGAGGGTTCAAATCCTACATGGGACAACACTTTGTGTGATCCACAATTTGTTGTTCTGAGTCTGGGTATTCTTTGTGTCCGTTTCTTGTATGTTTGTAAAATCCCCCGCGACACAGGATATATTCCTAATGCGGGCGTTGTCTTTTAAAAAAAGAAGGAGACGAAGAATTTTCAATTTACTTAAGGCTGGCTAGTATTTCTTTGGACTGATTTCATGATGGTTTTTATTTCATCTTCTGTTTTTTAAGAACAACTCCCACAGTAACTATCTCTCCCCTTTCCAGGGAACTTTACATTCCTAAAAATATAAAATGGACGTGAAAAACACCCAAACACAGAACAACATTTGTTCGAATACCTAAAGTGTAGTCCCATGTGGGGGTCGAACCCACAACTTTCACTGCAGTAGACAACGACTAAGTGACCGTTTAAATCACTAGACCAATTGTACAGCGTTATCTAGGAATTACGTCCTTTAAGAACAGAATTGGAATATTTTTTTTTCCAATTGCAGGATTATTCTTATAACTAAGTAGTATATCACAAAAGTTTTTTAAAATATATTTATGCTCTAAACAAAACTAATATGCATAGGTTTATAGAGTGTACAGAGTTCCCACCAAGAACTTAGGGTTCCAAGTGAATTTCACCTGCAATTCGTGCACATGCTGATCCACAGACAAAGCTCTGGCAAACGAAAAGGACCAACACACTGGCGAAAAGTCGGTGTTTAATACACCTCTGTCTCCTCCTTCGGGAAATAATCATGATCTTATATTATTTTGTGTTATGTTACAAAACTAAAGACGCTCTTTAGTTTTCCTGTTCTAAAGCTAAAGCTAGATTTAAATGTGAGCCGTCTTTATTACTTCTTGTACTAAGATACAATCGTGCGCCGTACAATCATTTACTATAACTATATTGTGTTCATTTTCTCTCTTATAAATAAAGCACATTTCTTTATATTGTTTACGTAGTGTTTTGTGTTCTGAAGAATTTAAGTTTTATTCTTTTTTTTCTATATTAAGAGCCTGCCAAAGTGACTCTACTTTGCCTGATCGAAAGCATGAATAGAATCCAAGAGTTGTGGTCACTATACTCATTGTAAATGCAGATAATGCACTATGATGACGTACACCATGGTGGCTTTGTGAGATGCTTTTTCACACCCCGCTTGGGGACAGCATGGCAGTCAATGTGGCAGTGTAAGGCTTTCACAGTTACCACGATAACTGTCATCCCTGCATCAATGGTGAAAAATTTTCAAATATATCGACAGCCTATTACAGTCCACTGCTGGACATAGGCCTCTCCTAGGCAAGGAGGTTTTGGCCTACTATACCACGCTGGTCAAACTGGTTGGAATAGGGTTTGTTTCTAGTGTTCCTTCTCTTTGTAATGATATTTTCCTGAATAGTTTCTTTCCTTAGTCGTCTCTTACGACACCCACGGGATGAATAGGGGTGGTAACACTATGTATTCTTAATCCATCATCACATGGAGAATGTCAAATATGATATGAGGTTATTTATTTACGTGTCTTTGTTCTATTATTTCCTAATTTCCTTAGTATTTACTATTCAGAACATTTTAATATAAAGTCAGTCGCTTATAAACAAATAATTTTCATTTTTACTTATTTAAGTATGGTTGTCCTATATAAGTGGCTCTACTCTGCCTGATTGAAAGCATGAATAGAATCCAAGGGTTGTTGTCACCATACTCATTGTAAATGCAGACAATGCAGTATGGTGACCCACACTATGGCGTCGCTTGGGGACGTAACAGTCATCATGACAGTGTAAGGTTCACACAGTTACCACGATAACTGTTACCCCTGCATCAACGAAATACCACAACACGGATGCTGACGCTTTAGGTTGGTCTTCTGTGGGAGGGTAGTACTGCCCCGGTCGATCAGGCCCACTCGTGCTCAAAATCAGCGTGGCTCTACTACCAAGCAGATTTGCTTTCTTTTTTTTTTTTTTTTTTTTTTTTTTTTTTTTTTTTAAAAGACAACGCCCGCACTAGGAATAAATCCTGTGTCGCGGGGGACTTTACAAACATACAAGAAACGGACACAAAGAACACCCAGACTCAGAACAACAATTTCTGGATCACACAAAGTGTTGTCCCATGTAGGATTTGAACCCACAACACTCAGCGCAGTAGAGAGCGGCGTGGCGACCGCTTAAACCACTAGGCCAACCGTGCAGTCAAAGTATAAATGAAGTATAAATGCAGTATAAATGAAGTGTCTATTAATCAATTTAATAATAATAACATATTACATAAATGTAATAAAAAATTCATTTAATTAATTTAACATTCCATCACATCATCAACAGCATTTAATAGTACATTGTTAGACATAGGCCTCTCCTTAGAAAAGAGGTTTTGGCCTACTATACCACGCTGACCAGACAGATTGGTATAAGGTTTGTTTCAAGTGATCTGGATGTCCTAATAGCAGCTGTTCCCGGATCCCTCCTATGTCAGACGCAGAGTGGCACACCGTGTGGTTTTAGTCGGTCCGATTCCGACACACCACCCCGCCGTAAACCCCGGTAGGGTGACGGCCCGAGGTTTGTTTCAAGTTTTCCTTCTATTTGCAGTGCTGGTACCCTGCGTAGTTTGCTCCCTTAGTCGCCTCTTACTCTTACTCTTACCCATGGGAGGAATAGGGGTGGTCACACTCCGTATTCTTAATCCGTGACCACACTTTCGTAATTTAATTTAGTGTGCATTTTATTATTTATTTTATATTTTTAAAAAATTTTATATTTCCTAGGTTTATTTTTTCTTTCTTTCGTGTTTTAATATTCTGAACTCATTTCGAAGTTCTGACTTACAAGCTCTGCTCATATTTAATCCGATCACATTACTCGAAAGGAATATTCGTATTTCGATTTCACGATATTGAGTCTAAGAGAACTTTTCAATTCAACGACACTAATATTATTTTAATGTTCTAAACATAAATTATAACACCATCGTTAAAATCAGTCTATAAGCAATTGCCTCGCTTTAAAGCCTTTACAACTTACATTAACTTTATGAATTTTAAGACTTAAATCGTTGCAATAAGGTTAGGTTTCAGGAGAAGCTTTATCTTGCATAATATCAAACTAGACGTGAGATTTTGTATTATGCCGACAGCGATAACCCAAATTTGAATGTTCTCCGTGATTGAAACGGGGCTGTTGAATTTGCCGGATGTCGTAATAACAGCTGTTCCCGGATCTTTCCTGTCTCAGGCGCAAAATGGCACACCGTGTGGTTTTAGTCGGTCCGATTTGAAAACACCACCCCGCCGTAAACCCCGGTGGTGTGAAGGCCGAGGGGATTTACACACGCTAAAAAAAGGCTGTTGAATTTCGTATTTAAAGTTAAACAGATGAATTTACAGGCCCAAGATCAATTACTGTAAGTTGTGTCATGACATATCTAGGCTTATAATGAATGACTATTTCTAAAATGTCACCCTAAATATCTTACTTGTCTGCGTTTAAGTTTTGTGTACC
Source organism: Hypercompe scribonia (assembly GCA_949316085.1). NCBI lineage: Eukaryota > Metazoa > Arthropoda > Insecta > Lepidoptera > Erebidae > Hypercompe > Hypercompe scribonia. The sequence continues at coordinate 14,161,145 of OX438989.1, forward strand.
TTAAATTGACTTACTTCTCATGCAACATTACTGGTTCTCGTTTATAAAGGATCTTAATGAACAGCCTGGAATTCAGTGTACACATCTAAATGCTTAAATAGTGGTGTTAGCTCCTTGTTAAAGTTATACAAGACCGGTTATCTATCAAGGGTGACCTACTTGCATTAGGAGTTAGGACGTATAAAGAGCTCTCTTGCACAACTTTTGCTTCATTACCATTTGAGGAGACATTGTTTTATTACATAGTAGTGTCAAAAAAAAATAAAAATAAAAATAAAAACGCGTGTATGCTTATGTACGCACGTCAGAAGTTACACTTCTTAGGCGTAACAAGATAAAAAAAAAACTAAAAATTTTATCCTTCGCGTTATCCTACATCTTAAAATAATCATTTGTACATAATTAAAATAAAATGTTGACTATCTAACTTTATGGTGTTGGTTTTTCGTGACGATTAAAAATTTACTGTTATCAGTTTTTCTTAACTCGCTAAAAGAAGCATAATTTAAAATATATATGTAGTATAATTATTAATTTAGTTGCTCACATCAACAGCCTTAGAAGTCTTCGTTTCTTTTCAAGAGGAGGTTTTTACTTACTTTTGGTCAGGCAAGTTACTGCTTCGGTTTGTGTCAGTCTTTTCTTCTCTTTGCAGTACTATTATATCGCGTGATTTGCTTCCTGTCTGCTCTTACGACAGCCACGGAATTAATACTTGTGATGGCATTTTTAATTCATCACCATATGGAAAATATTACTCAAACCTTGTAGTTTCTGATTAACATGTTCTGTGATTTCAAACAGTAAATGCGGTACAACATCGATATTAAATTGATAATCACAAATGGAACATTTCTTTGCGTTGTTCAGTATAGTTTTCCGATTATTATGACAGTGCATCTCACAAGTTAAGTGTGTCGCAAGAACAGCTAAAGGTATCACACCTTAAAAACATGTATTTCCTATACATGTTTTGACACTATGTTTTTCCTTATACATACAAACTGTAATAATCTGATAGGAATTAAAATAATAATAACTCGAAACATCTCACACATGGCAATTTGTATGATATCTCAGAAAATACGTGCTTAAATACTGAAAAAGTCAGGTAAAACAAAATTTGATTTGAAGGCAGTAGAACCATGCTGATGTTAGCACGAAGCGGCTCGACCAGGGCAGTACCACCCTCTCACAGAATACCAACCTGAAGTGACAGCACCTATGCTGTCGTGTTTCGTTTTTGAGCGCGAGACCGATGGCTCGTTGACGCTGTGAGCCTTACACTACCACGATGACTGTCGTGCCTCTTACGTCCTCAAGAGGAGCGTGAAAAAGCATCTCACTAGGCCGCCATAGTGTGGGTCACCATACTGCGTGGTATGTGTGAGTATGGTAACCACAACTCTTGTATTTTATTAACGCTTTCCATCAGGCAGAGTAGAGTCATTTTGACATGTTCTTAATATATAAAAAAAAACTTTTGAAACTGTAAACCTGTGATTTTTAACAACTAATAATGTTAAATGTTACGCTATAGTAATAAATTGATAATTTAAGCATGTTTCATTATATTTTTTTTTAAATTGAAGGTTATTTTACAATTGTAGCATTAACATATCATGTATTTACACTTGCTAAGATATGCACCGGATTGAACTTGAAATTAAAAATACACATATTTAGTTACAATGGTTGATTTTTTCTTCTAAAAAATATTGTGAGTTGTAAAGGAAGTAATCAACGTTAGGTATTGATATAAACTGTAGGTAGGTACTTTTGTAAATACAATAAATACATGCAATACGTACGATTAAACTCGTATGTAATTATAAGATCAAAAATGGCTGAAAATAGGCTAGATGACACCTTAGTCAATTTAGGTACTTTTTATCATCTGTCAAACGACAATTTTGTATGAAAAATGTTCTAAATACCAAATTGTGACGTCACTGTTTTAGACTACTCAATTGAACAATATATTTCACTGTATATTTGATTGAAATTTGTAATAATAATAAAAAACTATTTTAATTGTATTTGCCGAGATGTTGCGCGATATTAGTTTTAATGAAGTAGACATTGGTATTTGTTTACGATACAGTCATCTACCCTATTATTTTGTGTCTTATGTCGTAGACATTTTTAAATAAATAATATCTTCTAATACTTATCTTTCAAAATTACATTTTAATTATAATTTAACGTGGCAGCTTTCTAAGTTCAATGTGACCTTCATTGCTATTACAATATTAACAAACCGGGCGTCGAATTCGCAACCTGCGACCAGTTCTGCCCACACATCCGTAGGCGTAAACACGTTCGTAAACAACCGACTTCGCCCCATGAAATTACGTTAACATGTAATTTGACTGTTATTTGAAAACACCTAGAAACTTAAGGGCACCCATACTTTTCCAATCTTTAAGCTTTATTTTTATGAAGGACTAGCTTTTGTCCGCGGTTTCGCTCACGTGGACTTTTGATATTAAGTTTCATAACAGATTATTTTAAATATATATATACATATTTTAACATATAAACAATCCTGTGGTACATCATCTTTCTGTAACTTCAGTGGTTTACGCAGCGTACGCCAAGATAATTCTCAGAGGCCAGTTTTTTATGCCGACGTAATTGTCATGTATATTTATATTATGATCAAAAATACATCAAGTTATTACAAATTGTAGATTACATGTTATTTCGATGTATCACCTATATTACTGTAAAGTTTCATCCAAATCCGTCCAGTAGTTTTTGCGTGAAAGAGTAACAAACATCCGCACTCACAAACATTCGCATTTGTGATATTAGTTGGATAAACTGTTAAACAAAGGGGTAAAGAGATCTGTATCGGCGTTAGGAGTTATGTTAAGTTTGAATACCAGTAGAATGAAAAAAAGAAAAAGAAAAACTAAATATGTAGATATATCTGTCTGAGGAACTACTTCTGCCTTGAAAAAAAACGTAATGAAGTTAAATTAATAATTAAGTACATTAATTGTATAATATCTTATTTACATTGCTAATGTTTTGTTTTTTGTATGTTTTTAAACGATACTAATGTATGATTGTTTGAATTTAGAACAAAAATGTAATGTTTTTGTATTAAAATTGTTTCCTGTTATCAGAACCTTTGTGTCTCGACTGCTTATGTAGAACCGTCGTATCTCACATATACTAATATAAGTGATGGTTTATTCTTTAATATGTATAACATTGAGTCATAATATTTTGAACTACATTTACTCTTTTATTATTTTATTTTATGAACCTGCCAAAGTTACTCTGTCTGATAGAAAATATCAATAGAATCTAAGACTTGTGGTCACCATACTCATTGCGAATGCAGACAATGCAGTATGGTAATCCACACTATGGCGGCCTAGTGAGATGCTGTTTCACGCCTCGTATGGGGACAACTGTTACCCCAGAATCAACGAACCTCCGGTCTCACACTCACCAACGAAACACGACAGCACTTGCTGTCGCTTTAGGTTGATCTTCTGTGGGAAGGTAGTACTGTCCCGGTCGAGCCGGCCTGTTTATGCTGAAATCGGCGTGGCTCTACTGCCTAACAAACTGTACTTTTAAACTTTGGTATTCCATACACATTAGGGTGTCCCTTAAATTTCAAGTTCGATATTTTTTTACGCATACCTTCTTAAAAGTTTCGTAATAACCCTATATTGTCTAAAAAAAAATTTTAGTTCGATATATAAACGATAACCCGTGCCGACTTGCTATTTAAACTTGTCGAGACAAGTTGCTTAAGTACTGCCCAGTGACCTGTTACGACATGTTTTATTTGCCATTTCGTACGTGATTTTTGAGACTATTAGTGCTTCATTGTTTAGTGCGTAAACATGTCGGTGGAATTACGGAGTGATAAACAAAATATTTTTCTTATCGGATTGACTAGCTACCAAATAAATGGTGCAAAATTACCATCTAATCGACAAGTTCTCTCAGTCCTATTTTACAATATTCGTGAGGTTAAATTGACTGTTAGTGAAAGTGCAAATCTTGTGATTAGGGAGTGCATCATATATTGGGAAAAAGCAAGAATTCCAACACGGGCATTTCCTAACTGCGTGAAGAAACTTATTGATTTATATCATGTTTGGAGAGAGTTGCAAAAAAATTGTAAGAAAACTCAGATTACGTTTAAGAGTCGTGAGAACAATTTTATAATTAATCTTGATAATTTGTTTGATATTGCACATGCTGATGCTTTTGAGAGAATGAAAATAGAGGAAGATAAATCATTTTTAATGAAACAGAGAGAGCCAGGTCGACCGGGATGCTTAGGTGGTGTAGATAAAAAATTGGCGGAAAAAGAACAAAGATCTAGACAACGACGATTGGAAGAAGAGGAAAGGATTGTAAGTCAAAGAGAATCACTAGCTGTTGCATCTACTTCGACCACAAATAACTTAGACAGTGTAGAAGATTCAGACGAAGAACAGATCTTGAATTCTGAACTCAGCTTGCCGGACGTTCCCTGCCATGAACAAAGTTCAAAAAGAGGTAGAAAGAATCTTATAACACCTAAACTAGTTGCAGCTTTAGATCGATGCCAGTTAAGCATTAGAGATACCGTTTACATTCTTAATGCGGTGGTAGAAGCGCTTGGTCTGAGCAGCGATGATTTCTGTATTAACAAATCCTCGATTCAGCGAATTCGTACTGAAACTAGAAAATCAAGGGCAGAAGCAATAAAATCTAACTTCCAAAACAATGTACCCGACATAGTCACAGTCCATTGGGATGGAAAACTATTACCGGGGTTGGATGTACGGAGTTCAAAAGAAGAACGCTTGCCAGTTATAGCTTCATTTGAGGATAGAGAGCAGCTTCTTGCAGTGCCGAAACTAGAAAATTCTTCTGGAAAACATCAAGCGAAGGCTGTATCAGCAGCTCTCTTTGACTGGAACCTTTATGATAAAGTGCAAATAATGTGCTGCGACACAACAGCTTCCAATATGGGCCGTTTCAATGGAGCTTGTGCTATTTTGGAGCAAACTTTAGGAAGAGAATTGTTGCTTTTCGCCTGTCGTCATCATGTTTATGAATTGGTCCTAAAAGCTGTCTTTGAAACCAAGATTAGCAAATTACTAGTAGCCCAGATATTCCGATGTTCAAAAAGTTCCAAGAAAATTGGAAAAACATTGATTGTACTAAAATTGAACCATCTCTTAATTTCGTAAAAGCACGGGTTGCCGAGATAGACATTCAAGCGTTGTTACTATTTTATAAGGCAGAATTAGATAAAGGTTTTGTAAGAGATGATTACCGCGAATTGGTCGAACTGTGCGTAATATTTTTAGGAGGAGACACAGAGGAAAAATTAAAACTAAGGCCCCCCGGAGCTATACATCAGGCACGCTGGATGGCGAGAGCGATCTATTCTTTAAAAATATGTTTACTTCAGTCACAATGCAGAGTAACTGCGAAGGACAAAAAGGCTCTACAAGATGTTTGCTTATTTCTCGTAATATTGTATGTTAAACCTTGGCTCGAATGTACAGTGGCGACCAAAGCACCTAATCAAGATTTGCGCTTCTTGAAGATGTTAAAAGAGTATGAAAAAGTTGACGCAACAATTTCTAAAGCTTCTATAAGCAAGTTCAGCCATCACTTGTGGTATTTATGTGAAGAGACAGTCATTCTATCACTATTTGATGATGAAGTTGACAACCAAACTAAGAAGAAGATGATTGCCAACTTCAACAGGGACAAAATCTCGGATTTTAGCAAACGCTATGACCCGTCGAAGGAAGAACTGACTCAAAAGTTGTTTGGTAAGTTAAATTGACTTTTTGTTGGATTTCAATTTCAATGTCCAATACTTATTTATTTATTTTCAAAATTGTTGTTGATTTTTATTTGTTATTTAACTTATTTTTCTTTTTTTTTAGACAAAGCACTGGATGATTTCGTATCGGAAAAGAGCAAACAATTTTTATCACGACTGCAGATCGACGACAGTTTTCTAAAGGAAGATGTATCTTCCTGGAATAACAATGCTGCTTTTCTGGAGGCTAAAAGAAGAATAAGTTATTTGAGAGTTGTAAATGATACTGCTGAAAGGGCTGTTAAATTAATGCAAGATTTTAACGGACTTATCACGGCTGAAGAAGAACAAAAACAGTTCTTGCTGCGCTGTGTCCAGGAACATCTAAAATTGTATCCAGACTGTAAAAAAACTACTCTAAAAAGAAGTTACCCTGAATGATTCTTATTTCTTTATGTTTTTAATTAAAGATTAATGTTCATCTAATTTATTATTTAATTTTATTCACTTAATTCATTGCATTTATAGTGAAATTATAGCAGACTGAAATTTTAGGACAAAACACGTTTTTTACTAAACTTTGAAGCTCGGTCGGCACTGGTTGCAATTATGCTAGATTGATAAAATTTTATATTTAAGTATCGTATAGCATTAGTAAAAATTATAGAGGGTATGCATTTCGAAATTCGAAAAAAAATTTTTTTTTGTCATATAAGGGACACCCTAATACACATAATTGTATAAATTTTTTTATTACTTTTTTAAATACGACACCCGCAAGAGAAACATTCACTCTGTTCATGGAACTCAAAGATCACCCTGACGCAAGACAACAATGTACTCGTAGATCACATTAAGAGTTAATCCGTTACGGGATTGAAACAACAACACTCAACATAGAAAGAAGCGAGGTGACCACTTGTACAACTATCCATATAGTAAATTTTCTTTGTTTCTGTGTAAATTTTCATATTACAATTCTTTGTTTGACCTTGGGGTATTGACATGAAAACAATTCAAATATAGGAATCTACATCAGTGACGGCATAGAATTGTGATACCTATATCAAGTAGTCCAGGCATGTGTTTAACACACATATTTACAATTCAAATGTGAAGTTATAATCCTATAGAAACACTCAGAGAAAATGTAATGGGAAAACTATAATAATAGATTCTGTTCGTGTATTAACGGCTGAGAATCGTCAGATAGTCCCTTGTCGAACTCTAAATTGATGACTTTTGTATCCTACGATATTTTACATATTTATTTATAAACAAAGAAACCATATCTTTAAGAAAAATATACACTGAGCTATGACAAATTGTCTATCATTTTGCAAAGTCATATATATCACTAACAGTTTCGATTTTCAAACTAGAATTTCACAATAATTTTAAGGAAGCCAAGGGATCCTTTCCGAGATTTTTCTATGTAATTCTTATTCCATTGTTATCTCTTTGACTAGATTTTAAAGAGACGTTACGTTCACTTTAAACGGAAGCATACACAAAAATAAAAACAATTTAAACATTTCTAAAACATCATCCAATATCACTTGAAACATAGTATGTAAACGTGCAAAATCAACGACTTCCTAATGAGATGCGCGTGCGCCACCGCGTGAATGCAACTGGGTCAAGTACACGATGTGAATCAGTTTTTCTGCGATTATAAATCAAGATGTAGAGTTTTAATAACTTGTTGTAAGAACTGCTGTTGTTAAAATATTTTTTTTTTTATCTAAACTTACTCTTAAGAAGTCCTAAAATGTTTGATGTTAAACAGTTTAGGATGCTACTGCAAAAAAGAAGTACCTACGTATGTCTTTTTAAATAATATAATTTAGATTAATGGAAGTGAAATAAAAAAAAATAAAAAAAAGAGTCCTATGTCCAGCAGTGGACTGTAAAAGGCTGTTGATGATGATGATGATGATGATGAAAGTGAAATTGAAATATTAAGTATAGCATTGCGAAGGTCAAACGAATTTTACATACTGCATATTTTACTCAAAGTAGCCGAATCTATACCAAATCTAACCTACCGACCGGAGGTTGTGGATTTGATCTCTCGGAGCAAATGATTATGTGATGTGCATGATCATTGATCGTGTTTGGATGCTTATTAGCAGTCTGGTTGCCATGGCACAAGTATTACCTAGTTTGGAATTGGGCAGACGTGTGTGAAATGTATATAGTTACTATTGTTAAGTAGCTTTTAAGTTATTTTATCAAAGAGCGACGACTTATCAACCACTGATAAACCTTAGATAGATTTTTGTCATCAGGCTAAAATATTTATTAAGGTAAAAATAAAAAGTGTGTTTAGCAGAGGAATGACAGATCTTGAATCGCTAGCAATGTATAATGCATAGTTATGAGGTTTGTACTGTTTATAAAGTGTACCTTAACCAATTTCAGTTAATTATCAAATTTTTTGAATTTTACCAAAAAAAATTCTGCCCAAAAAGTAGTTACAACTGAAATAACTAAACGATTCTTACGTTTCCTAAACTTAAATACTTAAAATCTGCTTGGTTTGCAAACTAGATGACGTTGTGTGGCAGATGTCCAAAAATATTATTAAATTAATTTAAAATATTAATTATACCAAAATCTTAAAATATTTAAATTGGAATGAGCTAACTAGCATATATAGTAGCAGATCAACAACATACTGACAAATCAAGAAAATTGTATACGTATTATTTGATTTCAAAAATACGATAACAAAAATAAATACGACTACACCATCTTGTTGACAATAATGAAAACTCATTTCTGATAGCAATATGGGTGTCGACTTCAATAATCTATGTATTACGTAGTAAACTAAATATGTAAATAATTTTTGAAAACAAAGCACAAAAAATCTAGTAATTTAAAATATTATTGTAGATGATATTACCTGCCAAATAACTCCAAAACAATGTCTACCGTAAGATATGTAAGGCGGTACTAAAGTCTCATATATACCTCTCATTGAATACTGATGAAGTGATTTTGTAAAAAAGAGTAATGCTCTCAAATTGTACAACTGAAATAAGTTTATCATCATTACCATCATTTTAGCCAAAAGACGTCCACTGCTGGACATAGACCTCCCCAACAAAATTTAACTTCGACTAAAAAAAATGATGTTTCCATATTTCTGACTCAGAATTCTTATACAAATGTGTTGACTATCAAAACACACAGCTCATGGCTGTGAGATCTGTAACCATTATACACTTGAAATCATTCAATTGAAACTCGACTAATATGAAATTATAACATACATAGCCGCAGTATGATAATAACAGACCCTAACTAGTTCATACTTTAAGAGTAATGTACATACAAGTCACTAAATGAAAGTATAGGTGCTTAAGCAATAGAGATATTAGTGGACTGTGAGAACTACACTTATGACAATGGACAAAGATTTTAACAATTGAACCCCAATTTGAACAAGCAACAGCCTTTTATCTATCAATCAATCAGTCCAATTATTCAATCATGATAAATTAAATGAGAATTATTAACAGTAATATACTAGTCATCGATAAGTTTGTTCCGCGCAGGCACTTCATTATCATAATTGTATACCATATTACGAACTAAGAGTGAGAAAGTTTTCTAAGATTTCTTTACGAAGGCGTGTTGTTTGTGAGGCTTGTAGGCTAACGGGTGTCATATCCCTCTGACACAAAGTGAGGATCCTCAGAGTAGGCGAGGTGATCATGCCTGACGGGCCACGACCTAACGGTTGATGTTGAGATGCTGTATACCTATATATACCAATCGCCGCAAAAATTTCTATATCGCGATTCAGTATTAATAGTTGCTCCGTATTCATTAGTTCAATGTGTCTTCGCTAGATGGCGCTGTAGTATGTATTGTATAAATAGTAACGAAGTATCCTAAAACGTTGTAAACTTAAGCAGCCATAGCCAGTCTATAAATGAGTGATCATACTTAATACATTGAAATCTCTCCGTGCCTTTGATAGCGCGTTAAACTCTGTGCCTTGTTTGTCACATAAACATCTGTGGCAATTGCTACGGGTAGCTAGATGCCTAAAAAATACGATAGCAGTCTATCTACAGAAGTTCGATATCGCTCAGTACTTTGATTGTGGTAAGACTTCTTTTATACGTGAAGTGACTGCAATTAGACGATGGCAGTCGCTCCACGCATAAAATCGAAGTTCTCCTCTAGAACAATCTAGATCGCTATAGCGTGGGTCACCATACTGCATTATCTGCATTCACTATGGGTATGGCGATCATCACTCTTGGATTCTATTCATGCTTTCCATCGGGTAGAGTAGAATCACTCTGGTAGGCTCAGAATAAAGAAAAATAAAAAAAGCTATATAGCTATAAACTGCATCATAGTATACTAAAAGTAGACCTAACCCAAACTGGGTCAAGTGGTCAAATTCTAATCATTCTAATGTCCGTACAAAATAAAATGTGTTAAGTAGTGTGGAGGGACGAAGTATCATGTCCCTCCGACACAAAGGGAGGATCCTCCAACCAGACGAGGTGGTCATGGCTGGCGGGCCGCGGCCCAACGGTTCTTGTTGGGATGTTGTATATATGCTAATCGCCACGCAAATCTCTATTTCGCGATACAGGATTAGTAGTTACTTTGTAGTTCATAGCATTCATACATTACGTTCTTACTTCTTAGTTTGATGTATCTTCGCTAGATGGCGCTATTGTATATTTTTATTTGTGCTGTAATGTGGAAATCGCCACAAGTAGTATTTCTATTCCAGATTGTTTGTTCAGCCTTTAACAAGTAGGTTACTAGCCTTCATGAATGTTCTGTTAAAAGCTAGTCTCATGACTTATTAGTATGCCCGATGCTCGTATTGTTTACTGCCCTTATCATTACTAGTCTAAAGCTGACTACATATTTTATCACAAGTCCTTTCACAATGATATTCCTATCAGCAACTAAAACAAGGCACATCCTCACGACTTCTAACGGGGACATTACTATTCTTCACAACCCACATTTAGACAAGACCTAGGCAATGAATATTTGATTAGGTCACGAAGGCATTTAGGTACTGTTAGTACATATGTTACGGTTTGTTACCGTGATGAGTGATAGGTTATAAAAAAGACACGGCCACACCAGCTCAGAGAGCAAGCCATCAGTCCCAATTATTAGCAATTTTCTGACTTTTCTTTAAAGCTGAAAGACGTCCACTGTTGGATTTCTTCCAAGTGTTGACACATCAACCGCATCCGCACAGCTCAAAAAAAATCGTTTTCGGTAATAAATAATTATCCTGTGTTACTACTACTTCAAGAAGACAGTTTCTGGAAGAAATTCTGATGTCTGTATAATAGTAATACTTCGTCTCCTAAAAGACTAGACCAATTTCAATGTTTTATTATATGCGCTTACATAATAAATATTACGAGTATATCTATTTGAGTCAACATGATACGCTTTTTGGTTGTGTCTCTATCTAAAATGTTTATGGCTCCTGTTAAATGAAAGCAAGAATATATATGTATACGGATAGTCATCTGTTTATTAATACATTTTTATTTCATTTCGTTAAATAACTCAAATAATACTTATTGTGTATGTTTTTAGCACAAGCCAAAACTAGATATAGGTAATAATATAAATTAATATCTAGCAGATCATATTACTGTGTTTTTGTATGAAACATTACATAATTATCGTCATCATCATCAGCTTTAACAGTCCACTGCTGGACATAGGCCTCTCCTTAACAAGGAGGTTTAAGTTTACTGCAATTTAATGGACTTAATATCTTCTTAGTAGGAAAACAACTTACACTTCAGTTGGACTCACAGTCAGCATTAGCAATTTATTTTCGCAGCAAAATCCACTTGTTTTTAAACCGTAGGTACGTAGTCATATCAAACAGTTGTTATGATATCATATTACAAACAAAATAAATGGTATCATACTCCCGAGAAATGCTAATTATGTACCTACTTAGTATTACGCAATTACCAGGTAAAGTCAGCGATATATTTCCAAGGAAATTTATTTCACATACATACATAAAATCACACTTGTTTTCCTGGAGGGGGGAGCAGAGGCATATTAACGTTCACTATTCTCCAATGTTTTGGTCTCATGTTACAGAGGGCGAGTCTATTGTCGTTTATTGGGATGTTTTGTTTGCTAGTCTCGTCCGTCGATCACCAGGTGTATCATTTGCAGGTGAGGTTGGATTGGGACTCTAAGTTCTTGGTGCGAAACCAATGCATCCTTTTTACAGTATATAAAAATGTCGATGGAACACGACAATATTTAGTCTTATCTAACCTAGTGTTAAGATTATAAACGTAAGTTTATTTGCTTATTATGCACTGGTTACGTAACAATCAACCATTATTAAAATTTTAAAACACCTCGTATTTTTCGTTCTGAAATTAAAATCATAAAAAGTAATCGTAATAAAAAACAAACACCAAAAATAAATAATTTAAGAATCAAATAGAATAGCTTGCCAGCAAATTCGTTTTAAAGATGTAAAACGAAAGTGTAAATTTAGAAACGAAGAAAGCAATAATAAGAAGTTTTATCGTAGTGGTCTAAAAAAATATTTTTAACTGATAAAGGATGCTGTGGTTATTCAGTTCGTGTATTAAATTTTATTAAAAAGCTTACAACACATTATATAACGATTTTTGATGTAGATGTAGATACTAATTTGCCCGTTAAATAAGATAATTTTCTTTTGAAGTTTTTTCAATTTTGAAACTGCTGTCAGCAGTACAATTTAAGTATCAAAAATAATTTACTATTACAGTTGTAAATGACGTCTCATGAGAGTTGTATTTTTCAGTGTGCTTATATGTGTATACGTAATGAAGGTGTAAGTTCCTACCATTACGTCAAAGTGATAAATAATTATGATGCGTTTTGATAGAGATGGCTGATGGAGTGTGATGTACTAAGAATTAGATACGATTTATATTTCGAAACAGTATGAATATTATTTTTTTATTTGAGAGCCTACCAAAGTGCCTGCCTGATGGAAAGCATGAATAGAATCTAAAAATTGTAGTCACCATAGTTATTACGAATGCTGACAATGCAGTATGGTGACCCACACTATGGCGGCCTATTAAGATGCTTTTTTACACCTCACTTGGGGACGTAAAAGGCATGACAGTCATCGTAACATTGTATTGCACACACTTACTATGACAACTGTCACCCCTGCATCAATGGGTAATCAAATCATCATAATTTTTTGGTATTCTCTGAATATGTTGGATAAAGAATACTTAGGTTCCTCATTTTTTTTTCTAAAACTTCACAGTCATCATCCACAACATGAACAATCTTAACTAGTCTACTAGTAGACATAGACCTCTACTTAGAAAAGAGGTTTTGGCCTATTACCTGACGCTGGCCAGACAGGTTGATATTGGATTTGTTTCAAGTTTTCCTTGGCTTTACAGTGTTGTTTTTTTTAATATTTTATTCCTTAGTCGGTTCTTTTGACAGCCATGGGATGAACAGGGGTAGTGACACTTCGTATCCTTAATGCGTCATCAAACGGAGAGTCAGATTTCTTAATAATATTACGCCGATTATAGGCTGTGGTCTGTTGCTTGAGTGCGACCAAGTTACAGTTAACAAATTGTAGTACACGAATGAAGGTATGTAACTTATTTTCGTTTCGTGAAAAGAGAAGAAAAACTTGATATAAATCCTACACCAACTCGTCTGGCTAGCGTGGTATAGTAGGCCAAAACTCTAAGGTAGTCTATGTCCAGTAGTGGACTTTTCGACGCTAATGGTAATGATAATAAGATTTCCAATTATTTTTGATAAAAAATTTCGATAAATGTTTAAGGATATTTGTTCTTTGTCAACAGTACAAACCAGATTATTATCTATTGTTGAATCGTGCAACCAAAGCTTTCGTAGTGAATAATCGTTTAATGCCAATACTAATCGTTGAATTGCTTAATAAGCGATGTATAACTATCATAACATAGCGTATTGTAGTAAACTAATATTGTAAGTAACATGAGCTTATATTCAATATTTATTGAAGTACTTACAAGTTATAAAATGATTGTTTATATAAGATAAACGTGGCAATTTTATGTATATGTATTTTGAACTACCTAACCTTTTAATCTGAACTAGTTAAAGGACTGTCTGTATATCAAACACACGGTGGACATACATACCTTATCAACGGACTATCTCGGTGGCGTAGTGGTAGCGAATGTAATTGCTGTGCTTGAAGTCTAGGGTTTGATTCCAGGGCCAAATGTTTGTATTATCTGCAAATATTTGTTTCTGAGTTTAGGTGTTTTCAGAAGAAAGTATATTCTATCAGTCAGTCTAGTTATTACAGTACAAGCTCTGCTTAATTTGGGACTAGATGACGTTGCGTGTCAAATGGCTTAAGTATTTGCTACAAAAAAATAATGATAGTTTGGTTTCTGGAATATGTGGCCATAACTGGTGTAAGCTGGCCGTAGCCTTATCAGTCATGACTACAGATTTAGCAGTTTATGAGTGTTTAATTAATTATTTTAATTCTTTAATTAATTTATCAGAGTTTTAGGATCAAATAATACTAGGTGCTGCCGGGAAGACATGTCTCCTTTTTTATTTACTTCAATGTCGCTGTCTTTAAATATGGTTCTCGATCGCCACTCACTCAATTCTCGTAAGTGGTAAAAAAATTACTAAAACTTACAAAAAAAAACAACTTTCAATTATGATACGATATTATCATATTCAACGTTGAACGTTTAATGTGTTACTGTAAGAATACCTTTTATGACATTACTGAGAGCCTAAATAGGAACTGACTTTTTAACAAATTTTTATGAAGAGTATTGATGACCTGGTTACGTTCTGCTAAATAGGGAGATGAATGACGAAACTGTATAAGAGCCATTCTCTTCTACGCAAAAAATTTGAGATAAAAATATGTGTTATAACTAATAGAAAATACTGTCTGTTCTTCAGCTGTTGTTTTCCTTCAACTTCTCAACTTAATTTCCTTAGGTCGATAATCTACTAATAATATGAATAAAGCTTAAAACAGTAAAACATTCATTTTAAAATAAAGTTATACAGTTTAGAGGCTAAGATTTTTTTAGTTTTTAGGCACGTAAGTCGTACATGACTTTAAGAAACAAGGATAAAATAAGTGACAGTTACAGCAAAAGTGACAACTGTTACTCCAGCTGTCACGTATTTCAACTTAACAGAATTAAGGCATTCCTTACGTCCAATGTAATTTAAACTAGCGGTACAATCATTAAACTGATGAACTCTTGCCTCCAAGCTTCAGTTATTCAAGCATCTTTAAATTAGTAAAATACATCTGTTAACAACCATTTCCCCAAATGATCCTAAGGCTACCCGTAATGTTCAAATCCATAAACTCCGTCGCTTACCGCATAATACACAACTATCACGCAACATAACACATAAACTACTTTAAAATAGCCAAAGATTGATCGCTTCAAGTACCTTAGAGTAGCGGTTGGTTGTAGGTAAAAAACAACGACTGATTAGATAATGATGCCTTTGTCATTAGATAGAGAAGCCAAAAAGTGTCGAGACTTGAGACTTGATTCAGGGTTGTCAAAAATGTAAGTTGATAGAAAAAAAACTAGAAAAAGTGAAATCTAAATTAGAATGATTTTTTATTTCTGTTATAGAATATGTCCGTGTGGTGACGGATTAAGAATACATAATGTTACGACCCCTATGATGAATAGGCGAGGCCCCGTGGATAGCGTAAAAGGCGACTAAAGGACCAAGTATATAAGACAACATCATTACAAAGAGAAGGAAAACTTGAAACAAACTCTATTCCAACCCATCTCGCCAGCGCGGCATAGTAGGTCAAAACCTCCTTGCTAAGGAGATGCCTATGTCCAGCAGTAGACTGTAAAAGGCTGTTGATATAGAATATCAAAAAAACAAATAAACAGAATTTGTATATTATAATCTGTTTTGTAAACTAATATAATAACGTAAACGTACAAAACATAATAACGTAATGTAAAAGGCTCACAATAGTTTAAAATCCTTGAAAACAGTAACGATGATCTTAAACTATTGTGAATGGTTACGATAGTTTACCACGTTTGAAATGTAGTAAGATGATACGAATACAAAGTACCTTTTGTGTACCAAAGTGCTTTCATCTAGAAAAGACAACATTCTTAACGAGGTGGTATTACCATTTACACACCTATGAACGCCATTATAGTATAAAACTTTACTAAGATCATTGTTAGCAGAAACAAGTGCTTAAGCAGCTTCAATTAAAAACTGATAATTTCATAAGAAAAATTTTTTAACTACAAAAATTTGATAAAAATCTTACAAAACACATTACACATTATAAAGTGACAACCCTAAGTCATAGGAGAGAGCTACTGTACAGTTCAAGAGCCGATCACGAGCCACGATTGTCGTAGCGAACGTGAACCAATACTTACTTATAACTACTGTAGTAATGATTTTTGTTTTTGTTTTTTCTAAACGTGCCGAAAGCTCTCGGCTTCTGATGCTGTATATTTTTTTGGGATTATTAGCCGACATTGTAAGGTAATGTCAGTAATTAAACTTTTGACAGAAAAAGTTAGAATCTTTAGTCAATTATGTATTAGAATCTTTTTTATGTAATTCGGATAATATGATGCTAGAGTAGTCTTAATTCTTAGCAGACTTCTTACGTATTGGTGTATTTAGCCCAATAGGATTGTAGGGCCTATTGTTCTAAGCCTCATAACGTATTAACCGTCTGAAATCACAAAAAACATTATCTAAAATGTATTTTTAACCGATTAATGAACAAGGATGACAATATCTTTGTTATTTTAATTGCATAGAATATTTTTTATACTTTTATGCAATAAATCTCGATAAAACTGGACTTTCAGTCAGGTAGTTACCGATCGACCGATATTGCTGGATTTGAGGCCGTTTGACATACGATACAATGCAAACTCAATTGTACTATGAATATAGCTTATTCGAATAATTCAACTGACAACCTATAATCGAAATATACTTAATGATTAACGGACGTGTCAAATACTGAATCTAGGGCATGGCAGGAACCCTGCCAGAAATCTAGATTATCTGTTGGCAGGCGCTCATAGCGGAATTAGAATGCGTCTGCCGCCAACTTCTCTCTCAGATCGACAAAAACCACACGGTGTGTTACTCTGAAATGGAAGGGATCCGGCAATTGCTGTTATTAAGAAAGCCGGAACCCTCCCAACAAGCAGTTACCAACCTAGGCTACATGAATTCTGAATAAAGTTGATATTAGGCAAAGACAGCTCACCTAACATTGACAAATATAGATCAAAGTCTATTTATTTTAAACAATGCCAATAGACCAGTAGGTAGTCTGTACAATCCCTAGGAATTGTATTAATTACTTAGGTATAGTGTATTCATCATTATCATCATCAACATCGTTTAATAGTCCACTGCTGGGCATAGGCCTTTCTTTAGCAAGGAAGTGTGTAACGTAAAAAACATTCACAATATTTCGTACATTACCTGGACGTCCAAAGTATAGTATACATTGCTTAGGTATTATGACCCCAGGCCCGTAAGTGGGGTTTGAAAAAGCATCTCACCAGGCCGCCATAGTGTGGGTTTGCAAACTGAATTATCTGCATTCGCAATGAGTATGGCGACCACCACTCTTAGATGTTCATGTTTTCCAGTAGGCTGAGTAGAGTCACTTTGGTAGGCCTAGAAAAAAAAACATACAATACCTGACTTATGCAGATTACTGGTAACACATACAATTGTAAAATTATAGGTCCATGTTTTCAAATGAATGCTTCGTATATCATATTGGGCAATACGCTACAAATACTACTAAATTACTTAGCTATCATTTATGATTACTGCTAACAATATCGTTTACCATATTAAATCCTTGCAAAATACCTATAGATAATGACTGAGAACTAGGTTTCTTTTTTCAATTTTCTGAGCTAAGACGTAGCTATTAAAGTATCCTAGAGATCCCTGACAATTTAATTTGGACTAGTATAATTTGAACTGCTATAATGTAGACTACACTACAAAAAGTATTTTTTTTATTTTAAAAAACTGACAAAGTGACTACTCTTAATCTAAGTCATTATGTCTATGCGGCCTCACATAATATTAAATTACCATGTTTATAACTTAGTGGTTTAATTTTAGTATTTTATCTTTTTATATGCAATTTTTATTTGTATTCGTCAGCTTTCACGCTCGATGCATATTTAACATCACGATAAATCAACTAATCAAGAAGATCAGATTGACAAATGGTAACTTTGTCAGTCCTTCGTACTTAATCAAAAATATCAAAAAATTAACGCGATGAATTTAAGATAAACGTGTGATCTTCCCAAGATTTTTCGTGATGTTTATTTGTATTTTTCGTTCTACTTAATATACAAATATGTCGTGTCACGGTGTATGTGGTCACACTCCTCCAAAACGACTCGACCAATATTTTTTTATAATGTCTCACATTTGATAGGTACAAGAATAGGACCTAAAATATGTTTTACATTCGTACCCTCGCCACCACTTTTTATACACGATTTCTATTTCGATTTTAAGAGGCTGCCAAAGAGGCATGAATAGAATCCAAGTACTGTGGTCACCATAGTTATTGCAAATGCAGGCAATACAGTATAGTGACCCACACTACGACGGCCAAGTGAGAAACTTTTTCACACCCCACTTGGGGACGTAAAAGGCATGGCAGTCATGGTGGTGGTGTAAGGTTCACACTCTTACCATGATAACTGTCACCCCTGCATCAATAGGGACAAAACGACAGCACGGATGCTGTTACTTTAGTTGGTCTTTTGTGAGAGGGTAGTACTGCCCCAGTCGAGTCAACCCTTGTGCTGAAATCAGTGTGGCTTTATTAGTTTCACCTTTCACGTACGTACGTATACGTAATACAGGTACAAATATGTCCAAATGTATTTTATCAAGACGTGAACGTGTAGTTACAGGTTAGCAGACTTCATTTTGAATGTACCTTCAATTAAAACCTTCCAAGATATCATTGCATGGTAGCTAGATCCATGTCAATGCCATTTGGCGTTAGTTAGAACATTATCAGTATCATGATACGTTATTTTGTAAACATAGTTTTAAGTTTCAAACGCGTGTTGGGTGCGGATAATGATGCGTCTGTATGTTAAGATTGGGTTTCAGTTTAACCTGATATAGAAGCTTAATTTGCTACTCATGTCAAACCAGATCAACTTTTTTTTCATTGTTTTGGTGATGTACTCTAAGCTGTTTTGGCTACGGTAGCCAGTCTCAACGGAGACCAGCCTATAGAGGAGGTATCATAGTGCACAAGTGTGTAAGCAAACACAGGTGCACATTCTGTTCCCTTACTCTCACAACTCGATGGAACGGCTACCCGACTACCGGGGAGAAATCAGGTGCAAGTCCGACGGCTTTACGTGCTAAGTAATACAAAAAGTATACAAAAAGGTCATATGCAAATTTTTGGCAAATATTAAAACTGAAAATTTGCAAGTTTTATTCGGTGAAAATGTAACGAGTGTGCCAGGAATATTTTTGTTGGTACATTTAAGAGCCCTATTGTTCGAGTGGTTATTGTTATATAGGCTTTGCCAAATTGGAAATCAGACTACCTTTTCCGAGATGATATTCTTTGTTTTCTTGTTAAGTCTATTTTTTCGTTCACTTTTCAAATAATAAGTACGGAAATTTATGATATTATAATTCACATACGCTCGTATATAAATAGTCATACCTTTATCGCTATATGGGTAGGCAGAAGCCTATTAATCGCCCTACTTACGACCCTTTAAGGGTTAGATCAAAAATAGTAGAAAAATAATAACTATTAGATGTAAAGATCCTTGAAAGTTTTGGATTGTTTATGGATTTGGAGTTCAAATGTTCTACAGATTTCAGCTTTAATATTCTTTTATCATATCGCGTTACAGTGAAAGTATCTAGATACTAAAACACTGAGTATGTAGACCTATAGTTTCTTACGGTTAATTACCGTCGAATTGAACGTTTGCAGTCCATGCGCCATTTTTGTGTGGTATAAGTTAAAAACTAATGACAAGAGAAATTATTAACTTTATTTTAACACGTTTAAGTTTTCGAAGTAAAAATCTAAAAAGAAATATTTTATACGCCTAAAATTCCTCTGAAAATCTTCATCCAGCCGCTTTGTATAACACATCAGTTTTTGCACGCATTACTAATTCTAAGTCTGTATTTATGACTTTGAAAATTACAAAATGTCAAATAACCCACTCATCGTTCCTTCAGAGTAACATTTCGTATAATTCTTGCTTTTGATTGTGATACAAAGTCATCAGGTGCCCAAATCTCAAGTTTGAAGCCTCAGCGTCTTGGTCTGTAGGTTGATGAGGCTTTCAGACAGAGTAAGGAATTTAAAAGCATAGGTAACTCAAGCTGTTTAAATATTTAGATGACATATTCATTTCCTTTCTTCTTCCTATTTCTATAAAGCTCTGTGGGCAAATGTGCTACTAAGTTTTACGGAACTTTTTTTTTTATATGTAACCTACCAAAGTGACTCTATTCTGCCTGATGGAAAGCATGAATAGAATCCAAGAGCGGTGGTCGCCATACTCACTGCGAATGATATATATATAATATGGCGAGCCCCGCTATGGCGGCCTAATGAGATGCTTTTTCACGTCCCGCTTAAAGGTCCCGGGATCGTAGTGGGAGGGAAACACGTGCGCTGGTAATGAATTCCAGGCTTTTTAATGTGTTATGCCCTTCTCCCAGTAACTAAGACGACTCACTCATAACACAACAACAGCTCAGTGAGTACTTTCAGATCACATTAAACGGTATCTCAGGTTCTAATTACGTCTCGTATTAAACCCGACGGTTCGTGGTGTCGAGCTGCGTTTCGAAGAGACCGTCTATTTTACTAACAACACTTAGTTGCCGCAAGTAATAAGAAATAGCGACAGTATTTCTTATCACTTGCGACAACTACAACCGAGGGTTCGTGGTGTCGAGTTTCGTTTCAAGAAATAGCGACAGTATTTCTTATCACTTGCGGCAACACTGTCGCTATTTCTTATCACTTGCGGCAACTAAGTGTTGTTAGTAAAACAGACGGTCTCTTTGAAACGTAACTCGACACCACGAACTGTCGGCTTTAATACGAGACGTAATTAGAACCTGAGATAACGTTTAATGTGATCTGAAAGTACTTACTGAGTTGTTGTTGTGTGTTATGAGTGAGTCGTCTTAGTTACTGGAAGAAGGGCATAGCACATTAAAAATGAATATATGACTTAGATTATTTAAGCTAATGTGATGTCGACATGTCTTAGAATTTTACAGTAAAATTAGAACAGTAAAATGTCAGTTTTTTTCAATTTTAAATGATATAATACATGAAATGTTTCGTGAAAAGGTACAAAAAAGACAGTACAATGCATTTCTGAGTACAAGTGAAAACCCAGTCATTACCTATTCCAAATTATAATACAATAATACTAACAGTAATAATACTAAATTTAGAATAGAGAATATTGTTTTTTTTTTAAATTGTAAAGGAATATATTCATGTTCTATATCTAGCGATACGAACAATACAAACTCAACCATGTTCAGAAATGTCAAGAAAACATCAAAAGCATATTTAAAAAGACCTGACAAAAGCCAACCATATAACCAATGAACGTCATGAAGAAACATATTAAAGCATTTCTTAGATAATCTAGTGTAATCCATTAAAATAAGGTTTAAATTCTATAAATCCACAAGTTAAATATATTATATCGACGAAACAAACCGTTAAACCAAAGACAATACCTTATCTCAAATTGGAAATCACGCATACATTAGTACTTTACTTTCGAATCTGCTAATACTAACACCAATTAACAACAATGTATTAAATTATACACATACATACACACAGACACTAACACACTCACTCATACACACACACACACACGCTTACAGTAACACATACACAAACAACAAAAACAGTATCCTTAGTGCATATAATTCGAACAACTGCTAATATAACCAATTCCCACTTTGTCCTCTAGAGCCCTTGACACGAATTTACAAGCCAATAGATAATAACGCACACCTGTGTCTGTATAATAGTTATGAGATGTTTTTGTTGACTGACAATTATGTTCAGGTAGACGTTACGGTGGTTTAGATTGATTATTGTGTAGTTATAGACAGCCACAGTATGGATCTACTGACCACAGTATGATTTCATTTTTATCGATAGATTTGGAAAGTTACTATTAGTAATGCAGAGTTTCATAGTTTGAAGGATAAATTAAATGTAGTCATTATGAAAAATAAGGGTAATTAAATTCAGAAAACCTTAAGTATTGAAACAATTTGTGTAAAAAAAAATCTTTTTAATTGTGTTTAACAAGTACAAAATAATCGTAGATCAATATTCGTATATAAGTGGGCTATAAGATAAGTTGTCCTCGGGGTAGGGAATTCAATTCTTCGGTCAACTAATTTGCATGGTAATAATGATATTTAATAGTATAACAGGCTTGTTGACCTAGTGGTTAGTGACCACGTCTGCTAAGCTGGTGGTCGTGGATTCGATTCCCATCCAGGACAAATAATTGTGTAATGAACACGATGATTTGTTCTGTATTTGTAAGTATGTTTATCAGCAGTCTGGTTACAGTACAGGCTCTACCTAATATAGAGTGAGACGGCCTTATGTGAGTTGTGCAGAGTTATTATTTACTGGTTTGAGATGACTAAATCAACCAACAAATTTTGATTAGTTGCTTGTGAGTATCAAACTTAAGGCTTCCCTTTAGGCATCTATAAGAATACGATACTACAAGATTATTCTCTTGTTTATTATGAAAAACTTGTTTCTGTGAATTTATTTCTTGTTTGCCATTATTTTTTTCAATGATGGTGTTTATAAACGAAACATGTTCATTCCATAATGTCACGCTGTTGATGTGAGTAGAGTCCTTTTGAACAATGCAATCGAAACAAAATTTACCTTCTAATGACTGTCACTATTTCAAAAAGCTACATCAAAGATTCAAACATCTAGACCCTGTAAATCTCATCTTCAAAACAACAAGCTATTGTGAAAGTATTGGCATTTCACGATACCGTATAAGGCCCCAGCAGGAGTGTCACGAGCGCACTGACATTTGCGGGTATAGCTAAGGCACTGAAGATTACTATTGATTTAATACTTTAATTGTACTCGTTTTGTTTATATTGCTCAGAGTTTTTATATCAAAATCTCATAAATAATTGTGATATAAGTAATTAATAATAATATTTTGTGTCACTAAAAACATTTTTATGTTGAGACGAGACCATAGAGTAGTAGAGTCACATTGATTTCAGTACGAATGGGCTGGCTAAACCGGCGCAGTTCTAGTCTCTCACAAAAGAGCAACCTATGTGCGGTCGTGTTTCGTAAGTGAGTGCGAGACCAGAGGAGGAGACCATTGATGCAAGGATGACAGTAATCGTGGTGTGTGAGCCTTACACTGCCACGATGACTGCATTGCCTTTTACTTTGCCAAGCGGGGTGTCAAGAAGCATCTCATTAGGCAACCAGTATGGTGACCACAATTCTTGGATCCTATTCTTGTTTTCCATCATCTTATTGTAGAGCTAAGCTTCTAATTTTTCACGCTCTAACTCTACAAACTATAACTTCACAAATTTTATATAGCGAATATATTTTCTTGGCCCCTTTCGTCAAAAAATAAAATCACTGTGTAATAGAAAAGTAATGAAAAGTAAACGTATTTTCATCTTTTGCTCTGGCGAGCCATACATTTTGTCTAAGGGCTTATATTTCTATTTTAATACAGTATATGTTTATATTATATTCAAAAGTACATATATAACCCTACAAAATTATAAAAAAAATCTTAAAAGTTTTTCTATTGTCAAACACTACTATTTCTTCCATCTGCCTCACCCCAACTAACCTTAATATTTATCCCTTGACTTGTTGAGGGCCTTTCATGTGTGTTCTGTAGTCTTACCTCGTTATTTTTTTCTTAAAAAAATATAAACAAATGAAACATCAAAGTGTACCTCACACAGTGTTTAAAAACTCAGTATAATATCAGTATAATATTACACGGTTCTTACTGCATAATAACTCGAGCAGTATCTATACTAATATTATAAAACTGAAGAGTTTGTTTGTTTTGTTTGTTTGAACGCGCTAATCTCAGGAACTACAAGTCGGTTTTGAAATTTTTTTTTTGTATTGGATAGCCTATTTTTCGAGAAAAGCTATAGGCTATATATCATCACGCTAAGATCAATAGGAACGGAGCACCAATGAAGAATGTTTCAAAATCGGGAGACTTTGTTCCTATTGAGAGCTTCCGCTGTTTGCGCTGCGTAAACGGTTAAGGTTTCGCATAAATCTTGTATGACAGAATTGTTCCCTTACTCACCTATATAAACGAAGTCGTGGGTTAAAATAAGCGTCAGCCCAAAGTAACTATTCAACGCGGACGAAGTCGCGGGCGGAAGCTAGTTTAGAATAAAGAAGTCTATTATTACTGAATAAAAGTAAGTTGTCAATTAAGGAATTATATCGTGTTTCGTTTCGCGTGATACAAGTTCATCTTTGTTATCAGATGAGTTAAATAAATGTTGTACTGTATTAGTGATGTGTTTAGGAGCGCATGATTCGTATTGAAATTTCTTACTGCAAGCAAAATTATATTAAAATGTACCTATACTGCCTTAAATCCGACATATCCATACTTCATGAACACATGCAACTACAGTTAGTTGCATGTCGGAGTATATGCATGTCGTAAATACGCAGGAAACTGCGTATCTCTGCATATTTCCCGTACGTATATTACTTTCTTTCATGAGGTAGATTTCTTCTCGTATTCTAAGGAATTGTTTTGAGTTCGTTGATGTTTTCGTTCACATGCTGGATACATTGTTTTTAGTTAACCAATAGAATCTGACATTAGCCATAATATGTGTGTGTTATTCGGTTATAAAATAATTATATCGCTGTTAGTTTTCAATAAACAAGTAAATAAATCGCTAATGCAGGCAAATAAAATACTTACTCTTATTATGGTATATTTTTTTCTGACTATTTTCTTATTTGACATTTTTCTATGTACTATTACAGGCTGTTCTATTTCTGTGTCAAATTTTATTCAGCTTTGTTCAGTCTTTTTTATATAATTGAGTAGGAAATATTCGTATTTAATATCTTATTTTTCTAATATCACTTTAATATGATGATTAGAAAGGTAGTGTTATAATTAACTGTGTGTATTTCTGTCCTTATATCTGTCTTTTTTAAATACCAACTCGTAACTCTAAAATACCCAGTTCCTAAGTAAGGGTGTGTTTACATTTGTGACTAAATTTATAAACAATAATATACATAGACAGCACGTGTTACAGTGTCATAAAAATTGTTGGAACTATGCATCTGGTGTGGTTGGAGTACACCAGGCTTGAGTTATACACGTCTGTTAAAAGGAAAAAACAAGTGATTCTAGAATGGTACGGTGCGATTTTAGGGTGGTAAGAAAGTACGTAGTATTAATAGAAAGGCGTAATAATTCATTGGAATATAGTACTGCGATATTTCCTTTTTATAAACAGTGCTATTAGTAATACATTTTATTTTATTTTTTTTTCTTTTACTAAATTTATAGAACCTCATGAACAGCCTTTTACAGTCGACTGTTGAACATAGGCCTCTCCTTAGCAAGGAGGTTTTGGCTTACTATACCACGCTGTCCAGACGTGTTGGAATGGAGTTTGTTCCAAGTTTTCCTTCTCTTTGTAATGATGTTGTCTTGCATACTTTGTTCCCTTAGTTGCCTTTTACGACACCCACGGGATGAAGAGGGGTGGTAACATTATGTATTCTTAATCCGATACCGCACGGCCTTATGAATAAGAATTCTTAAAGACATGAAGAAAAATGAAGTTTAACCAAGGACAAGAGGTTAGAAAGTGCCTCGGTTCGGAATCAAACTGATTTAAATCAAACGTAGTGTCACTTTACGCTTGAGGTAAGAGGGATCTGGCAACAGGTGTTATCGCTACATCCTGACCCCTGCCCGCTAATGCGAGCACCATCTTTGGGTGAACTCTCTATTTAGCCGACGAAAAGTACACGCGGACTACGCTTCCTCGCGTCTGGCAGATTACCAGTGTAGAGCCGATTCCTCACTGTAGTGGCAATCGTGACAGACGAGACTTAATTATCTCCTAGCGACCGAGTGCAGATACTGCAGAAGAGACCTGTGTCTGTCAAAAAGGAAGGGTCCCGTGCTGTCGCCCTGTCCACTCATCGATGACTGGCTGGAGATGAAAGTCTACCCTTAAATAATGAATAAACATCATCATCAGTCTCTAACAGTCCACTGCTGGACATAGGCCTCTCCTTAGAAAGGAGGTTTTGGCCTACTATGATGTGATATGAATAAGCCGATTGAGCCATCTTCATTCCTTTATCGGACTATTTGGCGTAGGTAAAAGTTTCATCCATACGTTGTTGACACACCCAAAAGTCGAACTGAACGGTTTGACAGCTCATTTTTGGTGAGAGTCGCCAAGATTTGGAACGTTCTGCCTGGGTCTGTTTCCTGATGAGTTGAACTCTGGAGGCTTTAAGAGTAGAGTGGACAGGTTTATTTTGGATGGATGTGTACCACTTTCGTGTGCCCCTACACTTTCCATCAGGTGAGATGGAAGACAAACGCCTATTCCGAAAATATTGCTCAAATATGTTTCATGCAAGCCATTGACGAAGTAAAAACATGATTTTATTAGTGTGCTGCACATGCACTGGGTAATTATGTATATTAATATGCGTATTGTGTAAACAGTGCAAGAAGCGAGTGCGTACGAAAACGTACAAAAATAGAATATTGGTTATAAAATCTCTATTTGTCACACATTTTATAGGAGATAGTGATTTATTGCTTAGGTAGGTTTTATGTGTAATAAAAATGGCGTAAATGTTGAAAGTTTAACGTATTTAGTGTTTTAATGGTACAATTATTATAAACTATCGATATAGATTTTATTACCAACAAAGGCATAACGTGTACTTTATGTAAAACATGCTAATTTTAAAAATGTACGCTTGCAGTACATGATTGCGTCTACTTATAAATTTTAATGTTTGTATACGAGTATAATATACACTACTAATTTAAATAAACATTCAATTGTAATAAGTTATTGACAAGCCTGCTGGTCTAGTGGATCATTATCCACTAGACCAGCAGGGCCATTGCCCTGACTGCTTATTCAAGAGTCATGGGTACAATTCCCATCCAAGACAAATATATGTGTGATAGGCACGGTTATTTGCTCTGTGTCTGCGTTTAATTTATTTATAATATTTATTTAGAAATATATAAGTATGTTTATCAGCATTCTGGTTACTATAGCACAGGTTCTGCCTAATTTAGAATCAGCCATATGTGAGGATATTTATTTATCATTTATTTAGTTACAACAGGTGTGTCCAATTGCCTGCTGCAAATTTACTCTAACTTCCCTTTTTTTGCATTACATTTTACAGTTATGCTTAAGCGAGAAGCCATGGTTTTATTTAATCATATTGATAAAAACCTTTTCCAAAGATACCATATCGTTTATCTTCATGAAAGTTACGCACTATTTCTAGCCGTGGAACTCCTATGCATGAAATAATGGTGTGATCAACATCAACTTTTATAGTCCACTGCTGGACATACACTGCTACTTAGAAACGAGGTTTTATCCTATTATGCCACGCTGGCCAGAAATTCGTCATTACATGCAGATCAACAACCTTTAAGGTCCGCAGCTGGACCTAGATTTTTCTTTCGAGATAAGGTCCTAAGGCCTACTTTTAGTGTGACGTAGTTCTCCTGTGCAGTTTGCTTCATTAGTAGTCTTTCACTACACCAATGGGGTGAATAGGGGTGATGGCATTCAGTATTCATAATCCATCATCACACGGCAGATTTCGTGTGGTTGAGTTTTACAAGTTTACTATTTCACTATGTTATTTATATATTAAAAGTGTTTTATAAATAAAATTTGTATGTATAAATGAAACTGAGTATTTATTGTTTGGTATTTTGTTACAGGTAAGCTACTACAGAATTCTAAACATAAAGTTTCGTGTCGAAAAGGTAAGTATTGCTATATATTACTGTGTTTATACTTTCGAGTATAGTGACTATACTCGAAAGTATAAACACACTATACTATACTAGACTATACTATAGTCTAGAGTGATTAGGCTTTGTAATTAAGACAAAACACAATGAAAGAAAAGGTTAAGTTTAGAGCCTATATTTCTCGTTACCTTCGCTGATTAAATAAAAAAAGTTATCGTTGAAAAGGTTTAAAGCTTACTAACTAGAGCTTATTAAGAAAGAAAAAACTTCAAACTTAAATAAGAAAAACACACGATTTATGCGCCAACAAAATATTTTGTAATGTAAATTCACATTTATTTATTTTAGTAAGGATTCGTAACTAAAACAGAACATCTGAATAAACCAAGTACTATTGAATAACATTACAAGGATTATAATTATCTTGAATAGTAAATATATAAGTGCCTAAAATATTCAAAATATTTGCCGCATAAGTTGCGCTTGCGCCGCTCGCACTCGAGGCAAGGAGGCAATTATACACGCACAGTTACACTGTTTGAAAAACGAACGTTTCTCGTATTACGATAGATTACTGTGTAGATAGATACTGGATCTGTTTATGGTTTGTTTGAGACACTAGTTCTTAAAGTTTCAAATTTATTATTTGACTGAAGACCTCTTTAAAGACGAGGTTTCATTTATACAATATGAGTATTAGGTTTTCACAGTTAATAACTAATAGATTGAATGGAAAGTTTATTTCAGCCGTTTATTTATTTCAGATTTTACCAGATTAAAATCGTTTTGGATTAAGGTCATAATGATAACGATAAAAGAGTTTTCGAAAGTGCGCCTCTCTTAAAGAGTTATTATTAGACCTATCTTAAGTCAACATGACAGTTATATCTAAAATTTATTGTTACAACTGTAACAGAGACCTCTAAATGGACCTCATAAATAAAATATAGTGATTATGAAGTTTATTAACAACAAATTCAAGTAATATATTGTCCAACTTTGAGAACCTTGAGCTGATTCGCTAATCGCTAGATAATGTTCGCGTCGCACTAACCTTGCACCGGCGCGGTTGGTTTTATTTAAGCTATACATTATTTCATAAGATAAAGCTTTTCGTTATTTGTTAGATTTATTGTTATTACTGTGGTGTTTTTAGACTTGTACAGTAAACTTGGCCTTAGGATTTAAAGTTTAGTTAAGACATATCCTAAAGCTAAGAAAGGATTTTGTTAATGCAAACTTTCTGGGATTTTTACTTGATAAATTGATATAGTTTAGAAAATTAGCATTAATTGCATTACAGCATAACATAAGAAACTAGTTGCTTATATTTATGTAGGGCAGCTTACGAAGTGGTTGTAAAGAATTTTGGGGGGATGTCCAGAAGTCGACTTCGTTTGGCTGAGATGATGATGATAATGATAAGTAAACAAGTCATTTCTGTAGTTAATGTTTGATTTTTGAAACCAAAGTATAGATTAACAGCCCTAAAAATTTAAAAAAAATCGGCTAAAAATACACTAACTATTATTTATTTGTCCAATGTTTATCAAGGTATAATAATAATAATATTTAAATACTATTATATAAACAAAAAAGTAAAAAAAATTATAACTTTTATTCCCAAAATCGAGACAATAACGGTGTTACAAAACACTAAAAACGAAACAAACGTTAGAAGAGTCACTTAAATTTGGACTACCAAAACATTCCCACGTTTCAAAAATAAAATTAAACTTGAATTACAAATATAATGCTCTATTACTATTAATATAGGCACCAGGGGAGCAAGAGAACTCAAGACGTCCACTTTAGGTCGAGTGGCTAGAGAAGTTCCCATGTTGCCAAAAATAGACCCCGTCTTTGATAGACGTGATTAGTATAGATCTATAGTGGGGTCGACTAGTTAGTTACGTATTGATTTTTATAATGTTAGTTACAATAATTTAATGTTAATGTTACTATAAATACTGCATTTAGAGTATTGCGGTGTCAGATGGTCAATCTGGTATGTTAGTCTAGAAGTTAGTGACCCCAACTGCTAAGTCGGAGGTCCTGGGTTCGATTCACATCTAGGACAAATATTCCGTGATGAGTACGATCATTTTTTTTGTGTGTATGTGTATAAGTATGTTTATCAGCAGTCGGGTTCTTAGAGTACAGGCTCTGCCTAGTTTAATATCAGACGGCTGTATGTGAGGTGTGTCCCCAATAATTATTAATGTTATCTGATACTGCAACACTGAAGACACCTCTTTATAGAAAAATTCAATATAACATAAGTCGCGGAGACGAGCAAATCTCGAGACAGGCTTTCAAAGAATGAGGGTTACAAAACCGTTTCCTGAAACACCAGCGAAGTACAGTAAGCTTTCTCTGGGACCCCAACAATGTATTGGTCTCCACACGAAGTTGCAGTGATATTATCAAGCCTATTTTGCTACCTTAGTCGCCTCTAAAGACAGACACGAGATGAAAATCGACACTCCGGTGAGGCTTCGTATTCCTAAATCCATCACCACAGAGATTCATATAAATATGTTTAAAATAAAGTGTAAAAATGTTACACTGGTTATTAAAAATACTATTCTATGTAAATTTAATCTGTGAACAACAGTTAACTAACTAGCCAATCTTCATTTCGTCCTTTATAGTGCACTGCTGGCCATAGGCTTCTCCTTGACAAGGAGGTTTTGGCCTACCATGCCACGCTAGCCAGATGGATTGGTTGGTTTGTTCCAAGTTTTCCTTCTCTTTGTAATGATGTTGTCATGCATACTTTGTTCCCTAAGTCGCCTTTTACGATACCCACGGGATGAATAGGGATGGTAACACTATGTATTCTTAATCCGTCATCACACGGACGTGGAATCGTTAATCTTCATTAACGACAGCATAATTGCGAGAAAAAGCTAGTACGTTAATTTTAACGTCCCATGTCAGTCTAATCACACAATCAATATAAGTAATTAACACAACAAATCAATAAAATACAAAGGCATGATGAATCAATTTCATTGACTACTGCACATTTAAGAAAACTTTTTTAAATTATCATTTAGCTTATGTCTTTTTTATTAATCCATGTGTGTCTTAAAGCTTTTTAAACTCGTACCTAAGATATTGCGTCAATCGTATTCATTTAGTTATTATTTATTTTATACGAGCAGCATGAAAATATAAATATTTTTTTTGATCTAAAGTAAAATAGGAGCTAAAATTTATTGTAACGATGAGGGATTAAAAACAATCCAGACAGACTTCGTAATATCGTAATAATTGATGCTTTTAATCTTCTTTAGAGATTTGCTTTCTTTATGAAATGAATTACGTTTAACTTTGACTTTTATATTTAGTGTGTAATTTATATATTTTTTGGTACTTTAAAATATTTATTATGCTTTGGAAGGAATAATTGTCAGCAATAAATAAAGAGCAAATCTAGACTAGAACAAAGAAAACTCCACTTTAGTGTATCTGAGTTATATAACAAAGAATGTATTTCAAATTTTCATCTACATGAGTAAGATTAAAAAATTTCTAAAACAAATTTTACATTTTTACAGTAGCAAGTTTTACATTTACATTTTGACATAAAGCCCCACCATAGGTATATATTTTTTATTATAAATTTAAGTTCTACTTAAATAAACTTCAGATTTACAATACCTTACTGGTAATGTTTTGATGATTATATATAAAATTAAAGTTTCTAACTCTAGGAATGCCGGGATACAGTACACGAGGATCCGTTTTATCGAAGTAGCACCACGATCTCACAGAAAGTTGATGTTATCAATTGTCATTGCTTTTTCTTGTTTTTTTTTTTATCTAGAAACCCACCAAAGTGACTCTATTCTGCCTGATGGAAAGCATGAGTAGAATCCAAGAACGGTGGTCGCTTTACTGTGAATGAGTGAGATGCTTTTTCACGCCCCGCTTAAAGGACCCGACGGACATTCTGAAACGGTGACTTCCAAGGCCAGCACGAGTTGTCCTGTAGAGGGACGGAAAGGATGGGATCGGTTGGAAGAGTTCGTCAGAACATTCTCCATTTATAAAGGCGATACAGGACTGCCATAGAGGTGACATCTCTTCGCAAGTGCAGAGACTCTAGGGATTCAGATTAAACTCTTCCTCCTGCTCTTCTCTGATGAAATACACGTATTCACCCGGTAGTGAGTGTGGCTACCGAAAGGTCAAAAAATTTTAGAAAAGTTTAAGTTGCAGAATCCGATGATCAGACTATTTTTATACCCTCTATATTCTCCATGTGGTGACGGATTAAGAATACCGATTATTACCACCCCTATTTTCCCATGGGTGTTGTAAGAGACGACTAAGGAAACATCACTGCAAAGAAAAGAAAAATTGGAAATGAACCCTATACCAATCCGTCTGTACATCATGGTACAGTAGACCAAAACCTCCTTGCTAAGGAGAGGCCTATGTCCAGCAATGGACTGCTAAAGGCATGATGATGGTGATGATACTAGAAAAAATATGTGTCTAATAAATTTACTAACAATAATAATATTATGAGGTTAATGACTTTCAGATACAACACAAAGTACGATTCATAATACAAATATAGATACAAGTTCGTTTTTAATAAAAGCATAATTTTATCATATCAGATTTTCGCGACCCATTGATTTTATAAACACTGGCGCATGAGCATGACATGAACCATAAAGATATTAATAAACAGCTGCTTGTATTAGCTTATATTCAGTTTCAGTATGAAATTAAAAACAAAGCAGAGTTACTGTTGTTTTCTGTTGTTTACTCAATTTAGTTAACCCATGAGTTGCTTTCAGTCTTTGAAAGAATCACACCTTACCTCATTTTAGTCTTAACAGGCAATATTTGTTTCAACATTTAAACGTTAAATTTGAAGACATTACAAAATATTATTTTAATAATGGAATAAAAATCATAAACAGTTTGATAATAGCAATCAAAGAAAATAATACAACTAATTCCTTAAACAAAGCAATAAACCAAACACATGGGATTCTGAGTAATCGTGATTCTTCAGTAATTATCATAAATTCATCTGAAATTTTAATGACTGAATGAATTCTTTGAATTGTTTGGCCTTTATTTATTCATATTTCATAAAACAAATAACAATTATTTAATTTGTTCATTTCTTATACATCAAGTGCTATATTATGCTCCTAAATGTAAAAACATTCGTCATTAAAGCAGATCAGAGAGGAACGCTTAGACGCTCCATAACCAAAGAGGATCAAACTTACCAAAAATATGACCACATTTTCTAAAGCTTCAAAATCACGTCTTACAAAGTTACCCATAAAAATATCCTTTTGCGAAATCTACCTTGCCTTTCCTATCTACTTAGTCCAAGTTCCATCATAACATTTTATGTTATGACTCGAAGATTGTAAATTGACATATCTATCGAAGTTAACTTCGAAAATTGGTAAGTATCTAAGCTTGCTAGGTGTGATGGTTTCTTTTAAGTGCTCATTAATATATTTATTAAATGTTGTTAGGGCTTGTAATGACTCATCAAATGTTATGGAGTTATTCGTAAAGTTGGCTTCGGTGTTTAAGTTTCTGATAACTTTACTTAAGTTTGTGGAAATGTATACTTACACATATACGAATTTCGATTTAGTATTAATCGTTTATGGTTTTAACTTTTTGGATTTTAATAAATAATGAACGCATTAATTTATATTTCCTACATGGACGTGGATTACTTTTCATTTATTCGATTATGTACTGAATAATAGACAAATCGGGCAACTGGAACTAATATGTACTACAATGGTGAAATATCCATATTCTAATAAGAGACAAATTAAACTTGAGTGGCATCATTCTTGCAGACAATAGGAAAATATCTAATAAAAGTTTAAAAAGCCAATTTAAGTAAGTGTTAGATGATCTTCTTACTATCTAAGTTCTCAAAATACCCAATAATTTATCTTCTTTCCATAATTACTCCGCCGTAAACACCAAAAATTTAAAAGTAATTAATCACCGTACGACTTTCTCCCGACATAAATCGCCATCGGATCCCCAAAAAACCTTTCAACAAAATACTACAGTGTATAATTACGCACAAATTTATTAACTGTCTACTAGCTTCAGTAAGTCTTTTGTCAAAATCAGGGAAACAGAAAAAAACGGGACAAAAAAAGAAACATTAATTTAAACGTCTGGTGTCGGGCTTAAGTAGTGTTTTGTCCTTAAGGGTTCCATTTTATTTGAAGGGTGTTTGCAACAGTTGCTTAGGTTTATATTTAGTTACACAAAAAGATGATATTTTGGATAGATTTATTTAAAAATCAAATTCAGCTAATTTTTTTATTTTATTTTAAGAACCTGCCAAAGTGACTTTACTCTGCCTGATAGAGAGCATGAATAGAATCCAGGATCGGTAGTCACTATACTCATTGCGAATGTAGACAATACAGTATGGTGACCCACATTATAGTGGCCTAGAAAGATACTTTTTAATGCCTCGCCTGGGGATATAAAAGACTTGATAGTCATCGTGGTAGTGTATTGCACACATTTACCACATCAACTGTCACCACTGCCCACCATACTCACCAACGAAATACGACAGCATGGATACTGTCACTTTAGGTTGATCTTCTGTGGGAGGGTAATTCTGCCTCAGTCGAGTCGGCCCTTTCGTGCTAAATTCAGCGTGGCTCTACTACCTAAATGGCTCTACTACCAACAATACAGCTAATGTATGCTTTGTTATTTTTTCAGAAGTGGAATATCGTGCTGTCAAAGTTGTTTATAATTTATAGTACTCATAATTTTATGATTAGTCACTGTTATAAGTGAGAGGAAATCATGAAAAATTAAATCCGTTGCAACATGAATTTTGTTACACCTTGTCAGAACTATTTCATTGATTTCGATTTCGAAAAGCTACTGTTAAGTACTTAAGTAAAAATATGATTACTTTTTACAGTGTATACACAATTAAAATCACTAAGAACATCTGTTATTCTTATTTAAAATAATATTATATCGATATCATAATAACGTTCTCTAGTTTTCTTAATATTTTTTCTTTAATTCAAATTAACATTCGCAGAAATGACAGTTTCAAAAGTAATAAGTTTAGTGAATATTTCACCAAACTTATACGTCAACATCTCAGGCGTGCATCGTCCCCACCTAATTAATATTCATTTAAAATGTTAAGATTTTCAAGATTAATTCTTTTGTGTTATTTTCGGGAGTTAATAAAAAGATCTTTGTCATTGGAGTCCATAGTTAACTTATGATTAATTGTTGTTATTACTTTTGAATAATAGGGCTCATTTATTCATAGTTTGTTGTGACTTTGAATATTTTAATTGGGGTGTGTGGATTGTTAGCTTTAAGTAGTACTCCTTTTTTTGACAATACAATTAAAACTGTTTTAACTTTGAACTAGCAAATCAATTTGATTATTGCAACTAATAGTAACAATTCATTTTCAAAGTGAAGTTTAAGTTATTTAATTAAATTTCTATTTATTAGAGTATTGCTTTTAATGACTTTTGTAGGTAAATAAAAATTTACCCACAATAATAGGAACGAAACATCAACATCATCTCAGCCGAAAGGAATCCACTGACGGATATAGACCTCTCTCAGGACTCTCCACAGCAACCAATACAATAATATCCAGTATCGCAAAATACTTCAATAAGTGTGATGGATCATAATTTAGATGCAAAGTAGAAAGAATTAAATAAAAACATAAAAATAGACTTAAAACACCCCATCGTAAAATCTACTCTAACACAGAATTAGAACCAAATTAACCTGACAATAGTCATCACCTTTCTATTTGAAGAAACACTAAAGTATTTCGAAGACTAAGAGAAATCGTTACATGATTTATTTTCCTTATTCTGGCAGTTTGACAGAGACATCGATTTTGGACATTTTAATTTCAGGCCAAATGTCAAGATTCCCCCAAGGAAGTATTTTGGTGCCGAATTCCGGATCTCGTTTGAATTTACAGAATGCGAGGAATTTGTCAAGAACTTGACATGACACGTGCTTTTAAATACTATTGAGTGACACTTTAACTTGGAGACAGTTTTAAACTAAATACTATGTTTTACGAAAAGTATTTTGTCATGAAATGTGTTAGGCGTGTTCTGTGTGGTGACGGATTGAGAATACAAAGTCTCACTACTCCTATTCATCTCATGGGTGTCGTAAGAGCTGACAAAGAGACCAAACTACGGAGGATAACAGTCTCTTTGCTGTTATATAATATATAACAGCAAAGAGAAAGAAACCCTGAAGAAGAAATTTGATATAAACCATGTATAAGCCCATCCAGCGTGGCATAGTAGGTCGAAACCGTCTTTTTAAGGAGAAACCTATGTCCATCTGTGGACTGTTAAATGTTATTGATGTGACGTATGACGTAAGGTGATAATGTTAAGAGCAATGAAGACTAAATTTTGTATGATATTTCTAATTCTTTATATTTAGTTTTCTGACGTTTACTATTAATTACATGTCTTCAACATAGTTCACCACGGGAGACTACAAAAATACATGTAAACGAACACAAAGAACCACAATGTTTTTACCCTAACAATATTAAATATAATTTCAACAATAGTATTAATTTCTTTATAGAAATATAAATCGTATTATAAAACAATTACCATTGTTAACAAAATAGATAATAACCAAACCGACTCTATAAACAATGATGGTTATAAATCTCATAGACATACCATTACTATGAAAACCGTACAAAATTAATCTCAGTAAATGTAGATATACTATGGCAGTACCGCATTACTTGTAAATCTTGTTTCTCCATAAAGAGATACATAGCTAGTTCTGTACTAATAAATTATTAATTTGGATATTCAGATGTAAGTTCCGTTTTGAAACAAGGCCGAGAAATGAGATGCCAATAGGATTATGTTTTAGCGACGTATTCGAGTATGTGCATATCTTTTGTTGCTATTATAGGCATACTAGACTTACTCTATTCATATTCGCATACATATTTAAAAAGTATAAACGGAAGAAAACGAAAATTCGATACTGTTACAAGGAGAGGTTTAGAACTCTCCCGGTACCTCAGGCCCGGGAACGGGCTAGGTACGGCAGAAGACTCAGGTGCTGGAGATCATTAAATCTCCGTCCTCCATAAGCGCAGGCTTGGTGGTGACAGGTGTGGCCATTTGTCACCCTAGCAGAAGCAGGTCGGGGTGGCGATGCGAACACTACGGACTGCACGCAACCTTTTGGGGGTAGTAAATGAACCACAAATTTCCCACACGGGAGTGGGCCATCTACAGCCGTAGGTGACCCGAAGTACGTCGGGGTTTCAGGTATTTCCTTATAAGAGTACACCTCGTTACCCGGCTACTGGTACCTACGACGTCGTGCGGTTTTTGGTCGGTTCAAGTACGACATTCTCACTTTTAAAATTTGTAAGTGTAAAATAACAATAATGAAAATGATACAAATTAATAACAAAGACTTTCTGACGTGTGCTTCTGGACACAAAAGTGCTTACATAGTTGTGTTATTGTTGCTAATAATATGCTTTCTCTTTCGCAAAATTAAAATTTCACCGCAAACATAGAAATATCACTTAGGAACCGTCATATGTTACCTACAAAGTCTTCCACAAAAGGCTACACATTAATATTTCATGTAACTACATCCATTACTCCTTTTGCTCGACTGTTAACAGCATCAATGACAATGCAGACCATAATTACTTTACATTTTAAGCAATTTCTACCTTAACCTTTAAACGTTACAATTTATTTTTCAGTTACTTATCTAGATAAGAACCATCAAGGAATTTAGGCCCTTATTTGTAAGGGTCGTAAGTAAGAATATGGTGTACATTTTTAATGTTATTCTCGATGACCATTTCGGTCGTCGTCGCCGTAAAGTCTAGCAAGATTAGTCCAGTTATTTCTGTAGTACAGTGACACATGCGCACACGCAGCTGGTGGTCGTGATCTGTCGTAATGGAATTCACCACTAATGGTGACTTGGTTTCAGAAATAGAGATTTATGGTACCCCGAGTTGGGTCGTTTTGTGAAATATGTTCTGTTATTGTAAGGCAGCATCTTATGTAAAAAGTTTTAAAAGAGAATACGTAAAGTTAATGTAAAATAAATACTGCAAAAAGTAATACCTGCCGTTTTTTTTCTATTTGTTTTTATTGTCCAGTTTTCGTATAGGACAGAGTTTGTATTGTTGTTGATTTTTCAAACAATTCGAGCATCCCTGGGGAGCATTACTTTTTCCAAACTTAGATCAAAATCTTGGGATGATCAATTCAGTAACTAAGGCGTGAAAGAGTGACAAAAAATACAAACAAACTAACTTTTGAATTTGTAATACTAGCTTTAACCCACGTCTTCGTAAGCGTTAATAACTATTTTGTCAATTTTTTTATTGTGGAATGAATAGTAGCCATGACCAATCGAAGACAATCATTTATCTCTGCATGAAATTCCATTCAATTTCGTTCAACTGTTCAGGTGGATCGAATAATAAATATTCATCCTGTATTTGCATTTTTATAATATTCAGTGCCAATTCCATCACTACCTGATAAAGTTTCAGATAGTTCAATGCTATATAACACTGTTTTATAAATAAAGGTTGCTGATAAAGGTTATCAGATATACATATTTGTCTCAATCCGAGATATATGAAATCGAAATTAGTAGTTATCTGGCGGATAAATTCAAAATACTCTTTAAGGGACTTTAACGGTAAGTGGTGAAACTGTATAGATTAGTTAGGTCTCGTTAGGAAAAGTTCTTAATGTCCTTTCAGTTTTTTAAATTATGGTCTTTCCAATAATGTTTCTCTGCAATGTCTTTACTCGTAGCCTTGTACATATATTACTTATTCGAATGTCTCCCAAAGCAGGTACTTTTTGTCATGTAAGGGTTGAAATTTGGAAGCCACAAAATGACTGATGACAAGACAGCTCTCTGGAAAAAAGACAGATATTAGTTTTAACAAAATATGATATCATTTTTAAGCAGTTAGGCTTTAAGAACCAAAACCTTCGGAAGGAGATGTTTATGTCCAGCAATTGACTGTTAAAAACTATTGATTTGATTGAAAAATTGCAAACGATTGATGAGTGACCTAGAAAGACAAAAAAAGTAATCGTTTTGTGGCTTATAAATGTTTTAGTATTTAGAATATCAAAATTAGATGTTTTCTGTGGAAACCAAAATCAAAACTACGTATACATAAGTAACGCAAAGGATGCATAATTAAGACATGTTGTTTTTCAATAACCGCTTTTCAAAATCAGAACTCAGTAAATAAACTTTCGTTTTAATATCACACACTCGACTTTCCTCCACTTTGTGTGTTTGTATGTACTCGTATATTTCAATGTTTTCATTAGCAAAGGCCGTGTTCGGGCCTTGAGGTACAAAAGCTGTTATTCACAACCGAGACGTGAGTTTATGGCAAACAAAGAGTTCAGCCGCCAAGCTGTCTGGCCGCACGTGTACATGACTAATAGAGTATATTGATATTAGAATTATGGTTTCGTACAAAATATATAACTACAGTTAACAAGATGTAACAAATAATGGAAATTTTAACTTACCGAACTCGTTAAAGGCCTTTTAACTCTACAGAAAGGCACAGGAATCATATTAGTGTGTAGAGATCGAACTATACTTTGACATGAGTATTAGGATAATTTAATCGTATCGTCCTGAATTGACATACTGACAATCTGTGTCTAATATTTATAACGAAAAAAAATTTCTTACAAATACTCAAGTATACAGCTGTTCAGGTATTCCTGATGATAAAAACCTTTCAGAAGATAAAGCAAAAGAATGTAACAACAGCTTTAATTAACCTAAGTCAACTACAAACTAGTTTGTCGACAATTTGAAGAGGCCTAGGTCATGTATCTGTACACCAGTCCTGTGATTGGACAGCTTAGTAAGATAGAGACAACTATGACCATTTCCAAAAATAAATAACTCATACTAACATGCTTTTAAATTTCTGGAATTACAAAATTTTTCTTTAAATTTACCCAAATCATATTTTTTTTACTATTTGCTCAAAGAACGTAAAACTTGCTATTGTACTTTTTGATAATTCACCTAAAATTTATAATTTCTAAATCCCAACATTAAACTAAGCACCTCGAGACCAGTTGGACACGTACAATAATCATACGAACGAATTGATGATCGACGAGCTGAACCAAATGCACGATGATCCCTCGGAACGTTTAATACCGAATTTGTGCATCGATGAGTAGAGAAGATCTATCATTATTTTACGATGCTTTTATATGTTTTAATTATATTAATATTTATTTTGTTTTTGATGTATAATATTTATTTACAATTCTATTATCATTTTAACCACTTCAAAACAGAGTTCCAATGTATTTTTTTTTGTATGCTTATGACTCAGTAACTCATCATCATCATCATGCGTAGACTGATCTTCAAAATTCTTGTTCTATTCGAAAGGGTACACTCCTAAATTGATTCCATTATCACCATGTCTAGATTCGATGATGAGATCCCAAGGAAATCGAGGGAAATTCTCGAATTTTACAGCCACGACGACGTTTTTTAGCTTGTTTCTCTAGCTATACGGTTATTTTATATCGCTGAGTGATAATGGAAAGGTCCCTGAGCCTTAAGAGAGAAGAGGAAACTCATATAAGAATATAATTACGTAGTTGACCTGTTTTATTCTTTCAAGACATTTCTTAGGTGTTTACGCTGGATTATATACGAGGAGTATGTAAAAAAATATTCTTACTCAGTTATTTTCAACTTTGTTACCGCATGACTCTTTCATTTCTAAAGTGTTTTGAAAAAATATTTTTATGTAGAAGGGTTTATTGGAAGGGGACCGTGGCCTCTTTGGGAGGGATTCGTCTCAAAGTGGTAGCCAAGTAGTAAGTTACATTGCAACGTTAAGCAGTTCTAGCCAAGTCAGTCTCTGGATGGGCAACTAATCTTGGGGAGCACAGCAAGCTGTCAGTCCCAATTGCCATATTATTATGAACACCATACAATCCTTTGAATTCTTAATTATTCATTAAGCTGATAGAAAGTTAACATAGATCCCCAGTATTCATTATACAGTATTACTTATTGAGTTCAGCACCGACTTCAAACAGACTAAAAGGTATTTGTTACTGTAATAATATTGCCTGTTATATTGAGGGTCATACTAATTATAGTTTTCCACTAATTATTTTTTAAATTATTATGATAAGGGTGTGAGCCTTACACTGCCATGATGACTGTCATGCTTTTACGTCCCCAAACGTGGCGTGAAAAAGCATCTCACTAGGCCGCCATAGTGTGGGTCACCACACTGCATTGTCTGCATTGGCAATGAGTATAGTGACCACAACTCGTTGAATGCTATTTATACTTTCCATCAGGCAGAGTAGAGTCATTTTGGCAGGCTCTTCATATAGAAAAAAAGTCGGTTCGATTTTTTTTTAAGTGAGTTGTCCGAGTACCTATGTATGTATAATACATATATACATTTGATCAAGTATCCCATCTGCTTTGTGTACAATATCGAGCCAAGTAATGTCAAGGACATTTATATTGACTAATGATTTTCCAGTTTCCAATTTCAGTAAAAACAT
Source organism: Hypercompe scribonia (assembly GCA_949316085.1). Lineage (NCBI taxonomy): Eukaryota > Metazoa > Arthropoda > Insecta > Lepidoptera > Erebidae > Hypercompe > Hypercompe scribonia. The sequence continues at coordinate 14,202,823 of OX438989.1, forward strand.
GTCTCGATACATGCTGGTCACATTACGATCCTACAGGTCTTAAACATTTATTTAATTCTGCATGTATAGGCTCAATTCCTACTACCATACGGTTCAATTTTCTCTGCAGCTTTATGGATTTATTCTTTTTCATTATTGGTATGCATGTAGACTCATCAAGGCCTGCTACTGTGCAAGTAGAATGTCAACATTTTGTTTACATTTTTCTGTGCACGTGGTATTGACTTTGTATACATATTTTGTTATCAGTTTTAGTGGATACTTGGTAGTGTATTTATTCTTAAATACCTATTTTCTTAGCATTATTTAATTTCACATTAAGGTTATTTTCAAAAGCACATCCAGGCTTACTTAAAACATTGTCGATGCATCACATGGTCTCACTGTGAATAATATTTAGAATATTGATGATATTGTGTGTGACTCCGAAGGCACATTTATATTACCAAATATAGTTACTTTATTGAATTTTTTAATTAAGAATAAAGTCAGCCATTCTTACTTTCATCATTCAACGTCGTGTTCTTATTTTTAACCGCCTTCAAAAACACAAGAAGGTTCTCGATCTCCTTGTATTTTTGTGTTTGTTACCCGCCATTTATAAATCATAGTGTTAGTGTACATCCTATTGAGAATAATAACCGAAAACATTATTAGAGCACTATAACGTTTAATATCATAAACTCGTATGGTGGGTCTTAGGATCTCGTATTTCAAATGTGTTGACTCTAACTGTCTTTCTGTACCATTTATGGATTATCGACAATCAAATTCGAAGACCCAAACCGAATCTTAATGTGTCATTTATGTAGGGACTGTAAATTTAACGGGACCTTTGCCCGACTTGCTTTTGTGTGGTGCAAGAGATAGAAAGTTCCAAAACAGTTAATTCCATTATACAGGGTGGGTGACGAATTAGTTAACATTTGAAAGAATCGTATAAGAGAAACTATTTGATAAAATTTAAAAATTGTTTATTTACAAGAAAGTTAATTAGTTGATACTTAGTTTTAAGAAAAATTGACGCTTCTCTCTTCCAAGCGAGCACCGATATTTCGAATACTCGTCTGCAAAGAGACCACGAGATTGCTGACATCTCTTCGCTGATTTTTTCTTTTAGTTGACGTATTGATATAGACATGATTCTTCAAATAACTCTATAAAACGAATTCTGCCGGGGATAATTCTGGAGTTCTTGGTGGCCATTGATTGTCACCTCGTCTGGAGATCAGCTTTTCCGCAAACATGTCTTTGACCACCGACAGGGGGCTCATTGAACGTGTGACAGGTGGCTCGATCTTATTGAAATCATGTATTACGATTGTAGCCAGTAAATTCCAGTAGCATCGATCTCAAGGACTCCAATAACATGTTTGCACGGGATGTTAGATTCAAATGTTAGCCCACCCTATATTATAAACTTTGATCAGCATTACAGAGTACAGCCCTACTAAAAACTATCTATTTTTAAAGGAAAAAATATCTCACCAGTTCACTAAATTCATCCTGTCCATTGAGAAATAAAAACGAACTCTATTTTTCTTAATTTAGCTGCCAGTGTTGGCAAAAATATACATAGACGTAATAAAACACCTTACAACCTTCATTTGGCACATTTATAAATATAAAACATAAAACCGTTATTTTTTCCAGGTCGCTATTATCTTAAAAATTACACCAAAACCCGTTATTAAAACTGGTTACCAGTGTTTGTAACCTTTACTTCATTTGTTGTTTGTTTTTAAATGTAATTTATGTAAAATAACATCAATTTTAAGTCAAATGAATGAGTTTTAAGTTTAAATTAACAATTAACAACAGATTTATGCAATATGATATTCGGGTTTTGTGTCTCGTTAAATTTAAAGATCTTAAAGGTATGGTCTTATAATTCTTCTAAAAGAATAGTTGGTAATTTCTGCTTTTTTTTCTACATGATGAGCCTGCCAAAGGGACTCTACTCTACCTGATGGAAAGCATGAATAGAATCCAAAGAGTTGTGATCACTATACTTATTGCAAATGCAGACAATGCAGTGTGGTGGCCTAGTGAAATGTCTTTTCATACCACGCTTTGGGACGCAAAAGGCATGACAGTCATCGTGGCAGTGCAAGGCTCACACAGTTATCACGATAACTGTCACCCCTGCATAAATGGGCCTCAGATTTGTTATGGGGCAAGGGGAAATAAAAAAAAAAGAATTTATTATTAAAAAAAAAATTGACTATTTTGGTGTAACGGTTAGTGATCTTAATTTAGCGCTTGATCTAGTTATCAATCGTCATTAACAGCCTTTAATAGTCCACTGCTGGACATAGACCTCTCCTTGAAAAGTAGGTTGATCTAGTAACTGGTTGAATAATTAATAATAATTATTTTGCATGTTTTACACACGACAGCGGCACTCTGATTCCAAACTAGGCAAAACATACTCAAATGTTTCTAAACATACATTTTACAGGTAAAGTAAACCAAGACACTAAGTGGTCGCACTCACATAATTAATTATCCTGGATGAGAATTGAACCCACGACCTTTGGTTTAGCAGTCAGGGTCACAAACCATTAGATCAAAACCATCAACACTCACTTTTTGTTTTAGTTGAAAGATTTGTCGATCGAATTAAAAAAAAATTAAAAGCAAAATTTTTGAGGAAGAATCTGTTTCTTTAAGACCAAGTCCTTGTCAGTGAAGCAATCGCCACTCTTCCCCGTCCCCTACGAGCTATTTAATCTTCTGATAGGCCACGACTCCCACTTTCTCCTTCACTTGCTGTATGTATGTTAATCTAAGAAAGGAAAAATATTGGTTATTTATATTGAAGTGTAGAAGCTAACAGAAGAAAATGACACAGAACGGCTACTTCAAAACCGAAGCCTTAGGGGCCTGGTATTAAAAACGTTGTCGCTGATATTTGAACGCGGAAACATCGCTTACAGAAGCGATTGATGATTGCGCTCAAGTGGTTATTATACTGTCTTCAAATGTAACTGTTCAAATGCAGATGAACCACTAGTGGAATATTTAAGATAACCACCATTACACCTCTGGCTCTTGAAGCAAGACTGGCTGGATTATTAATGGACCTTTCTTTTCTTTTTTAATTTTTAACTCAAATAGAAAACTCGTGCAATAGGAATACGTCCTGAATAGCAGTGAAGGAATATCTAGACCCAAAGATTGGCGAACTACATTATGTTGTCCTAAGTGGGGATCGAATCTATAACACTCAGCGCAGTAGGTAGCGGCAAGGAGGCGGATTAAACCACCACGCCAACCGTGCAATCGCATAAAACTGTCCTATTCGAACCAAACTCCTTCCGTGCTCTAACTCCTTTAAGGCAATCATTTAGTCGGGAGTCGGTTAATCGGCGATTATTTAGTCTACCCGTTACACCAACATTCGTATTACCATAATAAACTACCCCTTACAACTATAACAAGGTATAAAACTCGAAATAAAAATATTTCACCAAACAAAGCAATCAGCCCGATACCAAAGATACAAGCAAAGTTAATTTTAAAACAAATTGCTCACAACATTGTCATAAAAACCAATATGACTACACACATCACTGTAAACCTTAATTTCGAAACTGAAGATCAAGTTAACTTGGACATATTATTCAGTATCACCAATTTATTAAGAACCGTTGTTTTGAATACAAAGTTGATGATCACAGGTCGAGTAGCAGTGGAGGTGTTAGAGTATTTTATACACGTTTTAACACAATCGGTCATTCGCCTTAAGACCATGTACGTTGGCGGACGTGCGTACGCATGCTTATGAGACGAATAATATAAGAAAGCTAATACAATATTTTGCTTTGTTTAACCATGTATTCTAAAGTTATTGTAGTTTATAGAAGCTTATTTTGTTGTAATCCTAGTATGTTTTCTATGTTAATTTAATTAAGCTGTGAGCACAGCGTAGGTGGGATTGGCTGGTTGTACTCATAACCATTGAATGCTCAACAAATACTATTAAACAGTTAGTTTTATTACGCTCACATTTTGTAAAGAAAAATAGAGTATTAAAAAAAATACATGTGAACTTAAAAAACGTAGAGTGTTTCGTTAACCAGAAATTTAGAATAACTCAAACTATGAATATTGTGAGGCAACATTAAACTTGCAAAATTTTACTATCAAAATCAATTATTTACTTTTCAGATCGATTTGCTACGCAATCCTTGTTATTATGATATAAGGTGGTAAATGACTGACCACTGACTGACTTGACTGCACGATTGGCCTAGTGGTTTAAGCGGTCGCCACGCCGCTCTCTACTTCGCTGAGTGTTGTGGGTTCAAATCCTACATGGGACAACACTTTGTGTGATCCACAAATTGTTGTTCTGAGTCTGGGTGTTCTTTGTGTCCGTTTCTTGTATGTTTGTAAAGTACCCCGCGACACAGGATTTATTCCTAAAGCGGGCGTTGTCTTTTAAAAAAAAAAAAAAAAAAAGAAAAAAAAAAGGAGTAGACAGGTCATCTGACGGTACGGACTCAGTCCCGTACCATAGACGGCCCAGGCGCCGGAGGTTATATTACTATCTCCGTCCTCCATAAGCACAACTCTGGTGAGTGACAGGTGTTGCTATCTGTCACCTTTTCCGAAGAAAACCGAGGTGGGAGCACCATGTGATAAGGAGCGCTGAAAGGGAACATCGGGGTTTGCAAGCCGTAGGTAAATGGCCCGAAGTACATCCGGGTTTCAGGGATTACCTTTCTAAGGTTTCCCGGCTACTAGTACCTGAAACGGTGTACCGTTTTTGATCGATTCACACAGACAAACAAAAAGTAGCCACAGGTACATTTCCATGTGGTAACCCATCACCACGTTCTCTCTCTACTCTACAAAAAGAATAACTATAAACCATTAAAAAGTATACGGAACAACTTTCCTAAACAACATAAAATAAACATATCAAAAATGGAATAACTATTTTGAATCAATTGAAACAAAAATAAACAAATGAATTTGCAAAATAAAAAACAATATTAGCTCACGATACAATTTGCATCAACTAAAATAAAGGCAACGTTTCATTTACGCGGCGCCTCAAAGACGTAGACGTAGTAAACATATTTTTCTGTTTACAATACACAAGTTATTTCCAGATTGATAAATAAAGCGAGTATTTCTTCGGTTCGTTGTTTATGTAGGGGCTGTGTGAGATTTCGTTGTACGGGATATGTCCTGAGTGAGTTTATATTTTAGTGAGTGAGTGAGGAAATGATAAAAGTGATTTCAACTACATTTTTGTCTTTCATTTATGCACATTTGGTACACAAGTAGGCTTAATCAGACACGAGAAATCAAGCACTTTGTGATACATTTCAGTTACAAACAAAAAAAAATCTGATTCACTCAGTTCTTGAGAGTATTTCAATAGTTTTTTTTAAGTTCTTTTATACATGTTTACAGTTTATTTATTTACTTCATGTTGCTTTTTGAAAGGTAAAGTGATTTTCTCACAAGCTAATAGGAGTTATATGCGTAGAAAGTTCCCTTGTCCTAATTTTCTCTAAAAACATGGTCACTCTATAATTGTTATGAGAAATGTTCGGTCTACGTTGACGCAGGTCATGAACATCTGGTGGGCTGCACTTTTTGTACCACGTGGCACCAACACCACCGATTAGTACCGCCTGCGTAGTGTCTGTGCATATTGTCGTAAAATTGGTAGTGCTATTTTGAGAATAGTTAAATAGGGGGTGATATGGGGTGTCGAAAGAGGTAGATGAGGATTCATATTGAGGGTTGTAATCAATAAACTGTAGTTACAGTCCTTGAAACAGCTTGATCTATGACAGTTTTCACTAATGTCAGTTTAGACCTTACGAAGTACATTTTAGGTGTGAATTTTTGTATTTATTTTGTGTTGCACTGCATTTGTGATAAAGTAGACAAGTAAAAAATTAAAATATACGTGACGTAAAAGAAAATAGCTTATTCAAAGTTACTGTTACGTAGTCATCTGTCACCGATAATATAAAAAGTAATACTGGTTTTCAGATCAAGTAAGCGTTGTTTTTGTTAAAAAGAACCGCAGATTATATTGAAAAAAATAATATCCGTTATAATAATTAATGTACGGACGGACTATTTTTTAAACAGTAGTGTATGTCCATAGACAATAAAAAAGATAGGAACTAGATGTGTCGGGAGCGCACACTCTAGTGAGGCGGCGCTGCGATTGATTATGATTATAACTTTAGCATATAATAGTTTTTAATAAAAAGAATTTTACCTTATTTTTCATTTTTATGGTAAAAGGGTAACGAGTAGTTGGGGTACCTGCGACTACATAAGTGGTTATCACCGATCGTGGACACTTAGACCTTACAGTGCGTTGCTATTTGAGGTCGTTCTATTGCGCCTCTCATATAATTGTATATTTAACCCTAAACACACAAGAAAATAAATATTGCTTTGTTAACTTAACGCATTGTTGACTGCACTGATTAAGCGGTCACCACGCAGCTCTTTACTGCGCTGTGTGCAAAGTGTTGTTGTGGACTCAAACCCCATATGGGGTTTGAATCCACAACAACACTTTGCATGATTCACAAACTGTTGTTCTGAGTCTGGACGTTCTTTGTGTCTGTATGTTTGTAAAGTCCCCCGCGACACAGGATTTATTGCTAGTGCGGGAGTTGTCTTTCAAAAGAATTAAAATAAAACTAGTCCCAAACTAAGCAGAGCTTGTACTTTTGGTATTTGACACTGATATAAATACATAAATACTTTTTTAGTAAATAAATACATATCTTACATAAAACTCCGAAACAAATATTTGCAGATCATACAAATATTTGGTACAACACGGATCGAACCCGAGACCTCAAACACAGCAGCCACTACGCTACCACTGCGCTACCAAGGTAGCTACATATTTTCGTTTGTCTTTTCTCACCATAACTATCCATAATATCACTAAAACAGACTAAGCCAATTTCAAAAGCTTGAAACAGGAATGGTTTTAGCAACATAAAAGTCGGACCTCCCATCTTGTTGCAGAATATAAGAATAAAATGTCGCTGCATGCTGCTGAAACCTTCTTAAATTTAAATAACCTTTTAATATTTAATATCAGAGTATTCTGCACATATAAGACGAAAACACTTTTAAATTACAGGCAATCTATTTGCAATAAGTAAAGCCTAATAGTTGAGAGAGCTAAAGGGCACTGTGAATTTCTTCAATAAAATGAAACGACCCTTCGACGTTCGAGAAGATAAAAGTTACCGAATGGTAACTAAAAATACAATGTAAAACTAATTGAATGTCATTCACGTACAATATTTACACAAATTTAATTAAATTATGTTATGGGTAAAACTTACTTTGTAAACAGTAGGGCAAGTCGTTGTAAGAAAATGTTTGAGCAGTATACTGTCGCTTCTTACTTTTACTTTACTTTTTACCAAGGAAAGGTTATGTTTTTATGTACGTACATATGTATATGTATTCTTTATTACTTCATATCTTTCAAATCACTGCATGAATTAATTTGGTTAATATATTGTTATTTCTTTTTTCTATATTAAGAGCCTGCCAAAGTGACTACTCTGTCTGATGGAAAGCATAATTAGAACCCAAAGAGTTGTGGACACCATACTTATTACAAATGCAGACATTGCAGAGTGGTGACACACACTATGGCGACCTAGTGAGATGCTTTTTTACGCCCCGCTTGGGAACGTAAAAGCCATGACAGTCTTCATGGCAGTGTAAGGCTCACACAGTTATCACGATAACTGTCACCCCTGCATCAATTGGCCTCCAAGTGACCAAAGTGTTTTTAAACCAACTTGATGACTGTAAGACGCTTTTTTTAAAGCAAAACATTTTCTTTTTTGGATACTGCTATTTGTTTATCAATTTAAAGTTATTTAAGGTTACTACATATAATACTTACTCCTTATTAAGTTATTTTTAATAAGTACAATTGTTCTACTTTTTTTATTCTATACCTCGGCAAGGGATACGAATTTCATTTCAACAATCCATTGAGAACCTTTTTTGTGAGGGAGTTACGAATTAGTATGTATCTCTGGTTCAAAGGGGATGTAGGAGCTAGGAATATGTGGTTTTTTCCATTAAAATTACACTAACGATTTGCCACAGGTGCCCCACTCTGAGAAGAAACCAGACCATATCATAATCGTACTGAAATAAATTAACTCACAGTGAGGAGAGTGAGTGAAAAAAGCATATCATATGATTTTAGATCCCGCCGGATCGACGCCCAAGAGCAAACTAGACACTTTCCTCCGCCTATTACAAAAATTAAAGTAACAAATAAAATCATAATCACATTTGTAACAGTACATATAACTGGTCCTCTCTCCGTTCCATTTCACGTGAAGTTTTTGGGTTCATAAAAAAAAAATTAAAATCTTTTTGTCGTTATTATGATTAATATAACCATGTTAAATATAGTACTCACTCAATTTAATTTGACTTTTACAGCCGTAATCGCACTGAGGTAAATTGACGCGCAGTGAGATTTAAAATCACTAATATCTCAAGCGAAATTATTGCAAATTGTATTGCTACCGGTTTATTTCGCTAAGTTAATTGATACATGGGACAATTCATAAGTAAAAGCGGGTATGTTGTTATATTTGCCCAGTTTGACTGTTTGTTTAGTGCAGTGTTTTTTCTTATAGAGCTTTTCCAGAAGCTTCAAGAGCTTTCCTTTTTCAAGTAGTGGTTAAGGTTTAAATTTAGGTCAAAATATGTCCCATAATTGTTAGGTACGTAATTGCTCAGGATTAGGTGCACTAAGCTAGCTAGCTTAGACTAACTTTAGCCCACGGCTCCGCTCGCATACATATAAAGTGGTCATCGAGAAAAATAGTAGCCTATGTATTATTCTGAATCTTTTCAATAATTTTTGCGTGAAAGAGCAACAAACATCCATACATCTATAAAAACTGTTCGTATTTACAATATTAGTAGGCTTTAACAGTAAACTGTAGGTAATAGGTGCTAATTCTATGCTTGTCACCTCTAGAAATTAGGACATAGTAAGCAATAGATAGAGCTAGGCGAGAGTGTAATCTCGTTCAGTTCAACATAACGCGCCTGAGTTAATAAAGCTTATATCAACAGTATTTCGTGAAAATAACCAGATGTAATATGTTTTTAAATTCAACATACATGATAATAACTCTTAAAATTCATTACAATCATCAATAGCCCAGTGCTGGACATAGGCCTCTTTAGATGGAAGTTTTGACCTTCTATACCACGCTGGCTAGACTGGTTGTTGTGCAGTGTTTTGTGTCCAGTGTAGTCCAGTGTAGCTTCCTTTTCGGGGTTCCAGGGATTTCTTTTCTAGATTTCACTTGGTTCCCCATTCCCCGGCTACTGCTACCTGCGACGGCGTGCAGTTTTTGGTCGGTTCGAGTCCGACATAACCATCAGTAGGTGGTATCCAAGGCGATTACCACACAATAAAAAAAAGTGCAGCTTTCTTAGTCAGCTCTAATAACAGCCACGAGATGAATAAGTAGTGACACTCCGTTACTGAATCCATCACCACACAAATGGCTTACACAATTACTTACCAACACTGATGCAGGGGTGACAGTTATCGTGGTAACTGTGAAAGGCTTACACTGTCATAATGACTGTCATGCCTTTTACGTCCCCAAGTGGGGTGTGAAAAAGCATCTCACGAGGTCGCCATAGTGTGGGTCACCATACTGCATTTTCTGCATTTTCAATGAGTATGGTGACCACAACTCTTGGATTCTATTCATGCTTCCATTGCTAATTTACTCTCACAATTAGCTGTTAATAACATCAACCCTTCAAACCTCTTCAGCTCATAAATAACTCCACACGACCTCCAAACATTTACGTCGAAGTGTATTATCAGGCGCCATATTTATGGTTTGTTTTTATACAAAACTTAATAAAACCAGGACACGTGGATCGGCCCATAAATCATCATTTATTTTTCCATATATTTTCAATTGTATTTTGTACTATAAAAGGGTTTTGGACGTTAAAATACAAGTTTTATGGAAAAATCACTCCTGTTAAAAATCTAGCTATTGAGCAGAAATGTTACACTACTATTTTGAACACGCAACTTGCGCCTGCGCCTCCTTTTGGCCGTAGTGTGATGTTACGCGGCGTGAACTAATTTATTAATCATAAAAAAGTAATAGTGAGCCAATCTTAAAAGAAGACATATGTCCTGATGGTTTCATTAGACCTTTCAAAGGGGATTAACTACTTCATACATTATTTTAGCGAACCTTAACAGTGCACGCAATAAAAACTTTAAAAAGAAACCATTTTCCTTCGCTTTTGCAACATTTTTCATTGATATTCGGCTTCTATTGGTCGCAGCGTATGTAATTATATATAACCTGTAGCCTTCCTCGATACGTGAACTATCTAATATTGAAAGAATTTCTCAAATCGGACAAGTAATTTCTGAGAGTATTACGTTTAACCAAACAAACATACAAACAAAAAAAAATTCATGTTTATATATTTATTTATATTTATATAATAAAACTAGCTTTTACCCGAGGTTCCGTTGGGATATATGTTGGTTATCACGATAAATGTTGTTCTGTTGGATTAGCTATACCTGTTACTGGAAAGTCTCATCTAAATTCGTCCAGTAGTTTTTCCACGAAAGAGTAACAAACATCCATCAGTCGATGTATGTACTTTAAAAACAATAAAGAGAGTATTTATTATAGGAACAGAATTCGTAATTATATGCTAAACTAAAAAGTGGCTGAACCGATTAAGATGCGGTTTTCTCTTATGTAGTGTGGGAATCAATTGTAACAATCAATAATATGGTAATAAGATATATCAATTGTAACAATCATCTCGATAACCGACATAAACGCGGGCAAATCGACTGGCAAAAACTAGTTAAAAAGAAAATAAGCAATCGAACTGAAAACCTTTAGTTACATATTGAAAGTAATTAATTATATACTATTTCTTGTAATGTAATGTACCAAAGTTAAAAATAAAATTACTGTTGTCATCGATGGGAAACGTAACATATGGCATATATTGTCATAAAAGCTATGCCATCTAAAACTGTATGACACAATGGCTGGAGTGTAACGTACAAAACTATATGAAGTGTAACGCCACTGTGTAAAATAATGTACGAAGTTTAAGTGCCATTTATCTGTTGAAAATGAAATTGTAAATAATATCTAGTGTGGTGTTTTAAAAAAATTAGTCATTTGAATATTGTTTATTACTTGATAATAGCATATCTTCAAAAATATGGCAGTACAGTGTACGGTGCGATGGGTTGTAAATACATTTAACTGCTTGATAGTGAATGCGACTGCTGTGTTTGAGGTCTCGGGTTTGATTCCCGGGTCGGACTAAATGTTTGTATGATCTGCAAATATTTGTTTCGAAGTTTGTATTTACAAAAAAAAAATATATAAGTATTCTATCAGTCAGCCTAGTTATCATAGCACAAGCTCTGCTTAGTTTGAAACTAGATGACGTTGTGTGTCGAATGTCCGAAATATTATTATTTTTTATTATTATTATTGCAAACTTAAGAAATGTTAGTCAGGTCAACCTTTGGATGGGTAATCACATTGGAAGGAAGAGGATTTACTGATTTATTTCCTTAATTGATAAATGTAATAATTTATTAGTGAAAGTGGATATTTTCTTTTTTAGTGTGTTATTTGTTGTTTTTGAAGTTAAGGTCAATAAAGGTGTTCTATAATTTGTTAGTACTCAAATTAGGTTTATTTAAGAAGAAAATCACTGAATTTAAATGTTAACATTGAAAGCACGTTAAATCATCGGTCACGGTTGACATACGAATGTTTTTGACCATCGGAACGAGTAGTTCATACAAGCGTCTATCTTCATAGCTTTGACATAATTTAATACTTGGGTTGTGGAGGCCTGATGATAAAAAATATAAGTTCAGTCGTATCGTAATAAACTTAAAGCTGACCCTAATCTAGTTTAAGAAAACGTCAGGGAGAAAAAGGATTATACGGAACGATAGCATTAAAAAAAAATCAAATTTTCGGTACCGAAGCAAATTTCAAAATGGCTTTCATTAAATAGGTTCAATGGTTTAACCGTGAAAGCACAAAATGCTAACTCTGAGTGTCTATTACAGACAGACAGACTTAGTATTACTAAACGCAAAACATAAAAAAATAGAATCAAACTTAACCTTCTGCATTTATCGTTGGTGTGGTAGAACAAAAAACTGAGATGAGTCGGAGCTCGGAGTGACCGTCTCGGGTCAATCAACTCTGTCCGGTAGCGATACAATATTTAATACAGTGTACATAATGATATACTTAACCTATTCAATACTCACTGCACTTATATTTTTAATCTTATACAAGTATGTATATGTCTCTTAAATGTTTATGTCTTTATACATTTCTATTCCAGCATATCGGTTTGTATTTCAAAGTGTTACCACCCCTATTCATCCCGTGGGTCTAAAAGGCGACTAAGGGAACAAAGTATGCAAGACAACACTATTACAAAGAGAAGGAAAACTTGAAACAAACCCTATTCCAAACCGTCTGGCCCGCGTGCTATAGTAGGCCGAAACCTCCTTACTAAGGAGAGGCCTATGTCCAGCAGTGGACTGTAAAAGGCTGTTGATAATGATGATGATGATGATTTCAAAGTACGTAATCTTATGTTGAGCTATTCCTGAAAGTCTAAAAAAAATAATTCATCAATATCATCAAGTGCTTTAAACAGTCCACTACTGAAATTAGATCTCTCCTTAGCAAGGAGGTTTCAACAGATATACGCTCACCACACGCCTATATCCACAAGACGCTAGACAAAGGCATATTAAACTCCTTCAACTTTGCCAACTATGACTTTATTTCACTGACTTAATAGAGTAGAAAGCCTATTTTCCTTAACTGTGTACTTTGGGCATTAAACATTTTTTTTTTATTTTGAAAGATTAATTTATCTTTTTCTTTTCATCGTTTATTTTATTATACAAACAAAAGGGAAATTCATTGCTCTAGACTTGATGCTAAAAGTTTCTAGAACAAAGTCACGTTTAGTTTCTCAATAGACAAGTCATTGATGCACCTGTATCCACAGAAAGGTAGATAGAGGCATATTAAACATCCACTTTAAGCTAGTGTTTTGGTCTCACGCTATAGGTGGTGAGGATATTGCCGCTAATTAGGGTGTTTTATTTACCAGAGCTTTGTGCGTCGATCAGCAAGTCCACCACTTTTAGGTGAGATTGGTTTGGTGCCGAAAGTTCTTGGTGAACATCACAGTAGAAGAAACCAAGTTCAAACTATTAGCTAGTACGATGTGACCACTACACTCATCTTTCTCGATCTATAATTTGATTTACATTGGAATACATTATTAGTTGAGAGCAATACGGTTTGTTTGGGCAGTAATTTCCCAAATTGGGTGAGGTTTGTTTTGAACTTATTGGTTCAGTATTGAATTAACTAGAACCGGGAGAGTGCATATGGATTTCCGGCACTTAAAATATGAAAGAGTTTATAATTTATACCTCAGTATGGTTGAAAGAATAAGCATTAATTTAAAAAAAGAAACACCCGCTATGGGAATATATCCTGTGACGCTGGCGTTTTACAAACATACCAGAAACGGACACAGAGAACACCCAGACTCAGAACAATAATTTCTGGATCACACAAAGTGTAGTCCCGTGTGTGGTTTGAACCCACAACTCTCGGTACAGTAGAGAGCGTCGTGGTGGTCGCTTAAAGGAACACGCTGTCCGTGCAGACAATGTTGAACATTCTCTTGTGCGATACAAAGTCTCAGAGCATTATAGATAACTTTGAAGGAAAAAAATATAGGTATTAAGAAGCTGTTCTAAAAATTATCAAAGAAAATGATCAAAGAGAGACCTAAACTAAATAGGTATATTTTAATCATTTCGAAAAATTCAAATTTTCATTTTATTAGCTCCCTACAATTCAGTAAGTAGGTAGAGTTTTACATACTTCTTTGTAAAACGACAGAAATCGACACTGTTCTTTCTGATGAGTACCTCCTGCACTATATTTTTTTAATATACATTTAGAGGTAAATTCACTTAAGTAGTAAGTTATTCTTTTTTTAAAAGAGCCCGCAAAATTGAACCTTCTTTGCCTGATGGAAAGCATGAAGAAAATCTAAGAGTTGTGGTCACCATACTCATTGCGAATGAAGACAATGCAGTGTGCGACCCAGTGCTATGCTTTTTCACGACCCGCTTGGGAACGTAAAAGGCGTGACAGTCATCATGGAAGTGTAAGACTCACACACTTATCACGATAACTGTCATCGTTGTATGAAGGAGGACCGAGACGAGAAACTCAAATTGATAGGACAGAAATATAAAAAGTATCTAATACATAATACATCTAATCTTTACAAACTTACAATAGAGTCACCGTAACTTAACACTTTAGCAGGTTCTCCCTTGCCTCTCTTGCTGTTGAAATGTAAATTAAAAAAAAAACATAATCAGTTAGAATTAAACACTTGTATGTCAACGATACCTCGGTGAGCTATCATTAATCAAAATATAACCATAATGCATTCAAATTTATATTTCGAATAAAAAACTCATTCCATATTCGGGAGCCCTGCGCAGGAGTTGATTTTTTGTAGGAATAATATTCCCATAAGTGTCGGATGATAACCTTTTTGTAATAAAAACCTTCAAATTTATTATTCAGAAGCATTTAACTATGAAATTTGAATATTTTATTTTTATTTATGTAACTTTGGAAGGACTCCTTAGGTAGTTACATTGGTTTTTAAAATACATTTCTGGTATATTAACTAACTGATTCTTGTAACTTATTGTCTAAAAACAGTTTTATAATTCTTGTATTAAGGCAAACGCGCAATCTGATCACCTGAAATAAAGTAACCGCCTCCGACCGTAGACACTTGCAACGCAAGAAACACAAGTGCGTTGACGCCCAACATCTGTTCTTTGCTGAAAAAAAACATTGCCTGCTTTAACCAGTAAGTCAAATACTATGAGTCCCAAGAGAACTTCAGAACAAAAACTATCGAGTCGTTAGCAAGCTAACAATCGAAGTTATTTAATTATTTCTACTCTTTTTTTACTGTAGAAGAGAATTAAAATCCTCAATAAATAAGGCTACTTAAACAATAATCCCATCTTATCAAACTATCATCACCTCCCACCTTCTAACTTGTAACCAAATGTTACTGACTAGCTGCTGACTGCGTCATCTGCGTGAAGGCTCTACAGCACCAAACATACCTAAGCTGCCAGTGTAGCCATTATAAATAAACAACTTTTAAAATAGCATTAAAATATAAGTATACCTTTTTCTACATGCGAAGCAAGTGAAGAGAGTTATATGGGAATTCTGCTGAGTTCAGTCACAAGATGTGACTGAAGGAAATAGAGAAAATAATGCAGGAATATGTTTCAGGACACAAAAGAGTAAAAATACGTACAAAGGTATCATACCTTACAAAATATGCATCGTTAGATTACACGGTGTCACAGAATGCATAACAAAAATAAAGATTCAAAGCTCCTCCTCGATAGGTGATAGCGTGATAATGTGTAGCCTATATATTGACCCGACCTGTTAGTAATACTCATGCAAAATTTGAAGTACCTAAGCAGTACCATGTAGTACTTTTTGATTTTAGCCCGGACATACATACAGACAAACAGACAGACAAAAATTCTAAAAACTATATTTTTGGCTTCGATATCGATTGTAGATCACGCCCCAAGTATTCTTTTAAAAAATATTCAATGTATAGTTTCGACTTTCCTACGATTTTATTATATGTATTGATAGCAGATTAACGTACATTTAAAAAAAATATTTTTTTATGATAGTATTTGACAGATAGATGCATTCTAGTTGTACAACACTAATTTATAAACAATTCTCCTCTCTGAGCTGCCAACACTTACAAAACTACACGTAAAAGTACAATGTTGGCGAACATAAATCAATGTTAGACTGGTGTCAAAATGGCGACATTAGCAGTCGACCGTCACTCAGCACTTAGAATATAATTAGCTTACGTTATGTCGGATGTGAGGAAAGTGGTAAATTACTTAGCTGAAAGAGGTATTGTTTAGTATTTACTACAGTATTTTAGTTCTCCAATAAAATCCTGTTCCAAATAGTACGCAACGGAATAAAAGTAGAAACTGAAATTAAACTTTAATTAATTGCCTGCAGAGTGAGACAAAAATATTTTTGAACACAAATAACATTTGGCCCTGTTTATCAAAGAGCCCTTTATAGAATACACATTTATGTAAAATTTCATTTTTTTTAAAAACAATGTTATAAGATTAAGTTAGCAGTAGTTAGTAGATGGACTCACTACTAATTTAATCAAATATTAGAAACTTACATGAATTAACCCTAGTAAAAAACAGAACAGATGTTGCGAAATCACAAAACTACACAAGACAAGACAAACAAGTCGCTTAATCAATAAAGCTGCTGTTTACTGAAAATCATGATACAAATTTTGTTGCAGTCTTCGAATTCAGTTCAACATTTTGTCAATAAATGTTTATATAATATATAATAATATCTAAATTAGTTAACAAATGTGTGGAATAATCATATCGCTCAAATAAATTTGCGTTCCATACGTAGATTAAATTATAAAAAAATATATATCTGCAGCCGCGTGTAATGGAAATGGCAAATAATTAAATTTACCTTCAGAAAAAACATGATGTAAGCTAATTATGTTACTCAAAGTTATAGCTAGCCTTGTTACAATATATCACCGAGTTCATGGCTTCGGTGTCATTAAATGAGTTGATAGTCCATCTTGCCATCAATAATGTCCGGCCGTAAATATCTAAAACTGCATCACTATTTAGAATACACGTATAGGAACAATAAAATAAAAAATACTCTTAGTCAAAACTAGAATCTCCTCAGTTTTTGAAGTCGGAGTTATATATGAAGTCCGTGAGATCGTATCACAATTTAAAAGGCGCATTAACTTTCTTCGTTGTCAGATAGCACTTGTTAATTATTCGATAGAAATCACGATGCTGAATTAAATATCCTAGTTATTCTCTAAAATCTAAGTTGCTACCTACGATTTCACTGCAGTGGTTATACATTAAATGTTTTTTTCATTAATTTAAATTTAATTAATAAGTTGTTATTCTTATCATATCATCCTTTCATGAATATTTTTTTGACTTAGTTGGTTATACTTGAAGTATGTATAATTTGAATTTGATAGAAGCATATCACTTCTATTCTGAGAAAGTTAAAGGATAAGTAAACAATGAAACTCATAAGACTTTGAGTCGCCTTTAGGTGAGTTGAAGTCGGTGCAAGTTTTTAAATGTCATGTTAAAAATAATTAACTATAAAGACCTGCAGCTTTTTATAATATGAATATGTCACTTTGTCTAAACAGTAAATGAAACTGATGACAATGTTATCTGATCTTCGTCAATAAACCTTTATATCTTTTAGTGTTCCTCTCACTATAATGATTCACTAACCAAGGAATATTTACCAACCTTTTTTTGCACTACCTATTTGGGAAAAAAACCTAACAAAACAGTAATTTTGCACCAAAATCTCAGCACTTTACTTCCTCTAAACCCCCAACAATAGGATTAATAAACAGGTGTTCCCCTTTTATTATTATTACAATACATTAGTATATGCATTAAACTAAAAAAAAATACTCCATCTTGCTACGAATCAAATCGGTATACGACAATGATTGCCTTACTACGAAATACGATGCATCTGTAATTACGACAACATATCCATATAATGTACCGTCAGATAAAAAGTTACGGCGCAATATTCTGTACGACAGAACGTCTACATATGACGTTTCGTCTCGCTGTCGCCAGAGGTCGTTGGTACTCAGGGGAAACTAAAGCACAGGTGTCCAACGCTCGGCCCGATAGAATGAAACGGAGATACCGTAACTGTACATGCGCGAAAAGGACGCAACCAAAATAAACGTTGAACTTGTGTTGTGTTTTTTTGTCTTTTTGCTCTCCCTCGCCTATGTTCGTGACGGACCTTTTTTTATTTCATTTTGTTTCTCTTGTACAACCTTTTTGACTTATTTCATTGCTTTTAGCTATATTTTAGACCAACTTACCAATTAAAGTTATTAGGTTAGCGATTTTTTGCTGTTTTTTATGGGTTATACATTGTCTGCGCCTGCGCAGGATGCAGTTTCTTTGGATGATTTGTTACCGTAGTGGATTGGGGTCACCTTTTGAAGTTGCATTTAAAGATTTGTGTTCATCGGCAAGATAAATTATCACGATTTAAGAAGTCCGTTTAAA
This sequence comes from Hypercompe scribonia, assembly GCA_949316085.1. Lineage (NCBI taxonomy): Eukaryota > Metazoa > Arthropoda > Insecta > Lepidoptera > Erebidae > Hypercompe > Hypercompe scribonia. The sequence continues at coordinate 14,221,184 of OX438989.1, forward strand.
TTCAATAACTGTAATTTATATGAACGCCGTTTAAATTGTAATTATAAAATGTTTTAATGCTAATAACATGACAAAAATATTATTAAAAAGGTCATCGGGAATAAATCTTTATGCAACATGTATTTTATTTATTTTTTGCATGTTAAATTTTCAGTAGTTATTTGATCAATTATAAAACTACTTGGCAATTTTTAATGAACTAAAAAATTTAAACATTATGTAATCAGATACACCACAACTTTTGAATTGTACTCATGCTTACCATCAGGCAGAATAGAGTCACTTTGACAAGCTTTTTATTTAAAAAAAAGACAATGAAGCCTGTTGGTAACAAAAGACAGCCTTACTAGATATTCTGAAATATCATATTTTGCATTTATTTGCCCTTTTAGCGTAAATACAACATAAAGTTCAAAACGAAATATGTACGCTCCTGGACCGAGATTTTATTCTTCATATTGTATGAAACAGTAATAAACTTACATTGTACGTATCGAAGTATGGGTTTGTTCGTTCCCGTGTAAAAATAATCAACAGAGTATTATCGCTTGTTATTTAGGGACAAAATAGAATTATGCCACCCTAATGTTACTTTGGCGTTAAATCGTATTATTCAGTATTACTTTCATTGAGCTTATCTTCGTTATTATTTTCTGGTCTAATGTATTTGTTTGTAGCTTAGTTTATTTATTTTGCTTTTGTGCCGTTGAAATAAGTACATGTAGACTTCTAGTAAGGACAAATGCAATGTTTAACGATGATTTGTCTAATTAAAAATATCTCTTTAAAAGACGAAATATGTTTTTATTAGAGTGATGTTTAGATTTTATATATGGATAAATATTATACTTATCATATACGTGGAATTGTGGATATTTAGACCAAAATACGAGCTTAAACGCAATTTTAAACCACCATATGATGATGGATTTAGAAAACGGAGTGTCACTACCTCTAATTATCCCGTGGGTAGGGTGGAAAAAAGGAAAACTTGGAACAAACCCTATAGCATCTGTCTGGTCAGCGTGGTATAATAGACCAAAATCTCTTTGGTAAGAAAAGGCCATGTCCAGCAGTGGACTGTTAAATTTTGTTAATGAATTTCTAAGAAACCCCAAAAAAAAATTTTTTTTTTTTTTCCGAAAATTTAAGGTACTTCTCGAGGTTTCTGTAATGGTATATTACTCTTTAATGTACTGCTCTTAAAAATTTTGTTAACCTCCAAATGCACAGCCTAAGTGTTATGCACAGCTTAAGTATTGGTTACCAGTACCGAAAATTTTGCAGTACAGTATCTTGTAATTACAGCGTTTTCGCAAGTAACATGCGGTTCTAAAAATCTCTGTGCTGGGGATATCTACTTTATCTAATCATTCGACAGTGATAGTTTTATATTGCACGCAACCACATTGACAGCTTTCAATTAAATGACTATGTAATCTCATATCTAAGTATACAAGTGACAATATTATCAAGATCATCTAACAACCAAACCACTCTTAGCTTCCGTTGAAACTGAGAAACACTTTTTACTTCTCTAATAATTCGAAACACTAATGTCCCACAATCATACACGAGTTAGAGCACAACAATACAGACATAATCACAACGATCTAAAGACGATATCACTGTCATTAAATTATTCTTGTATTACCACACTCTCGAGATTATGGTTCAAAATATAATCAACTGATACATAATTTAAGACTCATATTTCCACATTCATAAAGCTCAAATTCGTATAGTTACATAAAATTCAAGTTCTTTTTAATGTGGTGTTGTAAGCTTTTGTTTTTTGCTAACGGTACGTAGTGGACTGCAGTGATATATTTACGTGCATTTGTTTATGAGTTTATTTTTTAATGTTTTTGTTCTGTGGTCTTGTTTGGTAATAGTAGTTTATGAGCTTAATTTGATCTGGTTTTAAAGTTTTATAAATAAGTTTGTTCTTTTTAAATGCAATTACAATGTTTTACGTTCTAATTTCTCTAGTTTTTACTGTTCGGTACGTACGCTAAAATACTTAAATATTGTAGGGTAACAAACAAAGTAGAAGTTACAGAAGAAATGACATTTTATTATTTTTAGGTCTTAAAGTCAGTATTTAAAATTACCTAAAAAAAATTCTGCAAATATTCTTATTAATTTTGTTTTTATTTAACCTGAATGTAGTAGCGTGAAAAAAATATTATTCATAAATTAGAACTAACATTTCTTTGTACATCAAAGTATTAATACTTCTGTGAAATTATTTAGAATCAAGATAAAATAAATTAACTAATAATTTACACTCGAATCATAAATTAAAACAAAAAACATTCAACTATTGACATCGAATAAATCTAATAGAAAATTAAAAACAACACTCCTGCGCAAGCACAACGAGTTTCTTGTTCACTCACACAAGTACACACTACTGTGTTTAAAAGTAAACCCGTACTCACACATACGCAGGTGTAAATAAGTATTCACGCACACATTTACAATGCGTAAGGCCAGTAGTGAGCCAGTTTATACGTAACCGAACGGTAATAATCATGGTATTGTTGTGTAGAGATAGCATAGTGAATATTATAAAGTTAGAAAGGTTCAATGACTTTTTTTGTATTAAAAACATTGATATTTGTATTATTATTTAGATATAACATTATTCTAAGAAGTTACGGTCAACATACATCACACATATGCAAAATGATTTATGTTTCGCTTACATGTTTGTGCCTTACTTTTTATTGACACTAGATATTAAAGTACCTTTATCCTCTTCATCTTATCATACCAGAAATAATGTCTATTATTAAATGGTATTTATGACAAAAATTCCATCATCATATTCATCCATTAAGTAAATATTTACATTATAATCAACCAACAAACGTCGTCCACCACTGACTAGTGCACGTACGCGTCCTCAAATATATGTATTTAGCAGAACAAGGCATTTGTTATGAACATATTATTAATAAAATAAATCTAATGTAAAATAAATAGATAATAGGTTTAACGCAATACCATCAGATGTAAAAAAAAATATACAGACAAGTATGAAAAAGAAGTTTTTAGTAAGTTGAAATGTAATTACGTAGATTAAAAGACGCACACACAGATAAAGACGTATACACACATATACATACAACACGCATACACAACATACAAGCAATTAATTTGAGACATCATAATCCTTTAGCTTTCCTTATTTATATGATTTTTTAATTTTATTTAAATTATATTTTATTTTTGTGACATGTCTCACACACTTAAATCCATCAACTTCCACTTATAAAAGTTCCTTCACTGTATGTAAATCAATTCTACGCATCACATGTCCAAAAACTGAGGACCTCAATTTTACATCCACTGGCCTTACTTTCAAGTTTCTTGTATGTGTTCGTTCTCCACTTCGTACGTTGTAGTCACTTTGAATAAATCATCAAAGTATACATTGAAATCTATATTCTTAACAAAACTCTTTTGCTGACCGTACCACTCGCCAAGCCTCCACACGTGGTACAAGAAAAAGAGAAAATAATAAAACCTTTAATTTATTCCTTGATAGTACTTGTATCTTGAAAATAAAATATAATCGTTTTTTTTTTCACTCTGTACCCTTTTTGGGTCACTGGCCTTTAGAGATGTGCTGTGCTGATATCGATACTTTTTTTTGCTTTTCTGTCAAGCTGATGACGTATCTGATGCGTTTAAGTCTTGTTTTCTTTCGAGTTATGCTGTTCTATTTTAAAAGATTAAATGTTTATCTGCGTTATCGCCCGTCATTAAAATCAACGTTTTGATCGATATCACTAATATAGTGTATCTATGTAGAAAATTACATTCGTGCACTAAGTGTCTAGTTTTTACCTTATGGGGTAGTAACAGACAAGTAAACATCGGTCAATAATAAGAAAATGTTAACTCACCAAACTTAAAACAATACATAAAAAACTGACATTAGATACAAAAAAAAATCCTGAAAAATAACTTTCTTAATTTAATTTTCTTATACATCCTAATTTAAATATAATTACATATACTTGTAGCGACTTCCACATATAGTACAAACAAAAATATATAACAACACCATCTAGCAAAAATACATCGAACTATGAAGAATAATAATGAACTATGAACTACTAATCCTGTATCGTGAAATAGACATTTGTGTGGCAATTAGCATATTTATAACATCTAAACATCAACTGTTAGGCTGTGACCCGCCAGGCATGATCACCTCACCTGGTCAGAGAATCTTCCCTTTGTATCGGAGGGACATGAAACCCGTTCCTTCGCATACTTAAATTAAACTGTAATAATCAAACTTTACCAATAATGTCCTTAAAAATGATCTAGTTGTCACAAATGTTCTGAAATATTTATTTAACACCTTTATAAAATAATTTTAAATACAATATCTTATCAGTAGGTTTTATCGATTGTTCGATATCAGCCTTAGTTACAACACTACACTCAGCACGGTAGCCAGCTCAACGCCTACGCGATCACCGTCATCACAAATCACGACATAGACTCTCCCTTTTCAAGTTTATAACACTCGTAAAATGAAACCGCAACGAACACCGCAAATCTCAACTTTAGTACTAAAAAATATACGTATTTGGACATAAAAAGTATCTGAAAAAAAGGAATATGGCAATCCTTTAAAAGGTTAACCAAAAAGAATGTTAAATGTGTATTGTTAAAGCATCCAGCATCTAAACTCTAAATTTGGACCATGCAAATCTTTGGTAAAAACTTTTGTTAAATGTTGGATAAAACTGGGGGCTTTGGATAAGTTAGTAAAAAATAGATTATCCCAGTTTCGATCATTCCTTAAGCCTTTACGACCAAAAGGGGACATTATCTGATTATTATTGATAACAAAAAGAACAAGAAGAAAAAATAAAAAGGGTTAAGGCAAAATAATTGAAAAAAAAAAAGAAAAACATGTTTTTGCTGTCCGTACCGCCTTCTTTGTTGAAGGTAAACAGGTACTTGTAAATACGTCCCCACAAATATATGCAACAAAATATTTTACGTGAACAATTTAAAATGTTATAAATCTTTAAGAATAATTTTTACCTTACCCAAGAACCGCAGCTACTGGTCTTGTATTTTGAATACGGGCCTAAAACCAAACGGGACGGCAAAATAAAAAAAATAAATGAATAATACGGGCCTTTTGGAATGTACATTACAAATGAATAGGATATTGCGGTCCGCTACCTGAATTGAAAAACCTTTTTGACAAATTTTGGTCACTCACTTTTGTATGAGGGTGTACTAAGATGGCTTATGTCCAGTTAAAACTTTTACCACAATGATCACCATGCTCATCGTAACTCCTCAATAATCAGACTACAAGATAATCCTTTAAGAAAACCACAAATGAGCAACGCAAGAAATATTTAAATCAATTATTTACCTACCCACAGAATACTACAATTTAAATTACTTCTAACAACTTAACCTCCAATTATTACAGTCGAAAAAGAGCATAAACATCATCTGCCTCTTATTCCCACGCAACTACGTCATATGGCAGCCGTTCATTTCATCCTCAAATATGCCTAAAAGGTCCTTGACCATATGGCTACATTTGCAGCAAAAACAAAACGCAAAGTGAAATAAATCTTAGAAACATTCAACAAGATGATTTATATTAGTGTTGCTGTACGTAAAATTGTTATGGTCATGATAACATATTACCAGCACAGATAATGATAAATTTACAGCAGTGTATTCTCTTATCTGTGGCAGCATTAATCCATGTGTTTTGTCATATTTGTCATATAAATATTAGTGGTTTATATTATCCTAAGACGCTCTAGTTTTATGACCACAAATGATAAAAATATACGTTGATAAATTATTGCCAGTTTAAAAATTATAATGAGAAATGTGTTCATTGAAAAAAAAAATAAACAACATTTTAAAAATATATAAAAAACGTGTTTAAGTACCACTATAACGAAGTTTAACTTATATAGATTAAATTTGACTAAACACCGTCAAATTTTAGTTAAATTAAACCACAATTAAACTAAAAAACAAAATACACATTTGTTTTTTCTTTCTGTTGTGACATTAGTTGTCTATATCAAGCAAACTATCCCCGACCGAAAATAGGTTTACTTCTAAGACAAATTTCTACGATTATATGTAACCAGCCTCTTAAACTTTCTTATGTAAGAGAAATAGGAATGACTAAACGAATCACCTGAACGTGACAACAGACAACTGGACTCCAAAACAGTAAAGTAGATGACAAACAATGCTTTAAGTTTCATCTGTGGCATACATCAGACTAACAATAGCGTGATATTTAAATATGAAAGACAGCGTAGTACGGTAGCCAGAGGTTTTTACACTTTTTAGTCAAATAGAAATACAGTCGGGCGATTTTTTGTGAAGATGGACTACCTCTAAATATCTGTCGTTAATCTTGTATATTTTTAAGAGAAAGTTGAAGTTTTGAGTTATTTTATTTATTGTTTGTATGGCAATTAGAAACGAGGTCCTTATTTTGAAGTTAGAAATGAGTAATTGAATACTGTAGATCATTTGGTAAACAGTGACAACCTGTTTGTTGGGCTTGCACGCGTTTACTGCTCAATCGATCATTATGAAAATTTTGAATATACATTGTCAGGTCTAAGGATAAGTACATAGAGTACTTTTTTTACAAAATAGCACAACTCAAAACCGAACGTTAGCCAATGTACTCAAAATAAGATAAAAGTAAAAAGGCACAGAAAGAGTAAATATTCTTAAAAAATTAGCCAAAGAAAAAGATAAACTTACACTTGGCAACTTTTGCGTTTAATAAAGCTTTAATAGCAGTTCAATCTTTTTGACCTGAACCATGTCTTTTATGCCCCACCAGTTCCTTCTCTTTTTTTTTGGACAGGTTGACAGTTATGAACAAATTATTGGACAGTGTACTGAAGAAAGTTACTACGTCTTACAATAAGAGCTTACTGGGAAGTTTAATTTTGTTATCGAATCTCTTAACTATGCGCACCGATTTGTCCTCCCACAAACGACTTATCAAACTAAACTCTGCTAAACATTTCCTCTATGCTACAAAATACTCAAAAAAAGCATCTTTTTAACTACATCCTATTTCAAAATACATCCTTTATGAACCTACATCCTTTTCCAAACTACATCCTTTTTCAAACTACACCGTTTTTCTTATTTTTATCACTCCTTACTTTATTATTTAATTTTAGTCAGGCTTCAAATACATGAGAAAAAAATAATTTATCTACCATTTTAAAATGACTTAGTGAGTTGCCACACTAAAATATTACAAGTTAATTTATACGGCCAGTGTCAATCGGCCGTTCGTTTGCAACTACATCTCGTAGAAAACTTATTGCTATTCATGGCTGTGCACACCCATGATAATTAATAAGTTTGAGGTTTGAACCATATTTGCATACAATGCAGTCTGGGACGCGAGTGCGTTCTCAAATATCATTTTGTTATACAGTTACTATAATGTTTTTCTATGTTGTCGCAAATATGTTAAACGGTGGCGTGGACGTGTGGGAGGATTTCATGTTATGATTTTTTAGTGAAACTTTTACATATTTAGGTTTTATCTTCAGTTAGAATAGTTTTTAGAAAGATTTTGTTAATTAACTATCTATAAACCATAATATATTCCAGGATTATTCTCACTTTTGCAGAGGAAATATAAATACGTGTTAGCAGCGGCATGAATGCGCCGGCGCATTCATTGTTTAACCTGAGTGAATGTTTAGTTTACGCGTATAGGCGGGATGAGACTCAATTGGTAGAAACAATAGCATTTAGAAACATAAATCAAAGATATTATGATTCGTAAACTTACAAAATGGAACGAAAACAAAAAAAACAGTGGTACGATTGGTGGCGTTATCGGAGTCTGGCAGCAGAAATATTTTTTAAAGAGAAAATACTAAAGAATGTATTTTTTAGAGCTAATTATAATATAAAAAAAAAACAAAATAAGTAATGTATTATATTTAAACATCATAATTCATTTCAAAATGGCTTTGTTCAAATTTAACAATCGTGAAGGTACCAATTATTATTTTTGAATATAAATTACTGTTCAAAAAAACATAAAACACAATAATGTGAATGACTTAGTAAATCATATTGATTAAATTATTGTTCTTAAAACAATAATTGGATATAAAAATGTTAGAATCATAATAATTGCCAGAAAACAAAATTAGAAAAAGTACAAAACAGTTCACATACGAAAAGAAACTACGAAGTCAACAGCAGAAATGTTTGAAACGTTATTATGGGAAATATTAATGACGAATGTTACGGGCAAAGTGGTGATTTCAATGGTCTAATGGTGCGTTCAGTATCATTTTGTGTATCACTATGATGGGATCAACAATTAACTTTAATAATAGGTAATTGTATAACCGTTTACTGTTCTTATATGGAGCCATTTTGAAAAATATTTTTGTTGTTGTAAATCAATTATTTAATTGCATTTAATTGAGAGGAAGTGCTTTGGATTATGTTATGGTATTATATCGTAAGATTTGTGGCTCTGTGAGGTAATAGATCATTGAAGACTTTGTAAAGGTAGCGTCAGATGGTATACGTAGTAATCGTTAGCGCTTAAGTTATAATCTTCACTCTAGTTTTGATTAAGTTACTCTTAAGCATACACGTACGTGCAATACTTTTATAGACTTTAATGCTATGATGAGTTGCTTTAAGATGCAGTCCCTTGAGGTATAAATCTCTTAAGGTAAAACCTTAATTTTATTTTTATTTTTTTATTTTTTCGCTCTACCTGACTGCTAAGTTAGGTAAGGACACTTGTGTAGGAGTGAGAGGCTTTTGTGTTTAAATTTCTGTAAAAGTTATTGAAATTTTATTTTTTGCTTTCAGATAAACAATTTTATTTTTAAGTTGATACAGTGTTATAATAGTAAAAAGATGCTGTAATTTTAATTACCTACTAGTTCTAATTATATAGAGCTTTACAATTTTTATTTTCAACTTATTTATATTGGATATCTTTGCGATAAAAGTAAAATTAAATATCATCCCAATGAAGTTTAATTAGCCAGTTGTAGCTGGAATTCTAAATAATATTTATGCTTGTGTCTTCTTCTTTAGTTGGAAGAAGATTTACAGAATAAAAAAACGATTTTAGAAATTTTAAAAAATTATAAATTGATAGTAATACGACGACCTAGTGATGGTCGCTGAAAACTGTTGGATACGGGTGGCACTGGACCGGCAGTTGTGTAAAACCTTGGGTGACGTCTTTTGGCTGAGATGATGATGATAACGGTGATATCAATATAAAAATCATAGCTCTTAATTTTACTGCAAATTATTTTGAACTGCATATAAAAATAATGCTATGTTGCGTAACAGTCACATTCAACAAATAAACACTGTTACACGGCGTGTTCACAGTGTTGCTACTGTTATTATTCTTTGTATATAAAAAATATTGTTAAGAACTTAATCTTATGCACCGATTAATTGTTCAAGGAACCAGTTCAAAAATTGACGGTGATCCATGCTTGAGCATGTGGTTGATCAGACACACTAACTGCCACTTACTGTTAACCGTTTGTATAAAAACTTTTTGAAGGAACTTTCTAGTCTACATTATTTTTTTTAGATATAACTAATTTCGGACATCTTAGATATTGTTGTATGTTTGAGCAACAAATTATGCAAAGTTTGTACTATAAAAGCTCAATAGCGTGATAGAATAGTTATTCACTTTTTTTAGGAATACTTACATTGTCTGCTTTTTTTTTTTTTTTTGTGTTGACCTAGCTGTTGGCCTGGGATGGCCTCTACAACTTTACGCGGGTATTACGGTGAGCGCTGAGGGCTCTCAACCGGTCATTTGTTAAGCAACATAGCCAAAGGGCACCCCCTGTGGGGTACGAACCTCGGCTTGGGGTGTGGCGTTGGGGCGACCTACTCCCATGTTTGGTGGACGGTTTCCGGATCCGTAAATCCGTTTTTGAATCTGAGTGTTCTTTGTGTCCGTTTCTTGTATGTTTGTGAAGTCCCCCGCGACACAGGATTTATTCCTAGTGCGGACGTTGCCTTTTTTAATTAAAAAAAAACAATATACATACATACAAAAATAAAAATTTCTCGAAAATATTTGGAAACATTTGGTCATTTGAATATATTTATTTAGGAATACGAACATAATGTGAGCTTATGTGTGTTAGTTTTTGTTTTAATACCACAAAAGGTCGTGAATGTTTCTCGTGCTGCATTTCCCCTGTTCTCTTGTCCCATAGACGTGGTAAAAGTCAATTTAACGACAAACCTAACACTGACATCTGTAACTACTAATACCAGAGTATGTTTATATAAAAATACGTACGGAATATACCACATCCTTATTTTTGAAGTCGGTTTTAAAGAGAAAATTTTGTTTACCATTGTCCGATAAACAATTTCAAGAACTTATCCTGCGAGTAAATAAATATTTCAGACATATAAAACAAACATCGTCTAGTTTCAAACTAAGCAGAGCTTGTGCTATGATAACCAGACTGACTGATAGAATACATATATATTTTTTTTTTGTAAATACATACATATTATACATAGAAAACACCCAAACTTCGAAACAAATATTTGCAGATCATACAAACGTTTGGTACGACCCGGGAATCGAACCCGAGACCTCATAGCAGTCGCATTCATTACCGCTGCACCGCGGAGGCAGTTGTTAGGTATGTGACTAAGGTAGGTCTAATCAAAATTAATTTAAAAAAAATAAGTTCATAGTGTAGTAATAGCAATAAGTAACCGAAATGGTAATAAGTTTCTCACTATCTTAAAAGATAGAAAGAAAAGCGAGTAATATACTTGACTATATTATCGTTTTTTGAAATGACTTTTAAGATAAATCTCTTACATGTACAAGAATTTGCAATTATAGTAATCTTATATAAGATATGAAGTTTGTTGTGGACACCTTACACTTTCTACAAGAGAACAATTTACGTCGCTTATACATTCTGATTTATTTTTCATGACAACTTTATCAGGCCGATTATTATCAAATTATTTCAGAAGTATACTAAATTTGTATATACTACTAGCTGACCTGGCAAACGTTGTTTTGCCATATAAATAATTTCTTAGTAATTTTAGGATTGTACTACCCCTAACATTTAGGGGGATGAAAAATAGATGTTGACCGATTCTCATAGATACCGGATAACCACAAAAAATTTCATCAAAATCGGTCAAGCCGTTTCGGAGGAGTATGGCAACGAAAACTGTGACACGAGAATTTTATATATTAGATATATGTTATTCCACTATCCAATAGATTTATACAAAGTGATCAAAGACATGTATATTTTACCAACCTCATATTTCACCAAAGTATTCGTAATTTTTACAAAAATCTGAACCATATTTTGAGGTTTTAGTTAGTGACAGAAACAAGAACACCTTTGTTATCTTAGTCTTAGCTACGAATTGAACCTACTACGTCTGGTTTAGCAGTCAGGTTTCCTAACCACTAGACGTGCAGTCTCGTCGATTGATTTCATTTTCAATCTAACCCAAATGATAACAAAGTTGTTAATCCGATAACGTATCATCTTTCTCTCACGAATAAAAGATTCATGTCAATAAAAACTGGTACTCTAAGCTTATCACTTGACTGGTCCGCTCCCAGTTTACCGTACACCCTCCAAAGAGATATTCTCACAAAACACAATCTGTTTTCACAGCCCGTTGATCATCATTGTCAAAAACCATTTCATTTGTCTCCACGATTTATTCTTCAATGATTTATAGGATTACGTCAAAGAGTGATGATTTGACACAAACAGTCGTCATCGGACCAATGATTAATCGTTTCTTGGTTCCAAATCATGTCTTAGAAATAAAAGGTTCGTGTAAAGAGATAAATTTAAGCGTACAGCTTTTGTATTGATGATTAAAAGTGAAATAGAGATATGGTTCACACTTGCCTACTGCAATGCTACACTTCTCTTAGATATGAGTGTAATTTATCTATAATATGTGTGTATTTAGAAATATTTAACTACGTGTTTCATCAGTCTGGTTAGCATAACATAGGCTCTACCTAATTTGGAATCAGAGTCGTGTTTAAGGTTAGATATATATATTCAAGAGGTTAGACGACCCGCACTTTAAATTGCCAATAAGCACGTGAATGCTAATCATCAATTCTCAAATCAATTCTTAGACAACGCCCGCGTTACAAATATATTCTGTGCCGTGGAGGACTTTACAAATATACAAGAAACGGACACAAAGAACGCCCAGACTCAGAACAACAATTCACAAACTGTAAGTACCGTGTGGGGTTTGAGCCCACAACACTCGGTGCAGTAGCGAGCGGCGTGGCGACCGTTTTATTCATATAAAAATTTAGTTTAACTATTTAAAATTTGTTGAGATTCACTTAATATTTTCCGAATTAAAATATTTCAGAATTGTAATTCAAAAATATAAAAAATGACCTCTTTCAACAGCGTCATTAAAAATTATACTTAACCTCATCTACTTACTTTCAATAAAACACAACAATTATTATTTGTATTCAAACAAGAAAAACGTGTTCTTCTAGTTAAGGTGTGGTTTCACTGCCACGACTTTGATGAGCGATAGTACATCGATACTTGATTTATGTTTGTCGTAAAATGACCGTTTTATTCCCTTTAGCGTTTGATGGGCTACTTCTCTGTGTTTACTAAGTATTATAGAGCTTGGTTTTTACTCCACCACAAGATTGTGTAAAGTTTTGTGTGCGGCTGAAGCCGTTAAAATCATTTAAAATATAAATATGTTAAGTGCTCTAAATGGTTGCTATTACACTATTATATTTTGCGCAGTCAGAAAATAAAAGATAAAGACCGACTCAAAAAGAAAATGTAATTTTAGAACTAAAAAGCAGTGCAGTTAGCATTTCTTTTACTTTTAAAATGATACTTCTAAATCCAAAGAAAGTAGGAAAAAATTAAATTTGGAGTTACTTCCCTGTACGTTTCCATAGTTAGTAAAAATGCAATAGATTGTCACGATTAAGATTCAGTCAGAACAATTATATATGAAATTGACATATTACTGTATAATTACTATCTCTAAATTGAGTGTAATAATTTCATTCAATTTTAAATTGAACTACCAAGATTTCTGATTCTGGCAACTATTTATTCAATAACTGTTTTAAAGGATGCGAGAAGCCTAAAATCAATCAGAGTGATGTGCAATGGTAGAGGCCTTTTCCAGCAGTGGACTGCAACACGCTGATTAGGATAATAAATGAAACATACAGCGCATTATCGCTCTCCTTTAGACACTGTAAAACAAAAAATTAAAAAAAAAAGAAATATGACAGACTTGTCGGTAAAACAAAACGCTTTACTAAAAACCATCACAACTTGTTGGGCGAAGACTTGCACAAACCTCACAACATGTTTGTAACGAACGCGGTTTATCGCAGTTATCTGTCATTAGTTAGAATTATACGTGAATTAGCTAATTTATTTACCGCAATACCAAATGGGGAAACTGGAACCGTTTTCTTACACTGTCTTTAAATCTGAGTTTTCTTTTTTTTGGCCCTTAGATAGATGTTGTCACAGCTGGCAGAATCCACCAATACATGATTATCATCTTACACTTGTTATGATACTTATTTGTGTATATATTTATGTATTTATATAAATTTTAGTATATGAAAAGTTTGTATATGTTTACTTTTATTCAGCATCGCCTGAAACGCACCTACTTCCTATTTTCTCTGCATCACCCAAAGGTCGACTGGTAGAGAATGCCTTAGGCATTAAGTCCGCCTATGTACGTAAAGTGCATGATGAATAAATAAATAAATAAATACTGTCTACTAGAGTAGTCTGATCTTAACGGAGACCAGCTAATTACACAGGAAATGTTATAGAGCACAAGTGTGTGCGGCATCACAGGTGCACTTTCTGTTCCCTCACTTTCATAATATAATGGAACAGAACACGGCTGAGGAGAGATCAGTCGCAGGACCGGCTTTACGTGCTCTCCGAGGCACGGGGCTAAGACCCCAACGTTCAACCTCCGAGCTGTTAAGCATTTCTATAATCAGAAAAATTCAATAACAATGACTGACCCGGGAATCAAACCCGAGACCTTGATCGACAGTCCCAATCAGACGAGATACGCTTACAGTTGCGATTTCCTGGTCGTCAGGCGTACGACCTAACTAAACTAAGAAGACCCGGCCAGATATTTAGCACCTTACGACCAGACATACGTATCAACACTCAGTTACAAAAACTGAAACTGCTAACAAAGTTTATATCATATTTTCTCAATTTTATATGAAGAGAAATCTGCTTAGACTCCTTTGTTATTATCGTTATCTCAGGTAAAAGACATCCATTGCTGGACATAGACCTACCCTTGGGTTCGGCAGAAGAACCGGTCCTGTACTGCCCGCATCCAACAACTGTATTACTATCATAGATGTATTTATACAAAATCAGAATCAACAAATTGATTCTTTCACTTCAATAAAAAGCAAAAAGCATTAGTTATGGTGCAATGCGAACGGATACCCCATCAACTGCACAAAGACATCAAAATATCGACGTTGGTAAAAGTACCAGGGAATAATAAAATGATAGCAGTGATATTGTAAATAGGCATAAGCCGGGGACACCTGTGTTACGCATCCAGTGTGGATAAGACAAAAAAAAAAAAAAAAGCTCTCGGCTATCAATGCATGTAAAGAGTAGAGTGGATATGTTACATGTTGCATTTGTTTTATAGTGTAGTCGTAAACTGTTGTAGACACGACGATTGGTTTATTACGTTATTTGGCCTACCTACCTTTCATTCTTGTTTATTCTCGAGAATACACTATTTAATGATCATAACACTCCTCTTTCAATTATTTTATTAGTAAAATGAAAATAAAATTATGTAACAAGCTCCAAAAAGTAATAATAATACAGTCTTCGCCTTTACTGTAACTATCAATATTAAATAATTATAGTCCCAAATGTATAAGTTCATCAATCAACGCCATTAATAGTCTTAAATGGTCCACTGTTGGACATAAGTCTCACTTTCAAAAGGAACTGTATAGGGATTTTTAAGTTAACAGCAGTAATGTAAATTTATCGACAAATATCCACATCCATACTCTTCTCACGGTTGCATACAAGCGAAACAGAGCTATCTTCCCTCTCTTCCTCTCGCCGGGTCGGTCGCTGCACGTGTGCCGTAGAAACGGGTTTCGCTCGCCGACGGACCCAAGATTTTATTAATTTGTGTTTCTTATACATTTTGTACGTTACCTCTTCGACGCTTCTGTTCGCCTGGTCGCTCCATCGATATTGTTGATAACAAATTGCTTTTCTTTGTTCTGTCATGGCTACCTTTGTTTTTTAAATAATAAGCTCAAAAGCTACCTGTCCAACTTGAAATATTTGTATGAGTCTGAGAGTGATTGGCCTCTTTTTGCATATTAAATAAACTTTGAAACTAAGTTGCGGTATTATTTAAAATATTTTTTTCAAAGTCAAAAGTTATTTAATTCTCAAGTAAATACTTTTTGATATTTAGACATCTTATTAAAAATGCATACGTCTCGTTGACAAAGAACTTCTTATACCCTTCAGAAGTTAAGTGGTTACCAGTGTCCAAAACAGCTTCTCCATTCTCAAGAGAGGTTTTCAATTTGAACTGTAATCATAATCTCAAGTCTTTTATTTTTTTTTTATAGATCTTACACAACTTCATATACTGTCAAACTAAGCAGTTTGTATTATGACAGCTAGATTAACTGACAGAATACTTACCTACTTTTTTTTGTAAATATTTTCATGTTACACATAGAAAACAACTAAACTACGAAACAAATATTTGCAGACCATAAAAACATTTGGTCCGACCCGGGATTCGAACCTGAGACCTCATGACTAGCAGTCGGACACGCTACTACTGCGCCACCGGCAGCATTGTAATCTTCAAAAAATAGGAGAACCATGTTATGGCACAAATGGACCTCCATGTCCTAGTTCATAGCAATGGATACCATGACCTAACAGAAAATGTTAGTCCTTAAAATTTAACTTGACCTCTGTGACAATTGTCATTAGTGTCATTTTAGAACTCACGTGGTGCATTTAAGGTGTCATTTTATACTGATACTAGCTTTTGCCAGCGGCTTCGCTCGCGTTAAGAAGTATTATTATTAATTAAGTATAATTTTTGAGGCTTTACTATCGTTTAGCGTTTGTAAAAAATTAAGGTATTTAAAACTTCTTTGTACACAATATTGTCATTAGTCATTAGGCGCTAAAACATAAAACTGTCTATTAGAGAAGCAATCTTAAAGAATCTTTAATTTCAGTTCAATCAGTCGAAAATGTAAGAAGATTTATACAAACTTTCATCCCCTATTTTATCCCCTTAGGGGTGAAATTTATTAAAATCCTTTCTTAGCGGCTGCCTACGTCATAGTATCTACCTGCATGCCAAATTTCAGCCCGATCCGACCAGTGGTTTGGCTGTGCGTTGATAGATCACTATGTCAGTCAGTCACCTTTGAGTTATATATATTTAGAAGTATTGCACTTCATTTGAGATAAAACTGGCACATGAAGTATAAAAACGGAGATGATACAAAATAAAATCACTTGTTCAAATGTACTTTATCGGTTTCATAGCCATCTGTCACACATATCAATACACACACGGTGACGCTGCGGTAGTGAATGCGACTGCTGTGCTTGAGGCCTCGGGTTCAATTCCCGGGTCGGGCCACACGTTTGTATGACCTGCAAATATTTGTTTCGAAGTTTGGATGTTTTCTTGTATGTATTTACAAAAAAAAAGTATTAAAGTATTCTATCGGTCAGTCTAGTTATCATAGCACAAGCTCTGCTTAGTTTGAAACTGGATGACGTTATGTGTCAAATGTCTGAAATATTTATTTATATTTTTATTTTATTTTATATACGAGTAGTTTCTTTTTACCGAAGCCACCTCTACCCTACTCTCTTATTAGTTTTCAGTAATTGCATAGTAGCAGCATAGTTGACAACCCACTTGTAAATTTAAAAAAAAACCCCTTCGGGGATGTATTCATCAAACAAATCAACAAACAAACAAACATGCTACTCGGTCAGAGTCTATTAAGTTAAATTAACGTCACACAATACTCAATGTGTCTTCATAGGAGATCAAACCGACGATATCTGATTTAGCAGTCAGGGCCGCCATTCACTAAGCAAATAAAGTAAACAAACTCCGAGGATGATTCCAATTTTCGCGTATCAAATTTTATCCGAAATAAAAAAGCCTTAATAACTGCCCCGAAGACGATTATGGTGATTAAAAGGAACCGCCAGAAATATCCAAGTTAAAGACTTTCGGTAATATCTTCATCTGATCACCGTTTTAATGTTATTTCGAGTTTTGATTTGATTCTTCGTATTCCATTGTTGAAGGCCTGACGGTTTTCATTTTTGTCTAGCTCGGATTCTTATTTCACATCACGACATCACATCTCCAGCCTTTACAATTCGCTGCTGGACATAAACCTCTTCTTAGAAAGGAGGTTTTGGCTTACTATATCATGCTGGTCAGCTAATATATTCAAGTTTTCGTTCTCTTCTTCACAGTGATATTGTCCCGCGTAGTTTGGTCTCTTAATCGCCTCTTACGACACCCATGGTATGAAAAGGGATGTTGACACATATTTACTTTTAACAAAAAACCATTAACATAACCTATACATAACTAGCAGTCATGTTAACTCCTCCAACCAAACTAAATGTCGTAGTTCATAGCCATAGGATAACAAAATCGTCAAAAAAAAATCCTTAGTAGTCCGTCCGTAGGTTGCACATTTTTCTTGCCATAACTATTTATTTTTATTTACTCTCGACGCAAAAAAAGAGATGTTATAAATTTGATCACTATGTCTGACTATTGCATGCTAGCTCCTAAATGGATGAACAGCTTTGGATAAGATTTTCTTTTCCACTAGTGGTTAAACCAAATTTAAATAAATAATTTTTATCGTAGAAAAGCCGTGTTTCTGAACACATGAGCCAACTATGCCGAAATAATTCTTTGAGTGTGACTGAGTAAATGAGGTTACCAGAGA
The DNA here is from genome assembly GCA_949316085.1 of Hypercompe scribonia. Classification (NCBI taxonomy): domain Eukaryota; kingdom Metazoa; phylum Arthropoda; class Insecta; order Lepidoptera; family Erebidae; genus Hypercompe; species Hypercompe scribonia. Next base: position 14,239,344 of record OX438989.1, read on the forward strand.
GCTGGAACTAAAATTCTGAGGTAAAAGAGCACTTAGAAGACGGTGACGCACTTGTATCGTTTGAATTGCAGGTCTACTTGGTCTGATTGTTTACCAGAACCAAAAAAAAAGTTTTCGAAATCATCTGCCAGCCAGTCCATAAACATAGCTATATCCACACAACTTACCTTACAACACATAAAAAAGTTATTGGAGAACCAAATCATTAGCTACTGTACATTCGTCTGGTGATCCCATTGTTCCGACCACACGTACGAACAAAGAAATATTATGACCACAATTGTTTTTGGTGAAAATTACAGCTCTGTAAAAGTATATTTCGTGTAAGCATTACATCTGGTCAAAGATATTGCCTCATTTTGTCTTTTAAATCATCAAAGCTAAGAAAGTAAAAAAGCCTTTCCAGTATTTGTAACTAAAAACAAGTGGGATGTGACAAAATATTTCCAAGATGGATACGGTAAAACTCAATGAGATATCAATAAAACTATGTTGTTGTGTTATGTTCTAAAAGATAAATGTTCGAACATTAATTAGTAATTGTAATTAATCGAAGACTTCTAGGAGTTTCTAGGCATTTTTTTCTGTTGATATATTCCCACAGTTAAGGACCAGCTAGCAATCCGACGCGGTCGTCAATCGACCGTCTGTATCCAAACCGGAGGCCCATTGATGCAGGGGTGACAGTTATCGTGGTAACTGTGTGAACCTTACACTGCCACGATGACTGTCATGCCTTTTACGTCCCCAAGCGTCACTGTGGGTCACCACACTGCATTGTCTTGCAATGAGTATGGTGACCACAACTGTTTGAATTGTATTCATACTTTCCATCAGGCAGAGTAGAGTCACTTTGGCAGGCTCTTAAGATAGAAAACAAAAACAGACTTGTAGGAAATTCTAGGCATTTTTTTCTGTTGATATATGGCCACAGTTAAGGACCAGCTAGCAATCTGACGCAGTCGTCAATCGGCCACCTGTATCCAAGTAGGCAGAACCTATGGTAACCAGATTACTGAGAAAAATACTTATATATTTCAGATGCAGAACAAATTATCTATAGCATATTAACCATCTTAAACACAGATTATCGCTGACTCAGAGCAGCGGGTTTTAGTGGCTTTTTAAAGTCAACAGCAAAATCAGAGAAAGATTTTGCTAAAACATATGCTTACACATAGTAAATTCACCCACGTGCACATTATACACTAGCAAAACGTAGGCGCAACTAATAAACATTTTGATTTACTACCACTGATATTTTGCCTTTAATAGCGTTTTTAAATAGATGGTATAATGTTATATTATAAAACTCCTTTTATGGATCTGAAGTAAAGATACCTTGGGATGTTCACTAATAAGAAAGTTGATATAAACACTCGTCTCCAGCGTGGTGTGTCACGAAGTCTGTTTAATAATTCAATAGGCTTTAACAGTCTACAGCTGGACAAAATCCCTCTCCTTAGAAAAGGGATTTAAACCTGCTCTACCAGGAGGGTGGAACGGGTTGGAGGATTTGTTTCAAGTTTTTCTTCTGTTTGCCTTGCTGTTGTCCTACGTTATTGGCTCATCTTGGAACACCCATGTTACAGTATGAATAGGGTTACTGTCCACCACTACACACGAAGTTTTAACCCAAGCTTCAGTTACCTAAAGAAAGAAGAATCATTTATCTTCAAAAAATATTGACTATTTTTTTTTCTGTTTCACAGAGCGTGGTGCTTACTCCGAGTCTGACATTCCACAACCAGCCACTCAATCTCAACAACATTGTCGTCGATCAGCATCATCTCCACCTCTCACTTTGACATTCGACTCCGATTTAGAAGATGATGTCTTCACTCCGAGATCCGATCGAACCAACGACTTATTCTCTACACGGAACCTGGATATTTTCGGTTATGGTTCTCCAAGAACTCCTGCTGGAGCTCTATTGAGTCCTCGAAGGGAGAGGACTTTCACTTTCTCGTTGACGAGTGAGAAGCATTGGAGGGATAAGGGAGGAACAGATGTTGCTGACGGTGTTGATGATGCCGATGGGGAAAGCATTGATGAGGTAAGCTTTTTTTTGATTATTTTTGTGTGGATGATAAACATTTTTATTATTTTAAAAGGTAAAAGTGTTTTAAACTGTAATCGCTTTTAGTATCACTCTGGTAATCTAAGTATCACACTTTCTAGAGGAAAGTTTTGGTAAATACCAGAGCCGAGAAAACACATCACAGTAGGTATTAGTCAAACCTTCTGTTTTACGTTCTGAGCAATACTCGGTAACACCTCTAGTAGTTATGTATGTGCTAACTATTGTTACAAATATTAAACAACGCTAATGTTCGGTTATACCACAAATTTACGGTGGCCCTTTATTTTTTTTGAGTAGCTTTCATAAAACAAGGTAATGTATTATAATTGAAATAAAACTGCTAGGATATTCAAAATGTGAGTTCATAGGTACTTTCATCTTGAGCAAATATTAAATTCGTCATTAATCTTTATTAAGCCAACTGTATCATGTATTTTTGTAATCAAAATAGTTTACAAAAGTCCATATTTTACTTTGCATTCAATGTTAACAATAAATCATTTGAAATTGAAGCTGTAAACATCGTGTTAATGTTTACAATAGTTATAAGTATAACGTACTATGAAAAACAAAATGTCTCGTAAATTTTTATCAACCAAAACAAACCACAAACTTCCTGCCCTAATTAACTGTAATTGGTATATCAATTGCGCAATTAAAACATAAATACTCGTATGTTTTTTATAAGTACGTCACATGTCTGCACATTTCTTTGTTTGGAAATGATTCATTATGTGACGTTGTTATTATAGTTTCTATTTATACTTAGCTATAATGTGTGTGTGGTAGGTATTTGTAGTATTCTGATATTTTATATTACGTGAGAAATAATGTAATGAATTTAATCGAGCGATTTCTAATGAGTCATGTGCTGTCGTCGTGTCAATATCATTGTTTGGCGGGTATCTGAGAGCATCAACAAAAGTTTCTATTTATCATATAAAAAAAAAAGTTAGGCCAATTTAAAAAAAGAACAATTTAAATATTTGAGTTTTAATCTAAGGAATTTAAAACAAAGTCTGACTTAAAAAAGAAAGAAGTCAGCGCCTGACACTATTGCATAGCAATAAGTTGCAGTATCAATAAATATTGCATTTAATAAACTGTCAGGCGCTTTTTAAGTTTAGTCAGACAAAGTTCAAGTGAAAATTTTTATTGTGTTCATGTGTTCAATACATAAAGAATACAATTTAAGTTCTTAAGATTTATAACCCTATCTTCAAGTTTCACACAACAAGTTAACTACTACTGGTACGGTACTGTATTTAAGTACCAAGAAAATTGTTGTGTGTTCCATACTAAATTAAACCACTAATTACGTCTAACAGTATAGTAATAATAATATAATACTAATTATACTTTTATAAATGTCTTATACCTAAATATATATACATATTTATTAATAGTTAATAAGGTATAGGACAATTGAAGAAGTTTTTGTAAACATTAAGAATTGGTCAACATTAAAAAACAAAAATGTCAGAAACTGTTGTAACCTAAGTGCAAAAAAAAATTGTACACTTTCTGTGTTAAGTATTTATTTAACTTATTTTTAAATACACTAACAGCTAATTAACCTTTTAATGTCTGTGCTAATTTGTTGCAAAATTTTCAAAACACAGCGTATGGACCTGAATGGTAGATCGAAAAGTTGAATGTTCGAGGTGAGTGTAATAGTCCTGGGTCGAACGAAAAGGGACATATGTTTCTTGACAAACAGACACAACTCAAGAATGGATTGTCATATGGATGAGTGTCAATATAGCATATTTATTGAAATGTGGTTTATATCATTTCATACCTAGATGTTTGACAGGATGTATACGCATTTTTTATGACGTTTGAATAGTATGTCAACGTTTACATTATCATGCGACACAGATATTAATTGTTCTATAAAATTGTTTTTTTATTTTTTTAAACATAATATTAAAATAGCTACAAGTTCGTTTTTAAACATTTCATTTAAAACAGTTCTTGGATTATACTAATACTGTGAATAAAACTCACTAAGATTGACCCTTAGCAAGGAAATACGAGCATTGGAGTAAATTAATAAAATTTAAATGTGCTATATATGATCTCTTTTGTCAACATTACTAAATAAAGATAAAAACTCTTTTGCTGGCGACTTTTAACTTTGTTTTAATATGTTTTACGTACTTATATTAACTACTACTGTGTTAATTTTCACTTATAGACTTGCTCATTTAACGTTTGGAAAAATACAACTAGCGCCATCTATCGAAGGTAACTCGAACTTTTAGTACTTATTAACTTTAAAAAATATTCAAATAACTATTTCAATTTGTTTTTTTTTACGTTTTTTTGCAAAAAGGATGTTTGGAAAACATCTTATTTGCAAAATAATAATGACGAATAAATTGTTTGTAAACAAGTTATATTTAAGAACAGAAATACTCACGAAATTCGAGTTAAATTGATGACATAAAGATCCACATTAATGACTATTTATGTAATACTCATAAACTATAACTCACCACGTCAATGTTACACAGAGAAACTTTAGTTGCGTAATACAGCATCCAAAACAAATATAGTGAGTTCATATATTTTAATTTGTATACACATTACTTGGCGAGGTGCCATCTTTGCAAATGTACTGTTTTCTTAGAATAATTATATCTCTGTGTGTTTAGGGCTTGTCCTTACAGCGTCCCTGGTGGACTAATTGAGTATTATAACTATATTATGGGTTTGATGCCCCTTAATCTTAAGAAGGAACCTTCTTAGTGAACCTGTAGGAACTACCACTACTTCTGGAAGGTTGAGATGTTTAAAAAAACTTATTTAAAGTATCCATGTGTAAGAATATAGAGAGTCATCACCTCTATTCATCTCATGGGTATCGTAAGAGGTGGGAAAGAGAGCAAAATACACGGGACAACATCACTGCAATGAGAAGGAAAACCTGAAACAAACTTTAGAAGCCGAAATCTCCTTTCTAACGAGAGGCCAATGTCCAACAGTGGACTGTGAAAGGCTTTAAATGATATAAAGCATTGTTGAATAATCTGCCAACTGATCCAAATTAATGTCATTGGCTACTTATTCCCGCCTCGTAAAACTTACCATTACGAACTATTCCGAACATTGCCGATGATAGTCGAAGATCACCGAAACACATTTTATTAGCTGAACAAGAAAGCGTTGGTCATCCAATGTTATTCTCCAATAAAATTAACGATGTCTTTACAATTGATGAATAAATCTTGTTTTAGTGGCGTGAAGTATCGACGATATCGGTCCGTGCATTATTATTAGTAGTAGAAGAGGCAGTATTTTGGTTCTTTTGCAGTAGGTATTATAGGGTGGGCCATGAATTACTTAACATTTGAAAAAATCGTATAAAAAAACCATTTCACATATTATAAAAAGTGATTATTTGCAAGAAAGTTAATTAGTTGTAATTTATTTTTTAAAAATTACATCGTCTAAATACTTCGACCGTTTCAACGTTTGCACACTTCTAAGTGAGCACCGAAATTTCCGAATATTTGTCGGCAAAGAGACTGCGAGATCGCCGATATTTCTTCACTGATTTTTCTTTTAATTGGCATAGTGTATTTAATTTATTGATGTAGGCAAGATTCTTCAAATAGCCCCATAAAAAGAAGTCTGCAGAAGTGATAGATCTGGACTTCTGGGTCGACATAGAATGTCGCCTCCTCTGGAAATCAGCTTTTCCAGAAACATGTCTTGGACCACCGGCAGGGACTCATTAAACCATGGGTTATGATTGTATCCAGCAAATTCCATTAGCATCAGTCCCAAAATCTCCCGTAACATGTTTGCAGGAGATGTTAGATTCAAAAGTTAAAAATTCTTGGCCCACCCTATATTATGACCATTGTTACCTATCCATTGCTGTGTTTAAGATTCTCCTTAGAAAAGATCATTTGGGGTACCATGAGCAGTAGTGAGCCAAAACTTCACCTCTAAGGTGAGACCACCAACAGTGAACTATTAGAGGCTGCTGATGATGAGGTACTACAGTGTGGTATATTTAGTAGAAATTCGCCTCATACCGTTTATTTAAGAGAACAAATTACAAATAAATCACTCACCAGATTACGGAAATAAAAAACCCTTTTGTTATCATTTAATTATTTTATTAATAAATACTTTTTGCAACTTCTCTTTTATTCGTGTGAAGTTGGGAATCGGAAATTATTTTGCACACTTCGGAGCCAGTTATGCTATCCCTCAAAATCGAATAAAAAAACAGTGACTTCTTATGTCACATTAAGAACAATTCTTGTAGATATATCAGGATGTACTTGTGACTTTTCTCGTCAACAGCTTATGACCTTGTAAACATATAACGAACACAAACCGTGTGTTTGTTCAGCAATAAACCGGTGCAATGTGAGTAGACTCCATCTGGAATAACATTTTAACTTTGAGTTTAAAGCATGCTTAACTTATACGAGAGGTTTGGTTCAAATACAGTAGAAAACTTTTGTATTGGTCTGTGGAGTAATGATAAAAAACACTTTGAACGACACACTAATACATAGCAGCATTTTTCACTGTAGGCAATTTATGCTTAATACATCTAGGGTCATCAGAGTCACTGTGTCTCGAGACCACGCCATATTTAAATCTAAATTTTTAAAACACAGTGAGTTAGTGTACTCGTATTTAAATGTTACTTTTAAGTAATCACGTACTATCAGGTGATCATTGTACTTATTTGTCCACTCATCTTATTATTTCTAAGATTGTTTTGGACCAGCTACTAGTTCAACCAGTTTTTACCTGAATATCAATTTTTCCTCGGAGCGGCTGGCAGCGAAACTCCGCAACTGTGAGAGAAAAGTGAATTCGAAGGTTAAACAAGTTGTCAATACATTTAAGACCACTGACTTTCAAATAATAATTACCATTAATGTTTATGGCAACTGGGACCAAAGTCTTAACGTAGTCTTCAAGACACGGGTGTTGTGACACCGCTAAACTTCCATACTCCGTGCTGTTAGTAAGAATTTCTTGTAAACCCAACAACCTTTACAACCCTGCCTGGGATTCGAACTCACGACCACGTGATTGCATACGGTAATCGCTAGACCAACGAGGCAGTTATATTTGTCCACTATATTATAAAAAAACATTCAAATAGGAAGGTTCTTTATTTGTACACCATATTACAGACTTACAAAAGAGTACATAAAATGACGTGTTGTGTACAAAGAGAGGTCTTATCACCACAAACAAACTGTTCCAGACAACCTCAGGATGGATCATAATGGTTCGGATAGACAGTAGTCGTTGACGGTGGCTTGAGTTCTGAAGACTGTACTAATGAATACTAATGAGTATAATTAGAAATATACATACGAGTATATAACACATACTTATTCATAGCAATAGATAAATGTAATGTAACGAATGTAAACCCGCCCTACTTTTAATGTAACACTTTGTCAATGTTTGTAACACAAAATAAACGTCTGATGTACTCTATTTTCATATTTAACACAGTAGCTATTGCACAATGTGTAACACCACAATTTAGGCCACTTCACTTCGCACTGACAGAACAAAATAAATAAATGTTATTGGATTACGCTCACACTATTCTTGGAGTATGAATCGCAGTGGGAGACTTGTGAATATAAGTACAAATGCACAATGTATTCATGTTATTTGTTGCCCTTTTTCTTGTATGAATAACTAACTAAGCAAACTAAAAACTTCAAATGAGTTTTTAACCGTGTCAGTCAAAGACAACGTAAATGAAAATATGAATTCGTTATTTCAAAAGCCCGCCATTTATGACCGGTTTGAAATACTCTTTGGGAGAACATTTCTTGCTTGATCTGAATCTCGAATTCTTGTGCGATAAATTCAGGGATAAACTTTGGAACTATACAAGTATTTAGTAATATATTTTTCTAGTTTAGTCATAACGGTAGGTAAACCAATTAGTTGTTGTCGAAATTCATATATGAATATAACCATTCTTTATCGGCCAAACTAATTTAATGATGAATTTAAAGGTAAATTCATTGTTGAGCCCGTGGTACAGCAATTAGCATTGTGTAAAAACAATTGATTAAGCATAACAGTGTACGAGAAACCAAGATTTATTAAATTTAGTTCATCACTAAGAGTTTATCCAAAGCAACTTAAGCAAACAAGAAATATACATAAAAAAGAAGAGACATAATTTATACTAAACACAAAAGCCTTCATCTAAGAAAAATTCAAGCAAGTATTATAAGTATTACTCAAGCCGTCCCTGAGACCCTCTTAGAAGTATTAAAATACGCAGAAAATTACTGAGACGATTTCTACCTTTTGTGTTTCGTCATCCGTCAAATGTATTTTCATATTTGAAGCATCCGAGGGTCCTATCGCTTTGTCAATCGCGTTCAGTCTTTTCGCATCATCTATATTAATATTCATAAGTAAATTACTCTTTTTCTGTAAGGGTTTATTCGTATTCGGGGTTCAGGGTAAATTATTTGTACAATACAGGATGGGTTGGGTCGCTGAAAGCAATTTTTATTAATGAAAAAGCAAGGATGTCTTGGATGTGTCTCCTAATAAAAATGTTTAAGCTATATATGACAATAAATAGAAGATTTCTAACATTAACAGTGTTGGAGATGAAAGTTACTTACACGGCTTTTATTTATAAGATCATTGAAAATCTGATAACGAATTGAAATTATGACGTCCATTTTTTTTGCATTGAATTAAGATTATTTTATCTTATACTAGCTTACCCCGCGAACTCTGTTCCGCCTTAGAGGCAATAAATAAGCAGATATTTTTTTACTTAAACCCGTTCTAACGGGATAAAGTATCCTATGTCCGTCTCCTGGTTCTAAGCTACCTTCCCACCAATTTTCAGCTAAATCCGTTCTTCTGTTCTTGAGTTATAAGTGGTGCAAATAACACCACTTTATTTTATATATATAGATTAGGGAGAGATTGCAGAAGCGGTCTTACGTAATTACATTTTTTTCTATAATTATTATAAAATAATAATGTGACTATCAAAATTATAAATTGTTAGCGTGTTAAACTGTTTAATATACGAGTGCTGTAGTGAATAATGTGTGTAATGTATCAAGTACATAATATATTTTCATGTAAATGAAATATTAATTTCCTTTTGAGAAAAATAAATTATTTACCCACCCATAAAAGTAAGTAAAGGATCTAGGTAGGTAGTAGAACCACGCTGATTTCAGCACGAACGAGCCGGCTCGACCAGGGCAGTACTACCCTCTCACAGAAGACCAACCTAAAGTGACAGCATCCGTACTGTCGTGTTTCGTTGATAAGTGCAAGACCAGAAGCCAATTGAAGCAGGAGTGACAGTTATCGTGGTGTGTGAACTTTACACTGCCACGATGACTGCCATGGCTTTTATCTCTCCAAGCGGGGTGTGAAGAAGCATTTCACTAGGCCATCGTAGTGTGAGTCATCAGTAGTGTGTCATCATACTTTATTGTCTGCATTTGTAATGGGTATGCTGACCTCAACTCTTAAATTCTATTCAGGCTTTCCATCAGACATAGTAGAGTCACTTTGGCTGGCAAAAATAGAAAAGAAAAAATATTGTAAAGTAAATATTTCTAAAAGAAACATAACAATTATCTTTCTTTAAAATCAAATTCGAACGTATGTATGTATGTACTCTACTTAGATCACACTGCAGTAATACTACTTCAAATAACCATGCATACATGTTTGAGCATTGAGTAAATCCTGAAACATCTTAAACGCATTCAAATACTCATATACTCCAACGACCTCTCATCTCCTGCGATCTCCATCTCACTTCTCAAAAGTCCCCTCTTTGTACCTTTTCTTTTACCTTTTATTTCCATATCTTTTCTTTTTGTATCTTTCAGCCATGTTCCACCGGCGTCTCGGGTGATTGCTCTGTGTTTAAGTAGAACTCACAATAGGATGCCGTTTCTTTTTTAATACTCATTTGAAGCTAAAATACTTGTGTAAGAATATTCTTGAGACGTAGCATTGTATTTCACGTGAAACAGGTACTTTATGTTACATAAGTAAATAAATATTTCGGACATTTGACACGCAACGTCATCTAATTTCAAACTAAGCAGAGCTTGTGCTATGATAACTAGACTGACTGATAGAGCACTTATACTTGCAGTAACTATATAGCTGAAACAAATATTTACAGATCACACAATTATTTGGTTCGACCCGGGAATCGAACCCGAGACCTCAACCACAGTAGTCGCATTCACTACAGCTGCGCTACCGAGGCAATTTAAGCATTAGGCTTTAATAACATATACAATAAGCATTTGACTGTACGTAGCATTTATATTGGCTAAGTTTCTTAAATCTAATCTATCTAAATGATAAATTTCGTTCAAAATTTTCAGTAGTTTAATAGTAAGATCGTCTCTGACAGACAAAGTTAGACTTTTAAATTTATAACTTAAATTAGGGTGATATTACTTTTTTTTAAATGGCACTGAAACGGTAGACACAGTAGTGTTTGCGTTAAACTTCTAGTCAACCAAAGTGATACACACACACTATACGCTTTTTTTTGTGTGGATATCCCCACGGATACCAAAGGTGGTTATGTCGCACTCGAACCGACTAAAAACCGTACGCCGTCTCAAGTACCAGTAGCCGAGGAACCAGGTGCACCCTAGTAACGAAATCCCTGGAACCACAAAATACACCATACCCTCACAGAATAATTGTTAGTTATTTCTAACACGCTTTTATTAGCCTCACCTGTGTGTTTGTTTGCTTGTAGCAATTTTTCGTTAGCGTGTTTCTAGTTTTTTAAACTATATTTAATATTAATTCATTGTTTTTTAGTATGTGAAGTTACCGGGTTCAAATCCCTCCCTCATTTTTAACTTTTGTTATGGTTTTTTTTTGTCAAAATAACTTGCATCTTACATAATTTCTAAGTTCTTTAACATTTAGATGTTACCAGACAGGTAATTTTATTTTATATTGTTTTTTACTCCGACGCCTCTTGGTAAAATCTTAAACGCAAAAAAGAAAAAACCGTTGCCCATAAATATTCATCTTCAGACTTAGGAAAAAGGTCTACACAAAGCAGTCCAGCCTTGAAGTCACACTTGAAGTGGCAGAAGCCAGACGCTTTCGAAAACCTTCGGGAAACGGATCGAAAATAGACCATAAAAAAATCGAGACATGTCTAGCAAAGTCTCAAGCGGTGAACTTTGGGGCTAAAGCTCTTGTTACACCGAACTGAGGATTTAAGAATATGTAAGATTAAGGCTAAGATTTAATTAAATACCTAACGACAATTTCGTTTTAATATTTAAAGATATTATTACACTACTTTGAGACTTTACCAGGTAGTAGAGCCACGCTGATTAGAGCATGAACGGGCCGGTTCGTCTAGGGCAGTACTACCCTGCCACTGAAGACCAACTTAAAGTGACAGCATCCGTGCTGTCGTGTTTCGTTGGTGAGTGCGAGACCGGAGGCCCATTGATGCAGGTGTGACAGTTGTCGTGGTAAATGTGTGCAATACAATGCTACGACTGTCATGTCTTTTACGTCCCCAAGTGAGGCGTAAAAAATTGTAATAGGCTGTCATAGTGTGGGTCACCATAATGCATTGTTAGCATTCGCAAAAAGTAAGGTGACAACAACTTTTGGATTCTATTCATGGTTTCCATTAAGCAGAGTAGAGACACTTTGGCAGGCTATTAAAATAAAAATAAAAAACTGTCTATATTATGAGCTAAGTTATGAGAACCTATATCAACAACACCATTGTTCTGTATCTGGATAATTTATATAGAATATCACGTTTTCAGTAATGTTTATGTACCAGTGCGAGAATGCGAAACCAATGCACTCGAAAATAAACAAACAAACTCTCTAAAAAACCTTCAGCTTAACGTGGTACAAAAGGCCAAACTCTTTTCTTTTGACGGGGCCTCTATCTAGCAGTGAACTGTTAAAGGCTGTTGATATAATAAAACAAAGCTAAAACAACAAGACAAAGATAAGTATGATGGTAAAGCAGAAGAAAGATTACCTCTATTTTCGAAGAAAAACATAGTAATTTAATACATAAACATGACGAACACAGTATCACATTTACTTCCCGTTAAGCGAATTACACAACGGTGTCACATGCAACCAACCTTTGTTTCTCTCCTCTCACCGTGCCGTATCATTAACTCAGAGTGGATGACGAATTTTTTGGTCTTTTTATTGTCAATTTTCTCTTTTTATTTATAAGAAAGTGAGTGGTGTCACCGGGTGTCGAGTGGTGACGCTCGACGCGCTTAATATTCACTTATGGTGAATTAATTGGGAAGATTTTTTCGTAGAAATTGTATTACGATGTTACTTAGCAGTGTTATATAGGATTTAAAAAAGTTAGGCAGTGGGTGGTATATTGCTTGTTTCCTTAATCTTGGCTGGTGTTATTTTGCTGTCTTTTGATACATTTTTTTTGTAAAATCCTTGACTTGTGAGGCTGAGAATTCATATGTAGAATTAATTTAGCCGAACCAAGTTTCATCACTATATTTACTCAATTAAACCCAATTGTTATAACTATAGTGTAATAACGAAGTATGTAAGAATAGTTAGATGTTGAGAAACTATTTATCAGGTTTTGATGTACTTCTCAATGTTTTAGAAAGAAGTTTTTGTTTTAAGAGTCCACCAAAGTGACTCTACTCTGCCTGATGGCAAACAAGAATAGAATCCAAGGATCCAAGAATAAAATCACCATAGTATGGTGACCTACACCATGGCGGCCTGGTGAGGATATATAAGGCAAGACAGCCATCGTGGCAGTATAAATCTCACACACTTACCACGATAACTATCACCACTGCATCAATGAGCCAGCAACCGCATTACTATAATTTCATTATTTCTCGGACCCTTTCCAGGTCAAAAGCAGATTCAGTTAAAATCTCATATATATCTTAAAAACTTATCATACGATTACATTTCAACTAAATTACTCATATATGTGTAATTAATTTTAAAATACATTCTACCACCGTAAGTAAGTTGTGGTAAGTAAAGTGCTTTTCTACACTTAAATCGTAAATAATTATTTATATTCACACACCTTCTTTCGTTCGACAATGGCATTTCTATTGTGACGAAATGAATTCATTGTAATCCATTGGACACGCAAAATCATCGAATTGATATGATTATTCATTAATAACTTAAAGTAATATTAAAAGTAACCCTTTCCACACCTGTTCTTCATGGGAATGAACATAATGGACTCATAGGGTCGCCATCTTTTGTTTTATATGAAATAGATTTTTTTAGCATAGATACTTTTTGAAATTGAAATAGAAATTGTAAGATTTTGGTCTTCTTTTATATTTCTTCTTATATTGATACTATCAATCCTGAGGTTCGTGATCTTGACGCCCGTGAAAGATCACCATCTGTTTTTATATTGAGCTGCGTGAGAGGTAATATAGATCCTATGTGTATTACTATATATTTTCTATATTAAGAGCCTGCTAAAGTGACTCTACTCTGCCTGATGGAAAGCATAAATAAGTTGTGGTCACCATACTCATTGTAAATGCAGACAATGCAGTATGGTGACCCACACTATGGCGGCCTAGTGAGATGCTTTTTCACACCCCGCTTGGGGACGTAAAAAGCATGACAGTCTTCGTGACAGTGTAAGGCTTACACAGTTACCACGGTAACTGTCACCCCTGCATCAATGGGTCTCCGGTCTCACACTCACCAACGAAACACGACAACACGGATGCTGTCGCTTTAGGTTGGTCGTCTGTGGGAGGGTAGTACTGCGCCGGTCGAGCCGGCCCGCTCGTGCTGAAATCAGCGTGGCTCTACTACCTATGAAATTCTTATACGTGCTATAGCAACAGGCCACCATTAGATAACCCAGTCCAAATATTTATCAATCGAAAATGAAAGTAACAATCAGTTCCAATTTTTTAATTAAAACCTTAAATGAAGCTATTGACATACAAAGATGTCTGACTAATACACTACTTATGATTAATAAATACTAATGCTAAAAACTTATAGCGTAGTTTCTTATTTTGAAAATAAATACATCAATCCCATCAACAACCTTTAACAGTTCACTGCTGGGCACAGATCTCTCTTCAGTAAGGAGGTTTTGGCCTTTGGTTTTGGCACGCTGACCAGGTGGGTTGGAATATGTTTAATTTCAAGTTTTCCTTCACTTTGTAGTGGTATTTTCTTGTATAGTTAATTCCTTCGTCACCTCTTACGACACTTACGAAATGACTACGGGTGGTGACATTAATATAGGTAGGTAGGTATACATTTTTAAAATAAATTACTTTGCCTTAATCACTAAATGTAACTTATTAATTTAACTTTTTAATTATTGTTATATCTTCAAATCAACATTAAATATAATCAATTTGACATTAAAAACGAAGTAACACAAATGTAACTCACATCACATCATCACTCAGGAACGGTTTTTAATTGTCCACACTAGACACAAACCTATTCTTTGAAAGAAGGTTTTGGCCTACTATGCTCGTGCTATCCTAGTCAGACGGTATGGTATAGGATTTGTTTCAAGTTTTACTTCTTTTTATTGTGATGTTAACCTGTGTACTTTCCTTTAGTCCCCTCTTACCTTAACTAATAGGGATGTTCACGCTGTATTTTCAATCCGTCATCACACGGATATGTGGCTGGCCAATCGGTTAATAAAAAGATACTGATTTGGATATAGAAGTGTTTATCTAATTTTTAAAATACGACTCATAACTTCACGGATTACCTTACCTAAATAAACAACATAATCAAAAACTCTTTACCTATATACAAGCACGAAATCACTCCTGAGAGAGGTAGCCTCATAACATATAGTCTAGTTAAGAAATCTTCATAGAAAAATAGACTATCAATGACAAAAAGTTTTCTCAAATGGTGCTATTAGTTCCAGAGGTTAGCACTCCCAAACTTTCATAACACAACTCTACACAAAAACGTACTGACAACGGTGTTCATGTGCAGACAACAGCATTATGAAATATACGTCAGTTATTATGATACTCATGCAAATAAGGAGATATAATCAAAATTCGTAATAGGATATCGGAGGTATCTGAACAAAAAACGAAATGATCCAACAAATATAAATCATAAGATGTTTGTGATATCGTAATGAAATCGCACGAGCGAGGGACGGTTAAGGCAACGCGCATCGCAAATAAAAAGTTTAAATGGAAGGTGAGTTTCATGGTCTACATACTGCCTCCTCTCTTAAGAATAAGTAAAATTTTCGGAGTTCTAAACCAAAGTGTGAATGAAAGGGAAGGTTTAGTACTCCGGTTATATTACTGACCGAAACGCTAGTTTTCCGTAGGTCTTACACAACCTGTCTTAAAAGTTTTGATAACATACAAACACATTTATACGCCTGTTTTAAAACAAATTATCTCACAGAATGAATAATTAATATATGTAAAAACAGCTACATAAAAACGTCGAAATTTATATTTTCAAAACGGTTGAAATCCAATGACAAAACGATTTATCGATTTCCAAAAAAAGTACTTGTATTTTTAACCCCACTGTTCAGTGCAAAAATGACACACAAAGCATCCTAATTTATTACTTAAAATTCATTACTTTACATGTGTTTATAATTCGAATTTCCTACTAAAATATTAAATTACTACTAAAAAGCAAAAATCAGTGATAACATTCCCCTTAAAGTATCCCACCTTAAGAATAAAAGAGAAGATTTTAAAGCGACAAAAAAGGCTCAAAAATACGGGTGAAACGTCATAATTCGAGTCGCAA
Organism: Hypercompe scribonia; assembly: GCA_949316085.1. Classification (NCBI taxonomy): domain Eukaryota; kingdom Metazoa; phylum Arthropoda; class Insecta; order Lepidoptera; family Erebidae; genus Hypercompe; species Hypercompe scribonia. The sequence goes on from OX438989.1 coordinate 14,255,260, forward strand.
AAGGAATAAAGATAAAAAGACATCGCCATTGAGATTTCCCTCGTGTACACCGTGCTTTTATTACTAACGTACCATCAGATAAGAGGGATGGATATCGTAATATATGATTTTCTATAATAAACCTTAATTAGAATACAGGAAAATATATATTGCAGGTAATTTTTCACATGCTATTATTGTATGTATTTACTAACATTGGTAAGAGAGTAACTAACACGCCTTGTTTGCTGTTATAGAAGTCTGACAAACCATAGAAAGGCCATCGACAACTTGGTATGATTTCCTGGCCAAGACATGGACAATCTATTATTAAAATAACAATATTATTTTTCAGTGTTTAATATCAAGTCAATTATATAATAAAATAATTCGAAACAGAAACGCAAACATGAAGTCAAATATACAGTTCGAGCGAGCGCGCGTAAAAAGAACGATAACGCGGAAAACAAAGTTGTCAAGTGTTGCCAGTATAGGAAAAAAACTACCTTATAAGTGTAGTAATTTTGTTTTCTTTTATAATCAATACTTTTTTTTACATTTGTTTCATTTTTTTACTCTTTATTCGTTTACGTGACAACACGAACAATTTGTAACAGAAATCAAATGAAAATCTTATGAAAACCATTTTCCATGTTTATTATTTTGACGCTGTTGTTGTTACATAATTTCTTAAATATTTAAAAATAATTATTTATAATTATATTGTTAACAGATTAGCTGTTCACATTTAGGGCAGGCATTTCCAAGCAGGGTAAAATAATTGTGTGCTGAACACAATTGCAGCTTGCAGCTTGATGAAAAGCATGTATGGAATCCAAAAGTTGTAGTCACCATACTCATTGCGAATGCTGACAATGTAGTATAGTGGCCCACACTATGGCGGCCTATTACGATATTTTACGCCTCGCTTGGGAACGTAAAAGACATGACAGTCATTGTAGTATTATATTGCACACATTTATCACGACAGCTTTCACCCTGCATCACAATGGGCCTCCGGTCTCACACTCACCAACGAAACACGACAGCACGGATGCTGTCGCCTAGGTTAGTCTTCTGTAGGAGGGTAGTACAGCCCCGGACGAGCCAGCCCGTTCATGCTGAAATCAGCGTGGCTCTACTGCCTGGTAAAGCCAGCAATCATTCAGCAATCACTTTAGGATTGGCTTTGAATAGATTGGGATCAGACGGCCGTGTCAGCCCTGTTTGAGGTTATAATGTTATTATACTATTACTATAGTCAAGTGATTATTCTTCATGATACACTACTATAGGATGGGCCAGGAATTAGTTAACATTGGAAAAAAATCATATAAAAAAACTATTTGATATACTATAAAAATTGTTTCCTTACCAGAAAGCTAATTAGTTGAAATTAATTTAGTAAAAATTACATCGTCTAAATGACCACCGTTTCGACGTTTGCACTCTCCTACGCGAACACCTTTTAGTTGACGTAGTGTATTTGGTTTATTCATGTAGACACGATTCTTCAAATAACCCCATAAAAAGATGTCTGCTGTGGATAGATCTAGACCTCTGGGTGGCCAAGGAATGTCACCTTGTCTGGAAATCAGTTTTTCCAGAAAAATGTCTTTGACCACCGGCACCAGTCATTGGTTGTGTGACAAGTAGCTCCATCTTGTTGAAACATCTATCCTTTTTTTTTTTTTTTTTGTACTGTGCGGAAATCCCCACGGATACCACCGCAGGGTGGTTATGTCGGACTCGAACCGACCAAAAACCGCACGCCGCCTCAGGTACCAATAGCCAGGGGACCAGGTGCACCCTAGTGAGGAAATCTCTGGAACCCCGACGTACCTCGGACCAACTAACGGCTGCAGTGGCCCCCTCCTGTGTGGAAAACTCATGGTTTCTTGGAAATCTGCTTCTGCTAGGGTGACAGATGGCCTCATTTGTCACCCCCAGGCCTGCACTTATGGAGGACGGAGATCTTCTAGTGATCTCCGGCGCCTGAGCCTTCTGCGGTACCTTGCCCGTTCCCGGGCCTGGCGGACCGGGAGAGTTCTAAACCTCTCTCGGTCCCGCTCCGCCATCTCCTTCGCAAGCATAACCTGCTCGCAGAAAGAGACGGCGGAGTTTCACGCACCCTCGCTCCGTATCATGGCCGCAACCATGTTACCGAGCGAGAGAGTCCCCACTTCGATGGTCGCCATGAGGTCACGCCTCTGCTCCACTCATGCCGGGCATTCTGCGAGCGTGTGGAGCGCTGTGTCCACGGTCCGGCCATCGCAGTGATGGCACTCAGGCGTTGGCTCCTTACGGATCAGACACAGGTAATCTCCGAAACATTCTTTTCCAGTGATCACCTGCGTCAGTCGGTATGAGAGGGTCCCATGATGCCTCTCAAGCCAATCCTCCATAAGGGGTCTTATCGCCGAAACAACGGCATGTCCAGCGCTTGGCTGCCCAAGTCGTTCCTTCCACTCCTCTACGAGGGCCTGGCGGAGTTGGGATTTCTGATTTTCGATGTCTCGGGTTTCAGGACTCCGACCCAATGAAACATCTATCCTGACAGTGAAACAAGACCTCTCGTAACATGTTTGCGCAGGATGTTAGATTCAAATGTTAACGAATTCCTGGCCCACCCTATATAATAAAATTTCTATATTGGTACAGTACTTTCGTTATACTTTAAAATTATTATTTCTACAAGTCTGTTTAATAACACGAGTTTTTAATATCCATTAAAATCTTGACACTTATTTGTAACAGTTGAACTCGAGGGTGAACACCATTTATGGATAAATATCCCACATATCTACGTCCCTACACGCATCAAAGCACAACATAAAAGGTGAGACATAACGTGTTGATACGGCAAATGGTTCCGTATACGATTTATTGTTAATAATAAGATACGAAAGGCATTTGTTATGAAAATATTTTACACAGTTGGTCGCGTTAAATGTTTTTATTAGGGTTGGGTGTATGTGGATTTCGTACGATTTTCGCGTTTATAAAGCTTGCTATTCATAAGTGGATACTTTGTACATGGGATAATTAAAAAATAAAAGAAAGTACAAAATTGACTACTACTCATTATGTATATAAGAGATTAAATATAACCAGTAATTTGATAACTATTTAGTAATTTCAACTAACATTAACTTTGTAGTTTATACATTAAGACTGGCTGCCGGTGTGCCTCGATTCGGTGACACAGAAAATCTCTGTTATAGTCCTGAAATATCGCTCGGTCTGTGTGACATCTCTGAACATGTACATGCTAATTTATTTTGTATCACCTATGTTTTCATTCTTTACGTACCAGTTTTATCAGAAATGAATATAAATATAAAATTTTTCACCTAAAGTGTACCTCGTAATTTCTAAAATTATATTAGTGACAAATGTCAAAGACAAAGAAATAGATGAAGCTATATTTTAGGACAAATTAGTATGATAAGGTAAATCTACATCCCCTCCCCGAGATTTTAGGAAGACGACACTCAAAAAGCGGTCATACGTTTGTAATCACTGGGTTACAGACCCATAGGACCCATCTAACATCAGAAAACCGTCTTCTCTACTACTCTACTTTGCTCTTAGACCTTCAAAAAACATAGTCATTTAATTTTATAATTATATGGCGACATCCACATACAGTGCAAACAAAAGCGTACTACAGCGCCATCGGCCGAAGACACGCCAAACTATGGAGTAACTAACCCTGCATCTCGATAAAGAAATTCTCGAGCCGATCAGTATGTGTATGTACATCTTCCCAACATTAATCGTTGAGCCGTGACCCACCAGGCATGATCACCTCGCCCGGTCGGAGGATCTTCCCTTTGTTTCCCGTGTCTCTACAATTTTTTTTTTCATTGGAACTTTGCTTTAAAATCAACTCAATATTAAGACCTGATTTCCTGCAACTTACATACTAAAACTAATATTCTTCCATAAAGTACCACTATAATAGTTTATACTGTAACAAAAAAATAACTCACTCAAAAATAAAAACAACTCAACCCCATTGAAACATTATTATAATCTGTGCAATAAAAACGATATTAAAGACTCACTTTTTTATAACGGGAGATGGAAAACGCGAATTTCATATCAGTTGTTAAAATAAAACGATGGATTTAGACGACTCTACGGCACGTGTGTGATATAAAATCGCAGTATATTATGTATAAAGCTATTAAATATATTTGTACATTTTGGACAAGTTATACGATGTATAGTAAATTCTTTTATTGACAGCTTGACGGACGCAAAACAACCTACAAATTTTTTGCAAAGTGCATTTTTTGCAACTTCTTTGCTGAACGTAGAGACGAGAGAGAGATATTTGATTTTCTATTAGTATTAAATCCGTGTTCACAGTTTATTATTTCAAAAAACTGCCTTTTTTTTTGTTGACGAAGCGGCAAATCCCTTCGGATTTCGTACTCCTTGGGGTGCAGGAGTCAGTAGTATGTGGTGTTCCCACTAAAAAACGCCCCGACAGCAGGTCTCTGGCACTCTACTCCTGGGGGGACCCGGACCATATTAGGTGCAGGTCCCCCTCATATCGACGCCATGCCCCGTTAAGCCCTACCCCGGGAAGAATGTCAAAAAATAGCCTAAGTCTAATATTTATGTGTTAACTTTGTATGCCAATGAATATTTATTCCATATCTCATATTTGACATAATTATTTTCAAAATATTATATCTTTAACAAAAGTTTTTTTTGTATGCTCTCTTTAGGCCTCTTTCTTCCTCCTCTTTCTTTTAGACCTCTCCTTAGAAAGGAGGTTTTGGCCTACTATACCACGGGTCCAGACGGGTTGATATAGGTTTTGTTGCAAGTTTTCCTTCTCTTTATGTTGCTTTCTTCTTTTTATGTTGTCCTGCCTAATTTGCCCTCGTAGTTGCCTGTTACGAAACCCATAAGATGAAAAGGGACAGAGATATTTTGTATTCTTAGTCCGTCACCACACGCATAATATATTTTTACATAAAAGTTAAAATACGTTGCTTGATAGCTATTTTTTATTTGCAGCTTTTGAACTAAATTGAAAAATGACGCCGAAGGCAGGACAATTTTTATATTGTAAGTTGTAGTGAGCTTCGCAGTTCGCGTTTGCATCAGCGGTAGTGTCTCGCACTACTATATGCGATTCTATTTATCACAAAATTACCATTACCATATTATCTGACCATAATAGTAAGTAACGTAATTCCTTCAAGAACTTTTTGTTTTATTTATTTATTTATTTAAACTTAATGTATATATTGTACACAGTTGAACTTAATGTCAACTTTTAGGAGATGTAGAAATATGATACGTTAGGTGCAAAGTTAAAATAAAGAAGTTAACATGGTACATAAATTAACAAATTTTTCACGTTTATAATGACATTATAAATTACTAATGAAATATTATTTTTATATAGACAATACATACACAATATATAAACATACATACATATAAAATTAATATAATATTCTATATAAATACTTACTCGGGTACTATCGTTGTGACGACTCTACTAATTCATTTCGAGGTAGATCGCGTACTTTTGTCTTAAATGTGTGGCGATTTGTGGACATCCTGATTTCGGCAGAGAGTGCATTCCACAGAAGAACTGACTGCACAAAAAAAGAGAAATTAATTAAGTTGGAGATTTGAGGGGGGCGTAGAAGAAGCATGTTGTTTCTTGACTGAAGGTTTCGATCATGATTGGAGCTTAAGAGGCGGTTTTACTGTGTTACGGAAATTATAGGACAAATATGAAAAAATATAATACGTAGAAATACTAACATTTGTACATTTTTAAAATGTATATCATATATGTGTGTTCGTTCTTAATACTTTACCCCTATACTTGATATTAGTTGTAGATGAAACGATCTAATTTTTTGCCCAATTTCATAAGTTTCATAGTGTATGTTCAGACTATTTCTACAAAATGCAAAATAACGACTTCATAGATTCCAATCCATTATATAAAAAAGTAATTTACTTGAAACAACAAACAATAGGAAGAGAAATTAAATCCCCTACATTCAGCAGATCTGACTTAAGCACTTTATTTATTATTATTTCCTTACGAATGTAACCTATTTTATTGTACCTTTAACATTCGCAATACAAAGTTTACTGTTAACATAAACCAGGGTATAAAAGATTTGTTATAAAAATTAAACTCTTAAGAAATACACGACCTCCCCCTTATCGGTCGGTTGTTATACTGCGATATAATTTTGTTATTGTTCCATCCGCCATCTTGTAAACCATTTTTGTTTTTAGATTCGAAATTTAAAAAGTTTTGTGAAACGGTTATAAAAAATATTTTAATGGTATCTTTTTTATTAGGGAGAAGCACAAGATTATGTTTTATAAAATTAAGCTTTCTTTTTTAAGATCTATACAATCCAGGGTCTTTAATACCTTTAAAACTCAACATCTGATTAAAATATTTAGACAAGTCGATAATCACCGTGGTGCTTCACGATTTTATAATCTGTACGGTTTTGTAAGATTTCTTTAAAACACAATTTTATAGTAAACTTGACTTTTTACTCTAAACTATTTAAGATGAAACAACAAGCTATTCAGTTGTAGTTACTTCTGTACTTCTTTTAAAAGTAATTTAAAATAGGAGTACCAATGTAAATATATTTTTAGTCTATATTACACGTCATAAGTATAACTTATGTTGATTTTCATATCGAATAATTAACCATCAACAATTTTAAATAAATACATTCTTCCCGGATTTATGTGCGTTCTTAAGCGTTAAACCATTTTAACTACCCTCATTACATAAACACTTAATTTTACAACCATAACCAATTGAAACCATTAACGCCAACAATAAAAAAAATAAACGTCAAATAAGAAAGTTTAAAACCTTTTTGGATTTAAACTCATCAAACCATTTTAACTGTCAATAAATGTGTTTTAACGATTTAAATTTTAAAAAGAGAATTAGGAGATGACGTCATAAAGTCATTGGGTAACAATACTGTATGAAGTTAACGGGTGACGGCGCGTGCGCACACGAAAATGTAAGTACGCTTTTTAATGTCACACTAGGGTTAATTTTTATTATTTATTCCTCTTAAATTTGTGATAAATAAGTAATCATAGGGTGCTTACTGGTAACTGTAAGTACCTACGAACGTATTTTTATATTTTTTCAGTGGAAAGATTAGAAATTACTCAAAGTATAGATTACTTTAAAGTTTTATTTATTGATGTTGTTAATCCAGAAATGTCATTTTATTGTTAACATATGTATTTCAAAATCTGCATTTAATTGGAATAAGATACTACCATATTATACCATACCATACCGTATAACCAAGTTAATAAAGTCCAACTTAGTGAATATTACTCAAGTATCACTCTTTTAACACCATTTTGCCATGAACAGTTAGATGTCCCTTCTTACTATTTTGTCAATAATCGTACTATAATACACACTCAGATCACATAGTGCTGCGAATAAATTTTATGGATAAAATAAATTACCTGACACATATTAATTTTACAACAATATCAAAGCGAGCGACATAAATAAGATCATAACAGATAATATATTCCAATCTATAAACCGTTTATGGTACACAAAGATAGTTTATAGTGAATGAGATTTAAGTTTTATAGGTACTTCACTGATTTGTTTAGGGGAGGTGGCGGCGTAGCTCTTCAAGTACACCACTTGCTGGATATTTATAGTCGATACTAAATACTATGTATGTGCTGATATCGGCTACATACGTCTACACTAAGGAAACAATGAAGTTCGAGTACTTTACTTTTTTTTACTTAGGTAATTAAGCAACGACGCAATACAGTGTTCTAGACACAATTACTTGTGTGTGCAATTGTGTCATCAGCAATATTTATCATATAATAGTTAAATAACATTTACACGATTTCTGCCTTTGAGAACATTACAAGATACATAAGTAAAATTGTATTATTGTGTTTGATAGTAACATGAATTATATGTTGAATGAATCAATACTTTGAACTAATAGTTTTTTAAAAGAACTCGGACGCATTGCCCTTAGAGCAATTGTACATAAATGTTCGTTATATCTATCAACCAATCTGTGCATCAGTGATCATTTGCCAGTGTTAGTTCTACATTAATTAGTTTAAAAAATACTATACATATTACACTTACAGTAATGAGTCCTAGGGCAACTATGTCATAGTTCATACAGTACCGTTGCCTCCAAATATAAACGTCCATGTTTCAATGTTATACAGTTATAGTTTATTAGTAGACCTTTGTATCTAAGCGATTTGTAATAATACTTATAATGTATTTAGCGCAAAATTTATTGGACTATACTTTATTTATAATTTGCAATTTAATTTAAATGTATTTTATCATTTTATAAAAAAACCCTCGGTGTTAGTTTTATACGAGTACATGTCATATGAATTAATTTATATAAAGTTTGGTTATGTTGTTTGACAGTTACTGTATGAAGTGAATCAATTCATAACTTTTATACAATATATATTCTTACACTGTCCATAACTAGAGTCGTTTTCAATATAAAATAAATTTCTAGGTGTTATAAATTACTCTGATTCAAATCTATTAAATATAACAAGATAATAACAAAAAGCATTTCTAAAAACACTCACATATGTATTTTAACAGCTAAATCTGTCTGAATAGTTTATTTTTAATTAATCAAATGATCCAACATAGTAAATCTGGCAAATCATTATTATCATCATAAAACTTTAACATCATTTGAAACCAAAAAAACTCTTGACGTGAATAAAAATTTATTTATTCCAAGATGGAGCCACCAACAAGCAAAAACCTATAAACCACGATTAAGTCCGTAAAATTAATATCATTGCAATGACCGATCTCTTGACATCCCATACTCGTACAAAAAAGAATACAACGCGTCACATCTTTCACATTTTTTATTTGACATAATGTTCCAAAAAAAAAAATTTGGCGAATGCTCAATCAAGTAAGTACGTCGTTAAAAAACGCGTGTGTTACAATAATTTCGAGGCCGAGTGTGCCCCGCTTGACGTTTACGATGAAGCAAATAAATTAATGCCGACCGTAAAATACATCGAAGTTATTCGTACAGTGTCGTGTCACTTCACTATCGAAGGCTAAAAAAGACATTCCATTTTTAAAACAGAAATATTGTTGGTATGTCTTTTTTTTACATGACTTTTCTGTTGTTTTAAATTTAGTTTTTAATTTTAAACGAAAAAATAAGGTCAACATTACAATTTTTATTTTGCGCATTACTCAGTTACATTTTCAGTTTAAGTGTTTAAATATTGATGGTGTCAAAATCTAGTTTCACCATGCTCATTGACCCATTGATTCAAGGGTGTCAGTTATTGTGGTGGTAGCATGAAAAAACATCTCACTAGGACGTGTAGTGTGGATCACACTGCATTGTCTGCGTTCGTTGTGAGTATGGTGATCACAACTCTTGGATTCATGTTTTTCATCAGGTAGAGTGGTCATTTTGGTAGGCTCTAAAAAAAATCATCAACATTTAATAGAGTGACCTATTAAATGTTGAAAGAAGGTTAAATCCGTTTAAATCAACTAGAATAAAAATTGCCGACATAAACTAGGACTGATATTTGGTGTGTTATTGAGGATTTAATCACAGTAATATTTATAAAAAACGATTACACAAGTAAGGCAACCTTTTTATATCTGATACCTAACTTTAAGTTACAATTCGATGTCATCTTATGTAGGTATTAAACATTGTACATACCTATGTCTTTCTTGGGATCTCAAAGTTTCATCAATCAACTTATCGCCGTCCGCTGCTGAACGAACGTCTTTTTTTTTAACGTATGGAAACCCCCTTTAGGCCGTCACCCCGCCAGGGTTTACGGCGGGGTGGTGTGTCGGAATCGGACCGACTAAAACCACACGGTGTGTGCCACTCTGCGCCTGATGTAGGAGGGATCCGGGAACAGCTGCTATTACGACATCCAGATCCCTCTCCTAGCACCATCTTCAGATAAACTCTCTATTGCGTATAGCGGATGGATGGGAAAACCCGACCCGTCCGTAAGGGGGGGGGGGAGGTAACGAAGGTCTCCCCAAGAAAGGCCAACCATCTCGGTCTTGGGCGATTCGCATCCAGCCGCGTTTATCACAAAAAAATATTATGATGAACCAATAATATTTTTTTATTTCGATATTAGAATGTTTTGTGGTAAAGACAGTGATTTATTGTTACTTTTCATTACATTCTTTTCGATTATAATAAACAGATATTTTTTAGTGGTCTAAAAAAACTCGTATTCACAACATCCGACAATCAAACAAGTGTAAACTGTGAAATCTTATACTTTGAAAATTGTTGTATCAATGTTAAATACTAATGCTAAAGGTACACAAATAGGTGAACTCCGTTTAAGAAAAATGATTTTATAGACCCTAGATATCATGCAGCATCAAAGTAGACATCAAGGTAAAACAAATGAATCTAAATTAGGTGTGAAGATGACGATGTACTCTGATGGCCAGTCTCAACAGAGAGCCACATACGCAGGAGATAACTTAGTATGTAGGTGTGCGCGCATGCACAAGTGCACTCTCTATTCCCTCACACTCTCTCTTACTTTTACAGACACGGCCGAGAAGAGATGTAAAGATATAATATACATACATTTACACCCAATTTGTGACTAACCGAACGTCGTCAAGGATCTCATTAGGCTGTCATAGCGTGGGTCGCCATATTCCACTGTCGTTATTCGCAGTGAGTATGGCGACCACCGCTGCCGATACCTTCAGGCAGAAGAGAGTCACTTTGGTAAAAAATAAAAAAAAAGTGATATTAATTTAACTTCCAAGATTCGTGAAGAACATACATTCATAGAATTGCAAGTCAAACAAAAGTTTTAAAAAACAAAGGAACATCTTCAGTTAGATGGTTTCTAACTCAACCTCTTTGAAAAAACTTCAAAAATAAAATTTGATTGCTTTTCTTAAGTTCTATAGTAAAAAAATAATTTTATCAGAATAAGAAAGAACCTCTTAAAATGTTATGTTACTTCCGTATCAGCTTAATCCAATACTATTAAAGATTTCACGACTGGACAATAAAATTTTTCAATGACGCCGTAGAAATGAGGTAGTAGACATTTGACATTACAGTTTAGTGTCGATTCCGAACCGATGTATTACGTTCGAATCACATTGTTGCTTATACTTTGTATTTGTGGCAACCCTAGCTTTTAGATTATATAATAATAGAAATAGCTTGTATAAATCTATTTCATTGATTGATTTATCTATATATTAATACGTGAAGCAAAAACTTTGGACCCCTTTATACGAAAATTGCGCTGACGGAGGAGTATGAAATTTAGCACACTTAGAGTTTATATGTAGGAGATGAGCAGAACGCTAATAATTTTCAATAATAATGCTTATAAAGTACATAAAATCAATAAATAAAACATTACACACACAACCATGCACTTGACACACACAAACAACTATTTGTTACATGCATACATACTCTGTGGTCAAATTGATTCTTTTGTTTATCATTTTGTCTATAGACATTGAGTACTGATGTAGACATAGGTTACTGTTTAATATGTTTACTGTGGTCTTACTGAATGTCGAATAGAAAAATTTTATTTGCCTCCATTTTATTAATAAATACCTGCATTATATTAATATAAAAAATACCACGTGAATTTGTATACCGTTCGCTTATACAAATTTATATAATGTAAGTAGTGTTTAATTATGGTCGAATTTCGACCTGTAGGCGACCACTAGTTTAATGAAATGTCCATATATTGATGATGTAATCCTAGTCGATTTCGGTCACGGCGGTCGGAGAACTACACACGCTATGGACATGTTACAGTGCATAAGTGACTGAGTCGGTGACGCAGTGGTAGTACATGCGACTACTGTGCATGAGGTCTTGAGTTCGACTCCCGACCAAATGTTTGTATGATCTGCAAATATTTGTTTCGCAGTTTGGGTGTTCTCAACGTATAATATGTATATATTTACAAAAAAGAAGTATTCTATCAGTCAATTTAGTCATCATAGTACAAGCTCTGCTTAGTTTAAAACTAGATGGCATTGTGTGTCAAATATCCGAAATATTTATTTTTTTATACATTTAAAATATAGAATAATAGTAGTCTGGTTACCAGATACAGGCTCTGAATGTGCGATTAGTTATTTATTTATTATAAGTGTGTCTGAAAACACAGGTGCACACTCTGTTCCCTCACTCTAATAATCGCGAGTGATCTCACACAGGACCGATCACTTCGAAACTACGGGCTGTTATTAAGCTTTTCTATCACCATAAAAACTCAATAACCTTTGGACTTGCAGTTACAGGAGGCATAAATTAGCAAAAAATAGAGAGTTTACCCATAGATGGTGCCCGCATTAGCAGGCAGGTGCTAGGAGGGATCTGGATGTCGTAATAGCAGCGGTTCCCGGATCCGATCCTATCTCAGGCGCAGAGTGGTACACCGTGTGGATTTAGTCGGCCCAAATCCGACACACCACCCCGCTGTAAGCCCCGGTGGGGTGACAGCCCGAGGGGGTTGCCACAGGTTAAAAAAAAAGGCATAAATTAGCAAAATATAGTTACAGAACATCAAAATGTTCACTTGCTTAGAAATGATTGTGCTCATAAGTGAATTTCATAATCTCTGGATGAACAACCACTAGACCAATAGTTACAATAATTGTTAGTTTCTTGTTGTCTTTCCAACAGAGGTTGCAATTTCCTTCCAAAACAACTGACGGGCCTTCAACCCCTTAGCCAAGATCCAAGTGTTTCACGCTGATTCTCTTTCTACCATCGCTAACACCTCTATTCTTTTATATTTGTGATTAATATTTTATTTCGGCCACGTGATTTAACATTGATAGAATTCTAATAATATTCACGTTTTTTTTCTATCTTAAGAGCCTGCCAAAGTGACTCTACTCTGCCTGATGGAAAGCATGAATAGAATCCAAGAGTTGTGGTCATCATACTCATTGCAAATGCTGACAACGCAATTTGGTGACCCACACTATGGCGGCTTTGTGAGATGCTTCTTCATACCCCGCTTGGGGACGTAAAAGGCATGACAGTCATTTTGACAGTGTAAGGCTTACACAGTTACAACGATGTCACCCCTGCATCAATGGGAAAATTTTGCATCGTTTGTAGAATGAGTGTTGTTACGTGTTTCACATGTCTAGTGGATTAAGTCCAACAGTTGACATTTATAATAGGATCTCTGACCATCGTTGCTAAAACCTTCATAGCGTTATACGGGTATATTAGTTACTCTATAGTCTCATTAATCCCTTCATCTTCGCTAGATGGCGTTGTATTTTTTTTTATTTTTCTCGAATCATAATGAATTTTACGTTGATTTGGTTTACAGTGTGTTTTAAATAAAACTCAAATAGTTATTTAACACTTATGCAGACACAATAACTTAAACATCTAAGTTTAACCACTCGTATCGATATAGTCATCTTATTTACCAATGTGAAATATTTCATATGAAAAGTCATTTCGAGCGTCTGTTACATTGTTGGTTTATTGTATACCGTTTTATAGTGTGATATGAAGATCTGAGTGAATCTTTAACTCGTATAAAGTACGAATAAAAACAATAGTGTAGTAAAACTTGTATTCTTTAACCTTAACTTCTAAATTTTTATGTCTTTGTACGCACATGGAGGTTACCAGACACAGCCAGTGATGATAAATAAATAAATAAATATTTCGGACACCCGACACACAACGCCATCTAGACCCAAACTAAGCAGAGCTTGTGCTATGGGTACTAGACAACTGATATAAATACATATATACTTTTTTTTGTAAATATTATACATAGAAAACACCCAAACTCCTAAACAAATATTTGCAGATCATACAAACATTTGGTCCGACCCGGGAATCGAACCCGAGACCTCAAGCACAGCAGTCGCATACGTAACCATTTAACCAACATTTGTTTGTGGTCGAGTAGGGCAATCAGGATGGTAAGTAGGTAATGGCGCTTGGAATAGTAAAAGAAAATAGGTACATAGAAAAATATTTATTTTAAATTTATTTCATAAAAAAAGTCGATTTCATAGGTAAAGTCGTAGTATAATTCAATATTTTTTTCTATATTAGGAACCTGCCAAAGTAACTCTACTCTGCCTGATGGCAAGCATGAATAGAAGCTAAGAGTTGTGGACACCACATTCTTTGCTAATGCAGGCTATGGCAGTGTAGTAAAATGCTTTTTCATGCCCAGCTTGGGGACGTAAAAGGCAACGGTCGTTGTGGTAGTGTAAGGGTGACACGATTACCATGATGATTGTCACTCCTGTATCAATGGGTCCCCGGTCTCGCACTCACCAACGAAATATGTTAGTTAGTATTAGTTTATAATATGTGTAGAGGTAAAGTTCTGGAGTGGCGACCGCGTACTGGGAAACGCAGCGTTGCCCCCTACGAGGTGGTCCGACGACCTGCTGGATGCGGGCGGCACGGGACCGGCTGTTGTGGAGAACCTTGGGGGAGGCCTATGTCTAGCAGTGGACGTATTTTGGCCGAGATGATGATGATGATATTGACCCTGAAAATAATTTTAGCGACGCCCATGTAAGTTAACTTCTTCCCCACTCATGGACACACAACTCAAGAATCATAAATACGTTGTTGCCATTTGATTTATCTCTCCCGGTTGATGGGGAGAGGGGGTAGGGATTTTTGCTCTCCAGTAGCTTCACCCACTCGCAACGAAAAAATTGTCTTACACTAATTATTATAATCGTATGTAGGAAAGCCATGCTTCACTCTAAATGAGCCAATTCTGCTGGATTGAGAGGTGTCACAGCCTCACAGAAGATCGGTGTAAAATAATACAAATGTTTGTTTTTGGTAAACCATTTGATTATTTAATTTCACTCTCCAAAGGTTCTGAAAAAGGAGTTTGTAATGATTTTTTATATGTAGCCAAGAGCCTCGACCAACACCTTAATAAGCTCATAAGCTCACGTTGGTACTGGATCAAGGGTCTGATACAGAAGGCTCCTTGCTTGACACGACCCGTTTAGTGAGTAGGTACCTGTCTTTGGAGCCCTGACCACCGGGTTCATGGTATCCGAAGCCGATGGTCTGCTAGTTTTGTATTTTTAAATATGTATTTTGTTTTTCTTTTTTACATATTTAAAAATGTAAATAATATGTATATTACAGTTGTAATACAGAGCCGTTTAATAAATATTACTGACGTCTCAGAACGCCATCTAGTTTCAAACTAAGCAGAGCTTGTTCTATGGATAATAAACTAAAGATACAAATACCAGTTTACTCTTTTTATACTACTATATACATGTTATACATAGAAAACACCCAAATTCCGTCACGATTACTCACATACACTACCAGTACGCCACCGAAGCAGTCATAAGTTAGGCTCTTGAGAACGGTAATATTTTTTTTAAGTTAATTAATTCAAATCTCAAGAATCTGTTCATAAACTTTATCAAAATATATCTTGTAATAAAAAGACACTTAATAAAACCTATCTAAACACGGCAACAATCGTATTACAAGTAGGAGTCGCGCGAGCGTAATAATAAACCAGAAAAAAAAAACTCTTTGAAAAGGAATAATACAATGCTTCGACACGACAAATCGGTTCAAAGGGAACGAAGCATATAATTTTCACTCGATACCGTTCCCGCTACTTGCAAATCCATTCTGTAAGTCAGTAAAAAAGTAAACTTTAACTTATCAAAGACTAAGCTCACTTTCGCTTGTAAATATTCGAGAGCGTTATCAATAAGACTGCTGGTATTACGTTCCAAGGAGAAAGCTAATACAGACTTCAAATTGTAAAACCCAAGGTTGAATTTCAATTGTTCGTTTATGGTAATCCATCTGGTTATTTACAATGTCGCATACGAAAGCTTCTGAGAAAGGAGATCGGAATGAATTTTTATTTAATTTTCGAAATTCTTTTTTTGTTTAGTGAAAGGAATGGCGGTTCATTGATGTCTGGAAATTGGAAAGGGTGTGTTTATTTGCTTTTGCTTTATTAATATTTCTTATTAGTACTTCTTATATTTATAAGTATTACTTATTTTCTTCTGTATTAAGATCGAATATACTAGGATTTTTGAGAGCATACCCCAGAGAATTTTCTAATACTTGTACATGTCGGTAATTAGCGAAACCAAATAAGACATTTTTTTCAGAAATTCTCATTTTAGAAATAATAACAGATCACCTGAAGTAGACACATGATTAACTAAATACTCTATCAAATATTAAAAACTATGAAATTGGTTTATCAATTACAATCTGGACAAATATGACAATACACAACAAATAACAAAGGAAAAAGGCACGACTCCATAGTTTCCTAGGCCCAGGTGTTAACACAACCACACTCGCTTTTACATTTGGCTACCCAGGAATCCAGCTATATGAAGTATAGCAAATGATCTGTCACAACGTCAAAGTTCACACAGCGATCCATGTTCTCAATATCTGATAGATGGCGTAATCATGTTTCCAAAATAGAGAGTGAGTCGAGTCGAATTATTTAGATTTGTCGTATAGTCCTTTATAATGTAGAAAGTAGGCATTTAAAACGAATGAAAACGAACAGTTGCAGTGTTTTTTTCTGCTGTCTGGTGCTGTCATCTGTCAGTCGGTGACCTGTGTTGCCAACCACAGAATGATTAAACGAATCTATGAATCGATTTTATTAAAAAATTACGAAGCATTTGTCACTTGATTTTCATACATACTCTTAGATTTAACTGTTTTTTTTTAAAAGACAACGCCCGCATTAGGAATAAATCCTGTATCTCGAGGGACTTTGCAAACATACAAGAAACGGACACAAAGAACACCCAGACTATGAACAACAATTTGTGAATCACACAAAGTGTTGTCCCATGTAGGATTTGAACTCAAAACACTCAGTAAAGTGGAGTGCGGTGTGGCGATCGCTTAAACCCCTAGGCCAATCGTGCAGTCAAAAATTTGACGTGCAGATTTATTTACAATCAATTATAAACAATTCAGATACATGTACTAAATCTATTTTTATTGCATATTTTATTTTAAGTTTTATCGCTTCTTGAATAGAAACATGGCATTGTATTTTGTGATTTTGTTTAAAATAAATAACGAAACACATTTCAATTAGTTAACGGGTGAGCCCAAAATAACCCTTTTCCTTTGACATTCAAGGGAATACTTCAAATTTTTATTTAAAACAAAACTGATAAGGTGGAACTGATAAAAACAAATACTATTTAGTTCTATGTCTTTCATTTAAACTTGAACATTAATTTTGACAGAGATAAGAGGCAGAGAATCAATTGCACTTCAAACAAGAGGGTGTACTCTCCATTTCGCGGCCTCTCAATTTATTTTCTTTATTTACTTCTTAAAATGTATGCAAATTCAAATGATTCTTCCCCGTTGATACTTTGTTGCTAGATTATCAGTTGGCTTCATATCTGTCTCGTTTTTTACTAAGGTTTTTTCTATATCTATTCCGCTCGCACCGTTTCGTAATAATGAAAGCAATTTGGTGTAGCCGTATTCAATTTGGCAAAGCAAAATTAGGTATAATAAAATTATACAGATTTGTGCTAGCGTTTTGAGTCACCGTAAGAGGATTTTTTTTCTAATTTCACATGCAATAGGGTGTCTTTACCTGCGGTTTGTAATCCCTTTAAATTAGGGAGAAAAGTAAGCTATTGTTCGCGATTTGATCGTATTAAGTACTCGTACTTATCGGGTACAAATCCTGTTTAAAACTGATTACATTATAAATGCGGTCTCACCTATTTGTTTTTAAATTGTTTCTCTATATCTATCTTCTCAATAAAGCTTAATTTTGTGTGGTAAGGTACAAAACGCTAGACTATCAGTTTGAAATTTGTTTGCGAAGCCTAACTCTGAATGCTATTTCTAGAGATAAAATTTATTGTTACTGCTCTAATTTCTTTTTAAAATAATATTATTAATATCCATAGCGTAAGTATCCCACAGTTTTTAAGATAAAATAGTCGCAACCATTTTAAGCTTGGAAATGAAAAGATCAAATTATTATTAATGAGTCAAGAAAGACAGAACAACTACTTGATGCTTGTAAGCAGAAATTTAATTTTTTTATTCTTTTTTATTAGCATATTTTTGGCGAGGTGTATAAGCCTTAATTTTTTCAAATAGACATAACGTGACATAAAATCTAAGCTTATGCAGTAATTGTAGAATTTGGCACTCATATATCGTGTTTTCTTTTTTAATTTTCAATGTTTTGTTTCTCACTTTGCTTATAATATCTTACATTAATCTAATACTAGAAGGAAAACCTTGTAACTGGCTGTGAGATGACTAATCTTCTATAATTTCTTGATATTTCTAGCTGTAAGTTTTCCATACAACTCATAAAAAAATAAAATAAATAAATAAATGCTCTCTAGTCAGAAGCAAAACTCTGTACAATATAATATGAACGTATAAAGATTAAATTAAGTCATAATTACAAACTTTCACCATTAAAAACAATGATGTCAATAAATCACTGCACACACCAAAGCAACCTACATAAAACGTAGTAGATATCGGCACACTTTAATAGTACCATAACATGCGCTCCTACCCTACAATAAAAATGCCATTCGAATTATCCTTACAGTAAAATAGCTGAGTGTATCACTCACTATTAGCATTAAGCTGTTTTACACTAGGCGATATGTTCCGCTGCTGTATTTACTTTGTTTGGGTGAATTACATCGTGTTTAAAATAAAAAAATAATAAACACTATGAATATTCCCATTAATGTCGTACGCACATTACATAACACATAATATACATTCCTATGTACAAGCCCACGGATTCGGCAACAACCCCTTTTAACTAAAAATTTAAAACTTGGACTTGCTCAAGCTGAGCAGCAACAATTTCCTTGTACTTCTTTCTGATCGCGCCCTTTCAATATAATCCTAGTTTATATCTGTCTATTTAGTATATGATTAAGATCAAATTATGATCGACAAGATGGTTGTCAAACGTAATCATGAATTATCCAATTTTAGTTTTTAATTAGCTTGGGCAATCCTGAAACAAAAAAAATCGTAACGGAATATGTATTTACATACATACGTACCTTCCAAAACTAATAATCAGATCTGAGTATTTCCGTGTTAACTGCAGTATATTCGTAAAACTACCAGAAAGCATAACTCATTAGTCAAATAGAACACTAGCAATAACACAGTATAATAATCTTAGCCCCTAACCTTTGTACCTTCTGCAATATAATTCCAGTTTACCTTTATAAGCACATTAAACTGCGCCTTCACCAAATTGATTCCGCGTTCCTGATCTTTCAGAGAAGAAACGCAGCCACAGTAATCCTAAACTAATAACTACAGCCACAGTAATAACTAAAGTAATTAATGCCATAAATCGTTATGTCAGCGTTACACAATTATTTACTAGTCAATATAATTTCTATGAGCCCATAACTATAAACAGAAATAAATCTAATAGTTCACGAAACCATTAAACCTGCTAATTATAGGAAGCGATATAGGTACAGTAAATAATACTTACTTCAATAAACGGATAAAATATTATTACAGGATCGTATCGGATCCAAGAAATCGTATCGTACAATCTAAATGTATTGTGTACTAAATTTTATAGTTGTATTGTTTTATTAATATACCTAGTCTTGCCATAAATATTGTAATAAAGAAAAAAGAAAATTGTTAACTGCAAATAACATTTATTACTTTTACAGTGTGTCAGTTTAATACATAAATATAAAACAATTAAAAATATAAAAAGCTTATTCGAAGTGGTCTCCATTGGCTGCAATACAGTCCTTTAAACGATGAGGCCAGTTATCAATAGAAGCACGCACTCTTTCCATGGGAAAATTCTTCACTGCCAATCGTATAGATTGTTTTAGGGACTCCAAATTATCATGGCGTTTAGAGCAAGCTGTACTCTCTAAAACTGACCACAAATCATAATCCAGCGGATTAAGATCGGGACTAGACGACGGCCAGTCTTCAGCTCTGATGAAGTCCGAAACGTTCGATTCCAACCAAGACTGCGTGGACCGAGCTTTATGACCCGGCGCCGAGTCTTGCTGGAAGGACCATACTTGGTTATTGAACATGGTGATGTTAAGGGGCTTAACTACCTTCTCAAGAATGGTATCTTGATACACTTGTGCCGATGTTTTGATACCTTTTTCACAAAAATATGGCTCAGTCACTCCTTCATAGCTAACACCCCACCAAACCATCACTGAAGTCGGATAATGTCCACGTTGCACTCTGTCGACTAATTGGGAAGCTTCCTTAGAGCTTTGAGCATAAATACGGTCATTTTGTTTGTTAAAATGTTGCTCAATTGTAAAAATTTTCTCATCCGTAAACAAAATTTTTCTGTGACCTCCCTTTGCGTACCGCTTCAGTAGTTGTTTCGATTTTACCACCCTATTCTTCTTTAAATTATCAGTTAAGAAATGGCCAGTGCGTCTCTTATAGGCTGCAAGTCCTAAGTCATCTTTTAAAATACGCGACATGGTTCTAGGTGCTATCTTCATTTCCCGAGATAAAATCTTTTGCTTTCGGACAGGATTTCTTCGAATTCTTTCCCTTACTGCTTTGACCACCTTTTTCGTACGAACACTACGTGGACGGCCAGATCTTTTTCTGTCACAAACAGAGGAGGTCTCATTGTACCTATTAATAGCCCGGTACACAAACATTTTACTAATACCAAGTGTATGGAGAGTTTTAAAAATTGCATTTGGCTCCATACCTACTTTGTGTAATGCTATCACAGCGATTCGGTTCTCTTTATCACCCCACACCATTTTAATATCGCAAAATATTTTACAATGTATTGGCGCCAAAATGAGAAAACACAATGAACAATCGTATAAAAATGACAGATTCGAAATTCAAATGTAATATTTTTTTATAATTAAGTGTAACAGTATTTATGGCCAGACTAAGTATATCTATAAAAAGTGATATCCACTTTATTTTTACGAAATCTTTATGTATTTTGCGAGGTTTATAAACATGCTAAGTTTATTATTTTGTTTTTTTTTTAAGATTATTGTATTGTATTGCATAGAGTCTGTTCATCTCATAAATAGTACTTTAGTAAACGTAATTTTTTCATAAAAAAAGATGCAAGAAAAATGTGTAAAATCATATCGCAGGTCTCAAAGTATTGCAATTAATAACTGACAGTATGTATTGCGTGGCGCGGCGTTGATTCTGGAGGGGACCTGAAATAATATGGTCCGAGTCCCCTTCAGAGAAGAACGCCTTAGACCGGCCGCGGGGGTGGTTTTTAGTGGAAACACCACATACTCCTGGCTCCTGCGTCCCCGAGGAGCCGGAGATCCGAAGGGATTTTCCACCCAGACAACAAAAAAAAAGACAAAAAGGTATATAGCAAGTTACACACTCCATAGTGTTGTAAACGCGTTATATGCAGTCAAAAAGTGGTTGATTAATCTTGAAACAAAACTTTTACAGAAAAAAAAAACATCAATTCAAATTTTTGATGTTATGTCTATAATGTATTTACGAGTACATCTGCACTATTTGTTACGTAATACGGACCCAGTTGTGGTACACATCGTTACAACATCGTTACAAAGAGAAGGAAAACTTGAAACAAAGCAACCAACCCGTCTGGCCAGCGTGGTATAGTAGGCCAAAACCTTCTTGCTAAGGAGAGGCCTAAGTCCAGCAATGGCTTGTAAAAGGCTGTTGATGATGATGATGTGGTATACATCTATGGTAACGTTACTAGATAGGAAGTGCCCTCTCAAATACTGACTGGTTAGTTTAACATTCAAATTCAGCTCGCCCTCAGGCTTACGGAGAAAAGTGATATTCAAGTAAAACCTACTAATTAGTAGCCGACCCCAAAATACTTTCTAATATTGTTAGTTTCACATAATTTACAGGATCCACTGAATCATCTTTAAATTTTACCACATCTTTAAGTAACACTAAATGTTTGTGTGAATGTCTCTTTTGTCTTTATGTATGTGACTGCTGGTTTCGAGTTTGATTACCGGGTTGGGCAAAAACCGTCGGTCCTGACATCTCACCGGTCATGTCGAACAGAGGTCCCATCGAAATATTAGTATGAGGAAACAGGTAGTGCACCAGTGTTTGCGCACACATGGTGTACAAGGCACAATATTATCTCTTGCGTAGTTTGTCTGTTAAGACTGGCCACCGTAGCCGAAATTAGTTAGAAGTACATCATTATATATCATGCTAGCTACCCCGCGAACTCTGTTCCGCCTTAGAGGCAATAAATAAGCAGACTTTGGATTTTGGACTGAAACGCGGTCGAACGGGATAAAAGTATTCTATGTCCGTCTCCTGGTTCTAAGCTACCTTCCCATTGATTTTCAGCTAAATCTGTTCACCCTTTCTTGAGTTATAAGTGGTGTTACTAACACCACTTTCTTTTATATATATAGATATGTTTATACTCATATAATTATATATTAAAAGGAAACTGGACTAGTTTCAGGTCTAGACCCTTTGTATCACAAAGAATACGACACGAAATTCAACCATTAAATTGGCTAAAACTATATTGTAATCTACTAGCGTTACAAAAATTGCTATGCATCGATCTAGGCCTGCCATCTGACCAATCAGGCTCCAAGAAATTATCTTTCATTCTACATATGTAATATAAAGAAATCTTCACGTAAATGGACTATAGTCATTTTTCTGTCCTAAGACAATTGCTCGTAATACGATTCCAAGGCCGTCTTATACTGCACTGAATCTTGTGGATTCAAACCCCCCATCGGACAACACTATATGTGTGTGGAACAAATTATTGTTCCGAGTTTGGATGTGTTTTTTTTTCTTTTTTAAGAACCTGCCAAAGTGACTCTAATCTGTCTGATGGAAAGCATAAGCAGAATCCAAGAGTTGTGCTCACCATACTCATTGCAAATGCTGACAACGCAGTATGATGACCCACACTATGGTGGCCTTGTGAGATGCTTTTTCACACTCCGCTTGGGAACGTAAAAGGCATGACAGTCATCGTGACTGTGTAAGGCAGTTACCACGATAACTATCACCCATGCATCAATGGACCTCCGGTCTCACACTTACCAACGAAACACGACAACATGGATTCTGGCGCTTTATGTTGGTCTTCTGTGGGAGGGTAGTACTGCTCCGGTCGAGCCGGCCCGCTCGTGCTGAAATTGGCATGGCTCTACTACCTAGTGGATGTTTTTTGTGTCTGTTTCTTGTATGTTTATAAAGTCCCTGAAAAATTTCTAGCGTGGGAGTTATCTCTTAAAAATTGAAAAAATTAACGGTTATTTTAAATGAATTTTCTATTATTTACAGACGGACGCACCTTCAGAGAAGACAGAGAAATCTGAAGGTTCGATATTCTCTTCAAGCATTCCTGCCAAGCTGTCCGGTTCCATTTGTACCGCGGTGCTGTTCATGCTTGGCTGGAAGCTGTTCTCGACTAAACGATGAACGACCAAGTAAAGTAAAGAGCGCTGTGAAGGATATGGTATAGAAATATGTTATTAGAATAAATCAAATTTTTTCATTTCATGATATTTTTCAAAACTGTGTTTTTTATATATGTTTAGTGTCCGTAGAGAAAATCTGTTATACATAGTATTTTCTTTTACTTCACATATGTACATTACATTACATTTCATTTATTTTAATTGTAAGAAATCCGTTGTAGCCTACTTCTTGAAATAGGCTTTTATTTTCCACCAGTATCTATGTTCAAAATACATTTTTAGCTGTCACAATAATTGTCTCATAATTTATTCTAATAACATATTTCAATTATTAATAATAAGCGTAGAAAGAATAAAGCAAGTTTTATTCATTGAACTACGCTTTTCGATTGTACATTTATTATGGATTATTAATAATCCACATTTTTATAATTCGACGTAATAAAACATGATTTTTCTCAAGAAATTGTGTATTTGTATATCGTCTGTCTATGCGCACATGTATATTTTATATTATAATGTAGTGTTTTTTAAAAAGAAGTTCGGTCCATGGCAAAAATAGACACGCTGCTACAAAATTGTATTAAATAACTTGTGGTAGAAAATTTTTTCGACTGACTTTATTACTTTCTGAGAGAATATACGATTCGAGTTTTTATTATTATAAAAAAAATATTTTTATAAACTGATGGTGAATACTTTTCTAAATTAGAAGTTAAACAAGTAGTGTAAGCACCATTTTATAAAAAAAAAATAAACTCACGTAAATAATCATGCGATGAATTAAAATATTTAGCACAAAATTTTAATAAAAATATTTCACGCTCTAATAAAAATAAACGACTGTCGAGACACATAAAAGTTAACCTAAACTACTAAAAAATAAGTTTTAAATTGAATTGTCAATTTACATTCCGCTTTCAATGTTGATATTATAGCCATAATTATAGTTAATATGTATAATTATACATTTATGTAATATTGAATTCAGAAGAATGGACCAGCGATGTTATAGAAAAATAGATTTTATTTAAAACACGACAAAGTCCGTTTTCCCATAATTTGTTCCAAAGAGAGCAGCCTAAAAATTATTATCGATTGATCTCATTTTTTTTATTTTTTGTGTATTGAAAATGTTTATTTTAACTATTGTAGTGTTAGACCATTGTATGGTGAGTGCCAAGTTGTTTCAATGGAGATTTTATGAGATGGTATATTTTGCTAATTAGTATCTTAAATTAATCGTATAAAACTTAGTTTTAGTGATTGATGAGCTGCCATGTCTAACCCTTCAACAATATAATTGAAATTGATCAAATTTAATTACTCAAAGCAGTTTTCAGAATTTACTTTTCGTAATAAAAATAATTTGAAATCAAAAAATCAAATCCAATTTTTTCAAAAAATGTTTATTTTTTAATAAAAATGAATGAAGCAATTACTTAAACATGGCATGGCACTATTTCATATATAATTTTAGCTTTTATGAAATTGTATAGTATATACAAATACTCTCTTAGTTTGCTAGAAGGTAACTCGTAATATTAAGTTGTACTCGAGGCTTTGGTTGATTATGTTTCCAAAAACAGTATGAAAATAACATCAAATCATAAAATGTGATATGTTATTTTATTGTCATAATGTATGGGAACAAAATATTACTTTTGGGAGCAAATTGGTTGGGTTTTTTTAAGAGCATGGTTTTTGATTTATTACATAAATTTATTTTTAAGTAATAAAATATACGGAAGAATGTGTTCAAATGTGATATGTATTTATTTAAGAAAACGATTAAAATAAAAAGAAGTTTTCCTAATGATCTCTTGGAAACTCTTATCTGCTATTATATTTTTTATATTTTTGCTAAAAAACAACACTTCTTTCTCATCCACACTAGGTATTACTTATGAAACAATAATATTAAACAGTAAAATAACACAACAAGTACTAAAATATTGTATAAATAAGGTTTTGTTTTTCAGCAAAAATATAAAATGAGGCAAAAAAACGCATTTAAGAGTTTTGTACATAAATTAAAATTGGTATGCTTATTGCTCTTTTTATAAGAATATAATCTGTAGTGCAAAATTTTCGAAATTTCAATAGTAATAATGCTTAACATGACAAATAAAAAGTGTGTATAAAACATGTAAAAATATATTTTTTTTATAATTAAAAATATTAAAATGATGATTAAAATAATTCACAACTTTTCACAAAATAGTTAAACTATTAATTTATGTTTTCAAATATTAATAATTATATTTTTGCAAGTTTTATACAAACTTTGAATAATCTGCTTACCGCTTATCACATTGTACTTGTAACAGTAATTAAATTAATTATAATGGTGAAATTTTAAGCAATATAAATTGTATTGTAATTACTCATAGTCGTGTAAGAATAAACTCATTACCGGACTTTTTTAATCACTTACAAACAAAAATGAGCATAAAAAATTTCCGTGGAAATTTCATTTTTGTTTTATAGGTTATTTTAGTAAAATGTGTGATTTACACTAATGTATAAAATGGCCTGTATATTTTAGATAGTTTAAGGTTCATTATAATACATTTTTTTTTAGTTTAAGACACTTTTATTTAGCATTTGTATATGTAACAGTCATGCGGTTGTACCATTTGACTTACGTAATTTAGTTTATATGTCTTTCAAATCAACTGCCAATATTATATCCGTGTTTTGATATTTCTTTATTTGAAAATATACTTTTTATAAAATATTTATGTGTTTTATTTCGAAACAGATACAAATTTTCTTCTCATCGTCTTTACAATAAAACTGCTAAAGGTTTCATGACTAGAAGCACGTATTTTCTTTAAAGAAAACCTTTACAGCAAAAAGTTTCACCCTTTTCAGTAAGATGACTCTAAGCCGCTTGCCTTCATAGCGGTCAGACTCAAAAGAGACCAGCCAACTTACTCAGAAGATATTACAGTGTACAAGTGTGTACGCAAACACAGGTGCACTCTCTGTTCTCTCACTTTGACAATCCAATGGAACGGTTTTCCGACAGGACCAGGGAGAGATGAACAGGACCAACGGTTTTACATTCTCTCCGAGACACGGGGTTGTGACCCCAACTACCAATCTGTGGACTCTTGTTAAGTATTTCTGTAACCAGAAACACTAAAATAACGTTTCTAGACCCCATCTGGGAATTGAACCCGAGACCTCTTAATCAGTGGCCGTATACGCTAACCTAGCGTGTACACCTCGGTAAGATAAAAAGAAATATACGAACATATATTTACGCTTATTTGCTAAAGAAGTAATCATCATGACAGATCGTATCGAGTCGAAAATAATGCGTCTATATTTTTTCCACTGTTTAGTTATGTGAAGTAAAACAATTAGAAGGGCAGAATGTCATGTTGACTGCAAACCTTCTCAACATGAAGATGATACACAATAGCATTGACACAAAAAATAACGGATATCGGTCTAATACTTAGTACCAAAGCACTAAGGCAAAAAAGTGTATTAACTTGAAAGTCATTTCAAATAAATTTTAATACATTAAAAAACACTCAAGGAAGTTAACTTGTACTTACTAAAAATCGCCTTTATATGTCATATTTTATCATTTATCATCCGTGACAAATCTGGACATAATTACGCATCTCCTTAGAGAAAGATGATAATAATAACTCGACACAACTCATACACGTTTATCTGATTCCCAATTAGACCGAGTCTTTTTTTTTTAACGTCTGGAAACCCCCTCGGACCGTTACCCCATCGGGGCTTACGGCAGAGTGACAACGTCTCCTGATGCCTGCTCAGTGGCAGTGTAAGTACACACCGAACCCGTCCTTCTTTTCCACCGCTGAAAGCGAAGGAACTCCGACCCCAGAAAGGGACCCACCTTGGTGATTTTTTAACGAGGTTTTCCTCCTTATTGTTCCGAAGAGCGAAGAGCCAACAGAGGATCCGATAGACACGCCCGCTCTGTTGGACCAAGCCTCGACCGAATTGCCGAAGAGAACGGCCTCCTCTTCGTGCTAGAATATTAGCCGTTGGCGGCGATGTCCTCTTCCAAATGGCACCGGAAGAAACAATGCTGTCGCCAACGTTACCAGGGTGCACCACGTGGAGGTTTTCTAGCCCAGCACCCCAAATTAGACAGAGCCTGTGCTAAGGTAACCAAACTGCTGATAAACATAGTTGATGTGATGATATATACACAGACACAGAACAAATCATCGCGCTCAGCACACAATTATTTGTTCTGGGTGGGAATTGAAACCATGACCTCCGACTTAGTAGTCACGATCACTAACCACTAGGCCAACAGGTCCATCACAAAGAAAGAAGATAATGACCTGCTATACCACATTGGTGAAAGGTCCGTATCTAGCTTTTCTTCTCTTTGTAGTGCTGTTGTCCTGCTTACTCTATCTATTTCTATTTATCTTACTCATTTTTTAAAGAACCTGCCAAAGTAACTACACAGCCTGATGGCAAGCATGAGTAGAATGCATAAGTTATGGTCGCCATACTCATTGTTAATGCAAATAATGCAGTATGGTGACCCACACTACGGCCTGGTCGGATGTTGCTTCACACGCAGCTTGGAGAAGTAAACGGCATGACAGTGGTCGTGGTAGTGTAAGGCTCACACATTTACCACGATAGCTGTGACCCGTGCATCAATGGGCCTTCGGTCTCGCAGTCACCAACGAAATACGCCAGTACGGATGCTGTCGTTTTAGAGCCGGCCTGTTTGTGCTCGTATTATCAAGCCATCAGGTTGGGAGCATGCTATCATTCACTGATTCGTGGTAACCACTGGAGGACCTATCTCTTACCTTCTGTAGAAGTAGTTATTCTGTGAACTAAATCCATAATTTTATATCTCTGCTAAATGAGACCTCATTATGAATAACATCCCCCTTAAGGCAAAGCAAACATCATAAATTGTTTCTTTATTACTTTCTATGCAATTTCATATTTTAAGTTTAAAACCTATCAATATTAAACCAGCCCATTTCTGAAACTACATAATACCATCTTAAGTTGCACTTACAAAAGTTGTAAGTCTGAGCACCATCCATCTAAGTTTAAGCTTTGACTTAGAAAAACATTATCCGGTAGAGTTGCGGTTAACTTAATGCGGTCAGTTAAACTTGATGTATTTCACTTAGATGTAACTTAGAGAGCTTTATGGCTTCGATAAAAGTTAGATTTTTAAAGTTATCGTGTTTGTTATTGTTTACGTAAGTGATATTGAATTATTATTGAATTAGACGGCTTTTAAACCATTAATATAATAATAATATTGACAGCTGATAAACATACTTATATACAGTGGACCCACGGTAATTCGACAATTGTTTTGCAGGGCAGTGTCGGACTATCGAATTTGTCGGATTATAGAGTACTGCCTAAGACCCCCTATAGCCCGGATTTTTTTACAAAAGAATACCTTGTATCCGACAAATTACAGACAAATGATAAAATTCTATATGTTGTCTTCTGAGCTTGTGATTACATTGCCAGGTATGCATACGTAATGCACAATAAATAAACACTGAGCTGCACCGCTATCACATGTAGTCAAATTCAAACAAAGCAATCGGAATTGAAACAATACCTACGCGTCGACCACAAGTTGTAAACTGTTCAATCATGCCCGATGTACGTTAGCGAAAATTATTTGATTGATGTCGGATTACGGGGGTCCGGATTAGCCAGGGGCCGGACTACCGAGGATCCACTGTATTTCTAAATACGTGTATGTTGTAGATAAATTACGCCCAAGCACGTTACAAATGGTCGTATTCATCACACAAAGAATTCTCCTGGATGAGAATCGAACCCACGACCTCTGCCATAGCAGTCTGGATAAATAACCACTAGACCAACAAACTCGTCTCAAAGTTGCAGACGTCGTGAATGACTCTTTATATTGGTATCTGGCACTTTAACGTGTTTTATGTAAAAAAGTTCAAAGTTGCGTAGCCGTGGGAAAGTATTGCTTCCGTGAACGTGGACCAGCTCGACCAAATAAATACTCCAGCAGAAAATTACTTTGAAGATTTTGTTCTTTTTTTTTCGTTTTCTCTAAAGATAAAGGAGACCAAAGATTCATTGTTATACTGTACAGTCAGGTCTAAGACCGGGTTCTTATAGACTTTACGATGATTTCCTTTATTTTTTGAGACTAGGAATAGTCCTATATCGCGGGGATGTTGCAAACATGCTAGAAACGGACTCAACAAATACCCAGACTCCGTAAAACACAATTTGTACTCACGACGCTCGGCGCAGTTGAAAGTGACGTAGTATCCGCTTAAACCACTACACCAAACGTCTATCTAGTTACCCTTTTTTTTTAACGTGTGGAAACCTCCTCGGGCCGTCACCCTACCGGGGTTTACGGCGAGGTGATGTGTCGGAATCGGACCGACTAAAACCACACGATGTGCCACTCTGCGCCGGACATAGGAGGGATCCGGGAACAGCTGCTACTATGACATTCAGAACCCTTCTAACGCCTGCCCGCTACCGCGGGCACCATCTGCGGGTAAATTCTGTATTTTAATTGACGTACGGCACACATGGACGTCGTCTCCTCGCGGCTGGACATTGTAGCGGATGGAGGAGAAAATCCGTCCCGTCCACCCACGGCCACACTCAAGGAGGCATGATCCGCCGCTCGGTTTGCCGACGACGAAAGCATCGACCATCGAGCGTCCCGCTCGAAAACCGAATTGGGCGTCCGACAGATCGGGGCCCACCTCGCAGAGGTGACGGATGATGCGGGCAGAGAGCATCCTCTCAAACAGTTTACTCGCCTCGTTCAGCAACTCTATCTAGTTACCCTCTATTAGACTTGCAGTATACCTTCTGTAAGCTCTGTGGCTCTATCTATTTACCCTTTATTAACCTTCTTCTATTTTCTCAACTAAATACGAAGCAAAATTATTTATTTATTTATTTATTTATACATCATGCACTTTATGTACATAGGTGGACTTAATGCATAAGGCATTCTCTACCAGTCGACCTTTGGGTAATGCAGAGATAATAGGAAGTAGGTGCGTTTCAGGTGATGTTGAATAACAGAAGTAAACATATACAAACTTATCATATATTAAAATGTATACAAATACATAAATATAAATTGTATACATAATGCATCTATATAGGGTAGGTAAACGTAAAATTGTTTTTTTTTTCTCAAGTTTACTGTTTATTATTATATGTTAAAGAAATAAACTTTAAGTATGATCGTTTCTTGTTTTTCACCACATGTTGAACGCAGGTTGAGTCATAATTTTACTTCAAAACAGACAATTAAGTCTTATTTAAATGACACGAAAGCAATATACAGCTTCATTATATTCTTAAAATAAAAATCATTGTTTGAATTTCAAACTAATTTGGAAAACATTCCACTAATTGATGTTAGAACTGTTACAGGAATTTATTGTGTCGTTGTGGAATGTTTTGTTTGCTAGTATTTGGGGTCGTTTTGTGAAAATAATTACTACCATTATTGTGTTGTTGAACAATAACTTACTTTGAGATATGTGTTTAGTAGATAATTATAGTAATCTCGTCTTAAGGAACAGTAGATACTACGTAGTGAGCAATGATATACCAATTCTTTTGACTTACTAACCTAAGTTACTAATAACTACATTCTAACGGTTAGGAACTTTGACTACCAAACTAGAGATCGTGAGTTCGATTCCCATCCAGAATAAATAATTGTACGATAAACATTCATTTGCTCTGTGTCTGGATATAATTTATCTTTAATTTAGAAATACAGGCATATTTTATCAGAAGTCAGAAATAGATGTGAGTAGGTTTGGTTTTAACTTACATTTTTTTACCTTTCTAGTAAACATCAAGCTCCATCACGTCTTCAGAAAAGTGGTCAAACTTCTAACGAATTTGTACAACGTCATTTACAATGACGTCAGAATTAAGAAGTCAAGAATAAAATAGCATAAAAGAGTTTGCATACCAAACTTTCTTGTAGTTCAAATGTTAAATAACATTCGCTCAGCGCCATCTAGTGAAAACTGAAATAACTACAACAGGAACATGTAGATGTTAGCAAACTGTATTTAGTGTAAGTTAAATATTAATTATAATTATCGACATTTATTATGTATAGTTAAAAAGGTTTTACTAAGATTAAAATATTAAGACTTTCACGTTGGTACACTAATATTATTATTCTGATTTTTTATATTTTTGAATAAATTTTGAAGATTTAAATTAATTTAATTTTATTTAATTTTTAAATTTCGAGATATCGCCTCTATGGCATTCCTCTATCGCCTTTATCATGAAGAGTGTTCTGACGAGCTCTTCCAACTGATCCCATCCTAATCGTTCCTCTACAGAACAACTCGTGCTGGCCTTGGAAGTCACCGTTTCAGAATGGTAGACATACGCTCCCGAACTAAACGGTCGGTTCTTCCTTCCAGTTAAAGCCTGGAATTTATTACCAGCGCACGTGTTTCCCTCCCACTACGATCCTGGGTTCTTTAAGCGGGATGTGAAAAACCATCTCACTAGACCGTCATAGCGTGGTTCGCTATACTGCACTGTCTTCATTCGCAGTGAGTACGGCGACCACCGCTCTTGGATTCTATTCATGCTTTCTATCAGGCAGAGTAGAGTCGCTTTGGTAGGATGTATATAAAAAGAAAAAAAACAAATATAAACTTTAGGTCCTCCTAATTTCTTAAAGTCCGTTAACCGTTAAGACTATTGTCATGGGAAAGATAATTTTATTTAAATAAACAGATAGTTGCTTAAACGTGTTGATGGAAATCATTCGATGGATTAAAAATCACTTTACACATCGCGAACAATGTAGGGTTGGGATGTTCGAAAATAAGTTATGCTCAAGCGCATACCTTAGAGGTCCTTATAGAAATTTAGTTTGTATTATTTCCATAATCAGAATCTCAGACAACCAGTTGTTATAAGTTTAATTTATTACCTGTTCTCGTGAATTATAATTGCATAGACTTTTTTATTTTTTTTAAATCATCTACTTGTATCCCGTATATATTGCAATACTATGTAAATAAGGACAAAAAGAATATTTATATATAGATTTATTGTAGTTAGAAATTCTCTTGGTCGTACCTGGGACACCTATTCCGTAACATATCGTGATAAGTAGTAAAAACCCACACGACAAAATAGTTTTTTTTTTTAAATTGATTTAACTACGTCATAATTAAGATACGATTGTTACTTCTCGTGGTAAATGTGCCAGCTGACTTTTTAAAATGCGATTAGTGATCTTGAATACAGAAATCAGAGGTTCGATTCCCACCTTGACTTAATTAATTGAGTGTGTACAATCTTATTATATACATATATACGTATAATTTATATGAAATAGTTATGTTATATATCAAGTTATTATCGATACTAAAATAATAAAACAATTTACAACATTCAAAAGCCATTTAATATAAAAAAAAAACACATAATCACACACTGATAGTTATAACTCAGCAATATTGTAGCATGCAAATCATCTATTTCAATATAAATTGACTGTGTATCAAAAACTTTTTCATTGTTAAAAATGTGTGAAACTAACAACCCCTAAGGATTTAATGATCGAGAACCCCAATATTAAAATTATCGATGATCACCGATCGCGTCTATATGCAAATAACGAAACAGAAATTTAAATTTCAAATAATATTTATTTTTCACGTACGGCAACTACTGAGATTTTGTGTTTAAAATTTTGCAGTTACGCTGTTGTGCGGGATGGCCATATTGCGTTTTGTTGTTCAATCGTGTTTAACGCTTGTCACTTAGTGACGGCTTTCATTCATAACATGGTAATTAATCTTTTTTTTCTTTTCCAATTTGGTTAAATTTGCGTATTGTTGACAACCTATTTGTATACGATCAATCAATCACTATATAAATAAATTAAGAAAAAGTAACTTTGTATTAGCTGCATATTTCTTTTTTATATTTATTTAATTTGATTTTGAATATATTAAAAACACGTTATGTGAAAATGCATGGTTTGGCATTGAACTGAATATATTATTACATGTTTTTTTTACTATTTTTAATTTTAAGAGCCTGGCAAAGTGACTCTACTCTGCCTGGTGGAAAGCATGAATAGAATCCATGAGTTGTGGTCACCATACTCATTGCGAATGCAGACAATGCAGTATGGTGACCCATACTATGGTGGCCTAGTAAGATGCATTCAGCGTGGCATTGGCATGGCATGAGACATGTAATGACTTACGTGTGCATTTCAGATTCGTCTTGTTGTCGAGTAGAACTCTAAATTTCTTAAACAGAGGCCTGTTGACGGATTTAATACTAGTCGCGTGCCCTATAAACGTATTTTTTATTTATATATATCTGCGGCTATATTGCTGTTATCCATTTTCTTGTTCGTTATAACTAAATTTAAAATAAGTCTATAGCTTTAAAAGAAATCTATTGAATAGCCAAACACCCGTTTGAATAAGATTTTAATGATCACATAAAGTAAACCCTACTAAAAATAAAATCTGAATGACGACACAACACTGCCTAAAATTTAGCATTCGTTAGCCATTTTCACTACTTACTGTTAAAATCTCTGATAAATTTACATTAACTTATTCACCGGATAAATATAGATTTCAAATTCATAAATTTAGGATAGAGACGTACACTGTGACACTAGACGACATACTATCTGTGTTTGCGATTTCAGTCGCAGTCCCATAAAAATCAGTTCAGCATTTCTAGAGATTAGCCCAGACAAACAAACATACATATAGATAAAGGTTGTAAAAAGGTAGTTTATGTTTTAGTATCATATAAAGAATTATAAGCACTAGAGAAAACACTTATTTTTAATCACAAAGAGACACTTTAATTTTATTAACATGTATTAACATATATGAGCAACTTTTATCTAATAAATAGCAGATATAGGCTGTTATATGACAGATAAGTACCTGAAACTTTATCTAGAACTAATGAAACTGTCCCTAATAATCATACATTAACAAGTCTAATAGCTCAACGAGCTAATGGTATGTTCTCCAATAACAGCATACATTGCGTTAATCGACGCTCAACTACTAGAGGCAGATGCGTAATGGCACTCAATATGTGTCAAACGTAGCAATTTGATCGAGTTACTACGTTTTATGAATTACTAAGTACAATGTAATGATAGTATTGGTAGAGCATACATATAAGGTGTTATAGGATGGTGAGTCAGTGGCAGTACTAGCGTTTTAAGTGCAGTGTGATAGCTTCACTGATTGCATCCTATCAGAAATATTTTCAAAAAAATGTGTGAACATTTTCTCAACGCTAGTTTGGTAGTTTCGACTAGGCACCGTTAGCACCCCTTTAGTTATGGTACTAAGTAAGGTTATATAGTAGACCCCAAGAATGATTACATTTCGTACTTAAAATTGACAAGTAATATAAATATTTAGTATGATTGAACAAAACAATTAATACAGAAAATAGATTCGAGTTGCGTGAGGCATAGGTCCAGCAGTGGTCTTCATAGACTGTTGATGATTACGAATACTCGTGGCATAGCTGGACTTTATCAAAAATTTAAGAAATAATAGTCCGGTCAATTTAAACATTCGAAGCTACATAAATTCCCATCAAGCTAAAAATCAGTAAAGTTGTTAAAAATATGATTAAAAATAAAATTTCCCCAAAAGTTCCCCATCTTTCCCCTGTATGGAAAAAAAATTATTCAAGGTCAAAGGTAAAAAAAAAAAAAGTTTGCCGCGATTTTCAGCGAAACAGTAAGTTTTATCATAAAAATATCTCAGACAAAAATTGTAGATCATAAAAAATCTACAAAAAATGTATGAATACTTTTTTCCTACGAGCCACCGTTTTTGGGGACGGAAGATCCCAAAGATGGGGCACTTTCAAATTTTATTTTTAATCATATTATAAACAACCTTACTGATTTTCAGCTTGATGGGAATTTATGTACCTTCGCTCTGGTTTTTAGGTCTAGATCGACCGGACTATAAGTAAGATTAAAATTTTACCTACAACCGTCCAACATAACTTGAACCCTAGATAAACGTTCTGTTTGCTCCTTCTTAAGATCAGAACGTAAACCATTAACACTCTGGTTTAATAACTTTCCCTTACAACACCATCATTATGTTAAACGTGCATAAAACCTCCATCAGAAGGGTGTCAAGTTAACCAAAGCGACCATCAAAAAACAAAAAACAAAACACCCAGACATGGTATTACAAAAATGTTGATGACAATACCTACATGGCTATGACAAAATCCTCATTTCATACCTTCGACAATAAAGAACAAAATAAAAAAACGAGAAATATATATTTACGCATCGTAAAAACCACAATACGAGTTTTATTTGCCCCACACGGGGTCCCGTATGCAAAATTGGCACGAAATTGAAAAACAAATTCTGTTACATATTGCTTTTTTAACTCGACGACTGCAGCGGAGGCCTATTCTAAAAATATTGTTTGTATTTTTCATTTTATATTGAATATATTTTTTTGAATTTGAAATTTGTTTGTAACTTAGAGTACATATTCTATCTGAATTTGTGAATACATTGAACCATCAATCGAACTGACATCCTTCTAACGCTGTCAAACTAATTTAAAATTCATATTTCTGTATCGCGCTATTAAAATTAACAGAATACATTACGAATAATCGTTTATTCAAACAGACTTTGTTTGTTTGGGAAGCTACCACGGTAGCCTGATGTTAAGTAACTACCACCGCCCATGAACTGCAGTTTAATATAGATAAATGCCTTGTGGCGCTTTGAGTACTTTTCCTAAAAGGGTTTGAGTATACGGTTTCCTTACTCGCTCGCTGAGAAGCAAAGAAAAAAAATGTTTCACAATGGTTTTCTGTGAGACTCTCTCAGCGCCGGTGCCAGATCATACATGCCGAACTCTGTGGTGCCGAAACATGACTATTTCATGGCTAAAGTACAATAGCATATTTCGACTCAAATCGACTGCACGGATGTGGATGTGGATGTGGAAGTGGTTTAAGCGGTCACCACACCATTTTCTACTGCACTGAGTGTTATGAATTCAAACTCCACAGGAGACATTTAGTATGAACCATAAATTGTTGTTCTGTGTCTGAGGGTTTTTTTTTAACGTTTCATGTATGTTTGTAAAGTATACAGTGACACAGAATTTAATAATAACACTAAAGACGTCTTTTTAAAAAGAAAAATCAATTGAAATACTAATTTGAGTGAAAAAAATATAAAAATGTGGTGACTTCAACATTACAGCACAAAGAAAAATATACAACAGCGCCATCTAGTGAAGATAGATGGAACTACGAAGTACGAACGAAATGTATGAATGTAATGAACTACAATGCAACTACTGATCCTGTATCGCGATATAGAGATTCGTGTAGCAATTAGCGTATATACAACATCCCATCATCAACCGTTGGGCCGTGGCCCGCCAGGCATGATCACCTGCCCTGGTCGGAGGATTCTCCCTTTGTGTTGAAGGGATAAATGACACACGTCCCTCCACAAAAAAAATAAATATAAACACGAGTTATCTTAGACTTATCTGAATGGCCGCACCCATATCTAGTAACATTGTAATTATTAGAATTATATTTGTCGCAACAACAATAATAAAAAAAATCAACCAGAATAGGCATTTATTTGAATGAAAGGGGTTGTGTCCATCGCGTCTCGAATTACATCATTACGCAGCATTATATGCAGAACAACTTGTTTTATTTTTTATTATTCGCCGACGGTATTGAAACAAACGAGATTTTTAATTTTTTGTTTCATAAAACCAGCTTAGAACCTAAAAGTTTTTATTCAAACTGAATTCCAGTTTCATGTAATTACTGAAACGGAAGGAAACTGTCTCGTTTGTCTAGCGGTTAGCGTATGCGACTGTCGATCGGTCGGGCCATGTGTTATTGGGTTTTTCTTGCAAGATATACCTACATAATAACAACCCGGAATATGGAAATTGTGGTGTTTCACATTCATGCCTTTCAGAGTACGTTAAACCTTCGGTCCTGGTGGTCACGAGCATCTATGGCAATAATTATAGGAAAGTTAGTGCCCATAATATACTGAATACTATTTCAAACATCAATACAGTTCACCCTCAGGGTTGCGGAGGTCCAATGGCAGTCGCTGATATTCAGGTGGACCGATTAAACTAGTCTGACCCCAAGTAATCTTGGGCAGAAAAAACTAATACGGAAGGACTGACAGTGCACATTTGGTCGACAAAACATACACTGTTTTTATTCTGAATATACATAACAATAAATACAATATAAATAAAATGAATATATTTAACCATATAATCCGTAACCCATTTACAAACACAGCAAATAACTAAAACTACATACACACGAACACGACAAATGACAAGCGAGAGAGAGAGAGAACGAATAAGTCAAATCCTATATTACTATCCTATACTATACTCAGCCTGCCCCTTTCCGAGCGCTACGCACTATAGCAAAAGTGTCGTGAGGATTTTTCGTGACGCTCGCCTAACCTCTTTAGCCAGTGTACCGCGCGCGTCAAAGTTCCAAAATATTTATTATTATTATTAAATAATTGATGTAGCCAAGGCTTGCCAAGATATGGAAGAGATTTATCTACAATGTGAGTGTACCAAGACTTAAATCTTTGCGCTCGATACATTGGAGACAATAGTACACTTTTTAACTTTAATAACTTCCATTTAAGAAATAAAATACTTTGAAAATGCGTCTGGATAATGCAACAACTCTTCTAACAATTATGAAGAACCAGTGCTACATACATGCAAACACTATGCCTTAAATATACACTACTGGAAAAAATTAAAGGATCAAAAAAAAATTCCAAATTTTTGGGCAGTTTTCAACAGGCCGTAACTTCGACAGAAATAGTCTTACAGAAAATAAAAAAAAAGGAAATTGTAGCTCCAAGTGTCTAGTTTTTGGATTTGAATTTTAAAATTTTATAGCCTCCGCGGTTTTTGAATAATCGTAGAAAAACCAGCAACAAAAAAATTTTTTAAATTTTTTTAGTTTTTTTTTTTGGTCTACGGACGTGGAAAAAATTTTTTTAGCTTAACCACTATAAAGATCGGATACCTTGTTTACTTAGCTTTAATTTGTTTTTTTATACACTCTGATACGCCCACTTCTCGCCCAGATATCGGTTTTCAAATGGAAAAAGATCCTTTTGTCTTTGATTATCGATATCTCAGCAACCAATGATTGCACAGAAATTTAAAGGTAGGTTTCAGGAACATGAATAAATGTTGCTTAACAACTGGCCATTGTTTTTTCGAAAAAAATTTTTTTCTTTTTGTCACATGAATTTGAAAATGCAACAAAAAAAGGGCTTTTGGTGGTTTTTTGGAAAATCAAGCGCTGGATCGAAAATACTGAGGAAACCACTAATGTTAAGTGTGCCTTTTACAGTTCAATATGTCCACAAAAACCCTACAAAAAACCAAATTAATCTAGCTAGCTGTGTTTTTGTTTCACTCGATTGAATTTTTGAAAAAATGAAAGGATCACGTTTTTTGCTCTGAATGCTCATAATTTTTAAAATGAGAGAAAAAAACTTGTTTTTCCGAGCTTTCCCCACATTTTTGTTCCAGAAAGTGCTTAAATTGAAAAAAAAGGAAATTCAATTCAATTCCGTCTGCATTAACATGGCTGAACGTTTGAAAGCCGTTATTGAAAACAGAGGTGGTAACATCCCGTATTAAATAAACAAAAATCTTCGGAACATGAGTTTGGAGTCATTAAATACGGTGGAACTGACGAGCCACCGGTTCTCAATTCTCCTGAAATACTACACACACACACACACACACACCCACACACACACATACATACACACACACACACACACACAGAAGCGTAAATTCTTCGACCGCGCTACCTCCACGTGGTACGTTTTGGATAGCGCTAATACCGGCGATAATTATAATAATTTTATTAAACTTCTCAAAAGAATTTTTTTTTTATTTGAATTTCCTTTTTTTTCAATTTAAGCACTTTCTGGAACAAAAATGTGGGGAAAGCTCGGAAAAACAAGTTTTTTTCTCTCATTTTAAAAATTATGAGCATTCAGAGCAAAAAACGTGATCCTTTCATTTTTTCAAAAATTCGATCGAGTGAAACAAAAACACAGCTAGCTAGATTAATTTGGTTTTTTGTGGGGTTTTTGTGGATATATTGAACTGTAAAAGGCATACTTAACATTAGTGGTTTCCTCAATATTTTCGATCCAGCGCTTGATTTTCCAAAAAACCACCAAAAG
This sequence comes from Hypercompe scribonia, assembly GCA_949316085.1. Lineage (NCBI taxonomy): Eukaryota > Metazoa > Arthropoda > Insecta > Lepidoptera > Erebidae > Hypercompe > Hypercompe scribonia. The sequence goes on from OX438989.1 coordinate 14,295,180, forward strand.
CCCTTTTTTTGTTGCATTTTCAAATTCATGTGACAAAAAGAAAAAAAATTTTTTCCAAAAAACAATGGCCAGTTGTTAAGCAACATTTATTCATGTTCCTGGAACCTACCTTTAAATTTCTGTGCAATCATTGGTTGCTGAGATATCGATAATCAAAGACAAAAGGATCTTTTTCCATTTGAAAACCGATATCTGGGCGAGAAGTGGGCGTATCAGAGTGTATAAGAAAACAAATTAAAGCTAAGTAAACAAGCTATCCGATTTTTATAGTGGTTAAGCTAAAAAAATTTTTTCCACGTCCGTAGACCAAAAAAAAAAACTAAAAAAATTTAAAAAAATTTTTTGTTGCTGGTTTTTCTACGATTATTCAAAAACCGCGGAGGCTATAAAATTTTAAAATTCAAATCCAAAAACTAGACACTTGGAGCTACAATTTTCTTTTTTTTTATTTTCTGTAAGACTATTTCTCTCGAAGTTACGGCCTGTTGAAAACTGCCCAAAAATTTGGAATTTTTTTTTGATCCTTTAATTTTTTCCAGTAGTGTATATTAAACCATTTATACTCAGCTTTGTTAGCATATTTAGTACCTAATCTACCCTAAATCCTGTCTGTCAGATGAGTAGAAAGTCCTAATCCAATCCCATCAAATGTCTATCTAGTGTAATCATAGCCTAAATGATATTAGCATCAAACAGCACATATGACACACCTTTACCGCACCGATAACGCGCTGTTGTCGTATCAATGCAGTGCCGTGTCGTGCAATTGGTAGAATCAATCATGACGTGCAGACATTCACGTCTAATATCACTTAAACACGCTGCTCGGTACAAATGGGAAGCCTTAATAATGTTCATTTAGGAACATAGAACATGTAATAAATTATTTTACGATGCAGACTGTCCATAACAGCTTTGAATGAATTTATGCCTATTAGTCATCTTTTATGACTATTGGGAATATATAGTTAAGAATTGAAAACCACTTGAGTTCGGTGTGACGTGTGTCATCCGAACGATCTTAAATACAATTAAAAATCGGAAAATAGTCTACGAGGTGAGAAGCATAAATCAAAAATTATTTTATTATAGTCCCTATATTCATTTACCTATTTAACGAAAGCTAGAGATTATGTCTTCCTCTCTTTCTCGTTTCCGTTTTTCAGAAGGTAGCATAAACGCTTGAATCTAAAATATCTTAAATAATATGGTTGAATATAACAGTTATGGGTTCAAACTCCAAACGGTACAATACTTTTCATGATCCAAAACTGTTAGTCTGGGTGTTCTCTGTGTCCGTTTCTTGTATGTTTGTAAAGTCCCTCGCGACACGGGATGTATTCCTAATGCGGGCGTTGTCTTTGAAGAGAAAGAAAGAAAGAAAAAGAATGTATGTTCAGTAGCCTAATATCGTAATACGCATAAGAAACTCCTTACTTATGCAATAACATAAAGAGTTGAGGAGGAGAGAAGGTCCTAAAGTTTTTCTTTCTAATAACAAACTACTCGAGCATTCCCGCAACTTCTTTAGAAATATGAATTTCACTTTCAAAATATACGTTATTCTTAAAAATTAGAAGTGTTTGAAATTCTATTATCTGAGTACATGAATCTTATAGTAATAGTGCAAAAACTGAGTGCATCTGAATTTAGAAAGCTGTGGATGACGTTTTATTTAATTTTTTACTGTTTTTTTTTACATTTGCGTACTTTTTTTATTTATTTCTTTTGATTTTTTCATTAATGCGGTGTTCGTGTTACATATATTACTGGCATATGTTAGTTGTGTTCACGGGAACGCCAGTACTCTAAACAGATAATCTTATTCTGGGTGCCAGAGTTTATAGTGAATACTGCTTATATAGGTATGTGTTATGTTTTGAAGTTGTATATGTATTTTTTAAATATATGAAATTATTTTTTTTTTTTATTATTATCAAAATTGAAACCGATGTGACAGTGAGTTGCACTATCTGTAGCTCGTTGATCTATGAGGTGTAAAATCATCCCTCGATTGTCTACAGCGGCTGGACATTCAATATCAATGCAAATGTCTCGCTTCCTATGGGGCACACACAGCTGCATTTTGTATAGATATTGTGAATATAATTGGAACCAAATATGAATGAAAACACAAACGAGACTATGGAAAAATAAAAACACTGTAGATACCCCTTTCCTTAATTTACAATCATGGCAGTGTAAGAAATAAATACTGCTACAACAGCGACACCCTCCTCTCCCACCAACACGCTTTCTGAAGTGGAGTTCACGAATATCCATGGACTCCATGCAAACCTCAACGCCGTCCATTAGCACCTTGAGACGATATGGCCGGCCATGCTCTTTCTGACGGAGACACAAATACGCCGCCCTGATGACACAGCCTATCTTTACTATCCTACCTACTTACTTGAGGAGTGATTCCTCACAAAGGCTGGAATATGTCTTTTAGTCACGGTGGATGTTTGTTATCGCCGTCTGTGCTGCCTTGAGGACCCATCCTTCTCTATCCTCTAAATCCTCTCTACGTAGATTTCGGATCTATGAGCCGAAACTACGCGTGCCCCTATCGATCCCATTCCGGAGACTTTGAGCAGATATTTTTTCTATGGATTCCCCTAGACATATTTCCTATGGCTTACCCGGTACTGTACTGTGGAACATTGGATATTAGTTCTATTGTTTTCATATCACTTACATTTGTGTTCCCTATTTAATGGAAGCCAGACCACCAGTGCCTATAAGTAGTTGCAACCGTAGTGAACAGTGTCCATGCTCAGGTCGTAATTGACGAACCTATGTGAGTATCCCTCCAGCGGTTAGTAAACATAATTGCTAAGGTCGTGAGCCCGAGTCAATCGTTTGTCAATAGGTCAGAGTGTGATTTGTCTATAGTATAAGTAGATTTAGAAATATCTGTGTTTATCAGCAGGCTTGCTACCACAGCCGCTGTTTAATTTGAGATCAGATTGCCGTATGTAAGATGTGTGAAGTTTTTATTGTAATTAACACATTACCCTATTTCCGTAGAATCAGACTTCACAAAGATAGACTCCTTGCTAGAAGTTTAATGCCTGACCTCATAAAAGAAGATAGAAAGATGTTACAGAAATTAAAAAAAAACATGACCACTGTTTTCTCTCTCTCGACTCTATCATAAACGCTTATTAATACTTTTTATAATAAATACAAGTCACGTTTGACTACCTCGGTGGCGCAGCGATAACCAATGCGACTGCTGTGCTTGAGGTCTCGAGTTCGATTTCTGGGTCGGATGAAATGTATGCATAATCTGCAAATATTTGTTTCGGAGTTGGATGCTTTCTATGTATGATATGTATGTATTTACAAAAAGAAAAAGTATATAAGTATTCTATCAGTCAGCCTAGTTATCATAGTACAAGCTCTGCTTAGTTTGAAACTAAATGATTATTCAACTATTATATTCTTGTGCGTCAAAATTACTATATGGAAAAAATCTCCTTAAATTCATTATGGTATTTAATCAATAAGTTAAACCATTAACTTATTACACGCATCACCATACAAATTTCTAATGAAAATTTAAATCTTTTCAACTTCTGCGTACAGCGTAAAATGGCAGGCCATAAAGGTGTGGTCCACATACACCATTACTTTTTAAAAAACCATAAAAAGGGCTAATTCATTGACACGTGTCAAAAGTATTTAATAATTTCTACTTAGTCATCGATTGTGGGAATTTTTCGATGAATAAGGGGGATTAAGGTAGAGATTAACTGTCTCGATGGGTGGTCATTAGGAGTGAAGCAGCAGGGCAGGATAGATTTTTTATGAGTGACTTCACAAACAAGAAAACGCGTAATCTGATCATGCGGACTAGTATATTTTAACTCTCTTTGCGGGATAGTACTGCTAGCTGACCCGTGTCTCTTTGTGGCTCAAAAAGAAAAAAAACCAGTTTAATTTTTTTTCATTATTACTCGGCTCCCATTAATCGTAGCGTGGTGGTCTATAGCTTTTCTTAATTAATAGGCTATCCAATACTAGTAGTAAGCTGGATTGGCTTGTTCGAAACCATGTGTATTTTTAATACTCTTTTTATAAGAAATCATACGATTAAATATCTCGGTTGGCAGTAACTCCTTACTAGGTAAATGTTCATGTACAATTCATAATAAACAAAAATAGACCACATTAGATTTCTCTTCGAACTGAAACTGCTCCTCTAGGTAGAAACGTCCATTTTGACTGCACAGTTGGCCTAGTGATTTAAGCGGTCGCCACGCCGCTCTCTACTGCGCTGAATGTTGTAGGTTCAAACCCCACACGGAACACCACTTTGTGTGATCCACGAATTGTTGTTCCGAGTCTGGGTGTTCTTTGTGTCCGTTTCTTGTATGTTTGTAAAATTTCCAGGGACACAGGATTTATTCCTAGTGTGGGAGCTGTTTTTAAAAAAAAATAACAAAAAAAATAAAAAATAAAATAAAAAAAAAACAAAAAAAATTGCTGCAGATAGGCAAGAACTATAAACATTTCATTTGGTAGCTTACTGAAATAATGGTTATACCCTATATAAAACCTTTACTATAGTTGACACTATATGGTAACTGTCACGAGTGTATAGTATATAAGAAATTAGCAACCACTGACTACCTAAGTTGTATAAAAAATTCAAACAACCCTGGTACATAAATAACTGCAACCACAACCCCTATCTATTACAAATCCCATATTTTCAAACAATACACACAAAAAAAACGTAATCAAATCGCTAATGATGGGCTTTATCTTTATGCTGTTATTCCAAACCAACGCGTATGCTTTCCTTACGTGTCACGTGTCTTACACGTGGCTGTATCAACCACCGCCATATTGAAATAATGTACCGGTTTCTTGTGACCCTAAATTACACCACAACATTTCTAAAGACAAGGTCTAACTATTTTGGTTAAATTAACGGTCATTATTTCAATCGTTTGAATGGGACATTCAAATCGAATGAGTTCGAAATTTGAAATTGCATTTAGCTATTCAATTATGAACCTTGAGTGGTTAAAAATAAATTCTCTTTTGGAGTAATTATTTATTGTCATTTTTTGAAGGATTTGATCGTATGACTGCTTGTACAAATAACTGCGGTAGTTGTAAAATGTTTAGGCGGCACAGAACGTTGATTTCAGTAATTTTAGATGTGTATTGTTCTATTGACGCGTGGCGTTTCTTGTTTAGGTGTTAATAGTGCACAATTTTATATTTAAACTAACATTATATGTAGTAATTGAGCATAGATAATAGACTTTGAACAAATAGCTAATATCGATACTATTTAAGTGGGTGGTCAAGTATATTACAAACGAACTTGTGATGTTACTAAAAAAATATTAATAATCGAGCACGTAGCCTAATGTTTATTTAAAAAAAAATATTGGCACGACATTAATAACGTGCTTTTTCTTCTCATAAACAGTAGCGCTCAAAAGTATTTTGACAAGATTACTTTTGCAAGTTATCTTTTTACTGAGTACTTCAAAATATAATAATTTTAGTATTTTTTATATTATTATTTATGATGTATTTCATCCTCTGTGAGTTACAAGTTGAAACTTGTTTGTTTTCTTTCTTTGTTAAAACAAAACACGTCTATGCATTAAGCAACAAAACACATCCGCTAAGGAAGACCATTTAATAAAAAGGTTATCGACAAGTGATGTCCGAAAAACGGCTGTGCAAATAAAAAACGAGTTACAGGAAAATTACGACGTGAATTTACACGTTTCAACTGTAAAACGCGGACTAAAGGACTTCGGATTACATGGACGACGTCCAACTAAGAAACCTCTAATTTCTGCAAGGAATAGAAAGCGACGCCTTGCGTTTGCGAAACGGTTCAGATTATGGACGAGTTCAGAATGGTCCAAGGTGTTGTGGAGTGACGAAACTAAATTTAATTTAGTGTCATCTGATGGTATACGGTACGTGCGACGTCTTGTAAGCAAAAGATTTGATGTTCGATACCAAATACCCACAGTAAAGCATGAAGGTGGCAATATTATGGTCTGGGGATGCTTTTCTCGCCGCGGAGTCTGACCTTTACTTAGGATAGAAGGTGCTATGGATCGCTTTATGTACACAGATATATTAAAACAACAAATGCTACCCTATGCTAAAGCAAATATGGCACCTGGTTGGTATTCACAACAAGAAAATGACCCAAAGCACAAATCGAAACATGTGAACAACTTCATGAAACTCGCTAATATCAAAATTCTCGACTGGCCAAGTCAAAATGCCGATTTAAACCCGGTAGAGCATCTTTGGGAAGAACTGAATCGCCGCGTAAGATGTCGAAACTATTCAAATAAAGATGCTTTATATGAAGCACTAAGTAACGAATGGAGCCGAATACCCATTGATCGTTTGCAGAAACTAGTTGACTCGATGCCGGCGCGTTGTGAAGCGGTCTTGGAGGCTAATGGATATGCAACAAAATACTAATAATTAATATCAAAAATAATATTTTTTTTATTTTATAAAATAAAAAACTTTCCTTGTCAAAATACTTTTGAGCCGTGTCGTAAATAATTTTTCTTTATGTTTTCTTTTTGTGTAGAAATACATTACATTTAAGTCAATCTTAACATCTTAATTTGTGAAACGTATCATTACTTCAAATATAATCTTTGATTGGAAACAATTTTGTTATCATTTTTTGTGATATGGAATAAAATTGAGTTGTCAAAAACTTTTGAGCGCTACTGTATCTACAATCTATGAAATTACTTCGTGACAAGAAACGGAAGATTGTAACAGGAAACCGGGCAAGTGTTGCAGTTTCATTTGATCCATAAGCATGCGCTGTGCTAGTGTTGACCCTGAATCAATATACCTAGTCTTGCCATAAATATTGTAATAAAGAAAAAAGAAAATTGTTAACTGCAAATAACATTTATTACTTTTACAGTGTGTCAGTTTAATACATAAATATAAAACAATTAAAAATATAAAAAGCTTATTCGAAGTGGTCTCCATTGGCTGCAATACAGTCCTTTAAACGATGAGGCCAGTTATCAATAGAAGCACGCACTCTTTCCATGGGAAAATTCTTCACTGCCAATCGTATAGATTGTTTTAGGGACTCCAAATTATCATGGCGTTTAGAGCAAGCTGTACTCTCTAAAACTGACCACAAATCATAATCCAGCGGATTAAGATCGGGACTAGACGACGGCCAGTCTTCAGCTCTGATGAAGTCCGAAACGTTCGATTCCAACCAAGACTGCGTGGACCGAGCTTTATGACCCGGCGCCGAGTCTTGCTGGAAGGACCATACTTGGTTATTGAACATGGTGATGTTAAGGGGCTTAACTACCTTCTCAAGAATGGTATCTTGATACACTTGTGCCGATGTTTTGATACCTTTTTCACAAAAATATGGCTCAGTCACTCCTTCATAGCTAACACCCCACCAAACCATCACTGAAGTCGGATAATGTCCACGTTGCACTCTGTCGACTAATTGGGAAGCTTCCTTAGAGCTTTGAGCATAAATACGGTCATTTTGTTTGTTAAAATGTTGCTCAATTGTAAAAATTTTCTCATCCGTAAACAAAATTTTTCTGTGACCTCCCTTTGCGTACCGCTTCAGTAGTTGTTTCGATTTTACCACCCTATTCTTCTTTAAATTATCAGTTAAGAAATGGCCAGTGCGTCTCTTATAGGCTGCAAGTCCTAAGTCATCTTTTAAAATACGCGACATGGTTCTAGGTGCTATCTTCATTTCCCGAGATAAAATCTTTTGCTTTCGGACAGGATTTCTTCGAATTCTTTCCCTTACTGCTTTGACCACCTTTTTCGTACGAACACTACGTGGACGGCCAGATCTTTTTCTGTCACAAACAGAGGAGGTCTCATTGTACCTATTAATAGCCCGGTACACAAACATTTTACTAATACCAAGTGTATGGAGAGTTTTAAAAATTGCATTTGGCTCCATACCTACTTTGTGTAATGCTATCACAGCGATTCGGTTCTCTTTATCACCCCACACCATTTTAATATCGCAAAATATTTTACAATGTATTGGCGCCAAAATGAGAAAACACAATGAACAATCGTATAAAAATGACAGATTCGAAATTCAAATGTAATATTTTTTTATAATTAAGTGTAACAGTATTTATGGCCAGACTAAGTATATCTAAATATACAACGATCATCAGGATCATCATCACTTTAGACAAGGTTCCCCACAACAGCTGGTCCAGTGCCGCCCGCATCCAACAGCTGCCCGCGACCTTCACCAGGTCGTCGGACCACCTTGTGGGGGGCCTACCAATGCTGCGTTTCCCAGTACGCGGTCGCCACTACAGTACTTTATAGCCCCATTTGCCATCATATCTGCGTGTAATGTGCCCTGCCCACTGACTCTTAAGTTTAGCAATTTTACTGGCAATATCGGTGACTTTGGTTCGTCTGTGGATCTCCTCATTCCTGATCCGATCACGCAAAGAAACTCCGAGCATACAACGATAATAACACTCAATAAAAATTAAGTGTCTCGTTTAATAAACAGAATAGCTATTAGCTGTACATCTATCTACCTCAGTTTACTTTTACTCTTTACATACAATGGAGCAACTCAAATGCCTTGGTCATCAGATAAAGCTCTGCTATGTCAATGATTAAAAGGTTATAAGAAAATTATAGTTCAATAACAAAACTATTATTCATTATAAACAGCCTTTTACAGTCCACTGGACATAGACCTCTCCTTTTATTTTATTTCATTTTTATTTTATTTTTCTTTGGATCACCAACAAATGATACACTTATCTTTTATAAATACAAAAATAAAAAATATATGTTCCGATCTCTCCTCATCCTATTATAGGCAATTACAGCTAACACAATTGGAAATCGTACCATTTTAAATCAAAACATAAGTAAAAAAACTTAAAAATTTTTTTTGTGAAAACTAAAGAAAGAAAACTCCTTAAGCTAGGAATTTTTAGTATACCACACTTGCCACACAGGTTGGAATAGGATTTGTTTCAAGTTTTCTTCTCTTTGTAGTGATATTTTCCTGAATAGTTTGTTCCCTAAGTCGCCTCTTACGACACCCACGGGTTGAATAGGGGTGATACCACTACGTATTCTTAATCCGTCATCACACAGACGGATTTATACGTACTATCACCATCAAATATCTGTTATTATACGTAGAATCTACCAAACCGTGACTCACTGCAATAAAAATTGCTCAACAACCAGACACGAATGAATTGCAAACTCTGAAAACACTAAGCAAAAAAACAAAGTACTTTCTCGTGTATCATCAAATATCAGTCGATCCCTCCAGTTGTTTAGGTACCCGCAAAAATCATAATCAACACCAACCAGACGTGTCCAAAAAAAACTCAAAAAAATCAATGACAAACTTGGAACGAACACAACCAGTATACATTGATCTATTTTGTAAAGATTCAAAGAGGAAAGGGAGGTCTAACGAAATTGGACCTTCAGTATTAATGGTTTTAGACTTTGGGTGCGACGTGAAATTTAATCTTCGCGCAAAAAGTATTGAATAGGAAGGGATAAAAAGACTTGATGTGATAAATGACGGATGGGTCGTCTCCTTTTTAGTTTTGTTTCTTCACCTTTCTAATAAATTTTCTTATTAAGAATAAGGACTCTACACTATGTTATTAGCAATATGAATAGTTATAGAGTAATCTCTACTACATTTACGTCCGTACTAACGTTCCAGAACACCTTAGACCTTACTTTAATTTGATTTATAATGCATGGCCCTTTTCTTGGGACAGTCACATTTCGTCCAAATGTCCATGATCAAATATTCTCTTTTCTTTTTGCATCTGCCAAAGTGACTCTAGCTGATGGAAAGGATGAATAAAATCCAAGTGTGGTGGTCACCATTCGCAGTGCGAATGCAGATATCCAGATAGTGCAGTACTGTGAGTCACACTATGACGGCCTAGCGAAACACACCGTTTTTCAACAAAAGGACCCGGGATCATAGTGGAAGGGCAATACAGGGAGCGTATGTCTATCATACTAAAGAGGTGACTTCCAAGGCCAGCAGGAGTTGTCCTGTAGAGGAAGAAAGAAAGTGGGACCAATTAGACGAGCTCTTTAAAATACTCTCCATGATAAAAGTGTCAGTGATAATTCTCTGCTCTGCTAATAAAGACAATTATTACGATAATGCGACATACTTATGTTTCTCTCTTCAGTTGCAATCACCAATAGATGACTCGTCCCTGCGTTAAAAATTTTGATTCGAAGGGGTCGAATCAAAATTTTTAACAGACCACTAGTAGACTCAAGCCTTTCTAACAAGAGATGTAAAAAAAATTTGCTAAGATTTAGAAGTCCACCACTTGTACTTCGCCAGTATTAAGTTAACTTTGAAATTAATCTGGTGTACAATAAAGAGGTTTATTATAATTATGTCCATAATTAAGAAATGGCAGCGTAGGTGAAGAGTGAACAAAGTATGACACAACAAAATAGGCAAAATTCGAGATCGAATTAAATGAATTTTTTTTATTAATTAGCGGTGTTCGACCTGAGCGTGCTCCACATCTTCACCATCTACCCGCGCTAGTGCCACAACTCCTCTGGGAATTCCTTTACGAGCAGTTAGTATTTGTACCACTTTCGAATTATCTTTTAAAAACTTACCATCGAGTTCAATGCGTCTACATCATGATAAATAATACTAAATTGTTGGTTTTATTTCAAATTTAATTGTGATCAAAAAGGAAGTTTTTAAATTGGTTCAAAAAATTGACAGGGGTTTGAAATAATACAGATAAAAAAGGAACAATAATGCAACTTCCTTTTGTTTCTGTTTTCAATCATTTAATGAAATGATAATTAACTGCATAAACATAAATACTGCATAGACGTAGAGTAACAAATAAGCAATTACCGTACAAAGCTCCAGGAAAGACTAAATTCAAAACTAATACACGAACGGAATGGATGGTTGGTACGTCAAAACTGGCCCACCTATTACAATGATGAATGGTGTAACTGTCAATGATGTCTGGGTTTCGTTGGAAATACTTCCTGGACTGGAAAACTGATAACCATTGCTGGGAATATTATAAAGTATATGTGTTACATGAAGGTAAGCTCATATTGCAGAATTGGCAATATTTCGTCGTTTAGAAAAAAAAGAAACTGATAGTAATATATCTTTGTGAACTAGACTCTAATTAAATTATTTGTTTGAAGGAACTGTTTCTGTTTCATCCAATGCAATTTTAATACGAAATTGCACCTCTGAAGGTGAAAATTGAGATTATAACCCATTACAATTTATGGTGATGTATAGACACATTAAAAGAATATCTCGATATTTCGAACGGGTTACACTGTTAGACCATAGATGGTATTAGATAAATAAATAAAGACCTCGGACATTTGAAACATAAAGTCATCTAGTTTCAAACTAAGCAGAGCTTGTGCTATGATAACTAGACTGACTGATAGAATACTTAGATATTTTGTTTTATGTATTTATACATACATTTTATGCATAGAAAATACCTAAACTTCGAAACAAATATTTGCAGATCATACAAACATTTGGTTCGACCCAGGCATCGAAGCCAAGATCTCAAGCACATCAGTCGCATTCACTACCGCTGCGCCACTGAGACAGATGACAAAAGGCACCATAATAATTATGACGCTAATAAATCTCGCTATATTATAAAACTACGTGAATTGGAAAAAAACGTGAAAGTCTAAATTATACTTTCTGGTATAATATGAGGTATTATAGAGCAAAATATAGTTATACATTTTCTCAGAAGAGTATAAACCGACAGTTCAATGTATTTAGCTAAATCTTTTCCCATAATAAGCTATCTAACCCTAAAAAACTTAAAAATCGTAAGGCGTGCCCCATCCATCATAACTCACCATGATTACACCATAATTACCGCACAGTACAAGGGTTGAAATTCACAAACACGTGACCATTGTTTGGTATTACAAAATTAAAGATTTAAGGACACATGGCCAGTTTTAGAGGAATTAAAGTATTTGGTAAGACATTTTTGATAATATTCTACCTAAATCGTGAAATATTGAGGCCTAACCTTTCAGATGCCACTATGGCAATATGGCGGCCTAGTGCAAATGCGTTTCACACCCCACTTTTCCACAAAAAGACCAAGGGTCATAGTAGGGGAAAACACATGCGCTGCGAGTTCCAGGTTTTGACTGATTGACAGAACATTGAAAGAAGAGCCGAGCCATTTAGTTCGAGAGCATATGTCTACCATTCTAAAACAGTTGTTCTAAAGCCACCATGGGTTATTCTGTAGAGAAAGGGAGACAGTAGGACCAGTTTGAAGAGCTTTTTTGAGTACTCTCCATTATAAAAGTGATACCGATAATTCTGTTCTCTGCTAATAAAGACAATTTATGGACGGTTTAATCAGTATTACAAAATTAAAGATTTACGTTCACATTGTCAGTTTTAGAGAAATTGATTTTTGATAAAACACTACCTACCTAAATGGTGAAGTGTTAATGACTAATCTTTCAGATACTAAGAGGAGAAGCACATTTAAATAGGTTATAGAGCTGTTGTCATAAAACAAACGTAACATAATATATAAAATAAAGTCAATTTGTATAATCTGCTCAGTCTTGCTGAGCCATTTCTATTTTTATTTTTTTATATTAAGAGCTTGCCAAAGTGACTACTCTGCCTGATGGAAAGCATGAATAGAATCCAAGAGTTGTGGTCACCATACTCATTGCAAATTCAGACAATGCAATATGGAACATGGCCAAGAAACAGATTTTGATTAGATTGTTAGGTAATTAAGTAATTTTTGAAAGAAATTATAGTAAATTTTATTTCAGTCGATAAATTTGTCAAAAAAAATGTTTTTGTTTTTTTTAAAGATTACGCACGCACTAGAAATACATTCTATGTCGTGGGGGACTGTACAAACATACATGAACACGGACAACGGACACAAAGAACACCCACACAAAGTGTTGTCCCATGTGTGGTTTGAACCCACAACATTCAACGCAGTAAAAAGCGACGTGGCGAACACTTAAACCACTAGGTATACCGTGCAGTACAAGGATTTATACGGCTAAATAAAAATAATACATTTGAACAAGTAACTGAATGTACATATATAAATCTCAGATACTATATAAGCGACATTTGCCCTTAAGTAGGCGCTTAACATAGCAACTAATGAGACAAAAATAGCAAGAGATAAAGTTAAGCCTACAACCCCAAAAATTAGGGAATGTGTTTGATATAATTCGTAATATAATCCAAACATCTTCCTTTCTTGAGAGGGGGTGAATATATGGATTTATTTACTGTCGAACAATTTTTCTGTTAATAATATTGAAGTTATGTTTACAAATAATTAGAACCAGATTCTAACAGAATAATTATTTTTATTTTAAATTATGTTTTTCGCATTTGAGATAAAGAGGACTAGTGTTGCATGGAGTTAAAAAAAGTACAAAAAAATTACATAAACACAATACAGAAAAATTACAGACAGACACAGTAAATGCCCACATTTTTTGACTTTATATCATCAACATCAACAGTTTTTACAAGTCCACGGCTGGACATAAGCATCTCCTTTGAAAGGTTGGATTTGGTGACTTATATACATATCTTTATATATACAATTCTACTGTACGTTTGTAAGTCACTGAACTCTTCCTAAACGTCTGGACCTATTTGAATAATTTTATTTGTGTGCGTTTGGACGGTGCCCTAGATGGTTTAGATCCACAAATCAACCAGTCAGAAAAGTTAAAAAAAAAATAGTTTCGCGGTACGAAGTTCGTCGGGTTATTCGATTCCTGGGTCGGACCGAATGTTTGAATGATCTATAAATGTTTGTTTCGGAGTTTGAGTGTATTCTATGTATAATATGTAAGTATTTACAAAAAAAAGTATATAAGTATCAGTCAGTCTAGTTATCATTGTATAAGCTCTGCTTAGTTTGAAACTAGATGGCGTTGTGTGTTAAATGTCTGAAATATTTATTTTATTTATTATATTTATTTATAATGCAAATTCAATTATTGCAAAAAACATCTAACGCTATATGCTCCAAATGTATGTAATAACTGCCTCGTTGTTGCAGTGGTGGCGTGTAGCTGTTCTCGAGGTCTCAGGTTCGATTCCTAGGTCGGACCAAATGTTTATATGATCTGTAAATATTTGTTTCGGAGTTTGGGTGTATTCTGTGTATAATATGTAATTATTTACAGAAAAAAGAGTACACATGTATTTATATCCGTTGTCCCATAGTACAAGCTCTGCTTAGTTTGGGACCAGATGGCGTTGTATGAATGTGGTAGAATATAATTTATTTATTTATTTACAACTTTATGCACAAATATATGCATTGGTGGACTTAATGCCTAAGGTATTTTCTGCACGTCAACCGATTGGGCGATGCAGAGAAAATATGAGATAGGTGCACTTAAGGACAAGAAGTATTTGACAGAGGATTTAGTAAATATATTATTACATAAAATAAACTTCTGTCTATTTGCAATTTTTAATTATATCCTACTGGCTGATAATATGACATCAAAGCAAATGCATAGTCGCCCTTTGACCAAGTTCATACTACAACTGGCAAAATCGTATCAGACCGATTGTGAATCTTAAATCTTGTATCACTAAGTTCAAAATTACACTTTCTTTATTTATCAACCGCAAATGAATGTTCATATTGAGGTTTCGAACTAATATCTGTCAGCTCTTAGGGTCTTTGTACAGTATTATGAGCATTTGACACTCTAAGTGTGCGATATGAAGAGAACCTTTGTAGGGATTAAAGGACAAAGAGAAGGGGGGAGGTTATACCTATTATATAGAACGTAGTTTCGTTGTTTACAATATATTTTGTTCAATGATTTTATGAAGAATGGCAAAGTGAGTCTACTCTGCCTGATGGAAAGCATGAATAGAATCCAAGAGTTGTGGTCACCATACTCATTGCAAATGCTGACAACGCAGTATGATGACCCACACTATGGTGGCCTTGTGAGATGCTTTTTCACACCCCGCTTGGGGACGTAAAAGGGATGACAGTCATCGTGACAGTGTAAGGCTTACACAGTTACCACGATAACTGTCACCCCTACATCAATGGGCCTCCGGTCTCACACTCACCAACGAAACACGACAACACGGATGCTGACGCTTTAAGTTGGTCTTCTGTGGGAGAGTAGTACTACCCCGGTCAAGCCGGGTGCTAAAATCAGCGTGGCTCTACTACCTAGAATAGATAGACAGAGACATACTACCTAGCATAGACAGATAGAGATAGAGATAGAGATAATGACGAATAAGCAGGAAATATTATAGTTTACAAGTGTGCGCAAATACAGGTGCACTCTTTGTTCCCTCACTCTCACAATTCGGTGAGACGGCTATCCGATACGAATGGAATGAGATCAAGTGCAGGACCGAGGGTTTTACGGGTTCTCTCCTAACCCCAGACTGTTATTAAACATTTCTATAATCAGTAAAACCCTAACACATTTGTGAGCCTGACCTGGGAGTCGAACTCGAGACCGTATGCGATGTAGCGTATGCGACTGCCGATCAAAAGATCGGCAGTCGCATACGCTAACCGACGAAATAAAACGTTAACAGTATAACACGAAAAGTTGGGTCACCTGATGGTAAGTGTCTAACCATCGCAAACATATATCTACAACTAATGAGACAAGGCCTTCTTCCCCGAAACCGAACTTCCCCTTTCCCCCCATAGAATTAAGGAGTTTTTTGCAACTTTACTGAGTTGGTGAACAGCATCTACACAATTATCCAGTACTTTATTAATTGTGTGTAAACCGGTAGGATTTGACAGTGTTTAAAAATGTGATTACATTCGCCAGGTTTTCGGTCAGGCTATCTGCATTAGGTACCATTCCACTCAAGGCAGCACATATTGCTATGGCGCTACCACGATGGGATGACCTGCTTGCCATCACTCATGATCTACTTGACTTGACTGCACGATTGGCCTAATGGTTCAAGTGGTCGCCACGCCGCTCTCTACAGCACCGAATGTTGTGGGCTCAAACTCCACATGGGACAACTCTTTTTGTGTTATTGTTCTGAGTCTGAGTGTTCTTTATGTCTATTTCTTATATGTTTGTGAAGTTCTCCACGACACAGGGCTTACTCCAAGTGCGGGCGTTGCCTTTAAAAAAAAATCTTGTAGTTATGTAAAACCAAGTTTATGATCCAAGAAATTTGCAGAGTATGACATTTTCATGGACGTCGTAGCAAATTTTTCCTCTTAAGACAATTGAGAAGCGTATAAAATGTAAATAAAACATATAATCAAATAAAAAAAGACATAATTAGATATAAAAAGACATAATAACAATCAAAGGAAAGAAACAGCAGACACGACTATTAAGTTACTCATCCAAACTATTCGCATCCTCTTCCATCACGTCCCAAAGGTATCTATTCCTGAATTCTATGTTCTTTGTCTCTTCAGACAATTTCTCTTCTAATAATAGTTCACTTGTTGATCTAAAATCAAAGTCATCACTGACAAGTGACGTCACTGACAGTAATGCTGTGTCTGACATTTCAACACTGTCCCCAGCATCTTTGCGTTCTGGCTGACTTCTTCCTACACTGATATTCTGAAACATACATTTAGGAATGTCATATACGTTAGCAGGTGGAGCAACGGTTGGATCTGTATATTAGTTTAAATCTATCTCAGTTGGTTTGACCTCATCATCATCATCGTCAATAGCCTTTTACAGTCCACTACTAGACATAGGCCTCTAGGTAGGTTTTGGCCTACTATACCACGCTGGCCAGACGGGCTGGAATAGGGTTTGTTTCAAGTTGATCTGGATGTCGTAATAGCAGCGGTTCCCAGATCCCTCCTATCTCAGGCGCAGAGTGGCACACCGTGTGGTTTTAGTCGGTCCGATTCCGACACACCACCCCGCCCTAAACCCCGGTGGGGTGATGGCCCGAGGGGGTCTCCACACGTTAAAAAAAAAAAAAGGGTTTGTTTTAAGTTTTCCTACTCTTTGTAATGATATTTTCCCTAATAATTTCTTCCCTTAGTCACCTCTTACGACACCCACGGGATGAATAGGTACTCCTATTCATCCCGTGGGTGTCGTAACAGGCGACTGTCGTAAGTAACACTATGTATTCTTAATTCGTCATCACACCACACGGATGGTTAGACCTAACTTACAAAATTCATAAATCAATTCGTAGACAATAAATCTCTGTAGCTTCTATTTCATATAAAATTATGTTCATACATGAGTATTACACCTGCTAAGAGAAGAAAAACTTGACACAAGCTTTATACCAACTGGATGTTAACGTAGACACTTGGTTATATAGCTATGAAACATGGGATACCAGTACTTCCCCATATGAGCCAGCTTTATCGAATTAATAAAACTACCTCACAGGAAACCAATATTAAGCATTTCTGTCGATGCTTTTCATCAAGTAAGTTCAGTAATTATCGTAGAATGATTACCTGCCTGATATTTGACGACAATAATTTATATATATATAATTATTTACGTGTTGTTTATTATTAACATTCAAAATTATCAAATCAAAACTGCAAAAGACCATTCGATCATGTGATCTTTCTATTTCGGACAATAAATCAATCTTAATTAATGTTTAGTGTGTAAAAAGTAGTCTAATAACTTGGCAAATCATACTGAATTGTCCAGTAATGTATAATATATAAACTACAAAGACAACCGGACTTACATCTAAAACAGCCACATGTAGTACAGGCACCTCCAGTTTCAATGGTTCAAGATCTACTGGTTCGTCTTCCATATATGAGTAATCTAATGGGACCTGTCAATATAATTAGTTTTTTTTACTTTAAAAGCCTGCCAAAGTGACTCTACTCTGCCTGACGGAAAGCACGAATAGAATCCAAGAGTTGTGATCACCATACTCTCATGGCGAATGCAGTCAATGCAATAAAGCGACACACACTACGGCGCCGTAGTGAGATGCTTCTTCACGCCCCGCTTTTGGGTGTAAAAGGCATGACAGTCATTGTGGCATTGTAACATTTACACGCTTCCCACGACAACTGTCACCTCTGTATCAACAGGCCGGTAGCAACTGTCACCTCTGTATCAACAACAGGTAGTACTGCCGAGGTCGAGCCGGCAAGTTCGTGCTGAAATCAACGTGGCTCTACTACGTTAGTTATGAAGTTTGTTATAAATATGCTCAATCAGATACTCTTCGGCAGTAAACGTTTGGAGTTCTAGGTGTGTCTTTAAATCAGCAATGTGTCTTGGCAACCTGGTTCATGATTACACTGTTTACACTACAGCAGTGCTAAACTAATTGTAGAATAATTATTTGATTTGGTAGCTTTATATTTAAAATAAAAAGAAAACTAGTTAATTTTCTAATCAATAAACATATTACATACGCGTTTTAGTTGCCATTTGTCTAGAAATTCATTGGTTTGTCTCAAAGCGTCTCTGCTTTTCTTGAGAAGGTCGTCAATTGGATCTTTGTTACGTGACTGCTTGTATTTATTTAAGAACTGAAACAAAACAAATTGTAGAAAACAGTCACGACTGTTTATCTCACATACATACATACACACACACACATACGCACATACACATCACTTTGACAGTCTCGAGCAGTTTACTGTTGGACATAAGCCTCTCCTAAAAAGGAAGTTAAGGTTGTCGTGCCTCACTATGACATCTGTATGTCGTAATAACAGCTGTTCCCGGATCCCTCCTATGTCACACGCAGAGTGGCACACCGTGTGGTTTTAGTCGATCCGATTTCGACACACCACCCCGCCGTAAATCCCGGTGGGGTGACGACTCGAGGGGGTTTCCACACGTTAACTATCGCAAAAGCCGTACTACGACATAAACTTTACGGGTTCTCTTCCAATTTAAAAAAAGATTTAAAAGTTTCAGTATACTATGTAGAAATAGTACTCGTAATACTCGTACTTATTCATCTAAAAGTATACTCAAATACACATAACAAAAACTCAAGTTTATTCTGTAACATTTTGGTTATATCATTTCAATCCCATTTGTGAGTACGTAATAGGGCCAAGGTTACTGCCGCTAACCGGGTACTTTCAAAACTAAATATAGTGATGGATTTGTGAATCGCGTCAGGATCGGATATCTGTAACTCGAGTGTCACCGTTGCCGGAAAGACATTAATTCCTAATGAGAAATAGTCAATAGTTAAAAGGCCCTAAAATTGTAGCAAAAAGACCTAGGGTAGATAGATTGTATGAGTTCAAAAGAATAGAACTGATGACCGAATTGGCCGAGAGCCCATAAATGGAAACGTCTCAGTAAAAACGACTAGACGTCCTATAAATTTTCATTCAAAAGGAAAGATTATTAACACTATGTGAATGTATTAGGATCTAGTAATATCGATTATTTGACTGCACAGATGGCGTAGTGGTTAAACCTACACCACGACGCTCTCTAGTGCGCCGAGTGTTTTAGGTTCAAAGTCCACACGGGACTACACTTTGTGTGACACAAATTGGTTGTTCCGAGTCTGGGTGCTCTTTGTGTCTGTTTCTTGTATGTTTGTAAAGCTCCGTGACACAGGATATATTCCTAACGCGAGTGTTGTCTTTAACAAAAAAAAATATGTATACAATAATGTACATACAGCTATTATTAACGACAGCAATAGAATTTCGACTAAGAGCACCGGCAGATTGAGTGGGATATCTGGTGCCGTTTGTGCAATCTTCGATTCCTCTTTTATGATCCTTTTCACAAAACATATCATCTTGCAGACAGTTCGCCGGACTGCACCGACGAAGCCATGGCCCAACATATAATCTATCAAGAACAAACTAAGGATGGCACTCCCGTATGCTATAATGTTGGTGTACACCAACATATTGGATACAAAGATGCTTTTTTTTCACAATATTTTCATTATTTGTACAATAATTTAGATTGATTTTGACAATGTATATCTTGACAGAATAACTTACTTCATATTTAATCTTTTATGTAAAGAGGTTTAGTGCATTATGAGTTATGAAACTTTTTTTTTTCATATTTCATTAGTTTACTAAATAACCAATAAATCTGGCCAGACGACTTAAATAAGTTTAATTGAGTCGTTAAAACAATGTTTCATTTAGTCAAGTTAAACTTCGGTTATTGGCTTTTGTGTAGATTAAAACGAAAAAATATATATTAATTACTGTTCAATATTTTATATTTATTACTAACTATTTGAAATAATACATAAAAGTGTTTAGAGTTTTATAAAAAAATATGACAAATACGTTCATAAATAAAACGAAAAATAAACAGTTAAAGGTACTCTAATCCTATAAGTATATACTCAAACCTAAGATATTAGATACCTAGCTAGAGATTACTAGGTAGTAGAGCTACGTTGATTTCAGCACGAGCGGGCCGGCTCGACCAGAGCAGTATTACCCTCCCACAGAAGACCAACCTAAAGCGCCAGCATCCGTGTTGTCGTGTTTCGTTGGTGAGTGTGAGACCGGAAGCCCATCCATGCAGGGGTGACAGTTATCGTGGTAACTGTGTAAGCCTTACACTGTCACGATGACTGTCATGCCTCTTACGTCCCAAAGCGAGTTGTAAAAAAGCATCTCACAAGGCCGCCATAGTATGGGTCACCATACTGCATTGTTTGCATTTGCAATGAGTATGGTGACCACAACTCTTGAATTCTATTCATGCTTTCCATCAGGCAGAGTAGAGTCACTTTGGCAGGCTCTTAATATAGAAAAAAAAAATACCTTTACATGATTACAAGGTAGTACTAGACCGGCTCGACCGGTGCAATGCTACCCTCTCACAGAAGACCAACCTATAGCGACAGCTGTCGTGTTTTGTTGGTCAGTGCGAGATCGGAGGCCCATTGATGGAGGTATATTGTGGTAAGTGTGTGAGTCTTACACTACCACGCTTACTGTCATGAATTTTACGTCCTCAAACGAAGTGTGAAATAGCATCTCACTAGGCCACTATAATATGAGTCATCATACTACATTGGCTGCATTCACAATGAGTAGAATGACCTCAACTCTTGGTCTTTCTGGCAACTTTCCATCGGGCTGAGTACAGTCACTTTGGTGGGCTCTTAAAACAAAATTATTGAGAATTCAACAAGTGCAAAAACTCGTAAAGCTCTATTATAGTTTTCACAAAATAATATGAAAACTCGTTCAACAACTTATAGTCTTCATATCACTATAACTCTAACGCTTCGACATTCATTTCGCTTCGTTGAGTATTAAGTATTTATAGATAACAGTGAAAAATAAAAATGTTGACACTTTCAGTAAACAAGATTAAGTTAATAGGCTTCTTGGCAATGCTATTGATGTAACAAATTTCATAACCTGAAGCGTGATAGTTGCCATATCAACAAGTTTGTTTATCGTAACAACGTTGTCGGTTTTCACGTCACTGTCTAATGATATTTTGTTAACAAAAACCTCATAAAAACTGTTTTCCCACCAATAATAATACAAACATGGTAAGTTGTATAAAATAATTATTTTAAATTGTGTTTTCTCCGATTCTAATATGTGCTTATGATGTGAATTCTTTTTTTTAGGCGCCGAAAGCAAAAGGAGCTAAAAAACCAGCAGGTATGAAACACAGTTCATTAGATTAACATTAAATTAGAGAGTAACTAACTTTTACTCACTATAGAGATATACAGTGAGTAGAAGTTAGCTACCTTTCATTACCTGCTTCCAGAAAATAATATCATGAATTGGAAACCAAATAAATAAGTAGCTTAGAAAGTTTTTTTATGTATTATAAAGGTCGATTATATAGATACTTTATATTACCATTACTTTCTTTCTTTATTTTCGTTGTGTCAGATGTGTGAGGTTATTTATTTACTAGCTGACCCGGCACCGCCTAAGCGTAGCAATGATGCACGATTATAAAAATGATTGATGATGATTATAAATATATTTTTCTCCGTAAGAACCTTCTCCTAATAATAACAAATACAACAAAAAAAGAATTAGCGAAATCGGTTCAGCCATTCACGCGTGATACCGTGACCAAGATAAACGGATTTCATTTTTATATATATATATAGATTTTATTTATTCTTTCACTTTTTGCTTTGTCACTAGTTAAGATGTATAACAGGATGGTTCTCACTTCAACTTCTTGCTTAAAATATGAACCTAGTTCTATTTATCGAAAATAACAATTAATACTTTAGTATTTAATCTTTTTAGAATAACACAATCGCTTTCCCAACATTAGGTATAAGTAATGCTTCTACTTCTCAAACAAGTAGAATCGATTAGTGATAGACTCTATCACCTCCAAACATTATTCCATTATTGAATCTTTACGCAGTTTTCCTTTACTATTTGCCTTGAAAAGTTTGACGTGTTAACTGTACCATGCTAGTAGCATTTTTAACATTTATGTTACACTTATAAACATAATAATTTGAAAACTATATGCAATTTCAGTAATCATAATCGATGGCGTCGATACATCGGAAATGACGCGTGAAAAACTCGAACAGTTCACTCTAAAAGTAAAAGAAGAGTTAGACAAAGAAAGAGAAGAGCGAAACTACTTTCAACTAGAAAGAGATAAAATACGAACATTCTGGGAAATTACTAGACAACAATTGGAAGAGGCAAAAGCAGAATTACGAAACAGAGAGAGAGCCACAGAAGAGACACAGGAAGAAAATGAAGCTCTGTTAGAAACCGAAAAGCAGAAAATAAAACACTTGAAGTATGAACAACAAGCTGCTGCTGCCGCTTTGAGAGCTGAAAATTTAGTAGCCCTAAAAGCAGCAAAAGAAGAATACACTGAACAAGAATTAGAATTATTAAACGATAAAAGAACTTTGCGACAGCAAATTAAAGAGCAGATGTTAGCAGCACAAGATGAATTGAGACGAGCGAAACTAGTGCATGCAGAAGAATTGTCGAAAGCAAGAGCAGTGTTTGAAGAAAAATCTCGACAAATAGAAGATAAAGCTGAAAAGAAACTTAACGAGACAAAGGTTGAGTTAACTGTGAAACATCGGACAGAAATGGCAGAAGTAGAAGAAAGGAAAAATAAACAGTTATCAGAATTGATTTCACATCACGAGAGAGCTTTTGCAGATCTGAAAAATTATTATAATGATATAACACTTAACAATTTAGGTGAGTTCATTCTTCATTGGTACTTTTATTTATTCAGAATCTTTTGTGCAGTAGAAGAACCATGGTTTGGCACAATTAGACTGATTTGACACGACCTCAAATCTGTGTTAAGCAACTCTCGTTGCTTTTAACTGTTAGTGAGGTTATCTAAAGCTCAACTCTTACCTCTCTCCCTATTTAACTTTGGGGGACTATTGACGATAGTCACCTGGTACGATGTGACCGGTGTGACGATTTACCCCTTGTCATCGTCATCTTCCTAGCCTAATCACAAGATTATTTTCTGTCGGTTACTAGTTCAACCGGTTTTACCAGAACATTAGTTTTTCCATGGAGCGACTGGCATCCAACTTCCACAACCCTGAGGTTCAACTGAATTCGAAAATTGAACTATACTTAGTCTGGCCATAAATACTGTTACACTTAATTATAAAAAAATATTACATTTGAATTTCGAATCTGTCATTTTTATACGATTGTTCATTGTGTTTTCTCATTTTGGCGCCAATACATTGTAAAATATTTTGCGATATTAAAATGGTGTGGGGTGATAAAGAGAACCGAATCGCTGTGATAGCATTACACAAAGTAGGTATGGAGCCAAATGCAATTTTTAAAACTCTCCATACACTTGGTATTAGTAAAATGTTTGTGTACCGGGCTATTAATAGGTACAATGAGACCTCCTCTGTTTGTGACAGAAAAAGATCTGGCCGTCCACGTAGTGTTCGTACGAAAAAGGTGGTCAAAGCAGTAAGGGAAAGAATTCGAAGAAATCCTGTCCGAAAGCAAAAGATTTTATCTCGGGAAATGAAGATAGCACCTAGAACCATGTCGCGTATTTTAAAAGATGACTTAGGACTTGCAGCCTATAAGAGACGCACTGGCCATTTCTTAACTGATAATTTAAAGAAGAATAGGGTGGTAAAATCGAAACAACTACTGAAGCGGTACGCAAAGGGAGGTCACAGAAAAATTTTGTTTACGGATGAGAAAATTTTTACAATTGAGCAACATTTTAACAAACAAAATGACCGTATTTATGCTCAAAGCTCTAAGGAAGCTTCCCAATTAGTCGACAGAGTGCAACGTGGACATTATCCGACTTCAGTGATGGTTTGGTGGGGTGTTAGCTATGAAGGAGTGACTGAGCCATATTTTTGTGAAAAAGGTATCAAAACATCGGCACAAGTGTATCAAGATACCATTCTTGAGAAGGTAGTTAAGCCCCTTAACATCACCATGTTCAATAACCAAGTATGGTCCTTCCAGCAAGACTCGGCGCCGGGTCATAAAGCTCGGTCCACGCAGTCTTGGTTGGAATCGAACGTTTCGGACTTCATCAGAGCTGAAGACTGGCCGTCGTCTAGTCCCGATCTTAATCCGCTGGATTATGATTTGTGGTCAGTTTTAGAGAGTACAGCTTGCTCTAAACGCCATGATAATTTGGAGTCCCTAAAACAATCTATACGATTGGCAGTGAAGAATTTTCCCATGGAAAGAGTGCGTGCTTCTATTGATAACTGGCCTCATCGTTTAAAGGACTGTATTGCAGCCAATGGAGACCACTTCGAATAAGCTTTTTATATTTTTAATTGTTTTATATTTATGTATTAAACTGACACACTGTAAAAGTAATAAATGTTATTTGCAGTTAACAATTTTCTTTTTTCTTTATTACAATATTTATGGCAAGACTAGGTAGTTGAAAGACTTACCAATAAAAAATTTCATAGATGTGACAACCTGACAATGACTGACAATCGGGACCGACGGCATGACGTGGTCTCCAAGTCACGGACGTAAAACACCGTCAACTTCCTCATTCCGGGCTTTCGTAACTAATAACTCCTCCACGACACAGGATTTATTTCTGGTGCGGGCGTTGTAGTTAAAAAAAAATAAAAAAAGATCAATTATTATCTTATTGAGTATCACGAATTTGTTATCATATGGTGATGAAAAACAGAAATGACGAAGGACTTACTGATTTGAGAAATTGATGCCAGACATTTTATTTTTTTAGGCCTTATTAGCAGCTTAAGAACACAGATGGAGAATATGCAAAAAGTAAAGGAAAGGGCGGAGAAGATTGCAAGAGATGCAGTTGCCGAAGCCAAAGGTCTCAGGGAGCCGCTAGAAGCTGCTATCTTAGACAATAAAGAACTTAAGAGACAAATGGCTAACTATGATAGAGATAAGGCTGCATTGGCTGTAAGTGTTAAAATATTGAATGCTCCACATGCTCCACTTTATCCTTGGAGGGGCACATAGAAATGTATTTAACCACTCAAGTTTTAATGATAATATTTCCAGTCCCTTCACGTAATAGTTGGTCTGTCTAGCTGATGTACTACTAGCTGATTTTGGCCAAGATGGCCAGTCTCAACGGGAACCAGCAAACGGAAACGGAAACACGGCAGATATTATAGGGCCCAAATCTGTGCGCAAACACAGGTGCACTCTCTGTTCCCTCACTCTCACAATGCAATGGAACGGCTATCCAACACATACGGCGAAAAATTAAGACCAGAACCGACGACTTTACGTGCTCTCCAAAGCACGGGGGTTAAGACCCCAACTTCGAAACTCCGGGCTGTTACTTAAGCATTTTATAATCAGAAAAACTCAACAATAATTTTTTGGCCCGACCCGAGAATGGAACTTGAAACCTATTGATCGATAGTCGCATACGGTAACCGCTAGACCAACAAGGCAGCTGTAAATATAACATATCTCAGTAATATCTCTTCAATAGGCAAACATATAAATAAAAACACCGATATATTTCTAAATATCAACATATTATACACAAATTACACACAGCATTATTTGTGTATGATCAACGACTGCCTCGGTGGCGCAGTGATAGCGTATGCGACTGCTGTGCTGGAGGACTCGGGGCTGATTCCCGGGTCGAACCCCAAATATTTGCATGTTCTGCAAATATTTGTTTTGGAGTTTGAGTGTTTTCTGTGAATAATATGTATGTATTTACAGGAAAAAAGGATATATGTATTTATATCTATTGTCTAGTACTCATATTACAAGTTCTACTTAGTTTGAGACTAGATGGCGTTGTGTCAGACGCCTGAAATACTTGAAATATAAATATTTAAGTACATTTGTCCTGCACAAGTGGTCATGGAAATTTAATTCGAGTATACCTACTTCCTTAGGAGAGGCCTATATTCAGCAGTGTTGAAAGCTGTTGATGTGATGCGATGTGATACTGGAGAAGATTCCTTCTATAAAATACTTAACCTTCTAAAAAATTATGCAGAATTTCTATCAATTTATCAATCTTTATTTATGATTACCGGTATACACGATGTTACATAATAGATAACATTTCTCTATGGTCTGTTGTATTAACTTATAAATATTTTTTTTAATTTTTAATGAATAACTAAAATATAAATAAAAATTGAAATTAAAAAGTTATTCAATCAATAAATATTTTAAATTATATAATATAATATAATTGGTTATATAAGTTAATTATACTTCAAGGTATATTTTGTACTATAAGACTGAATACTTATACTATATAGTGAGTATATATAAAAATTGTGTTTTTCAGGGAAAAACAAAACAGCTTACAGTATTGGAAAAACAATTTGAGGTTCTTAAATGGGAGTATGAGGTGTTGCAAGTCCGGTTCGACCGCATCGAGAAGGAGCGAAATGAACTGAAGACCAGATTCTCTAGAGCTGTACTTGAAGTGCAGCAGAGAGCGTCGTTGAAAGCTGCTCTGCTCGAAACCAAGTTGAAGAACATTGAGGGAAGAGCTACTGCACCTACAGAGATCCATGTAAGAACAAAGTCCTGTTTAAATTTGGTTTTTTTTTTCTTATGGCTTGCCTTTTGGTGAAATACGGCGGTTAAGGGCAAAGGTGAAAACATAACCTTGTTTCTAAGCCATCGAAAATACCTATTTTGTTCAAGCTGGTATAGCCTGAATAAAATAATATTTTCAGCTTCAATTTCACAGTTTGCTTCGAGATCATGAGAAGAGTAACAGACATAAAACCCAGGTTGACTTCACGGATGGTATAGCGGTCACCACGTCATTTTCTACTGCGCTGAGTGTTGTGGGTTCAAACCCCATATGGGACAACTCTTTTTGTGACCTTCAAATTGTTGTTCTGAGTCTAGGTGTTTGTTGTGTCCTTTTCATAAACGTTTCTAATATCCTCTGAAACTCAGGATTTATTCCTTATGCGGAACTGGTATAGAAAATTCCATTCCACTGGTATAGAAAACACCCCACCTAGAACCCTCCTTAAAATACTCTTGTCTCTTAGATTAAAAATCAAAAATAATCCAATTTGTCGTCCCGTATTCCATATTCCATTAACTACCTGCATCATTCCTAATCTTTCTGATACATCTGAAAGTTGTCTGTAAGAATCGTAGATAGCGTATGCGACTGCTGTGTGCGACCCAACATAGTTATTCTTTATACGTGATATGATACTTACACTCTGACACTTACACTAATCCTGTGCAGGAACTCCTAAAACTAAAAGACACTCAAATAGAAGATCTACGATACGAAGCAGCCCGTTTACGTAAAGCTCATGATGACCTACTAGCGACTTACGAAGCTAAACTTGCCAAGTTGGGTGTGCCGGCTGAAGAACTTGGTTTCAAGTATGTATTAAGCTTTTATGTTATCTTTAGACACTTTATTGCCTCAATTGAATTAGATAAGTCTATAGAGTCAGAAGAATCATTTTTAATGGTGTTAATATTGCGTTTATCTTTAATATACATTAAATTCAAAACAATGTAGTGATTTTTCTGAAAAAAACTTGAACAGTGCCATCTAGCGATACTTTATTGTACTTAAATAAAAAATGCACTTGAACCGTCATCTGACAAAATAGTTGGCAAAAAAAATTATAGATGGCAGCATAACGACAACATTAAATTGTTTAAAAATATATTAATAGATGGCGCTATAATAAAATTTTGTGTTACAGGCCCCTGAAAGCAGTTGCTGTGGCTGGTTTAGCACCAGTTATAGGTCAAGGCCCTGCCGGACTTGTTACTCGAGACCCGTAGTTTTTTATTCCTGTTATTGATCAATGTATTTTTGTATAATATTTATCCAAATGAAATATACGTGTATTATAATCTTTCTATCGAATTTATATCGTGTACAATCGGAGTAGTGTCTACAAAAATATTGTGTACTTACCTAAATATTTATTAAAATTATATAATTTATTTAGATTTCTTTTATTAGTTATTCTTGGCTAGTCTACTTTTCTTTTTTACCGACATTTTAGGGACAGATTAAATAAAGAGGTGCCTCATTCTGTTTAATGGTGTCTATGTTTTTAATAAACAGAAGCCAATATTATATATACATTTAGTATGAAAGCTGAGGACGGAAAACAGTTACGATTTTAGAATTTAATCTAAGGTGCAAGTAAAGTAATTTAAATTTAAATACAAAGATTCATTCTTTTTTGTGTTTTTATATTAAGAAAGAAAAACAATAGCAAATTTTTATTTTATTAAATATATTTTAATCAAATATCGATTCAGTTTTATTTTCGTCATTTAAAACTTAAACAACCAAAAAATTTTTTTTACTTTATTTAAAGGCACAGGAAACACAACAAGGTCGGATTGTCAACAAATAAAACGAATAGTCGAAGCCAATGAGTGTACTTTATTTCCTACTAACGTTTTTTATTTATTTCTTTATGTACAAAACGGTTATAAGGCAACACTTCCAAATGAATGAAAACGCATGTACGATGATCATATAATTATTCGAACATTTCGCATTTATTTTTTTTTAGCAAGAAAATTTTTGCGTCACATTTCACATTCGCGAACCGGTTGCACACATTTACTTATAAGGGTACATTCAAATCTTTTATTTTGAATAACTGTAGAATAGTAGAGAATGAATAGTTGAATTATTCTTGTTTAAAGTTTACCCAAATAATTATTATTTAGGTTTTGCGAAACGCTGAACAACTTTTATTTATGACTAGACAGAAATAAAAAGTGCTAGAGGCAAATAATAAACATCATTTAGAATAGTAAAAAACCAACGAAGAACTCCAACTAATGGTATACGAAAAAGGTAATTTCTATATTTTTTTTCTATATGCAGAGCCTACCACAGTGACTCTACTCTGCCTGATGGCAAGTATGAATAGAATCCAAGAGTTGTGGTCACCATAATCATTTCAAATGCAGACAATGCAGTATGGTGACCCACACTATGGCAGCATAGGGAGATGTTATTTCACGCCGCGCTTGGGGACGTTAAAGACATGACAGTCATCGTGGCAGTGTAAAGCTCACACAGTTATCACGATAACTGTCACCCCTGTATAAATGGGCCTCCGGTCTCACACTCACTAACGAAACACGACAACACGGATGCTGACGCTTTAAGTTGAAATACCATTGACAACAGAAAAGGTAAAATAGTTGGTCATTTGATAAGACACGACAATATCTTTAGGACAATACTAGATGTAAAATAGAAGTCACAAGAAAACGAGGAAGGCCTAGGCCTACCAACGTAAATATATACAGCAAGTAAAGGAGAAAGTGAGAGTCGTGGCCAATCAAGAACTCAAACAGATTGCAGAGAACAGAGAGAAGTGGTGATTGCCAAATAGAGTCCGGCCTTTAAATAGAGTGAGAGTCATGGATAAAGTTCTTCAGTAACCAGAATGTTATCTTTATAAGAAATATTGTTTTAGGGATAAGTTAGCAGATGAATCACTTGATGGTAAACGACTACCATCGCTCAAAGACACGTTAATCTGAAGAGATACAAAAGCGTTGCCGTATTTTAAGTCTCCTCTAAGTTAATTCAATATGGGGGCGGCGGGTTGACGTGTCGGAATCGAACCGACTAACGCCACACAGTATCACACTCTGTGCCTGTAATAGAAGTGATCTGGAAACGGCAGTTATGAAGGCATTCGGACCACGGTGGGATCCATCCCCATAGCACCTAATTGCTAATAGAAGCCATGCATTCCGCAACTTACTCGTATTAATTTCATTTACAAAATAATTCTTGAAAATTGGACTGAATCCCAAGGTTTCTTGGATCGCTTCCAGAAACAACTGACCTTACAGAATTGGTGCATATGAAAAATGATTTTTAATTATATTGCCGCCTGTTATTTAAAACTGATATTTAATATATTAATGAATAGATATTACTCTTATCTATACCTACCTGCAAGACAACTTTTATCAATATTTCCTTTGAATCGATAATACATTGTATTTTGTTGTCGATTTCAACTCAACATCCCAGCTAATTAAGCGTAGAAACCTTACTAGCTTTTGCTTTTTGCTAAGATTGACCATAGAATTGTCCATTCAAACTTAGAACGAAGATGGGGTCACTTTGTCCAATATTCAACCAAATCCAACAGATATTTAGAAATAGATTGAAGAATAGTCCACATAACAGAAGTGGCTTTATGCTCGCTTACTCTCTTTTACAAAAGAAAAACTATGAGTGTCTGAAGGAGCAAGAGACATTCACAGTCTAACAAGAAATTATTTTAAGTAACCAGTGGGTCATTTAAAAATCAGCCGTAATTTTGTGACAATAGCCCATAAAAGATGTCTAATGGTTTTTGTTACAGAAAACAGTTTTAATAAGGGAGAGATGTTGCTCCCAGCCGATTATACATTGTTTATGAAAAGGATAAAGGTTTTGCATGTGTGCAACCAGCTCGGACGCGTAACTACAAATATGCGCTTAATGTCTAAACATGTTACAATTTAAACCAATCGCATTCCTTCAATTTTTCTTAACAAAATATTTTCTAAGTGGACTTTTATCTAATCAACTTCACCTGTGTCGATTTTACTGATGATAATTATTTTGTTATATTAAATATATATATTATAATTCTTATATACATATAAGTGATTTTTTCAAGCCAAAAAGCATTGAAATAGCGCTTTCATTAAACAGTATAACAAAATACACCAAAAATCGAAAGATATTATTTTCAATAGGAAAATAATATTTTTCAATTATATTAATTTACACAGGTAATAACACGGAAAATATTATTATTAAAGAAATACATATCATAAGGGTGTAAAATAGTGTCATAAACGTGTTTATATATGAGAAATGTAAATAAGATGAGGTTATATTATTATTTTAAGCAATCATTAATTTATATAAAGATAAATTATTTTTAAACATCAGTATATCTTATAAATTTAACAGTGAATCGGAAATGTTATTAATTTATTACTTATTAATCAACGAGATAAATAATTATACAATTCATTTATTTTATGTTAATGTGTAAGTTTAATAAAAAAAACAAATTTAACTATAACCTCATCGTCGAAGTTCTGGAAGAAGGGCGAAGTGAGGACCTATACTAAGGTGCCTTAGTTAATAATCATCACATTAAAGCATTTTACATACAATTGCAATACAACAATATCATTTGGAATTATTAAAATTACAATATTAACACTAAAATCACTAAAACTATCAAAACACAACCTAAATTCAGACGTCCACGGAGGAAACAAAAGTACAGCTAAAAATTAATTTGACTTTTGTTCACATTTTTGATATTAATTACGAATTGCTTTATTTTAAATTTAACATTACATTTTTTTTAATAATATATTGCATTTCAATACGACACGGATACATTTAAAAACATATTTTTATAACAAATATCACATTAAATAAAAAGATTTACCGTTTTATTTTTAAATCAATTTCTAAGCTATTTTATTTGATGTTCTTATTTAATGTTATTACATATTTCATAAAATTTATTAGTACATTTTTCATTCATAGACCAAGTCTTTTATCTGGTCATTACACCATATATGGCAATAAAAGGCAAATCCTAACTATGGGATCTCAAATTTACACGAACTCCTATTGACATATTCATCAATTTTTTAATATTCTAGATAATGTGCGTAGATTTTAGCAATAAATCTAACATATTTCTCCAGTCTACGTGAATCTTTTAAATTTTAAATACTAAAAATGAACTCTATGGCTAAAAAATAAATAACAAGACATAAATATTGAACTTAATATTTGTTAACAGCTAAACACTAAAGCTAATAAATAAAATGAATAGTCAATAAATAAATTTTGTTGCTTTAAATTCATCTCGAATGGCGGCATTATTCTAGAATGTACGCAATATTCACAAGCCTTATTTTTTTTATATAATTATGAATAATTTATAAACTATATTCATAGTGTAGTATATATTATACTATGAATATAGTTACATACTGTCATAGTTCATAATAAATCAAGAAAATACAAATTCTATTCTTAAATAAAAAAAATAATCTAAAGAAAATACTATTTGTTGCTGTTTTCGTATAAATTAAAAAGGAATTATAACTTTTAATTAATTTTGGCATACATGTATTCTATGTGAGTATATTGGTATAACGTCGGTTCGGATCGGCATGGACAGTGTTAATGAATTTTTGAATAGTCGAGGCACGGGACGGAG
The DNA here is from genome assembly GCA_949316085.1 of Hypercompe scribonia. NCBI lineage: Eukaryota > Metazoa > Arthropoda > Insecta > Lepidoptera > Erebidae > Hypercompe > Hypercompe scribonia. The sequence goes on from OX438989.1 coordinate 14,327,974, forward strand.
AATCGATACCGCGTAGAGCGCGTGGCAAGGAATTCAATAATCTCATTGTACGTACATACATACATACTTATTCATGTATGAGTACATACACGATATTTAATTAGTACATACACGCATCACAAAAAATGCTTGTGATTTGATCAGGTTCGACATTCAGTCCAGCTGCGGATTTATCTAACTAAACTTAAGCTGTGTTCATAAAGGTACTTCAATAAATAAACTAATATAGCTTACTAACTAAAATGATATCGTAAATATTGTACTGATGGGACATTAATATGTTATTTATAATTTTTAGTCGATGTATTTCAACATTTCCTTTTCAATATACTTTTTTTTCCACTAAATATTCTATTTTTCGACTGAATGATAACTAATGCATCTGAAAATTAATAAGGTTTTTAACTATTTTTGAACAGCTTGCTTTTATACATATTTTTTTTTATAATATACAATATTTTTTATGTTCATTATATTTTAACAGCACGCGTGCATTTGACACATTAGCGTACGAGCATTAAAACCTTATCTATGTAATTACTATAGGAGATAAAATTCTTTTATTACTAATATAAATTGTTTTATCGCGGTAATACCTTCTATTTTATACAAACCCCTCTGTATTGAGCAATATTTCTGCGTGGAAGGGAGCCATGTTTCTTTTTAAAAAGTTCAACTAAATATTTAAAATAAGAATGTTGGGAATAAATTATCAATGTTGTTTTTTTTTATTTATGCTTCAAAACTATTTGGTAATTTATAAAACTTAATATTAAATACATATATTTAAATAAAAGCTATCACCGCGACAATTATTCAGTATCATTTGTTTTGTTTCACAACGCGTTATAAAAAATTCTTTCGCCCGTTTTCGACCTTTTGAAAGTCGTGCTTTCATACTCTTTTTATCCTGTTTTCTCATGCACTCTTAGAGAATAGAATGAGAGGAACAGCAACATTCAAGCTTGTTAAATCACATGTCGAGCACAATATTCATCATTAATTGTTTTTTTTTCATATTGTTCACCTCAGCTCATAATGCACTTTGTAACCGATGCCACCTCTTCAGGAATCCTGTCATCTGTAAAGAAATACGAACTCATTTTAATCTTCGTTGAAAAACTGCAGTTGAACTAATTTTTTTTATTATTTTTATTAACGTCTGCAATTCTTTGAATATTGGAAGCATATTGGAAGCGAAGGCAATCGTAAGGAGCCTCTACCAGGTTTCATCACACAACGGGTTTGATTTGTCTAGATTAACATTTTAATTTTTAAACAATTCAAAAAGAAAGAGATTATTTAAATGTCTATATTTCTTGTATTTTTGTAATAATTTCTGGTTTTTTTAACGAATTTCGTTCATAATATACTAATGGCATAATTTAAGTGTATTAAAATGGTGTAAAGACTTTTCTCAGAAGATTTAAAGACCAAAGAGACTATAGTTAAAACCCAAGATACCTAACTAATTAAAATATAAATAAAAAAAATAAAAAGGTCAAGAAATTGGCCTGAACTCAATTATCTTCGATTACAATAATCGACCAAGTGCAAAATTTACCTTACACTTTAATAACTCTATTCATTTAACTTCAAACTCTTCATCCAAAGAGAATATTAAATGTACCATTTAACAGAATCCTCCAACCATCTTATTAATGACGAAGGATAAAATAATTTACTTAAAACAAAATTATGCGATATAAAAACTTTCTACTCTACTATATCAATTATAAATCTTTAGATGCATTTGGTTTTAATTAATTACTTATAAGAAACGATACATATATGTGAGTGCTCTTAACTTTCTTTACAATCGTAAGACTGCTATAAACATTTACAGTATGCCGCCAACCTATTTTCTAATACTGTTGTTATATAAAATTTTTTAAGACTAAGCTTGCCCAATCTCCACTCAAGCACACTTAGTGTAGGTACTCTGCGACACAAACTGATTCCCTTCATTCAGCGGTTGACGGCGATAGGTTGATTTGAATTCAAATAATTGCACTTAAGTGTAGATTACTTTGTATAGTTGTTTCTTTCTCTTCAAAACTTCACACTTAGGAGACATATTTATAGGTGTATTTTTTAATTACATATATTATATTTTTTGACTTGTGTAAACTGTAATATTATTTGTCAAATCGTCTATAACCCTGCAATTACAATGTCAGACAAAGTGTTCTACGACTAAACACTCGTTAACGTAAGGTGTGTTTGCTGTAATAAATATTATTAAAAAAGTACTGGTTAAAATCAATTAACCTTAATGAATTTTAAGCATAATTAATGATATTGGACTATATGCCTCCACAGAGCAGCTAAGACTCGAAATCGATCTGTCAAAAATTTGCTGATACACTTACCGTAACTAATTTTAAAGAGCAGCTGATTAAAGTATTAAATCGTTTTTAATAAAAGATGTATATTTTAAATTAGATCTGCTGAAATAAAGAATTAAGCAGGCATTACTAAATTTGAGAGATCAAGAAAAGATGTGGAGTTTTACCTTTTGACAGTTTATAGAATAATGTGTCAGCAGTGACTAAACTAATCAAAGTGACATATAGTGACGAGTTACTGTCGTTAAGCATTTAAAAACAAGAAAGATTGCAATCGGCGCTATGTAACATTTATTTGGATTCTTGTATAAAATCAATACTTTCAAATTCATAACTAAATAGTCATAAAACACACTAAACACATTAAAATATATTTAACAATCTGAATATTTATTTATTCAATTGACAAATATAAGAACGAAATAATTTAGAATGGTTAATTTCGAAATCCAGTCAATAAGTAAATCTGTCATAACTTTAACTATTTTTCGAAAATGCATTTACTGAATTTAACATCGAATTATTGATGTTATTATTATTTCAATTTAATTTAAATTAACTTAATATGATGTATTCATGTATCTATAAGTACTCCTACGTTAATCGAAAATTCTCTGTAATTGTGTATATTAAAATTGTTTCATAAAATATTATGTCAAGAAACTTTGACAGTGAAAGTAAAAAGACCACAAATTATTAAGCGAAAACTTTATGCCAAATTTTTACGTGAATTTCGTGTAGTTGATTTTTTTTCTTCATTATGAATTTCATAAAAGGTTTATACCTTATTTGGTACAATTGTCTAAAAAATATTATATTGCAAGGTGCGTTGCCATTGAAATACAATAATCAGACGGTTTGAATTTGAAAAAATATGTAACTAAATGTCTAAATCTTTTTGAAAAACACATGAGATTTTTCAAAAGATAATTCTAATTATCTTTATTTTCAATAGCTTTAAGCATTAAGCGTGAGTATTTTCATTTTATTTCTGCATTGATAAAAGTGCGTTGCTGTTTAAGAAATGTGCTAGCGTATTAGATTTTGTATCTTAAGCGTGAAGCAATAAAGCTCAAGCCGTCAGAGACATACCTCTGTATTAGTTGGTATTAGTAGCTAGTCATGTTAGGCGTTCACGAACGATGACTTCGTCCTGGGTGAAAAGAATTTTATTGTGAGAAATTGAAGACATGGTGACCGAGTGTTTTTGTTTTTGTTTTTGGTTATTTTTTTATAACCTTAAGGCACACTTACTAGTACAAAATGAATTTGTTGGTGAGTCCGAAATAAATCATTTTGATTTTAATTTTAATTATTTTTTTAAATACAAACATATTGTAAACCAAAATATCGATAATATTCGACTGGTTTTTTTTACATTGTAATTAATTGATTGGAACAAAATATAATATCTTCTTGATAAATTAATAAAGCTAAATGTGATTCAAACACAAAGTGTCTAATTATAATGATGTTCACCTAACCGGAGGTATCACAGTGCACAAATGTGTGCACAAACGCAGGTGCACTCTCTGTTCCCTTACTCTCACAATCCGATGGGACAGTTATCCGATCATGATTAAGGAGAGATCAGGCGCAGGATCGATGACTTTACGTGTTCTCCGAGGCACGGTGGTTAACTTCTAAACTCCGGGGTGTTATTAAACATTTCTACAATCAGAAAAACTCAATTACACTAACCCGACCCGGGATTCGAACCCGAGACCTCTTGATTAGTAGTCCCAGATGCCAGCCAGTAGACCAACGAGGTAATCAAAATAATAGTCACAAATGAAAAAGGAAACTTACCCAGACAAAGATGCAGAATTGGAAATTGGTGGACTATTGGACTCGAAGCCTTCTTTAGGCTTTTCATTAGCCAACTGCATCTTCAACTGATGTCCGAAGCACGCCAGATCCTCTCTAAAAGTATCCGAACCCGGTGTGGTTGGTTTTTCATCATCACCCGTCGCCATCGCCTCAGCGTCACTTTTCAGAGGCGCTTGCTCTGACTCTTCCTCCGTGTTGTATATCTTAAAGTACGCAAACGTCAAATATATCACTGAAATTATGAACGACGGTATCGGTATTGCCATAGCATAAACCAAGTTCAAAGTATTCTGCCACATGTCTAGTTCAGTAATCACCAAGCCGGGGTCGACACGGCTGTAGTAGCAAGTATAGTTTGTTCCAAGAGGCATGTGCTTACCGTAAAATACAGTGCAATTTAAAATAGGTGGATACCCACAACCTTTGACATTAGGGAACAGCCTCGCTCCAGTAAAATACCATTCAGAATCGTTTCCTTGTAAACCAGTAGGTATTGCTTCGGGTAGATCTTCTTCAATCATTTCTGGATACGATTTGTCAGCTGTCACTTCGTAATTTTCGTATTCGTAATCTTTCCTCAGAGCTCTTTCAACTCTGATTAGGTTTTCGTCATCAGTTGGAGTAATATTGGGGTAGATGCCAAGTTTGTAGTTGACACGAATTTGAGTGCATTCAAAGAGGTCCTTGGTGCAGCCCTCTCGGCAAGAGGCCCAAGAGCAATTGCTGGCTCCGACGAGATGTTTGACAGAAGCCGTGACACATAATGCTGCTACTGGATCGAATTGCATGAATATGGTTGTGAACGCTGGTTCTATGACAAAAGGTACCAGAAAGAGGAATGCGAAGAGACTGAAGATGGCCAATAAGACAAACGTAGCTGTTGTGTAGAATAGAAGTTTTTCGGCAAAGGTTGGCGGTATTTTTTCTTCGTCTGTCATGGTGTGAGCGCGCTAGGGACAAGCATAGCGCTGTCTCAGCTCGCCAGTGTCATATCATTTTATATCAGTCTTTGCTAATTGTTTCGTGGCTTGGTTTTATTTACATATTTTGTTGTTTAGCTGAAAAGTTTGATGAGGCTGGTTATTTAATGAATTGTGTTATCAAATAGATATACATGATCTTGGTTTATTGTATAGTAGAGGTTAGAGTTTCTAAATACTCTTCAGATATTGACAGCGAAACCAATTTTAACTGAAGCTTTTTTTTAAGTGACTTAATTAAACAATCATAAATGCTACTGTTTTATTTTATAATATAAAAAAAAATTAAAAAAATAATTAATACATAATATTAAAAAAATATATATTAAGGTACTAAAAATACATTCAAATCGCGAACCTTCTCCTTTTTGAAGTTGGTTAAAAATATCAACAAACAACACAAACTTTCAAGTATATTTATTCCATGAGTTATAAGACGCGTGGAGCGCAAATCTGGAATGTTGTGATTGACATTTTGCCGCATTTGGCAAAATATTCAGAATACCTAGAATCATAACTGAGATTCAATGCGAATTGACAGACCGCAATAACTTTGATGAGACGTGGTGCGAGTGAGCGCGTTTTAAAGATTCATATTAAACACATATCCGTTAACTTATGTACGAAACGATATGAAAAGGTAGTTATACTAGTGTCTTTTGATAAAAAAATACCGTCTAATGAAATAATTTAAAAAAAGAATTAAATTATTTAAAGGTTTTTTAAATGTACCAAATGATTTCGTTGTGTGTAAAAATGTCAATAGCATACACATTATATTCGTAAAAAGAGTCACAATCGAAAAATATAAGAAGGATAATTTCATTCTGCCTTCGTGATTCGTTTTTATATTTAATAAGAAGGCTTTACATGTCATTCTTGTTTTGAACCATGACAGGCGACCTTTATTAAGGGCTGTAGCGAACTTCCATGTTGATATCGAGTGCGTGTAACGTCTGACAATGACATGTAAAATCGTATTTCCTTAATAAATAGTTATTTCATTATTCTATTAGATAGTTTTACATTTAATAAACATTATCAATATCAACAGCCTTTTACAGTCTACTGCTGGAAATAGGTCTCTCCTTTGCAAGGAGGTTTTGGCCTACTATACCATGGTAGCCAGACGGGTTGGTATGTAAACATTAATGTTTAATAATTCAGACGTCTGACAGACAACGCCATCTAGTTCCAAACTAAGCAGAGCGCGTACATGATTCAAATACATACATATTATACATAAGAAACACCCAAACTCTGAAACAAATATTTATATTTATTTAATCAGACTTGGGAACCAAATCCGAGGACCTAATACTCAGCATATGTATATACTACCACTGCGCCATCAAGGCAGTCGAGATAGGTACTTCTAATTTTTTTGCTATAAGACTCAAACGTCATAAAACATACTCATTACGTCACATCCTTTAATAGACCTTTAAAGGTATATATATTATTAGTTTTCAGTTGCTGTTCACAATAAATTTCTAGCGCTTTTGTGTTAAAAGCGTACCTTTAGTCATTTATTTCTATCTCTTTATTATTATTTCTATCTATGCTTACTACTATCAGGAGGTACCTATTAGGATGTTGGTACCTCCTAATAGTGTGACCTGATAGTAATGTGTGATAGTGATAGTGTGATACGATAGTGTCACCTATTACAAACTAGACAACTCCATTCTGAAGAGAAGGCAGTGGACTAATAAAATATAAAATAATATAATTTAGAACTATTTTAATAACTTAAACTTTACTGATCAATCATTTTATCAAATTAAAAAACAATGATACGTCTCAAATCTTAATAATGACAGTTAACCTTGAGTTAGTTTAAAGTCAATTTTACTTGCTAGCTAGTACTCCAGACCACTATTACTAACACCCCACCCATTAATACCGGTTATGGACGCCAGACTGTCTGGCCAACAATCTAGTATCTAAATATCGATTCTACCTAGAATTAGCATCGGGAATGCTTTACTCGGTCAAGGCACTGAGAATAAAGCATACGTAGACTTTAAACACTCAATTCACAGAAAACAGAATAGGTTCTTAACTATCTATATTATATTATACATATATATATATATTTACCTATAATATGTATTTATTTAGAAATATATAATTATGTTTATATGCAGTCTGGTAACCATAGTGTGTGAATATTCTCACAGCCTTTGGTGTGTGTGAGATGTGTGAGCATATTATTATTAACTGCAAATATTAATAGTCACGTTTTTTTATCTATACTAAGAGCATGCCAGTGACTCTACTCTGCCTGATGGAAAGCATGAATAGAATGCAAGAGTTGTGGTCACCATACTCATTGCAAATGCAGACAATGCTGATTGTTGTTGTAACTGTTGATAAAGTATTCGACGAACTTTCAAACCGAAATTGCCAATTTTAATAAATCTAAATCTTCATAAATTGCAATTGGCTGATATAAAATATTCTTCATTATTAAAACGGGCATACATTCTACATATTAACATAAAAGAGAAAAAGCAATTAGAAATAATTTAATTAATGAATTCATGTTTCGGGATCGGTTATAGCAACCACATTTTTATTTATACATATTTATAAAATTTAGGTTTTGAAATAGGTTAGATTTTAATTTTATAATTTTATAAAATTAAAATTTAACCTATTTTATAATTTTAATAATCTAATTCACCCAATCTAGTGTTGCTTTCGAAGATTGATTTTTGGTTTTTATTTTATTTCATTTAGGATTAGATTTATGTAGGTTTATGATTTCAGTACGAATGAGCCATCTCGACTGGAGCAGTACCACCCTTTCACATAAGAGCAAGCTAAAGCGACAGCATCCGTACTGTCATAAAGTTAGCGAGACCGGAGACCAGTTGATACAGGGGTGACAGTTTTTGTGATAAATATTTGACCCTTACACTGCCACAATGTCTGTCATGCCTTTTCCATCTCCAAGTGAGACGTGAAAAAGTAAATCATTAGGCCGCCTTAGTATGAGTCACCATATTGTATTTCTTTTTTTTTATAGAAATCTACCAAAGTGACTCTATTCTGCCTGATGGAAAGCATGAATAGAATTCAAGAGCGATGGTCGCCGTGCTCACTGCGAATAAAGACAGTGCAGTATGGCAGTACTATCTGCATTCGCAACGAGCATGGTAATCAAAACTCTTGAAGTCTATGCATACTTTGCATCAGGCAGAGTAGTCACTTTGGCAGTCTTATAATTTAAAAAAAAAACCTAAAACGGTAAGTATTTTATTACACCAATCAACGTCAAGTGATGTTACTCGATAATGTCAACAAAGTCGTTGGAAAGTAAATATATTAAATCCATTTCTCAATGACAATGGGTGTTGGGTTTGTTCAAAGACAATCTTGAGTATTCTTTCAAAAGTTTTTATTTTTTGAAGTTTGTGCACTTTTGATTAATTCAGATTGTAATTAAAACAAACCTCACTTATATATATACCACTATATGTGTTAAGTAAACCTGACCAGTTTCGTCCTGTAACATTATGGAGAGTGCCATAAGACAACCGATCAGGTCTATTTATATCCAATAGTGGCGTAAGTACAAGTAAGTTTTGTTCTGATAATGTATTTCAACAAGTTCCAACAAGAACTGACAATCAAGAGAATAAATTAAATTCGGATTGTAGTGCAGTAAGTGGACCCTTTCAGTTCAGAGCTTTTACTAGAGACAATAGTCACGCTATTGTGCCATGATTTCAGAACGAACGGTAACCCTGATTTACTAAAGTCAGGGCCTCGTACCCAAAAAAATCAATTGTTTGAAATAATTAACGAATCCACATACCTTTGGAGAAGGACATAGTAATTACTGTACGCAAGCAATCGATAAAGCGTGCTTACTTATTTCGAAAAGTAGTAAAAATAGTATGTATTGATTTTAGTGTGTATGATAGGTTTTTTTTCTATATTAAGAGCCTGCCAAAGTGACTCTACTCTGCCTGATGGAAAACATAAAATCCAAGAGTTGTGGTCACCATACTCATTATAAACACAGATAATGCAGTGTGGTGACACATACTATGGCTGCCTAGTGAGATGCTTTTTCACGCCCCGCTTGGGAACGTAAAAGGCATGACAGTCATCGTGGCAGTGTAAGGCTCACACAGTTATCACGATAACTGTGTCACCCCTGTATCAATGGGCCTCCGGTCTCATACTCACCAACGAAACACGACAGCACGAATGCGCTTTAGGTTGGTCTTCTGTGGGAGGGTAGTACTACCCCGGTTGAGCGGACCCGTTCGCGCTGAAATGAGCGTGGCTCGACTACCTAATATTTTTAAAGGTTTACATGTATGTTTTTATTTCAATAAAAATCTAACCATAATGCATCTACTTTCTATTCACTCTCTATCACCCAACGGCTGAATGGTAGGGAATGCCTTACATACACAGTTCACTAACACACTAAAGATGTAAAATGTGGTAAATAATACTCGTAAATAAGTCAGAAGATTGGAATTATTATATTCAGGGGAAGAAAGAAATGTAAGTAGATTAAGCTATTCGTAAGCTAAGCTAAGCTAAGCGTTTTCGTAGCTTACTCTTCTTCTTTCATAGTTTTCTTTCTTTACTCTTATATAATCTCTCACTTTACAGTGGGAGTAATTCAACTTTTTTTTATCATCAACAATAGTCGATATAGAGAGTGTTTTCCTTTTTACAGTGCCGTTATTTTGCATTATTTGTTTTATTAGTCGACTCTAACGACACCCATGGGATAAATAAGGGTGACACACGAACATTCCTTTCAATTTAAAAACAAATGAAAAAAGAAACCTGAAGTCACAAAACTAGAAATACATATTATTATCTATGTACGGACATGTTCAATTATATTTCTTTGAAGACCATATAGAATAACAATTGAACTTTATTACTCTTAAAGCATTTTGTTCCAATTCTAACGCTACCATTATTTATTCACAGAGCCGAACATAGCTTATCACGATAGGTCGTCGTTCATTAGCTTATGAATTTTGTATTACTATTGAGGGCATGTCAAAATTAACTAAGCCAACGTGAATAATTAAAACGGTTGAAGTTAAAGGTGGACTATCGACTGTCAGAGGGTTTAAGTCATCGCTGTGATGTATAAGGCTCTGCGGTATACCTTTCCAGAAGCCGACTAGTCGTTCAACACATCACTGGACTAGTCGTGATGGTAGTCGATGTATTGATGAATCTATGTTAATATCATAAATGTGAAAGTGTGGATGAACGGATTTAAAGAAGGATGAATTTATATTGGCAGTGGATGGATGCGGATTGGGGGAGACCTTCGTTCAGCAGTGGATGGCGATAAGTTGATCTGAATTCGAATTTATGTTTGTTTTTCAGTCACGTCAGAACACGTTTGAAATTTGGTAAATAGATATTTGAATTTGGACGTTATCTGCTTCTGTTTATCACGATACAAATTATTGACTAAAGTGCGGTAGTAACTATTGGCAAAAACTAATGATAAATGCGTTTATTTTACGAAATTGATATCTTCAAATCCTTTGATTTAGAGATGATGTCAAAACACAAGACATAAAAAGTACAAGAATCAAAAAAAAAGAAACACCAACACACATTGTAAAATTCAAGTATAGAATGCACGTTTGGCTAGTGGTTTAAGAGGTCGCCACGCCGCTCTCTACTACACTGAATGTTATGGATTCAAACCCATCATGGGACAGCACTTTATGTGATTTACAAATTGTTGTTCTAAGTCTCGCCGTTCTTTGTGTCCGTTTCTTGTATGTTTGTAAAGCCCCCCTTCGACACAGGATTTATTTCTAGTGCGGACGTTGTCTTTTTTTATGAAAATGAATATCTATCTATATGTATAAAAGAAAGTGGTGTTAGTTACACCACTTATAACTCAAGAACGACTGAACGGATTTAGCTGAAAATTGGTGAGGAGGTAGCTTAGAACCAGGAGACGGACATAGGATACTATTTATCCCGTTTGACCGCGTTTCAGTCCGAAATAAAAAATCTGCTTGCCTCTAAGGCGAAACAGAGTTTGTGGGGTAAGCTAGTATATACATAAAAGTCAAGTCTAGTACAGTTAAGCTTGTAAGTCATATGTAGGTGTCTATAAGTAAGAAAGAACTATGTATTTCAGGTTTAGGTTGCCCCACTCCGCTTACGGTACTAAATACTCCACGTAACTCGGTCATTACGAAACTTAAATTCGTGCGACAGTGATCCACGACATCAAGTAATCCTCTACCATATTGACATTTAGGAAAGACTACAAACGTTCATGAAACAGGCACAAAGAACTACCAGACTAAAAGCAACAATTTGTGAACCACACAATGTGTTGTCCCTTGTAGGGCTTGAACCCTGAACCCCATTAGGACAATCAAATGATTGACAAACAGAGAAGAAATGACACGGATCTGTTTCGTTTTGCATGTGTGTGTTTGAAGTCGAAATAATTACTGTCAAGTTTCACGATCAACTGTGTGTGTGTGTGACACAATGTTTGTGAACACATTTGACTGATTACTGAAATGAATACTGTCCAAACGTAACCGGAGTATCAACACGATATTCCCAGTGCGAAAATGAAAAAGTTTTTACGAATGGAATATTCATTGAATACTTATTAAGGTTGTCATCTATAGAGTTAGCATTACCAGACCTTTTGAATTTTTTATTCATAATTTCTTTTTCATGTTTTGCTTTTTTAATTCAATGTTGTATAACGAGGGAGAGTCAAAACTATTGTCTGTATTTAGTCTTAAGAAAGTTCTATCTACGTAATAAGTGGTTGTGGCGACTTCTACATACAGCGCAACAAAAACACACTACAGAGCCATCTACCGAAGGATATGACACCTGTTTCTCCGCAGGGTAAGATAGGTCGTCGGTGACTACAGTTGCCCTAGGTTCCCATGGCCCAAGTCCCCGTCCAGACAATAGGTAGGAGATTTTTTTTTTTTAAACCCACTTTTGGAATATATTAACCGTTGTGGAGGACTTTACAAAAGTATATAATTCGAACGTAAATAGCACCAGACTCAAAACAACAATTTGTAGATCACACAAAGTGTCTGCGGTGATTTTACTCACTCAGAAAAAAGAATTTCAATAGGTTATGCGACTCTTTTTTTGCTTTTGTAATAGACTCAGCCCGATCTTCCATTCCTGGTCATCCTAAAATCGCATTGAGATATCCGTTTTATCGAAAAAATCACCTACAAGGTGTAAGTGGATATTTAAATGTTTCCACTTATCCAACTTCAGTATTAAAATATTGATTTCGTGTTGAGATTAGAAGTACATCTTTGTGCTAATGGTGCAGTAGTACAGCAGTAACAATATTAGCATATAATTGTATCCATTTTACTCCTCAGGAGTTCGACAGAAGCAAAGAAGGCGTGATTATCGTGTTAATACAAAAAAAAAATTTCAAATACATATTGCATGAATCGTAAATGCTAATAGGCACTTAAAATTAAATACCTCATAATATTAAGTCAGCCTTTGTATAAAAAATTGAAAAAAAGAGAAGAGATGAGCGCTAAGATAGTGAAAGAGAAGAAAAATGATTTCTGTTATTTCTTTAACGTAATTATTTAATTAAGATTTTTCTAATATTCTTAATTAAAACGAAAGTTTATTAAAGTATCGAAATCTCATTCGTTAGATGCTCTCGAGGTCTTAAGAGCCTGCTCGAGCTGACGATTGATGTGTACTCGACTTATCTGCATTTAAGGGCCGCTTCAGACGAGGAGTGAGTGCTTCAATAGTAGCTTTGGTACAACAGCATTATTTATGTAAACTTGTGATCTTTTTAGAGTTTTAAACAAATTTGTTAATTTTCATGTTTTATGATAGTGATGTAATAGTGTTTTCGAATGAGAGCTAGGGGAGTTAAGACAATTACTCGTATTTTATGTCACGTTACATCATTACGTCCACAGTCTTTAATAGTCCACAGCTGGACATAGACCTCACCTTAGAAAGGAGGTTTTGGCCTACTATGCCACGCTGGCCAGATGGCTTAGTATAGGGTTTGTTTAAAATTAGCCTTCTCTTTTCTTTTCTATATGAAGAGCCTACCAAAGTGACTCTACTCTACCTGAATAGAATCCAAGAGTTCTGGTCACCATACTCATTGCAAATGCAGATAATGCGGTATGGTGACCCGCACTATAGCGGCCTAGTAAGACGCTTTTTCACGCCACGTTTGGGAACGTAAAAGGCATGACTGTCATCGTGGCAGTGTAACACAGTCACCACGATAACTGTTACCCCTGCATCAATGGGTCTCCGGTTTCACACTCATTAACCAAACACGACAACACGGATGCTGTCGTTTTAGGTTGGTCTTCTGTGAGAGGGTAGTACTGCCCCGGTCGAGCTGGCCCGTTCGTGCTGAAATCAGCGTGGCTCTACTTTGTAGTGATGTTGTCCGGCAATATTCTGCTCCCTTAGTCGCTTCTTACGACACTAATGGGATGAATAGGGAATGTAATACTTTGTATTCTGAAGGCGCTCTTCTCACTTTAGGCGCCTCGAAAATAGGTTATTTTCGGGATTTTTTTTCGAGGATTTTTGCTTAAAATTATGAGATAAAATGGATCCTAATCCTAATCCTTTGTAAAAAAAAATAATCTTAAACTCGAAACTTCGAAAATCTGATGATATGCGCTATAGCTATAACTATGAAGAATATGTCATTTAAATTTCGTGACAATCGGCCAGATAGTTTCCAAAATTACATTAACAAGGCACCGAAAAATCTTGTTTTGAGATAAACGCGTTTAAAGTTTTGGTTGCAGAAAAATCATGAAAAATCCTTACCTCGGGTTAATCAGCGATGCCTGCTCCATACAATGGACCTTCCGATTCTTAAAAATTAAATTTAATTAAAATTTAATTAAAAAAAAATAAAATCGATTTTTTTAAATTTCCGAAGTGAGAAGACGCCTTAATCCGTCAATACCTGAAAAACCACACGCTTTTTTATGTACAATAAGGTGTAAATGAGCGTTCACTCATTTACCTGATCTGTCTGGATTATCTGATAAGAAGTCATTGCCGCTGGTCAAGGACACTTGTAATTTAATAAATATAAGTGTGTTCACACCCTTTTTATAAAAAGAAATGGTTTTACTATGCTTCTTTGTCAGTCTTTGACAGGCCATTGTTAGACAAAGACCTCTCTTTGGCAAGAAGGTTTTGGCCTGCTGTACCACACTGACCATACGGGATGTATGCCAACCCTCACTTGTAACATTACGTTACTCGATCGATGCTTACCGCTAAGCGAGGTCATTCAGTCGATTAAAAACAATTTAAAAAAAGTCAACACGGTGACACAGTGGCGGCACTCCGGTCGAAAACAATCAACACACGCTAATATTACTAAATACATGCATTTTTTACATAAACCCAGACACAGAACAAATGATCCTGACACACAATTATTTCATTGGAAATCCAAAACACGACCTTCAGTTTGACAGAATTCTCAACAACTAAACTACGAGGCTATTCAAGTAAAGATGAAGAATCAATAACCATTGATAGTCGACCTCCAGAATACCACTATCATCTTTGAATACCTTCTATTTGCATTACTATTTAAAGCACAACATAAACAAAGACTGACGCAGTTCCGGAATGATTTCCCTGACGTTTACGGGCCAATGTGTGCCTACGATGTCTCGCAAACGTCGGCCCAGATATGCCGCTATGCTTTTGTTGTAGCTATCTCAACTCTTTTATTCTTTATAGGTAGACAGTAATAGGCTAGATGACACCGTAGTCAAATTAGTTACTTTTTGTCATGTGTCAAAACGGCCATTTTATATGAAAAATGTACTAAATACATAATTGTGACGTCACTGTTTTAGACTACTCAATTGAACAATATATTTCACTGTATATTTGATTGAAATTCGTAATAATAATATAAAGAAATGCTAATTGAATTTGCAGAGACGTTTCGCGATATTAGTTTTAATGAAGTGGACATTGGTACTTATTTGCAGTCATCTATCCAATTGCACCAATAGTGTAAATTTAAAGTTACTTATTTATAGTTATTTGACTGTAAAGTAAGGAGAAACATGAAAAGAGATATACTTCGGTTAAAATGGTCGTACCATTTTTACCTTTGTAAATTGTTGTTTATTGGTAGATTGTTTAGCATGGTACAGGTTCTGTCTGATTTTGTATCAGACAGAAGTGTGAAATTACTGTTATTATTTATACTTCACGGGTTAGTTAGTCTAGTCGTTAGTGGCCCGGACTGCTAAGCTATAGGTCGTGGGTTCGATTCCCACTCAGGACAAATATTTGTGTGATGAGCACGATTATTTGTTCTGTGTCCGGGTGTAATTTATTCGTAATATGTGTGTGTTTAGAAATATTTAAGTGTGTTTATCAGCAGTCTGGTTACCATAGTACAGGCTCTGTCTAATTTGGAATTAGACAGCCGTGTGTAAGATGTGTGACTTTTCCTTTTGTTTTTTTATTATTACATATATGTTTTCATATGTATACATGTTTTTAATATATTTTTACATGCTTTTAATTACACTAACTACTAGGTAATTTATTTACTAAAAATAATTGGAATTAATTCGAAATTATTTTTTCTTATTTTAAGTACTATTCTAACTATTATTCTCGCAGTAGGAATAAATCCAGTGGCGCAAGGGGCTCCACAGACATTCATAAAACAGATACAAAGAAAATCCAGACTCGGAACAACAAATCACGAATTACACGAAGCATTGTCTCGTGTAGAGATCGAACTCACTACACTCAGTGTAGTCAGAAGCGGCGAGGTTATTGCTTAAACCACTACGCGTCAAGAAGTCAAATAGAATCACCTTAACATGATTTAGCGATACGATTTATTGATAGATGACGCCGAGTCTATCGAAACTGTATTAGAATCTATTTTAAGTCTACGATAACGTTGAACTGCGATTCTTTACGTGGGTGACCCCCATCAGACCTTTACCATTCAAGTACTAGGTGATATCAAGGTTCTGTAAAAAGGCTATTGTCAGACTTTTACGGCTGCCTCGAATGTCAACCAGGATCGATGGCTCTTCGAAGTATGGAGAGGCAAGGGTGGCCTGTGAGGGTGGCGAGCAGAACAACTGCCCAGGTTCTCGCACACTCGAACAACAACTGCACTGGCTACACGATTGGCCTAGTCGTTTAAGCGGTCACCACGCCGCACTCCACTTCGCTGAGTGTTGTGGGTTCAAATCCTATATGGGACAACACTTTGTGATCCACAAATTGTTGTTCTGAGTCTGGATGTTCTTTGTGTCCATTTCTTGTGTATTTTTAAAGTCCCCCGCGACACAGGATTTATTCCTAATGCGGGCGTCGTCTTTTTCAAACTACAAACTACAACGGGGATTCCCCATGTTTCATTACACCGCTCATTTTAACAGGTTTAACATTATTTATTTTAAATATCACGATTAAAACTAATTCCACAAAGCAAGGACCTTCCGATGAACTACCCGATCGGGGCCTCGCTATGATTACCCGCCCGGGGGCTTGTAATAGTTAAGGTCGCCTCTGTGAAGGGGTTTCAATGTGTTAAGAAAGGCCTACCCATCCATATACTGACCTAGTTTTAAATGTGTTAACCTACCGCTTAGGGATTTTTGCAATTGCACCTAGTGCCCAGCAACCTTTTGTTTTTTAAATCTATTTTAAATTGTTTGTTAATACCTAGCTGTATTAAACTAATCGTATTTCGGTATCTATTTCATTTATTCCACCATAAATAGCAAAACGAAGTAGTCTGACACATATTATACAAAAACAGTCTAATTGAAAAAACTTGGCGCATTGCCATGAACACAAAACTTGGCAATTGTGTCGTTGTTCGCAGTTTTATAATGACAGACCTTAAGAGGGACCAATCCCGTAAAGGATTTGAAACAATTTAGTTTCAAGGTATATAACAACCTATAACAGTCTACTACTGGATATAGGCCTTTCCTTAGAAAAGAGGCCAGATATGTTGGTGTAGGGTTTGTTTCAAGTTTTCTTTCTCTTTGCAGACCTTTCTTTCTTTTCTCATAAGGGTAATCTTTCGTTTTGCGAGTCAAAGATATCTGATAGTATAGAGTACTAACTTAGAAGTGTAACATGCATTGGCTCTCAAGTTAATAACACTTATGACCTGTGCCTACTAACACTTGCCTCAATGGTAACTACAGTTAGTGAAAAGGTCAGAGGTCAAAGATTTGTCTTTTTATCAGTATAGTATTGTGACTCATCGTTTTTTCATTTTTTCTATCTGGTTTATCAATAATGTGTACTTAAAATGCTAGATCGTCTAGGATCCAATTTCACTTCCCAATCATTTAAAATATGATATACGATTATGGCTAAACACCCTTAAGGCAATCTCGAGAAAAAAACGGCCCCTAGTTCCCTTCCGTCCTGCTGTTCCCAGCTACGGTAGCGATCTAGGAATGGGCTGGACAGGAGATGTGAGAATTCCGAGTAAGATCGAACCACTACAAATGACAGCTTGACGTGGCAATCTATAACATGTGCACATTGCGGACCGACGAAAAAATACTCGAACTGGTGGGTAGGAATTGAAAAAATTACGGTGGGATATTTTGAGATTATCTAAAGTACGTAGAAAGACTCGATAGTATTTAAGACCGGCAACATGAACAATTTTCGAAAGTGTGATCATCAGTCTTAAGGTGGTGTCGTATTCTTAGTACATCAGTCCCTCGAAAATATCGTGGTCAAGATCGAGAGCGTGTTGTCGAGAGTTGTGTACTTTATATTCAGAATAGCCAAGTATTCGCTGCAGGTAATTCGTTGTGACTGCGATACACCCCGATGATGAGGTTGAGACTATGTATGAGAACAGTAGAGCCACACGTATGTGTAAAAGTCACTATTTCGTTGTTATACGGACTCCAACGCAAGGTTGGGTAAACGACAAAAAATATTCAATGATGTCTCTGTGATCAGTATGGTGGAAATCGAAAGCATTCAACAAATTAATAATGTAAAAAATTGAAATTGAAAGATCGCGGCTGATGGAGTGCACGTTCCGACCGTCACCCATCCATGTAGAGGTAATATAACTAAAGACTAAATGGTACAATGCCTTCTATCATCACGCTAAGTCATCACTAGAGTTATAAAGCGAACAAAACTTTGACAAAACAGGGATATTTATTGTCATATCTTCTTCTTCTTCTTGGCATTTTTAACTATTGTGTACGATATATACAATAGTTTAAAATGTCAAGAAGTTTAATGACAAACAGCTGATACACTTTAAATTTCTCTTGTCTTTTGGACCTATTTAGGTTTCTAATTTTGTTTATTATTGAGACTACTGTTTATTTCAAAACTTAAAAAAGAGGAATAAAAAGACGTTTGTAGTTTATGGTGATTTACACCATGGTTACTTTGCGCGAACCCAGAGGTCACAGTTATCGTGGTAAATGCGTGAGCCTTACACAACCACGATAACTGCCATGCCTTTTACGTCCCCAAGCGGGGTATGGAAAAGCATCTTACTAGGCTGCCTTAGTGTGGGTCACCATACTGCATTCTCTGCAATCGCAATGACCATAGTGACCACAACTCTTGGATTCTATTCATGCTTTCCATTAGGCAGAGTAGAGTCACTTTGGCTGGGTCTTGAAATAAAAAAAAAAATGTTACATTGAATACTTGATCTTATTAGAACACTTGTGTACGGTGAATATTTACTTAAGTATGGGGTAGTTGATAAGGATAGGAAATTTGATTATTTAACGGTATTATGATTTAGTTGGACATCTTGAATACCTTAATATCTGCCTCATTTCTTGTAACTTAACGTACTTAAGTGTTCAAAACTTTAAACATAAACTTTTGAGTTTGAAAAAGTGAATTGTTTTCGATCGTAGAACCGAGAAAATATGGACAAAGAAATCAATGAAATCAATGCAAACTTTAAAGTTTGCATTGATTTCATTGATTTCTTATTAAACAAAGAGAAAATCTGTTTGACAATAATTTAAGAAGTGATATAGTAGAGTAATTACTTTATGATTTATGACAAATATATGTCAATACAATATGATTTCGCACCTTCGGTGTGACAAAGGCATAATTACGCTTTGTGTGATTTAATAGGTTTTTTTTATTTATCTACTATTTTAACCGACTTCACAATAGAAGGAGGTCCTGCGTTCCACTGTATGTATTTTTTTTTATGTCTGTTCACCGATTACTCCGTCAATTGTGGATAGTTTTTGAATTTTTTTTATTGTTCATTAATATCGCAACATTAAGCTTGAATTATGTTTACTTCATACAAGCATTTACATAAAAAAGAGGGTATTATTAAATCTCCTTGTTTTTTTGTTTGCTGGCTTGTTAATTTCTGTCATTTAAATACGCATATGTCGTACTGAAGTAGTGATAAATGATAAACTGAATGTATTCGAATAAAGTCTCACGTATTTATTGCAATAATTAGATATTTTTGTATTATGTAATGTTTCAATGTATTATGGTCGTTTTTACTTACATAAGCTACTAACTGTACCCTGCCACGTTCTATTACGGCATAATATATGAATGAACGATGAATTAAGTGAATTTGTTAAATTGATGCATTACGCAATAAAATAGATCCCACCAAGAACTTAGGCCCTAATCTCACTTGCAAGTGGTTCAGCTCATCAACGGACGAGGCTTTGGCAAACAAACATCCAGATTAGCGACAATAGGTTATCTATTACGTGGAACCAAAACACTGGTGAAAAGTGGGCGTTTAATATACCTCTGCCTACCCCTACGGGGAAACAGGTGTGAGTTTATGACAGACATGTAGGGTCGTATGACTACAATCAGTATAAGGTATCGATAGTTTTTCTGAAGCTCATAAAGCCCTATGCATAAAAATCGTTTATGGGTTCGATTCCAGATTTTGGATTCCATTTTTATATTATAAGGATTTGGTGTGTTGAGCTTATCTAAGCCCAAAATAAAGATGAGTTACTGTTGAGTCAAATATATCTGGACTCGTATATAAATTATAAATAAATTTTACATCGAAATGTCTGGGTAAATTAGGGATTAATTTATTTCTAATACTAGAAATACAAGAATCAATGAAATAAAATGTAAGAAAATAAATTATTTCTTTGTAAATAATCGTCTTAAATTAACTTAAAAGTAAAGCAAACCAAATACATACGTCAACAAAAAGTATTTTTAGAAATACTTCTTAATAAGCAATAAGTACTACTTATTATAATTATGAAGGAAAAGTTATAACATACGAACCCCGTAAACTCCGCTATGTAGCTAATAAAAGTAATATATAATGTTATAATCCGTTCCTTCGACGCTTCACGCAATTTAAAGGTACCATGGATCACATTTAAATGGAAATCCAAAATACTAGTATCTAGAAACCATAATAAAGGGGACCCTAAAAAACTTAGACATTTTTTGTACTGTTAAAAGCACTATTACATAACCTAACCTCAAACTATAGACTTGACGTCACACAATACTAATATAAGCTCCTCACGCCACGATTTTAGACATAAAATTGTACTAGAACCATGCAGCAGCCGTATTTCAAAAACATGGCACTTTATTTCATTTAAAAATACAAGGAAATAAATTTGAGTTACATAATTATGAAATTTGTAATTAACATCATGTATTTTGTTTTTTTAATTGTAATTTAAACATAGAATCGAAATACGATTACGCGTAGAAAATACGTTACGCATATTGACATAATGCAGTAATGACTTGGCGTTATTTTTCTGAAGATTATGAAACAAAACAATGATGTGTTACATTACAACATAATTAATGTATTTCGTTATGGCATCTTGATGAACAAATGAATGCTGAAAATAAATGACAATATAATAAAACCAGCCTCATCAAAGCTCCGTGACCACTGTTGTCATATAGAACAAAACACGACGAAAAAAAACAACGAATTTAAAAACACTAAGGTATTTTAGCACTATATCATTATGTTCTGTGTTTAAACCGTATTTTTTTTTAATTTTCTGTTTCAATGACGTCTGTTTTTCGTCAGACGTCGACGCGTACCCGCGACTAGGCTACTACTGGGCGCAGGCCGTTTTCATCGCCTTCAAAAGCAACCCAGAACCTTGTGTAACACATAAAAATCCCATAAAAATCTTGTGAACATTATTTGAAAAACAAAATATTTGAATAAAAAAACATTTGTAAAATTTTAAATTCGAATTAGTTACGTAAATTAAATAATAAAATTATTGTATTGAAAAGAGAAAAATAATTATTAAATTGGAATATTTTTTTATTTTATTTTGTAATTTGCTTCCTTTTTATTTTAAATTAAGATTCTTTTATATATTTTGGTATTCAGACATGGTTATTCGAGTGCGCGCGTCGCTCTCTTTGGGTCGATACAGCGGTATCATGTGTTCTAACAGTGTACGGCGACAGACAGTCTTGTTTTACAATTCTGAAGTCCCGATGCTGAATGTTATTGGTATTGTTTTTCTTTGCACGTCCTATGGTTGTTTCTATACAAATTTAAAGCGAAGGCATCCTGGAGATACATAGAAAAATGATCTAAATGGTGTCCGGTTTCAAACGTTGGAGTATTTGACAAGGCTGAAAATGTTTGATTACTTTGTCTTGTTGTTTGTGATTACGGTGCAATGAATGGCGTTTTTACATTTTAATGGGTAAATGGTTTGTGTTTGGAGTAGGTTGACTTTGTATTGAAATGGAATATTTAATTATTTCTACATAGGTTTATGTATGGAGCCGTTATTTTTAAACTTTAACGTGGCGCGATATTAACTGAAACACATAATTTACGGTATTTAGGACCTTTGAGTCAGCTGTCGTTTCGACCAAGTTGGCCAGGGTAAAAAGTTGACTGGTTCAGTCCGGATTTGCTGATTCTACATCCAGCATATCACTTCACTTCAACAGTCTTTGATAGTTTAATAGTCCTGCACATAGGCGTCATTTTAAAAAAGAAGAATTTTGTCAACTATACCTCTCTCGCTAGACGGGTCGGTGTGAGTTTGTTTTAGGTTCTTCGTTTTACAGCTTCCACGCATATCGTTGATCTGTTCGATATCTTTTTTCTTTACCAAACTCAACAAATAAGAGTATATCTTTTAAGCGTCTATAATTATACTATTACCTTTGAATGTTAAGCTACATTGAGACCTGCATAATTCTAATTGGCTATTGAAGAGGTAAGGTGAAATGGTAAGCATGTTAGAGTGAAAGCTTACTCTATAAATATTTTTATTCCTGTATGTATATTTTTAGTTGATAATATATATTTTTTATGTCAAAGATAGAGTATAAATTATAAATATAAGAAACAACCAAAGAAATATGTTATAAATTAGAAAACAGTTCATCATATTTAAACGTTTGCTCAGATTTTTCTGAATATCCCAAGTTTCAGCCTCCTCTCGAACAAAAAATTACATCAATGTGGGTTTACCGGTTTAGGAGTTACAATGTCCAATACTTACACACAGAAATGCAAACGTTAAAATTAAAACACCCGTCCATTTTGCATCAGAAGTTAAAAATACTGTCAAACTAGAAGGAACGCGGCCAATTGTAAATAAGCGTTATAAGCGCCATTCCGTCCCAAGAGTGGCTCCATAAAGCCATCATATCATATTTTATATAGCTCATAAAGCGCATGGATTAATTATATTTATGTTACGCTTATGAGCACAACAGCTTAAACGGATCTGGTCATCGTAGATAAACTCTTTTTCTACGTATGAAATATTATCGACTGATGGAAGCTATCAAGGAATAATAGTAAAAAACTTGCCGCAAGTTACATAAAGAAGTCTGATAGCAAACTACACAGAGCCTGGATTTTGAGAGTCAGACAGCTAACAAATATACTTATATATTTTTAAATACAACTAAGCAGCTCACGCTCTCATCATCATTATCGTGGTAAAGAGACGTCCACTGCTGGACACAAGGGCTTAGCAAGTTACAAAATGGTGTTTCTTTAGATTTTATGCTACAATTTATTGTGTTTCAATTTGCATTTATTCATTAAAGATGATTATTTTCTTAATAAAACTATAAAAGCACCAAATTAGTCACATATTCTTTAGTATACGTCTTTGTACGTAATATGAAACAGTAGCGTGTTTTTAAGTACGGAAATGCCGTTAATCTTGAAAAGTCTAATCAGTATACCTGGACGAATTTATTAAACTATTGTATTTTTAGTGCTCCTTAATGATATGCGAAGTGTCAATTTTATCTGACGTTTTAAAGAGAGCGAATTACGTCCAAAGATTCCATTATATATTGATACATACTGGTGCATACCAAGCTATTAAGACCGTGTTAAAAATAAATTTTATTTTGCAGAGGAGTCCAGTAAACAAAGACGTTTAACTGTCAATTAAGAAACAAAGTTTAATATTTATTATATATCATAGCTGTACTAACAATTCCGAATACCTTATATGCAAATTACTTCCAACCTTACAAGTTTGTAGTTTCTTGAGCTGCCTGCAATCGCTTAATTAGGTCGCACCGCTGTGATTACCAGGCATTCAGAAAAGCGAGGCATCGAAATTACCATTTACTTATAACTGGCTACAGATCCGTAAGAACGACTTCAGTTAGAAGTATGGAAATTATTGATTTTTTTTACTATAATATGCATTTGTTATATATAGGAAAGCATGAATAGAATCCAAGAGTTGTGGTCACCATACTCATTACAAATGCAGGCAATGCAGTATAGTGACCCACACTACGGCGGCCTTGTGAGATGCTTTTTCACACCCCGCTTGGGGACGTAAAAGGCATGACAGCCATCGTGACTGTGTAAAGCTTACACAGTTATCACGATAACTGTCACCCCTGCATCAATGGGCCTCTGGTCTCACACTCACCAACGAAACACGACAGCACGGATGCTGGCGCTTTAGGTTGGTCTTCTGTGGTGGTGTTCTCGTGCTGAAATCAGCGTGGCTCTATTACTCATTCTATTAGTAAAAACCATATTAATACGTTGAGTAGTTTATAAAATCTAAGCGTACAAGAACAATAAGCGAATTCGTTTAATACTGCATGAAGATGTAAATTTGTTACTACATACACATGTAAGCATTTCCACAATCACTAACCTGCTGATTAGCTGGTGGATAAAGTGCTTTTTCTATGTGAGAGAGTTATGTATTTGTTTCAATTAATACACATGTATTGGATTTAACTCATGAAAATTGACAAAAATCAGAGTAGAGGACGACCGAAGAAAATAATAAATGATACAATAGCAGCGAATACAATCTCCCTACGAGCGTATAGTGACAATTTCTCGTGTCGTGATAGTGGCCACTTCGGAATCTGTGTCATATATGTGGTTTGGTTACAGCCACTTAGATGTTTTACAGCTTATTATATCAAAACGCTTTGGACTATTCGAGAAAGTCGACGTCCTGGGTAATTGAACCCAGCTCAATTGTCCTGTATTTACAAACGTTTACAAACGTTGACCTACGACGGTCATAATCAAACGAACACAAATAAATACCACACCTATGCCATCATGTTGTAGGTTCTTCCTAGTTTGAGATTAGATTGCCGTGTGTGAAGAACTGAAATATGTAGAGCTGCATCAATCAAAAAGTTCCAAAATAGTTGAAAGCACGTAATTAGAACGTGAACCAATCGGTTACATGTTAGTATATTAAGGCAATTTCTAATGAATTCCCATAATAGCACACAGTGAGCTGACGGTAATGCAGTCAAACGCAAGGTTCCGTGCCAGCCTGCGGTCAATGAACCCTTTTAAAACACTACCTATTCTATTTTAGGGTTAGGTTTTACCACACGAGGCGGAAAAGGAACTTATGAAAATTGCGAAAACTTTCAGAATTTACTTCTTCAAAGATATGAGATGTCGATAGGTCGATAAGGTTTGAAATTATGGAAACAAAATATCTACATATTTTACTTAAAAAAAATAGGTGATACGTAGCTTTTTTACCTAAGAAATTCGGCATAAATAAACCAATTCTGATCTGTCCGTGTGGTGACGGATTAAGAATACATAGTGTTACCACCCCTATTCGTACCGTGGGTGTCGTAAAAGGTGACTAAGGAACCAAGTGTACAAGACAACATCATTACAAAGAGAAGGAAAACTTGAAAATTCCAACCCGTTTGGCCAGCGTGGAATATTAGGCCAAAATCTCCTTGCTAAGGAGAGGCCTATGTCCAGCAGTGGACTGTAAAAGGCTGTTGATGAAACCAATTCAGATGTTTTTCTTTTATTTGAGGGAAAGCTCTTGTATCGAAATGTAACTGAAAACATTTTGCAATCAAATTTGGCGAAAGCGTGGTACAGCTTCCTAGTGTATGTTTTACACCAAAATGGATCCGCTCGTAACGTTAGTGCGACGCCTACGGAAACACAGCGCATATCCTGTACGCTCTGCTTGATGTAAATATCGTAATTGTATCAGTTGCTTATAAGACATCTCGTCTCCTCTTGTTTCATCTTCACTTTGAAGGAAAACGGGCTTAAAGCTAGAAATTAACGAACATATTTGGATGCATTCAAGTCGGTGATACTTTTTCAATATAAATACCTAATTGTTATCACTAACAACACAATCATTTCAATAATATGGTTTCTAACTTCAGAGATCGTTTTATGGACATCAAACATGATATGAATGCTATACCTATAGGTAAGTAAATTTAGGTTTTAAATCACATTATAAAATCGCTACTCGCCCCGCTTATCACTGTATTATAACTCAGTGAGGTGCTAAATTATTACTTTTTATCGATCCGTGCCAAGCATTTTTATTATGCCTAATAGTGCCTAGGTTTTGTAATGTACCTACATATATCAATCGTGTGATGCATATCAATAGAAATACTAAAGGTAATAGTGCAACTTAACTTTATATTATATATGAATAGTTATATATATTTTTTATTGGGATGTTTATCTGTTAAAAATATACCCTTTTATTTTACCGGGGGAACACTTTTCACAATATACCCTCCGTGAGGAGACAAAAGGCGTGTGTGGGACTCCTGGAGAACTAGTCTACCTACTAAACCGCGGTGGCCTACCACGGATGACTATTTACTATTTCGAGATCCATTTTTATCATAAATAGGCCGCTGCGTCACGCCGATTCGTTTGGAATAATATGGCGACCTCATATGAATATTTCATTACTTTTAAACTTTTTCCTTTTCTATCTTAAGAACCTGACAAAGTGACTCTACTTTGCCTGATGGACAGCATGAATAGAATTCAAGAGTTGTAGTCACCATACTCATTGCAAATACTGACAAAGTATGGTGACCTACATTATAGCGACCTTGTGAGATGCTTTTTCACACCCCGCCTGGGGACGTAAAAGGCATGACAGTCATAATGACAGTGTAAGGCTTACACAGTTACCACGATAACTGTCACCCCTGCATCAATGGGCCTCCGGTAGCACACTCACAAACGAAACACGACAACTCGGATGCTGTCGCTTTAGGTTTGTGTTCTGTGGGAGGGTAGTACTGCCCCGGTCGAGCCGGCCCGCTCGTGCTGACATCAGTGTGGCTCTCCTGCCTAGACTAAACCTTCAGAGACCCTTCTCCCCGACCTGGGCTTTTTTGTCTCTTAGGCTCAGACTGCAAGAAAGTGAGAGGAAAAAATATACATAAAACATATTCTTCTGTATCTGGGCGGCAATTAAATTGCGAAAACACAAGCGCGACTCCTGAGTTTTAGGTGTGACCGGGCATTCCTTACCATCAGGTGAGCAATCTGTTCGTTTACCCAACTAGTCCATAAAATAAGAATAAAAGCTAAGTGTGTGAGTGTGTGTGTGTGGATAACACACCACCTTGTACTTTACTAATATAATGAAACTGTTTGTTTCTCATAGTTTTTTTTCCGCCTGTTCCACATATTCGTACTAAAACATCGCCTTTAGTAAGAATTCTTGAAACTACTTTCCAAGTATTACTACCAGTAGAGGTAAATTAAATCTTCTACTTTATATATTGTTATTAATCGAATTGGTAAGGAATTGGAAAAAAGTTTGAAATATCCCTACTAGTGGAGATATTTTAGTAGGAGTATATGGAAAATCTGTTACCCTGGCAGAAGCAGGCCGGGGTGGCAATGCGAGCGCTACGGACTACGCGTACCCTTTCGGGGGGGGAGGCAGTAAAGAAACCATGAGGTTTCTAGGGGGCCACTTACAACCATAGGTGGCCCAAGGTACGTCGGGGTTCTAGGAATTTCCTTACTAGGGTGCACCTGGTCCCCCGGCTACTGGTACCTGAGATGGCGTGCGGTTTTTGGTCGGTTCGAGTCCGACATAACCACCCTTTGGTGGTATCCGTGGAGATTGCCGCACACTACAAAAAAAGGGGAATATGTAACATGCGTTCTTTTCACTGATATTTTGAATTTATGAGCGTAGTTCAAAAATTGGGGTATCATATACATTCATCCTACAAAAATTTCAAACCTTGGTAGCGCCGGATTATCGTGCTTTCAAACAAAAGAAGAAACTACTAAACTTCATTTTAATAGCCCACCCCAAATAATCTTGAGATTGGTAAACATTAGGGAGTAGATTCATGTTTATATTATGAACATATTATTTGATTATAACGCCATCTAGAACTTATGAAACCAAAATCTGTTTATGAAGCACTTCACAGAGGGCAGGACCTCTAACGTGAAAACTTTATTTGAAACAACTGTGTTCTAAGATGGTCACCAACGGCAAGCAACTAAGGTTATAAGTTAGAGGAAAATTTCTTGTCAAAGCAGTCGGCAAGGCAACGATAGATAAGTACTTTTCTCTTATCTAACAGCTCCAATTCGGTAGACTAATTTTGTCCGGTAGTCTACAGCTGAAGCAGAACCAAGACGACCATAGGGTGTTTTCTGCTGACCTTTCTAAATTGACAGGTATGTACAAAACTATTAAACTGAATGAGGAAGTCGACTGACTTTAATTAAGCAATTAAGTTTGGCAGGATCTCTTTTCTAGTGTACACCTAAGCCTCAGTGACATGTAGGTTTAGTCCATCATAGTCTGAACCTATTTTGGCCCACTAAATATCTTGCTGTTGTGGAAAAATGGATGTCATGTTCCTTCAACACAAACGAACGAATTACTAAGCGAGGTGATCACCTGGCAGTCCACAATAAAACAGTGAATATTGGTAGTTTGTATAGTGGTGACGAAACTTTCAGTGTGCGATACAGGATTAGTTGCTACTCTATAGTTCGGTGTGTCTTCGTTAGATGGCGCTGAAGTATGTTTTGGTTTCATGGTATGTATAAGTCTTCACTAATGACGTTGATAAGATGATGATGATGATAGGGGATTGCAGACAATAAAAAATAGATGTTTCGATTTTATCTAATGACTTAAAGATTTACTGACAAAGCGATGTTTAAAGATAGCCTTTTTGTATATTTAAGTACGATGAGGCAAATTAATTGAATAAAATGCTATAAAGTATATATATATGCATTTTGTTATGATTGAATTAGGAGCCCCTTGGTTACTTTACCAGTTACAAGAAGTCAAACCACCTCCTTACGAGCCCCATTCGCCGTATTTCAGGGTGGAGGCTTTCAAAAGGTTGCTGCATACTTGTGACTATTGATTTGCAGATGTTCACAAGAGGTGGTAATGACTTACCAACAGGCGCCTTGTTTGCTCCTTAAAAACTCCTTAAAATTGCACGAAAGATCATAATTTAAACTTCAATAGTACCTCTGCCCATTGATATATCAAGCATATTAGGCCCAGAAACTTCCTAACAATGCGTACATACATAAAAGCACATCTGTTTCGTCGGAGGGGTAGGCAGAGACATATTAAACGCCAGACTATTGTCGCTAACCTTTATATATATATTGTGTGCCAGAGAATTGTTCGTTGATCAACAGGTGCATCTTAAGTTCTTGGTCTGGATCTCGTAATAACAGCTGTTTCCGGATCCCTCCTGTCTCAGGCACAGACACACCGTGGCAAACCGTGTGGTTTTAATCGATTCGATTCCGACACACTACCGCGCCGTAAACCGCGGTGGGGTGACGAGCCGAGGGGGCTGCCACACATTAAAAGTTAATATATTGTTATTAAAATATTGTATTGTTAGTAATGTATGTCATGTCAACTTTTTTATTTTATCTCTGCACCTACCGCGTCGTGTTTCTACATCAGCTGAAGGTTGACTGGGAGAGAATGCCCCATGGCATTAAGTCCGCCTTTGTACAACATGTGCATTAAGTATAAATAAATAAATAAATAAATAAAAGAAAAAGTGTTTCAAGTTCTTGGTGGGTACCCTATGCACCCTGTGTATTCTAACAATCACATCAATAAAATAGATTTTTATTTACAAAACAAGCTTTATTTGTCATTACACTTTGTGTTTGTTGCAGTTTCAAGAATCATTTGCATAATTATTACCTAAACACTAAAATACTCTGAAACTTAGACGGTATGTCCACAATTAATAACATCAATTAAATATTTACATTTCATTTATAACAAAATGTAATAATAACACATACATTTAAAATATTTAAATTTGGAACATACAAAATGTCACATTTAAAAATAAGAATAAAATGTGATAGTTTTTTTTTCTATTGGCAACACTAACACAAATGCATAATTTAGTTGAGATTCTGTGGACTTAAAGCTTCGAATAATATATTTAATATAATATCACAAAAAGTGGCCGATTATGTACAATAATATTTATTTTATTAACTAAACATTAAATTCTACTAGAAGCTAAAAGTATAATGCTACTACCTTAAAAATTATCGAAATTAATTGGCGACAAGTAAGAAAAATAAAAATCATTTGGTTCGGTACTGTCGTATCATGAGTAAATTACGTTTTTAATCCAAGTTTTATTTTAGAATAAAAGCATGTTAGCGGCATAAAAAGTAATAATATTAAATTGGAATATTATTTTAAAGGACAGTCAGAGAAAATTTACCTAATAATAAGTACAATTTTACAATATACAAGACATCGACAAAAATACCAATGACAATAAAACGCTCAGTCAAAAACTAAGTGACATTAATTAAAATTAAATTAAAAGTAAAATTAAAAAGGTACAATAATGAAACAAGTTGTTGTTGATATTTACAATACAATAAACATTTAGTAATAATCTATGCGTGTAAAAAATATTTGAACGTGTACATATCATACTATATTTTATGTATTGGTATTGATGATATTGTCATTTTCAACTTTTTAATTTTATAAATGCAGCTATAAAACATATTATTAATAAGGTACATAATTTGAACATGTTGTTTAACTGATATTTATGTTAATAGTTATTATTAATAAGAGTAAAAAATCATAACAAGAATCACGCGTTTCCGGAAGCAAAAAAATATTAAAAAGGACTTAATTTACTATCCGGCATAGCTCACTTTTAGAATATAGAGACGTTGTTATTTTTTTTATTTTCCAAATTCTTATACATCTTTAAGCGCAAGCCTTGTTTCCCGCCAATAATGATTAGGTTATATTAATACTGTTCCGATTTCAAAAGTGTCCCCTAAAGACATAAATACACATTTTTTAAACGCTTTCATTTACAGCATTACAAATGCACTGGCTGCATTAAATTATTCTTAATACAAATTTAATTTAATATTTATTTTTAAAAGTACTGATTGAAAAATTTTAACCGGTATTATCTCAATCGAAATATTCTTTCTCAACTTTTTTAATGGTAATGATTTTTCGAATTTCGAATTATAATTAAAAAAATGGGCTGTACAATTTCGAGTAGGTATAAATTTGAATTTCACAACCATGCAATTTTGTATAAGCTTCTCAATTAATAGTAAGAATTTAAATATGGATGAAACAAAATTGTCATTATCATTTTAAAAGGACCGTGGACTGAACATGCGGCTGTCATGCAGCATGGAGTGATCATACGGCCGTCATGAAGCATGCACTCATCATGCGGCCGTCATGCAGCACTTAGAGCTGTGTGTAGCCTTCAGGGTTACGAGGAGAGGTGCGGCGGCGGGCGGCTGAAGCTCGGCGTCAGAACACATCATCGCTTGGGTCGTCATCCAACTCGCAAAGCAGTTTGCTGCTGTACAAAAATACATATTTCAAAACTATACTCTACTGTAAAAATCTTTTAAAGTGGTAGAATTTAGTACAATGACATTTGTTGCCAAAGTGCCATTGTTCATTGAAGGCAGAAAGTCAGTGCCATTTGCTTTTGAAGTATAATCCTTGATACGTGGTTAATGGTTGAACCCTTTAATACTTGACAAGGTGAACTTTAGCCAGACAATTGCTAATTTTATAAAACTTATGATTTCTTTTTTACTACTCCTGTCAAAGTGACTCTACTCTGCCTGGCGGAATTTAATCCAATAGTTGTGGTCACCACACTCATTGTGAATACAGATAATCTAGTATGATGCTCCACACTATGGCGGTCTAGCGAGATGTTTCTTCACGCCCCGCTTGGTGACGTTAAAGGCATAACAGTCAACGTGGTACTGTGAGGCACTTACACACTTACCACGATAACTGTCACCTCTGCATCAGTGGGCTTCTGGTCGCGCACTCATCAACGAAACACGACAGACCTTTTTAATCGAACTTAAAAATAACGAGGCTCTATATTTCACTGTTTCTGTTGTACACATATTAAGCGATATTCTTATTTATGTGAACTGTTTTCTTTTTTTCTTTTTTAATGTTAGGGTTTCTACACACGTCGTCATTGTTGTCTACAACTTTTGATAGGCTACTGCTGGACGTAGAATTCTTCGTCGAGAGCAAGTTTATTTTCGTATACGACTACTGTACATTAAGATCTCGAGTTCGAACCCCGGATCGGACAAAATGTTTGTATGCTCTGCAAATATTTATTTTGGAGTTTGAGTGTTTGCTATGGACACTATGTAGTCTGGTGACCTGTAACACAGGTATTCTATACCTATCATAGGCACCAGTCTCTCACAAAATGTGACTCCTGACTCAACTGTATTATTTTAGTAAAAACTATTTTGTGAAGAGAAAATAAACTATTATTATTATTTACTAAAAGTAATGTTTATAAGTATTCTATTAGTCAATCTAGTCATAGTACAAGCTTTGCCTTTTTACGAAGTTCCAACACCATACTTGAGTAAGGACCTGAAAGTCCAGTATTGAGTCTATTATCAAACTACTACATTTTTTGTTACTACTAATAAATGCTAAATCCAGACAATAAGCATGAAAATATGTATTTGATACTTACTCTTCCTTACTCGCGAAGGATTCGGCGTGGACTCGCCTGTTACAAGCTCTGTCGCAACAACGACAGTGCCAGTAAGCGAGCACACTCAAGCTGAACACGAACACCGTCGTGGGCAGCACCAACGCCAGTATCAGACCCCGTACCGTTGACTCCCAGGAGTACCTCGCCACCACTAAATCGGGTCTCGTTAAACTGTAGTAACAAGGAAATATCTTAGGTGCTCGCGGACCTGCATATTCACTCGCAAACACAGAGCAATTAACTCTAGGCGGATATCCACAGCCTTCTGGATTTATAAGAAACTTTAAATCTGTTTCATCCCATTCCGTAGGGACAAGTGCTCCTTCTACGAATGCTTTTCTGGCTAAATTTACACGAATTTTGTGGCATTTAGTGTGAGCAGTTGTGCATCCTTCCCTACAAGATGCCCATGTACAATTAGTTAAAGTTTCAGCGTGCACGTGTTCAGATACGGTGCATATACCAGCTTCAGGCACAAACTCTGCGAGGATTGTCTGTATAGCTGGCTCCACGACGAAAGGTATTAAGAAGAGAAAAGCGAAGACTGCGAGTATAGCTGACGTGCCAAGACATAATGATGTATAGAACTTGAATCTTTCAAAAAAGTGGTTCAAAAGCTGCTCCCTCGTCGGTTGGTCCAAAGACTTGAAATCAGGGCTGCCTGGTTCTGCGGAGGCGCCCATAGGTAGCGTCGATCTTTCTGACGGTGCTGGGGAGAGGCTGGCCCTGGATCTGCTCATAGTAGACATCTGGAGGGAGTGTCAGCCAGTAGAAAGCATTGCAAGCAAGTTTAGTCGTCTCTTAATGAACTAGCCGGACCCTCGCAAAGGAGGGGAACGCCTGAAATAGATATAAAAGACTCAGTTAGTAAATATGATAAAAATGGTTATATATTAGAATCTAATCTTTTTCTTAAGCTACTTTGAAATCCTTTTATTATTTATTTGCATTCGTTCAATTCAATGTTAGTGAAAATTGAAAAAAAAATATGGTACAAAATATGTGTTTGCAGTCGTTTTATTAAGATCAATTTCTGCTTTTAAGAGAGCAATATTCGTTATAGATCTTGCGTATTATTATCTGTGATCTAAATTTTTAACACTGTAAAATATTAAATAAATAAATATCCCATTGCCACAATAGAACCAGTAAAATATTAAGAATTGCGACCCACCTACTAGTTTTCGACAAGAGCATAAGCGGTCTAATCGAAAACTAAATGAAGACTGGCTATTTAGTTACCAAATGCGTAAAACAACAAAAAATTATGCCTTGAAAAGCTATATTTACATAAATTATATAAAATAAAAGCCACCTTGACTCTATAATAAAAGACTATTAACTAAGCTTGTTATCTAGATTTGAGTTATTAGGTGGAGTGGGCAAACGACCACTACGTAACATTACTTATGTTAAAAGTAATTGGAAAGTCCAAAAAAGCTTATACAACTATTAAATTAAGATGCTAAAATATTTAGTGGTGTAAAACAGTTTTAGACACGCAACTATATCAAGGTTGGTTGCATGTCAGTGAATTTATCGATTAAGATAGGACAATAAAAGCGTAACCGGGTTTTCGAGAAGTTTCTAAAACTTAAATGGTTAATCCTAGATCATTGATTAACTATTCTGATCGCAGGTATGGGTAAAACTTCTGTCGATTATACCATGAATAAGCAACGACTCGATACGTATCTTATAATTATTGAATACATACGAATAAACAGTATCAAACAATGTCTCACGTGACTGATCTCAGAGTGGAGAAACAGGATCGTTTGGATGCATTTGCATCTCAGCTTGACCAGCACTGCACCCTTTAAATCTCATCTTAGCATCATCACCAACTTCAACAGTCTTTTGACACAACATTAACGTAACACATGAAACCACCACCAACACTGTCGGAAGTACGAGAGCTACTACAAATTGGCGGTACGTCGAATCTAGGTCAAACCTTGACACAACTGTGTCAGGGTTATTTTCAGTGTAGAAACAGGGAAATCTTGCTTTTGCGTTATGGTCAGCTCCGTCTCTACCGTAATTTTTCAAGAATTCCTTGCATTCATCAGCCAAAGTATTCACACATCCTTCTAAGTTTATCATCAATTTACTATCGTTTGCCAATGTTAGTTCTACTTCTGATGGAGCTATGACATGGTTTGGTACGGCTCTTGATTGATATAAATATTGCAGATAAGTAAAATTTGTAAGATCTGCTATATCTGTACGTGGTAGTAGAGCAGCATTGATACAATCAGTTGCAACAACTCCTGTGCTCCCGTTATGAACCGTGTGACACGATAACATTAAGACCTCTTCCCCTGAATCTGTCCAAACAACGTCTCCTCTATCTTCTTGGATTAGTTTTGCACATCTAGCTAAGAAAACTCTGTCTCCACTTAGCACTATGACATTCTTATTACGGGTTGGAATGTCAACGCATCTACGATCGCAGTTGTAAGGTGTTCTAATCTTTCTACAAGTGCCTCGGCTACAATAAAACAATCCTTGAACATCTATACAGGTAATCTTTCCTCTTCTTCCAGAACACTTTAACGGTGGATCTGTTTCTCTAAACGCACACTCAAAAGCGTCCGTAATATTGATGCACTTTCCTTCTGTACAATTGAACGTTCCTGTCAAATTTCTACACTCATCCCTGATGCAGTGATATTTCTTTGCATTTTCTTGATCTATTCCGAAACATGTTTTGTTTGCAGCACTTCCACATTCCGATAACAGTAAAGAGGTACCATTCTTTCTAACGTTGACGTAGATTTGGATGCAAGCTCCAGAGGTCTTGCTCAAGCACCACTCACCACAGGATCCCCAATCACAATTATCTTTGTTGACAGCCCGTGTTGTGGTGCACATTATTGGTGTGGGATCAATTCCAGACGCGTTGGCTCTATTATACGGCATGTAAATGGCGACTGTAAGATACACTATAGCGACAGCACTCAAGACTGCTGTCATCTGACATATACAGATAGTCCCACATATTTTAGTGTCCTGTGGAGGAACTATGAGATCTTCGACGGGTGTCGGTTTCGGCATGTCGTCGACTTCCTACCCGTTCAACGCGATCACTGACGTAAATGTGTATGTGTTGCGCATGCGTTGTGACGGGATCGATACGAGGCTGCACTGCGGGCAACTTCGTTTGTGGCAGTGTGGTACTTTTAATGTGTCAACGTCCGGAAAGTACCAACATATAAAATTTACACGCGATGTTTATTGATATGGGAAGTAATAATTGATATTAACAATGGCATGTAGTCCTGATTATAATTTATATTTAGAACTACCAACTTGAATGAAACGATAACTATACTGATATAATACATAATACATACAATTATGTTTCCCATTAATACATTTGATGAATAAGATATGAAACAAATATTAGCATGTAGTTACCAAACGTTCAGATTAAAATAAATATAAATAATATGTATTTTACATCGTACGCTAAATCAACAGGTTATTAATATAATTTGTTTCGTTCTACAATATAACATAGCATATTATACTTACAGTATATCTTGTGGCAAATTTAGGTTAAATTCTAATGTCATTTACAAAAACCATTGAGTCAATTAATCACATAACACTAGAACACTAACCCAACACATTCTTAATTTAAGCATTTTTTTTTTCTATTGGCACTTTATTTATAATAGTATTTTATAATAAATAAAATATTCATTAAATTAATAATGAAATATACTGTTGGAAAATATAACTTACCAGCATTCACGCCTCTAATGTCAAAACAACAATTCGAAATGTATTTCTGTCACAAACATCCGTATTATCCTATAAAATTGGTCTTAACGTGACTTATTCATAATTTTATCACAGATTTTCACAATATTTAATGTTTTTATTATTATTTAAATATAGAATTGTCACTGTGAAGTGTGTTTGTTTTCACTGTACTGAAGTTAGTTACATATAGACTGCGCAATGCGGTGTTTGTGTATTAGCTTGAAGTTGGCTCTCGTCTGTATACTGCATACACGTTTAGATAAAATTATATACAATGTTATTTAGTTTTTTATAAATATCACTTTGTTTTGCGCGTACCATCACTTTGTCGAATTAGAGTTGTTTTTTTTAAATATAATTACTTTTTTATGTTTATTTTCTTAAAGAAATGATTAAACTTTAAAAATATTAACTGAAAATATATATATTAAATTCTTGTGATTTTTATAATAATTCCATGTAGCATTTATATGTAGTAATTTAAAATAGAATAATCAAATTTTACATAAAAAAAAATCTTACCATAAATTTCAAACCTAAGAAACCTAAATAAAGAAAAAAAAATTTTTAAAAATTAAATTTATATAAAGTACGTTAACAATATTCTTTCAGTCGTAATTTAGCACGTATTATAGATTAATTTATTTCAATTATAAATACTCAATTGCACAAATATGAAAAAAAATATAAAAGTTTTAAAATTATTATATTAATTAAACACATCAATTATATCAAAATGAATAATTAAATTTTAATATCTAATAAAAAAAATACAACTCACCGTTTCTCGGTACACACACGGTAGATAGGAGCCATTTGTATTTCGAACAAATCTTAATAAAATGCCAATTTTTTTCGAAATAGTTTCAATATTTTTCAAATTCATTTGTTTACATTTTCATTAGCGGTGGTTATTCGGCAAACTGTTTTAGCGCGTCAAGTCAAACTTTCTTTCAGGTTAAGACACGTGTGCACGGCGCATGCGCCATCCTATGCCAACAATTCGTACGGTAATATTTACATGGTCTGCAACGTTTTCATCGACTTTCTTCAAAACATTGCAGCTGGCATATGTTCACACATTAAGACTATTACTTTCTTCGTGCATTTTTGCCGTGATTCAGCTTTTATTTCATTATACCTCAGAGCGATACTGGAGGCCCTGTTCTCCCTTCAGATCTCCGGCTCCTCAGGGACGCAGGAGCCATGAGTATATGGTGTTTCCACAAAAACCACCCCGGTGGCCAGTCTCATGTGTCCTTCTCTGAAGGGGTCCCGGACCATATTATTTCAGGTCTCCTCCAGAATCACGCCGCGCCTAGACAGGCCCTATCCTCTATCTAGGAAGGCTACGGAGGCTTCCCCGCCCATCAAACCGGTTATTATTAGATTAGGGTGACAGCTGCAGCTGCGGGAGGTCGTGACACAGCCCTCTTAGGTGATAGGGCAGCAACAGTACGCCCCTTTGACTGGGTTGTGGTTGCCACCTTTTTCGCGGTTTTGGCTTTAGTCTTCCGACCACGAACCAAGGCCCCAAGTTTCACCCGTCGACGGGGCCACAATTAATTTGCTGCTGCCCGTGGGGTGATGCACCGCTGGAGGCTGGGAGTAGCCCGTTGTCCTCTCTTCCTCCTTTTCTTCTGTTTAGTTGATGGTGGATCGTTGACCTCTACTACCCTAACCCCCGTGGCTGCATTTGGGAGAGTTCAAGAAAAGTGACTCTCTAGGCGTTACTCTCCTAACATCTTGGTCCGGACTTCGGCCAATACGCGGTCTAGTGTGACCGCATATTGATCTCGGTCCGATATTAGCTTCAGCTCAGGCGGGTCGAGTGCGAAAACTCCGACGGTGGTCACGTCACACCTCTCGTGGCTTCGAGCCACCCTTCCCGTGCCAGGAACCACATTAGCCGCGCCAGTAACATGAGGTCGCTTCTATCACCTTACCCGTACAACTGGTGTTGGTTGCATTGGACGCCGTGGTTTGGTCTTTGGAAGACAATACTAGAGGCTCTAGCGAAGTTGATATTCTACGAATGTGACAGTTATTAGAAAAATATATCAAATGTATGAAAATGGTGTCATCTTAATGT
Organism: Hypercompe scribonia; assembly: GCA_949316085.1. Classification (NCBI taxonomy): domain Eukaryota; kingdom Metazoa; phylum Arthropoda; class Insecta; order Lepidoptera; family Erebidae; genus Hypercompe; species Hypercompe scribonia. The sequence goes on from OX438989.1 coordinate 14,366,415, forward strand.
GAAGTCACGTGGTCAATACAAATGATAAAGGAGAATAAAGACGTTAGCGATTGTAGAAAGAGATTCGACGTTAAGCACTTAGACGACATCTTAGCTAGACCACCAGGACCTCTTAGGTGTTAAGCAAGTCTTTTGTCGATTTTCACCAAGTGAATGACGTGAGGGCCATTTCACTATCATCATTTCATCATCATCATCATCAACAAAGCCTCTCCTTAGAAGGGAAGTTTTAAACGGTTTTCTTTAAACCTCCTTTCTAATAATACTTGATTTCACCGTAATAATAATAAAATAAACCGAAATTACAAGATAAACGGTGTGTAAGCGGCTGCAGACATTTTTCTTGTAGTGTTGCCAGTAAATGACACCAAATTATTAACAGATATTTATATTTTATGTAAACTTTTCTATACTGTGATTAAGATAGTTTGCGCTATTACTATTACTATAAAAGAAAATAACCAACCGATTATTGTAGACTTCACAACTGTAATACTCAAAGAGAAAATATTGAGATCGCTTAAGACATACAACCAAAAACAAAAGGACAAAAAACTTAACACTGGTGACCTGAAAATTAAGGGACCATCTAAACCTGTTTTTGTCTCAGAAATGCTTACTCAGTCTGCTAGAAGAATGTACTTCCTCGCCCGCGAGTTCAGTAGGGACCAAGGTTACAAATACTGTTGGACTACCCACGGAAAGGTGTTCTTGCGGAAAGTGGAAGGTGCACCCTGTCACCGCATTCTCACCGAAGGTGATCTGAAAAAACTCCTCCCTAATCGGGATAACTGACTATACGTCTACCAAAATCCCCAGTGTTTCTCGGGTAACACTTTTACGTTTGTGGTGTTGGACTTTTCAAATCGTGTCGTCATTTCATTTTTGCTATTTTTAAATTTTGGGCTTGTGTTGATGCTGAGTTTGCCTGTTACGGGATCCAATCTTTTATTGTATACATGTATGTCAACAATGCACCTCTTATTGCACCTTTTGGTATTTTGCCACGATACACACATTTCTATCAAGACAGACCTTGATTTTGTTTTCCACCTTATACGCAGGACAAGTTTGAGTATAAATGTGCCCACACAATTGGTGAATCAAACTAAGACTAAAAGATGCATATTCCTTTCTATAGGTATTTCTGTACAATTCATAGTGGTTACTCATATGTGGTATAATCACTTGACATTTGGTCGTACACAAATATTAATTATTTATAACTATAATGACCGATTCAATTGCTAATATTTCAAACGATCTAGATTCTCTACTTGTATCTCCAGCAGTGGTATGTAAACCCGAAAATCTGATGAACCACATTGATTCCCCTGGGGAATCCATCACTTTTATGCACATGAATATCCGTAGCTTGTCCTGCAATTTTGACGCTTTTACAGTGTTGTTAGGAAGAATAACTTTTTCATGTGATGTTCTTGTACTTACTGAGTGTTGGATCAGTAAATTATTAACTGTTCCAGAAATACCTGGTTATTCGTCGTATATTTCAAACTACTGTAACCAAAACGACGGTGTTGTCATCTACGTAAAAACTGAAATTGAACATAGTATTGTGATGGAGACCTGTATAAAGGATGCTAACAGCCTCATCTTGAAACTTTCAAATGATATAGCAATATTGGCGATCTCCTTCATGCAGAAATATAGACAATTTCTGCGACAGTCTGGAAAACTGCCTAACCTCGTTACACTTTGTAAAGTCTTTTATTTTGGTTGGAGATATAAACATTAATATAGCCCCCAATAGTAGTGACTCGAACCGTAACCAATATCTGGATCTCACAGCATCTTTCGGACTAATGCCTATGCATATACTTCCAACACGTATGGACAGTTGTCTTGATTATGTTTTTTTAAGATCAGACCATTTCGCTAAGACTTTTATTTTGGATTCCTTAATTACTGATCATGCACCCATAATATTTGTGCTGGAGCGAAAAATAAAAAGAAACCATAGTAAATCCACTCTGAGAAAGATAAATTACGATGGTTTGAGTCAGGATCTATTCAACACAGACTTTAGTCAAGTGTATACAACTGATAACGCAAATTTAGCCGCTGATACTTTTGTTGCCACAGTCTCTAATATAATTTTGGTTCACTCCAAAGTAGTTCATATTCCTCACCGTTTTCGTGCAGTTAAACCATGGTTAACGCCAGGACTCATTCGATGTATCAGAAATCGTGATCAATTACACAGGAAAGCCAGATTAAACCCTAACAATGCTGTACTTCAACTAACCTCCATCAAATACCGTAATTACTGTAATAATCTTTTAAAAAAACTAAAGCTTCAATATGAGCGGGATGAGTTCAAAAAATACAAACACAATCCTAAGGAAATGTGGAACACAGTAAACAAAATAGTCAACCTTAGAAAACAAAAATTTCCTCCCACAGAATTATTAACTTTATCCAGAGATCCACAGGAATCACTTAATTTTGTTAATGAATACTTTGCTGGAATCGGTAAGACTTTAGCTAATGAGATACTGTCAAAAAGACGTATCCGTTCCAATATCACGGTAAAGGCCCCCTCGTCCTTGACACCAAAGGACTCTATGGTTCTATTTGATACGGATCAGAGTGAGATTAAAAGTATAATAATGGGTCTTAAAAATGACAGCGCTACCGGTGTAGATGATATTCCAACCCAAGTAGTCAAAAGGTCAAGAAGATTCTTAATTCCGCCTCTGACTTATCTATTCAATCTGTGCTTTGCCACCGGGGTTTTTCCAGATATTCTTAAAAGAGCTCTTGTACACCCTATTTTCAAAAATGGACCCAAAAATGCTGCTGGTAGTTACAGACCCATCTCTGTACTGACAACTGTATCAAAAATATTGGAAAAACTCCTAAACACTAGGCTCATAGAATTTCTAAATAGCACTCGTGTAATTGCTGAAAATCAGTACGGGTTTGTAAAAGGTAAATCTACTGAAGATGCTACCCTGAAACTTACTGAAACTATTGTTAGGCGTCTTGATTGCGGTAATAAAGTGATAGGGGTTTTTATTGATTTATCGAAGGCGTTTGACACCATATCAGTCCCTCTGCTTTTGAATAGATTGGAAATAATCGGCATAAGAGGAATTACTTTGGAAATCTTTCGCGATTATCTTTCCAAACGTACACAGTGTGTCAGGGTAGGAAGCCACGTGAGTGATGGTATTGATCTCTCTTTTGGCGTACCACAAGGTAGCGTCCTGGGTCCAACCCTCTTTCTAATATATATAAACAGTTTGTGCAAACTTTCATTGCCAAACTGCAGCATATTTACATATGCAGACGATACAGCACTTATTGTGCACGGAACAGATTGGACCCAGGCTAAACAACTTGCCGAGGGGGCCTTCAGGGAGATTAGGAGGTGGTTGGACGACAGCCTGTTAACACTAAACTTGGATAAGACCAAATACATAACATTTACACCGCGACCAAATACACAACCACTAACAGATTTTTGCGTTAAAGCACATGACTGTGATAAATCTGGCAGCGTTTGTGACTGTCCTGAACTTAATTCTACCTATAGTATAAAATACCTTGGTCTAATTCTGGATAGACATCTTAACTGGTCATTACATATTCAATCTGTAACAGCTCGAATCAGAAAACTAATACCTCTCTTTTATAAACTCAGGAAGTCTGCAGATCCTCCTACATTACTGTGTGTCTATCATGCACTAGCGCAATCTTTGCTACAGTATTGTATAGTCGCATGGGGTGGCACTTGTACCAGTACGTTACTTTTCTTGGAGCGTGCCCAGCGTGCAATCATAAAGGTGATTTTCAAAAAACCCCTTAGGTATTCCACAACCCTCCTTTATCGCGAAAGTTCTATTCTCACTGTACGCCAGATATTCATAATGAACACTATACTTTGTAAACATCAAACTCTGATGTACTTTCCGCAACTAAAACGCAACAAGACCAGAGTTTGCAGTATACCCTTACATAAGACCGCTCTAGCAGGGCGACATTTTATAACAATTGGTTCACGCCTATATAATATTGCGAATAAGGAGAACAATATTTATCAACACAGATTAAAGAAATGTAAGAGTGTCGTGCGGGACTGGCTTCTGACCCTTGACTATTCTCACACAGAAAAAATAGTTCATACCAAAGACTCAATATAATACCTATGTTTAAATTCACACACAAACTCACAGACACACACACATACACAAAAAAAATAACACACACTCACACTTAAAACATACACACACGCGCGCACACGCACACATTCGTACTCATAGTTGAATTGGTCTCACACAAGCACTCTAAACTCATAGCCCTGGCAAACACGATTGTCCAATTATTTCTGTTTAATTGTTTGATTATTTTTTTATTTTTTTTTTTTTAATTTTATTTATATTTTGTTTTTCTATTACTTCTACATAACTTATTTTTATTATTATTGTTTTTATGATTTTAGTTTGGTGTACATATTTAATGTTGCTTTCCTAAAATACAAAGATCGAATCACTAAGTTGCAATATTTGTATTGTATAAACATAAAGTAGATTCAATTGTTAGTTCCCAATTGAAGGCGCTGGCAGCTATAGCACAGTTTCATACTATTATGGCTGCCGACGTTAATATGGATTGTAAGGATTTGTTGCAATGGTTAGCTTAATAACTTTGTAATAGCCCTAAGAAAGAGTGAATAAATGAACTTATTATTACTTATTATTACTTAACTGTCAAAGATATAATTTGTGTTTAATTGCCAAGTTTTTAGCATAGTACAGGGTGAGTCAAGAATTCGTTAACATTTGAATCAACATCCTGTGCAGGCAAATGCCACGTGGGACGCGGGGAGGAGTCTAATACAATTTACACGACTTAAATCATTGTCTGAATGCTATTTTAATAAAGAAATGAATGTAGAAGTTTGAAGAGACGAGATATACGCTAAATGTGAGGTACACTGGAGGCCCACGGACTTCTCGTACCGAAGAAAACGTGCAGCAAGTTTCCGCATCTATTCAATGTAATCCAGATTTATCGACGCGCAAACGCTTAGTTGAATTAGGGTAGATAACCCTAATTCAACTCATACATCATTACGGCGTATTTTGAAATTAAATTTGAAATTACACTCATTTAAGATCCAGATAGTGCAGGCACTAAAACCAAAACAATATTAGAACGATTCAGTAATTTTGACAACATCTCATTTTCTGACGAAGATCATTTTCACCTCAACAGACATGTAAACAAACAGAAACGCAGGTATTGGAACAGTGAAAACACCAAAGCTAAACAAGAGAAGCAATTTCTTTCTACCAAGGTAACTCTGTATGGGCTGCAATTTCAGCAAAAGGAATCATTGAACCCTACTTTTTCGAAGATTCTCACGGTCGTTCAGTTACTGTTAATTCTGCTGAATATGTGAAAATGTTACAAGAGTTTTTGGGGCCGATGCTACTGGAATTTGCTGCCTCCAATCGTCACATATTCAATGAGTCCCTGCAGGTTGTCAAAGACATGTTTCTAGATAAGTTGATTTCCAGACGAGGTGACATTCCATGGCCACCTAGAAGTCTAAATCTATCCTCAGTAGACTTCTTTTTATGGGATTATTTGAAGAATCAGGTCTACATCAATAAACCAAATACACTACGTCAACTAAAAATCAGCGAAGAGATGTCGGCGATCTCGCGGTCTCTTTTCGGAGTATTCGAAAATTTTGGTGTACGCTTAGAAGAGAGCAAACGTGGAAATGGTGGTCATTTAGACATTGTAATTTTTAGAAAATAAGTTTCAACTAATTAACTTTCTTGTAAATAAATATAATATACTCTATTTATATATGTATATTTATATTTTTTTCAAATGTTAACAAATTCATGGCCCACACTGTATTTGTATGAAAAAAATGAAATATATGAATGAAATAAAATAAATATATTAAATGTAGTGTATAAAGTGTAGCAAATATTTCAAGTGGTTTGGTTTTATATAATTAGTCTTATTTTTTCACTGTCGTTAGTTGACTCTGAAAACTTCCTAATCAACATTTTATATAACAGAATTGACCAATCCGGAAAGGACCAATCTACTTGTTTTTGCTCTCATTAAAAAACTCTAATAATTGCCCTATAGTTATTGACTTGTCCGTATAGTGACGGATTAAGAATACATAGTGTTACCACCCCTTTCATCCCGTGGGTGTCGTAAAAGGCGACTAAGGGAACAAAGTATACAAGATAACATCATTACAAAGAGAAGGAAAACTTGGAACAAATCCTATTCCAACCCGTCTGGCCAGCGTGGTATAGTAGGACAAAACCTCCCTGCTAACAAGAGGTCTATGTCCAGCAGTGGACTGTAAAAGACTTGATGTTGATGATTCATCACTGTTCCCTAATAACTAACATTCTCAACAAAATATGTCAACCTTCACACTAAACATAATATATCTTTGGATGTCATTCCTCCAGTAAATTCCAAATCACATTAACAGTTATAATCTAGTTAAATTCAGTAACAATTGCTACCAGTATAAAAGGGTGAAAACCAGTATCTATTTATTTTATTGTCGTTATCTGAGTTATCATTTAGATTATACTTATAAAGTCTACTAGTGCACGTACTCTTACGTTTATTACTGAAAGGATATGGTTTATTTATTTTCCTTTTGGTTCCGTTTAAAAGATTTACTTACATATGTCATAATAATATGTAAATCTTGTTTATTTCATTATGAAGTAGATTAAGAATACGGAGTCTTACCACCCCAGTTCATCCCATGGGTGTCGTAATAGCCGACTAAGGGAACAAACTACACAGGACGACAGCACTACAAAGAGAAAAAGCATCTCACTAGGCCGCCACAGCGTGGGTCGGCATACTGTACTGTCTTCATTCGTAATGAGTACGGCGACCACCGCTCTTGGATTCTATTCATGCTTTCCATCAGGTAGAATAGAGTCACTTGGGTAGGTTTCTTATTAAAAAAAAAAAAAAAATACTGGGAACAAACCAGGTCAAATCCTCCTTTCTAAAGAGAGGCCTGTGTTCAACAGTAGACTTTAAAAGTATGGTATGGTATGGTATTAAATTCAAATCTGCAGAGTTCCTCTTCAAGTGACATCTAATTTTTCTTCGGTTATAATTCTTCCAAGTGGCCCTACGCCTGATCGCTCTCCAGTCGTGTCGAATAATCGTTCCATCTCCTGCGCAATTTGCTGGTCTCCGTTCAGAGAGGCCGTTGTAGCCGAGATTGGTTAGGAGTACACGGAGTGTACCATACATATATGTATTACATGTAGATTCAATACACAACTGTCTCCAATATTCGTAGATCTTAGACTTAGTTTTACTACCAACACCTAAGAGATCCACATCATCTTTGAAAAAGTAGTGCATCACAAAAGCATTTACCAAGCAGTATAGAACCAGAATTGATTTATTAAAATTTTGTAAAGAATCTGACATTCCTGGCTGTGGGTTCTGCGAGGATGGTTCTTTTTAACAGACAGTATCTAAATCTAGAGTAAACTTGATGATTGTCAACCGCCCGAAAGAATCTGCATTCGTTATAAGCAATGAGATAACTGCTTAGCATCGGTTTTATATGGGATTTTGGTGTAACTCCGGCTGAGCCTGGCTCATATGTGTTCGAACATGGCTCTGCCATGGTAAAACTCTACCAACTTACACTGACTGGTAGAACCACCGCTGTACACAATTAATCATCATCTATATAACTGCCTCGATGGCGCAGCGGTAGTGAATGCTACTACTGTGCTTGAGGTCTCGGGTTCGATGCCCGGGTCGGACCAAATGTTTGTATGATCTGCAAATATTTGTTTCGAAGTTTGGGTGTTTTCTATGTATAATATGTACGTATTTACAAAAAAAAAGTATCCAAGTACCAGGCAGTCTAGTTATCATAGCACAAGCTCTGCTTAGTTTGAAACTAGATGACGTTGTGTGTCAGATGTCCGAAATATTTTTATATTTATAGGCCTCTCCTGAGATTTTTTCTACTATTCTGCGCTGGCCAGATGAGTTGGTATAGGGTTTGTTTCAAGTTTCCATCTCTTTGCTATAATGTTGTTCTGTGTAGTTTGTTCTTCTTTTAGTCGCCTCTTACGACACCCACAGGATGAATCGAGATGATGACACTACGCATTCGTAATCCATCACTACATGATTAACACTTTTCACAAACTAATCTAGAAATCTTATCAATGTGAAAATTTGGGAACCTAGATGTATGGATGTTAGTTACTCTTTCACGCAAAAAGTACTGAACAGATTTAGATGAAACTTTATAATAATATAGCTTATACATCAGATAATATATACACGCAGGCGGAGGCATGGGCTGTAGTTAATATTGCACAACATTTGACAATTTATTATTCTAACTAACATTATAAATGCAAGTGTAAGTTTCTTTGTTACACTTTCGCACCTAAACTAATAAACCAATTGAAAAAATTCTTTGACCACTGGATAGCTATGTTATTAGCGAGTAACTTACGCTACTTTTTACTGCTATTACAGGCATAGACCCGAACGAAGTCGTGGGCAATAACAGGTATTAAATAAATTGTCTTCAAGTACAGTGCCACTACAAACTATGTATGTATGTTTTAATGTGTATACTCTTATGTCTTTCTGTGAAATAAATATTAATCTCTTTTCATTTCTTTTCACTTTAATCTAATTACGTCATAGGCTTCGGAGGGCATAAGGGTCAACGTACATGTTGATTTACAACGGGCACGTCGGTTATTGCATTATGTTGTTAGTTTGATTGTTCACTTGCAATTTATCAGTTAGGACTAAGGCGCTGCGCACAATACAGCTTTAGATTTTGTTTTTTTACCGTTTAAGATAGTAAATAAACCTTGGCTATGATGGCAAGCCGGTATACTGGTCAGCACTATTGGTCTGGTGTGTGGTGTGGTGGGATTGAGAAATACATAAGTATGTTTTTTTTTCTACATTAAGAGCCTGCGGAAGTGACTCTACTCTGTCTGATAGAAAGCATGGACAGAATCCAAGAGTTGTGGTCACCATACTCATTGGAAATGTAGACAATGCAGTATGGTGAGCCACACTATGGCGGCCTTGTGAGATGCTTTTTCACACCCCGCTTGGGGACGTAAAAGGCATGACAGTCATCGTGACAGTGTAAGGCTTACACAGTGACCACGATATCTGTCACCCCTGCATCAATGAGCCTTCGGTCAATGGTTGTAAGTATGGTTCCTAAGGTACAGCTTCTGCCCTGTTTGGAACAAGAGGCTAAAATTAACATATTATTTTTTACGGTACATCAGGTTCTAAAAATCTCTGTGTTGAGTCTACACTGTGTTGCTAAGGTAGTGTAAAAATAGTTTAGTATATCGCTCCTGACAAACCAGCTGTCAGCGACTCACTAAATAAGGTATATACGCGCGTCTGAAGTAGCGTACACGGCTCGTAGTTTGCAAATAGAATAATGAATTTTGGTGTTATTAGAATTACTTGGTTTTTACGCATATATTTGATTGCAAATCGCTTATTATATTGGTAATAGCTCAATGTTGATTTATTCGTAACTATAATTCCTATACATTTTCTAGTTACTGAAATATCAATTTAAAAATAATCCATCTACTCTATTATTAGTAACTCTGTGGTAGTATTGATTGAGTGAAGTTTTCTGTAACAAAAAAGGTGTTTTTTTAAGATCTAGAAGGTTTCTTTAACATTCATTTATTGGTTTCAATTGTATGTTTGTTTGTAACTTTTGTAAGTATTTTTTTAGTTTTTTTTTATTATTTACTTGAAATCTGTTATTTTTTTTATAAAATAAAACAAAATATCTAAGAAATGTATTTCATTGTATACTAAATATTATTTATCACAAAGTTACTATTCGTAACTTGTGAAATTGTCTCCCGGACCAGTACTCTCAAGTACATATGACTGTTATCGGAGCTGCATTAAAAACTTCTCGTATGTTTTCCATTTTTAAGAAAAAAAAAAATATTGCAAGTGTGGTCGACCCCTATTAATGACAGTTCAAAAACTCGGCGGATCTTTCCAGACCTACCCACGCCGTAGCAGGTGCACACAACCTTTTTACTTTTGTAATATTGCTAAAAGAATAAAAAATACAAAAAGTAGCAGCAAGTGACATTTAATAGTTTTAAAATAGACAGTTGCTTCAGACCCTTACTATTTTTAATTGGGTTTTGTAAAGTAATATTTTAAGAAAACTTTTTTATACATTTGGCTTGAAAATAATAGTAATAAATAAAAAAAACGTAATCTTTTTATTTTTGCCTGTACTAGTGATGCATCTACAGAAGATGTAATATACACAAATTTGTTTTTAAGGTATGAAATGATTGTCTCCATTTAAAAAAAATCTCTAAAGATTTTTTTCGTATCTCGGTACGGTGTACATAAAACATGTACAGATGACAATTGTCTAAAGTGGTTTAAGCGGTCGCGACACCTCTCTTTCCTGCGTTGAGTGTGTTCAAACCCCACATGAGACAACACTGTGTGATTCATAAATTGTTGTTCTGAGTCTGGGTGTTTCTTGTGTCCGTTTCTTGTATGTTTTTAAAGTCCCCCGACACACGACTTTAAAAAAAATATAGAATCAATGCTGTTTTCTGGTATAAAAGTGGCAAATAATAATAATAATCGAGAAAACCCGTTACATCACTGTGTGTGTGTGTGTCAATAAGTGTATTGATAAGTAATCGTGGTATAAGTGAATTTCTGAGAGGCTATGATATCATTCAAGTCGAGCCGCCCCATATGTGTCAAAACGTGGCCCAGCCACGATAATCTTTTGACAGTATGCTATTTTTTACAATATGTACATCTGTCGGTATTAAGTGCCATACTAAGATCGCATAATATGTGATATTTCAGGTTTTAAAACGTCTGTTTTCTTGTCCTCTTTTATTTTATCGTAAGAATTCAGTTCGCCGACAAGTTGCACGATCAGTTGACTTAATCTTGTCACAACAAGTCCTATAAATGTTCACGATCCCTACCAGCCCGTCGTCGATTATACTGATTATTGTCAATAAGTCTGGTCCTTCTAGGTATATAAGTGTGAAGCCCGCAGGACTCCATATAGAATTCCTTTGATATTCGTGTTGAAACATACCAAGATGAAGACTTTACTAGTGTTCGCTGCTTGCGTGCTATTGGCTCAGGTGAGTGGAAACTTACTAATTCGATTGTCAAAAACAATGTTTTTTTTTTATTTTTTTTTTAATTTACTAATCTACATTAGTATACGTTATAATATGTTAAGTTGTGTGTGTACGCTTTAAGAACTTAAAAAAATCTATATAGTTAATTTTGTAGTCAATTTTGTCATAAAGACATCAGTATTTATTTTTACGTTAGTTTTGTTCCTCATTTATCATTAATACAACGAAAATATAAGACCGTGATCCCTGGCACATTTTGACAATTGATTATTGTCAAGCTAATTTTCCGTGAGACTGTCCATTTTGATGAGACGCTCAACATTTTCCTATTTGAAATATTTCGTTTGCGATAGTTAACAAAGGCAGTACGGATAAAATATATCAATAGGCTAGATGACACCTTAGTCAAATTAGTTTCAAACGACAATTTTGTATGAGAAATATACTAAGTACCAAATTGTGACGTCACTGTTTTAGACTACTCAATTGAACAATATATTTCACTGTATATTTGATTGAAATTCAAAGTCAAAAGTCAAAGTCAAATTCATTTATTCATTTAGGTCACAAAAGACACTTATGAACGTCATAAAAAAAAAAACAATAAAAGATGAAAGATGAACAATCTGTCGATTAAAATTATAGCTAGCTGGGTTCGCAGATTGTTCATGGTAGAGTGGTGAGAAAAGAACCCAGGAAAGAAACTCACCACCACTCTTTTAACTCAAAATCTTTTAAATATTAAAATAGCAGTTATATTCACAATCATAGGTCTTAAAAAAAGAGCAATTCATTTCCAAACATCTAAATCTGTGACATAGTCTGAAACTGAGTAATAAGCCTTTTTGGACAACCTCAGCTTAACAAATTTCTTAAATTTACTAATAGATAATAATACTATGTTGTTTGGTAATTTGTTATAAAATTGTATACATTGACCCACAAACGAATTCGATATTTTATGGAGCCTAGTAGTGTGCAAGGCAAGTTTATTTTTATTTCTTAAATTAAATTGATGGAGATCACTATTTTTCTTAAATTTACACAGATTTTTATGAACATACAAAAGATTCTCGTAAATGTATTGTGAGTGTAGTGTGAGAATGTTAATTTCTTTGAATCTGATAGAATTCGTAATATTAATAAAAAGTTATGTTAATTGTATTTGCCGAGACGTTTCGCGATATTAGTTTTAATGAAGTGGACATTGGTATTTATTGACGATACAGTCATCTACCCAATTAGATGAGTCTTAAACATTTATGACTAACATTGAGTTTTCTTATTAAATCCTAAGAAAATTATTTATAGTATCGACTAAAATATATCTCCTATAAAATGTATCGTTAATGTATATGCGATAGAAAAATAAAGAATAAAATGAATAGAACAAGAAAACAGACATTTTAAAACCTGAATTGTCACAATCATAATATTGTGCATCCGACAGAAGTGCATTGAGATAATTAAAAGAGTACAGTACCGTTAACAGATTATGGGAAGACCTATGTTCAAAAGTAGACTGCTAAAGGCTGTTGATAATGATGATAATGAGAGAAAACTGCATCCAAATCGGTTAAGCCACTTTTTTTTTTTATTTTGAGAACCTGCCAATGTGACTCTGCCTGATGGAAAGCATGAATAGAATCCAAAAGTTATAGTCACCATAGTCATTGCGAATGCTGACATTGCAGTGTGGTGACCCACACTATGGCGGCCTATTAAGATGCTTTTTTACGCCTCACTTGTTGACGTAAAAGGCATGACAGTCATCGTAGCAGTGTATTGCACATACCACCGGGAGCCTCCGGTCTCGCGCACAAATACACAGACAAAGAGACGTAAATTATAAAAACTGTTATTTTTTGTTCTGTTACTTTATTAAAGACTTTCTTCATTCGTTTTGTTTTCATATCTTTAACGTGCAGACGTGAGCCAGTTTCTATTTTATAACATGTGTTATACATTCACGAGTCCCTTACGAACACAACTGCCACACACACACACACTGCCAAAGTGACTCTACGAACACAAATGTGTACAGTTTTGGTAGTATTATGGTAAACTTTATTTAATATTTACTGTCTATTTTATGGCAATCGGTTGAAAAATAAAAAACTTATATCAGTTTAAAAATCATCACGATAACCGAAGCTACAGGCGAAAAATAGTTTATAATATACTTTTGCCCGCGGTTTCGCTCGCGTGGAATTTGGTCTACCACATTACGTTTCGTAACAGATCATTTTAAATAAATGCGTATTTTTGATAAAAAATATCTTATGTTACTTCTAATACCTCCAAGAATATGTGTACTAAATTTCATGCTGATCGGTTGAGTAGTTTTCACGTGAAACAGTAACAAACAAACTTACATTAGCTCTTATAATATTAGTATAGATATTGTATTTTACGTCGTTGCTTTCTATCGAGTGAGTAAGGTTGACGGAGTGTGGAAAAAACTAAACTCGGGACTTAAAGAGCAGTAACTTGAGTTGCAGGCGATCATGGGTAGTAGGCAGGTATGACTGCCTTGGCAGCGCAGTGGTACTGAATATGACTGCTATGCTTCAGGTCTCGGGTTCGATTCCCGGGTCGGACCAAATGTGACCTGCAAATTTTGTTTCGGAGTTCTGATGTTTTCTATGTATTCTAAGTATTCTATCCGTCAGTTCAGTCAGCATAGTACAAGCTCTGCTTATTTTAAAACTAAATGGCTTTGTCATGTCAAATGTCAGAAATATTTATTTATTATTCTCCATCTTTCCGTTTGCCCATAATATTATATTAAATGCAACAACAACCATAGCCCATATTAACTCGCTTACAGTCTTTTATTAGTAAACTACCTTTTGCCCGTGGCTTCACTCGCGTGGAATTTGGTCTACCACATTAAGTTTCGTGACAGATAATTTTAAATAAATATTTTTTTTAACATACCAACAATCCTATAGTACATCATCTTTGTGTAATTCCATCGGTTTAGGCAGCGTAAACCAACATAATACTCAAAGAGCAAATTTTTTTCTGACATAATTGACATATATCGTTGTATTACGGCCAATATTACATAAAATCATTACAAATTGTAGCTTATATGTTATTCCGATGTATGACCTATATTATTGTAAAGTTGCATCCAAATCCGTCCAGTAGTTTTTTCGTGAAAGAGTAACAAACTCACAAACTTTCGTATTTATAATATTAATAGGATTAACATAATCAATGATATAACCTATGTAATGTACTTATTTAGTTAATAAATTAGTTAAAATATCCCCTGTTATTTTGTTCAGGCCTTAACAGATGAGCAGAAGGAGAAATTGAAGAAACATCGCTCAGAATGTTTGGGAGAGACAAAAGTGGAAGAGCAGCTGGTGAACAAGCTCAAGGGTGGTGATTACAAGGTGAGAATAGGAGAAAAAACATCTCTTTAATATTCCTTAGTTTGATTCAACTCTGGCCGGTTGGTCTGGTAGTCAGTGACGCTGACTACTGAGTTAATGGGTTTGAATTGATTTTTATTTTTCTATATGCAGAGCCTGTCAAAGTGACTCTACTCTGCCTGATGGAAAGCATGAATAGAATCCAAAGAGTTGTGGTCACCATACTCATTGCAAATGTAGATAATACAGTATGATGACCCACACTATGGCGGGCTTGTGAGATGCTCTGTCACACCCCGCTTGGGGAATCGTGGGAGAGAGAGAAACAGAGACATTTGTGTTTACTCGTACACTTATACACTATAATATCTCCTGTGAAGTTGATTGGTGGGTTGGTTGCCGTGGCCGAAATCCGCTAGGGGTACATCATCAATTAATTTAACAAAACCAATCACGAAAAGTCAAAATTGAAGCTAGTTCAAAAGTTTGACAGCAATAATGATTCAGCAGTTCGTAATTCTTTACTTTAAATAGTTAACTAAAGCAAAAATAAAATCCATACTGTATTAAGGAGTACAAATATGAGTTGCATAAAATTGCAATGAAGAAATGTGAGGTCATGATGCGTTGGTAAATGGGAAATATCGTATAGGACTTTAACCATAAAGTGTTACAAATCGGTAAAATATATAACTGTATCTATGCAAGATATCTTCACCCTAAACGAGATAGACAGTATTGGTTCTAAATGCTAAAAGATGTTGAATACGTCTTGTATGTAAATATGTGTATTTTATAGAGAGTTTCACACTAAATATGGTTTCAGGCGGATAACGAGCAACTGAAGAAATATGCTCTTTGCATGATGATCAAATCTGAGTTGATGACCAAGGATGGCAAATTCAAGAAGGATGTCGCTTTGGCTAAGGTCCCTAACCCAGGTCAGTAACATTGTATACGATCTTGAAATTTTGTCTGTAGCAAAGGTTTACCATAACGTACAACGTTACATATCTCTATTGATCGCATATGTATCGTGGTATGAGCCAAGAAATAGATCAAATTACGCAAGACCACAGTGCAGTGGGCACTTTAAAAGAAGGAAAACTTGATGCAAGCCCCGTACCAACCGGTGTCCAACGTCTTTTTTCTAAGCAGAGGCCACCATGTCCCCTAGTGGATTATTAAAAACTGTGGATATAGCGGAATGTTTGGAACTCACACCGAGGTTTTTTTTTCTACGTTAAAACCCTGCCAAAGTGATTCTACTCTACCTGATGGAAAGCATGAATAGAATCCAAGAGTTATGATCACCATACTCCCTGCAAATGCAAACAATGCAGTATAGTGACCCACACTATGGATGGGCAGTCTAGTCTCTACTTAGTTTTAATAATTTCGAGTGTATTTTGTCATAACTTATCTCCCAAATATGTATCTGATCTACCACAGCATCCATTATCTGAACAACAACTTATGCAGCATACTATTGCTCCATAATATACTTTTCCAACAAAAGTCTGACTGATAAAAATACAACAATAAAATTTTATTTTCATTTCAGCTGACAAACCAGCAGTTGAGAAGCTGATTGACACTTGCTTGGCCAACAAAGGTAACACCCCCCACCAGACAGCATGGAACTACGTCAAGTGTTATCATGAAAAGGACCCTAAACATGCCATTTTCCTATAAATATGATACACTGTTTTCAATTTCTTTCTGGTATAATTCACTTTCTTAAAATTTAAATTCCGAACGTTCAAGACCACAAAGCTGAAAATTTATTCTTAATTCTGTGCTCGAGACGTCCGCTCTCTTTCGTTTCATATGAACAACTGATTTCGTTAGCCACAAAATTGACTTATTTACACTTAACTACCCACTACTTTAGAAAAATGTTACTATTGAGATATTTTTCGGAATACAGGGATTTTTAAAACTAATACTTATTGTTTAATGAAACTGCCTAAACGAATTTAATTATTAGCTCAGCAATAAATAAGAACAGAATATCTTTGTGTTTTTTTTTTACTTTTAACCATCTTGATAAAAGAAGGGATATAATGTTAGCATGATACCTCACAAAATGATGAGCATTTGGAGTTTTGTTTGTAATGACGCTACCGAGATTGTAACCTAGCTACATTCTTGGAAGACCTATCCCGTCATTAGAAGATCAACAACTCCCATTGATGCTCAAGCAGACGACCTGGAGACACTTCAAAGGTTATTTTGCTGCCACGGTGGCGCAGTGGTAGTATACGTGACTGCTGTGCTGGTTTCGGGTTCGATTCCCAGGTTGGACCAAATGTTTGTGAGATCTGCAAATATTTGTTTCATATTTTCTATGTATAATATGTATGTATGTACAAAGAAAAAAGAGTATATATGTATTTTATATCAGTTGTATAGTACCCATAGTACAAGCTCTGCTTAGTTTGGGACTAGATAGCGTTGTGTGTCAGCTGTCTAAAATAATATTATTATTTTATTTCTCTCAATATTATAATAAGTTGGTGTATTATTAAAAAAAAAGTAAACTATTCATACAAAATGTAATAATTGTGTTACAATGATGTATACATTCCTACTATATCTATTGGCAATGTTTGAAGTTATTATAATTCAAATGAATCATGAGCAATACTACCTATAACTATGTAGATACAGGTTGATTTCTTTTTATATTCAATGGTGAAATTTCGATATTCGAGGTTATTCTAATCAGGTTACACTATTCATACTTTATAGGGATGTGTGTTTGAAACCTGTACTTAAGCATAACATTGTCTTGAAAGATTGGAAACACACGGACAAAGTCTTCCTTATCATTAATTCATCTGTATGTTCCCGTATTGTTTAAATAAAACTATAATGTAAAGATAAATTATATTAAAGGTACATTAGAGAATAGAGAATAGACAATATCCGGGTGGTGACGGATTGTACGTGTGGTGACGGATTGTCCGTGTGGTGATGGATTGTCGCTGTGGTGACGGATTGTCCGTGTGGTGACGGATTGTCCGTGTGGTGACAGATTGTCCGTGTGGTGACGGATAAAGAGTACTGAATGTCACCTACTCATCCCATGGTTGTTATATGATTCGACTAAGAGAACAAACTTCACAGGAGAAAACCACTGTAAAAAGAAGGAAAACATGAAACAAACCCGTATACCAAACCGCCTGACTAGCTTGATATAGTAGCCCGATGCTTCCTTTCTAAGATGTAGTCTATGTCCAGAAGTGGACTACTGAAGACTGTTCATGTGATAGTCAGATCATTCAGATTGAATAGTTTTTTTTTATTATTTATACACGCTATAATTGTTATTTATCAAATGAAGCTTTACTCATTTAATTATCGTATGAAATATGCGTGAGACTAACATTAAAGAAAGATACGAAATTATTTTAAAGAAATACTAAACGTGCATGCTTAAATGGATGCGAAATTTGAGGAATATAGAATAATTCCAGCAGGACTGGATGAGCTGAAAAACTCATTCGATCGAACGGCCCC
This sequence comes from Hypercompe scribonia, assembly GCA_949316085.1. NCBI lineage: Eukaryota > Metazoa > Arthropoda > Insecta > Lepidoptera > Erebidae > Hypercompe > Hypercompe scribonia. The sequence continues at coordinate 14,384,542 of OX438989.1, forward strand.
CGGATTCCCTAGCCATCATGACAATACAGGATCCAGGAGAATATACTGTTTCTACCAAAAAATATCCTGATGGTCAAAATCTTTCACCTTGGTAAGGTAGGACCCGGTCCATGTGCTTACAAGGCCCACTCCGAATTCGAGCCATGAAAGTATCTAATAGTAGATCTATACTGACTTGTTCTATCTATCTGTCTATCTAAACTGCACAGTTGGCCTAGTGGTTTAAGCGGTCACCGCGCCGCTCTCTACTGCGCTGAGTGTCGTGGGTTCAAACCTCACACGGGACACAACTTTGTGTGATCCACAAATTGTTGTTCTGAGTCTGGGTGTTCTTTGTGTCCGTTTCTTGTATGTTTGTAAAATCCGCCGACACAGGATTTATTCCTACTGCAGGCGTTGTTTTTTTATAAAAAAAAATCTTACTAAATTACAGCATACTGTATATTCGATATGGATAGAAACTAATACAAAGTATTATATCAATACCATTGTAATTGTTTCACGAGGTATAAAAGACATTGAACCAATTCAGTCCTAGAGTAATCAAATCATAATAGAATACCAAGATGGAAGTAACTGGTGGTGTGCTAATATCTTTATTTATATCCTGTGTCGTGTTAATACAAGTAATTTAATTTTTGTCTTATCGTAGTCGTCTTAAGGTCGATTATTTGTTGTTTATTTTTTACATTGGACTTAAGATGTTATAAAATTAATGTAGTTCAAATTAATATAAAATATTCAAGACGAAAAACAATACTTAATATGTTTTGATGATACGTTCTCGTGCCTACAGTCAAATTGAGAGAATTTATGTGAATATATAATGCTGTAAAAAATTAATTTGACAATCCATAAGGTACATAAAACTTGACTGCACTATTGGCCTAGTGGTTTAAGCGGTCGCCACGCCGCTCTCCACTTCGCTGAGTGTTGTGGGTTGAAATCCAACATGGGAAAACACTTTGTGTGATCCACAAGTTGTTGTTCTGAGTCTGGGTGTTCTTTGTATCCGTTTCTTGTATGTTTGGAAAGTCCCCCGCGACATAGGATTTATTCCTAACGCGGGTGTTGTCTTTTTTAAGAAAGAAAAAAAAACTACAATGTAGATTGACAGATAGCCTGTACCCAAGATAATGTTTCAAGAAAATTGGAATAACTTAGTGATGGCTCTCTAAAGGTTGAAATTTGTACATCCGTTTTGCCTTTTGTTTACACCTTTTGTGACTATCAATATATCTATAAATGTTACTGTAATGGGTCTTGTATATTTGGTATCGTTTAATTATTTAACCCTACTATTGCTTCAAAGGTTTCAATAATTTACACGAGGTAGTTAAACCACTCCACCGGGGCAGTACTATCCTCTCACAAAAGACCAATCTAAAGCGACAGCATTCGTGCTGTCGTGTTTCGTTGGTGAGTGCGAGACCGAAGCCCCATTGATTCAAGGGTGACAGTTATCGTGGTAAGTGTTAAGCCTTACATTGCCACGATGACTCTTATACCTTTTACGTCCTCAAATGTGAAAATGGTAAATAATTATGAATAAAAATTTGAACACTTTTCTGCAAACACAAGTTATAATAACTATGAAAATAGATAGATTGAACCTTTTTTATTTTAAGAATCTGCCAAAGTGACTCTACTCTGCCTGATGGAAAGCATGAATAGAATCCAAGAGTTGTGGTCACCATACTCATTACAAATGCAGACAATGCAGTATGGTGACCCACACTATGGTGGCCTTGTGAGATGCTTTTTCACACCCTGCTTGGGGACGTAAAAGGCATGACAGTCATCGTGACAGTGTAAAGCTTACACAGCTACCACGATAACTGTCACCTCTGCATCAATGGGCCTCCGGTCTCACACTCGCCAACGAAACACGACAACAGGGATGCTGACGCGTTAAGTTGGTCTTCTATGGGAGGGTAGTACTGACCCGGTCGAGCCGGCCCGCTCGTGCTGAAATCAGCGTGGATCGAGTAAAATATTGTAAATAATTATAGGCTCAACATCAACAAGAAGATGATATTTTTAAGCTTAAAAGACATCAGTTGGAGTGTATAGAAGAGACCAGAGTGGATCCTGATATGGTGATGAGGATCAAAGCAGGTAAATTTCAGGTACTGTCACAATGTATTATTATTATACTTTACCCTGCTGAGGTGTTTTCTAATTCGTGGGGTGACAGATTAATAATACCGCCTGTCACTATCTCTATTGATGTCGTGGCTGTCGTCAGTGACGACTAAGGAGACAAACTATGCGAGGCACTGCATAGAGAAGGAACCCAAATCCACTGGTAATCATACACAAGAAAAAATTGAAACTAATCCGTTTGGCCAGTGTGTACAGAAGTCCTAAACTACTAAGGCGAAGCCTATGTCCAGCTAATGAGCTATCGAAAGTTTTTGATGATGGCGATCATGACTTTTCAGAAGTACGAGTATAAACGTCTTTGGAATATTATTATTTGTTCGACCGAGGCATAGACAGACGTACAGACGTTATTAAGTACTGTAGTACGAAAAAACTGTGCTTTTCTGAGGTTTTCTGAGTCTTGACAGTCTAGTGGTTAGTGATTAACTGCTCAGTCAGAAGTCGTGGGTTCGATTTTACTCAAGACACATATTGTGTAATGAGCACAATATAGGTATTTTTATATTTTTAGGTTTGAGAGGTTTGCAGCACACAGTGTTTAGTCAATGTTCGTTTTATGGCTCATATATTAGACTACCTCGGTGGCGTAGTGCTAGCGAAAGCGACAGCTATGCTTGAGGTCTCGGGTTCAATTACCGGGTCGGACCAAATGTTTGTAGGATCTGCCAATATTTGTTTCGATGTTTGGGTGTTTTCTTTATATATAATATGTATGTATTTACAAAAAAAAAGTAAAGAAGTATTATATCAGTCAGTCTAATTATCATGGTACAAGTTCTGTTTTATTTGAAACTAGATGACGTTGTGTGTTAAATGTCTGAAATATTTATTTATAATATTTATTTATTAGAATTTATTTCATTAAACTTTGTCCTTATTTTTTCAATAGCACAATCCTGATGTGCTCCTGAAGATGTGGACGTTATGTACGCTGATGAAGTCAGGGTTGATGACTCCCCAAGGAGTCTACAAGTTTGATAACGCCTTATCAAGAGTGCCTAAAAGTGGTAAATATATTTTTTAGTAATTCTTTATAAGCTGTCCATGTTATACTCGGAGAGTACGTTAAGACATTGGTATCGCTTGCCATATGTACATCGGTCACAATCGTTACGGGTAGATGAAACCAAAAAAAAGTACAGTAAGAAGAAGTCATAGGCTCGTCCGGGGCAGTACTAGCCTCCCACAGAAGACCAACCTAAAGCGACAGCATCCGTGCTGTCATATTTCGTTGGTGAGTGCGAGACCGGAGACCCGTTGATGCAGGGGTGACAGTTGTCGTGGTAAATGTGTGCAATACAATGCTACGATGACTGTCATGTCTTTTACGTCCCCAAGTGAGGCGTAAAACATCGTAATAGGCCGTCATAGTGTGGGTTACCATACTGCATTGTCAGCATTCGCAATGAGTATGGGGACTACAACTTTTGGATTCTATTCATGCTTTTCATCAAGCAGAGTAGAGTCACTTTGGCAGGTTATTAAATTAAACAAAATAAAAAGAAGAAGATGTCTGATATCATCTAGTACGTAGGTTGTGGAGGTCAGATGACAGCATTCCACGTTAAAAATCCTAGCTATGGGTGTCGTATTAGACTTAAATACGACCCTATCATTGTTTGGCATAAAGCTCGGCTCATAATGATGACGTTATTCTGGAGTGGTGGTTCAAGTGATTAAAGTACCACTTCCTATTGTGTGATGTGAGTTCGATCTTCACATGGGTCATCATTTTTTTGTGATTCTCATATTTGCTGTTCTGATTTTGAGTGTTCTTTGTGTACGTTATGTGTTTTTAAAGTCCCCCGTGGCACAGAATATATTCCTAGTGCGGCAGTTCTAGAAAATAAAAAAAAAATCAAAATGCATAATTATTGTAATTTTCACATTCCAGATGCAGACCTCGTGGGAAAACAAATAGACAAATGCCTAAGCAAAAAAGCTATTCCACCAATTGATATTGCGTACAATTTTGTTAAATGTTACAATAAGATCAAAACAAATTATACATTAGTTTCCATTATTCATTAAAGTAGATTTGTAATTGCGCCATCTATTATTGTAAGCATGAACTAATTGTCCAAACGAAACCTGTTTGAAACGCCATCTAGAGGTTACTGTTATATTATTATTTTCAAAAACTGGAGAGTTTTAAAGTTCCCAGAACTTGGAATAGATGTCGCTAAAACAGGTTTAGATTATAAGGTCATCTCGTTTAATATTTGCAATAAAATTTTAATTACTATTAACAGTTTTATTTAATCGTTTTCTTACTGAACCATGTCACAATATTAGTGTAGTTTAGAAACTCCTCCAATATTTAAATTTAATGTCTTCAATTAACAATATTATCTCCGCTATAAATTAAAGACAATGTGCCCGTTTTTTTAGTGGCTAAATTAAACTCATGAAATTGAAATTAAAACTTAATTTTTAAACCTTTTTAATGGCAAACCTGACAGTGCCTACCGCAGACTAGGGAAATATGGGACTCAGAAGACACAAGCGCGTTGTCGACCTTTGAGAGTAATCCTATCCTTTCTTCCAAAATCGTGAGTAGGGAGGCAGTTAGGCCTCCCAGGCCCCAGTTAGACGTCACACTATAGTACCTACTTCATACGAATATAGACCGCGTTTAGTTTTGACCTTTTGTAAATACATTTTGATTAGATTTGAGCCAATTGCTACCTGCATATCAAAACGTTTAGATTCCCACCTGTCTAGTAACCTTTAAATACCAATAGAATCCATTCAGTAGTATAATTCCGACTTAGCGTAATTAAATAATCTAGTAATTATATATTCACAGAGTTACATTGACGTTCAAATTATGGTGATGTTTTTATCCAAATCCATTGAAAGGTCAAACAAAAAATCTACTCCCGGAACTCTTAACTGTTCTCAAATATACAGACGGTTATGTTTGCAAAGGAGATGGCAGAGTGGGACCGGGAGAGGTATAGAACTCTCCCGCCAGGCCCGGGAACGGGACAGGTACCGCAGAAGACTCAGGCGCCGGCGATCATTAAACGATTTCCTTCTCCTTAAGCGCAGGCCTGAGGGTGGCAGGTGAGCCCATCAGTTACCTTAATAGAAGCAGGCCGGTGTGGTGATGCAGGCGATACGGACTGCGCTCGCCCCTTTTAAAGGCAAGAAGAAAAGGGAACATCGGGGTTCTCACACGAAGAGGGGGGGGACGCACTACAAGGGTTTCCTTACTAGGGTGCATCTGGTTCCTCGGGTACCTGAGACGGCGTGCGGGTTTTGGTCGGTTCGAGTCCGACATAACCACCTTCAGGTGGTATACGTGGGGATTTTCGCAATCGGAATTACGTTTGTTTATACTAGACACTCATTTAGTTATTTTGAGACGATTTGCAAAATTTGAACGAAATATATTTCGTAGTTTAGCCACAGGACACTGTTTTCTGTTTCGCAGTTTACAACATCATGTGTCGTATAATGCTAAATTACGTAATTATCAATGACCTTTCACACATACGATACAATAATTACTAAATTTTAAAAATTAAAAATATTTTTAAAGCAAAATCCTACTAATATTATAAAATTGAAAGTTTGTGAGTATGGATGTTTCTTACTCTTTCACGAAACAACCACTAGACGGATTTGGATGACACTTTACAGTAATATAGATTATATATCAGAATAACATACAGGTTGCAATTTGAAATGAATTTAAATAATTTTGGTCGTAATACAACGATATATGTCAATTAAGTCGGAAAAAAAATGTCTTCCGAGAGTTATCTTGGCGCACGCTGCCTAAACCATTGAAATTACAGAAAGCTACTGCCCATTGATGCAGGGGTGACAGTTATCGTGGTAACTGTGTAAGCCTTACACTACCACAACGACTATCATGTCTTTTACGTCCCCAATCGGGGTGTGAAAAAGCATCTCACAAGGCCGCCATAGTGTGCGTCACCATACTGCATTGTCTGCATTTGCAATGAGTATGGTGACCACAACTCTTGGATTCTGTTCATGCTTTCCATCAGGCAGAGAAGAGTCACTTTAGCAGGCTCTTTGAATAGAAAAAAAAAAAAAGATGATGTACTGTAGAATTGTTTGTATGTTAAAAAATGTATTTATTTAAAATGATTTGTTACAAAACTTAATGTGACAGACCAAATTCCATAGCATACGAAAGATAATACTGTGTATGACAAAGGGGCTCATAAAATTTTATTTGCTTTGTTGGTCGCTGTGTCAGCGAATATAAAATAGAAGAATGTAATTGGCTAATATGTCAGAGGTATCATTGCTGTCAACCTACAACTAATCGCTTTGTGCATCGTAATTGCGCGCCTTTTTATCTATTGATTGTAAACAAAATAAATAAGAATTGTAATGTTATTATTATGTAATGCTTCATAATTTATATTGTTTATTGAAATGTTATTTACAGTACATAATGATTACTACCGGCAAACACATTTTAACAATTGGTAGCATTGATTCAATTATTTTATGTTCGAAGACTTCCGGGTTCTAGAAATTAGCGTCAGTTAGTGTATGACTTTACTTTGAATTGAAACGAATCCCGCTAATTTTATTAAAAAATAACAATATTGATTGTGTTGTGCAGTGTGTGTATATAAAATTGAGTGTTGTGCTTGCTTGCAAGTCCTTAGATTATTTTGATTTACCGAAATCGACATTAATAACGCCGCGAGTGACCTTTACAACCACATTACAGTGGAATATAGTAATATGGTTTTAATTTACGGGAAATACGGGAGTTAGAGATATGGAACCCACTCGTGTTTGTCCTACAGACAGCCGGATTTTTGTAAGGGCGGTACAAAGATTACGAGACAATCAAAGTTTGGAGCCATGTTGAGTTTGCTCCCGAACGCCGATCGTTCTTGAAGAACAGGTGTTGGAATAGGTGTTGGACCATTAGACTCGGTCCACTGACCGAGTCTTCGGGAGTCTTTCGGGAGTGGGTGCACTAAATCCCGTAACGGCTAACAGTCGGATGGAGCTCCAGAAACTCATTACAGTTAGTCTCTACTTTTCGGTAAATACAAGTGTAAGTATATAAATAACAAACATTAGGTATAATTTTGTATGTCTGTACATAATTATAGCTACATAGAAACCATAGGTTATATTTTTAACCAGGCCGCAACAATTACATGTAATCTAAACTACCATCAGCTTTGTGTGGTGGTCTGTGGAACGGTGTAGGTGTTGGTGTATGGCGGCCATGTTGTCGGTGGACAGCTATGATAGATATTAAATCGTTATTTATTTATATGTCGCTGTAGATGCGGAAATTCGGCAAATTGTGATTAGACCTCGTTTGCTTTTGACTATACTGTGCTGAAGGTTACTATCATTTGAAGAGTTGAATAACCACAAACATCTCACACATGCTGTCTGATTCTTAATTAGGCAGAGCCTTTTTTTTTTTTTTTTTTAACGTGTGGAAACCCCCTCGGGCCGTCACCCCACCGGGGTTTACGGCGAGGCGGTGTGTCGGAATCGGACCGACTAAAACCACACGGTGTGCCACTCTGCGCCTAACATAGGAGGGATCCGGGAACCGCTGCTATTACGACATCCAGATCCCTCCTAGCGCCTGCCCGCTAAAGCGGGCACCATCTGCGGATAAACTCTCTATTTAGGCGACGTACGGCACACGCGCACGTCACCTCCTCGCGGCTGGCCACTATAGCGGATGGAGGGGAAAACCCGTCCCGTCCACCCGCGGCCACACTCAAGGCGGCATGAGGCGCTGGTATGCGCGCCTCCGCCGCCCGGCTCGCCGGCGGCGAATTGGGTCCGAGTGGAGATCGTCCTCCCGGGCCTTCTCCGCCGCCTCCTTCCGCGAAATTACGTCTTCGCAGAAGGTTGCGACCGCGGTAAAACAACTGTCGCTACCGGCCATGGAGCGTATGACGGCCGGTAGCGAGAGATCTCCTCCAATAACTGCAGTGAGGGCCCCACGCTGCGCCGCCCAGGCGGAACAAACTGCTAGCGTGTGCTGAGCCGAGTCCTCACTGCAGTCGCAGTGGTGACAGGCGGGACTCAATTCCCTCCTGACGACCGAGTGCAGATACTTCCCGAAGCAACCGTGCCCGGAAAGGACCTGCGTCAGTCGGAAGGAAAGGGTCCCGTGCTGCCGCCCTGCCCACTCGGCGATGACCGGCTGGAGAGCCTCCACGAGGGCAAAGCCAGCACGTGGAGTCTCCAAACGGGACGACCAACGAGCCATTGTGGCTCGACGAGCGGCCTCACGCCACTCGCGCACCTCTTCGGGCGGGGGCCGTATGCCGCTACCCGCCCGGAAGTCAGCCGTCCGCCGATAAACTTCGGCGAGCACTTCCGCCTCCAAATCCCACGGGGGAGTTCCGGCCAAGGCGCACGCCGCCTCCGTCGATACGGTGCGGTAACCGCGTATGGCTCTAACCGCCAATATCCTCTGAGGGCGCCAGAGGCGAGCCCTATTCTGGACGGTCAGAGCCGCCACCCACACCGGTGCACCATACAGCGCCATTGACCGGACAACCCCCGTGTATAGCCGTCTCGTCGCGACGCTGGCTCCACCCAAATTCGGCAAAAGTCGCCCAAGGGCAGAAGCAGCGCCGACCAGCTTTGGAGAAAGCTGTTGGAAGTGCTCGTCGAAGAGCCACCTGCCGTCGAGGATCAGGCCCAGATATTTCATCTGGGCCTGAACCGGTACGAGGACCGAATTGACTACGATAGAGGCGCCGGGTGGTGGACCACGACGGGGCCCATGGAACAAAAGGGCCTCCGTCTTATCTAGGGCCACTCGTAAACCCAGCGCCTCAATGCGCCCGACCACCAAAGAGACTCCCACGGTGGCCAGACACGCCGCCTCTTGAAAGTTCGCCCCCCGGGCCGTGACCAATGTGTCATCGGCGTAACAAATTACGCCCAGCCCGGGGGGAAGACGACCTCGAAGGGCCCAGTCGTATCCCATATTCCACAGGAGTGGTCCGAGGACAGACCCCTGTGGAACACCGCACGACATGGGCCGCAATTAGGCAGAGCCTGTGCTATACTAACTAAAGTGCTACTAACTAAATATTTCTAAATACATACATATGACATGAAAACTAGTGGTCACCTACTGGTCGAAATTAGACCATAAAAAAACACAACTTACATTACATACATTTGTATAAGCGAACGGTATTTCACGTGATATTTTTTCACAGTAAACATATAAAACAGTAATCTATGTCTATGTCAGTATTGAATGTCTATAGACAAAATGATAAACAAAAGAAACAATTTGACCACAGAGTACATACTCTGTGGTCAAATTGTTTGTTACACGCATACATGTGCGTGTAACAAATAATTGTTTGTGTGTGTCAAATGCATGGTAGTGTGCGTAATGTTTTATTTATTGATTTAATGTACTTTATAAGCATTATTATTGAAAAATATTAGCGTTCTGCACTTCTCCTACATATAAACTATAAGTGTGTTAAATTTCATACTCCGGCGTCCGCGCAATTTTCGTATAAAGGGGTCCAAAGTTTTTTATTCACGTATTAATATATAGATTACATAGAGACACAGAACAAATAATCATGCTCATCACATAAATCCACGACCTCTAGCTTAGTAGACAGGGCCACTCAACAGCGGCCAAATGTCAGTTATTTTGTTTATTCGATATTTTTTAACTCCGTAACTACTGGACACATTATAGTGAAATTGATACACGTTTTAAAGTGTAAAAAATAAACTGTAATGCATAAATTCTGTTAAAATTTGTACATGTCCGAAATAAAAGCAAAGATATAATAAACATACTTATTAATATTCATATATATTCATTGAAGTAGGAATATAATTTAATTTTGAATTAATTAAGAATCTAGATTAACTTCTTGGACTGCCTAAAAGCAGCTGCTGTGCTTGAAGTCTCAGGTTCGATTCCCGGGTCGGATCAAATGTTTGTGTGATCTGCAAATATTTATTTCGAAGTTTGAGTGCTTTCTATTTATTATATGTATGTATTTACAGAAAAAAGTATAAAAGTATTCTATCAGTCAGTCTAGTTATCATAGCACAAGTTCTACTTAGTTTGAAACTAGATGACGTTGTGTGTCAAATGTCCGAAATATTTTTTTTATTTCTGATTATAGATAGGAATGCGTAAGCTGGTGTTTGTCACTATCAGATGTATTCACAAAAGATTAGACGGGCTCATGGTAGCAGTAACCACGTGGGGTAGCACAATGTCAAGTCTAATATTCCTAGCCAGGTGAACCTAGGGATGGGTGGTCATTATTTACATACTGACATCCTTCCGAGCACGTTAAGCCATCGGGTCCGGTTGTCATAAGAACATCCATGGCAATCGCTAAAGGTGGTTGGAGTCCTTAAAACTTTGACAAATCTTTCCACAGAACTTCGATATAACTTAGTACTTTCTTTTTTTTAAATAGCCTGCGAAAGTGACTCTACTCTGCTTGATGGAAAGCATGAATAGAATTCAAAAGTTGTAGTCACCATACTCATTGCGAATGCGGACAATGTAATATGGTGATCCACACTATGGTGGCCTATTACGATTTTTCACGCCACACTTGGGTTGTGGAAGTATAATAGAAGTCGCTACATTTAAAAATGGCATTAAAACTTTTTTATTCTAATTTAAAAAACATCCCCCACACTAAAAATAAATCTTGTGTCGCGGGGGACTTTACAAACATACAAGAAACGGACACAAAGAACACTTAGACTCAGAAAAACAACTTGTGGATCACACAAAGCGTTTTCCCATGAAAGGTTTGAACCCTCAACGCTTAGCGCAGTGGAAAGGTGAGGTGACCGCTTAAACCTCTTCGCTATCTATACAGTCAGACTATATCGCAGTAGACTCGAAGCCGACCCTAGTTTAGGAAAAAGGTTCAAAGAAAGATAAAGGCACGGTATTTAGAAGGTAATCTGGAATTTGTTTTAGTGAAGCTAAATTCTAAATATACATATCATCTTAACTGAAAAAAAAATATCCATAATCTATCTATAACTTGTTTTAGTTAGATTACCCGAACTAAGGTCGCCTATATTGCAAGTAAAATTGCTAAACTTAAATAGCAGTGGGTGGGGCACATTACACGCAGAAACGATAACCGATGGGGCCGTAAAGTTCTGGAGTGGCGACCGCGTACTGCGAAACGCAGCGTTGGTAGGCCTCCACAAGGTGGTCTGGTGGTCTGGACGATCTGGTGAAGGTCGCGGGCAGCTGCTGGATGCGGACGGCACGAGACCGGCTGTTGTGGAGAACCTTGAGGGAGGTCTATGTCCAGTAATGGACGTCTTTTGGCTGATGATGACCTACACGTTTCAGTTTTAGTTATTAACAGTATATTTAGTGTGAAACATAGTGTTGGTCATCATACTACATTTTTCGCATTTGTAATGAGTATAGTGACCACAACTCTTGGATTCCATTCATGCTTTTCATCAGGCAGAGTAGAGTCACTTTGGCAGGGTCTTAATATGAAAAAAAAGGAAACACCGTGTTATCACTGTCATTATGTTTAAATTCCCATAATACTTCAAAAAAAAAAATAACAATCTAATAGAGTGCTATGTTCTGAATTAAAAAAAAATACCGAGAAATTTTCGCAATTTCCATGTTTCACTCTTTGCCTGCGACATAAATAAGTTAAAAGAGACATGTCACCGATTTTATCGCATACAATACAAAAATGATACTAAACATATTTTGAATCTAATAGTTGTGTTTATATCACCAGATTTATTAAGGGTAGCGCATTTCAGTTATTATCGCTACATAATAATTGCAATTTGTTACGCTATCGACTATTAGTAGGGCGGAAATAATAAAATATTATTTTAGATTAGATAACTATGTATAATTATTTAATATAGCTTATTAAAGTGAGATATTTCAAGTCAAAATGGCAATTATTATACATACATAGACATTTTCAGGGGGGTGCAACTTCCACACGAGAGGGGGTCATCTACAGGCCGTAGGTGGCCCAAGGTACGTCGGGGTTACAGGGATAGGTTACTGGCTACTAGGCTACTGGTACCCGAGACGGCATGCGTTTTGGGTCGGTTCGAGTCCGACGCAACCACCTGCCGGTGGTATCAATGGGGACTTCCGTATTAGGAAAAAAAAAGTAAGAAAAGGGGGGGTGCAACATCTACACATATTATTACTTAATAGCTTTTGCCTGTATACTGTTTGTTTTATTGCAATCGGTTGACAAATTAAAAACTTACATCAGTTTAAAAAATCACCGCGATAATCAGAGCCGCAGGCGAAAAATAGTTTGTGATATACTAGCTTTTGCCCGCGGTTTCGCTCGTGTGGAATTGTGTCTGCTACATTAAGTTTCGTAACAGATTATTGATTTTTTTTAATGAAAGGTATCCTATAGTACTTCTAATAACTCCAAGAACATGTGTACAAAATTTCATGACGATCGGTTAAGTAGTTTTCGCGTGAAACCGTAACAAATAAACTTACATTGCATATGGATGATGCATCTGCCAACACAGCGACCATTTATTAATATCCTTCTCGAATAAATCAGCTGGACGCGAGGCAAAAAATTCTTCAAAGGCATTTTGTACTGCCTCTTGGGTAACATTATGCACTCGCTGGTGTAGTTGAGATAAAAATATGTATTTTTTTGTGCGTACACCCTCGTGTACCCATCTCCCGGTGCCTATAATGCACACATTACAGATTTTGGATTAAATGCCTAATCTTAGTTTTTTTTATATTAAGAGCCTGCCAAAGTAACTCTAGTCTGCCTGATGGAAAGCATGAATAAAATCCAAGAGTTGTGGTCACCATACTCATTGAAAATGCAGACAATGCAGTATGGTTACCCACACTATGGTGGCCTTGTGAGATGCTCTTTCACACCCCGCTTGAGGACGTAAAAGGCATGACAGTCATCGTGACAGCGTAAGGCTTACACAGTTACCACGATAACTGTCACCCCTGCATCAATGGGCCTCCGGTCTCACACTCACCAACGAAACACGACAACACGGATGCTGGCGCTTTAGGTTGGTCTTCTGTGGGAGGGTAGTACTGCCCCGGTCGAGACGGCCCGCTCGTGTTGAAATCAGCGTGGCTCTACTACTCTAAAAACTACTAGTCTAACACTCCTTAATGTACTACCACCATTTGAATCTTATCTTCTTATCATTATTCCCAAGTTTTTATTGGATCAGCAGAACGGAATAAGTTCTTCTTGTTCTTCTAGTCAGCCCCCTTAGCCAAGATTCAAGTGCTTCACGTCGATTCTCTTTCTACAATCGCTAACGCCTCTATACTCTTGTATTATCGACTAATATTTTGTTTTGCCCGTGTCACTTAGCGTTAAGAGATATAATTTCCATACATTTGTTAGTTTTCTAAAGATACCTTTTAGTTATTTTAGTTCAATTTATGTATTGCACTCCATAATGTATCTTTGTGGAATGTTGACGAATGATACGTTTGTGGAATTTCAACCTGGCTAGGGGACAGCGGCTCACCCTCTTTCCAGCTTTTCAATTATACGGCTCAATAGCTGTTGTTCGTGAAATATTTTTGATTTAGTGAAGAATCATATTTTTTTAAGATACACAGTGGAGTGTACTCAAAAGCACAGAATAAAAACTGTTTCAACTTCATTGTCCGTATCCTATCCGTGTGGTGACGGATTAAGAATATATAGTGTTACCACCCCTATTCATCCCGTGGGTGTCGTAAGAGACGACTAAGGGAACAAACTATTCAGGAAAATATCATTACAAAGAGAAGGAAAACTTGAAACAAACCATATACCAACCCGTCTAGCCAGCGTGGTATAGTAGGCCAAAACCTCCTTGCTAAGGAGAGGCCTAGGTCCGATAGTGGACTGTGGAGAGTGGAAAAATAGTCTAATTGAGAATGTCCAGTTTATTGAAGTCAGTTAAAAATAGTTCATATACATGTACAGCAGGACCTCTTTAATCCGAACCACGTCTAATCCGAACCCCTCTATAATCCGAACGGCCCATACCCGCTCGCTTTTCTCGCCAGTTGCTCATTGAATATCTCCGACAAACTAAAACAAAGGATTTCTTTTAAAAAGTTTTATAAATGTTACTGTTTATATGTTTTTGAATAAGTATATACTAATTAATATTTTGCAATACTATTTGTTTTATTTCAGGAAGGTATGTACCATATACATATACCTATTTATAGTTCCTAACATACTATAATCCGAGCGCTCCACGAATCCGAACGGAGGGTAAATTTTCGACGTTCGGATTAAAGAGGTCCTGCTGTAAATATGGCAACAAGGAATAAGACCTGTGAAAAATCATAACCCCAGAGCAACTTATTGAAATAGAATCAGCAATCGACGAAATTAAATGGGACATTATAGGAATAAACGAAGTGAGAAGATTAGAAGATCATGAGAAGTATATTGGGCAGATGATTTGAAACAAGCTGGTCCAAAATGGACACGTACAGCAAAGTGGAAATCCTAAGAGGAGGCCTTTGTCGAAAGACAAGCTGTTAAGGGGGGAGATAAGCCGAATGTCGACTAATAATATGTGTTTAATTTTTTTCTCACTTCTATTGTTATATTTTCGTGTAATGTTTGTACAAATAAGTTAACAGCAATAAAGACTTGTTTATTTATTTATTATATCTATGGCAGGTATATATTAAAACGTCAATAATATCAACTAAAAGAGATTATAACAATTTTACTATAACTGCGGTGAGATTTTTTTTATATCTTTTGCGCTAAATTCATCACCATCATCATCATCAACCGCCTTTACAGTCCACTGCTAGACATAGGCCTCTCCTTAGTAAGGAGGTTTTGGCCTACTATACCACGCTGGCAAGACGAGTTGGAATAGGGTTTGTTCCAAGTTTTCCTTCTCTTTGTAATGATGTTGTCTTGTATACTTTGTTCCCTTAGTCGCCTTTTACGACACCCACGGGATGAATAGGGGTGGTAACACTATGTTTTCTTAATCCGTCTCCACAAGGACGACACTCTAATTGACTTATTTAAAGTAGCATTATTGTTAACATTCTATTGCCTAGGTTTCTTCATTACTGTATGTACAGATACTTTATTTTCTTAATTCTGTTCTAAAGGAATACACAAAAAATATATAAATAAACAAAATGAAATTGATAACTTAACCTTTTTTTTAAATTGGTTAAATATTTTTGGAATGTTGAAAGTTGCATACGTTTAGTAGTGCATTAATGTAGATACTTCAGTTAAAAATGTATTTTAAGTTTACTTTTAAAGTAATTATATGTAAGTAAGTATAATAGGGTAGATGACTGTATCGTAAATAAATACCAATGTACACTTCATTAAAACTAATATCGCAAAACATCTCGGCAAATACAATTAACATAGCTTTTATTATTATTACGAATTTCAATCAAATATACAGTGAAATATATTGTTCAATTGAATAGTCTAAAACAGTGACGTCACAATTTTGTATTTAGTACATTTTTCATACAAAATTGCCGGTTTGACAGATGACAAAAAGTAACTAATTTGATTAAGGTGTCATGTAACCTATTTACTGCGAAACACACCTATTAAATTCTGTAGTACATCAGAAAATAAACTTTAAAAATATGTATTATCGATAAACACACTTAAATACATTTATATTGTTAAGAAAAATATACCTATTTGCAAGTTTAAAATTAAAATCTTGAATTTTTTTCTCACTACTTAATTCATTTTAAGGTCAAGGTTAAAATACTTAAGAATTATACACTAATTAGAGGTTTCGACACAAAACTAAGTAGTTACCTACCTACAACCTAACTAATATCAAAACATACCTCCAATATCTAATATCTAACTTTACATTCACACACAACAAACGTGCCCGACGGAATTCATAGAATTGGATGAAAAAAAAAACAACTCTAAAGCCACCATTTTTTATAATTTTTATCCTACGGAACCAGACAGAAGGAACTAATTTTCATTAATATACCCGAACAGGAGTCGGCCCGCCCATTACCGCCCCCGGATTGGCTACTAGCAACACTGTTAGAAAACCATTCGCAAACACATAACTATCTCTTTCTAATGTAACATAGCCTCAATTCAAAGACTCCAACCTCTCATTCTAACATGCTATACAAATTACAGACGTTTTTCTACGCGTCCACTGTAATAAATTTTTAGGGTACTCTAATAGTAGAGTCACTAAACTAAACGCGACCATAAACTTTATAAGACAAGTAATAAATCAGCTTGAAGTTTATCGTCGTTTAAGTCGTTTTAAAAATGAATAACTGGTATAATTTTTAACACAAAACCTTTTTTTGCCAAACGCCGTATAATGGTTATACTTACATCATAAATGGCGGGTAGTTGGAAAAAAAACTCATACACAGAACGTTTCCTAGTGGTCTGGTGTTAGTAATTATCCTCATATCTAGATTTTAGATAAAAGCATTTATGTTTTTTACATATTTTGTTACTCCGATGTCCTTCCGTTGTACAAAATTATTATATACATATATAAATATGAAAAGGTATTCGTAGCTAATTAATTATGGACGCAACGGTCTTGATACAAACGTATGCACATTTTTGCGTGGCTTTTGCATGTTACTGTATATTCATTTATGAGTTATGTTTATTTTTTAAACTGACATAAGGTTGCTTTTATTTAATTTGTGTGGGTATTAATTATGGATAAAGTAGAGTAAAGAGGTAGAGTAGAGTAAATATTGAGTTTGTGTGTCACAAACCATTCAAATTTATAAATGTTTGAAATCCGTACAAAGGTTATCTGTAAGAGATCGCCGTGAGCTGTTAGAGCGTCGATTGTTACATTTACATGATTTGTAACTCATTTTTCTGTAGTTTCTATTGATAACAACGAAGATAAAATAAATAAATATATAAAATAATAATAATATAACTGCCTCGGTGGCGTAGTGGTAGTGAATGCGACTGCTGTGCCTGAGGTCTCGGGTTCGATGCCCGAGTCGGACTAAATGTTTGTATAGTTTTTTTTTTTCTTTAAAAAAGTCAACACAAGTCAACGCAACAAAAGACAATGATCTGCAAATATTTATTTCGAAGTTTGGGTGTTTTCTATATATATAAGATGTATGTAATTACAAAAAAAAGTATATAAGTATTGTATCAGTCAGTCTAGTTATCATAGTACAAGCTCTGACGTTGTCTGTCAAATGTGTAGTTAACGCGATGTGTTTTTTTTTCTATTCTGTCGCGATTTTTGGACGGTTTCCGTGAAATAATGAATATTAATATTGAATTTATTTATTGATAACTTATGTTAAATTTTATATAAATGATACTGATAATGAGTCCGTTTAGTTCATTAGTTGTTGATTGGTTTTTACAGTGAGAAAATGACATTCTACGTCATTTATAGACATCGATTACTAGATATACGTACACCAATAGCGTCTAATTATTTTTATTTCAATAATATCCAATTAACTGTAAACTTATACCATTCACTTTACACGCAAAATTATAATTTTATTTAATGAACATGAGGATTATTCATTTTTGATGTAAAATATATAATGAAGAGGGTGAGACCGGCTATTGCCGTGGCGACTCGCTGTCACGCTGTGTAATAGTTTTGTAACTATCATGTAAGGAATTTTGTTCAAATGTTACAATTTATAATCAATTATAACAAAAGTAAGAGAAGGAAAACTTGAAACAAACCCTGTACCAATATGTCTGGCAATTGTGGTATAGGAGGCCAAAACCTTCTTGTTAAGGAGAGGCCTATGTCCAGCAGTGGACTGTTAAACTCTGTTAGATAATGATGATAATTTAACAAAAATATCATCGACTTTATAGAGCCTCACGTCATTATCACGATGAATTGAAATAGACTGTATAATTTATTTCTTAATATTCCGCTTTAGTTAAGATTGTTTATTAAATTTCAAATGAAACCAATCCCAATTAAAAGAAAATTGAAATCGGTTCACAAATCAAGAAGTCGATGCCAAAAAGAAAAAAATACTGAATTGAATACCTTTTTTGTCTGTATAGCAATTACCTGAGATATCATCCACTGGTGGTTATGTCAAACCGACCAGAAATACTATCTCTGTTACCAGTAGCCAAGGAATTAGGTGTACCCTACAGAAGAACTCCAATGTTTCATTTATCCTCTGGCCTCCACCTCCGACAATAAAATTAACGCTACAGCTGCAAGGAACTTCCTTCCTAAGAAGTGTATACAAAACATACACTCAGTTGAATATACAACATTTTTAATACAAAATGTAAAATGATATTTTATCACGATTTCAGTTAATGTGTACTTAAAATGTTCCAATAATATATATAGACCGATTCATAGTGGACCCGACGGCAATTGCTTTAAAAAGACATGGTCACTTAATTAAGATAATTAACCCTTCTTTTCATGATGTTGGAAATTTTCATCATAACATTTCATCATGAAGATTATTTTGTTATTTATTTTGGGACATATTGTGACCACGCAAGATGATGTTAATTTCTATCATATTGTTTTTTACACAATTCATATTTTTATTTATAGTACATTTTTTTTAAATATTTTCCCTCTAATATAGAACATTAATTACATCGCCTGTTTTATTTAAAAAAGTAGAAAAATCATGCAAAGAAGGGTTGAATAAAAAAAATAATAAATAATAACATGTATAAAATTTAAAAAAGAGAAAATATTATAGAAAAATGAAAAATGAAAAAATAACCTTTTTATTAATATAACATAGGTACCCATGTGAAGGAAAGCTAAATTATGGTTCAAAGAGTGAATTACCCTTACGGAGACTGGTGACATGAAAACGATGGTTGACCATTTGAAGGTCTTGAGAGGAGTGTCTTAATTTCCCCTTTATTTTTAAGTTTAATTCCTATGGGTTGGTGAAGATTTTCTGTTATACACAGAAAACAAATCAAAATCATCATCAGGCACCTTTTGAACCCGATTTCGGTCACGGCGGCCAGTCTCAACAGAGACCAGCAAACTACAGGAAATATTATAGTGCGCAAACGCAGGTGCGTTATCTGTTCCCTCACTCTCACAATCCGATAGGTCAAGTCCAAGACCGAGGCGAGATCAAGTGTAAGAGCGACGGCTTTACATGCTGTCCGAGGCACGGGTTTCAAGACCACAAATTCCAATCGCCGGGTTGTTTTTAAGCGTTTCTATATTTAGACAGAATAACATTTTTCTGACCCGATACGGGAATTGACCCCGAGACTTCTTGATCGGCAGTCGCATTCGCTAACCGCTAAACCACCTTAATAGTCCACTACTGGATATAGGCCTCTCCTCTCCCCTGGCCAAATAGGTTCGTATAGGATTTGTTTCAAGTTATCAATAAACGTGGTAACACTCCGTATTCTTAGTCCGTCATCACACAGATAACATACTAAGCCTGATTGATGAGAGTAGGTTTATTTATATCATACTACTCTACTCTGTCTGATGGAAAGCATGAATAGAATCCAAAGAGTTGTGGTCATCATACTCATTGTAAATGCAGACAATGCAGTGTGGTGACACACACTATGGCGACCTAGTGAGATGTTTTTTCACACCCCGCTTGGGGACGTAAAAGGCATGACAGTCATCGTGGCAGTGTAAATCTTACATAGTACCACGATAACTGTCACCCCTGCATCAATGGGCCTCCGGTCAAATGGTCATAGTTAGGTAAATGTGAACGTTTAATATGTACCTTCTGGGCAAACATGTGTGAACGAACCTCTCTTAAACTTAGACGAACCTGTTGGTATACTCGTCAGAGACTATGGCTGTGAAACTAGTGGTCGAGGCATGATTCTTTCCCAGGAAAAATAATTGTACGATGAGCGTGATCATTTTTCTGCGTTTGCGTGTAATTTATCTATAATATTAAAACACCATTTAACATTTTATAAAAATTGTTTATTTACAAGAAAGTTAATTAGTTGAAATTTATTTTTTAAAAATTACGTCTTCTAAAAGACCACCGTTTCGACGTTTGAACTCTTCTAAGCGAACACCGAAATTTACGAACACTCGTCGGCAAAGAGACCGCGAGATAACCGACAACTTTTCACTGTTTTTTCTTTTAATTGACTTTAAATATGTGTGTGTTCTGTTTACCAAAGCACATAGTCTGCCTATTGTCGCATCAGACTGTCGTGTGTGAGATGTGTATACAACTTTATCATTCAATTCAACTTATCGCCGTCCACTGCTGATCGAAGGTCTCCCCCAAGGAACGCCAACCATCCCGGTCTTGGTCACTTCGCAGTCGTCGGTCCATCGCGCCGCAGGGCGTCCGACACTACGTTTGTCCAACCGTGGTATCCACTCTAGTACACTTCGGCTCCAACTTTATCATTAATTTGTGATTTCTTATCTACTTTTCTAAGCAAGTAGTGTATATTTAAAATTGCAATTAGAAAACAATAACAAGTTAAACAATATTACATTATAATGAATGCGCGTTAGTTTTTAAAGCGATGAAGAATAACCAGACGATTGTACCGCATGCATGAACACCGACCAGTACGAGTTTCTGTGACCATAAACATATAACATGGGTTCCGTATCTCATAGTATTGAAGTATTTAGAATTAAGTTGCATTTAGTGTGCCTTTATGATTTATAGTCATTATGATTTACTCACAAATTATCTATCACTAATTAACTCACAAATATTAGGTAAACTTTAGATGTGTGTGTGATTATGTATATATGTGTATATTTATATGTGTATTTATGACGTATGTATTGTATGTGTTCATGTATGTATACGCACTTATGTATTGTATATTTTAATTGTCAATATAACCTCTATGCACCTCCCTTACAATATTTCTAAGCCACCCTAAGGTTGACTGGAAGTGAATGCATTGGGCATTAAGTCCGCCGATGTACAAAGTGCATAAAGTGTAAATAAATAAATAAATAAATATTTCAGACATTTGACGCACAACGCCATCTAGTCCCAAACTATGCAAAACTTATACTGTGGATACTAGACAATTGATATAAATATATATGTACTTTATTTTGTAAATACATACACACTATACATAGAAAACACCGAAACATGATTTTACCCGGGAATTAAACCTGAGACCTCAAGCACAGCAGTTAATATAAAGTTATTACTACCTTACTCTCTTCTTTTCTTAACTTTTTGCTATACACCGACAGAGTATATACCTAACGCTCTAGAATTTTTATATTTTTAAGACCATTACACCTATATCATTAAGAGAAAGAAAACCTGAAACAAACCCTATCCTAACCCGTCTATGACGTCATGCGTTGTTGGTTCCCTTAGTCAGGCCTTACGACACCAATAGTATGCACCTGTTACCTGTTGAAGTTACTCACAGAATTGTTATTAACAAGAAATTTAAACACTTCAATTTGTGATACATCTGAAATATGATTTAAATATCAGTTAACTGTTTATTGGCGTACCATAACTTGTGCGGAACTCTACTAGACCACACGTGCGCAACAAAGATTTTCTCTGCATCGTAAAAACTGACTGCAATACCATATGTAGAACTGCAAATATAATTTATACATTTTCGTACGCTAATTTGAGTTCTTATCTCGAAATCTTGAACAAACAGTAACGCAATCATGTATGAAAAGTTAAACGGGAATTTGGAATAAATAGACACGTTGACTAGAAACTGAAATAACTGGTCTGTTGGTCTAGTGGTCAGAGACTCTGACTGTTAAAACAGGACATGGTTTCGATCCCTACCCATAATAAATAATTCTGTAATGAGTGCGACTCTTTTTTCTGCGTTTGGTAGTAATTTACCTAGCGTGTATATGAATTTGACGACCTGGTAAAGGTCGCGGGAAGCTGCGGGATGCGAGCGGCACGGGACCGGCTGTTGTGAAGAACCTTGGGGGAGCCCTGTGGATGATAATGATGATGATATGAACGTAGAAAGATTTAAGTATGTTTATTAGTAGTCTGATTAATACAGTATAGGGTTTACTTGTTTAATGTCAGACGGCCGTGTGTGAGATGTTTGTGCCTACTTAAAGGAAAATATTATTTGTGTCAGCTGTTTTCTTATTGTTTCTTGGATTAAAATAAACATGTTTGAATAGTAGCATCACATATTAATTATGTGAACAGATGATGCGACTTCAAAGAGGTTGGTAAAGAATTTTGTTGACTTACCTTTTCAATGTAAGGACAAGGAATTTTTATTTATTTCAGTGGCAAATCTAATTTAGAGGGTATTCACAAATGAGAAAATATTAACAAGTTCTTTTTTTAAATGGGACTAATCCATCTCATACGTCCCACAAACTATCATTAGCTAACTGTCAAAACACATTAGTTTAGTTTAGTTAATTTAATAGTAGGCGCGTTATTTGATGGAAAGGTACTACAAGAGATGCATGCTCCAAATTTGGCAAGGTATAAAAAAAATTACGTACATTTGTAGGTAGTACAGCCATGTTGATTTCAGCACGAAAGTGCCGTCTCGACCAGGGCAGTACTACCCAGTCTATGCAGGTTACACCCAGTCCAGGCAGTGCTACGGGACAGTCTCACAGATAACCAACTTAAAGCGACAGCATCCATGCTATCGTGATTCGTTGGTGAATGCGGGACCGGAGCCCCATTGATGCAGGGGGGACAGTTATCGTGGTAAGTGTGTGACCCTTACAGTACCTTGATGACTGTCATGCCTTTTTCATTCTCAAACGGAGCGTGAAAAAGTATTTCACTAAGCCACCATAGTGCGAGTCACCATTTTGCATGGTCTGAATTCATAATGAGTATGGTAACCACAACTCTTGGATTCTATTCATGCTTTCTACCGAGCAAAGTGACTCAAAATATACACTCATTATTTACGCCAAGGTAGGTGACTCTGACAAATATCTATTGCCTCGTCCTCACTCATTAAAATTTTAATTTGAATGATGTATTTGATATTGCTTCCTACTACGCTTGTGGGTCTAAACCCCACACGGGACAACACTTTGTGTGGTCCACAATTGTTCTAAGTCTGCATTTTATCACTTTCACCCACATGCATACAGGCACACATACACACACATGCATACAGGCACACATACACAAAAACATACACACACGCACATGTACAAAAACACATACACACACAGTATTAACCTACTTTTAAGGTGTTTATTTATTGCGTTTTCTTGTGTTCTTTACAATAATGTTACGTCTACGGGGCACGCTATCTGTCTGAAATACAGGTATTTACTCGTAAACCTAGTTCAGAGGACCGAGTTTCTGTAGAAGTGCATATTTCTAAGCGTTATAAAAGTGTATTTGTGTCACATTGTTTTTCCCTGAAAAAAAATTATTATTATGTATTAAAATTATCACTTTATGTCCGTGTCAAGTGTATTTGTAAAGTCCCCCGCGACACAGAATGTATTCCTAATGCGGGAGATGTCTTTAAACAAAGATGGACGACTAGCAGACAACTCAAAAGTCCCTGTGTTACCATCCTTTGAACCCACAATGGCGGAAAGTTGTTTCAAACTTCGATAACCTGACTCAATCGGTAGAAAGCGTAGATAGAAAGGTTTATCAATATTTTAAATTCTAAAACGCTATTTGTGCCAAAGTATAGCTTAGAGAAAAAAAGAAAGAATTTATTTTTGTTTGCAACACTTAAAATTACAACAACAAACAATTATGTACATTTTTCTGATGCCAAATAATTTTGCAACTTGAATAGCCATTAGCATCATACTCACGCCGTCAATTAGGGATGTGTGACGGATTAACAATACAGAGTGTCACTACCCCTACTCTTCCCATGGGTGTTGTAAGAGGTGACTAAGGGAACAAACGACGCAGGCAAACATCACTACAAAGAGAAGGAAAACTGAATACAAACATTATACCAATCTACCAGCGTGGCATATTAAGCAAAACCTCCTTGCTAAGGAGAGGCCTATGTCCAGCAGTGGACTGTAAAAGGCTGTTGATGATGATAATGACGTGTTATATCAATACTCAAAAAAGGTATATAAATATTACAATCACTTTTTTTTATTTATAAGTGGTAATTTTTACGCGGTTTATTTTCCATGTTGAATCCTTTAGCAAAACACACAGGATGACAAACCTACAATTACAATACTCCATTGTTATTCTTAAAAAAACTGTACACACATTTAACGAGATAATTAGTCGGTGATTCTTTGACTATTTGACATCTAGAGCGTCTGTATACGGTAACCAAATTACAAGACCTCTGCTTGTGACATTCAAAATGACAGGCTGTGGCTGTGTGTTTGGTTGTACGTTTCTTCTCATAAGGCTCTAACTTTGTGAAACATGTGGTGTTAAATAAAGTACAGGCATTTATTATATTTTCTATAATCTAAATGTTTAGTTTGATAGTTAAATGTTTCACAAAATGATTTGTTATTGCGTGAGTTATTCCGTAATTTTAAGAGGCAATTTTAAACAATTTACGAGTACAAAAAATCAAATTATTTTGGCTTTAGTCTTAAATCATTTTGCTATCATTTCTGAAATATTATCGAAAACAACACAGTATTTACACAGTAAACAAAAACTTCTTTTTTTTTTCTATTATGTTGATGTTATTGAATCCGTTCTGTTTTTTAAAACAACATCAATAGTAGAAATAACTTTTGTCAATGGCATTGTATAAGTCAATGGAGGTCAAGTTACATTGGTTGCGGCATAGTAGTTTAATTTTAGTAAATGAATGTAAAGAATCGTTCACCGCGGCCCCTTTGATGTTCATAGCGGGTGATACAAAGGAATGGTGTAATTGGTTCGACGGGTTTTGGGTTCCGTTGCTAAATGAGTTGGTTCCTTCGTTTAACAGCAAATTTATAATTGTATTATAACTACATGGTTACTACAATGGTTTAACAAAATACTAAGTATTTTGTTAAACCATTTGGGATGATAACAATTAAAATGATAGGTGTAATAATAATGTCATCATCATAATCATCAAAAATCTTTAACAGTCCACCGTAGGACAAAGGCCTCTCCTTAGCAATTAGATAGTATGTGTGGCCTACATTAGTGTATCTTTTTTACAATAGAGGGAGAAAAGAAGTAGAAGAATCACTTGATGGAAACTGACAACATCCTCTCATGGATGATATAAGCACGTTGTCGACGTTTAAGATTGGAGTATACTGTTTTCTTGAAGATTTGACTGTCGTGTCGTATGTCGATACTAGCATGTCGTGTCGGTCTTTAAATACGGCATCAGACAATTTGTTTCACATATCAACTAAGATCAGATACGGAGCAACAATGTACACTGCTAGACATAGGCCTCTTCCAAGGTTCACCACAACTGTGCTGCCCACATCTTTATTTATATGCGGAGAGCCAGAATCTGCTACAAAAAAATTCATCTAGCTCCTGTGTGATTACATAATCATGGTTTTATTTATGCATGTTTTGCCATATAAATTATTTTTAAAATATGGGTTAGTTGTAGAAGGGTGAAAGTTAAGGGCTATATGTATTATTAATGCCAAACTGTAAACAAAAAAATACAAAATTGTGACCAAATAAAACTTGGGTGTGTATATTTCTTTTGTTTTGTATAGAAACCTACCAAAGTGTTAAGTATTTTACCTGATGGTAAGCATGAATAGAATCCAAGGGCGGTAGTCACCAAACTTACTGTGAATGAAGACAGTGCAGTATGGCGACCCACGCTATGGCGGCCTAGTGAGATGGTTTGCCGTAAATCGTAAATAGTTTATGACCAATAGATATGGAAAGATCATACCGAATACACACAAAAAAAAACATACAAATCAGTCTAGCTGTTTTAAAGGTGTTTGGTTACATACACAGCGACATGAAAATTTTACATAACATAGATATAACATATGTTAAAGTCTGCACTTAATAGGCTCGTTCCCGACACAAATTTCTTGCTTTGTTCACATTTCTCACGTGAATCTTCTTCAGAACATTACCGATTTAGTCATCAAATGTTTACCGTGGACGATCTCTGCCGACACTTCCACACACCTTCGCTATAAATTCGTTTCTTGAGTCTCGTATCATTCTTTTTCAACCCTTGTCACTGCATCTTCTTTCAGACAGCCTTCTATTATCACAGCATTCCTAAATCTGTCACTAACACTCACACATACACCTTAGGTAACACATCTCTACAGCATTAAGTCTACTTTCGTGCCTACCTGCCGTACCTGGAGAAGACCTAACCCGTCCATTCCAGTTTCTTTGTAATCTCACCTCGTATATCCTGTATTTTGTCATCAGTTTTATTCACCTCTCTTTCAATTAACACCTTCGCATACAATTACATAGCTCCAGCCTTGTCAGCTTTCATATCATTGCTCTTAATATTCATCAATACTAATGTCGTTCTCATCACTAATTTCACTCACAGAAGGCAGCTTTACATCGCTCAGTATTTTAGAATCAGAGACCTTCCCCCACATTTAAATAAACTTCAGAAATATTCCTTCCAACGATCTGTTTTCCTTCGTCATTGCGAATATTACCATCCGCACCTCTAATGACACTCAATTCAGTTTTCTCCGATTTTCCCCAGGCCAACATAACAATCTACCATGTATACGGATTGTACATATTTCATTGGGAATTAAAATTCCATTAGCAGTAATACTACGTTTATATCTAGATAATTGTGGTAAAAAATATCTTGCAAAGCGCAATTTGCGGTCACAACTAGTGTTTATTACACCAGCTCCGTTCGCAGATTACTGGTTCGGTTGGCTGGTTGCGTTTAATTGTTTGTTTGGGATCATTCTAAGAAAATATGTTAACGGGATAGTTATTCTATTAATTCTGGTTTTAGTCTGTTTTACCTCTTTAATTGAAATAGGGCTCATAATAGATTAGGTATCTACTATCATATTTGTCCGATTCTTTCTGAAAATGGTTACATTTCGTAGATTTATGGTGTCATAAAACATACGAATCTAAGACTGGCAATGTTACAATCTGTGTAATTCCAAACTTAAAGTGGGATAAGTACAAAAAGCTGCTGAAGTGATGTTGTATTATCTGTAAATTTAAAAATGATCGACGTTGCATTCAATTATTATGAATTAAAATCGCATCTTAATTTTGAAGCATTTTGCGTCAATTTTAAAATCAACACCCGACCAATTAAAGATGGTTTAACAATCTTGATAAATCGGAATATCTCATTAAATAAACCATGTGCTTCATTTTATAACAATGTCATATCTGATGCATGCTCGCAAGCTGACAACGCAAACGAATTATACCGACGATTAGCAAATTTTAAATTTCGAACACGGAACAGGCTTTTTTTTAAATTTAACGGTAAAATTATTCTTTTTTTTCATGAATGCACGCTTGTTTTGATGAAGTGATCTTTAATTATATACTTAATGCTGGTTGTTATTACGTATTGTTTTGCTTGCACAATTTATGTCTTTATTATGTTGTTATTTAACGGTAATATGTATAATTTTTCAAAAACGCAATAAGTTTTACTTAAAATCTAAGATGTATAACAACTCTTTAGATGGAACGGAAATACCGTTTTTTTAACATTCATAGAGATGGCTATCTACTCACGAACTACACAGAACCGCTGATAATCATGCTTTTAACATATTACTAAATGTATACAAAGTATCTATAGATAAAATACGTCCAGATACAGTACAACTGATCGTTTTTGTCACACAAATTTTACCTAGTATGATTGGCTTAACGGTGGTTGGCTATCCACAGAGCATTTACGGCATTTTGATAAAATTACAACATGGTAGATCCTTTTGTGTTACAATTACTCTGTGTTCTAGCTCAGTCGTAGACTAAAGCATATTCTGAAATGACTGCTCACATGGACACCTCCAGACCACGTACTTTGATAACTTTTGAATCAAACCCCTCCAATCTGGAAGTCTAGCCGAAGGTTTTGGGATTCAGAAGGTAAATAAGGAACCCTGGTCGAGCTGGTCTATTTGTGTCAGAACATGGTTCTCCCACGTTTATAATGATGATGTACTTCTATGCAGTAATAAATATTTTTTTTTTTTATTAAAAAGACTATACCCGCATTAGGAATAAATCCTGTGTCGTGGGGGACTTTACAAACATACAAGAAACGAACACAAAGAACACCCAGACTCAGAACAACAATTTGTGGATCACACAAAGTGTTGTCCCATGTAGGATTGGAACCCACAACACTCAGACAAAATAGGAGAAATATTTCAGACATTTGACACACAACGTCATTTAGTTTCAAACTAAGCAGAGCTTGTACTATGATAACTAGACTGACTGATAGAATACTTATATACTCTTTTTTGTAAATACATACATAATATACATAGAAAACATCCAAACTTCGAATCAAATATTTGCAGATCATATAAACATTTGCTCCGACCCGGGTATCGAACCCGAGACTTCAAGCACAACAGTCGCATTCACTACCGCTACACCACCGAGGTAGTATAATATGTAGGTATTTTAAAGAAAGATATATAAGTGTTCTATCCGTCAATCTAACTGTCACAGTACACGCTCTGCTTAGTATAGAAGTAAATGACGTTGTTTGACATCTGTCACATTTGACAGATGACAAACAACGTCACGAAAAAAAATGTGTAAAGTAATAAAAACTTTGTACAAAACTATAAAAGGTCTTGATATCAATATATGAGTAGACAAACACCAAACGACCTTTACTTAAAGTTATAAATATGTATTTTTAAATAATTAATATGTACTGCACACTACATTCTACTGACATATTGGGTGTGTGTTCGATTCGCGTTTGGTATTTCTATCGATAATATTATTAATATCTATCTAGGCCATTGAAGTATGTTCTATAGTGAATAAAAATAGTTATTCTTTTCTTTTTAAAAAGACAACGCCCACATTAGGAATAAATCTTGTGTCGCGGGGGACTTTACAAACATACAAGAAACGGACATTAAGAACACCCAGACTCAGAACAACAAATTGTGGATCACACAAAGTGTTGTCCTATGTAGGATTTGAACTCACAACACTCAGCGAAGTGGAGAGTGGCGTGGCGACCGCTAAAACCACTAGCCCAATCGCAGTCAAAGTTAGTCATTCTAAACGAGTATTAAACCTTTGACTCACAGTGTGATAGTCTTATGCAGTAACTCCGCGTCACAGAGATCGTCTTAGAGGAACCTAAATAGACCAGTACATGGAACACTTAGATGTACACACACACCTATACACATACAGCGTCATTTGGTGATAATCATCATCAGAAAATTGCAGTCCACTGATCGACATAGGCCTAGATCAATCCGGACTCCTTGCATCCATCTCCTGTAAGTTAAACGACAAGTCATAGACAAAAGAAACGATTTGCTTAGAATAAAAAGGAAAATTAAGGTTCATTTATATGTATTATAGTGCATTAATTAGATATGAAAATTACCACTAAGGTTGTATTATAAAAACCTCCTTTGAACTGAATACAATATGCGAAAAAAAAAACAAACGGTTCGTATTTTGAATCGCGTGCGCAGCCCGCGTACACATACATTCTCGGAAACGTCACCGATTAAGATGGGTATCATAACGACCGTTATTATTGAACGTAAGCAGAAGTCTTTAATATAGTGTTATTTAATTCGATTGTTTTGAAACTCTTTTTTGATACGTCTACATATTCTGATGATTATAATAACATACTCACTGTGATGTTATCTCACCAGCAACTCATAATATACCATTCTTTTCTATTCTGTGACATCTGTAATAACCTCATCTTAACAGCGTAATAACATTAGACGACCCTGTTGGTCTAGTGGTTAGTGATCTTGATTGCTAAGCCAGAAGTTGTGGGTTCGATTCCTACTCAGTACAAATCTTTGTATGATGAGCACGATTATTTGTTCTGTGTCTGGGTGTAATTAGAAGCTTGGTTATCATTACAGGATTTACCTAATTCGGGATCAGACGGCCGAGTGTGTAATGTATGAGAATATTATTATTATTACTAGTTTTTACCCGCGGCTTCGCTCGCGTGTAATTTGGTCTGCCACATTAAATTTCGTAACACATCATTTTAAATAAACATATATTTTTTTAACATATAAACAATAATATGGTACATCAGTTTTGTGTAACTTCAATGGTTTAGGCAGCGTACATGAAGATAACTCTCAGAGGCCAGATTTTTACCGACTTAATTGACATGTATATTACGACTATAATTACATAAAATCATTACAGATTGTACCCTATAGGGTATATGTTATTCCGATATATAACCTATATTACTGTAAAGTTCCATCCAAATCCGTCCAGTAATTTTTTCGTGAAAGAGTAACAAACACCCATACACACAAACTTTCGCCTTTATATTAGTAGGATTATATTTAGCATTGGATATTACATTGAAAATGGGTCTAAATGATGAATAGATAATGATTTAATGACCTTAACTATGAACATTCGAACTATAAAGAAACACAGATTTATCGGGTGAGAATCGAACCCTGGATCTATGCTTAAGCAATCAGAAGTACTAGATCAAAAAGCCTTTCATCCTTAACATGTGGAATTAAGGCTGTACTGTTTACTAGGCTTAGTTACTACCATGCTGCCTGGTGGGGAGAAGACGTCGACGGTGGTATAAACCGTCGCCGGGACCGCGAACTGCCAGGGCATGGGGTGGATTAGTAGATGCAGTAGGCGAAAGAATGACGGGCTAAAGTTACTGTCAGGCCTCCAAATCAGAATTGAGGGGAGAAGAATTTGCCCCCGGTATTGGGCCTGTTAAGGCATGATGTCGTTTCGGGGAGGGCCTGAACAGACAGAACACAAACACTTCAATTTTGTTTATATGTATTGATTAAAAAAAATAATTTGCTCATCTAACTTTTGTCCGCCTACATTGTAAGATTTTTACACCACAAAAGGTTTTCTGGAACAAAAATACTTTGAGTCACCGATGCAAAAAAAATACGCAAAATTGAAAAAGTATAAACAAATAAATAATTAACATTAGCGTAACGGTTGTGGGTTATATTCCATTATTGTTATCCGTATTTATAACTCAAGCCTTTAGCTTAACTGACAGTTTTATTTTTTATAAAACACTTTTATCTTACTATAGATTAACAGAAATGCTACTTCACAAATACATCAGTAAACATTTAAAAAGAAAATTAGTATAGTAATAGAAAAAAAAATTCAACAGCTTGTTGACCAGAAATAGCGCTATTTAAATATTCATTTTTCTAGAAAGACAATAAAAGGACATAAGTATATGCTTACCAAATAGCAAATAAACATTTAAATAATAAAAAAACACCCCCGAACGCATAATACGCTAATAGTAATGTCCATTGTCACCATAATTCGACGATATATCCACATAATTAAACAAAATTGTACCCGTTTCAGTTTCTCCTGCCGCGCACAATTAGATGGACATCTCTACATGAATATTTTACATACTATGGATAAATTTAAAAAGATATATATAACACTTTAAATTTAAATTTTATTGTTTGTGCAGTTTCGAGAACAGGAAATCAGCCGGTTGCCTCTGTACGTGGTATGTCTTGGAGGGATTGCAGAAAAAGTTATTTAATTCATTCCTATGTGTATTTTAAATCTATATATCATTGACTGATTTGAATTTTGATTCAATGTAAAAATATAAATAAATTAGTTTTTCTCCATTTGGTAGATGCCTGTAAGAGCGTACATAATCCAATGAAACAGTTGCAAATATGGTTTTACTGGTCCTTTCATCTATCCGACAATACATGCTGGCCTTAAAAGTCATTGTTTCAAAGTTGTAGATATACGTTCTCGAACTAAAGGGTTCAGATCTTCCTTCCTGTATCGAACAGTTAAAACTTGGCATTCACTACCAACGCACGTGTTTCCCTCCCACTATGACTCCGGGTCCTTTCAGCGGGGCGTGAAAAAACATCTCACTAGGTTGCCATAGTGTGGGATGCCATACTGCATTATCTGTGGTATGATACTCTGAGGTGTATGAGTAAACACAGGTGTACTCGCTGTTCCCTTTCTCACACAATTCCCCAAGCGGGGTGTGAAAAAGCATCTCACAAGGCCGCCATAGTGTGGGTCACCATATTGCATTGTCTGCATTTACAATGAGTATGGTGACCACAATTCATGCTTTTCAACAGCCAGAGTATAGTAGCTTTGGTAGGCTCTTAAAATAAAAAATAGTGTTATGTGGCAGGGTAAAATTATTAAATAAAATACATATAAATAAGTTTGTTGCTGTCCCTACATGTTCTACTGTATTATTTAACAGTTTAAATTTTAAAGCTAACGCCATCTATCAGTAAGTTCGATAGCGCTATTTAATAAGTTTCAGTCGACAGCAAAGGTCTTTGAATACACCTGTGGGTGTCGTTAAAGCTTGCATGTTGACTGCACATCACTATTTCCTACATTACCACCCACTGCAGGCATGATTACTTGGTGATGCCTTTGATAGCGTTGGGCTTAATTAATGAGTTATTGAGGTTCTTTAATAAACTAAAGTAGGTTGTTTATTGCGAAAATGGAACATCAAGATGTTTTTTTTTTTAATATATCTCAAGTAGACCAATGAATTGTCAACTTAGGGATGGATGTTAAATTTTCTAATTAATATTAAAAATGGTTTATACTCAGAATAAAACAGAAAAGTTAAGAATGAAGGACATTCCTCGTAAATGAGTCAGAATGCTGACTGCACGGATGACGTAGTGGCTTAAGCGGTCGTCACGGTGCTCTCTACTGCACTGGGTGTTGTGGGTTCAAACTCTACATGGGACAACACTTTGTGTGATCCACAAGTTATTGTTCTGAGACTGTGTGTTTTATGTGTCCGTTTCTTGTACGTTTATAAAGCCCCCCGCGACACAGGATTTATTCTCAATGCGGAAATTCCTCGTCGTTTAATAAGTAGATATTGTGGCAATAACTTCTATAAAAAGTGACATACTATTATACAAAAAAAGTACTATATTTAATTTACTTTTTAAATTGTGTAATTGTTCAGAGTAGAGTGAACACTTCAATTTTTAATATGATTTGAAAACTCAATGAGAGAAACTCTTTGAAAAATAAAAAAAATAGCTTACTGTTTTAGATTACTTGCCTTTACACTCGACACTCTATATTCCTGGAGATAAATCCTCTCGTTAAAGCCAAATGTGTTTAAATACAACACGGACGCGGACAGGTCCGTTGGTCTAGTCTGCTTAGTGAACAGCAGTTCTCAAATTCCTTCTATTCCAAGCGTAGAGTGTCACATCACCCCACCGCAAGCCCCGGTGGGTTAACGGTGCGTAGGCGTTACCACACAAAAAAAAATTAACATGACCATTAGATTCGTGTCTCTATAATTTAGCTATACAGTAAATATATATTTACATACATCAACTTATATTCAGTACAGCTCTGTCTATGAGATGTTTAATGTATTATTGTTAACAAAAAATAAATCAAGAAGTGCCGTAAACAAAATAAAAAACTCAACTTGGAGAAAATTCAAACTTCCATAACCAATATAAGCAGTGGTTACTTTCCTACGACAATCAACTTTCAAATAACTGAGGTATGTTTCCTTACCTTAAATTATATACTCGTACATTAACGTCTGACATATTTTCACGAGTGTCTACGACTTTGACGAGCAGTTTGCATAATTACTGCTAGCAATGTACAGTCAAGAACAGGTGGTGTTACACCAAGGATTATTTATTATAGATCGGATTACCTGTTTGCCATGTTGGGTGCGCAAAAAGAGTGAAAAATATCTGTCCTCTAAACAGCTGGAGTACTTTTTACATATGTCTTATAATTCCTCTTATTAAGTTAGAATAACAAACTTACATTAAATAAGTACAAAAGGTACATATGAGTTGATTAACATGATCATCATCAACAACCTTTAACAGTCCACTGCTGGACATGGACCTCTCCTTAGCAAGGAAATTTTGTTTTGCCAGTCGGGTTGGTTAACTGAGTAAGTAAAATAACTTTTACATTACACAGTGAACAAAATAAAGTCAAAAATAATTTGGAATGGTTAAATAAGAGGGGAAGGTAAAAAAGAGTTGTCGCTTATACTCGAGTTAGGGTCGCATAACTGTAACTCGAATTGGCTATGGCCAATATTTTTTGTCTGAATAAGTATTAAATGGCTAAAACAAAAATCAAAAACAATAATTTTTTATTTACCTTCAAAATCATTTTTCATGTCGTCAATATTTAAAGACTAGGTGATTGACTTTCTCAACCGTGTCAATATAAGGAGAAGCATCAATCGAAACTCTATTTAAAAACATTTGGCATCATACCAAAAATATATGCATTTTTAATTTGTCTCTCAAAACTTTTTTTTAAATTGAATAGGTCAGACTAGGCTAATAGAATAGACATAGGCTATAAAAAAGTTTATTAGATTGACTTTAGATATTTTATTAATGCCAATAGCATTATGTCATTATTACTTTACTTCAAGAAACACTCGGAACTCAGACAGCTAATTAGCAGACCCCACGTCTTCAATTACACACATTGTAAAGAAAGAAACTATAATTGCGTACAATAATTGTTTAATCATAAACTCATCTCACAATTATCGATTATTTTTTAGCATTTGATCCTGCCTTAATCATGGTTTAATAAACCAATTACAGTTTGACAGCAACTGATATTTTTATTCGTAAAAACCATAGGATTTTGTCGCACTGAAGACGTTTGAGCGAATCCGTGGACTAGAAGAAACTGATAGACAGAAGTAGACTTAACGTGATTATGCCTGGTTTAGTAAAAGATAACTTCTTCTTCTTCTCAAACGCTTAAGAACATTTTGAAGGAAGCCTCATTCATCTTATGCCATTTAATCCTGTGTTACGTTACTTTGCGGCTGGAGTTCTCTTGATGTCTCTTTTGAGAAAACTTTCAATTTGACCTCAATTGGCATCAAAACCTATTGACACAGACAGAAATTGATGTATTCTAAAGTAGATAATGTAGAATGTTGTTACCAAAGCGGACTGTTTACTAATGGCTGATAACATATTATTACAATAAGTTATTTTGATGTGATTTAAAACAACCTGAAATTATACCTGATATGTATTGTCAGTGGTGTACAATTATAAAGTCAAAAATATAAATCCGCTACCCGCCGCCAGTGGAACTTGAGTTTATTCAATGTGAATTTTATTAGCAGAAAATAACGGATATCAATTGTAGTTACATCTGCTATTAATAAACTTCATAGTACGTGTTAAGCTGAGAAGATCCTTTCTTTGGTTATATTCAGTTCCATACGATAATCTTTACTATTGGTATTAAAGTTAATTTTATCATATCGATGTATTTAAATTTTAAAGGGCAGTTAGGCAATTCCTGTACTAATCAGATTAGTTAAGTTTGTTTGATATTAACAGAGCAAGCTATTATCGGCAGTAAACTTTACTGCCTACTAAATTTCTACAAATACATAAAAAGTAATATTCATATATATAATATTATTACAGATTTGAACTTGCGAATGTTACAATTTTATAGCTTATTACGGCAAAATTCGCAACTAAGTAGAACTAGGGAGGTGAAATAGTATATTAGTATTATTAAAAGTGGCAGTAGTATAATAATAGAAATTTTTTCGAAGTTAGGGCGTTTTCTATGTATAATATATATGTATTTATCAAAAAAAATGTATAAACATTCTATCAGTCAGTCTAGTTATCATAGCACGAGCTCTGCTTAGTTTAAAACTAGATGACGTTGTGTGTCAAATGTCCTAAATATTTATTTATTATTAATAGTAGAAAGTTTGTAAAAGTATAATAATAAGTTTTTATTTTCAATTACCGGTTATTACAATGTGATAAGGTAAGGTTAAGTAGACTGACTGCTTGTTTGTCCCTCATTCCATAAAAAAAAAAATTACAACCAGCGTGGATAGTGATGAAAATGCGAACGATTTGCCACGCCTACAACGGTCATGACTGTAAGTGTAACTTACCGTAAGTGTTATTTGTTTTAAAAGAAAAGGATAAATTATAATAAACTATATTTTTTGATTTACCACCACTAGGGATCTTATTTTTCCTCATGTTTGAATGGATCAAGAAAATAAATTATTGAGACAAAATTTCTTGATCCGTTATTATTTTGACAAGTTTCAACAATCTTTTTAAATACCAATGCATTAATTGAAATTATTTTAATACACACATTTTCATTTAGTCTAAGGAGAACAAGTGAAATTCGTAACAAAAGATACAGCTGAATAATAAACCTCTTTTTATTGAAGTCGATTAAAAATGGCGCCCTGTAAAGTTTCACCATAATTACACTCACAAGATTTAAAGTCAACCGTTCCGCTACGCTAATCGTTGTTTACGTGTCCCACTTCCGACTCTAATGAAGACGTTTTTTTTTAAAAAAAAACGCTTACACTGGCGTCAGGAAGGCAGGAGAGTCGTTCAAGCTTGACCGAACTAATGTTGTTTTGAGCTATTAATCTGATTCTACAACTTTTGTCTTTAACTATACCCGTAACCATACAATTAAATCTAATCCATGTTTTTCCCGAACTTGCTAGAAAAATACTTTTTTCAATGCTATTTTATATACTTTCAGTCCTATTTATTTACTTTTATGGTAGTGTTTTTCTAAAATTAAACTGATGTCAAATGTTATGAAGACATTACAATAGGAAGACCTGTTTTTAGGGTATCAAAGTAAATAACCACATTGGATTCTGATTACCGCAGCCATATATAGTGCTCTAAATAGAGGGTACATACGAAGGTGCGGCAGACTCTGGATGACACAGTAATAACTGTTCACGGATCCCTCCTATCTCAGACGCAAAGCACACTGTGTGGTTTTTGTCGGTGCGATTTCTACACACCACCACCCCGCAACTAAAGGTGGGTGATGGACGGAGAGTTTTGCACACGTAAATAAAAGGATTTAAATTGAGTTTTCATTATTTTTACAGTGATATTTCTGTGCATTTTGTTGCCTTAGTCGCCTCTACGATACCTATACCGGAGATGACATGTCGTATTCTTAATCCATCACCACACGGACACTGGAGGGTTCTTAGACTTCGGCAATATCTCTAACTAGGTGTAAAACAACGGAAGAATTGATTAATATCGTTTTTCCTCGACACCTCGCGATAACTCCGGTCTAACCGCTAGTTTGTGAGATAGCATAGCTTTTTCTTCAACGGGAGAGGCCCCTGTCTAGCCATGGACTGGGATAGGCTGATAATGATGATAGCTCTCCTACAGCACGAAACAGAGACTGGTAAAGTATTTACGTCTATTGAGCTGCAGGTATCAATGAGCAGTGGTGGTCACTTGCTATCAAGAGATCCTTCTGAACATGTGTACCTACCTCTTATATAAAAAAAATAAAACACATTGACACACATTTTATAGGTAGTAGAACCACGCTAATTTGAACACAAACGGGCCGACTTAACCAGGGCAGTACTACCTTCCCACAGAAGACCAACCTAAAGCACCAGCATCCGTGTTGTCGTGTTTCGTTGGTGAGTGTGAGACCGGAGGCCCATTGAT
Organism: Hypercompe scribonia; assembly: GCA_949316085.1. NCBI lineage: Eukaryota > Metazoa > Arthropoda > Insecta > Lepidoptera > Erebidae > Hypercompe > Hypercompe scribonia. Next base: position 14,422,402 of record OX438989.1, read on the forward strand.
GCAGGGGTGACAGTTATCGTGGTAACTGTGTAAGCCTTACACAGTCACGATGACTGTCATGCCTTTTACGTCCTCAAGCAGGGTGTGAAAAAGCATCTCACAAGGCCGCCATAGTGTGGGTCACCATATTGCATTGTCTGCATTTGCAATGAGTATGGTGACCACAACTCTTTGGATTCTATTCATGCCTTCCATCAAGCAGAGTAGTTTCACTTTGACAGGCTCTTAATATAGAAAAAAAAACACGTGGAAGTGTCACTTTTCATTAATGTATCTATTTTTTACTTTAGACTTTAAGGAGCTAACATATATTTATTTCATATATATTTTACTTTATATTATATTGTAAACGCTACCAGTGCTGAAGAAATATATTACACATTTGACATTTAAAAAGATATAAAAACATAAAAGTCTTCGTAACATAAACCCATAATATAATGAAAATTACCCTATAAAAATATTTTACATTCGTGTTAATTTAATATTTTATATTTGTGATATTATTTTAACTTTATGCTTCATGAAATAAGTGTCTTTCTGTAAATAACAGCAACTCTGTTGGTGTCATTCTTCGTGTGGGGTCGGGTTAAGTATATGGATTGTCACCACCTCTATTTATCCCATGGATTTCGTAAGAGGTAAGGTAGCAAACTACGTACGATAATATCACTGCAAAGAAAAAAGGAAAACTTGAAAGAAACTCTGTACCACACGACCACCACCCACAGAAGACCAACCTAAAGTGCTAGCATCCGTGTTGTCGTGTCTCGTTGGTGAGTGCGAGACCGGAGGCCCATTGATGCAAGGGTCACAGTTGTTGTGATAAATGTGTGCAATACAATGCTACGATGACTGTCATGTCTTACGTCAAGTGAGGCGTAAAAAATCGTAATAGGCCACCATAGTGTGGGTCACCGTACCGCATTGTCAGCATTCGCAATGAGTATTGTGACTACAACTTTTGGATTCTATTCATACTTTCCATCAAGCAGAGTAGTCACTTTGGCAAGCTCTTAAAATAAAAAAAAGAAGAGGAAGAATTCTGTAGATACACTATATCCACAAAAGAAAAACCGATAGTAGGACAAAGCCATTTTAAGGAGAGGCCTATTGAAGTAATGGACTGTGAACCTGGATAGATACTGTAAGGGAACGGATCCTTAGTATTGCTATGACCTCACTTATCAAAAGAAATAAAATACGGATGTACTGAGTGATATGAGTGCCTTATATAAACTAACAACTGGCCTTGAAAGTCACAGTTTCAGAGTAGTAGACATGTGTTATCGAACTAAACGAGGCGTCAAAAGCGCTCAATATTTAAAACAAAACAAAGTTGAAAATAGCTAAACCCCCCCTATCTAATTCTAACTGCCTCAGTGGTTCATTAAATGTTTGTATCAATAAATATGTTGGTGCATCTTTTAAATAGAAAAATAACATTCAGAAAAATAAACAATATAAGTAGCAATTACCCCTAAACAATCAATCAATCAATCTAGTCTAATAGTCTAGTCCTAAATAATATAAGAATCCCATGTACAATATTGGAGTGGGCCGTACAAATAAAGTACAATCATGTTTATATCCCCATTTTTAGAGAGTCATTATTTGTTTTTGTTAACGCTTTAACTCGAAAACAAACAAACCGGCCAATTTTTAACTTGTGTTTATAACATCATGAGCTAACGCATCTGCGCGTGCGCCGACGCACACTTGTCAGTTTGACACTTCAATACAAACTCGTCGGCTACTAGGTTTTATTTGTTTTATCTTTATTTTAAAATTGTGCTGTACCGCAGTTGTTGAAGATGTTGTTACGATAATTTATGGCTTTTGAACAAAAGGTAACATTTTAGAAAGTGATTTGGGCAATTTTAGGCAATACTGTATTATATAAAATTGTATAGTTTATATAATGGATTATTCAATTATAAGATATGTAATCTTAATATTATTAAATTTTTTATATAACTTTAAAGAAAGTTCTTATATATATATATATAACTATTTTTGTAATTTTCACAAACGAACAGGCAAGTTAACCGACGGAAAGCGATCACCGTTACCCACGAACGCCTCCAACTCAAAAGTGAAAAGTGCATTAAAGGCTGGCGTTTAAGGAAGGAGTGCACACTGTTTTGAAAATATAGGTACACGATTACATGAAATGATAAATTATATTCATTATGGTAAACCTTTTACAGATATTTTTACATGACGGACTTTACAATTAGAAGGTATCGTAGGTACACGGATAACATAAGTCTCATACAGAGGGTCTAAAAACAAGCAAGCAGCACAAAGTCTGGTAACAACGATTACTTGATTTTTTTTATTTTAAAAACTTGACAAAGTGAGTCACTCTGCCTGATGGAACGCATGAATAGAATCCAAGAGGTGTGATCACTATACTCATTGCAAATGTGACGTTAACTGTCACCCCTGCGACAATGGGCCACCGGTCTCGCACTTACCAACGAAACATGAAGCACGGATGCTGTCGCTTTAAGTTGGTCTTTTGTGAGAGGGTAGTATCACCCAGGTCGAGCTGGGCGATTCGTGCAGAAATAAGCGTGGCTCTACTACCTTCGACTTCTGCCAACAGAATGAAAAAGATCCGATTGGTGAAAAATAATGCTGAACAGTATATTTTGTGTATATTAAAGCGTATTTCTGACTGTTACATAACCATAATGCAGATAATATTTATAAATCAACCAAAATTATTTTTAATATACTTACTTACTTCAACAAAATATTTTCAGTGAATAAATAGGCGGGGAAGAATGCTCCTACGCAAAAGAAATTCGTTGTCGACGTCATATTAATTTAACTCGAGAACGTTTTGTTGTCAAAGAATGGTAAAATTATGTTAAATTTTCTTATTCATTTAAAAGTGTATTAAAATATTGGGGATTCTTATTATCAAACCGCTCACCTTACGACAACCACGGTACTTAAAAGATTTATAAGAGGGGTGCTGAAAGAAATTGCCTGCAATGAGTTAACATTTGAAAATATCGTATAGAAAAACCATTTAATATATTATAAAAATTGTATATTTCAAAATTCCAAAATTTAAAGAAAGAAAAAAAGGTGTACAGTGAAAAGACCTTTTTGAACCTAACATATTATGTTTTTTGAGATTTCTGATAAATAGATCATTCGTCATTTCCAAAAAAAAAAACAGTCTGGTGGCTACTGCAGCCAACAGAGTTGACACCCACATAATGTGGGTTTAGATGACGACCCACAGGGCAATATTCATGTATATTATGTAGTATAGTATATTCTACATTTTAAATTCAGAATCTATATATATAAAAATGAAACCCGTTTTTCTTGGTCACGGCATCACGCGTGAATGGCTGGACCGATTTCGCTAATTCTTTTTTGTTGTATTTGTTATTATTAGGAGAAGGTTCTTACGGAGAAAAATATATTAATAATCATCATCAATCATTTTTATAATCGTGCATCATTGCTACGCTAAGGCGGTACGAAGTTCGCCGGGTCAGCTAGTATACAATATTTCTTCGTGTGCAACAGTTTTCGTAACTGTCAATTTTGACGTGACTTTAAGTTTCCATACAGTCACCGTTCATGTGGAAAAAAATACGTATGTTTTGCTAAGACAAGGTGACTTTAATTATTCAATTGTGTACGTTTACTTTAAAAGGAAATATCGACAATAACCTGTTATACTTATTTTTATAAACCGTTGAATTCATTTTCACTTGCATTATACGTTGATATTATATGAAAGGTGTTTTTAAAGAAAGCGTTCTCACACGTCAGAATTCAGACCTAACCGATAGTTCCGCAACTAGTGTAAACATTGACTGCCTCGATGGCACAGTGGTTGTGTATGCGACTGCTGTACATGAGGTCTCAGGTTCGATTCTCTCGTGTTTTCTATGTATAACATGTATACACTTACAAAAAAAGTATATAAGTATATATTTTATCAGTCAACCTAACTGTAGTACAAACTATGCTTGGTTGGAAGCTAGATGGCGTCGTGTCAGATGTCAGATGTTTATTTACTTGTCTAGTATGATAATAGTAACATAGGTAGTATCAAGGTACAAATGTTCTACACTGGTTTGGTTAATTTTGCACCCTGTTGATATACGCGTCCTGTATCTGCGCATCGTTGGCACCCTTAAGGCCCTCCAGTTACGGAACTGTGAACCCAAGTGATACGACGGACCTACAGTAAATCGATGTTATGCACTTCTGGTGTAGCTTTTAAATAAATAGATGGATGTTACTAGGAGCCAACTCTTGTCCCCTCAACTCTTGGGGAGTGGGGGTACTTAAAAGGCAGCAAAGCGGTTATGTAACTTGAGTTACGGCTTACTATCATGTGATTCATGTACTCGTTTGTCAGTACCATAAAAAGGTAAGTTAAACTTCCACTAGCACTTCAAGAACATGGAGAGACATTCATACTCATGGTTACATTTTAGTTACAATTATATGTACATTTATTAAATATGCTTTTGGTAGGATTAATAAGTATTCTCATGCGCATGACAGACTTTATGCCATGTTAGTCTTAGCGCTGTTTTCTGTTAAATACATAAACAGGTTTGCGAAACTGTCACCTCCCTGTCTTCAATGTTTACAATATCTTTATTTTAAGTTAAACATTAATTTATAACACTTTAAAAGGTCTATGCTTGTCTTAATTTACATAAAAGTTATGGCTATACCACGTTGTAATTTTGCCCTGAGGAAATCGAACCTGTTAACCTTTAGAACGGATGGCAAACAATCAGAGAGACAAAAGTAATTGACCCTGTTATAAATACCATGTATTTAGATACTGTTACTCTGATGTTACAGTTAAACACTTACTAAAACTTTATAAATTTGTTTTGATATTGTGGAATGGGTTGTCCCAATCGAGAGGTCACATTTTGACAAGTAGATTTCGCCCGAGGAAATCTACAATTCTGAGAAAGAACCACAGAGCATGTTGTCACTCTTTGGTAGTCATGCCACTCACCCGGTGATAAGCAACGAAGAACTATTCAACAAAGGTTTTCTGTAAAGGGTACCTCTCTGATTGAGTGGCTATTTATGCCGAAGCGTGGACCGCATATAGTTTTCCAGGTATACGAGTACTTTTACTTACTGATAAAGTCTGATCGACAATACTGAACTTCTAACTACAGATTTGGGTTTCAGAAGTCTTGGATAACTACATATATGTCAGATAATTATATATGACAGCAAGCTTTATCTGGTTTATAGTGTTATGTATATATTTTATATTAAGAACCTGCCAAAGTGACTCTACTATGCCTGAAGGAAAGCATGAGTAGAATCCAAAATCCTTACTTCTTACAAATGTAGACAATACAGTATGGTGACTTACATTATGGCGCCCTAGTGAAATACTTTTTCACGCACCGTTTGGAGACGTAAAAGAGAGTCATCGTGGCAGTGTAAGGCTTACACAGTTACCACGATAAGTGTCACTCCTGCGTTAATGGGCCTACGGTCTCAATATTGAAGATATTTGTAAGTTTATCAGAAACGAGTGAAACTGGGCCTTAACTATCCAATGCAAAGTTTCTCTGTTATATATTCATAAAATGTTATAGTAAACATTTAATATTATTAATAGATTAACACCTTTGCGTAAATATCAAGTGGTGTACAACACACGATATTTCAAATGACACTCATGATGTACAGATGTACTGTTTTAATTAAAACTGTCATAATTCTCGCGTCGTTGAAGTTACGACGGATATAACTTATTTATTAAGTAAATTTTATTCATAAAAGAAACCTGCCTCGGTGGCACAGTAGTAGTGAATGCGACTGCTGTGTTTGAGATCTTAGGTTCAATTTCCGGGTCGGGGAAAATGTGTGCTTGATCTGCAAATATTTGTTTTGGCGTTTAGGCGTTTTTTTATGTATAATATGTATGTATTTAGAAAAAACAGTAGTTAGTCGTCTAGTACCCATAGTACAAGCTCTGCTTAGTTTGGGAGTAGATGATGTTGCGTCAAATGTGCGAAAAATATTTAAAAAAAAAACTTTTATAAAGGGACTTGGAGTATTAAGTAATTGAGTTTTAAAGAGTAGTACTAATATACTAATATATTTGTAAGTATCTAACTGATCCTACGAAACCATATATTCGGGATAGTTCGCGTGGTAATTCGGAGTGTCAGCTACCTCCATATCTAGGTCAATAAATAAATAATAATGATATAAATGTAGAAACAATTTTTCTCTTCTCGTTAAAAAGCCTTAACTCCAGCATAAATGAAGTACGAAAACATGACTTATTAGCATATGTTGAGAGCTCTTAATGACAAATAAACTGTCTTATAAACATCTGTTATTTAAATACTTCTCGATCTTAAACAGCAATCTTCTCATAAATTGCAATTTAAGTAACAAGAGATAGTGTAAATATGTACAGACGGCTGTTTATAAAGGTTATATAGATAACATATTACGTTTCAATATCATTCCTACATTTTTCTTTTAATGACAGTTTTATGACATTGACATATGAATTGACAGATCAAGAAACATAATTTAAGATTTTCATTAATTTTGATGGTTACTTCAAATATCTCGGTAAGTATTCTTACCCTTTTCCCAAGTCTTTGTATGAACAGTCTGCGTATAGCGTGGTGATGGCGATAGGATAGGAAGTATCACCAGGTCTTCATACCGTGAGTGTCGTAAGAGCCGACTAAGGGAGCAATCTACGCAGAACAACAGTGCTGCAAATGGAAAGAAAACGTGTACCAAACCGTCAGGCCAGCGTCAAAAACCTCTTTTCTAAAGAGAGGTCTATGTCCAGTAAGGGAGCAAACGAACCAATTGATTGTTTGATGATCCCTTTTTTTGTTGACGCGTGAAAAATCCTTTCGGATCTTCTACTCCTTAGTGATATAGCGACGATAAGCCACGTAAGAACTGCTCAGTCTTGATATGAGGCTGATGTATGTATAACTACCGTCGAACCGGGTCATATATACCAAAGTAATACAGTGAAGTTAATACATTGTAGACTTATCTATTTTGTATTTCTATTTCAACATATAAAATAAATCGTAGTTCTGGCGTACACTGATTTTTATTTTTTTTGTGACACTTGAAAGCAGTTTGCGCGGAAGTACAGGGTACCCATTGTTTTTTATACAATAATTGCTAAAATTACCCTATTTTGCCTGGTGAAAACATTAATAGAATCCCAGAGTGGTGGATACCATCCTCATTGCCAATGTAGACAATGAAACATGGTGACCCATTCCCGCCCCGCTTAAAGGCCCTGGGATCATATTAGGAGAGAAATCCTCACAGAGAGGAAGAGCCGAATCATTTAGTTCGAGAGCGTATGTCTACCATACTATAAAAGTAACTTCGAAAGTCAGCACGTGTTCTAATAATAATAATAAATATTTCGGACATTTGACACACAACCTCATCTAGTCTTAAATTAAGCAGAGCTTGTGCTATGAATACTAGACTGACTCATAGAATACTTATATATTTTTTTGTAAATATATACATTTTATACATAGAAAAGACCAAACTTCGAAACAAATGTTTGCAGATCATACAAACATTTGATCCGACCTGAGACCTCAAGTACAGCAGTCACATTCACTACCACAGCGCCACCGAGGCAGCTTGTATTGTAATTCTGCCTACCCCGGAGACAGAAAAGGACTTAAGTATAATGTAAATAGATGTCTGGGTGGGCGCACGTTTTTTGCAATATCGATGCAGATAGTGCACGTGTTCTGTAAGCGTAATGCTCTATTATAATGGTGTTTATGTCCCATATAAAAAGTGTTGCGGTAAATTAAAAGCCACTTGAAAAAGACAGAGGCAATTTAATGTTGTAATGGCGGCTAAGTCTGCTATTTCTTGCAGTGTTTTTTTTTTCTTAACGAAAAAACATATTGATCATACACATACATACACACGACCATACACCGGAATGGACAAGCAGAGGTCTATCGAACGTTCCCGTAAGTTTATTTCACTTTACGTAAGATTTAGAAAATAAAGGTACTTTTAAGAAATAGACGGGAAAATTGAGAGTTTTATGAGCTCAATTCGTGGAAGGAAAAATTTCGTTGAACGGAAAGGCGATCGTAAGAAAGGTACCTATATCGTTTATATAGATAGATTAAGGAGTGCAGGTAATGATTCTAGTGATTCAGAGTCCTTATACTTGTAAAAACCGACTAATAAGGGTGATATTTAATTGCCTTGGTAGCGCAGTGGTCGCGTATGCGACTGCTGTGCTTGACCTTTCGGTCCGATTCTCGGGTTGGACCAAATATTTGTGTGATCTGCAAATATTTATTTGTGAGTTTGGGTGTTTTCTTTGTATAATATGTATATATTCACAAAAAAAAAGTATATATGTACTTATATCGGTTGTAGTATGTAGTAGAAGTTCTACTTAGTTTGAGAGTAGATGGCGTTGTGAGTCAGATAATAATAATAAATAAATAAATATTTCGGACATTTGACACAACGTCGTCTAGTTTCAAACTAAGCAGAGCTTGTGCTACGATAACTAGCCTGACTGATAGAATAATTATACAATTTTCTTTTTGTAAATACATACATATTATGCATAGAAAATACCCAAACTTCGAAACAAATATTTGCAGACCATACAAACACATGGTCCAACCCGACATCGAACCCGGGACCTGAAGCACAGCAGTCACCGAGGTAGTTGGCAGCAGATGTCTGAATCATAAAAAAAAAACAATTGTATTAAAAGTTCTTAGTAAAGTAATTCATGTTGCAAATATATGGATTGAGAAGCGGGTTTCGACCCTTGAACGACAGCGTTGCGGTCGAATCAACTACCGACGCACCGCATTGGTTGTTATTAACAATTTTTTTTATTGTAATGACAATCATTATTAGAGACTAACTGTTCATGTGGTGACAGATTAAGAATACATAGTGTTACCACTTCTATTTATCCCGTGGGTGTCGTAATAGGCGTAAGGGAACAAACTACTCAGGAAAATATCAAAACAAAGAGATGAAAAACTTGAAACAAACGCTATTCCAACCCGTGGCCAGCGTGGTATAGTATCTCAAAACTTCCTTGCTAAGGAGAGCCCTATGTCCAGTAGTGGACTGTAAAAGGCAATTGATAGATTAGAGATTAAAACATTTGTGCAATCCCCTGCAATTTCTAATTGACTGCCCTCAACGGAAACCGTTTAACTCCTAGTGTCGCCTTAACATGTAAAAAAATGCACTTTAATGATAAAATGTGAGATAATGATAGACAATTTACTATTGACAAGTATATTTAATGGACTTTAAGTGCAAAATATAGTCGTTTACTGTCAATAACGTGTTCTCAAACACTTTTGTATCTATAAAAAACATTATTATTCATAAGTAATTGCAGTAATTGCAGTAGTCGATGTTAACATAATCTATTTTGAAGTTCCATATTACAGAAATATCTATTTTGAGGCTGTTGACCTGGTGATTAGTGGTCTAGGTAGTAGAGCCACGCTGATTTCAGCACGAGCGCACCAACTCGACCGGGGCAGTACTACCTTCCCACAGAAGACCAACCTAAAGCGCCAGCATCCGTGTTGTCGTGTTTCGTTGGTGAGCGCGAGACCGGAGGCCCATTGACGCAGGGGTGTCAGTTATTGTGGTAACTGTGTAAGGCTTACACTGTCACGATGACTGTCATGCCTTTTACGTTTCCAAGCGGGGTGTGGAAAAGCATCTCACAAGGCCGCCATAGTGTGGGTCACCATACTGCGTTGACTGCATTTGCAATGAGTACGGTGACCACAACTCTTGGATTCTATTCATACTTTCCATCAGGCAGAGTAGAGTCACTTTGGCAGGCTCTTAAGATAGATAGATAGTGTCCGGATTAGTAATTGTTGAGCCATAGGTTATGAGTTTAATTCATATCCGGAAGAAATACTGTTTTATGAGATAAGTAGTTTATTCTGTCTCTAACACACTGACAGAATGACTAACATTGTATTTTTTTTTAATTTCTTTCAGTATTAGATAGTCCAATTATCAAGGAAAGTATGCTGTGACACACTGTAACAAGGAGCTGAGTATTAATAAAAAAAAGATTAAAAAACGAGGACAAATTATTTCTTTTGAGAGCTTCATGAAAATAATATACTAAAGAATTGATTCCCTTTAAAAATTATATAAAAAAGTTCGCGTCTGCGTGTCTATCTTTTAAGATTGGTTCACTATAACCTTTTTCCGGATGTCGTAATAACAGCTGTTCCCGGATCCCTCCTATCTCAGGCACAGAGTGGCACACCGTGCGGTTTTAGTCGGTCCGATTTCGACACACCATAAGTTACAAAAAAAACTATAACCTTCTTTATGGAAGCCAAAATTCACCCTTTATAACATCGCACTACGGGTAATACAAGCTATGTTATAATATGTACGTATTTATAAATATAATTATCTGCTGTCTGGTTACTATGACACGGTCCCTGCCTTGTTCGAGATCAGACAGCCATTTGTTAGATGTGTTAATATATAATTAACATCATCATTTATTGGATTATGTTCCATACAGAGGCATTCAAATTATCCGGATTAATACGCCAATTGAAAAAGATGTACCTATTGGTTTGGAAATACAAATAAACAGTAGGTAATTTATTTTCTCTCAGAAAATATATGCTGTGTCGTTTAAGGACTTTACAAACATGACGAAACGGGCACAAAGAACAACAGTACGAATGAAAAACTAACTCAAATACTTATTATAAATATTTTTAAATGATGATATCCTTCTAACTGATTTTGCCCACGGTGAACAGTTTCAATGGACACCAGCCTACACAGGAGATATTGCAGTACACAAGTATAAGCGCAAACGGAGGTGCACTTCCTGTTCTCTCTCACAATCCACTGGGACGGTTATCCAACACGGTTGGGTAGAGATCAGACGCAATACCAACGGCTTTACGTGCTCTTTGAGTCACCCCAACTTCTAAACTGCTGTTATTAACATTCCACCCCGACCCGAGAATCGAACCCGAGACCCTTTTCACCAACCGTAGCACTACCTTTTTTTTTTGTAACGTGTGGAAACCCCCTCGGGCCGTCACGCCACCGGGGTTTACGGCGGGGTGGTGTGTCGGAATCGGACCGACTAACACCACACGGTGTGCCACTCTGCGCCTAAGATAGAAGGGATTCGGGAACCGCAGCTATTACGACATCCAGATCCCTCCTAGCGCCTGCCCACTACCTCGGGCACCATCTGTGGATAAACTCTCTATTTTAGGCGACGTACGGCACACGCGGACGTCGCCTCCTCGCGGCTGGCTATTGTAGCGGATGGAGGGGAAAACCCGTCCCGTCCACCCGCGGCCACACTCAAGGCGGCATGAGGCGCTGGTATGCGCGCCTCCGCTGCCCGGCTCGCCGGCGGCAAATTGGGTCCGAGTGGATATCATCCTCCCGGGCCTTCTCCGCCGCCTCCTTCCGAAAAATTACGTCTTCGCAGAAGGTTGCGACCGCGGTAAAACAACCGTCGCTACCGGCCATGGAGCGTATGACGGCCGGTAACCGTAGCTCTAACTACACTAACCACTAGAGCAATATCTCTTTAATACATACGTTCAACAGCAACTGATTATGTTAACAGAACGGTTAGCGATTACTGCTAGTTATTTTTCACAATAGCCTGATTTGCAATCTTAAGGGTAAACACATAATCTAATAATACAATTTCAAAATGCAAGACCGACCCACACTTATACATTCTTATCACACATTTAACATAGCATAATCATAATTAAAATATTCTTTAGGCGTGTACATGCAGGTGCATGTAGACGCAAAATGAATTTTTAATTAAAAATAATACAGACAGTCTTATAATAAGCGAGCTCCTGTATTATTGTAAGTAATTGTACTAAAGAAACTTCGTATATTCACGCTTTAATTATTATTAGGGAGTAAACAAAACTCATTGTATACATTCACATGTAGTACAGTGTAATATTATTTTCTATTTTCTAAGAGCCTGCCAAAATTACATCATCGTCATCATCAACAGCCTTTACAGTCCACTGCTGGACATAGACCTCTCCTTAGCAAGGAGGTTTTGGCCTACTATACCACGCTGTCCAGATGGGTTGGAATAGGGTTTGTTCCAAATTGGGGTGCTGGGATAGAAAACCTCCACCTGGTGCACCCTGGTAACGTTGGCGATGGTGTTCATCACTGCCAACGGCTAATGTTCTAGCACGAAGAGGAAGCCATTTTCTTCGGCAATTCGGCCGAGACTTGGTCCAACAGAGCGGGCGGGTCTGTCGGATCCTCTGTTGGTTCTTCGCTCTTCGGAGCAATGAGGAGGAAAAATCATAAAAAATCATGAAAGTGGGACCCTTTCATGAGTCGGAGTTTCTCCACTGTCAATGGTGGAGAAAGGAGAACGGGCTCGGTGTGTACTTACACTGCCGCCGAGCAGGCATTGGTAGATTTAATCTTCCTGCCACCGTTGTCATATCGTAATCTCGAGAGGAGTGTCGTGGTTATGTCTCACAACTCCGATCGGGGGCGAGGGTCTTGGCTTAGCCGCCCGGACTGCGAGGAAGAACACCTCTATAAAAAATTACCCCGAATCCCGTGTTCTGGTGCGTGACCTGGGGATGCATGGCTGATGGGTAGTTCAGTCGCAAGCGCACTCCCAGCCGAGGCACCTGCGGACCCCTCGGTTGGGCACAAATTTACGCTTGCTCGGGTATTGGGGGATCTCTGCCCGGGTCGACTTTTATTTCTCCCCCACGCGTGGGAATAATTATGGATATCTTAAGAAAAAATTATAATGAAAAAGACGACGAAAAGGAGGAGAAGAATCGGAAGGGAAAGCCTAGGAAGACGGAGGACTTCTCGACTAATGAGAAGGAACGTGTGACGCCTATGTCGCTCTCAAAAGCTAATCTTGCTTCAGGGAGCCGAAGAAGATCAGATCGGCTACGTTCGAAATCCGCTATTCCGTCAGACAGGGGTGACTCTAGTGTAGTAACTGAGGCGCTAGATGTAATGGAAGTGAAGGTTCGCGATAACCGAAAACGTGGACGCTCCACAGACGAAGAAGAAGAAACTTCTCAGGAGTGGCTGCCTCCCAAAGTGGCTAGTAGCCGCAGAGGGAGGTCACGCACTCCAGTTTCGGTTCCCTCAGGCTCCGTGTTCTCTAAGGCGGCAGCCTACAGGCGCGTCAGAGTGGAAGGTGAATCCATAGTGGAGGAGGAAATTGCAGATCTCCTGCAAAAAATTCGGACACCGGCGGTGGAGGATTTGGCAGCCCAGGCGCCGGTGTCCCTGCAGGAGAAGGCGAATGTAGCTGTGGCCATCATTAACAAGGTGGCCACGAAATCTACAAACCTTAAGGGTCCATTTGTCAGGGCCCTTAAGGACTCCTCCTCCGCCATTGCAGGAGTGGTTACTACCCTCATTGGGGACGTAGCTCGCCTGGAGGCGGCTAATGACCGCCTGACGAGTCTCGCCAATCAATTTGGGACTGTAGGTGTCAAGATGCGCCTCGCCCAAACGGGAGCTAGAGTACTGGAGTTCCCTGGGGCTGAAGGCACAAAGACGGCGGACAATTTTGCCGAAAAGCTGCGGAGTATATTTTCTGCTACGGATGGTGTAAAGATCGCCAGGCCTACCAAATGTGCAGAATTGCGAATCTCAGGCCTGGACGACTCCGTAACGGTTGAGGATATCCGCGTTGCGATTCAGGAGAAAACTGGGTGCAACGCGGACAACATCAGGGTTGGCACCATCCGTCCCGGTCCAGGAGGCCTTGGTGCGACGTGGATAAGTTGTCCTGTAGCGTCAGCTAAGATTTTAGGCGATGCCGGCAGAATCCTCGTCGGTTTCGTGAATGCCAGAGTCACAGTTCTGGCGGCGAGACCGATGAGGTGCTTCAAGTGTCTGGCTACGGGACACACTCGCATCAAGTGCGATAGTTGTTTCGACTGCAGCGGATTGTGTTTCCGCTGCGGTCGACCGGGACACAAGGCAGCAGAGTGCTCTGCCGTCCCTCACTGCCCAAAGTGTGCGGCGGGCAATAGGCCTGCCAATCATCAAATGGGACAGGGGAGCTGCAAGTCTTTCCGCAGTTTTCGGCAAGCGTCGGAAGCTAGCCAGTCGACCCAGGCTGCCTCCGATGTACTTAGGGCGTCAACGTCGTCGCCTATGGAGGGGGCTGTAGAAACGATCCAGTAATGGATCGAGTCTCCAGCCTCCTTGTCCAGACGAACCTGAACCACTGTGCTGCGGCGCAGGATCTCTTCTTGCAAACCATGGCACAGTGGTCGATTGGTGTTGCCGTAGCTGCAGAGCCCTATTATGTTTCTCCCCGTCCAAACTGGTTGGGTGACCGGGACGGCTCTGTAGCAGTCGTCGGCTCCACAGCGGCTCATTCCCCGTTGTCGCTAAGAGACAAGGGCACTGGATATGTTGCTGCTGAGTGGGGGGGGGATCACCATATACGGTATATACTTCTCCCCCAACCGGAGTCTGAGTGACTTCGAGGTTTTCCTCAACAGTTTGGAGAGCTCGATGCGGCGACTAACGTCTGGGCACGTCCTTGTGCTGGGGGACTTCAACGCAAAGTCCATTGCTTGGGGTTCCCCCAGAACGGACGCAAGGGGTGAGGCCGTAGAGGAGTGGGCGGCCTCAGTGGGCCTCTGTTTATTAAACAGAGGCTCCACCAACACGTGCGTGCGACAGCAGGGGGGGTCGATAGTGGACCTTTCATTCGCTACCCCTGCTCTCGCCGCGCGAGTAAGGAACTGGCGTGTCCTGGAAGAGGTTGAGACGCTCTCGGATCACCTTTACATCCGATTTGAGCTCTCCCGGACCCAGGACCCCAGTAGGGGTCACGAGGCGCGGCCTTCTTCTCGCTTTCCGCGGTGGGCTGTTTCGAAGCTGAATAGGGACCTACTAGAGGAGGCAGCCATAATTCACTCTTGGCTGTCTCCGCAGGCCCCGACCGAGGAGGTCGATATGGGGGCTGGCCGCTTTCGTGATGCGATAACGCTGATCTGCGATGCGGCCATGCCCCGCATAAGAGGTCGTCGACCTCCACGGAAGGAGGTTTACTGGTGGTCCCAAGAGCTGTCGGACCTCCGTGCGGCCTGTACTCGTGCCTGGAGGTCCTACACCCGCAGTCGGCGGCGTCACTGCGAAGATGGCGGGAGGGATCAGCTTCATGAGGAGTACCGAGAGGCGCGGAAAACTCTGAAGCTGGCTATTAGCCGCGCCAAAGATGCGAAACGAAAGGAGATGCTGGAGGGTCTCGATCGTGACCCCTGGGGTCACCCCTATCGTGCGGCGCGACAGAAGCTCCGTAAGTCGGGCCCCCACCTTACAGAGACACTCCAGCCCAGCTTCCTGCGGGAAGTGGTCGAGGGCCTTTTCCCGCAGCGGGTGGAGCACACACCCCCGTCGGTGGCCTTCCTGGTCGGAGACGACGGAGGGAACGAGGACGATGTTCCGCCCGTCAGGGAATCGGAGGTAGGGGCGGTTGTTCTACGGATCCGCTCTAAGAACACCGCCCCCGGGCCGGACGGGATACCTGCCCGAGTGCTGGCCTGAGCCCTCGAACACATGTCGGACCGCCTCAGGGAGGTCCTGAACGCTAGCTTAACGTCCGGACGCTTCCCTGAATGCTGGAAAAGCGGGAAGCTGGTCCTATTGAGGAAGCCGGGACGGCCAGCCGAATCGGTAGCGGCCTATAGGCCCATCGTGCTGCTGGACGAGGCGAGTAAACTGTTTGAGAGGATACTCTCTGCCCGCATCGTCCGGCACCTCCGCGAGGTGGGCCCCGATCTGTCGGACGCCCAATTTGGTTTTCGGGCGGGGCGTTCGACGGTCGATGCCGTGCTGCGCCTGAGGGCCGTAACCGAAGAGGCGGTGAGCTGTGGCGGCGTGCTGTTGGCGGTGTCGTTGGACATCGCCAACGCATTCAATAGTCTGCCATTTAGCTGCATCAGGGAAGCACTCCACTACCACGGGGTGCCAAAGTACCTGAGGCGGCTTGTGGCAGACTATCTTGAGGAGCGTACCGTCATGTACGAGGACCGAGACGGTGTTCTAAGGCGGCGGCTCATGTCGTGCGGTGTTCCGCAGGGGTCTGTCCTCGGACCACTCCTGTGGAACATGGGATACGACTGGGCCCTTCGAGGTCGTCTTCCCCCCGGGCTGGGCGTACTTTGTTACGCAGATGACACATTGGTCACGCCCCGGGGGATGAACTTTCAAGAGGCGGCGCCCCTGGCCACCACCGGTGTCTCACTGGTGGTCGGGCGAATTGAGGCGCTGGGTTTGCGGGTGGCCCTGGACAAGACGGAGGCCCTTTTGTTCCATGGGCCCCGTCGTGGTCCACCCTCCGGCGCCTCCATCGTGGTCAATTCGGTCCTCGTACCGGTTGAGGCCCAAATGAAGTATCTGGGCCTGATCCTCGACGGCAGGTGGCTCTTCGACGAGCACTTCCGACAGCTTTCTCCAAAGCTGGTCGGCGCTGCTTCTGCCCTTGGGCGACTTTTGCCCAACCTGGGTGGAGCTAGCGTCGCGACGAGACGGCTATACACGGGGGTTGTCCGGTCAATGGCGCTGTATGGTGCACCGGTGTGGGCGGCGGCTCTGACCGCCCAGAATAGGGCTCGCCTCTGGCGCCCTCAGAGGATATTGGCGGTTAGAGCCATACGTGGTTACCGCACCGTATCGACGGAGGCGGCGTGCGCCTTGGCCGGAACTCGAGGCCGCTCGTCGAGCCACAATGGCTCGTTGGTCGTCCCGGCTGGAGGCTCCACGTGCTGGTTTTGCCGCCGTGGAGGCTCTCCAGCCGGTCATCGTCGAGTGGGCAGGGCGGCAGCACGGGACCCTTTCCTTCCGACTGACGCAGGTCCTTTCCGGGCACGGTTGCTTCGGCAAGTATCTGCACTCGGTCGCCAGGAGGGAATTGAGTCCCGCCTGTCACCACTGCGACTGCAGTGAGGACTCGGCTCAGCACACGCTAGCGGTTTGTTTCGCTTGGGCGGCGCAGCGTAGGGTTCTCACTGCAGTTATTGGAGGAGATCTCTCGCTACCGGCCGTCATACGCTCCATGGCCGGTAGCGACAGTTGTTTTACCGCGGTCGCAACCTTCTGCGAAGACGTAATTTCGCGGTAGGAGGCGGCGGAGAAGGCCCGGGAGGACGATATCCACTCGGACCCAATTCGCCGTCGGCGAGCCGGGCGGCGGAGGCGCGCATACCAGCGCCTCATGCCGCCTTGAGTGTGGCCGCGGATGGGCGGGACGGGTTTTTCCCCTCCATCCGCTATAGTGGCCAGCCGCGAGGAGGTGACGTGTGCGTGTGCCGGACGTCACCTAAATGGAGAGTTTATCCGCAGATGGCGCCCGCGAAAGCGGGCAGGCGCTGGGAGGGATTAGGATGTCGTAATAACAGCTGTTCCCGAATCCCTCCTCTCTCAGGCGCAGAGTGGCACACCGTGTGGTTTTAGTCGGTCCGATTCCGACACACCGCCCCGCCGTAAACCCCGGTGGGGTGACGGCCCGTGGAGGTTTCCACACGTTAAAAAAAAAAAAAAAAAAAGGGTTTGTTCCAAATTTTCCTTCTCTTTGTAATGATGTTGTCTTGCATACTTTGTACCCTTAGTCGCCTTTTACGATAACCACGGGATGAATAGGGGTGGTAACACTATGTATTCTTAATCCATTACTAGTGAGATACTTTTACACGTCCTGTTTGTAGACGTAGGAGACTTGACAGTCATCGTGGCAGTGTAAGGTTCACGCACATATCACTATAACTATCACTCCTACATCATTTGATCTCCAGCCTCACACTCACCAACGAGACACGACAGTATGGTAGCTGCCACTTTAGATTGATCTTCTGTCGGAGGGTAGTATTTTCCCGTCCCGTTCGCGCTAAAATCGTGGCTTCTACCATACTGCTACATACTACCTTGTAACTTACATATCACTTTCTATTACGGTCTTCTTTGTATATTACGTTTTCTTTTTTTTTTCTTTCTTAAGAGCCTGCCAAAGTGACTCTACTCTGCCTGATGGAAAGCATGAATAGAATCCAAGAGTTGTGGTCACCGTACTCATTGCAAATGCAGACAACGCAGTATGGTAACCCACACTATGGCAGCCTTGTGAGATTCTTTTTCTCACCCTGCTTGGGGACATAAAGGGCATGGCAGTCATTGTGAGAGTGTAAGGCTTACATAGTTACCATAATAACTGTCACCTCTGCATCAATGGGCCTCCGGTCTCACACTCATCAACGAAACACGACAACATGGATGCTGGCGCTTTAGGTTGGTCTTTTGTGGGAGGGTAGTACTGCCCCGGTCGAGCCGGCCCGCTCGTGCTGAAATCAGCGTGGCTTTACTACCTAGAAAGTTTACCTACTACAAGAAGGAAATCCCTGTGACCACTGCTTTGCTGCCTGTTCAGTAAGGCGACTTCACTTTGTTGTTCTGTATTTAGTTTAAAACGTATTCTAAATCCATACTAACATCATAAATTTGAAAGGAACTCTACCTGTCTGTCTGTTACGCTTTCACGGCTAAATTGCTGCATCGATTTTAATGAAACTTGGCATTGAGATACTTTGATTCTTGAGGAACGACATAGGCTACACTTTTACGCGATAACCGACATATCTAAAAGCTAGTATCATAATACAAATATTTATTTTTAAAAATTTTAGGTCTTTATTTCTATTCTAGTTGAGTTACACAAACATCTTCAACCACACATTTCTAATAAAATATGTACTGTTCTGTTAGTGACTGTTGATCTTTAGGGCCCGTTCCACTAGTTACAGATAGTTATTCGACGTATAACACTATTTTACAGTGAAGGTTAGCGGTAAATTAATATTTATCAGCAAAATATAACTATTGTGAAGCCAAAATCTGTAGTTTATTTGGCTAAGTTTCGAATAGTCATCAGTAACTTTATCAGCAAGTGGCGAAACTGACTCTAGTCTATTTTGTTTTTTTGTATTCTTTGTGTTCTTTTTTTATTTCATTTTAATAGCCTGCCAAAGTGACTCTACTCTGCTAGATGAAAAGCATGAATAGGATCCAAAAGTTGTAGTCACCAAACTCATTGCGAATGCTGACAATGCAGTATGGTGACCCACACTATGGCGGCCTATAACGATTTAACGCCTCACTCGGGGACGTAAAAGACATGACAGTCATCGTGGCTTTGTATAGCACACATTTACCACGACAACTGTCACCCCTGCATCAATCTTTTCATAATCAAAATCAATTCTATTGTAATATAAATTAGAAGTAATTTAGACTGACGTACTCGTACAGATCTCATTGTCATTGCCGGTGAGTCCGCTCTCGGGCGTACGAACATAAAGTGCAGCAATGCGTTTAATTACGTGGCAAACATTTACTTTTATGAAAGTCGATGCTTTAGGAGGAGTTATGTTCTGAATAAAGGGAAAAATCGTACAACTTACAAAATGACCATTAGAAAAAAGTATCCAGTCTTTCTTGGAAGTACTAAACATTACTTACTATAAAATTTCATGTGTACTTCAACGAACGGAAAAGAACTCGACAAGCATACAATTTTTTTTAAATAACCATGACGTCGTTCGTCGAACTACCTTTCGACAAAAAAACTTGACTAACGACAGTCTAGTTATGAAGGAACCAGCAAAATTCTTAAAATTGTTTTTATTTTATGTATTTACATGATTATCCAAGAGAAAAGTATTATATTAATATCTTATTAGACTTCTACTAAATTAATTTGAACTACACGGTTGGCCTAGTGGTTTAAGCGATGATCTGGATGTCGTAATAGCAGCTGTTCCGGGATCCCTCCTATGTCAGGCGCAGAGTGGCACACCGTGTGGTTTTAGTCGGTCCGATTCCGACACACCACCCCGCCGTAAACCCCGGTGGGGTGATAGCCCGAGGGGGTTTCCACACGTTAAAAAGAAATGAAAAAAAAAAGTGGTTTAAGCGGTAGCCGCGTCGCTTTCTACTGTTCTGAGTGTTGTGAGTTCAAATCCCACGTAGGACAACACTTTGTGTCATTTACAAATTGTTGTTTTTAATCTGGGTGTTCCATGTGTCCGTTTCTTGTATGTTTGTAAAGTCGCCCGCGACACAGGACTTATTCTGAATGGTGTTGTCTTTTTTAGAAAAGAAACAAAAAAGAAAAATATCTTAATGTAAATTTATTTAGTACTACTTATTAGTCACAAAAGTCTGTTTTACCTTCATATATTTATGAAAGTTAATGCATTATAGTGTATCATCATCATCATCAGCAGCCGGAAGACGTCCACTGCTGAACATTGGACTCCCCCCTAGAACGGCACACCGTACTACTGGACACCAACTGCAACGGCTCCCCGCGACTCGGACTATGTCGTCGGTCCATCTAGTGGGGGGCCTACCCACGCTTCGTCTTCCGGTACGCGGTCGCCACTTAAAAACCTTTCTTCCCCAACGGTTTTCGGTTTTCACAGTGTATACGATCCAATTAAACTCTAAACCGAAAAACATTTCAAGTAAGGCCTGGGGTCTTCTGTTCATAAATGATACCTTGTTTTATTTATATAATTTAAAGCTCCTAGAAACCTTTTTAATAGGAACCTCACCTGCTTGTTCACCATATTATAAGTGACCATATGGTAATGGACTGTAAAGTAGGTTCCCTGCTGTGAATAATGGAAAAATAAATAATTCATATGGTAAATTTACATTCTTTTCGCCACCTATAAGTAAGATCTACCAGCTGTACGGTTGAACTTTGAACACTGTAAAATTTTAATGTAATGTGACATGGCTATAGCTTTTATCTACGGTCCTTAAACTTAAATCTATACCTATAAGAAAATAGTGTGGCCATGAATATTAATTTCTTCTTAATAGTTCGTGTGTTGCCAATCTAATCTAGAAAATTTTGTCAACTGTTGTTTGGCAGGTTAAAGTTGCCAGACGAAAGTGCTTTTGCTCTATTTTTAAACTATTTTTAGTATGTAGAGGGTGGACCAAGAATTCGTTAACATTTGAATCGAATATACGCGGGGCACGGGGTTCTGTCTGGGGGTGTGTAATGGATTTTTTCACAGGGCCACAGCGTGCTTATTGTGTGAAACAATTTTTATTAAACAAAAGTTCGCTTACTGCTGTAAGACGCTTATTTTGCATTGAATACAGTTTACACGACTTAAATCGGTGTCTGAGTGCTCCTTTAATAAAGAAATAGGTGAAGAAGTTTGAAGAGACGGGATCTACGCTAAATGTGAAGTAAGCTGGAGGCCCACGGACTTCCGTCGAATTTGGAGCAGTTTCCGTTTCTGTTCGACGTAATCCAGATTTATGGATGTGCAAACGTTCTGCTGAATTAGGGTTATCCCACATATTATTACGCCGTATTTTGAAATTACATTTGATCTTACATCCATATAAGATCCAGATAGTGCAGGAACTAAAACCTAATGATTTAAATTTGCGCAAATCGTATGACGAAACATTGTTAGAACGATTCAGTAATTTTGACATCTCAGTTTCTGACGAAGCCCATTTTCACATCAACGGACATGTAAACAAACAGAATTGCAGGTATTGGAGCAGTGAAAATCTCAAAACTAAACAGGAGAAGCCATTTCATTCTCCTAAGGTATGGTATGGGTTGCAACTACAGCAAAAGTAATCATTGGACCCTACTTTTTCGAAGATTTATGCGGCCGTTCAGTTGCTGTGAATTCTGTTAAATAAGTAAAATATTACGAGAGTTCTTGGGACCGATGCTACTGGAATTTGCTGGCTACAATCTTAACACATAGTTTCAATAAGATGGAGCCCCTTGTCACATATCCAATGAGTCCCTGCCGGTGGTCAAAGACATGTTTCCGGAAAAGGTGATTTCCAGACGAGGCCACCCAGTAGTGCAGATTTATCCCCAGCAGACTTCTTTTTATGGGGTTATTTAAAGAATCGTGTATACATCAATAAACTAAATACACTACGTCAACTAAAATAAGAGAGATGTCGGCGATCTCGCGGTCTCTTTGTCGACGAGTATTCGAAAATTTCGATGCTCGCTTAGAAGAGTGCAAAGATTGAAACGTTGGTCATTTAGGCGATGTAATATTTAAAAAATAAATTCCAACTAATTAACTTTCTTGTATATAAATATTATTTATAATATATCAAATGGTTTTTTGTACGATTTTTTCAAATGTTAACTAATTCGTGACCCACCCGTATAAATATGCATTGTTGATGACACTGATGCATGGAAAAACTCGAGTGATTATGCGGCATCTTTTATAAACTACTTACCTTACATTGTAGCAATAATATTAATATTGCTATCACAGTAGGTGGCTCTTGGTGCGTACTAACATTTACATTACCAATTCATTACACATTACACATAATATCCTGAATTGATTGAACTCATGTTTTGACGACCTAACCTATTTACTAGTTGCACATTGCAAAATTAAAACAAAACTGGCAAAACTTTTCTCATGCAAAACATCACAGTATCTATTTTAATATCACTATTTACAGTTGTTAACCAATATATAATGATTAACCAAGATATACTTCTAAATTAATACATGTATAACTGCTAAAATAACTAACTTATCTTTCCGATTAAAATTCTTAGCCTTAGCGCAATTACGTTGCAGTAATTACTTTTCTTAACATAACTCATTAGGCATTTGAAAGAATGTCATAATTCTCACAATGACTACAACACGATAACTACTACGAGAAACAAGCGATTAATTATTCCAAACCATTATGACATTTACATGAAGAATTGTCGTTTTATAAAGCGCACGCGCAGTTTTGAGAGGACATAAATTCGTAACAACGTTGAAACTAAATGACATACCAGTTTTTTAATGGCTTTCACTTTTTTAAAACAGTTGGCAACGAATAACACAAAAATAGTTTATTTTCTTTTTAAATTAAGAAAACGAGACCTACATCACTTATATAGGGTGGGCCACGAATTAGTTAACATTTGTAAAAAACTATTTGATATATCATAAAAATTGTTTCTTTCTAAGAAAGCTAATTAGTTTACTAGCTAGATACTATAATTAGATTTTTTCTTTTAGTTGACGTAGTGTATTTGGTTTATTGATGTAGACACGATTCTTCAAATAACCCCATAAAAAGAAGTCTGCCGGGTATAGGTCTGGACTTCTGAATCGCTATGAAATGTCGCCTCGTCTGGAAATCAACTTTTCCGGCAACATATCCTTGACCTGCAGGGACTCATTGGATGTGTGATAAGTGGCGCCATCTTGTTGAAACGATGTTTTACGATTGTAGCCAGCAAATTCCAGTAACATCGGCACTAAAAACTCTAGTAATATGTTTGCAACGAATTCTTGGCCCACCATATACTGTATATATTTTTTCTGAATAACATATAAATTGCTCACTAATACATCATGGCTGGACATAGGCCTCTCCTTAGAAAGGAACTTTTGGTCTATTATAACCAGAAGTGAGCTGATGATGATGATGACGTATATTTTATCTTCGTTTATTTTATTAAGGTTAAGTTTTTTAACACTTAAGACTCTTGAATTGTGTATGTCGATTGATGGTGGATTTTGGTTAGTTTTTGAAGTTACACTTATTTTGATGCGTTAGAGAAAAATGATAAGAGTTACGACGCACACGCACACCATCACGAAAAACCGACACCATGAACATAACTAGTCAATATTATGCGTCAAGATAATGATAGATAATAAAATTTTCTTTCAACGTATTCAATATCTTTTTTTTTATATTATTAGTTACAAACATAGGATAACGCGAAGTATTAAATTTTTAGAAAGATTTTTATCTTGTTACACCAAAGAAATATAACTTTTTATGGACGTATTTAAGTACACACACACACAAACACACGTTTTTATTTAAAAAAAGACGTATATAAACGCGATAGGAACATATCGAAAGCAGACTCAAGAACACCCAAACTCAGAACAACAAGTTGTCGATCACACAAGATGTTATCTCATATGGGGCTTGAAGCCACAACACTCAGCACAGTAGAGAGAAGCGCGACGACCGTTTAAACTACTAGGCCATTCGCCGTCATAAAATAATTCAATTACCATTTAACTTAATGTGATTTTCTATGGTATATTACATTTAAACTGTTGCAGATTAAATTCACTCCAATTATATAGAATTATAGCGCGGTCCAAGTATGAGCCCTTGTGAAAATTCGATCGAGTGTATTACCGTTATGTCAGTATTAATGTTGCCAGTTAATATTAATAGAGTAGTAGTAGTATATTTAGTAGGATAGTAGGATTAGAGGACATAAAAGCTCACACCTGCCAGTAAAAGGAAATTCATATTGGTTATTTTATTTATTTTTAACTGCTTATAATATGAAATATGACTACATTAATTTTACATTGAGGTACGCATAGCCTACACAGAAAATATTATGGTGCACTAGTGTGTGTGCAAACACAGGTGCACCATCTGTTTCGTCACTATCACAATCCAATAGGACAGATATCCGCCACAACCAGGCTAGACGCATGACTGACGGGAAGTAAAGACCCCAACTTTCAAAAACCAGGTTGTTATTAAGTATCGAGAATCGAACCCCAGACCTCTTGATCGGCAGTCGCATACACAAACCGCTAGACCAACTATCCTGTTATATTACGTATGTTACAAATATAAAGTGCACATTGGGATCTAGGTAAAGAATATCTACTTTTTAAATAATTGAATTTGATATCTTGTCATTGAATAATCGAAGAAGTAAAAAGGTTTGATATTCTTATCACTCTTAGTCTATGCTAATGTAGTTTTTTTTTTTTATATTATGTTTTAACTATGACCAATGGCACGACTTCACATCCTGGGTCCTGGGTCCTGTACTTGCGTGGTCTGGCAAGCTCATTGTCGGCTTATATTATATTTTTATCACGCTTTTATTAGTTTCACCTGTATGTTTGTTTGTAATCGACTTTTAAGCGTGTTTTTTTTTTTATTTTTAAACTGTATTTATTACATTCATTACTTGTATTAAACCGAAGTGGTAGTAATCATGCGCATTCCTCATCATCTTCCTAGACTTTATTACTCATTCGGTTTTACTTGAATATCGGTTTTTTTACTAAGCGACTGGCATTATGATCCTTCTGTCTTTCCACCACCTATATGTAGGTTGGCTTCCTATTCTTCGGGTCTCCTTTCAGATGCTAAATTCTCTTGTAAAAATAGTAATTTTCAAAATCGATAAAGAACTGAAATAAACTCTTGAACATAGTGTTCAAGACATGCTCCATGTCCCTGATGCAAAACGGAACTGAAAGTTTAGTATTTTAAGAAAACCGGGAACCTCATGCTTATATTTTTAACAGTAATTGGAAACAGTGCTAGTAAATACCCATCGGAATTTAATTTTTTTTTAACCCGCTTTTATTAAGACGGAATAAGAATACAGAGTGTCACCATTCCCATTCATCCCATGGCTGTGGTAAGAGACTAGAGGAATAATTTACGCAGGATAACACCACTGCCCAAAGAAAAATACTTGAATAAATCCATTTAAAAAAAGGGGCTTACCAACTCGTCTGGCCAGCGTGGTATAGTAGGCCGAAACCTTACGGAGAGACTATGTCCAGCAGTGGACTGTTAAAAGCTAGAGATGATGACGTTTTTATTAGCTGTACCTTATATTTATCGTTTAAAAAGGCAAAGAAACAAGTGGATCACTTGATGTTAAGCAACTACTGGGATACTTGTCATTAAAAGTTACTGTGTGTGGGTTGCCACACTTCGAATCCTCTCCTTCAGACTCAGAATCAACTTACTGACTCGCAGAAAAGCAACGAAACGAGTGTTTAACACTGGTTTTCTGTGAGGCCGTGGTTGACTCCAGTTGAACCGACCCACACGTGGTTCAACATCAATACTTGTGTATATAAAAACACAAAACAGCCATGATCCGACTCAAATGAAAATTTAAAACTATAAATAAATTCTTATTTTGAATATTCAAATTAATTGTTTGTTCTTAAATTAAATGACGACTTGTGTAGTGGTTGCGCGCGCACCAGTGAGTTAACAGCTGGTTCAAGCGTTAACACGTCACATGGTCATGTCGATGACAACTTACATGAATTTGCCGCCTATCCAAACCTGTCTAGGGATGTTCTCATTTTAAAAAAATGCATAGATAAATGTTTACTTACTTTATTCAATAGTGTTGGTCTTTCTAAATAAAGTCTTGCGTGTTTAGTAATTATACTGCATTAATTATTGTATCGTCATGTACATTTTTAAATGGGTATTGTATATTTGTTAAATGTGTGTATGCTTAATTATACCCGTCTTTTATAAGAATTAATTATAATTCTGAAAGCATTTTTTCTAAGTAGATTTGTCAGTATTAGATGTGTCGAAGCTTGACAGAGACGTTATATTTATAAGCGCATTAGTTTCTTTGGTATTTTTTCAACAAAATGTAGGTTTTATTAAGAATCATTCTGTGTGGAAACGGATTAAGAATACGGAATGTCACCGCTATTATTTAACGCATAAGAACCGTTTAAGGGAGCAACCTGTAGGACAACTTCACTGTAAATAGAAGGCAATATATGGTATAATAAACCAAAACATCCTTTTTAAGGAGAGGCCTATTAGAGGCCCTTCTAGCTGTGATCTACTAAAAGCTGTTGACGATAATCATGAATACAAATCAGCGTATCCCTTCAGGAGTAAAGGCTAAAGTGAATGTAACCTAACCATGGACCAAGATCGTTTCAATTTGA
The DNA here is from genome assembly GCA_949316085.1 of Hypercompe scribonia. Taxonomy (NCBI): domain Eukaryota; kingdom Metazoa; phylum Arthropoda; class Insecta; order Lepidoptera; family Erebidae; genus Hypercompe; species Hypercompe scribonia. The sequence goes on from OX438989.1 coordinate 14,449,299, forward strand.
TTACACCAATGACCAAAGTAACTGTATTTCTATTCATTCAGTAGTAAAACCACTACTACGCTAGCATGTCTTTTCGCCTTTTAAGCTAGCTTGAGACACTAATACACCTTCAAACAATGGTTTAAGTTTAATGTATTCATAAAAACAGACAAATAATCAATCATAACTTATATCGTATGTATCGTCGGTTATTTGCAGTTAAACTCTATAAAGGAAGCGAAAATTCTAAATTTGAAACGGATCAGACCTCTTTTAATTATCAATACCTAAGACGAATTTCTATAATTCCTATTTTAAACAAGCTTTAGCAGCTTTAGCAACTTTAACTTACTAAAAGTAATTATGAATTCAAAATTAGAACATCAGAATAGACCTAATAATTTGAAAATAGAACTACAATAACAAAATGCAAATATTGCCATTATAAATACAAAATTCCAATTTTAAAATTACGAAGCCTATTAATTTGAGACCGCAAAACAAAATTCACCGAACATATGGAACGTGAAAATTTCATCGATATAATCGTTTGGCTAATTCGATTCGAATTTTAAATTGTTGCCGAATATGTTCAGTTTTTTCATCCTGACATTGGTTGAGGCCGATGCGATCCAAAAACTGTCAATCAAACCGTTGCATATTATTATTTAAGGTATTGTAATTTGAAAATAAAAGAAATTTAGAATTTCGAACATTGGAACGTTGGTTTTTTAGGGTTCTAAATTAGAAACGGTTCAATTTTAAATGATCAAAGACATTCTAAATTTGAAGCGACAAGGTAACATTTAACTAGCATACGTTACCAAAATAATTACTAATACTGCGATAATTATATAGGAATTGAAATTTAAAAGAATTTTGGATTTTTGATTGAGATCATGAAGAAGGAATATCTAAATGTACAATTAGGTTTTGTTGATCTTTAAGAGAGAATTAGTGAGAGATGAACTATTAGGTCGTCTACCCTCTAAAGAAACAAAAGTATAAATCATTTTTTATCCCTTTTTATTTTAACTTCATTGTCTTGTTTCGTTAAAATATATCTTTCTGTTCATCGAATCAGAGAGTAAGATATTTAGTTGTTTGTATATACTGCTACAGAACCACCAAAATATTTAAAAAACACGCTACATATATACAATAAAAAAGCTAATTGCATATTGTCTTGCGGCCACAATTGTGGGAGTGTTACAAAAAAGTCACTTATTGAGCCCATGGCCAGAGGTTCTTTCAGAAATTGGGCTTATCCCTAATCTTATATTGACACCGTAATGAGACGAAAATATTGTAACGTTCGAGATTAGGCCGGAGAGCTATGGAGATGTTATTGATCTTAAATATTTTGAAGTAAAAATGTAAACGTTGTGTGTTAAGGAACATTTATATTTTTAATAATTTACTATGTTTTTTTTTATTTTTAAAATAGTCTAGTAATAATAGTATGAAATAAAATTAATTTAATGACAATTACTAGTTAAGCGCACCGATTCGCGAGCGTAATTTTTTTTTTTTTTACTTTTGTACTAGATACCTTTTTTTTTTTTTTTAACGTGTGCAAAACCCCCTCGAGCCGTCACCCCACCGGGGTTTACGGCGGGGTGGTGTGTCGGAATCGGACCAACTAAAACCACACGGTGTGCCACTTTGTACTAGATACCTAAGACTACCTCGATGGACTGACAAGGTTATGTCAAACGCTCGTATTTTGGAGACTATTATCACTATTATGCTCAATAGCCGATTGCGGCCACGGCAGCCACTCTCAACAGAGACTAATCAACTACACAGGAGATACCATAGTGTAAAAGTGTGTTCCATCACAATCCGAAGGGACTCGACACGATCGAAGAGTGATCAGACCCAAGACTGAAGGATTCACGTGCTCTCTAAGGCACGAGGGTTAAGACTTCAACTTCCAAACTTCGGACTTTTGTTGAATATTTCGCAGCATACGCTAACCACTAGTCCAAAGAGGCAGTTAATAATGCCTGTAAAATCTGTTGAATTGCATGTGTCATTAAGTTACGGTTGGCACTTACTACCAGGTTCTGTCTGCTTGTTTGCCCTCTTATACCATCAAAATACACATCGTAATAATGTTTTATTGAAACTAGCTTCTAAACAACCCCAAATATTTTCTTATTATTTTGATACTACATATCTGCTTTCTACTCAATTCAAAACTACATACTATATAACTAGTAACTACGTACCTTATCTAAAGTACTATTTCATCATTATTATTATCTCAGTCAAAAGATGTCCACTGCTGGAGATAGGCTTCTCCCTAAACTTTACACAACAAATCGGACCCAAGGCTGCCCATATCCAAGATTTTCCCGAGACCTTCAACCTGGCCGTCGGACCATTTTGAACCTAACCATCACTTCGAACTTTAAGTTCTACTTAAACAAGTTAAATATGTAACCTCTTTGTAATATTGCATCCTTTTGAACGAAAATATTTACATCCCAACCGTCTCTAACGCCGGCTGTGTTCGAAAACACAGCCACCGGCCGGATTTGGTTCTGTGAAACTAATCAGTTTAAATAAGTAAATTGACTATAGGCCGGCGTCGTCACGCAACGAATTCGGTTACGATGCGACGACGAGTACCGCCGGTGAACGCCACTATGTAGTACTACATCCTCTAGAGACAAAGCGTGGAAATTTCGTTTGTGTGATTTAGAGAGTGTTCGAAGGCTCTTTTCGAACTGATTGAGCCATCTCCATTCCTTCATAGGATTTTTTGAAGTGAAAACTTCTTTAGGCGCGTTGAGCGTTTTGGTAGAGGGCAAAATCCTCGGTTCGCGTCACCGACATGCTAATGATAATAGTATATCTATAGCTATGGAGAATATGATATTATATATGAAATTTATTATTATTATATATTATATATGATATTATATATTATATATAGCTATATATGAAACATAAAAAATTTCATATAATTTTTGCATATAGTTTTAATTACTCTCAACTTAATAGTTCCGTTTTCACTTCTATCGGCAGTCCCACTCTGCTACTGTTTTTTTTTTATTAAGAGCCTGCCAAAGTGAGTGGTGGTCTTGTGAGATGCTTTTTCACACCCCGTTTGGGGACGTAAAAGGCATGACAGTCATCGTGACAGTGTAAGGCTTACACAGTTACCACGATAACTCTCACCCCTACATCAAAGGGCCTAGGATTACTAAGCGCAAGCAAAAGTTTTATCCATACGTTGTCGACATACCCAAAAGTCGGGAGTCGCCAAGATTTGGAACGACCTGCCTGGGTCTATTTCCTGATGAGTTGAACTCTGCTTTTAAGAGTAGAGTGAACAGGTTTCTTTTGGATGGGTGTGTACCAGCTTCGTCTTCATCTACACTTTCCATCAGGCGAGATGGAAGACAAACGCCTATTCCATTACAAATATAAAAAAAAAGATTCAGCCGTTAAAATAACTTTAACTGGCCATGTTATGCGTTTATTTTTAAACATATCGCGTTTTTATTTAATATGTATATAAGACCATTTTGGGTTCTTATTGGTTTAGTTATATTTATCGATCCGAGATTGATTCTCGATCTATACCGTAGTGCCTTCCCCTTACACTACTTTCGATACCCCATTTTGCCTTTTCTTTTAAGAAGAAAAATAACAAGGGGTGTTGATTTCCAGAATTCTGTCCATTGTCCAGAATTCTGTACAAAGAGTTTCTCTACATCAACACATACTACTATATTAAGTCACATAAAATATGAAACTATACTGGACTAATCGACTTTTTTTAACGAAATATCTAAAACATATGTAATTTATTGAAGTGAAACTTCTTTATCAGGGTTGGAAAAAAATTTAGTGTAACATTTTTTCGTTACGCGTCACATTTTTTCGTTACGCGTCACATTTTTCCGTTACGCGCCATCTTTTGAAGGGAAACTTCTTTATCGGGGTTGGAAAAAAATTTAGTGTAACATTTTTTCGTTACGCGTCACATTTTTCCGTTACGCGCCATCTTTTTCTTATCCCTACCACGCGTGATTCGAAGTATACTTTCTCCAGCGGAGTAGGGATTGGTAAATGTCTCCAATGTATTTTGCGGCCCGTTTTGAGTAGTTACATTTTTGAAATCCAGGTGGCGATTGCATCGACTTCGGACGGGTTTAAATTATTTTTTTGAAAAATAACGTCATAAAGAAGTTTCACCTCTTACGAGTCTACGCTAGTACACGCACACATTTTTTTTTCTACCAGGGAGGTGTAAGTATCTTTCCGCGAGACAATTTTGTTTATTTTTTCCTTTATTCATTTTATTGCTCACTATAGTCGGTATCTAATAATTATCGCAGATTTTACGACAAGAAAATATTGAACGCCAATGTAAATTTGTCTTACTTTTGACTTTATTGTTGAAAATGAACGGGTTTCGGATAATATTTTGTAGAATTAAATAGAACTATAAATATAGTAATTGTAATATTTTTAATACATCATTTATACTTTAGTATTTGTAAAATATCAGTGTGGTGATGGGTTAAGAATACAGAGTGTCACTACTCTTTCACTACCCATGTTGTAAGAGGCGACTAAGAGAGACAGAATATGCAAGATAACATCATTGCAAAGAAAAGGAAAACTTGAAACAAACTCTATATCAACTCATCTGACCAACGGATGAGATCCGATCCGATGCAAGATTCCTTAGTTTAATTACTATATCATTTGTACTTTTTTCTTTTTTAATTACGTGATAAAATAAGGATACAAAGAAGTATTGATTACTCTAACTCACCTCAAAGCCATGCAAGCTTGAGTGTTTCTAGTTACCTTCAACTTTAATAAGTACAAAGCTTTACCAATAGATGGCGCTACTTGTAACGTTATGGAAAAGCTTCGCATGTACTGTAGCTGTTCTGTGGTTTTAGAATTTATCAATTAAATTATATTTTACAATGCTTATTTTTTTTGTACACACACACACACTCACATAGTTCTTGAAATTTCAAAATCGACTGCTTTATAAGCCTTTATTATATAGTTACTTGAGCTATTTAGATTAATGAACATGCATGAGTGTGGCCAAAAGTATTTCCAGAGGAGTGCATATACATCCATATATACTATTTACCAACATAGAATATACAATTATTGTAGCTCTTTACATATGAAATCAATTTTTAAATGAAATATGTTCGAAAATATGTGTTTTCTATGTATTTTCTCTTCTATTCGAGAGGTGCAAGTGCACTACCTTGCAACCCCCTCTTGGCGTATGTCAATATGCAGTACTGAATGCTAATCAGTGTCTTCACTTATCTATTGACATGAGAAGACAAATCAATTCGAACGAACAACCAAAAATTATAATTATTTACCAATTGACCTTGAAATTCCTAACATATAAGTAAATGACAGTTTAAATGAAACTATTGAACCTTGGACAGCCATGCTTGTCAACGAATTGGTCCGCTGAACCGGAGTTATTCCTCGTTCTCACAGAGAACCGGTGATATAAGTAGCCATACGCTGTTCTATATTAAAAGCCTTTCAAAGTGACTCTACTCTGCCTGATGGAAAGCATGAATAGAATCCAAGAGTTGTAGTCACCATACTCATTGCAAATACAGACAATGCAGTGTGGTGACCCATACTACGGCGGCCTTGTGAGATGCTTTTTACACCCCGCTTGGTGACGTAAAAGGCATGACAATCATCGTGACAGTGTAAGGCTTACACAGTTACCACGATAGCTGTCACCCCTGCATCAATGGGCTTCCGATCTCACACTCAGCAACGAAATGTGACAAAACGGATGCTGGTGCTTTAGGTTGGTTTTCTGTGGGAGGGTAGCACTGCTCCGGTCGAGCCGGCCCGCTCGTGCTGAAATCAGCGTGGCTCTACCTTAATATTTTGCCCCCTAAACAGTAAAATAGTAAAGAGAGTCAGTTAAACTACCTGATTTAAAGTCAAGATCTATATTATATGTGGGTGACATCATTGTGATATACTCTTTATACGACATTCAAATAATAAAAAAATTATACCGTTTTTACGGCCTCACTTGTAACCTAAAATTTTACTATTTGGGTTGTGGTACAAGTTAAACGACATAGCGGTGTTGTTATTTACATTGAAATATTGAGCACGATTTCTCTTCAATTTGTGATCAGAGACAATAGAGTCGCGACTTGTTACGTGAGAACAAAACACTGGCGAAAAATGAGTGTTTGATGTGCCTCTACTTACCTCTCTGGGGAAACAGACGTGATTTTATGTATGTATGTATGTTATTGTCAGTGAATAGCAGTGTTGTTAAGTACTGTCTATCACTACTTCTAGTTGTTCTTCCTTTCGTGATGGTGTTTGTCTTATTAGCTTAGCACTGCAATGTTACGTGATCCATTTCAATTTCAGCATTTTTGTAATTTTTAATGTTTTCTGAAAATGTGTTTTATTTATATAATTAATTAATAATGAAACAGCAGAATGAACAAAGCATTATTGAAATATGTTATACTTGTAATTTGACCAGATATCTTCGAGGAAACGCTTCTCGAAATGTTTGATATTAAGAAAGCTTAGGAACAAAATACTTAAGCCTATACTTAACCAGTTACACTGCTGTTCTTTTCTAACGCTCTTCAAGTGTGTTCAAGTGAGTAAAAATTGGAACAAAGAACCAAAAAAAAAATTTCTTAAGCTTATATTTGTTGTCGATTGAAATACGACAACCTGCACATTAGGGGCAAAAAATAAGACGCTCACTGACATTATAAGTGTGACTAAAGTGACTGATCCTGTTCTTATAGCAGTATATGTTATGTGTGTTGCAGGCTTATAATCTAGAAAAACTGCCACCAAATACATTCGATTTATCTATATGCTTCCGATCTTCTCAAAAAGCTTGCGTATATCGAAACGGATGGCTAATATATATATTGGAAGAAATAGGGCAGGATGTTTAAATTATGAAAGAAAAAATAAATGAGGTGACAAGGTCTGGGTTAGTATGAACGGCAATGTTAATATAAAGGAGCTAATATGAAACGTAAAACGTAGCTTGTTGTAGGGTTTTCTCGACTTTACCAAGACTTTTGATCTGGTTTCTTACAATATTCTGTGAAATAAACCAGAAAAATCTAAGGTGCGTTCAGAATAATTAATATTTTTATAGTTTGGTAAGTAAATCAGAACAGGTGTTCGTATATTTGCACGTTGTTCTAATTAGGTCATTTTTATACATCGTCCTTCACGTGCAGCCTTTGAGCAAACATGAGTGGTACGATAATATATAATGACACGTTCTGAGTTTTGATAGGGCTGCTATATAGCAGTGCATCGGGGATACTTACTGAGGTCCGTATGGATTGTTTTAAACTATTATGCCTATACCTAGCCCCAATAGTATTTTGCACAGTATTTCCATCAGGCTCGACCTCTTTCTGCTTTCTTCCTCTGCTGTGAAGTTTTGATAGGGCTTCATATACATACACGAGAAAGAAAATTGTATCATTACTAACCGAATGACTCTGATGCGTTAGTCTAATAAACGATTAATTTGTTATTTATCTGCATTTAATAATGTACAATATAAATACTGTATAAATGGCTTATGGGAAAATAAAATATTTGTAAAAGTAAAGTAAATCTTAATACATTTATCCAGACAATAAAAACGGCAACCAGTTTTTGTTACCCTTCTTACAACTGCTCATATATTAATTTTATTTATTATCCAATAAATATGTAATAAACTGATGCAATTTCAAACAAAAGGGATTATTTTTATCTATATTATACCAAGATTATCACATTGCTTTGTAATGTTGGCAGCGCCTCGAAACAATGGGACTGCACATTTGTAATTGTAAAGTAAAATATTTGCAAATTAAATTGTCCTTACAAACTACCTTGTAGTATGATAAATTATCCATTGTCATAATTTATTTTGTAAATTGTCATTTTATCGGCTCTTAATGTTATTATCAATACATATCTTGGTCGTTTGTCTTCAAATAATATTGGCAAGTCTAGTCATGTAACATATTGCATTAAATATTAATTTATGACTCTATTTTTATCTTTTGACTTGGTAAGTTGGTAAGCCTCGCATTAATTTCTCGTGTTACTAAACGTGTATGACTATTCAGTGAACTTGCACCGCGAAGGCTAAAAACAGGAGGACAGAAAGAAATGTAATTGTATGTGTAAAATGATATTAGCAATATTAGCTTCCATCTTTACATGCTAAATTCCATACAGGTTTTCATATCTCGTATATAACATTGTAACAGCTCAAATTGATATTTATAGGTGATAAAAATGTATCAACGTCTATCATAGACCGTCTATCCAAACTTAGCTTTCGAAGAAAGAGAATATTATTATTTGAACTGAATATCGCTATAATTTGACCGTATTTATATTTTTAACAGATTTACAAAAAGATTATGCAGAAAAATGTAAAGAAAACGTTGTCAGTGATAAAAATTTTAATCTTTGAAATATTTTTAAATAATATGTTTTAAATTCCTTTCTAGTCTATAATGAAATCAACAACTTTGGTATGAAAAGTAAATTTAATTATGGTTCTATTAATATTGGTCCTTCTTGCATTTTGGTAATTTAAGTTAACTTTCTATCGTCTCACACTTACTCATATTCTGTAAATGGTTTCGGATGACAGTGTATTGTAAAGTTAGCAAAACTGTGCTGCGTTTCTTTTATCAGGGAATTGTTAATTACATCTTGTTACCCTTTTTATTTTGATTCAAACTTCTAGTCTTAGGTACTTTATAAAACACAGCAAAGAAAGTCAAAATAATGTATAAAAAAACCATGAAACATAAAGCTATGTAACTGAAGAAGATTCTTAACCGCTTCCCGCTCCCGCTTTCCGCTCCCGCTTATCGCTTCGCCTTCCGCTCCCGCTTACAAGTATGACATAAACCCCATACAGAAGAGATCATAATGCGTGCGTTTCGGCAATTCAAGAGTGATTTACTGTTGCTTTTCAGAGGGGAGCGGGGTTGTCCACGTAAATCATCGCGACTCATATTTAACGATTTGAGCGTTTCTCCAACAAATGTTTATTTGCTACATCTATGTGTTATATTTGACAATATTTGTTTCCATTCAAGATTCTAGCTTTACTGTACTGAGGCATGAATGAATTGTGGTTTGAAATGGGTTTGTATTTACTTTTCGAAGTATACAGCCCTGAACTGTCCGAGATATTGTTTACAAGGAGTATCTCTTACCTTTCATTGTTTATCTCTCTTTTTTAATAAGTTTCGATATTTTCCATCTCAATTTTTTTTTAAAGCCAACACACTCATTAGGAGTAACTATATCCTATGTCGCGGTGGACTTTATAAACATACAACAACACACATAATCAGAAGAGCATAAACGGATTACTTCCTAAAACTAAAAATGATATACTGCTTTAGTGACGCAGTAGTAGCGAATGCGACTGCTGTGCTGTCTCGGGTTCGATTTCCAGGTCGGATCAAATGTTTGTATGATCTACAAATATTTGTTTCGAAGTTTCGGTGTTTTCTATGTATAATATATAAGTATTTACAAAAAAAATATACATAAGTATTTTATCAGTCACTCTAGTTGTCATAGCACAAGCTCTGCTTAGTTTGAACCTAGATGGCGTTGTTTGTCATATGTCCGAAATATTTATTTATTTATTTTATTTATCTCGTTTATAATGCCTTATCAAGTGAAAAAACCTACGGATATTTAATCGATAGGTTCAAGTTATAGTAGGCACAACGCTTGTGTCTACTCCTTGACGACATGAGCTTGAATACATGTCTGAAGAAGATACTCGAGCAAATATTCACAGCTTCTTTTAAAGTTTTTATTAAAATCTTTTTAACGGGCTATTCTTTTCATTATTAATGAATCACTTATTAGGTACAATCATCATCGTCATCATCAATAGTCTTTGATAGTCCAGTGTTGAACATAGGTCTCTTTTTGGCTAAAAGGTTTTGGCCTACTAGACGGATTGGTAAGGGGTTTTTAAGTTTTCCTTCTCTTTGCAGCTCTCCCTTTGCTTCTCTTACGACACCAATGGAATGAGAAGGGTGATGACATTCCGTATTCTTAATTCTTTTTTTTTCTATATTAAGAGCCTGCCAAGTGACTCTACTCTGCCTGAAAGAAAGCATGAATAGAATCCAAGAATTGTTGTCACCATACTCATTGCAAATGCAGACTATGCAGTATGATGACCCACACTATGGCGGCCTTGTGAGATGCTTTTTTAACAGTCATCGAGACAGTGTAAGGCTTACACAGTTACCACGGTAACTGTCACCCCTGCATCAATTCTTCACCAGACGGATTGTATCCAAGGCAGACAGGTTTTGTGTTTTAGGGAGCTCTCTCTCGTCTGCTCGTATGCACACGGCAATAGACACCTGCAACTCAAAAGTAATAAATGCGAAGCCCCCCGTTGAATCTACTGCTGATTGGACTTCGATAACCTCTTACTGAGTGGAACGAAAAAACAGATCAATACCGGTTTTCAGTGTGGTCTTGGTACCAGTCTGGATGAACGAATCCACTTGTAGTGAAACATGGATGGGTAATCATCTAATTCCAAATTTTTACAGAACTTTGTAAACGTTACATTTTATTAACAAGATTTTATAAATTTCATCATTCATAAATCTCATAATATAATATATAATATGTATAATAGGATAATTTATAATATGTATGTATTAAGAAATATATAAGTATGTTTATCAGCTGTCTGGTTACCATAGACTTTGCCTGGTTTGGGATAAGACGGTGGTGTGCGAGATCTGCGGGTGTATTATTATTAAACTGCAAGTTAGCGGTCTCCTATTACCCATATCTAATGTTAGACTTTTCATCATAAGTAAGAATTGTCTAACTGCAGTCGGAACTTGAACATGTATGTGTGGTAACGGATTAAGAATACATAGTGTTACCACCCCTATTTATCCCTTCGGTGTCGTCAGAGGTGATTAAGGAGAAAAAAACTAGAAAAATATCAAAACAAAGAGAAGGAAAACTTGAAACAAATCCTATACCAATCCGTCTGGCCAGCGTGGTATGCCAAAACCTCCTTGCTAAGGAGAGGCCTATGTCCAGCAGTGGACTGTAAAAGGCTGTTGATGAAGTCGAAACTTTATAACTCTTTTAAATATAGCTATTTGTATATCACTTTCAATATGACGTCATTTTAAAAATTAACTGTCATCCAGAAAAACATGGTACTAAGAAAGCACATACATCACTTCATATTTAGTATTTTCTAAGGACTATGTCCAGCAGTGGACTGCATTAGGCTGATAATGTTTATACTTAAGAAAAGATTTATTGAAATCCCATCTCTGTTAAAGAGATGTCTTTGATCACATGACGGATATATGGCTAGGTAACGTTGGTCTTACAACAGTCGCAGTTGGATAATGCATCCAAAAATCGTGATATTGAAGCATCTCACAAGGCCGCCGTAGTGTGGGTCACCATGCTGCATTGTCTGCATTTGCAACGAGTATGGTGACTACAACTCTTGGATTCTATTCATGCTTTCCATCAGGCAGAGTAGAGATACTTTGGCAGGCTCTTAATATAGAAAAAAAAGAACTAGAAGTGACTTATTGATATCCCATCCCTGTCAGAGAGATGTGATCTCTTAATTTCCTTATATTCTTTCTCTGAATCGTTTAAACTTTATTCCCAAGGAGGGTTAGTAAGGGTAACGCCTGATGAATCGGTCATAATGCTTGTCGTTGAGAAGTTAAATTGAGTTGAATACTTGATAGTAATCGGTGCGGCATGAGAATTTTCATTGCGCGATACAGGATGCAGAAAAGTACGGAGTGTCAACACGCTTATTAATCCCGTAAGTATTTAAGGAAGCAAATTATGCAGGACAAAAGCACTACAAAGGAAAGGAGAACTGGACACAAACCTTAGTTATATCAAGTCGTATAGTAGGCATGGTATAGCAGGTCAAAACACCCTGTCTAAGAAGAGATTTTTGTCCAGCAGTGGGCTGTGAAAAGCTGCTTAGATACTATTATAGGTATAGCGCTTTTCATCACGGGTATTTTAAAATGTCACAGACTTATGGATTTGCGTGTTTTTAAGCTTTTCTTCAAATATTAATTGCATTGCAGCATAAATCAAATTAAATCCAGCAATAAACTATAGCTACTCTATTCATGCAATATAAAACGTTATTGCTATATAATAAAAATCTTTACAAACTTTCATTTTTATTGTGCATTGTAAAAACAATGTATTTTTATGAGAGTTCGTAAAATTATGAGAGTTTTTATCCAGTAGTTAGGGGTATATTTAGATATTAGGCGGTTAAGTGGCGGTAATATGGTTGAGTTATTAGATTGGGAATTGGAGTTGGTTATTAGATTCGTCCTTGTGAATCTAATCTAAACGTAGATGTATTTTGATTTGTTATTGGTTTGTTGGTGTAGTGGTGAGTGATCCTACCTGCCAAGGTAGTGTGTGCGATTCTAACTTATACTCGTACACATACATCACATCAACAACTTTTCATAATTTACTGCTGAACATAAGCCTCTCTTACGAGAGGAAGTTTTGGCCTACTATACCACACTGTATTACTTTTTATTTATGTATATATTTATTATGTGGTATAGTAAGCCAAACTCTTCTTGTAAGGAGAGGCCTATGTGTAACAGTGAACTGTTAAAGGCTGTGGATTGTGATGATACCACGTTTGCCAGACTGGTTTATTTCCAATTTTTCTTCCTCTTGCAGTGATGTTTTTCCGCGTGCTTTGTTCTCTTGGTTATCTCTTATGACACCCACGGGATGAATAGGGGTGGTGAGACTTTGTATTCTTAATCTATCAGCACATGGAGAAACACTTAGACTTATGTAAGTATTTTGAACACCAGTCTGAAGATCAGTACTGCCTAGTTAGGAATCTGGCGATCGTATGATGTGTTTGGAATTATTTTTGAAGTGAAAACTTTTGCAGCCGCCTTAGACGACCTTAGTTTAGAAAAAAAATCTTTGAGTTTGCGTCAGTATTATGGTAATGTTTAAGTTACTCCTATAGATATACTTTAAACACAGTTAATGCGTGTATACATGCTCGGAGTACCAATAGATATGAAAATCAATTTTTTTTGTCACGGGGTATTTTACAAACATACAAGAAACGGACACAGAGCACCCAGACTCAGAACAACAATTTCCAGATCACACAAAGTGTTGTCCCATGTGGGGTTCGAACCCACAACACTCAGCACAGTAGAGAGCGGCGCAGCGACCGCTTAAATCACTGGGCCAACTGTGCAGTCAAAAATTACAGAATACACGGATGTTTTTTGTGTCCGTTTCTTGTATGTTTTTAAGTCAACTGCGACACAGGATATATTCCTGATGCGGGTGTTATCTTTATAAAAGGAAAAAAAAGAACAACAATTTAATGATTTTTTTTTAAAATTACAAAATTTTAACTTTTAATATTTCATTCAGTTTAAAATTCTAAAATACAGTTTTAAGTTCTCACTTCTGTCGGTAGTCTTCACATTTTTTATTTGCTACGATAAACATAAATACTTTATTATTAAGTATGTCTGTGTGTCCATCCCTATCAAAAATTTCGTTACTTATAAATATTATTATTGGATTTACGTCACTACCATCAGTGTAGAAAAAAAATTGTCGTGAGACCACTTACACACAGGAATATTTATCTACCTATACAAAAAGCAAATAAAGTACCAGTTTGTACTCTCATAATATCAGTTTTGTAATTAAAGTACCAAATTTTAAATATTTACACAGCACTTAGTTTGATAAGTACTGCAAAAAACCATAATTTGGTAAGTATATACACTTGTCCTGATTGATCTCCAAAATGAAAAGGACAATTCACCTAGTTTTTCTCTTCTCTATAAAGCTTAGTAACTTAGACCACTTGTATATATTGTGGTGACGGATTAAGAATACATAGTGTTACCACCCCTATTCATCCCGTGGGTGTCGTAAAAGGCGACTAAGGAACCAAGTATATAAGACAACATCGTTACAAAGAGAAGGAAAACTTGAAACAAACCCTATTCCAATCCGTCTGGCCAGCGTGTTGTAGTAGGCCAAAACCTCCTTGCTAAGGAGAGTTTTAAGTCCAGCAGTGGACTGTTAAAGGCTGTTGATGATATATTATAGGTACATACACATGCATGCAATACAGAAATTAAATGATAGCAGGGGTAAAAGAATCCCTACTCTTATCCTTACACTTACACCTTCATTTTTAAGAGCCTTCCAAAATGACTCAATTCGGCCAATAGAAAGCGTGAATAGAATCCAAGAGCTGTGGTCGCCATACTCTTTGGTAATGCAAACAATATATGGTGACCTACACTGTGACGGCCTGGTGTGGATGTTAATGTCTTAGATGTCTCTCTAATCACAATATCAATATACACTCATACAACCTCTCTCAGAATTTTTCGCCATCTCAGATTTGCAAATTAACTTACTCAAGTTGCTTCCCTATTCAGGTTTCTTATCCCAATCTAATTACCATTACCGGTCAGGACAACACTCAAAAGAAAGATTGATAACAGTCAAAAGGCTGGCTGTAAAGGAAACTTCTGAAAACCTTCTGGTCAAGAAGGTAGAGTGGATGAATTTCTAGTTACATTTCTAAATATTATTCTTGAAAAATTTAAGCAATCTAATTTAATCTTAAAGTCCTGGTTTTAAGCTTGAGTCTCACAAAACTTATAAAGTTTGACATACCTAAGTTTAAAGCCAAACACGTTAGTTTAAATAACTTACCTCTACCCCCTCCCCCTAATAAAGTAAAGCATAAAAAAATATTTATCTACAAATGGGGTTGAATTACTTTCCTATCTACAGTGTGTATAGGAGAGTGACTGTACAAAAATTATATTTAAAAAAAAAACCTAAAAGATACACTTTAAAATTCATCTATTTATTTCCTAATTTCGACCCTGTCTAAGTGTATCAAACTATATTTAGGCATGTCTTTATTTAATCTGTCTAAATATAATTTTGTGTTAGCTCATCCAATTTAATCTTATATCAAAATAATACAAATTTAAACAAAGGGTGAAAGCCGTCCGTTTATGTGCACGGACGAGGGGAAAATGCGAAAACTCGCCCTCAACCGGCAGCCATGTTGTGATGTCATACCGACAGGGAACGGATTTGGACGGTCCATTTTTTATGATTTTTTTTTTGATGTGAAATTATTAATAATTTTGATTACAAAATAAAAAAAAACATTTTTTAGTATAAACAATTAGACACAACGAAAATAATATGCAAATTAAAAAAAAATGTATTGAAACAAACCTCTTAAAGTCTTACGATACGTATTTAACATATCTAATTAAAATATGTAGTGTACAATAGTTAAAAAACATCATCTTATGCAATTTAATAAAAAAAATTGTAGTTCATATTTTGTAAAATATCTTTACCTACATTAAATATAATTTTCCAGGAAACTTAAAAACTAATACACTTTAGTAATGCTAACTATCCTTTCTCTTAAACGTCGACATTGCAACTGACATTGCAAACAAAACCTATACAATTTAAAAATAAAACTACAAAAAAAATTTACAAAAGAAAAACTCGAGCACAATTGTTAAGAGAAATAAAAATTGTACGCTCAGTACGTCCCAGTGCGCGCTTTGATGATGCCGTGGGGTTCTGATTGGCGGGTGACTAACTGTGGGCGTGGTTTGGTCGAGCTCCTCCCCCCACAGTTAAGGGTCTACGAGTGTGAGGCTCCAAACCACATCGGGCGCTTGCCGATTGCGCCACGCGCTCACACAACATAGCTTAACCTGTACATCCACGTGCTCACACAAAAAAAAGACACGGTGAAATCCCCGCGTACAGTGACAATGTGTTAAATAAAACAGTGACTCAACCCCAACATAAATACGTGGTGTGGTTTCAAATTTCAAAAAAAAAAACAACTGTTGTTATGAAAAGTGTTGAAACGAATGTTTTGTGTTTTGTGTTGTGGAATCGATCGGCTGAAAAGTGACCTCTGGCGGTTGAAATCGGCCGAGTTACATAAAACAGTAACAATTCAGCTATTTCGCGGTGATGTTCAGTTGATACTCGACATTTTCGGCCTCAGACCAATATTATTTTACTTCCAATAAGAATCTAGTTTGTCGAAGCTCAACTATTCTTCCAAATTAAAAAACTTAGCAAATAACTTATCAGTACACAAATTTTTGTTTTCCAACTTAGATTTTATTTGTGCAATATTTAAACAAAGGTTTTTTAGTGAATTTATAGTGTAAATAAGAGCTCATTTAAATTAATTTAACATAACTTTAAGTGTAAATAAATCAACTCATTAGTGTTATTGAGAAAAAAGTAACAAAAGTAGTGTAAATGTTTTTGAAGATATTACCGAAGTGAATGTCGATCATAGTGATATTGAAGATCAAGATAAACAAACGATTGATAACAAAGTAACAGTTGTAATTCATATTCGACTTCTAAAACCGAATGAAATAATTGCTACCAAACTGCTAATCCTTGCAAGGAACATCTAATCGAGGTCACTGGTTTCCAATACAATCAAGATTTACGTACCTCGCTTAACAGTGATTAATGAATTTATCGGAAACAGGCCAGTCATTTACATAAATAAAAATACCAAACATCTGATAAATAATCATCTGTATAATTGAATATTATAAGATTTCCATCTAAACCTTGAAACGAATCTGAATCTTTTAAAACAAATAACAAATGATATTGCGTTAATTTTTTGATCATTACTGATATCAACGGTGTCAAAGGCTTCATCTAAATCTAAAAGATTAGCGCAAGGAAGTATTTGAACAATAGAAACATCCAGATGCTCCAATAAGTGTTGGATCTTATCTTGGGGTGTGCTTAAGCCGTCAAGATAGCCACGGAATCAAAGCTGCAGCTCTGCGGCAGCTGGGCTGGGCAGGCTGGCTACGCGTTAGATGGATGCGTGGACCCAGGTCTGCTCAGGCCACCGCCGCAGCCGCATTCAAGCCAGCTTGGTACTGTTTATGCCACTAAAAGAAGAAGAAGGAATGGGAAGAGGTTGGTGTACTTTTTTTATTATTTTTATTATTATATTGCAATAAGCGCTTCAAATTAAAAACGACATAAGTAACTATTGTGTTTTTGGGTTGTTTTAAAAACAAAATAAATATTAATTAGTGGTAAATGATAAAATAATAAATAAAAATTAATAATGGGATTAAATTAAAGTTTTGTAAAAATAAAAAATGGGTTTATACTGTTAATTGTAAATAATTATGTTTACGAAGCATATGAAGAGTAGGAAAACTTGAGACAAGCTCTATTTCAAACCGTCTGACGAGCATGATACAATAGGCTAACACTTTCTTTCAAAGGTCTATGTCCAACTGTGGACTATGAAAGGCTACCGCTGTGATGTGATGTTTAAAAATTAATACCAAAATTGACTTCTATTAGAAAAAAAAATAGTTTCAATATGTTTTGATTAGGCTTTATCTAACTATATAATGTTTTGAATAGGCTATTCAGTGTAATAACTTATTCAAGGACTTTAACATAAATATGATATGGTAGTTAAAGTTAACTCAGAAATGAATAAATTACTTCAATATTTTATTATTTATTATTGAATAAAAAAGAGATTTATTGAATGAAAGTTCTTAATATCATATAAATAAAAAAATTATTTGTAGAACCTAATGACATGTTGTTGCTTAAAATAAACGCCTTTGGATATTAAATTATAAAATATATTGAAATTAAATAACTCTAAATTAAATTAAATATGACTAATTATATAAAGCACACGAAATCAACATGAATTTAATATTGCAAATGTTCATAAATTTGCCATGCGCTTAACATTTGCATGAACACGCATTTACAATTGACTGCTGTAAGTCAGTTGTTTGAGCATTCATCATCATCATCATCAACCTTTTACAGTCCACTGTTGGACATAGGCTCCTTAAAAATGAGGTTTTGACCACGTTGACCAGTATAGCGTTACAAGTTTTCCTTCTATTTCCAATGCTTTTGTTCTGCACAGTTTGCTCGCTTAGTCATCTCTTACGAGACCCTTGGGATGAATAGGGGAGTACTCCGTATTCTTAATCCGTCACCACATGGAGAATCATTATTACACGCAGAGAGATTTGCATCGACCAGGGCAACGTATGCCTATACGTACCTAGTTATACAGTGTACCCAGAATAAACTCATTTTGTATAGTGAAAAAAGGCGTAAATATGTTACATATATATGCACTACATGGTCCTGAATCAATCCCATGCATTAAGAGATTTTTTGTTCTATATAATAATCTTGTGTCCTGTGATTCGACTCCACTCGTAAATTTAGCGTGATTGAGAAGAGAAGAGTATATTTTACTCTCTTATTTCCACCCCCTATTTTTATATTTACATTGACTTTTTTTGTAATATTTACATAATAGAATAATGTATCTTAGGTCTAATTATAACTTGATTTATTTTACGCGTGGCTGTCTGATCCCAAACTAAATAGATCTTATACTGTGGGAAATAGACTGGTGATAAACATACTTATACATTTCTATACAAATACATATTATAGACAAATTACACCCAGACACAAAACAATTGCGTTCATCACAAAGACAGTCAAGACAAAGCGAAGTCAATTTAAAATGTTAATTTAAAGATTATAACAAAAAAAAAAGCTAATGGTCTTACATTAGTCTTTTTGGTACGAAGAGTAAATCTAATAACAGTATATTATACTGGTAAATGATAATGTTATAGTTTCTATATTAAGAGCCTGCCAAAATGACTCTACTCTGCCTGATGGAAAGCATGAATAGAATCCAAAAGTTGTGGTCACTATACTCACTGCAAATGCAGACAATGCAGTACGGTGACCCACACTATGGCGGCCTTGTGAGATGCTTTTTCACACCCCGCTTGGGGACATAAAAGGCATGACAGTCATTGTGACAGTGTAAGGCTTAATTAATCTTCCATTTTGTTTTTGAAGAATAAACGACGAGGCGAGTCAAAGACAATAAAATATACGCCAATGTACACTTTTTAAAAAAATATTTATCATAGCATAGAGAACCTTTATTTTTAAGACTATGTAAGACGATAATATCACTACTATTATTAATATTAAAGTTTGGATGTATAGGTGTTTATTATTTAATCACACAAGAACAGCTAAACGAATCGGGATAAAATTTGCCACAAAGATAGCTTGGAATTGCACTTCAGTAATTTTTTGTCCCGGCAAAATCGATTGAAAGAATCGTAATAACGAATCGAATTTAATGATACTTACTATGTTAGAAAATAGAAAACAATAAGCTGAGATATAACACTTTTCCCGTCATCAAACTGTTAAACTGCCGGATATACGAATTGTAACAAAAAACCGATCATCGTAACCAATCGATTTAAAACAATTAATAATTTCGGAAACATTCTCAACGCGATTTGCCTATCATTGCTTTTCACGAATTTGTATTTTATCACCTCGAAATAGGGTCACAATTTAAATTTATTGATGTACGGTTAAATTTGACGGTGTTAACTGTCAAGGAATTAAAGTTATTAAAAGTGTCATTTGATATGACAAATAGTTTAGTAGAAAGATGGTAAGGATTAACCAAATAATTTAAGTATGTTTTAGAACGCATGTTTTAGACTGCACGATTGATCTAGTGGTTTAAGCGGTTGCCATACTACTTTCCACCTCGCTGAGTATTGTGGGTTCAAATCCTACATGGGACAACACTTTGTGTGTTGCACAAATTATTGTTCTGAGTCTGGGTGTTCTTTGTGTCCGTTTCTTGTATGTTTGTAAAGTCCCCCGCGACACAGGATTTATTGGAAGTTGTCTTTTTTTAGAAAAAAAAAGAACTAAATTAAGCGAAGTATAAAAAAAAATGTATATCGCAAAATATGCATAAGGTGGGCAGTTCTAGCAAATGTAAAATCGCCTATATTGTTGTAAATTCAGTGAACTGTGCAAAATCAATTGTGATGTAATGTAATGTAGAAATTATAACATTACAAAGTATACAGTACTTTATAACTTTATAATTTCTGAAGTAATAATGAAGACTGTTTTTGCAACTTACACATCAAAATTAAAATTGTCTATTAAGTGTTACACAACATAAAATTTAGAGAATGAAATCCTGCGATCGCTATTATGTTGATTCCTTAATCTTAATTTTAGATAATTTTTATGTTATTTCTTTGTACAAAAGATCCTCAATCTTATGTCAAAGACGTTAAGAACTATAATGAGAAATAAATGTACAACCTTCAGGACATTGTTTTTGAATTCAAAAGAAGTTCAATGGCATTATTTATCAATACTTACTAGTATATATTTATATTTACAATTAATATATTACTTTTGCTTACTACCTATTATTTTAGATACAGTTAAATTATCCAAGATCGTGACGTCGTCTAAATTATTTTAATACAATATTAAAAAATATTAACATTCAATTGATTAGTTAATTTCAGCATTTGAGTTTTAAGTGAACAAAATATATCTATTAGAAACTCAATCATATCTAGCAAATTTCGACATCCATAAACGCAGAGCGTTACGAATGATCCGTTCAAAAATCAGTGCCGGCCTATTACGTTGATTCGATTATTAATTTATGAGGTGAATAATAGCCGTGTATCGATACAGTTGGATCGATTCTAGTCGGTATGACCGTGGCGATTCGAATAACGGCATTACAATGTGTAAAAATTTGAAATTTTATTTTCTTTTTAACTTAAGAGTTTTTTGAAATGGCAATATGAACGGTAATAGTTATTACTGTACTAACTTATTTTGTATATTAATTATTTTTAATGGATAATTAGCAGATAACAGTGTAAATTAATAATTTATGGAGTGCACAACTCCACGTATGATGTAGTGCGAATCCAAGAGTTGTGGTCACCATACTCATTGTGAATGCAGAGAATACAGTATGGTGACCCAAACTATAGCGGCCCAGTAAGATGCTTCTTCATGCACCGCTTGTAGACATAAAAACATGACAGTCATCGCAGCTGTCTAAGGCTCACACACTTGCTACAATAACTGTCACCCCTGAATCAATGGGCGAACGAAACACGACAGCACAGATGCTGTCGCTTTAGCTTGGTCCTCTGTGAGAGAGTAGTACTGCTGCGGTGGAGGAGGCCCGTTCGTTCCGAAATCAGTATGACTTTACTACCTGAGATTTGTGCTTGCAAAGCTCGCGATACAGGGACTAGTGTCAGGGTAATATCAATAATAGGATAATATTATAGACCATCACTAAAAAAATAAAGTATTGTCGATGCTTCAGTAGAAGCTCATATAATAAATGGAAACACCCAAAATCCAAAATAAATATTTGCAGATCATATAAACATCTTGACCCGACCCGGGCATCGAACCCGAGACCTCAAGTACAGCAGTCACATATACTACCACTAAGCCACCGAGGCAGTCAGGATAAGCTTTCACTTAAAAACATCTATGAACGTTTTCCATAATAAAAATGATAACAACAGGTTTTACTATTAATTCAATGTTTTATTCATTTCTTAACAAATTAAAAAAAAAACATGTTGGAATTTCCTACCATATGTGCGATTTAATTTTCTACCATTTCTCCCGTTTTTGTTGATAAATCTTTATTTATTAGACACTCACTTCAGCTTCGTTGTGTTGGTAACGCATGTAAGTGTCTTCATACATAGTCAAACTCCTTCATGCTTTGGTAACCATATAAAGCTACTTGCCTCAACAGTAATGTCTTCGCCAAAATGAGTAAAAAAATACGAGTATACCTTCTGATGAAAGATCTTCATCATCACATCAACCGGAAGACGTACACTGCTGAACATAAGCTACCTTTTTTTTTTGTACTCTGTGGCAATCCCCACGGATACCACCGAAGGGTGGTTATGTCGGACTCTAACCGACCAAAACCCGCATGCCGTCTCAGGTACTACCAGCCAGGGGACCAGGTGCACCAGGTGCAGGTTACTAAAGAGTAAGGCAATCCTTGGAACCCCAACATACTTTGGGCCACCTACGGCTGTGGGTGGCCCCCTCCTGTGTGGAAACTTCATCACCACCCCCTTTTCCAACATTACTAGAAGATGGAGCATGAGTAGATTCCGTATAAGGTGATTTTATAACCTGATAAAGGTTGTCATTGGATGCGGGCGGCACAGGACCGGTTGTCGTGAAGAGCTTTTTGGGAGGCCATGTACTGATGATAGATACTAAAGTAGAATTACACAATATCAAAGGCAGTCTAACTTCATTTTCTCTTGTAATTTCAGGCATAAATAAATGGGAAAGTTATGCTTCGTCGCAAAAAGGCTGGCTCTCTTAGGTTGAAAACCAAAGTTGTGTATTATTTTCGTTTCCCTTCAACAAGTGAGTTAGGTCACCGTAGACCGAACCTCACATACGTGTTACTAGTGTCTTTGGGCTTCGGTCGTCACCCACTATTATGGCATTTGCCTCTTATTTCATAAAAAGTGTTTTAAACAGTATCTAATACGCACTAAGACTTGAAATCATTCTAGTTTTGTTTATTGATACAATATGATAAAACGTCACATAAAAATTCCTTTATAATAAAAAAAAATATTGACGGCGTCATTCACGAACAAAGACAAAATTATTCACAATCTCCATCTTACTACAAGTCTCACACCTTAAAAAAGTTACAAAATCTAATAATCAGTACAAGTACAAATTTAATATTTAGTCCTAAACTAAGAAAAGCTTGTATATACTAGACAACTGATATAGATACACATATAGTTTGTTTTGTAAATACATACATATTACACATAGAAAAAACCCAAAAATATTTGCAAGTCATACACACATTTGGTCCGGGCATCGAGACCGAGACCTCAAGCACAGCAATCGCATACGCTACCGCTGCGCCACCGAGGCAATCAAACAAATCAGCTCAAGCTGTTGAATTCTACAACAAATTCTTTGAAATACATCTAAATTATGTCGTAATGTACAAAGCATTCTAAGAGAAATGGCCAAAATTTCCCTTTGTTATTTCCTATGAGTTACTTTTAATTAGCTACCTTTTACATCATTTTTATTCTATATTAAGAGCCTGCCAAAGTGACTCTACTCTGCCTGATGGAAAGCATGAATAGAATCCAAGAGTTGTGGTCACCATACTCATTGCAAATGCAGACAATGCAGTATGGGCCCACATTATTCCGCACTTGAACACAACTTAATTTGTATGATGCCAGCTATATACTGTTCTAAGAGGCCGTTCTTATACACAACCAAGTTTACAAATATACAGTGCTGTTGGCAAATGATCACCAGTGTTTGTTGCTCATCAACAGCTTTTAGCACTCCACTGCTGGGCATAAGCTAGTCCTTAGCAAGGAGGTTTTGGCCTACTATACCACGCTAACCAGACGGGTTGCTATAGGATTTGTTTCAGGTTTTCCTTCTCTTTGTAGTGATGTTGTCTTGCATATTTTGTTCTCTTAGTCTTCTCTTACAACATGGGCAGAGAAGGA
The DNA here is from genome assembly GCA_949316085.1 of Hypercompe scribonia. NCBI lineage: Eukaryota > Metazoa > Arthropoda > Insecta > Lepidoptera > Erebidae > Hypercompe > Hypercompe scribonia. The sequence continues at coordinate 14,472,923 of OX438989.1, forward strand.
GTGGTGACACTTGGTATTCTTAATCCGTCAAGATAGCTTGTAGCTAATAGCTACAATTTTTTAGTTTCCGTACAACTTTGAATCACAAAATACGTAATATCAGGTAAGGAAATTGTAGCTTCAGCCTCAGAACAGCAATTTGTGGATCACACAAAGTGTTGTGAGGTTTGAACCCACAACTCTCAGCGTAATAGAAAACGACGACGTGACCACTTAATCCACTACACCTTTCGTGCAGTCCCTGAATAACTCTTATTGAGCGGTGTTCAAGTTAACAAGATATTAGTATCATTATTCATGAAGGTTGTACTTCAATGTGATATTAAAAATAGACATTATGCTTGGGCTTTTCACGGATTTCACAGCAAGAAGGTCATTTATGAGAAGAAAGAATGATAGGGTATGGCAACCAGTGTAAAGGATATCTGTCCGTGTGGTGACGGATTAAGAGTACATAGTGTTACCACCCCTATTCATCCCGTGGGTGTCGTAAAAGGCGGCTAAGGGAACAAAGTATGCAAGACAACATCATTACAAAGAGAAGGAAAACTTAAAACAAATCTGTCTGGCCAGCGTGGTGTAGTAGGCCAAAATCTCCTTGCTAAGGAGAGGCCTATGTCCAGCAGTGAACTGTTAAAGGCTGTTGATGATGATGATGATGTAAAAGATATCACTTGTCTCTTTTGCTTGTTTATTTATTAGGACATCCTTTCCTCACGGTAATATTATCAGACAGTATTCCGTCTTCATACAAACGGTCGGAAACTACACGTCTCGAGTTTGGTATATACTCAATACACGTACAGTTATAAAGTAGTAGGTAGACAAAGTTCAAATACGGTATGAGTTCAACCCTACCACGTACTTACGTACCGCGCGGCTGTAGGTTCTCATTTCCTAAACAGACCAGAGTCATAAACTGCATTAATAACATTACCATGGCTTCCCCGTATACTTTAAATACAAGTTAATAATGACAAGAACTTACCGCCATTTTGAAACAACAAAACTATTGCTAATAGACCGCGATGTCATTCCAAACGAGGCTACCAATTTCCACCGAAACATGACTCTCCGCGTTAAAATTTTGGTCCTTGAAAAATGACTTTTGTATTGCCAGGATATAGTCTTTTTAATTTTGTTTCGAACAAAAAACAAACTATCCCTGTCCTCCCTTAATGACAAAAAACTTGTTTAAGTAATAAATTCAAATAAAACCGTCCAAATACTTAGTCTGGCCATAAATACTGTTACACTTAATTATAAAAAAATATTACATTTGAATTTCGAATCTGTCATTTTTATACGATTGTTCATTGTGTTTTCTCATTTTGGCGCCAATACATTGTAAAATATTTTGCGATATTAAAATGGTGTGGGGTGATAAAGAGAACCGAATCGCTGTGATAGCATTACACAAAGTAGGTATGGAGCCAAATGCAATTTTTAAAACTCTCCATACACTTGGTATTAGTAAAATGTTTGTGTACCGGGCTATTAATAGGTACAATGAGACCTCCTCTGTTTGTGACAGAAAAAGATCTGGCCGTCCACGTAGTGTTCGTACGAAAAAGGTGGTCAAAGCAGTAAGGGAAAGAATTCGAAGAAATCCTGTCCGAAAGCAAAAGATTTTATCTCGGGAAATGAAGATAGCACCTAGAACCATGTCGCGTATTTTAAAAGATGACTTAGGACTTGCAGCCTATAAGAGACGCACTGGCCATTTCTTAACTGATAATTTAAAGAAGAATAGGGTGGTAAAATCGAAACAACTACTGAAGCGGTACGCAAAGGGAGGTCACAGAAAAATTTTGTTTACGGATGAGAAAATTTTTACAATTGAGCAACATTTTAACAAACAAAATGACCGTATTTATGCTCAAAGCTCTAAGGAAGCTTCCCAATTAGTCGACAGAGTGCAACGTGGACATTATCCGACTTCAGTGATGGTTTGGTGGGGTGTTAGCTATGAAGGAGTGACTGAGCCATATTTTTGTGAAAAAGGTATCAAAACATCGGCACAAGTGTATCAAGATACCATTCTTGAGAAGGTAGTTAAGCCCCTTAACATCACCATGTTCAATAACCAAGTATGGTCCTTCCAGCAAGACTCGGCGCCGGGTCATAAAGCTCGGTCCACGCAGTCTTGGTTGGAATCGAACGTTTCGGACTTCATCAGAGCTGAAGACTGGCCGTCGTCTAGTCCCGATCTTAATCCGCTGGATTATGATTTGTGGTCAGTTTTAGAGAGTACAGCTTGCTCTAAACGCCATGATAATTTGGAGTCCCTAAAACAATCTATACGATTGGCAGTGAAGAATTTTCCCATGGAAAGAGTGCGTGCTTCTATTGATAACTGGCCTCATCGTTTAAAGGACTGTATTGCAGCCAATGGAGACCACTTCGAATAAGCTTTTTATATTTTTAATTGTTTTATATTTATGTATTAAACTGACACACTGTAAAAGTAATAAATGTTATTTGCAGTTAACAATTTTCTTTTTTCTTTATTACAATATTTATGGCAAGACTAGGTATACAAAATATGCGAATGTGCGCGAATGCGCGCGTCGTACGGAACCACCTGCGCGCGCAGATGTTCTGTCAGCAAGTTAAATAATAAGTTTGCTATTTGAACCCTAAAGTACTTTAAATTGTTTATGCGATTTTACTTGCATTCTTGTTATTGATACTGTTTTACGTTTTTAGCTATTACGGTGGCAAACAACGATACGTCTAACCTGAAAAACTATAGACTGAAACTGCTTACGCGTTACATACCGGGCAAAAAATATTACCACTTACTATTTTTTGATCACAGTTCCGTCTGTATGTATGTCGGTAATCGCAGTAAAGACTAGCCTATGTTCTTCCTCAAAAATTAAAGTATCTCCATGTCAAATTTCATTCAATGTGACACAGCGGTTAGCTGTAAAAACCTAACAGACAGACAGACAGAGTTACTTTTTAATTTATAATATTAGTATAGACATAGTAATAATAAAATGAACATAATAACCTTACACAAGTCACAAGAGGCTTTCTAATCTATAACTAGGTAGTATTGTAACCTAGTTTTTAAATCAATTAACCTATTACCGTCCACTGCTGAACGGTCTTTTTTTTTTTTTAACGTGTGGAAACCCCCTCGGTCCGTCATCCCACCGGGGTTTACGGCAGGGTGGTGTGTCGGAATCGGACCGACTAAAACCACACGGTGTGCGACTCTGCGCCTGACATAGGAAGTAGCAGCATTGAGAAAGCGTAACACAATAAAATATACAGCTTAGAATATTTTAAGATATTTCCCAAAGAATTTTCTGTCTTCTCTCGTTCAAAATCTTTTAAAAGGCTTTTAAAGGGTACACAATGACGACATGTATTATGCGACATTCACCACCTACAAAAGAAAAATTGATAATTTACTAAAATCCCTTCAGACTTATTTTGATTTCAGATCAATATATTTTTCAACGATATGTTCCCTTAGCCGCCTCTTACAACACAACATTCCAAGACAATATCACCGCAAAGAAAAGGAAAACTTGAAACGAACACTTTTTTTTTTGTTTTTAACGTGTGGAAACCCCCTCGGGCCGTCACCCCACCGTGGTTTACGGCCGGGTGGTATGTCGGAATCGGACCGACTAAAACCACACGGTGTGCCACTCTGCGCACGACATAGGAGGGAAACGGGAACAGTTGTTATTACGACATTCAGTTGAAACGGACACTATACCAACCCGTCTGCCAACGTGGATAGTAGGCCAAACCCTCCTTTCGAAGTAGAGGCCTATGTCTTGCAGTGGACTGTTAAGAGCTGATGATGATGATGATGATATTTTTCAAATTTATTTTTAAAACCTTCAATGTGACTAAGTAGGTTGATTTCACTCTGATCGACTCAGACCATAAGCGTCCAAAGCATGATTCTCTTACGGCAATCTTCTGTCCCCATACCCTACCATGCTATTTTTAACTATGTTACTAGTGAGTGTTGCCATCCTTATTCATCTCATAGGTGTTGTAAGAGACAACTAAAGGAACCAAACTACGTAATGCAAAACTTGAAGGAAAACCTCTACCGATCTGTCTCACCAGCGTAGTATGGTAGGCCAAAACCTCCTTTCTGAAGAGAGGCTTATGTCCAGCAGTGGACTGTTAAAGGTTGTTGATGAAAGATATTTTTATATGAAGAAATAAATTAAGAAGCTTCCGATGTTTCTTAAAGTCGTTTATTCCAGGCGTCTTCAAGTTGGACTTGTTGGACTTTTCGAACAAAAACTATTTCTTTTTTACTTATTTAGAACAAAACTTAAGTATATATACAACGTCAAAGACATACAACATCATCTAGTCCTAAACTAAGCAGAGCTTGTATTATGAGCACTACATACATACATAAAATCACACCGTTTCCCCGGAGGGGAATGTCCATTTTTCATCAGTGTTTTGATCCCACGTAATAAGTGGCGAGTTTATTGCAGCAATGGTCACTAGATAACTGATATCAATAAATATCTACTTTTTTTGCAATAACTCCGAAGCAAGTATTTGTAGATTGGACAAACATTTTGGTACGACCCGGGAATCGAACCCGAGACCTCAAGCAGTGTAGTCGCATACGTTGCCACTGTGCCTGCTGCTATGCCTGCGCCTTCGTTCGTGAAAAATTTGGATTTAATTTTTTTACCGTAAAGACTTTTTTTGCAGCGTGAGTCACGTAGCCGTAATAAATCCAAGATAATAAGTAGCCTATATAACGCTCAATAACCTCCCCTATCTCTTAGTAAAAGTCTCATTGAAATCGGTGCAGCCGTTCTGGAGATTAGTCCGAACAAAGAAATAGACAAACCGACAAAGTTTTTAAAAAAGCTAGTTTATGTTTTAGAATCGTGTAAAATGCTATAAACACTTGAGAGAACACAGTTTTTTTTAAACAGATGGAAATACACTTCAATTTTATTTATATATATTGATACTAAGGGCGTAGGATGACATAATTAGATATTTATTTTATGAGGCTCTATAAGCTAGCAAGCTAAAAATACTGCATCTCATTTTACTTGTGACATTTTGTATATTCTTTCTCGTTCTAACAATCCTACTATACTACTACATTAGTCATAATTGTTCATTTTTTAATAACTTTGTGTTCCCAAAGGTTTGCCATTGTTTATAGGCAAATTATACTGCACTGAAGAATTATATGGTATAATATTCTAATATGCCTGTACAATTTTGCTGTATAAGGTAAATAAATAGCTTATTAATTAACAGGCGTTTTCATAATACCAGAAAAAGATATATATACTTGTAAAATTTCTATCGTAATAATAGCGCCAAAGGGTTTTCTGGATTAAATTTTATGTGGCAACTTAGATTGGTTGCCTTCTTAGTCATTACTAATCTTATCTCATCTCAACCAGAAAGTCTGCTGAACATAGACCTCCTTCAAGATTCTCCACAACAGCCGATCCCGTACCGCCCGCATCCAACTGCTTCCCGTGACCATCTCCAGGTCATCGGACCACCTTGTCATGTCATACTATTAGATCACTGACTCTTACATTGACTGAATATTAGATTTGACTGTCTCCGTTTCGCAGCGGTAGCGTATGCGACTGTACTCGGGTTCGATTTCCGGGTCGGATCAAATGTTTGTATTATGTGCAAATATTTGTTCGGTGTTTAGATGTCTATGTACAATATGTATGTATTTACCAAAAAAGGGTATATATGTAACCCATCACCACACGGAGATACATACCATACAAAAAGTATTGTTCACTGCTGGACATAGGCTTCTACTTAGCAAGAAGGTTTTGGCCTACTATACCACACTGGTCACACGGGTTGGTGTACAAAGTGAAGTAAAGTATATGAAAAATAAATTCTGATGATTTCTTATGTAGATAATATTTTTTATATTTACCAAACACTAATATGTTTAATATATGTTAATATAACATAAAATAATATTTTAGACACCTGACACACAACGCCATCTAGTCCCAAACCAAGCAGAACTTGTACTGTGGGTACCAGACAACTGGTATAAATACGTATATATATTATTTTTTTTTGTAAATACATAAGAAACACCCAAACTCCTAAACAAATTTTTGCAGATCATACAAACATTTGGTCCGACCCGGGAATCGAACCCGAGACCTCAAACACAGCAGTCTCATATACTACCACTGAGCCACCGAGGCAGTCAAAAGTCACTTTGTCATCCACCATTTGCCACCGGTTTCACTAAAGTCAACAATCAAAATAAAAGCATGAAAAACATTACAATTTCACCCTCTTTTAAACGAAATCGACCGAGAGGACCAGATCATGAGGGACCGCACTTTAATGACCCGCAAACCTCTGATTATCGTTTCGATATCGAACCGAAATCGCTGCGAGCGAAATGCGCCTATAATTTCGCCATTCTTGAACGCGTGCCGTTTGCCTTATTGGTGATAAGCAACTGATATGTTTTTAATTGATTGGGAGTTAAAGGGTTGAATGGTTTTATTTTTTATGGACATTTTAAGTGTTGTATGTGTTTATGGATAGCTTATGGTTGTTGCTATAAAATAATTATGATTGGTCGTGGATAATATTGAAAGGCTAGCCATATTATTTATTGGAATAAATGTCTTTATAAAACCATGTATTGTCTAATAGAGACAATATCTATGTTAGTTAAATTGTCTTAAAATGTTCATGAAAAATGACTAAATTACTTCATAAGTAATGTGTATTCAGAGTATGGTGCAACAGTTTAAATCGTACGCTCTTTATTTGTCATAGAGCGTTACGGGTTCGATTTCTTTATACTTACCGTGAGTTTGATTTAAAATTTATTCCAGGATGTAGGTTGTGTTTCGCCATCTCTTTTGAATTTGAAACTAAATTTAAAATTGACAAAATATGAGTGTTTAATACGCATTTGATTATACATCTATATGGCCCATTGATGCAGGGGTGACAGTTATCGTGGTAACTGTGTAAGCCTTACACTGTCACGATGACTGTAATGCCTTTTACGTCTCCAAACGGGGTGTGAAAAAGCATCTCACTGGGCCGACATGGTGTAGGTCACCATACTGCATTGTCTGCATTTGCAATGAATATGGTGACCACAACTCTTGGATTCTATTCATGTTTTCCATCAGGCAGAGTAAAGACACTTTGGCAGGCTCTTGATTTAGAAAAAAAAAGTCTAAGTACTTACTTGTAAAGTGTGTATTCTAGTTTTACTAAAGTATAATGGGCAAAAATTTTTTTTTGAAGGAGAAGCTTATGTACAGCAGTGAACTGTTAAATCTATTGGTATGATGTGATGCGAGTATAAATTATTAATTAATCTGTACTAATTTTATAATGCTAAATATCTTATTTGTTAGTTAAAAGCGCTAATCTCTTAAATTACTATTCAGATTTGTGTACACCTTTCATGGTTTAATAGACCAGTTGTTTTGGAGGTTTATGAGTAATTTAACTACAATACTAGATTGATCAAAATGACTAGAATTGACTTTGGTCTGAAGGGTTGGCGTATACGAATGTCAATCCAGAGGACTCGGGTTGGATTTCCGGGTCACGCTAAAAAGTTTTATTAGGGTTTTCTTCTAAAAAATTCTTAATAACAGCTCAGTGTAGAAATTAGAGGTGTATCATGCTCGTGACTTAAAGAGTACGTTAAGCCCTTCGCCCGATTGTCATGAACATCTATGGCAACCGTTATTGGGAAGTGAGTGTCCACAAATGTGCTGACAACTGATTCAACCTTCGAATTCAGTTCGTCCTTAGGCTTGCGGAGGTCCGATGTTAGTCGCTCCGTGGAAAACTGATATTCTGATAAAACCCGCTGAACAAGTAACCGGCTAGAGGCTGAAGTTAAGAAAAATGAAACAGAAAAAAATACAAAATACTCTCTTTAAGAGTAATTTCGCAAAGTAAATAGTATTATAATCAATATTGAATATCCTCCGTATAATTAAAACGGTTACAGTAAGTTAATTGATGAATGCCGCTTCAATTAAATATACGGTGTTGGTGTTGAAGATTTTAAAACGTTCAAAACAAACTCATTACGAGTTGGTTTTAGTTCGAAGCAGATGCATTTGTAAGCTGCGTTTGAACATGCAAATATAGTTGAGCTAGTAACTTGTTTCACAGAGTTATTGCGTACTAATTGCGTAGTATGGTAAAAATCCACCATCCACCAAAGCTTCATCAACAGCCTTTAATAGTCCACTGCTGGACATAGACCTGTCCTTGTCAAAAAGGTTTTGGCCTACTGTACCACGCTGGCCAGATGGTTTGGTATAGGACTTGTTTCAAGTTTTTCGTCTCATTGCAGTGATGTTGTCCGGTCTAATTTTTCCTTTAGTCACCTCTTACGACATTCATGGGATGAGTAGAGATGGTGAAACTCCGTGCTCTTAATCCGTCAACACAAGAGTAGGTGATTAGTATTGGTTTGGTTTAACAGAGAAGATTACTAAATTGTAATACAATAAATTTTATTAATAATTAAAGGTAAATGTATTAATAATTTTATTTTGTATACAACTAAATATAAAGTAAATAATATCTATTATCTATTTTATATATAAGACTTCTCTTTTTCGTCTAAAAAGAAGCAGACTGTACTGACTGCCTCGGTGGCACGGTGGTAGCGTATGCGTCTGCTTCGCTTGAGGTCGGGTCGAACCCGACGATTCCGGGGTCGGATCCAATGTCTGCAAATATTTGTTTTGGAAATTGAGTATTTTCTATATGTAATATGTTACATACAAAATAAATAACATTTATATATCAGTTATCTAGTACCCATAGTACAAGTTCTGCTTAGTTTGGAACTAGGTGGCGTTGTGTGAGATGTCCAAAATATTATATTATTTTATTATACACATCTCGTTACTCTTTACTCGTAACCCATTTTTTGTTTGCCAACCTTAACAGTTTGCATTGCTAAATTCTTTTTCATGGCATAGCGGTGCTAATAAAGATTATGGAAACGTTTACTATTACTTGAATCCTATGGAATTCCAATAAAACAATGAATGCGCTTGTCCAAAGTGTAGTATTTTGTGGCTTAAAATTTCATTATAGGAATAAATTAGAATTATTTTTAATTTATTATAGTATAAAAATGAAATTGTGACTACAAATTAACTACTAGTTTTGCGCCATTACTTTAGTTTTATGTCAATCCTTAATTAACAATAAAAAGAATGGTTTGAAGTAAAACCATAAATTCAAACTCGCCTAAATAAATTTTGTATGTGTCTTAATAAATTCTTAGGAATTTACTTGCAAACGAATCCATTTTTTTTCGTTACACAAATGGAATCTGCATCTCATAAATATTGTCGGTTAATCCTAAACGAGGCATAGTTTTGGCATGGCTGCGCATACGCATGTGACTGTCATGCAAAGTGTCGTAATTAGATCAAAGGTGACCGCCGTGAACTTAACCAGTTATGATAAGAATTTTAATTTTTACCGTAAAAGTTGTCGAAGTTATCGTAATTAATGATATATTTACCTTTTAGCAATATCTGTTAGCGGCGGTATAGTTCTAAAGGTATACCTGCACCTGACGACCAATATCGGCTTTATACTAACAAGTCTCTAAAGAAAAATGCGACACAATTTTGGACTAAACGTCTGATTTTTGCAAAATTGTCTTTAACAGTCTGCTTTAACTTAACTGCTGGACATAGGGATCTCCGTAGTAAGGAGGTTTTGACCTACTATACCACACTGACCAGACAGATTGGTATAGGGTTGTGGGTGTCACATTGGTCACAGCCCGGGGGATGAACTTTCAAGAGGCGGCGCGCCTCGCCACTACGGGTGTCTCTCTGGTGGTCGGGCGTATTGAGGCGCTGGGTTTACGGGTGGCCCTAGACAAGACGGAGGCCCTTTTGTTCCATGGGCCCCGTCGTGGTCCACCCTCCGATGCCTCCGTCGTAGTCAACTCGGTCCTCGTACCGGTTCAGGCCCAGATAAAGTACCTGGACCTGATCCTTGACGGGAGGTGGCTCTTCGACGAGCACTTCCGACAGCTTTCTCCAAAGCTGGTCGGCGCTGCCCCTGCCCTCGGGCGACTTTTGCCGAATTTGGTTGGAGCCAGCGTCGCAACGAGACGGCTATACCCGGGGGTTGTCCGGTCAATGGCGCTGTATAGTGCGCCGGTGTGGGCGGCGGCTCTGACCGCCCAGAATAGGGCTCGCCACTGGTGCACTCAGAGGATATTGGCGGTCTGAGCCATGCCGTTACCGCACCGTATCCACGGAGGCGGCATGCGCCTTAGCCCGAACTCTGCCGTGGGATTTGGAGGTGGAAGTGCTCGCCGAAGTTTATCGGCGGATGGCTGACTTCCGGGCGGATAGCAGCATACGGCCCCCGCCCGAAGAGATACGCAAGTGGCGTGAGGCCACTCGTCGAGCCACGATGGCTCGTTGGTCGTTCCGGTTGGAGACTCCTCGTGCTGGCTTTGCTCTCGTGGAGGCTCTCCAGCCGGTCTTCGCCGAGTGGGCAGAGCGGCAGCACGGGACCCTTTCCTTCCGACTGAAGCAGGTCCTTTCCGGGTACGGTTGCTTCGGGAAGTATCTGCACTCGGTCGCCAGGAGGGAATTGAGTCCCGCCTGTCACCACTGCGACTGCAGTGAGGACTCAGCTTAGCACACGCTAGCGATTTGTTCCGCTTGGGCGGCGCAGCGTGGGGTTCTTACTGCAGTTATTAGAGGAGATCTCTCGCTACCGGCCGTCATACGCTCCATGGCCGGTAGCGACAGTTGTTTTACCGCGGTTGCATCCTTCTGCGAAGACGTAATTTCGCGGAAGGAGGCAGCGGAGAAGGCCCGGGAGGACGATATCCACTCGGACCCAATTCGTCGCCGGCGAATCGGGTGGCGCAGGCGCGCATACCAGCGCCTCATGCCACCTTGAGTGTGGCCGCGGGTGGACGGGACGGGTTTTCCCCTCCATCCGCTACAATGGCCAGCCGCGAGGAGGCGGCGTCCGCGTGTGCCGTACGTCGCCTAAAATAGAGAGTTTAACCATAGATGGTGCCCGCATTAGCGGGCAGGCGCTAGGAGGGATCTGGATGTCGTAATAGCAGCGGTTCCCGGATCCCTCCTATCTCAGGCGCAGAGTGGCTCACCGTGTGGTTTTAGTCGGTCCGATTCCGACACACCACCCCGCCGTAAACCCCGGTGGGGTGACGACCCGAGGGGGTTTCCACACGATAAAAAAAAAAAAAAGGGGTTGTAGGTGTAGATGTTGTCTTTCATATTTAGTTCCCTTAGTCGCCTCTTACTACACCCATGGGAAGAATAGAGTTGATGACATTCTGTGTTCTTAATCCGTCACCACACTGCAAAACACATGGAATACTACACGCATGACGTACTGGTTCAAGAGGTTTTCTCGCTGCTCGCTACTGCGCCAAATGTTGTGGGTTTAAGCTCGCACACACATTGTGCGATCCACAAATAGTTGTTCTGGCTCTGGGTGTTCTTTGAGTCCGTTTCACGTATGTTTATATAGGCCCTCACGACGCAGGTATTTCATGTGCGACAGTAGTCTTTGAAAAAAGAAGTACAATAATAAAAATATATTAACACTAACAAATAATATTGTTAAATGGTATATCAGTTAAATAAGAAACAATTTAGTTTAGTGACTAACTCTAAATAAATTTTCGTTTATACTTTGTACACATAATACCTACTGATATTATAAATGCTAATGTAAGTTTGTTTGTTACGGTTTCACGCGAAAACTACTCAACCGATCATCATGAAATTTTGTACACATATTCTTGGAGGTATTATAAGTAATATAGGATACATTTTATTAAAAAAAATGTGTTACGAAACTTAATGTGGCAGACTAAATTCCACGTGAGCTAAGCGGTGGACAAAAGCTAGTTCCTAATACTTTTCATGTTAACCGTAGTACATCCTACTAATGTTACTTTTTCATGCAAGAACTACTGAACAGTTTTTGATGAAACTTTACAGTAATATAGCCTATACATCAGAATAACACAGGTTATTTATGGCGATAGCCGACACACGCTGGTGGACCGTTAGTTAGTAAATATACATACTGAAGTACCTGTACTCCGGAGTGACACCGTGCAGAAACCCAGTGTTAAAAATATCTTTCATTTCCTCTGATTGCGTGAGCAAGGCTACCGGAGATCTATCTCCCTTCTTCTCAACTTTAAGAGACAGAGAAGGAACACGCATGCGATTTTAGAGACGTATTTGTTTTTGATGAGTAGACGAACAGGTTAACATGTGTGGTGGGTCGCGGCCCAACGGTTGAAATTTTGAAGTTGTATATATGTTAATCAGTACAAGAATTTCTAAATCGTAATACAGGATTAATTACTCTGTAGTTAGGTATGTCTTCGGTAGATGCCGCTGTGGTATGTTTTTGTTGCGCTGTATGTGACAGTTGCCACATACTTATCATTAGATCATTTTTCCATTCACTTGCCCCCTATAATAATAATAATAAATATTTCAGACGTTTGACACAAACGCCATCTAGCTTCAACTTAGCAGCGTTTGTATCATGACAGCTAGATTGACTTTTTTTCGCAAATACATTCGTATGGAACATCAAACTTCGAAACAAACATAAGGAGATCATTCAAACACTTGGTGCGACTCTGGAATCGAGACGACAGTACAGCTGTCGCATATGCTAGCGGTACGCCGCCGAGACAGTCAGTCCTTTACCATTATAAATAATGCCATGTAAATAAGGACTTTAACTATACTGTACTTTATCATACACACATCATTATCTTCAATAAAAAACAGTGGGCTTGAAACAAAGACAACGGAACGTTTCTTGCATAACCAATGATTACAAACAATTATAGCCACACAATTAATTACAAAGTACTAATTGGGTTGCCAATATACAAAATTATCTTTTTAGATGTATCAATTACATACGGACAATAAGTGTCAGAAGGAGTTGCCACAAAAAAAAAACATTGTATTCTGACAAGTTGATAGGTGTAGTTATCTAATCGTTTTGTCCTTTAAGTTAAGTGGATTATTAAGCCCTTAATAATCTATTACTGGACATATGGTAGGTCTCTTATTAGAAAGGATATTTTGGCCTACTTTACCATGCTGGCAAGACAGGTTTTGTTTCAAGCCCATCTCGCAGAAGGAAGCGGTGGAGTAGACCCGGGAGGATGATCTCCACCGTACCACCCGTAGATGGTGCCCGCGTCAGCGCGGGCGGGTGCTGGGAGTGGTCCGGGTGTCTTAATAACAGTAGTTTCCGTCCCTACCATTACAGGCATAGAGTGGTACATCGTGTGGTTTTAGTTAGTCTGATTCCGACACACCACTCCACCACAAATCCCAGTGGGGAGACAGCCTGTGGGGGTTTCCACATGTTAAAAATGTCCCTGCAGTGATTTTGTAGTTTGCACTCTTAGCTGCCTCTTACGATATCCATGCGATGAATGGGATAGCACTCCGTATTTTTAATTCACTACCACACATACAACTAATGAATATTTACATAGTTCAACCTAAGCATTAGGTAGGAGAGCCACGCTGATTTCAGCATGAACGGGTCGGCTCGACCGGGATAATACTACCCTCCCACAGAAGACTAACCTTAAGCGCCAGCATCCGTGCTGTCGAGTTTCGTCGGTGAGTGCGAGACCGGAGGCCCATTCATGCAGGGGTGACAGTTATCGCGATAACTGTGTGAGCCTTATGCTGCCACGATGACTGTCATGCCTTTTACGTCCTCAAGCGGTGCAAGAAAAAGCATCTTACTAGGATTCTATTCATGCTTTCCATTAGGCAGAGTAGAGTCACTTTGGCAGACTCTTAAAATAGTACAGAGTATGTGTACAGATGACTGCCGTGGGACACCAATGAAATGAATAGGGATGGTAACATTCTCTCTGGTAACATACTTAAAAATAGTATAGTAGGGTATGGGGACAGAGGATAGCCGTGGGTGAATTATGCACATTTATTGGCTGAGTTGATCCAAGTGACACTACAGCCTCTTGGTTACGGCCCCGGCTATTCGGTATTAAGCATTTCTCTCTTAATTAGTAATGTTACCGGATACCTTAAAGTTCTTAGTCTTTTTAAGTCCCACAACTTGCTAAATTTGTTTATGGAGCCTACTAGAATAACCGCTACTACAGCTACTTGCCTGGACAACATCTATACAGATATTGTTCCTAGACATAAATCTATTATTAATAAGTTAGATTCTGATCACTCTGGTCAGTTAGTTAGTTTTGTAAGCAAAAAGAAAACAGTGCTTAAAAAAAACATTACTCTTGTACCAGTAACAGTTGATCGCCTGGAACGTATGAGAATTAACTTAATTAATAATTTACCTTCCTTAAATAACAAATTAGACCCTAATGCACTATATTGTTCCTTTTTTAATTCGTTCCTTAGTCTATTTAATTCAATATTTACCTCCAAGACGGTTACTGTTACTGATTGTCCTATATTTAGTAACTGGGCAACAGTAGGAATTTATAAGAGTAGGGAAACATTGTATAGGCTGTATCATGAAAGACAATATAATACTAGTGAGGACTTTAAGCAATATGTAAAATGCTATTCAAAGATTTTTAAAAGTGTCTGTAAATTAGCCAAATCTTTGTTTATTAAGTCTAAAATCAGAAACAGTAGTAATAAAATTAAAGCAACTTGGAAAGTTATTAATGCTGAGACTGGGAGAAGTGGAACAAAGGAGTCTGATTTTAAATTAAATTTTGATGGTCACATTACCAAGAATGACATGGAAGTGGCCAACACATTTGAAAAATTTTTTTCCACTTTCCCAGTCGCACTTACAGGTAATTTAGGCTCTTCCACCTCCACTGCAGAATCATTGATCAGAGAAAATGTACCAGAATTTTTTAATAATTTTACTTTTCAGTATATAAATCAACTTAATGTTTCAGCTGCCTTCAAATCTATTAATATAAAAAAGACAGCTGATCTTTGGGGAATTTCTGTAAGTGTCGTTCACTCAATAATTGACATTATTGTACCTGACTTAGTTATTATATTTAATAGATGTATAGATTATGGTGTGTTTCCTGACCTGATGAAGTATAGCAAGATAACTCCTTTGTTTAAATCAGGTAGTCCATTAGACCCCACAAATTTTAGACCAATTTCGGTCCTACCAACATTTAGTAAAGTTTTTGAAAAGCTGATACTTACTCAGTTGCTTAATTATTTTAATGAAAATCAATTGCTGCATACTAAACAATTTGGTTTCACTCATGGTCGGTCAACATGTGATGCTGGGGTTAAATTATTAGAGTATATATTTGAGGCTTGGGAGGAGTCACGTGACGCCTACGGGGTGTTTTGTGACTTATCTAAAGCATTTGATTGTGTGCAGCATGAAACACTTGTCAGGAAATTACACCACTATGGAATAAGAGGCAGTGCTTTGGATCTTCTTACTTCTTATTTGAGTGATAGGATTCAAAGAGTAGATGTTAATGGTAAATTATCCCAGGGATCAGCTGTGGCGGTGGGGGTGCCCCAGGGGTCTATTCTGGGTCCATTTCTGTTCCTTGTGTACATCAACGACTTGCCTCATCTTGTGAGGGATAACCATGAGATAGTGTTGTTTGCAGATGACACATCCTTAGTATTTAAAGTTAACAGACAGCAATCGGTAATTGACGATGTAAACAATGCTCTCTCTAAAATGGTACTTTGGTTTTGCGCTAATAACTTGTTATTAAACAGGAGTAAAACCAAATGTGTTAAATTTTATACTAGGAATGTTAAACAAGTAAAAACTAGTGTTTTGATGAACGGGGAGGAACTGGAATTGACAGACAAGGCTGTCTTCCTAGGTATAACTTTAGATTCACGGTTACAATGGGGCCCACATATAGAAACGTTATCTGGTAGACTTAGTTCTGCAGCTTATGCTGTGAGAAAGATTCGTCAATTGACGGATGTTGATACTGCGCGATTAGTTTATTTCAGTTACTTTCACAGCATTATGTCCTATGGTTTATTGCTTTGGGGCAGTGCCTCTGATATCGATTCAATCTTTGTGCTCCAGAAACGAGCTATTAGGGCTATCTATAAGATGGGCCCTTGTGAGTCACTAAGAAACAGATTCAAAGAAATTAACATTCTCACACTACACTCACAATACATTTACGAGAATCTTTTATATGTTCATAAAAATCTGTGTAAATTTAAGAAAAATAGTGATCTCCATCAATTTAATTTAAGAAATAAAAATAAACTTGCCTTGCACACTACTAGGCTCCATAAAATATCGAATTCGTTTGTGGGTCAATGTATACAATTTTATAACAAATTACCAAACAACATAGTATTATTATCTATTAGTAAATTTAAGAAATTTGTTAAGCTGAGGTTGTCCAAAAAGGCTTATTACTCAGTTTCAGACTATGTCACAGATTTAGATGTTTGGAAATGAATTGCTCTTTTTTTAAGACCTATGATTGTGAATATAACTGCTATTTTAATATTAAAAGATTTTGAGTTAAAAGAGTGGTGGTGAGTTTCTTTCCTGGGTTCTTTTCTCACCACTCTACCATGAACAATCTGCGAACCCAGCTAGCTATAATTTTAATCGACAGATTGTTCATCTTTCATCTTTTATTGTTTTTTTTTTTATGACGTTCATAAGTGTCTTTTGTGACCTAAATGAATAAATGAATTTGACTTTGACTTTGACTTTGGATAATCGCTCACAATGGGCCTCATAAGAAGATTCAAAGTCACGGTGATCGAATCAGGTATGAGGAGATTCGCAGACGAACCTAGGTCACCAATATTGGCCGAAATCTTAGGTAATAGTTTGTGGGGCACATTGCTTGCCGAAACGGTGGCCGTTGAGGCTATGAAGTTCATGAGGGGGCGTCCCTAAAAATACAGCGACGGTAGGCCCCCGTTCGGAAGCTGTTGGAAAGTGGTTTGATGCGGGCAGTACAGGACCGGTTGCTGTGGAGAAGCTTTTCCCCCAAGGAAGGCATACGTTCAACAGTGCATATCTTTTAGCTGATATGATGATGATGATGACTGAATAACCAACCTCGCGCTCCTAAATTTAGTGGTCACTTAAAAAGTAGTGTAGATTTTTTTTCATATCGCATATAATCACATATTTTATTTCACATCACAATAGTATCGAATACAGTTTAGTAAATGTGTACCCGGTAGCATAGAAAGCTTCCTTTCTTTGTATCGAGAGCACAAAGAGTCATTAATTTATATACAGTGAACCATTTCTATCAACACAGAGCTTAAAATCTCATATATGCTCCTCATTAAACTTAGAAATGTGCACGTAGTCTAAGCCATCAATTCCCGTATGCAACAAAAAGCGTTCATCTGTGGTAATTACAGCATTCATAGAGTGTCAATCCAATAAAAATATCAGTAATTGTATTGTGCAACATACGGGAAGCTTTTCCCTCCGCGCGCGTCAAAGAATCCCGTGTTTCAAGAAAGCTATAATGATTGTCACACAAAAACCGTTAAGTTTTCAAATTAAAAATAATTAGTTAATAAAATTTTTAACAAATTGAAAAACCATCTAATAAATTTATCTTAATTTAAGCGTTTTTTTCAGGAGTATAAGAAAACTATACCGATTATTATATAAGATAGAATGAATGAGCAGTATACAATAGTTTTATATTTTTGGTGACGGCAAACTGACATCGTCAAATCAATTTGGAGAAAGGTTTTTCTATTTGTGAACAAGATAAATTCCATTCAAACTAAAAGACCCTATGTAAGACAATACATTGAGGAGGTTGGTACTGAATTTTGAGAAGTCATAGTAATTATAACTTTTCAAATTTGTTTCAACCAATTTAATGTTGAGTGTAACGATGACGTGCTAAAAATGTGATCTTTAACAGACCAAAGTTAACTGCGGTTTCTAATCGTTAACATTGAATGATGACAAGACAAAACTCTCTTGGGTACTTCTTGACAATCGTTTATATTGTTTACCGTAAGAGGTCACGAATCTAAATTTTAATGTATGAAATAAGCCCATAAATTAATGAGAATTTATAAGCAGTTAAGTTTTTTATTTTTCTAATCAGGGTATACCAAAGTGTCCCTACTTTGCTTGAAAAGCATGAATAGAATCTAAGAGTAGTGGTTACCATACTCATTGCAAATGCTGTAAGGTGACTCATACTATGATGGCTTAACTTTTTCTAGCAGTGGACGACGATAACTTAAGTGAATGTTAATGGTCAAATACCTACTGACAAAGATGCCAATATCTTCAAATACTTTGTAACATGAATTTCCTCAACAAATAAGATTTGTAACTATTAACCTTCTTAATAATTAAATAAAAAAGCAAATATCTGTTATGCAGTGGGGAAAGAGTTAAAAGGAAAACAATGTTAATGCAGTCAATAAAAATTGCCATTCAAAGAGCACCCGCGCACAACATCTCGCCGTATATTTCTAGGTATCTAAAGAAATGATCACAGATACAATGGCGTTGTCTGAATATAATAAATATGCTCTCATACTTGTCACCTGTCATAATTATTATAAAAACTGCTATAATCGTAGAGAATTTATAAACCTTTACATATCTAGCTTTTGTCGGTAAATTGCCACGCGAATTCTGTCAGTCATTTAAGACCGCCATCGGAAATAGTAAATAAGTCATAAGTAGAATTCTATCTTCTTTTTTTTATTAGAGAGACAAACTACATAGTAAGCGGTATCTTATCACGATCATATTAACCAACCTGTAAACTTTTATATATGTTAGCTTTAGCTTTTGTTGGCGAATTGCCACATTTCAATCATTTAAGACCGCTATCGGAAATAGTAAATATGTCATAAGTAGAATTCTCTCTGCTTTTTTTTTATTATTAGAGAGGCAAGCTAGTAGACGGTATCTTATCCCGATTATATTAACTAATCTATAAACTTTTATATATGTTAATTTTAGCTTTTGTCGGCAAATTTCCACACGGATTCTGTCAATCATTTAAGACCGCCATCGGAAATAATAAATATGTCATAAGTAGAAATCCATCGTCCTTTTTTTTATTGTTAGAGAGACAAACTAGTAGACGGTATCTAACTCACGATTATCTTAACTAATCTATAAATATAACCAATATTTATTATTTTATAAATGTTAGCTTTAGCTTTTGTCGGTGAATTAGCATTCGTATTCTATCAATCATTTAAGACCTCCATTGGAATTAGTAAATTTCTCATAAGTAGAATTCTATATTCTTATCTTTTTTATTATTATAGAAGCAAACGAGTAGACAGTATCTTATCACATCATGGCATCATGAGAATCATGAGTGCACTTCTGCCCTTTGAGTCACCCCCAATAATTAGAGGAAAGTAGAGGCTGCATGCGGGCGGCACGGGACCGGCTATTGTAGAGAACCTTGTGGGAGGCCTATGTCCAGCAGTGGACGTATTTTGACTGAGATGATGATGATGATGATGAGAGGGTAATATAATTTGTAAGTGTATTCTATAGGTAAACATGATGTCGGCGTAAATGGTTATAAATGAACAAAATTAGAAGCAGTTTTAGAAAGTGATAACTGTTGGCAATTGTCACGACACCAGTAATTTTACCCAATCGTGGAATTACATTTACACTCGCATAGTAAATTATTTTCCAGTGATTTATTGGACTTCTTGCATTCTAACCTAACATACACACGAAATTAAATCAAGAAGATTCAAACACTTTTAAAAATTATCATCATAATCATCAATCATCAACAGCCTTCAACAGTCTACTGCTGGATATAAGCCTCTCCTTAGCAAAGACGTATTGGCCTACTATACCACGCTGGCCAGACGGGTTGGTAGAGGGTTTGTTTCAAGTTTTCCTTCTCTTTGTAGCGATGTTGACTTGCATATCTTGTTCTCTTTGTCATCTCTTACAAAACCCATGGGTAGAGTAGAGGTGGTGATACTCTGTATTGTTAATCTGCCACCACACGGAGGTTATATTATTATTATCATAGTAAACAATACTTTTAATAGTAATAGTAAGATTATGACTGGACGGATTGATTAGTGTGTTAAAATGTCGTCGATTTCTTCTACGCTGAGTGTTGTAGCTTCAAATCTCAAATAGGACAACACTGTATGATTAAGTTATAGTTGTTCTGAGTCTGGGTGTTTTTTGTGTCCATTTCCTGTATGCTTTTGAAGTCAGAATGTATTCAAAATGCGGGAGTTGTCTCAAAAAAAAACAAAACGATTTTTCGAAACATATGGGACGGGCATGATACCTCACAGAAAACCAATGGTGAAATTATCTAGGCTCAAGTCCTTACGCTGATTCTGGAAAAACTCATATTTCTCTTTTATTTCTTTTACAATAAGAAAGACAGTCGGACAAAATATTGTGTAACAAATGAAAAAAAATATATAATTTTTAGTCACCCACAAACATACCCATACAAAAGTGCCTTCTACGTTACAATTAAGTCATATTATTGAACAATTAAAAAGGCAACCATTTATTACGACTTCGTCAAAATTGGTTAGGATAAATTATATACTGATATACTTTATAATTATGAACTTTTTATTGGCAACACTTAATGTCAAATGATTATATTGAGCTATTAATGTTGCAATGGTCATAAAGATTTAACGGCTTTTACTACTAAGTTCTATGACTAAATGTATGGCAACATTGTATAAGCATACTTTTTTCATTTTTTTTTTATTTGAGGGCCTGCCAAAGTGACTCTACTCTGCCTAAGGGAAAATATGAATAGAAACCAAAACTTGTAGTCGCCATAGTCATTGCGAATGCTGACAATATAGTATGACATGAACGGGCCGGTTCGACCGGGGCAGTACTACCCTCCCACAGAAGATCAACCTAAAGCGACAACATCCATGCTGTCGTGTTTCGTGGGTGAGTGCGAGACCGGAGGCCCATTGATGCAGGGGAGACAGTTGTCGTAGTAGGTGTGTGCAATACAATGCTACGATGACTGTCATGCCTTTTACGTCCCCAAGCGCAGCGTGAAAAAGCATCTTAATAGGCCGCCATGGTGTGGGTCACCATACTGCATTGTCTGCATTTGCAATGAGTATTGGATTCTATTAATGCTTTCCATCAGGCAGAGTAGAATCACATTGGCTGGCTCTTAATATAGAACTTATGTAGACTTCAGTAGGTGGGGTTCAAGCCCGCAACAACTTGATCGCAACTAATTTAATCTATTGAGTTTTGAAAAGTAATAAAAGTTTCGCACAGGCGCGTCTAAAACTTCGAGTTGAAAACTGCCGTGTAACGGACTCATACGCCTATTACCTGTTAATTGTTTCACGCATAATTTTACTTACACGTTTATTGCTGAACACAATGGAAAACAATCCATGTATGTTAATAAAAGCGTATAAAATAAAAAAAAAAATAAAAAATGGCAAATCCGTATCGGTCGTAGTGAGTTGGTTCCGTACGTCTCACAAAATTTGTAAAAGATACTCTTTCAAAGACAATATGTATAAAGCAGCTAACGAACCTAAGACATGTACCATTGCGTCCATACTGTTAAGTAAAAAATAACTTTTTTGACAAACACTAAAGTTCAATATTATTTGCACGTCAATAACCTACATTACATTCATTATATTCAATCACATAGACACTCCAATATGCGCCTAAACATCACTTCACTATGGACGTGTTTATTTCTGGCAAGAGTATAATATATTGAGTTGATTTAAATAAGTTTCTTATTATCTTTTGGTCTGATAAATTTTATTTAGTTATACACTCACCCATGCATCACAGTGAAACTAACTTTCTGGAAAACATTGAGGTTTTTCTAAAATAATACCAATTTTTTTAGTACATAAATTAGAAAATTCTCAAACAATGAAAATTTGGTAAAGTTTAAGAAGTCATAACAGCAAATTTTTTACTTTTTTTTTATTTTAAGAGCTTGCCAGAGTGACTCTATTCTGCCTGATGGAAAGCATGAATAGAATCCAAGAGATATATGCTTAAGAAAATAATTTTACTCTTTTAAGAACACATGGTCAGAGAGACGACAGAATTTTCTAAGAACTACACAAGTAGCATAAGGTTTTCATATTTTCTTAAGGAACTCTAACTAAGCACCAAGCACAGTTCCAGTATATCAATCGTTAATGAAGATTATTACCGCCATTGTATGCTGATCTCACGGCACCATATTATAAGTTTTTATATTGCCAATATCTTAAATCTGACATGAACTACCGATCACAATAATGGTGTATATTGATGTCATATTTTCAATGTTAGCTGTAGCATGGCGTGATTAAATATTAGTCTAGTTTTCCTGTTTTGTTTGTTGTACCGTTCTAATATCATACTCACGCTTACATTCCAAAAGGGATAAGTAGAGTTGTGAGAGTGTATTAAGCTTCAAAAAAAATCTTATTCTGTTTGTACGTTGACTGATTAAAATACGCAGTGTCACCGCCCTTAGTCATTCATTTGGGGTTGTAAAAGCCTACTAAGGGAGTTAACCCTGTAGGACAGCACTGTAAAACTTGAAACAAATCCTATACTTAGCGGTCTGCCAGCGTGATATAGCAAACCAAAACTACTATATCAGCTATCAGCAGTTTTGGCTTACTACACGTTCCCAGCGACACTATTTTTGCTATGCTTTCCATTAAATGCGGTACGAGGCGTTTTGTACCCTGTCTTAAACCATGTTTTTCCTTGCCGCACTGCAAGTGCGACATAGACGAGGTATTCTAGGCTCTGTTCTGCATTCAACGTGTGAAACGGTCACCACGTCTCTCTAATGCGCTGAGTGTTGTGGGTTCAAACCCCACATGGGACAACACTTTGTGTGATCTACAAATTTTTGTTCTCTGTGTCCGTTTCTTGTATGTTTGTAAAGTCTCCCGCGACAAATTGTCTTTTAAAAGAAGAAAAAAAAGACAAACATCTCTCCCAACATTGCGCCTGCGTACCGTATCGTCCATAACAGTTGTATGAATAATTATTTACTTAAATGAATTAATTTTCTGCAATTTTCTCCGAGTCCGTTACGCTGCTGCCCCCATTAACATCAGTGCACACTGCACTTAGCTTATCTATACTGATTAAGATTTTGTCCTATATAATTTCGTTTTAGCTGCTGTACATTGCTTGTTTTACATAGTAGACGAAATGTCGATAACCTTACTTTCAAATCAATCAGATGTATTTTACTGCAAATATTTGTACATACATACGTATTTGTTGACAGTTCTGACAGAGGTCTACAAGTAGTGGATGAATGAAATGTGTTTCACGGTTATAAGTCGCATATATGTGAAGAGATGTAGCCCTTTGCATTTCTTATACAACATTAGCTCACTAGCATTTCTTGTGATGGATAATAATGTTTGTATGTGAACTTAGCGACTTTCTAACAAGATAAAAATAAGTCAATTTAAATATTCCAACTTTATAAACATACATAAAACAGAAATACGGAACACCCAGACTTAGAATAGCAGTTTGTATTTTACACAAAATGTTTCAATGTGAGATTTGAATCCACAACATTTAGGACAGTAGGAAGCGTGTCGACCGCTCAAACCACAACGCCACACATGCAGCAGTCTTTGCAAGTTTTACATATTGTGAGATTTTATAAAGGAATTCTTTAAAAAAAAACACAGTAACAACCATTTGGTTATCTTATTTACTGTTTTTAAATCGGAAATTTTAAAAAACCGACATGAGTTGTCTTTCTGATATTGGACAAGTTATTTGTTTTTAATTCAACTATTATTTTCAAATAATAGTTTTTTATAGGCTACACATAGGCTAGTTTTTTTTCTACCACGTACGTTACCTTTACGTGTTTCTTAGTAGCAGAAGAAACTCAACTTTCATAGTGATTCTCGCAACAAACATACAATAAGTACATTATGTAAATATGGCGGCCATTTATGGCGTTCGTAATGGTTTGTAGTACATTCGATAGTCAATATTAAAAATTATACAAACATTATTGAATGCAATTAATAACGAAGTTGTTTTCTTAAAGACCGATTGTCTTGTAAACTGATATTGTTTGTATAATTTATCGTTTACTGGTCTATACCCGGGGGTGCACCTGCGAATTCCTTTGAATTGCGTTTCGTTACTGCATTATCATAAAATGTCGGGGGATATGAAGACTTCTGATACAGTGTTGTAGAATAGTGTGAAAGAATGTTGTAGTCGTGTGGTATATATTTGTAGAAACAAGTTTGTTTTTAAATGTAGAGATCGTATTTTGAAATTGACAAATCTTCATCCATAGCGTTCTCTTAAAAACATCACGTCCGGGTCCGGGTTCTCTCGGAGCAGGGTATCGAAGATCGGGCGTTACGTCCGGGTAGTTTTTAGTGGCATTGCCACATACTCCTGACTGTTGAGTCTCCAAGGGGTAAGATATCCGAAGGGATTATTCACCCCGTCACAAAATAGTTTTCTCAAAAAATTAATTAAATACTACCCATACTTATTTTAATTTTCGTCCTTCGATATTTCCATTTATTTGATTCTCTGCCATTTTTTCACACATTTAAAATCATTATCTTAGAATCTATGTCTTTCAAAATTCAAATTACTCAGTCGATTTAGAATAAATTCGAAAATAGAAAACTGTGAATCTATAAAAACAAAACGTCTAAGAAGCCCGCCTTTTTACAAACCACAGACTAATAATTCTTTAAATACATCGTTAGTGAGACGAACTTTTGGTGCTCTGTGTCTCAAATGCACTTAGAGATATTGGCTCGAAAGTACGTAGAAATTTCAAAGGAGTAACGTTACTTCAAATTATAATAATAATTTAATTAGAAAATCATAAAATCAATTTTTTTTTACGAATTCACATTGACAGTGACGGATTAATGCAATTATATTTTACATTAAAGAACCGGATATTTACTTGAAATAAATAATTTACTTTTTATCAAACGTCTGCAGTACATCCATTATTATTATTACAATCTAATCTTATTTTTATCAATTCTAATACTTTCTAGCTCCCAGCTAATATTGCGACAACCTAATATACACCATAATTCATAAGAATTAAGTTGAAAATTCAATGCCATTGAGTTCAAGTAAAGTTTCAACACAATACCTAGTGTTACACACATTAATCATTCGAAACCAAATTGTTTCAGATCAGTTCTATGCAGTTTGTTAAATAGAAATCTTAATTGCAAAGTCATAGAGTCGAATATTGTTTTTGTTTGGTCGTGCACTTAAGGCTCCGTATAAAGAAACGGCGAAAGATTGACATTTAAATACTTAAGTGGAAGTGAAAGGCTGAGAAAATGATATTTTTGATTAAAATTGGAAAATAATTGCGTCTCCCACGTAGTTGCGATGGTTCATGTAATGGTTAGTTTTTTAGTCGTTTAGTGTTGCCCGTTCGCTACTAAACTGGTTATTTCCGGTGGTTTAGGCGACTATTTCTGGGAATAAATTTAACTATTACAGATTACATCTCGGTTAAAATTGCATTGTGTGGAAGACTGGCTTATATTTACTTTAATGTACTTAGAAATCGAATGAATACAACGCAGAAAAAAAATGCCTCAACGTAATGCACTTTTGCGAATCTTTTAAGCTTGTAAGTTTGTTTGTTGCGATTTCACGCGAAAACTACTCAACCGATCATCATGAAATTTTGTACACATATTTTTGGAAGTATTACAAGTAATATTGGATACTTTTTATTAAAAAAAATATATTTATTTAAAATGATCTGTTATGAAACTTAATGTGGCAGACCAAATTCCACGCGAGCGAAGCCAGTGGTCCAGTTTGAGGTCGTTATGGGTTTAATATATTTTGAGTGTTATGTAAAGAATAGAGTTCTAAAAAATATTAATTTAAAAGAACTTAATAGTTGACCAATTCAATAACTATTTCATATTGGAGGACATAAGATATTGGCGATGCGAGCGCTACGGACCACGTGCGTCTTTTTGAGTGCAGAAAAGGAAATGTCGAGGTTCCCACACGGGAGGAGGCCATCTCCCAGTCGTAGGTGGCTCGAGGTACGTCGGGGTGCACCTGGTTCTCCGGTTAATAGTACCCGAACGGTGTACGGTTTTTAGTTGGTTCAAATCCGACATAGCTACTAGCCGGTGGGGCTTTTCAACCAGAAAAAAAGGAGCTGTAACATACACCTAATTATTTGTGGTACTTTGTACCAATGTATACATACATATGATAATACATACATATGCACGCTATATATCCTTATGTCTTTATTGCGGAACGGGCAGACAGAAGCGAGCTTCTGTTCCCGTCAACTAGGCATTTAATATTTATAAACAAACATTTTTTTTATCACATCACACAATATTTGTCTTAGGTTGGACTCGAACCCACTACCGCTGGCTTATTGGTCAAATCGTTAACTAGTAGACTAACAGTCCAGTGATCCATATTACTTAGCCGTCTAATTTTATTCAAAGTATTTCTTATTACTGTTTGCTGTCGACCCTTAACTCTATACGACCATATCAATCAACTCCTCTTTCATATTCAACATAATCAAACATAACAGTAATTTTAAATATAGTTATCAGAATACCCAACATAGTAAGACCTCCCATAAGTGCAATGACTCTTTAATATTCAACAGAAATTGATCTTGCAAAGCGGTCTCGTTGTATTGGTGTGTAACGCTATGAAATTTAATGGGCCCTGACTACTGCGCTATTAATGCGAAAAAATGTGCAACTTTATTAGGTAGAGTTATATTGCTAGTGTTCTGTGCAATTACATGTCAGTTACTTAGGTGTATGACCGTATTTTTTTTAAAACAGAGATCGCCTATTGGCGCATACCGCATACTTCTATATCTTTTTGTTTTCAGTAACAACGTGGAAAACTGTCATTGATAAAAATTTGCCGTATTATGACGGGTTAACTGTATACTGGATCCTTTTCTTTTTTTTTTATCAGGGTCTACCAAAGTAACTCTACTCTGCCTAATGGAAAGCATGAGTAGAATCTAAGAGTGGCGATCGCCATACTTATTGTGAATGCAGACAATGCAGCATGGTGACCCACTCTATGGCGGTTTAGTGAGATGCTTTTCCACACCCCGTTCGAGACGTACATAAATTTATGACATACTGAGCATGAGTGACTGGAATCCGCCGTAAGGCTTTCCAAACCTCAAACTTCCACTAAACTTTACTCACTCATCTTTGCTACAGTTTACATATTTACTATAATATTAATAATATTTTCGGACATATAAAACACAACGCCATCTAATTTCAAACTAAGCAGAGCTTGTACTATGAAAAGTGACTTTTAAAATACTAATATACTTTTTCTGTTAATAGGTACACACATATCATGTATAAAAAACATCTAAACTCCGAAACAAATATTTGCGGGTAGAAGCACTTAGCCATAGACGGCAATAGGCTGAAGAATACAACATTTGCATACGTTACCACTACACTACTGGAGCAATGTATTTTGTATTTATGAAAAAAAAACGAAAATATGTGTTGAAAGCCATGTACTCATAAGTTATGATTCTTACTTACCATTATCTCGTATATCTGAATATAATTGTGATATTATGTTAAACTGCTTAACATTACTTCTACGTACTGAAGCTACACTTGAAATTAGTCGACTGTGTTCAAGTTAATATTTTGTCCATTTAGTAACATCTGCTTGATAATCGTTTAGATTAAAAATATTTTTTAATATACGTCTCTCTGTGTGGTCTCTGTATGGCTGTTGTTTACGATTCATTACTAATAAACATGTTACGAATGCACTAGAAATGTTATTGCCATTTTGTAGGACCTTAGGCAGGTGTTAGTGTTGCCAATTTATTATTTTTTAACACAAATTGTTGTGTTTTGAGAAGCTCCTCTTTGCAATGCGTTAACCATTTAACTAACACACTGCAATCTACAGATGGGTAATCATTCTTAACATATTAAGACCCCGTGGTGCCTCGAGTACGTTAAGCTGTCGGTCTTCTTCGCAGTATTAATAATGAGTTTGGACATAATATGCACTTGCATTTAAAAACTATGTTAAAAGTTTTACTTTTAACTCGATAGATGTCGTTCCCTTGATAGACTAAATCGCACTATTAAGAGTATCGGGACTTCCGTTTAAGTAATAGAATGTCAAGCAGATGATATTATTCATGATGTTGTATGATGGTAATGTTAAATTGTATTACTTATCGTGCCAAAGAAAAGAATTCAGCCACTAAGAGCTGGTCATAAGTTAATATATTGAATCCATTGACACCGATAACAACAGGTGACGGTTACAAGTCTGTTCACCAACAGACCACAGTAGTCCAAGACGTCATCTTTTCCTTAGAAAGTAGGTTAAGGTCTACTTTACCACGCTGGTCAGATGGGTAAGTGGTAGGTTTGTGTCAAATTTTTCTTCTCATCGAAGTTCTACTGCCCTGCGTAGTTCTAGAGTTCATCAGATCTCGTTTATAAAGTTTATTTAGTACGATTAAAACGAAATGCCGAACAGAAGCGTTAATATTTTAATCTATGGTTTACGAAAATCCTTCATAAATGAAACTATATAGTACAGTCATATTTTTTTCATAATTGGACCTTATTATGCCGCATCAAACAAATGCTTTGGAATTTGTTCCACGAATACTGTTGTACGGTTAGCAACGAAATTACTAATAATTATGAAAATTACTAATAATCATATAGATACTTATAAAAGTATTAATTTGAAGTTTTGTTAGGTTTTTTTATAATCAATGAAATATAGTTATTAGTACGTTATTTTTATTAAGTGTTGTGTAAAAATATAATGTTTAAATAAGGTACAAAATTATAATATATCTTTATATAAAATCTTGAGAAAGTGAATTTTAATATTACTTTACGAATGATATCACATGAAATCTTGTAATAAGACACAAAGGTAGGTAAGATTAATTGATTTTCCTAACGGTATTCAAACGTAAGCCCCAAGTAATTTGCATATAGAAAAAGTTATGGATTCCTATAAACATTTGCACTTACATTGTACACTCACATAGTACAACAACATAGTTTTATGTAAATATTTTTGCACCATACAATCATATATGTATAGTAAACAATTTTTTCAAAGACTAAGCAGAGCAAATGCTATTTAAATCACTAAAAGCAAACAAAAATTATATTATTAATGAGGTAAATGTTTATCGATTCAAATTTGATTTTTATCAACGATATCTTTCAAATGACATTTACAATTTACATGTGCTTTATACAAGTCATTAACAGGATTCTTCTTGGTCTTAGTTTACACTAATACAGTCTTAGTTTACAGTAATAATTGTCTTAATTCTTCAACTATTAACGTAAAGACGTCCAGACATTATGTATGCGCTGACAGATTAAAAATACGGGATATCACCACTTTTATTTATGCCATAGGTATCATAAGACCCGACTAAGGGTGAAAACTACACAGGGTAACAGTATTACAAAGAGAGAGAACACGAAGATGATGAATGTAAAGATCGGTCTCGAAAGAACTTCCAGAAAAAACTTTCAACATTGGAAGAATCCATCAAAGGGAAAATAAAATAATAATGTTTATTCTGACTTTTCTGCTGTCCTTATGTCGGAATTAAGTCCACTACACCCGTACCGCGAGCAGCGTTTAAATGACTTATCATTATGTAATTACTATCATTGTATGCGCACACACAAACAGACCCGTAGAAAAATATTTAGTCTTCATTTTACACGCCCACTATTCACTTAAACTGGTAGAACTAAAATACGTATGTTGATGTGTGTAAAATTATTTCGGTAATCCCTGTGGGATCGTATTTTTTTTGTAACAGTATGAGTGTAAAATAGTTAGCTACTAAAACTAAAGTTCATGTCTGTACACTTGCCAAAGTTTATATAAACTTATCTATTACAGTTGAAATTAATGGTGCACCGCAAGGTAGTACAATAGGCCCCTGTTATTTATTAAAGTATTTTAATTGTAACAGGGTTCATTTTCTGTATTTATTAATGAAATGTATACGTTTCAATAAAAGCGGTATCTCCAAGTTAACAACGCTTACATAAATATAGTAAGATTACTATTACTTGCAGTGGTGCTCAAAAAGTGTGCCCCTGAGTTGTGCCCTGTACTAACGCGACTTTTCGCGATTTCCTACCGCAAAAGGCAAGTGCCGTCTTCGTGGAAGACTGCCCATGTGCATCCAGTGCCAAAAAAGGGTGATAGATCGGACCCATCGAATTACAGGCCTATAGCTATAACCTCCCTTCTCTCTAAGGTGATGGAGCGTGTAATCAACACACGGCTCCTCAGTTACCTGGAAGAGCACGATTTGATCAGCGACCGCCAGTACGGTTTCCGCCGCGGTCGCTCGACTGGTGATCTTCTAGTGTATCTCACTCACCGGTGGGCTTCAGCCATTGTGAGTCAAGGTGAGGCTTTGGCAGTTGGCCTGGATATAGCAAAGGCGTTCGATCGGGTCTGGCACAGGGGCCTTCTATCGAAGTTACCGTCCTACGGCCTGCCCGAGGGTTTGTGCAAGTGGGTGGCTAGCTTTTTGTCCGGCAGACGCATAAAAGCCGTCGTCGACGGTAGCTGCTCCGAAAGCATGGACATAAACGCTGGTGTCCCGCAAGGCTCCGTGCTATCTCCAACACTATTCTTGCTGCATATCAATGATATGTTGACCATAGATAGCATCCATTGTTATGCGGATGACAGTACTGGAGATGCGTATTACACGGGCCGGGCTAACATCCCTCGTACCGCTGTAGTAGAAAGTCGCGAACAACTTGTGTCTCAAATCGAGAGCACTTTACACAGAGTCTCCGATTGGGGTCGGGATAACCTGGTCCAATTTAACCCCTCTAAGACACAAGTTTGTGCGTTTACTGCTAAAAAAACCCCGTTCACTGTAGTTCCACAATTCCAGAATACACCCCTTACCATCTCACAGAGTATTGGGATCTTCGGTGTCGATATCTCCAGTGACGTCCAATTTCGGACTCATTTGGAGGGAAAAGTGAGGCTGGCATCAAAAAAGGTTGGTGTTCTGAATAGAGCGAAGCGGTATTTCACACCGGCACAAAGGCCACTACTGTACAAAGCACAAGTTCGGCCTCACATGGAGTATTGCTGTCATCTCTGGGCGGGAGCACCGAAGTACCAGCTTGAGCCTTTCGATTCAGTCCAGAGACGTGCTGTGAGAATAGTCGACGATCCTGATCTCACGGACGGTATCGAGCCACTAAGTCTTAGGAGAGACTTTGCCTCCCTGTGTGTGCTCTACCGTCTCTACAATGGGTTGTGTTCTGAAGAATTGTTTGATATGATGCCCACAGCCACATTCCACCATCGCACCGCTCGCCATCGTCAGGGAGCTCATCCACATACATTGGAACCTAAATGGTCGCGCACAGTGCGGTTTCAGAGAAATTTTCTCCCGCGAACAGTCCCGTTATGGAATGAGCTCTCTGCCACGGTTTTCCCTGGGAACTACAGCATGGGGTTCTTCAAGAAGGGGGTTAATAGGTTTTTGAAGGGTCGGTAACGCGCACGTGATGCCCCTGGTGTCGCAGGCGTCCATAGGCTGCGGTAGCCGCTTACCATCAGGCGGGCCGTAGGCTTGTTTGCCACCGTCGTGATATATAAAAAACTTTCATAGACAAGCGTTAGATAGAAAAATAATATTTTCAAGCTGTACCTAAAAAATTCATATGCCATGAAAACTTTTAAGTTAATAATTATGTTATTTTGATCAATTAACAGGATGTCTTGAGTAAAACATATCTACATATGTAGCTTTGATTAAATTATTGTCTGGAATGATAATACGCGTTCATTAGAAGCACCACATTGCTTAATCCACATGCAGATGGCAACAATACTGCTGCCCCCCTTTCATTCATAATAACTTTAAGTAAATAATTGTTGATTAGGTGACTGCAGGCAACATTACTGAGGAGTTGATATTGCTCTGAATCAGGGGCGCGTGTCTGCCTTCTTGGAAAACAAATGTAGTTTAATCAAAAGCGTTTGAATGCTTTGTTCATGCGCCGTCAATTTATGAACGGTCTTATGTGTGGTCATTGACAGACCTTGAAATTATTGAAACGTTATTTTAAGACTTTCTTTTTTTGATAAAGTCTTATTCATTTTTATTAAAAAAGATGATACTTGGTACAGATATAATTGATAGATCGTAGAAAACCCCTGCTTTGGCTCAAATGACCTGACTCGACGGGTCGATATCCTACACTCAAAATTCAATTCGTACTTGTGACTTTTGAGTTGAAAGTATCCTTTGGCGAAGGTAATGGCCTACCATCAAATTATAATTTCTAATTAGATAAATCTATATAAGGTTATTTGTATAATTACCTCAACTGCACCTGCACTGCCTCGTTGGTCTAGTGGATAGCGTATGTTAATCAAGAGATCTCGGGTTTGATCCCTGGGTCGGGACATGAGTGTGGGATTTTCTTACAAGATCGTCTTAAAGAGAGCTGCAAGTGTGGTAGTTTGGCAATGTTTCAGCCCCGGCGGTCGGAGAGCACATTCAGCTGTCGGTCCCGGTTTCCATAAGTATCTATGGTAGTCGGTACTGGGAAATTCGTACCCTCAAACATATTGACAATTAGTTCCATCTTTGAATTCAGTTCGTTTAGTGGAAAAATTAGTACCCGACGCCAATTAATCTTGGGACTAAGAAAGGCTAGAAAGAGAAGGTGTGAAGTATGAGTAGGTATTCCCCTATTTGCAGTTGGTTCGTAATTGGACAAAGTAGGTAATTAAATAAACACGCAGAAAGGTAAAGAAAATTTATTTACATGCAAGAGTGTCACCATACTCATTGCAAATGCAGACAATGCAGTATGGCGACCCACGCTATGGTGGCCTAGTGAGATGCTTTTCCACACCCCGCTTGGGGACGTAAAAGGCATGACAGTCAGCGTGACAGTGGCTTACACAGTTACCATGACAACTGTCACCCCTGCATCAATGGACCTCCGGTCTCACACTCACCAACGAAACACGACAACATGGTTGCTGTCGCTTTAGGTTGGTCTTCTGTGGGAGGGTAGTACTGCCCCGGTCGAGCCGGTCCGTTCGTGCTGAAATCAGCGTGGCTCTACTACCTATGAAATTCTTACACATGCTATAGCAACAGGCCACCATTAGACAACCCAGTCTAAATATTTATTAATAGAAAATGTAAGTAACATTCAGTTCAAGTTTTTTAATTAAAACCTTAAATGAAGCTATTGAGTGACAAAGTTGTCTGAAGTGTTGGCCCAACAGAGACTAGTAGCAAACGTTAGTGAAGAGAAATAGCGAAGAAACGATTATAAATAAGTTGGAACTCATTACACTCTTCGCTGCAGTTGGCTAATTTAATTGGATAAGTATTGTACGTCGCTATCTCTCGACGCGCTCTTATCTTTGAGTTTTAGAACAGTGGAAGGGGTAGAGACGTAGGTTGTTAAAAATATTGTGATAATTTAAATATTAGTGTATTTAAAACTAAGGAATATTGAAAGAAGAATCAGAGATTGCTATTTTCTCTGCATAAACTTGCATCACCTAATTTGTCATTATTAAGTATTGGACAAAAAGTACTCATCTGTCTCTAAAATCATCTATTTCTGGATCGAAATTGATAAAAATTAGTCCAAGTACTAAATTGAGGTAACTTTCTGAATAGACATTGAGACTGAAAGAATAAGAGGTATCATTTTAATGAATTTAGATAAATCACTCGGATACATTTACTCAAACGAGGAAAAGAAAATAATGGATGAAATTGGAAAAAGATAAATTACCTGGACACAGGTTTTCTGAACTTACAATTTCTACTAATCATTAAAGATATTATCATTCTTTAATAAAAACTAACTCGAGATGTCTTAACCATTGTATTTAGTTTCTATTCCTTTTTAAAAAATTAAGAGAATGAACAATTTTAAAAGTCAAAAAATATAGAGGAAAAAACATTACTTTTTTAATTATTTCTTTGTTTACAGCTTTATGCACAAAAATATGCATCGGTGAACGTAATGCCTAAGGCATTTTCTGCCAGTCAATCGATTGGGTAATGCAGATAAAAGATGAGGTTGACAATTCAATATATTTAGACTTCTTGGACATAAATAAGCAAATATACGTACATAAACACATACATGTATAACACATACATATCCATACATACATATTACCACAATAAGATATAATAGTACCAGGTGATGAACTAAGACGTCGCCAACTAACTCAGTGAAAGCCAGTAAAAGCTCCTTCACTTTAATTTCCATCCTGCTCCACTCTTACCCTGTTCTCTAGTTCGACGAACACACGGTGAACAGTTTGACGTACGATGAAGGAATTTCGCGATAAAGTAACCGCTCTACGTGCTTCGCTGTTCTGCCGCGATTGTCCACGGCTTCGTTAAAATGGCTTTAAATGATCAGCTGTTTTTTTTTTTTTTTACTTTTAAGTACTATTTATTTATTGTAGGTGGTGGATGGAGCTTTTAGACCCTCTAAACAGCTGTACTGTTTTGGCCTTCTCTCCTTTTTTAAGAGGCTAGAGGTGAAGGGTTACTTTATCCTCACACTGACAACACTAATCGTAACTTCGGCAGGAAGTCTATGTTATTTTGTATAAATAAAATTGAAGTGTATGTCTGTGATAAAAAAAAAAACTGTGTTCTTTCAAGGGCTTATAGTTTTTTACACGATACTAAAACATAAACAATTTTTTTTAAAATTTCTCTGTTCGTCTGTTTATTTGTTTGTCCGGGATTATCTCTGAAACTACTAAGTGAATTTTAATAGGATTTTCACTAAGAGATAGAGTAGGTTGTTGCGCAACATATAGGTGGAATATACGTAGCAAAAAAATAAATTTGTATGGTTAAAAATTTAAATTCAAATCCCACACAAACGAAGTCCTGGACACAGATAGTAAATAAATAATCTGTGGTCTAAATCTGGCTTTTCAAACTACGTCCTTTCGTCTCGACCGTATCACTAATACGATATGACGTACAGATGTTAACTGATTAATGGTATGGAAAACTCTTTGGTTTTTGTAACCTTATATTTACACCTTTATCACAAATAGCAACTTTAAAAACCAACCTTAAACCAAGACCACCACAATCGAATTTACTTTGATATAATATTTTAATCCATCTCAATTAATTTTTAAACTTATTTTTAACACAATAAGGTTGGTTTTCTTTTAACATCGGTTTCGTGGTCAAGATGTGTAAGTAAGCTACTGTTTTAGTGTCAGTTTACTTGTAAAAAGTTTTGATGTCCAAAATTTGATTCTTGGCCAATTAAACATGTTATTATATTCGGCTGACATGTTGTGAATCTTTTGTGTGTAGACGGCTTTAATTATTATTATTATTTCCTATTTTTTATATTTGAAGCGTACCAAAGTGACTCTACTCAGCCTGTTGGAAAGCATGAAACGAATCCGAGAGTCGTGGTCGCCATACTTATTGCGAATGCAGACGATGTAGTATGGTGACCCACACTATGACGACCTAGCGATATATAGTTCTTTTGATATGTTTTTTTTTTAAAAAAGACATCTCCCGCATTAGGAATAAATCCTGTGTCGCGGGGGACTTTACAAACATACAAGAAACGTACACAAAGTACACCCCCAAACTCAGAACAACAATTTGTGGATCACACAAAGTGTTGTCCCATGTAGGATTTGAATCCACAACGCTCAGCGCAGTGGAGAGCGGTGTGGCGACCGCTTAAACCAGGCCAATCGTGCAGTCAGTGTTTGATATGTTTATCTACGTTGAGTCTGAATATTAACACTTGAATAGTGTTCTTAATTCTTTTCAGACAAATATAATACACGAAAGCATGTGAAAACGTTCAGAAATTTGTTTTTTTTATATTGATCTAGTATATATTTTGACCTGTCATGTTACAAATTCTATGTAATGACTGTTCAATTTATAGTGGTAGTTTAAGTAAACTTGGGTAAGCCATAAATCCCATGACACATTAAAGTTAATTACATATATTGATAATAAAATATGTGTAAAATCATTAAAATGTAATTCCGATGGATTATGAGGGTTGCGGTTATGCAACAAACGGTTGTGAAACAAAGACAACGTACTTGATTATCTCATCATTATATTAATTAAACTGATTTATTCATATTTAATTACATACACTAAATTCTTATGCGAGGGACACAAAATAAATAAAAAATAAATATTTCGGACATTTGACACACAACGTAATCCAGTTTCAAACTAAGCAGAACTTGTGCTATGATAACTAGACTGACTGATAGAATACTTATATAATTTTAATTTATACATAGAAAACACCCAAACTTCAAAACAAATGTTTACAGATCATACAAACATTTGGTATAATTCTTTCCTTACTGAATGGCAGTGTGAAGTAATGCCAGTGTTTTCTACAAAGCGAGAAAGGTTATTGGAAACCAAAATTATAGCCGTTCCTTAATTTGTAGGTCGTCTGCCGTTTGAGTGTAAGTGTAAGTTTTGAGCTTTAATGAGAATTTTCGCTAGAAGATGGTGCTGTGTCTGGACGTTTAAATAAAATCCAATCCCGGATTCCTCCTATTCAAGTGAAGTGAAGTGAATACCACACCGTGAAGTTTTATTTAGTTTACGAGGTTTGTTAAGTCCCTACTCTCTAATTTTTAGGCATCTGCCTCGGAGGTGCAGTGGTAGCGTACGCGACTGCTGTGCTTGAAGTCTCGGGTTCGATTCCCGGGTTGGATCAAATGTTTGCATGATCTATAAATATTTATTTCGGAGTTTGTGTGTTTTCTATGTGTAATATGAATGTATTTACAAACAAAAAGTGTATAGCACACGCTCTGCTTAGTTTGGGACTAGATGGCGTTGTGTGTGAGATGTCTGAAATGTTATTATTATACTTAGTCTGGCCATAAATACTGTTACACTTAATTATAAAAAAATATTACATTTGAATTTCGAATCTGTCATTTTTATACGATTGTTCATTGTGTTTTCTCATTTTGGCGCCAATACATTGTAAAATATTTTGCGATATTAAAATGGTGTGGGGTGATAAAGAGAACCGAATCGCTGTGATAGCATTACACAAAGTAGGTATGGAGCCAAATGCAATTTTTAAAACTCTCCATACACTTGGTATTAGTAAAATGTTTGTGTACCGGGCTATTAATAGGTACAATGAGACCTCCTCTGTTTGTGACAGAAAAAGATCTGGCCGTCCACGTAGTGTTCGTACGAAAAAGGTGGTCAAAGCAGTAAGGGAAAGAATTCGAAGAAATCCTGTCCGAAAGCAAAAGATTTTATCTCGGGAAATGAAGATAGCACCTAGAACCATGTCGCGTATTTTAAAAGATGACTTAGGACTTGCAGCCTATAAGAGACGCACTGGCCATTTCTTAACTGATAATTTAAAGAAGAATAGGGTGGTAAAATCGAAACAACTACTGAAGCGGTACGCAAAGGGAGGTCACAGAAAAATTTTGTTTACGGATGAGAAAATTTTTACAATTGAGCAACATTTTAACAAACAAAATGACCGTATTTATGCTCAAAGCTCTAAGGAAGCTTCCCAATTAGTCGACAGAGTGCAACGTGGACATTATCCGACTTCAGTGATGGTTTGGTGGGGTGTTAGCTATGAAGGAGTGACTGAGCCATATTTTTGTGAAAAAGGTATCAAAACATCGGCACAAGTGTATCAAGATACCATTCTTGAGAAGGTAGTTAAGCCCCTTAACATCACCATGTTCAATAACCAAGTATGGTCCTTCCAGCAAGACTCGGCGCCGGGTCATAAAGCTCGGTCCACGCAGTCTTGGTTGGAATCGAACGTTTCGGACTTCATCAGAGCTGAAGACTGGCCGTCGTCTAGTCCCGATCTTAATCCGCTGGATTATGATTTGTGGTCAGTTTTAGAGAGTACAGCTTGCTCTAAACGCCATGATAATTTGGAGTCCCTAAAACAATCTATACGATTGGCAGTGAAGAATTTTCCCATGGAAAGAGTGCGTGCTTCTATTGATAACTGGCCTCATCGTTTAAAGGACTGTATTGCAGCCAATGGAGACCACTTCGAATAAGCTTTTTATATTTTTAATTGTTTTATATTTATGTATTAAACTGACACACTGTAAAAGTAATAAATGTTATTTGCAGTTAACAATTTTCTTTTTTCTTTATTACAATATTTATGGCAAGACTAGGTATATACATATAAATATTTAACAGTTTTGCCGTCTATATTCAGAGTTATAGTTCATTATCAGCAAATGGGCTCATCACTTAGG
The DNA here is from genome assembly GCA_949316085.1 of Hypercompe scribonia. Taxonomy (NCBI): domain Eukaryota; kingdom Metazoa; phylum Arthropoda; class Insecta; order Lepidoptera; family Erebidae; genus Hypercompe; species Hypercompe scribonia. The sequence continues at coordinate 14,511,371 of OX438989.1, forward strand.
CGCCATTACTCACCCCTAGGGGATCGCAGCTATTTTTAAATTACATTATTTACTATGAATAATGTGTGCCATTTAAGGCTATTTGTATTGCTGTTTAAGGGTGGATGAAGTGCCTGTGATGGGGTGTCTCTGTCTCTTTGTAATGGAGGATGATGAGCTTATAATTTTTCGAATTCTTTTGTGAAAATTAAGATCTTTTAACTTCAGGAGTGATGTGGAACAGTTGGGAATATATATTTGAACTGAACCTTTGGCGTAGTGGTTTAGGTGGGCGTCACGCCGCTTTCTACTGCACCGAGTGTTGTGGTTTCAAATTCTACATGGTACAGCGCTTTGTGTGATACATAAATTGCTCTTCTGAGTGTTTTTGTGTCGGTTTCTTGTTGGCATGTAAAGGCCCCAAAATAAGAATTATTCAAAACGCGAGAGACGTCTTAAAAAAAATAAAATTTAGTAAAAAGAATTCGGCTATAATGTGATTTTTATTTACAAATACTCGTACCAGCTGTGAAACGACGTGTTTTGAATTTTGAGTTTTTAACTTAGGCACGTGGTTTTTACTGTGTAAATTCCGATTCTGCGGGAAATCAGTGCTATAAAGTAGCTTACATGTTGGCCAGTAATCTCTTTTATCTCCCGGTAAAAGTCACATTAAAATCAGTTCAGTAGTTTCAGAGATTAACCAGGATAAACAAACAAACAGACAGATAGATAAAATTTAAAAAAAAGTTAGTTAATGTTTTAGTATCATATAAAAAGCTATAAGCACTTGAGGAAATACAGTTTGTTTTTACTCTCAGACAAACACTTTAATTTTATTTATGTGTATTGATGTATTAATTACTGTACTACCAGGGTACCCGTATGGTTGTTTGCCACCTTATTGACAAAAATGACAGTGCAAATCAAGTTATTTCCCATTTTAAGTTTAATTCATTTCTAATACCTGTAAAAGCCTTACAGGATTGTATGCCTACGTATACCGTTACATCATAATGTTCCCATTAGTACTTTATGGAATATCCACCCAATATCTCTGATCTTCGAACAAATGATGGTGAAATATTGAATATAGGCCCCCGTTGTGCACGCGCATACAGTCTCAAATAATTGAGACATATATCAACGCACTGTTTAGCTGGCAGAGCCGCGAGGCAAAACAGTACAAGTGCAAATTGTTATTTTTTATGTTGTGTCCATAAATATTAATAATTAATTAGCCCCTGTGGTGTTTTGCCTAGGAATAAACTTATCTTTGGTTTTATCTTGCGATAAAATGTGTGAGTCAGGGCTTTTGTGTGTTTATATGTGGTTTCTGTCTCATAAATACTCAATTATTATAGTTTAAAAAGTTAGAGAAATGTTTAGGACATTACATTTGTATTTTTGATCACATCTTCCTTCTCCTTTCCTTCTGCTAACTAAATTGTTAATTTATCATTGAAAAATATCTTCAGATATTACGGACCCCTAAATACGTAACAAAATTAGAAAGCATAAGAAATCTTTAATATCCACTTTGAAACTTATATTATACGGTTCCGTATAAAAACTTTTTTCAACTTAAAAATTATGGTTTGCAACCAACAATGAGGTATGCAAATTTAACCGGGCACCGAACCTGGTACTGCTATTAGCTGCCGTCTAAGACAATGAGCATTTGTTTTTATTATATGGTTTAGAAGTTTTGCAAAGGTTAATGCCTGATTTAGTGAGATTTAGACGGGTCGTTAAAAGCCTGTTGTAAATGTGGAAAGAAAAATATCTCGTGCGACTCCATACTTAAATAGAATATTAAAATATTTTTATAATACTATGGTAGAGAAAAATTTTTTGATTATATGTATGTTACTTTCATCAATATTTCGGGCATGTGACACACCATGCCATCTAGTCCCAAACTAAGCTGAGCTTGTACCATGGGTACTAGACAACTGATATACATTTTTGAAGTGAAACTTCTTTATCGGGGTTGGAAAAAAATTTAGTGTAACATTTTTTCGTTACGCGTCACATTTTTTCGTTACGCGCCATCTTTTTCTTATCCCTACCACGCGTGATTCGAAGTATACTTTCTCCAGCGGAGTAGGGATTGGTAAATGTCTCCAATGTATTTTGCGGCCCGTTTTGAGTAGTTACATTTTTGAAATCCAGGTGGCGATTGCATCGACTTCGGACGGGTTTAAATTATTTTTTTTTAAAATAACGTCATAAAGAAGTTTCACTTCTTACGAGTGTACGCTGGTACACGCACATATTTTTTTTTTGTAATACTTACTTGTCAAATTATTTGCAAAAATACTAAGGTATACCTTAAAGTTCATATTTACATTTTAATATAATATCTACTCATACTTACTGACCTTTTTTTGTACTGTGCGGCAATCTCAACGGATACGAGGTGGTTATGTCGGACTTGACTGACCAAAACCTGCACGTCGTCTCAGGTACTAGTAGCCAGGGGACCAGGTGAAAACTAGTAAAGAAATCCCTGGAACCCCAACATACCTCAGGCCACCTACAGCTGTAGGTGGCCTGAGGTATGTTGGGGTGGAAACCTCATGATTTCTTTACTGCCTTCCCATCCCCCTCTTTCTCCACCCATAAAAGGGTGCACGCAGTCCATTGCGCTCACATTGCTACTCCGGCCTGCTTCTGCTAGGGTGACAGATGGTCTCATCTGTCACCCCCAGGCCTGCGGTTATGGAGGATGGAGATCGTCTAATGATTTCCGGGGCATGAGTCTTCTGCGCGCCTGGCGGACCGGGCGAGTTCTAAACCTCTCATGGTCCCGCTGCGCCAGCCATACATGGCCCTTGGTAGATTATGATTGCTAAACCAGAAGGTGTGAATTCGATTCCCAGTTATGGTGCATAATTAGGTGAGATGATAATGATGTTAAAACAAAATATTAATATATCTCTTTATTCTACACCAGGTTAATCATAAAGTTAACCTAAAAGTAAGAAAGTTCGTAGCACGTTCTAGTGAAAATTCTCATTAAAACTCAAAACTTACACTTACACTCAAACGGCAGACGACCTACAAATTAAGGAACGGCTATAATTTTGGTTTCCAATAACCTTTCTCGTTTAGTAGAAAACAATGGTAGAAATTACTTAACACTGCCATTCAGTAAGAAAAGAATTATACCAAATGTTTGTAAGATCTGCAAATGTTTGTTTTCGAGTTTGGACGTTTACTGCGTATGATATTTATGTTTTTTCAAACAAAGTATACAAATATTCTAAGTCAATCTAGCTATCATAACACAAGCTCTGGTTAAATCGAAGTCAGAGCGCATTGTGTGTTAGATGTCCAAAATATTTCATTATCATTTTAGTTAGATACTAAAAGCAAAATGCAAGAATACATTTATTTTTACTGTCGTACTTACAAAAAACAAAGACAATGTCTCAGCCAAAACAACTTATTCTGTTATTCTCGTCTGATGCCTCATATTTTAAACTACCGTTTTACACACAACATTACACTGAATACCACGTATTTCGTTTTAACCTCAGCCATAAGCAGAATCATCACCTATCATCGACCTTCCTCAACAATTCGTCACGCAAACATCCCGTTCTGGGCCATGATTAAGAATCAGCGAAGCACACGCCATCCATTGACACAGCAGCGCTACCAAACCGTCTGTGTTTGCGTGCGGTGGCCACGTGGAGTTACGTCACACGCGAAGAAAGCACGCAATGCATGCACGCATAGTCGCGGGTTTGAGATCATGTTTACTAACTCCAGTGTTGTGGATAGCGGACAATTTGTTGTGGTGACCACGGAACTGTTACATTGAACTATCCGGTTGAACTCACCACCTAAGGGGCTAGTGTGAGTTTGATTCACGTCCACTTGATCGTGCAATCGAGAATGAGATGATGTTAAACAAGATCTCTGTGACAAATGGCAACAAAAACGACAAAGTGACTTTAAACAAACGAATTATTTTTTAACATATTTTCATATGTGTATATGATGATTTTACGTGTGTATATGAGTATATTTAAATTCTTGACGTGCCACTTTCATTACAAATGAAGTGTAATGCATTATGAATATGAGAATTCATTCCTAAAATGTACCTTATCGGGTCTACAATGACACTAGTGACAACTATCACAGAGATTAAGTTATATTCAAAGGGCTATTGATCTTCTGATGCAATGCTGCACTTCCATTCGTATTCTATCCTCTTCTGTCGTATGACATACTAGTAAAACTATACAGGTCCAGTAGTTACTGATTCTGTTTCTTACGACATAGGTTATGGGTTTTATTGTCACCTAGGGTTTTCAATTGTATAATGAGAATGATCAGTGATCGTGTTTATGTTAACTATTTCTGCAATATTTATGTATTAAGAAATACATATCTAAGTACGTTAATCAGTGATTGGTTCCCTAGTTTAGAGCCAGACGTGTAATGTGTGAAATTACCTATTAATAATATTTAAATTCCACGTTATAAACATCCGATCCGAAAAGTTTAAGGTATCCCTGAAATACAAAAATAAGTGTAACCTGCAAATTATTTATACATGTTAACGATTCACATATCTACAACTTTTAACAGCCTACTGCTGGATATAGGCCTGTTCTTAGCTTAGCTAGGAGGTTTTGGAGTACTATAGCACGCTGGCTAGACATGTTGATATTTGATTTCTGTGATGTTTCATTCCATTACATTCCTTTATCTGACTACTAGGCACAGACTTAAGTTTCATCCATACGTTCTTGACATACCCAAAAGTCGAATAAAACGGTTTGACAGCTCGTTTTTGGTGAGAGCCGCCAAGATTTGAAACGACCTGCCTGGGTCTATTTTTCCTGATAAGTTGAACTCTGGAGCCTTTAAAAGTAGAGTGAACAAGTTTTTTTTTGGATGGGTGTGTACCACCTTCGTCTTCATCTACATTTTCCATCAGGTGAGATGGAAGACAAACGCCTATTCCATTACAACTATATAAAAAAAAAGATGTTGTCTTACATATTTTCTTCCCTCAGTTGCTGATGTGAAGAGTAGGGATGATGGCTCTGTAGTCTAAATCCGTCACCACACAGAGACATAGGTAAATATTTTTCTAAAGAAAAATGATAATACATTATACATATATGTGAGTCGTTATCAATATTCTTTAAAATACATCGTACAAAACCTAAAAAAATAACTGAACCAATACAGGTATCAGAATAATAAATTTGGTGTATAATGAACTTGTGATGCTTACAAAACAATATCATGGACGTTGTATTGTATATCATTTACTTTTTTATATTAGTCTTTCTGTGAATTTTCTATTATAAACTCACAGGTGAAATCCATAACCTATGTTAGGTCTTATTAACTTGAACGGGAATAAATAAAGGTTACACTATACAAGGTTTTTTTCTTACAAGACTTCGAAACTAAGTGTATACCGAGCTTTGAAATAAAGGTAAATACCCTAATGATTATCCGGGGAATAAAACCCCCAACAGCTGACCGCAACGTACCGTATCTTCCGTGATCAGGGCCATTAGCTTGAGGAGCATGAAAAGTATTCGGTAGCAATGTACGTACAAATAAATCGTTTGTACAACCCTATATACGAGTGTTGATAAACGTAGTATACATGTGTCTTATCTTGATGACAATAAAGATGATATTCGAATGAGTTTTATAATTAGTATTCTTTCTTTTTGTTCAACCAAGGTTGCCAACTAGAATATGAATTGCTTGATAATAACGCTACTAGTGCTTATGTTTGCATGTTTCTAACAAGGAAATGTTTTTTGAAGTTTTTCTTAGTGTGTTGTGTTGAATGGAATCTTTTGTTTTTATAATGAAATCCACACTAGAATCATCACTAATGTAATTCTAGCGATATGCAACGGGTTTCGAACAGGAATTCAAAACCGTAGCCACTGCATCGGAAGTTTAAGGGATAATATTAATAAATATTTCGGACATTTGACACACTACGCATCAAGTTTTACTAAACAGAGCTTGTACTATGAGAACTTGATAAACTGATAGAATACTAATAGATTTTTGTTTTGTAAATACATACATATTGTATATAGAAAACACCCAAATTCCGAAACAAATATTTATAAACAACACAAACATTTGATCAAACTCAGACCTCAAGCACACCAGTCGCCGAAGGCAGTTAGAATACATGTTCAAAATAACTAAATAATTAGGTTATTTAATCTGATATCTACTTAATTTTGTTATACAGTGGGAATCACGATAAAATTAATTCAAAAAGGTTACGATACCTTCTATTTCCTGACGTTTTGAACAGGTTATACCGCTCGTGTTTACGGGCACAGGTAGTAGCTTATTGCTGTGTGTCAAATTAATTTGTTGATATTGGATTAATGTGTTGCTTAAAGGAGACTTATGACTTGAACATTTTGAATGACAGATAGATCATATATTCTGGAGTTTTGAAGATTGCATGGTAACACGAAGATATATTGATTTTTAAAAAATATGAGAAAAGAAACAGAAAGCTGTTCTACCATGCCTGTGATTCACTTTGGTTATAAATACTTATATACTTTTTTTTTGTAAATACATACATGTTATACATAGAAAACTCCCAAACTTTGAAACAAATGTTTGCAGGTCATACAAACACTTGGTCCGACCCGGGAATCGAACCCTAGACCTCAAGCACAGCAGTCACATTCACTACCGATGCGCCACCGAAGCACGTCAATATAAAAACCAAATCAGTGTACAAGTTTTAAATCTTAGGAGTGTACAATAACTAAGCAAATTTCATAGATATATAAGTAGTTTAATTTGCGCTTTATCCGATAAATTATTTCAGGGTTGCCATTGGTTGCTAGTTGCGAAGTGCAATAACCCAGTAGCAGCTCAGCTCAGCTGTGGCCAGTAACCGTAACGTCTGGTGTACTTGCATTTTAAAGCGAGCTTTAGAAAGTTCAATGTAATAACGAGAGTGTAAAAATAACATTGATGAGTGAAAAATAACAATGATGAATTGCTATTGGAACTTAGTTTTCTATAAATAATGACAATAATAAATATTTCAGACATTTGACACACAACGCCATCTAGCTTCAAACTAGGTAGAGCTTGTGTTATGATAACTAGAGTGACTGATAAAATACTTATCTACTTTTTTTGTAAACATACATATTACATATAGAAAACACTCAAACTCTGAAACAAATGTGTGCAGATCATACAAACATTTGGTCCGACCCGGGATCGAACCCGTGACTTCAAGCACAGTAGTCGCATTCACTACTGTTGCGCCACCGAGACAATTAAATATGTTTTTAGTTTGTGAAGATTAAGATTCTGATTAACATTAGGGACTTATTTTTGAAACATTGTACGAAGTTATATCGTGTTGATAGATAATTTATACCTTAATATAAATTAATAATAAGTTATTATAGAAAAACTACACTTAAATTAGTAAATTTCCAGTAATTTTTCTTTTTTTTTCTATATGAAGAGCCTGCCAAAGTGACTACTCTTCCTGATGGAAAGCATAAATAGAATTCTAAGAGTTGTAGTCACCATACTCATTGCGAATGCAGACAATATAGTATGGTGACTCATACTATGGCGGCCTAGTGAGAGAAGGTATGATAGTCATCGTGGCAGTGTAAGCCTCACATAGTTATCAAGATAACTGTCACCCCTACATCAATGGGCCTCCGGTCTCACACTCACCAACGAAACACGACAACACGAATGCTGACGCTTTAGGTTGGTCTTCTGTGGGAGGATAGTACTGCCCCGGTCGAGTGGCTCTACTACCTTAAAAAACCTTAATATTAAGTCTAAGTACTAATTATTACCAGAAATTCGGTGTTAAGCAAGTTTACTTTCATCGAGTGACGTTAGTGGAGGACGAAACTCACCCTTTCCCTATCTTAAGGGTGGAAAGCTCAAAATTTTTCATTCTTTTTTTCTTTATTAAAAAGACATCTCTCGCACTGAAATAAATTCTGTTTCACGGGGGACTTTACAAACATACATGAAAAGTGCACAAAAAACACCCGGACTCAGAACAACAATTTCTGGATCATACGAAGTGTTTTACTATGTGGGGTTTGAACCATCAACATTGAGTTTAGTAGAAAGCGGTGAGGTGACTGCTTAAACGACTACGTCACCCGTGCATCGGGGCGACGTGCTTGTCTCTTGAGCAGGTGTTTTTGTGCGACAATCATCATTTACCATTTTGTTATCCGTCTGATTATTTGCCATCACACTTTAAAAAAACTACAATGGAAACCCTCACCACAAATATAATATTACCTTCCGAGTGTACAATCTAACCCTTCAAATACTACCCATAAGGTAGTTATTAAAGCGATAATTCTACCTGTTAAAAATACCAATTGCTTTTTAATCACGTCTCGGCAACGGAGACGGATCAACACACAATTATTTAATAGGTAGTTAGTTGTTCAAATTATTATATGTCAATGATAAAATTATACTGTTTTCGTAACAATTATTAATAATAAATGAAAAAATTGAAGGTCGCAACGGTTAATGTACGAGTTAAACCTATAGAAATATATACTTCTAACTATCAGATTAACTATCAGATCACGTTAACAAAGTTACTAAATAAATATATATATATTTATTTAGTAACTTCGTTAACGTGATCTGATAGTTAAAATAGACAATCGAAGTAGAGGTAAGAAAGGTTGCCATGCAATCGTACAACATATATTGTTAAGTTTGTCATTCAATGTTTTTTATTACTTATTCCGAAACAGTAAGCGGAAAATTCAGGTATAGAGTGTGAGTCCTTTTTTATGTTGTTTGGGTGGAAAGTCCCTTCGGATCTACGACTCCTCAGAGATGTAGGAGCTAGGAGTATGTGGTGTTTCCACTAAAAATCACCAGTCTCAGGCGTCCTTCTCTGAAGAGGATCGGGATCATATTATTTCAGGTCCCCTCCAGAATCAACGCCGCGCCTAATCAGACCCTTTCCAGGGGCAACCACAAAGGCTTACCCATCTATCAGTCCAGTTGTCATGACGGCTCATAACGCCGCCGCCGTCTTCTTCGCTCGGGATCGGCACTCTCTCGGTCCACAGAGTGCGAGTCCTGGTTATTACATTTGCAGCACATTTTTGTGTACATATTTGAATGAAAAATTTTTGTACTGAGTAATTCATATTATATTTATAGAAGCCACACATTATTATAGGACTAAATAAAAGTATACGTATAACCATGCTAACCATACCTAACGACAACAAAGCGCTTAGCACTTTCGATTCAATCTACTTGAACACCCGTAGTTGTATAGACTGTACATTTACTTGTATATACATCATCAGCCTTTTACAGTCCACTGCTAGACATAGGCCACTCCTTAGCAAGTAGGTTTTGGCTACCACGCTGCCCAGACGGGTTGGAATAGGGTTTGTTCCAAGTTTTCCTTCTCTTTGTAATGATGTTGTCTTGTATACTTTGTTCCCTTAGTCGCCTTTTACGACACCCACGGGATGAATAGGGGTGGTAACATTATGTATTCTTAATCCGTCACCACACGGTTTTGTATATTGAGTACATTAATTTGCCTATCTTTCCTTCTATATTTTTTTCAAAGTAATGAGATTTACAGAAAACAATGATATCTTTATTTTGTGAGAAGGACTAAACTATAGTCAAGGTATCAGTGATATGGTGTACCTTTCGAAGCGTAAGCGTGAGTCTATGTATTTCAAATAATTAATACACAGATATTAGAATATAAATTTAAATGTTAATTCATAGCGATAACAACAGTACCGTAAACATTTATTTTCCAAATATAATACAGTACGATACTGGTCCTTCGAATGTTTCAATAACAATAAATTCCACGTAATTTGACACAAATAGAGCTAATCTAAAGTCTGTGTCTGACTCACCTATCTAATATAATAATCGTCTGAATCACAATATGAATGGACAGGGGCTTGCGTGACCCGTAATTATCTGGTATATTGGTGAAACTTTCATTACACGGGGGTCTTAAAGGCCACCGCGCCACACGCAGGGGGTTGAGTGATGGTAGGAGTAAAATTTCAAAAGTGCACGGTGTGTGAAGGGTTAGTTTTGCCCTTGTATTTTTGTTCGTGCATATAGGGATTATTGAAAGTTTGTTTTAGATTTTTTGTAGTGTGGGTATTTAAGACCTACTTATCTTTATTAAATAAATTTAAAATTTATAATTATATACGTACATATATGTTTATATATGTACCCCACAGTTTACTTATTCTAAAATTTAAAAGACAATAATAGTTATAAAATTTTAAGACAAAGTAGAAAAATAACATATCAAATATTTACGAGTTAAGAAAATGGATGATATTTATTATATTGTGATATAGGAACTTATTTGTTATTTACTAGGAATTACTAGACTCTTTGGACTAGGAGTGGACGTCTTTTGATGATGATGATGTTGATGACTAGACTCTTAACTATGGAAAAGTGATTACATCCCTAATCAAACAACAACACACTTGAATTTTTGAGTTTATACTTTTGAATGATAACTTTGAAATTACTTAATTAATTACGAAATTACTTAAACTGCCTCGGTGGAGCGGTTGTAGCGTATGCGACTGCTGTGCTTCAGGTTTCAGGTTTGATTCCTGGGTCGGACCAAATGTTTGTATGGTAGATATTTGTTTTGGAGTTTGGGTATTTTCTACGTATAATATACAAAAAAAAAGTATAAATGTATTTATATCAGTTGTCTAGTACCTATAATACAAGTTCTGCTTAGTTTGGAACTAGATGGCGTTGTGTATCAATGTCAGAAATATTAAAAAAAATTAGACAATCACGCTTAATAATTTGTTTATTTATTTATTTACTTATATTTTTTATTTATTTATTTACTTACACTTAAAAAGAAATTACAAGTTAAATTTAACAACGGTTTCCGCACTAAGCTCGTGGCTTGTGTCGCGGCAACAAATATGGGTTTTCACAATGTTTAAATGTTTTATAAAGTTTAGTTGAAATAGAATATAAAATAAAATTAAAACAAGGTTCAAAACAAACAAAAACAAAACAGAACAAATAGTATAAAAGTTAGTCTGTAGCTGGGAGTGAGTCTTTTGTGTGTATGTGTATATGTGTATGTGTACATCTATATGTGTATGTGTGTGTACGTGTGTGTGTGTGTGTGTGTGTGTGTGTGTGTGTAATTAAATACCTGTTTTTCACATAATAAGTATAACTTTACTACACAATAGAATATTTAACTATAACTGAGTAACAAATTCTTTGAATAAAAACTTAAATAATTTCACTCCCCTGGCGTGTCAATCAAAATGACTTGGGCAGTGTTGTTCGATAATTATCATGAACTTAATCAACTTTTGGGCAAAGGGCAGAGGGAGATATACATATTTTTAAATTTAAAACGACGAATAAACTTTGTTAGCAATAGACCTTAGTTGCCTTCTGAATTTTGTTAAAGTTATTATATAATAAACAAAATAAATATAAATAAAAAAAAATTACCTCGTACATCTCACACATGGTTGCCTGATTTCAAACTAGAGCCTGTACTATAGTAACCAGACTGTGATAACATACTTATGCATTTCTAAATACATACATATTATAGATAAATTACACCCAAAGATTATTAGAAAGTAGTAGAGCCACGCCGATTTCAGCATGAACGGGCCGGGTCAACTAGAACTACCCGAAATCCCACAGAAGATCAACCTAAAGCGACAGTATCCGTGATGTCGTTCGTTGGAGAGTGAGAGACCGAAGGCCCATTGGTACAGGGGTGACAGTTGTCGTGGTGTGTACAACATGACACAACTACGATGACTGTCATGCCTTTAACTGTTAATAAGTAATAATAAAAGTTATTTTTTACTTGTTAACTCTGTTACAATGCTGCTGACAAGAAAAATTTGTAAATAAAACCACCAAAAGAAGTTATACAAAGCTACTCTACAAGTAAAAATCACCCCAATCTCCGAACACCCAAATTCGTACCACGTGGAGGCCAATTACCATCCCCCAGTGCGTTCACCCCTACAAATATAACAATAAGCGTAGCTACCCTCTCAGAAGAAAGGGGGCGTGGTCGTCTAGGGTGGTATCTTGCATCTCGCTCCGACATAGTATCTTTATTTTTTTAGGAGTACGCTTCAATTTTCTTTTGTGCTGCTTTTTACTTTTAAAACAAAACAACAAACAAAATGAAATTAACATGAAAATCTTACTTTACTACTTACTCTTAGTACTGTTCTTAAACTTTGGGGATTTATTTACATATCAATGTCTAATTCGATATTCAATCGATTAAAAATACAACACTGTTGTTTACTCGTCTCGAGTTTCGAATTTTACCGCCATTTAGTCCCTATTTAAACATCTAATACACGCTACATTTGAATGAAAAACAAATCAAACCAATAATAAGTAGAACAATTATAAGCCAATCAATAAAATAGATCTCTCATGACGAACCACCGTGACGTCCACTACATTTACCAAGACCCAATAATTATGATGAAATCAAAACATTATTCCCGCCAAGAATGTGACTTTCCACTACGTCCGAGAAAAAAAAACGATGCGGTACATTGCGGATTCTGTATGTCGACTAATGTTTTATATCTGAATGTATGTTGCATTGTACGTTGACTGCACATGCATAATTCCAATTTCAAATGTGTGTGTCAACATGTGTGGATTGGATATTTGAAAGTCGAATTTTTATTTTGAAATTGTGGAGCGTGTGTTAATGTTGCTAGGTATAATTTATTAACTACCGTGATCGAAATAGAAAATTGTGAAATTGAAGAAGGTAGAAAGTGGCAAAATGTTCTAAAATGATGCGGTACATTACGGGTTCTGAATATCGACTAATCATAATATATGAATGTCATGTTGCATTGTACCTACATGTATGCATACATGTTGGCAGGAATTTTAAAAGTGATATTCCTTTTTTTAATTTTTCTAGCGTATGTTAATGTTGCCAGGTGTGGTTATTTAAAATACTGACTAAAATAAAAATTATGAAAGTAACTTAAAGAAAATTAGGAAGTCAGAAGACAGTAAAATAATTACAAAACCTGCAGAGAACTGTGGACAACCAAATTGTGTCGCCATATTCATCAAAGAAGAAGTGCATTTATTTATAAAATCAGTAATTTCGTACAAAAGCAGACAATATGTTTCTTTGAAATATTTATTGAACAAATGATCACAAGAAAGTCAAAAATGGTGAAATTTTATCGTTTCGGCAAAAAAAGCCAATTAATGTTTGCTAGTTTCCTTTAGTTAAGATTTCACTTTCACAGAAAACTAAAACCAAGAATAAAAACAAGAAAAAAAAACATCATGTAGAAATACCAAAATTACTCAGCAAATTAAAAAAATAATAGAATTTGCGTACATCATGAGCACCGGGAGTACAAAGGGGTGTACTTGCATCCCTGTTTTTTTTCTGTGCGATAATCCCCACGAATACCATCGAGAGGTGGTTATGCCGGACTCGAACCGCCCAAAAACCACACGCCGTCTCAGGTACCAGTGATTTCACTCCCATCAAGATTGACATTCATACTGAATATATTTATTTATTTATTTATTTACTCACTTCACTTATCACTTGTTTTATTTCACGCAATAGGTGGTGATCCTACAGCCGCTAATCGGGATGTTTGGTTTGCCAGAGTCTCGTCTGTCGATCAGCAAGTGCACTTGTGCAGATAAGGTTGGCTTGGAGTCATACGTTCTTGGTGGGCATCCTATACACCTCAGTATAAGTCATTAGTCATAATCGGTGACTATCTAATAGCACAGTTTTAAAACAACTCGTTCGGTTAACAATTGATATAATATATACATAATATAATATTTGCATAACATCGTTGGTTGGTCCCCCACAAGGTGGTCCGATGACCTGGCGAAGGTCGCGGGAAGCTGCTGGATGCGGGCGGCATGGAACGGGCTGTTGTGGAGAACCTTGGAGGCCTATGTCCAGCAGTGGACGTATTTTGGCTAAGATGATGATGATGTTGATAACCTCGTGATGAAGCTGTTTAAACTGACAGAAAGTTATGAACCTATACTTACTTTAAATCAAATAAATTATCCACCGATATACGAAGTAAGCTTATTAACTACTAAACTTGAGGAGGTATTTCATTCAACCATATGGTAAGTGGTCTTTATGGTGACAGATTAAGAATACAGAGTAACATCACCCCTAATCATCCCATGAGTGGCGTAAGGGGTGACTAAAGGAACAAACTACACAGGGCAACATCACTGCAAAAAGAAGGAAAAGTCAAGTATACCATATACATATTTGAAGGAGAGGCTTATGTCCAGCAGTGGACTGTTAAAGGTTGATGGTATCATCAATCGTCAACAGCCTTTTACAACCCTCTGCTGGACATAAGCCTCTCCTTATCAAGGAGGTTTTGGCCTACTATACCACGCTGACCAGACGGGTCGATGGTAAGTTACTCCTTGTATTTCACAATTTAGATAGCAACGAAACTGCAAGGACTTTTATGATTTAACCACTCTTACTAAAATAATAAAAGAGATATTTACATTAATACTAGCTGACCCGGCAAACGTTGTTTTGCCATATAAATAATTTCCTAGTAATTTTAGGGTTGTACTACCCCTAACATTTAGGGGGATGAAAAATAGATGTTGGCTGATTCTCATAGATACCGGATAAGCACAAAAAATTTCATCAAAATCGGTCAAGCCGTTTCGGAGAAGTATGGCAACGAAAACTGTGACACGAGAATTTTATATATTAGATGTTCGTCTAATAGAACCTTATCTCAAGAACCCTAAAATTTGCTCATAAACGTTTCCAATCCCACACTATGATTACAAACAGCCATTTTCATCATTAATTAGTTTATTAATTATTCAAATTTGTATGCGAATTCGCGATGCTTTATGCGATTAGCCGTATTTGAGATTTAACGAACGATAATAGAGGTGTTGAAATACAAGCGGTAGCGATAATTACACAATTGACTTTTGATAATACACTCAATTGGACATATTGCCGAAATGTGACCTTGAGAATTGAAATAAACGTTCAATGTACAAGTTTTGGGCTGTAAAATATGTCAGAATGGTACAAAACACCTGATCTCATGAACTCCATTACTCCACACGGATATTAATGCATTCGATATAATTAAGAGCTTTATTAAAAATATTATCTAAATATACACCAAAAACGCATGATACCCTGCTCTAAAGTTGACTTACAAAAGTATTTGTTTTTACATACAGAATGTACTTTGGTTACAGTTACACACAAAGGCACATTGCAATGCAGGATCAATTCTGCTCACACGTGCAATCACGTGCCCGCTCTCGCTTCTGCTTATGATTAACACCATACAAATGAGTGTTTGCCTTAACTAACGTTAGTTATTACTCTATTGTAGACATTTACTCTATGTGTACACTGTCTGCACATGTTTTGATCAAACGTTTGTCTATGAACTGTCAACTGTGCACTTTTTTAACCGTTTTGCGCTGTTTAACCCTCTAAATAGTGGTTCTTATGAGTGAAAAGCGATTACCAGGTTAATTACCTTATATTATATTGGTTTTATATATACTTAAGTAATATTAAGAGTGAATGTTTCTCACGGTTAGAAAAACGAAAAGGTTTAGGGCAGGGCAAGGAATCATTGAAGTCAATTCCAATTCAAAATCATTGACGACAATTTTATGTTATTTAAAAGGTTTAAAAAAAAACAGTTTTAGGGTGGGTACTCACTGAATATTACTCTATGTTATCGATGACTTTAGATGAATGTTGTGTGACGAACAGACGTCTTTAGGCATCTTCATGACATGTGTCATTTTTAGACATCTTTATGGCACATGTCATAAAGATGTCTAAACTTTTAAACTGCGGAGAGTACCATAGAGATTGTAATCTACTAACTACAAAATCTAGACGATCACTGATTGTAATACAACCCATTATTAAGTATAGAATAATTAACTATAGACCCACTTAAACCGCATTTTATAAATTCACCCAGCCATTACTCAGTTCCCTGAACATCATCACTATGGAGAAAAATTACCATCAAACATTTGTCAGTCACAAAAACGTCATTTTCACATCAATACACAGGACAAAATCATCGACATCGACGATTATAGATTCCTAATTGCATTGTTCAGATTCTAGGTCGTCTAACATTTTTTCTGAAAGCTAACAAACAAAGGTATTATTCATTTTGCTGTGCATCAACTCGAAGCAACTGTGTCAGCAATTAAAATGATTAGGTACTCGTGTGGGGTCACAGCGAAGGCGGGTAGAGGAGTGAAGCGAGGAGCGGGGAGCGGGGCGGGGAATATAAGAAGCAACAAACAATGCTATCCTACTTCCACTAATATTATAAATGTGAAAATTTGTGAGGATGGATGTTTGATACTCTCACGCAAAAAATACTAAATGGATTTAGATGAAACTTTACAGTAATACAGCTCATATATCAGAGTAACACTTAGGCTATTTTTTACTGCGATAACCAACATATACACAGGCGGAGACGCGGGCAAAAGCTGGTAAGAAATACAAAAATTTCCTAATAAACTGAATCCTTTTTAATTTCTCTTTTAAACAGACGATGCTCTCATTAGGAATATATCCTGAGTCGCAGGTGACTCAGACTCACAACAAAAATTTGTGGCTCACACAGAACGCTGTCCCATGTAAGATTTGAACCCATAACACTCAGCATCCTGTAAGACCTCACAGCTGGACGTAAGCTTCTACTTTTTTGCAAGCCAATTTTGGCCTACTATACCACACTGGCCAGACATTTTGGTATAGGGTTTGTTTCAAGTTTTCCTTCTCTTTGTAGTAATGTTGTCTTGTATATTTTGTTCCTTAGTCGCCTTTTACAACACCCATGGGAAGAATTGAGATCGTGACACTCTGTATTCTAATCCATCACCACACGTACAGTTCTACTACACCACATTTCTATTCAATTTCTGAAAAATCGCCTCTTTGTTGGTAGGACAACGCTAACTAGGGACCTACCGGCTTAATCTACTTTTTATTATAAGTAGTCATATTTAACACAATTTACGAGTAATAATGAATCCATAAATTATAAAATTGTAAAGGTACAGAAACTTAAAGAGGAAACCGTGAATTAGTAACTTATGTAGGCCCGCGATAATCAAGTCTCAAGTTCGTTATCATTATATCTCATAAATAAACCAAATTATATTTAAATTACACTATTTTAACACTTACTACTTAAATTACTAATGTAACAATTATCAACTGATAAACGATAATGATGATAAACGAACGCCATAAAAAATAATTAATGAATATTTAAATCATCAGAGCTTTTCCGAGAGACTACGCCAATACTTTGTGAATTAGTAGTAAATGGTTAAGTTTAAGTGTTTATAGCTAAATAACATGAATAAAGATTGTCTTCATTTACAGTGATTAGATTAATTTGAATAACAAGATTTTTAAAGTAAGTAAGACTTGTCAACAGCTCCGACTGCGCATTTCAGTTGCCGCGGCCAGAAAAAGTCTATTTCCAAGAATCAAATGTATCTTCATAAAATCGGTTTAGCAATTTAGCTCTAAAAGAGCAACAACCAGACAGTGTAACGTTCACATCAATCATCACATCACATCAACAGCCATTAGTAATCCACTGTTGGACACACGAGAGCCTTAACAAGGAGGTTTATTTTATTGTGGTCATTTGAAAGATATATCGCTGACACTGCGACCACACCCAACAGTCGGATGATTATGAATTATGTAAATTATAAATGTTAAACAATCCAAGAGATTGTTGATGCGATGCCATGAAAAAATACACCAACCATGCTTCGCCTGCCACTCATTAAAATAATTGTTTTTTACTCATACCTACTCCCTGTTTGTTCGACTGTATGTGTCCATAAACGTGTTGTTAAAACAATTGTTTTTCATCGCTGTTATTGTTAATTACTACAGAAATGATATCCATTGAAGAAATTCTTGGCAAAAATAAATATAATATACTCATGAGAAATGTAAAATATTTTACTCCTAAGTATATTTAATTGACAGCTATGTGTAATTTTCTTTACTTATATTATAAATATTTATGTGAATTTATTCGTTAGACTGTCACGCTTTCACTCTTTAACCACTCAACCGATAAGGATATGAGTTTATATTCATCAAGAAAAAACACTAAGACACGTCTGATTTACAAAATGCATATCGCAAAATATATTGCAAAATGCATAAAAACAGCTTACAAATACGGAATGTCGCAAATATTTTACAGCACGCAAACTATTTGAATCCCAAAAATGTTACAAGGAAACCTGTTATTTCTTCCTCTTGCTTAAATTGAATATTTACATACAGCAATTGAAGAAGAAAGTGGGAGTCGTGACCTATCTGGAGGTATATCATATCGCAGAGGATAAAAGAGAGTGAGTTAAGAGAGACAGTTTAAATTTAGAAAAAAAATAATCTTCCTGAAAACGAGATAGTGGGTTCAAATATTGATTGTATATTTAACACACCAACGCCGATGCTAAAAAATATTTTAGGTTAAAAACTCGGCACTTAACCTTTCAAATCGAAACTTAAGTGTACAATTTTGTAAAAAAAAAAGCTTGATTTGCGATTATCAGTGTTTAAAGTGAAGTTAAAGTCCCGGGAGCAAAGACAGAAGTTATCAGCACGTAACGAAAGGGTTCATGAAGAAACATAAATTAGTCGTGCTGTTTGCTTCTTTACCGTTTCAGCGGCCATGTTTAAAAAAAATATACATCTTTTTTTCCTATCGGTGAGTGCACTTCTCAATGGTTAAATGACATTAGCTTTATTGTGTTAATGGCGTCATTTAAACAACCATTCATTGCTTATTTTGACCTTTTAGTAATGAAATTTTAAAAAATGCTTTCTTTGTAGACGCTTATAATATAAAAAATATCAGTTGACAAAGTTTCAAGTTTGTGCCCCACAGAGTCCAAGTTGATAAATATGTCATTTGGGACAAATTGTTTCATATATGTGGTGTCCTTACGCTATTCTAGAGTTTTCATCAGTAAAGTTCTTAGATAGATTATTCTTCTTTCGTCTATTAGGTAGATATTTCGAAACAGAAGAAACTTTCATGACAATTCAACCTCTGTCCTTGCCGTGGAGCAGTAGCTTGTGTATATACCCCTTCTTTACTCATTTCCTAAATTGCATGCCAATATGCAAGAAATGTTAAACTATATTGTGCTTAATTAACCTCTTACTAAACACAGGGGTAATGATCCTGCTTATCATATAATATTTTGTCTTGGCCCATAACAGGGCCCATGACCTCAGGTCACAATGAGTAACTACTCAACCAACAGCTCAGTGGATAAAGAATAATAGGTTTCCATCTACATATTTATGTATCTTCTGAGGTAAACGACACCTTAAAACTTCTTCAAATAAAATATTTACACCAGGAATATTTAATATCCCTTAAATCTCTGCACAACAAATCTCATTAATCAAAATAAACAAATATAACTGAAATCACATAAGCCTTAATCCGGTGCATTCACCTTAATTCAATCAGTGACGTTATACTAATCAAATAAGCCGTTTCACATCGCCGTGAAAACATTAGGGTTAAAGCACACTGCGCGACAGAAACGCTGACTCATGCCAACTTGCTACAAACGTATTAAAATGCATGTCGACGGTTAATTTGGTATAAATGGGGCATGTTTAGTGCTTGTCAAATTTCTAAAGTGCATATTGTGGTTTTGTGACAGAGTAAACTTGAATGTGGGTTATAGAAAGAGGAGTGCTGATGATATGAATCGAATTGATGGATGAAGTTCACTAATTTTTATAAAAGTGAAAGACTACATTATTGATTTACGTATTGAGAGAATATTCCACTCCGTGTCTCATAAGTTTAGTATGTATACAAAACAGGGTTTGCTGAGAGATTAAAAATATAACATATAGAACTTAACTTGACACACATAAGTTGATTTGACTTGTCATTGAATACATCTTTTAAAGTTAGAGTGACAGAACTGGCAAAAGCAGGGATTGTCATCAATATGACTTGGAATTAATACGCGGGGTAGTTAATACTTTTGTTCGAGTGCGACCAAGTGAAAACGTTAAACTCGTAATTGTTATTTGCATCTAAAAGCTTTTGTAAGGACAATTAATTAATTAGCAATCAACATAATGAGATATTTCTTAAATTCAAAGCAAACAGTTATGGAAATGATTTTAGTGAAACAAATTAATATTGTATTTAATTCTACTTTCTATTACAGTTATTGAATATACTGAACCTATTAATTAGCAACTGTTAATCGTTAATTAAGAATGATCGGAGCGTTTTTGTTATAATTCAACTTTTGAAGCTTTTAAATCGCAGTACGCGGTGTACTAACACAAAATGCACAGCCGTCGCGGTGCTAGCGGCAAATCCAATAGGTTTTCATTAAATAAACCCTTTTATTGGTTTACTGTGGATTTATCAGCTTTGCAGTTTGTTGGCTTAACGTTATGTGAGAATAGTTTTACTTGTATTACTGTTGGTGATAATGGCGTTTACATTTAAATTTATTATTTTCACTTTTTCTGAAAAATATTATTGAAGATATTTTGGAATTAAATACGCGATTTTACTTGATCAAGTATATATATGGAACTATAAGCTTGAGAATGATTTGCTTAACAAAAACCCCGAAGAACCGAAGCTTTTGTTAATGTTGAGCTGCCTCGTAGGTATATATTGTATAGAATATGTCAGCCAATCAGCATTCACGAGTGCATTTCAAATAAATACAACTGAAAACAAATATATTTAACACACATTGTATTTACCCATTTTCATAGACAAATGGCAACATCGTCCAAGCAGTATTTTTGACTGCTCTTTCTCTGATTGGTGGCTCAAAGCTCTAATTTCTAATCCTGATATATTTATGACAAGAATATAACTGAAATAATGTACACAGAATTGTAGGTCTTACACCAAAATACTAACGATCATTTTACCTCCACATCCTCATCAAAGTTACTTCATCCATCTAGAACAGTGTTGAACAGGGCGTGGTTGTAACCTCATAGGTCGCTGAAATGAAGGTTCAACTGCAGGTTGTAATTGTGAGAGGTGACGCCTTTACACGTGTGACAAATAATTGCGTGTACGAGTAGGATTAGTATAAAATCGTGTTAGCGACCACACCTCCGCAGGAGAGGGTTGAAGATGGAACCTTTGCTGAAAACAAAACGCCTGAAAAGTATTCTGTACACTATTTAACTCTAGAATCTATTAAAGTAATTTTTTTAAAGTTATAACTAGTTTTCAGGACGTATTTTCGACTCAAATAGACGCTTAAACTAATTTTTTTCCAAGTAAGACAATCAAAGGTGTTGATAGAAAAATTTAAATTCCGTGGCTCATAGTCAGAAAACTCTTTTTCTAATTCAAAACATTCACGGTAAAACGATTATTTAAACTTTCAAAAACCATTTG
This sequence comes from Hypercompe scribonia, assembly GCA_949316085.1. NCBI lineage: Eukaryota > Metazoa > Arthropoda > Insecta > Lepidoptera > Erebidae > Hypercompe > Hypercompe scribonia. The sequence goes on from OX438989.1 coordinate 14,532,952, forward strand.
CTGATGTCATATTCTTGACTTTTCTTAAATGTCTGTGGTACGGTTCGAGATCTAAATAGGACAAATAGCTTAATACCATAAAAACTTCATTATGAGTGTGGTCCATAAAGTCAACACTAGACTTATTCAAAAAAATAAATAAACACTCTTAACAAAAACACAGGCTGCTACAATCGGTAATATCATCATCATCATCATCTCAGCCAAAATATATCCAGTGCTGGACATAGGCCACCCCCAAGGTTCTCCACAACAGCCGGTCCCGTGCAGCCCGCATCCAGCAGCTTTCCGCGACCTTCGTTACAATCGGTATGTGCGACGTGAACTATGTTTCTACTCATTTGGGCTAGCTCTAACAGAGTGATAACCTAACAGCTCTTTTTTTCTGTATAGAGCCTGCCGAAGTGACTCTACTCTACCTGATGGAACGCATGAGTAGAATCTAAAAGTGGTTGTCGCCATACTGATCACAATGCAGACAATGCAGTATGATGACTCACACTATGATGGCCTTGTGAAATGCTTTTTCATACCCAGCTTAAAGGGTTTTCGGCACTCAGATATGTCTATTCAGTATCAAATGTCCATAGCTGTCTGATATCACTCATCATCACACAAGGTTTATTCCTATCCACAAATAGGACCCTTTATTATTTCAATATTGCATCTATCAAGAAAGTGCAGGCTCTTATTATGAGTAAAAGTGAAGTGTTCACTCGACCAAAATATGTTCTTAGAATGCGATCAACTTTTATTCTTAAGGTCCGTGTACATTGTTATATAAAAACTGCTATTAATTGTGCCTATATTAGCGTTATTATAACGTTAGTGATGTTACACATACTTTACCTTATAAGAAAATTGTAACAAAAAAGAATACCTTAGAAAAGTTTTAAATAACTTTTATTTTATTGGTAGTTAAGCTGTTTTTGTAGCGACGTTGTGCGTAAAAATCCCAAGTATAACTATTTAAAAAGGTAAAATATTTAACAAAACCAAAATATTTACATAATTAAGTCCAAATCAGCTCAAAAAACATAAAATCAGTGTTCAAAATGTAAAAATCATTTACTTATTTCCGTTATGTACCTTCACACACAAGAATTTATTTTACTCTAGCCTTTTTACTTTAGATACAAGGATATCAGTTAACGACTAGCAGATGTAATTATATAGCACGTCCAGCGCGCGACACGTAACTTATTCGTGAGTCTGCAAGATCTACAGCGTCAGTGAGACGGCCAGTATTAAAACTGCATAGACTGTACTAGATTTACACCTCATATAAGCTATGTATACACCGGATAGTATACGTATGGATATATTACTTACTAAGTAGTTCAATCTTTTATTGCCACTTTAATTTAGTGCAACTAGTCACTTATTTCTGCACAATCCGATAGAGTAATAAAAAATGCCTTTGCTTATAATTTATTAACATCATAATCATCGCTCTAGCCTTTCCCCAAAGAAGGATGAAATTCGGTTTTTTAACCTACAACGACTGCCATTAAATCTCTATAACTGAAGTACTAGACGAAATCGAAATATACGTACGTACGTACGTAGGTTGAGTTATCGTTATTAAATTATTAGTAATAACTACTAAAACTATTTATTCATAGTTATGTTTCCAACCCTAGCGTGTAGTGATTTGATTGTACCACTTTGCGTATTGATAGTTGAAAAATACTACACTTGGTTTAGTACCTAGTAGTTGTGTTGTGTAAATGTTGTTTGAAGGTAAAATACTTAACTATATTAATTTATCAATTTTTAATTTCCCTGATTTTTTTTAGCATTTTTTCTTGTACAATTGATGGTTATAGCTTTGAAACTTTAAAATTTAAATTCATGGTAGAACTATTTACAAGTTACTCATAGCTTTTTTTATATAAGTCTACCAAAGTGAGTCTACTCTGCCTGATAGAAAACATTAATAGAATCCAAGAGTGGTGGTCGCCAAATTCATTGTCATAGCCAATTATAGTCATTTACATCCTTTTTAATTTGGTATCAATTATACATACAATTATAATATATACTATTGATACGAATTAAACAAATGGGTACGAATTTAAGAAGTTAAAAATAATACAAAAAAATATAAATAACGAATCGGACATACAAATGCAAACCCTCGCCCACAACTGTTTAATTTTAAAACCAATTTTGTTGCGGACGTGCAGTGTACAATCTCCACAATTCATCTACATATCAAGTTGCTCTGTTTGACTACTGTTTTGCCCCGGCACCGCTCGGAGCCGGTTCAACATTGCAGTTTTTTTACCTGTATCGCAAATCGAGCGTTACGGAATGTATTCGTTTTGCGGCAGCTCCATTTATTTCTTTTTCTTTGATTTCGTATTTCGTCTTCGCACGAAATTGAGAATTAATTAAGCTATGTGGACTTTTAATGTGTGTTTGTTTTGTACAATCTTTTTTTTCTTTAGTTTGGGATAAAATATTTAGAACAAGTTGAAAGTTGTGTTGATTTCTTGGGTTCGAGAGGTGTTTTGGTGTCTTGTTCTGAATCGGCGCTAATGATCAGTAGCATGAATCAATGGAGACTTGCTTTTTAAATAGTTTGTTTGTTTTTTATTGCTTTGGTATACGATCTATTTCGACCTGATTCAGGAGTTAGGGAATTATAGTAACTTATTCATAAATTAAGGCACAATGCTACATACGTTAACACTTCGTTCTTGTGGCGGTGGAGACCATGGGCGACTGGGCTGCCGGAACTAGGCCGTAGACTTGGAGATTAAGGAAACTTCCATTTCAATCGGCAGGTTAATTTTGTTGTAATTGTGGTCTAATAAGTTTACTTTTTATTTGTCTATCTGGTGTCATGATGTTTGTGATCTCCAAAACGATCCATTTCAATAATTTTTTCTATATTAAATAGGTATGAGCAGAGGTTGTAACGTATATTTAATTCAGGAGAATTATAGGACAGGAATCCTCACTCCTCAATGCGCAGACTAAGTTACCCGGGATAGGGATGGGTTAATGCCTTCTCTCTAGTTCTTTGGGGTGAGGCTGTGAGGTACAATAAGGCGGCAATGTGGGCACTTACCAACAGGTGACACACGTGGTTGTTTATCCCCTCTACACTATAAAAAAAGAAATAGACCCATATAATAATAATAACATATAATAATAATAATTCTTTATTACATAACCAGTTTTGATAGTTTAAAAAGTGATCACAGTGATCTTTTAGGCAAACAATGCCTGTGACAAGTCACTGTGCTCTTCCTTTATAACTGTTTCACTCCCAGAACAGGCCTTACCAACCCAAACATAGTTATCCTTACCAGCGGCTGTATAAACTAAGTTATGATACATAACTAAATAAAAAGAAAAAAAAAAAATGTTCACTCGTGTCCCGACAGGCGTAGAAATGTAGTCCTAATTAGCCCTTTTGTTCCACGCTGGCACTAAACAGTTTAAGGCTATCGAGTGTCTCATTACTACTTATCTACCACTCATCATTTCAACTTTGTTAGCTATTGTTAGATTAACTTTTAGAAGTGACGATAATTTAAAATGAAGGGTTTACTTTCTTAACGTAGTTATTTGACTGCACCAGAAGGAGGGTTCACTTCATCTAGCTATGCGTCTACGCACTACGCAGCTCTCTCGCAGCTCTCTTCACCACGCAGCATCGCCACATTGTATGGAAGTTGTCAATCTTTACACCAGGAACGAATCCTAACGATAGTCATCATGAACCTCCATAAGGCTTAGGCTCAGTTCACCTACAAATCTTCGAGTACGTTTCTTTGACATGCTCTGTAGCGTAAATGGCTTATATTGATGGATTTCGGTGTTTGAGGAATCGTTAGTGATACTGGGTGTGTAAAAATTATTAGAATCAAAATAATTGGTAGATAGATGGATATTACATTATTTGCACACCAACGCATAAAAAAAATATACAATAAGCATGATTACACGGTTGCTCTAGTAGTTTAAGTGATCGCCACGCCGCTCACTACAGCGCTGAGTGTTGTGGGTTCAAACCCCACATGGGACAGCACTTTGTGTGATCCACAAATTGTTGTAATGAGTCTGGGTGTTCTTTGTGTCCGTTTCTTGTATGTTTGCAAAGTCCGCCGCGACACAGGATTTATTTCTAATGCGGACATTGTATTTTTTTAAAAAAAGTATTAAAACTAACAACAATTGTGATGTACAAAGGGTGGTCTATTGCTTAAAGCAATTTCTTCCAGGCAACCTTTGAATGAATTGGTGGATGGTGCTAGTTATATACGAGTAAAAGTTCAAGTAACAAATAAGGTGTAAGTTGTAATATTTATGTTTGTTGATACGATTGATACGAAATATTACTTTATATGATATCTGTTCTAGCTACACATTTAGTGACTGCCCTGAGGTACACTAGGAGAAAATATAGGTGGCATTACGTCTGCTATTGTACAATCTTCTTGTACAATTTGTGCAGAAAGAATAATAATAAATACTCTATGTAGTGTATTATGTAAACGTGTCTCTAATGGCAGTCATACAAATGTGGGCGATAATAAAATAATGAGTTCCGCATTTACTCTCACGTCTCATGTTAACGGATCTTAAGCAAAGTGTGACTGACACAACTGGGCCAATAAGTTTATAGGTGACGATAACCGCTGACTATGAACCAGACTGAGGACTTATTTATTTTTATACATAAAATTACGTCTATTTCCCTAGAGGGAGAGACATATTAAACGGCAACTTTTCGCTAATATTTTGGTCCTACATAATAGGTGTCGAGCGTATTGTCGCTAATCATGATGTTTTGGTTGACAGAGCCTCGTCTGTCGATCAGCATGGTCACCACTTGCAGGTGAATTTGGTCCTAACTTCTTGGTGGGATCTCCATGCACCCATATTATAGTATTCTATAACAGAAGATATCAAAAATCCGAAGTCGTAACCGCATTCGTTTCATTCTCTTTCATAAATATTCGTGTACAAGTATTATTTGATTGAACAGTTCTCGGTAGAACACTAAATAAACCTACCTTCAATGTCCAAATTTATTGTTTTAAGAATAATACAGTAACACATTTTGACCGATCCAGGAATGAAACTCGAGACCTCTTGACTGTCAGTCACATACGTTAACTGATAGATCAACGAGGCAAATTGTACGTAATCAATATGCTATTATAAGATCAATTAAACTCGTTATAATTATATTAAGAAAAAGTCCCGCCTGGAACACGGCTATTTAATTTACCATTAACCGTATAAAAATAGGCAAAGTCTCTATTTAAAATAAAAGCAAGCTTAACCATTAACCGCTATCAGCTGACAGGTAAGTTAACCCCCACAGCGTCTACACAATACGGTCGTTGTGACCACACGCGCGGAACTAATACCTTCTAAGCGTTTGAGGGTTAGGCCGTTAATCGTGCGATTTTGGTTACGATAATGGGCTTGGATTGTGGCAATTGATAGGGAAGGAATTGCAATATATTTTATTGGTGTGTAAATAGTTTTACTTGAAGTTAATTTATATGAAAAATGGGTTTAAATCTTACTTTTACTTACTATTTATTTTTAACCCTTTAAATGTCACCACGTTGTCACATATGACATTAAAATGAAAGGCCTGATACATACAAGTTATCCAATCCTCAGAGTTTGTATTATGGTAACCAAACTGCTGATAAATACACTTATATATCTACATCCAGACACAGAACGTGAAAATAAATCATTGTTTTTGTACCAAGTGTGAATCGAAACCATAATCTCTGGTTTAACACCCACCTCTAAACACTCAACCAACGGGCTCGCCATAAAACAATAGACTATGCCTTTAAAGGTTTATTTATCGTAATAGTTACCCAAACAAATACACAAGTCAATTAAAAACAGGATCTAAATGACAGCTCATTATCCGGCGAAAATATTTTTTTCCTTTCACCTTGTAGTGGAAGAAACAAATAAAGACAAATCTACTAATCTTGAAGGTCTAACGGCGCCTATTAAAACTGTATTAACTCCCCTCGGGGCTTACGACCCCTAATGACGCACCATCAATGGTCCAAATCACAGATATCAAGAAATTTTTGACGGGATATTCTTAAGATACCTTTGTATTTTTAAACGAAGAGAGAAATGACAATAGTGAACTCACAATAAAACGCTCTTAACAATTTTGTCTTAGACATTACTATTAACAGAAGTATTGGAAGTTTGAACCAAATATAAAAAAATACTATTATTAGCACTTTATCTGTGGAAGGAACAACAAGTCGCATGTCATTGTTATAGTCCTCAAAATACAGCTTGATCTCTTTGACAGTTGTCATTAGTGTCATTTTAAAACTGACAAGTTAAATTTTAGGTGTGAATTTATATATTTATGACGTATTACACTCCATTTGTGATAAATCTGGCACGTTAAGAAGACGATACAAAGTTCCAAGTTACTTCATCTGTCACAGTGATCAAGCGATGTTTTAAGGACTGTAATTGTTATTACTGTCAGACTTGATTGAAGTCTAGAAAACTATTATGATATTATTTTCTTATTTTGTTTTTTTTTTGTTTATTATGATTCTTAAACAAAACGTCATTACAAAATAAGTTTATATACTACATAAAGAATGTCATTCTCTTTTTATTATAAATAGTGAGCTACAATATTAATAAACAAATTCACTTTTTCGAAAATCTTTAGTTTTGAGACACAATCGAGTCTTGATCATAATTAGAAAAGACTTAAAAGATAACACTTAATAATTGCATCAACCATTATTCACCATTCCTGGTAATTAAATATGTTAAAAAAATTATTTAAGTAAAGTTCAAAAATGTTTATCATCTCTGACATAGGTCGAGAGATGGTGTTCATAAGACTCTAATTAACATTCCTAATGAAAAAATCGATCCTACTTTTTCGAATAGTACCTAGAAGTTTCCACTAACTAAAATATAACAGTGTTAACCACGAAACGGAAAAATAAAAAAATGCAGCTGTAGGACTTAATAGGCTAGATGACACCTTAGTCAAATTAGTTACTTTTTATCATCTGTCAAAACGACCATTTTGTATGAAAAATGTACTAAATACACAATTGTGACGTCACTGTTTTAGATACTCAATTGAACAATATATTTCACTGTTCATTTTATTGAAATTCGTAATAACAACAAAAAGCTATGTTAATTGTATTTTACGAGATGTTTCGCGACATTAGTTTTAATGAAGTGGACATTGGTATTTATTTACGATACAGTCATCTACCCAAGCACGAATATTTACTTTGACTTGTCCCCTTCAAGTTTTTATTTTTAATACTAATTTAAAGGAATAGTAAAAGTACACACAGTCAATATTACTGTCACTAACTTACCTCAAAATCTTACTAAATACAAAAAAAGGCAAAAAAGGCTATATTCCCTAGTACCTAAAGTTAAATATAGAATGCCACCTTCTGAATTTCTGTCTTACGTGCTTAACATATTCAAGTACTGATATTTTTCCACTGCCATAAAATTCCAGAACTTAATATCATTCAGTATCCCTAACCACCATTATAAATAAATAGCCAACAATAATCCGATTGTCACGCCCAACCCTCCTATCATCCATTGTATCCAACCCTCGTATCGATGTCCCGGGACAAAGAGACCGAGTATATTTTGACAGGAGTTAATGTTCGCCAACGTCTCTACCTGAATGGGTACAAAAGCCCAGTGGGGTATTGTCTGGTTATTTGCAGGGTTAGATAAAGTGCACTTGTTATAATTGGAGTGCAGGATTTTATTGGTACGTTTGGTGGTCAAAGTGATTATATATTTGTTACAGTACAGTCAAGATTACAGTTATTGAACATTGTTATAAAACCGCTAGCACATATTTTAGGATTTAAATAAAATTATATTATTAAGATGCGTAGGGCTCTCACCAAGAGCTTAGGGCCCCGAGCCAATCTCACCTGTAAGTGATGCAAGTGCTTGACGGACGAGTCTCTGGTAAATAAGACGTCCCGATTAACGGCAATAGGCTTACCACGTGAGACCAAAACACTGGTGAAAAGTGGTAGTTTAATATGCCTCTGCCTACTCCTCTGGGAAAACAGGCGTGATTATGTAATAAAAATTAATAGTTTAGTGAGTGTTCGAAAGCTCTTTTCAAATAAATTATCTCCCCTTATTACTATCTGACCACTAGAAACAGATGGAAGTTTTAGTACCAACCAAATGTCAAACTAAATGCTGTGATAGCTGTGGTTTGGTTGGCGATGTTACTCGGTCGTTAGTGACTACTGCCCTTCATGATCACGTGCAACTGAGAGTCACAAGTTATCTCTGAAGAATAAGGGGGAGAATGGGGGTTTGGGATCTTGTCAAATTACTCTCTCATTGAACAACCACGAAAGAATTGTTTCACAATAACAATATTTATCATTTCTTAAATAAAAAACAATTCAACATTCATTAATTTCCTAGCCTTTATTATCCCCAAGATTTTTTGGGGTCAGCTACTAATCAACCGGTTTTAGCTGAATATCAGTTTTTGCACGGAGCGACTGACATTGAACCTCTACAACCGTGAGCGTGCACTTATGAGTACAATAACGATTGTCATAGATGTTCATGACACCTGGGATCTACACTTTAACGTGCTTTCTAAGACTCGGGCGTGAAACATCAACTTTCTTACTCGGGGTTGTTATAAAAAAAATTTTGTAGCAAAATTAGTCAGAATTAGTAAAAATCAGTAGAAATTAGTAAAGATCAGTAAAAATCGGTAAAAACTAGTATGAATTAGTAAAAATTAGTAGAAATTAGTAAACATTAGCAAACATTATCAATTATTTTTCAAGAAGTTTGCAAAATACTAACTTATTTATAACTACTTATATAATTTCGTTACTTGTAAGAATCTGCCGAGGAAATAGGCAGTTATGTCGCCAAGAGACACCAGTTTAGTACTAATCACTATTTATGTCACACAAACATATATTTACACCGTGTTTTACCTTAAACATGTCCAAGAAACTGTCTTGGTTAGCGGAAGTATGATTAAAATCCACTTAAAAAAACAACTATTAAGTTAATAAAAAAATATTTTCTTGATAAAAACATTTAGTTAACAGAAACAAAATAACTAAGTTTGATCTAAGCAATTTGATTAAGTTAACGTATTTTTTTAAGCATAATTAGAACTCAATCAGTATGGTGTCCACAACGGTCACCATACTGATTGCGAATGCAGACAATGCAGTATGGTGACCCACACTATGATAGTCCAGTGAGATGCTTTTTATTAATAATAATTACATTACACTGCCGTCTAATCTGAAATCACGTAGAGCCTGCACTCCGTTGACTAGACTACGTAATACGTAACACTACTAAGTATCTTAATTCTAACTAAGTGACTAGTTACTTTTTGTTCTTTTTTTTCTTCAAGTTTATATTTTCATGTGTTTAGTAAGTCCATTATTATATTGAGATAATTTTTTTTTTTATTTATTTCTAATGGAATAGGCGTTTGTCTTCCATCTCACCTGATGGAAAATGTAGATGGAGGTGGTACACGCCCATCCAAAAGAAATCTGTTCACTCTACTCTCAAAGACTTCCGAGTTCAACTCATCAGGAAAAATAGACCCAGGCAGTGAGAAAAAGTATACCATAATCGATGAATATTATAAATTCAATACATTTTATAGATTACGAGTAGTCGTAATTGATGCATACAGGGGTGATAATTATCGTGGTAAGTGTGTGAGCCTGATACTGCCATGATGACTGTTATGCCTTTTACGCTCCCAGGCGGGGCGCGAAAATGCATCTCACAAGGTCGCCTTAGTGTGGGCCACCATACTGTATTGTCTGCATTTACAATGAGTACAGTGACCACTACTCTTTGATTCTATTCATGCTTCCATTTAGGTAGAGTCAAGTCGTTTTGGCAAACCGTGAAAACTAAAAATTACACCCTAACACGGTTAAAATTATCGTTAAATAATTACATGTCTAGGGTCGACACCAAACCCCAGACCTATGGCTTAACAGTCAGGATTTCTAATCACAGAATAAAGTAAAAAAAAAAAATTCCATAACAGTAAAATAATCCATTCAACATCAATAGCTCGTTATAAGAAATCTGTTTGCGCAGTTAACCCAGAGCAGGGCAACGTCAATTGTTGGCAAATTGCTACGATTTGCGGTAATCATAGCTGGTATGTCAACTTATAATAGGGGTCTGATTCGTGTTCCAATGATGGTAAATTGAATTAATGTGGGGTCACTTCTGTTATTGTATGTCTACATGCAAATTATATTGCAATATATGTTATCTGTATACTAATCTACTATATGTTAATATTAATGAATTAATAATATTTATAGTGCTTCTAGAAGATACTTTAACGGTACTTTTAATCGAGTGGTTAATAATCCTGACTCCTAGGGTAGAGTTCGTGTCTTTGATTTCTATGACATTCCATGATTCTGTACTGAGTACGTGGACACTCATCATTGGACGGTTCCAAAAGTTTAAAGTATCTCAGCGTGCCATGGAGCGTGCGATGCTGGGAGTTTCTCTGGCTGATAAAATTCGTAATGAGGTTATTCGACAGAGAACGGGAGTAAGTGACATCGCACGGAGAATCAGTACGCTGAAGTGGAAGTGATGGGTAGAGTGGAAACCACGATTGGGCAAACGTAGTGTAGGGCGCCCTGCGGCGTGATAGACCGAATACTTGGAGAAGGTGGTTGGCAGCGGATGGATGCGAATTGCCCAAGATCGGGATGGTTGGCGCTCCTTGGGGGAGACCTTCGTTCAGCAGTGGACGGCAATAGGTTGATTTGAGTACGATCTCTTATCTTGTGTCTAAGTGTTGTTTACCAATAATATGTATATTTTAGAAATATATAGGTATTTATCAAAGTCGAAAAAATATGGCAACAATTTTAATGTATATTTATATTTAATGTATTTTTTCTATTTAAAAAAATGTGCGTATTTTAAAAACATACAAGTCGACTCAAAAACAAATCAGTCCACTGCTGGACATAAGCCTTTTCTTCAAAAGGAGGTTTTGATCACCTATAACACGCTAGCCGTCTGGCTGTACATATATTTGACTTTATAAAATTAGAACCAGCGTCGAACAAGCCCACCCATCATGCTAACATAATCGACATAGTCTACACATTAAAAACTACCAGTTGATCAACAGCTCTAAACTTTTCTCAATTAAAAAATCACAGTTATTAATTTACGATCTACCTATCCAGTGTGCGTGTGCGCAATTAATACAAGATTTACACTAAACAATCGATGTCAATTATCAAATTCATAAAAAACCTCTCTCGTCCTTATTTTCCTTACCACCTACTTGAATATTAAAAAAAAATCATACAATAGATGAGCATTAATTGAATAATAATAGACAAAAGATTTAGGACATAGTAACTCGTCTTTAAAACAAATTATTCAAAATTTAACTTTAACTCCTCTAACTAAAGGCTCAATTTACTTCAATGAGATTCAACGTTTACAGCTTTTTGGTACGATGATTATTTTACAACACAAAGTCGTAAACGAGGTTGTGTTGTAATTAGAATTTCAACCTTTAAATTATAGCCGATAGAGTTTAGTTTTAATTGAATTGAAAACGTTGAAGTTGGATGAACATGTGTGCCAAGTAAAATTAAGTATGCCAATACCATAATTCGTGGTTGATTGCGCACAGCCTTCGGCACAATGAGCGTTTTCCTACGATTTTTCTCGTGGTACATACTTAATGTGTGTTTTCCTATTTCTGTCAAGGTTTAGAGCAAATATTTTCGTTCTCATATCATTTGGCTGTAGATGAGCGCGCGTTAAAATGACACACACATTCACACTCTAACAGTAAAAATAAATGGTATGTTAAAAACGTTTAAATGAGTACAGTATAGTGCTGTTCGAATAGAGGCGTAAAATTACTTTATTTTACTTTTTTATATGACTTAAGAGGGCAAAAGAGCAGATGTGTGACCTAATCTTAAGTGACTACCGCCACCCAAACCTGCAATTCAAGGCTGAGAAATTTCGTCGCCACCAATAAGGCCCTCCCGCTGCCTCACTGTCCGTGTGCTGATGGGTTAAGAATACGGCAAGTCACCACCCTTGTGTATCCCATGGGTGTCGTAACAGGTGACTAAGGGAGCAAACTGAGCAAAAAGAGGGAAACTTTGAAACAAACTCTATAGCTATACCAATGTGTCTAGTGACATAGTAGGCCAAAATGTCTTGCCTAAGGAGAGGTCTATATCCACAAGTGGTCTGTTAAAGGCTGTCGATGATCACAATCTCACACTCGGTAAAAAGCAACTAAGAAAGTTTATAGGTAGTAGAGCCACGCTGATTTCAGCATGAACGGGTCGGCACGACCGGGGCAGTACTACCCTCCCACAGAAGATCAACCTAAAGCGACAGCATCCGTGCTGTCGTGTCTCGTTGGTGAGTGTGAGACCGGAGGCCCATTGATGCAGAGGTGACAATTGTCGTGATAAGTGTACGCAATACAATGCTACGATGACTGTCATGCCTTTTACGTTCCCAAGTTAGGCGTAAAAAGCATCTTAATAGACCGCCATAATATGGGTCACCATACTGCATTGTCAGCTTTTTCAATGAGTATGGTTACTACAACTTTTGGATTCTATTCATGCTTTCCATCAGGCAGAGTAGAGTCACTTTGGTGGACTCTTGAAATAAGAAAAAAAATAAGAAATTGTTCCGTACGTTAAGAAAATACAGCTAAGAATATCAATTGTTATGCCACAATTACATCTCAAACAACAAAAAATATAAAAAAAAGACTATAGGAACAAAAGCCGTACGGCCTTAACCCGTCCAACGACCTTTCTAATATATTTATAATTATAGTTCTGAACACACCACATTTGTAAACATACCTTGTGACGTAACACACTTATTTTTTACTTCACTAATATTTGAGGCGGCCTAACGCAGATTATAAGCTCCAGTATTAATTTCAATAACGAAGTTGTAGCTTCAAGAGAATTTAAATCTTATATCTTCTTTTAAAATAGTGGATAAAAGACACAGAAGCATTTAACTTTTTAAATATTTTTTTTAAAAAGACAACGACCGCACTGTAAATAAATCCTGTGTCGCGGAGGACTTTACAAACACACAAGAAACGGACGCAAAGAACACCCAGATTCGAAACAACAATTTGTGAATCACACAAAGCGTTGTTCAATGCGAGGTTTCAATAGCAATGAGATTTTGACCTATTCTAATGTATATAATACATGTTAAAGATAAATTATATTTGGTACGTACAGTTAATTATAGCTATGTATTATATAATTATATTATATGTATATAATTAGAAATACATAAATACTTTTGCATAAATTTAAAACTTATTTTACACATAAATTCTTAGTCTATGTGGTGACGGATTAAGAATACATAGTGTTACCACCCCTATTCATCCCGTTCGTGTTGTAAAAAGCGTCTAAGGGAACAAAATACATAAGACAACATCATTACAAAGAGAAGAAAAACTTGAAACAAACCCTATTCCAACCCGTCTGGCCAGCGTGGTATAGTATACCAAAACCTCCTTGATAAGGAGAGGCCTATGTCCAGCAGTGGACTATAAAAGGTTGCTGATGATGATGATGATGAAATACTTTTGTAATATATTTACAACGGCACAGTTCTGCCTATTTTGGAATTGACAGTTGTGTATAAAGTATCTTAATTTGTCAAAGACAAAGCCAAAAGCCTGCACTCAAAGCTAATTTCAGCACTAACGGACCAGTTCGGCTGGGGTAGTACAACCTTCTCACAGAAAACTAACCTAAAATATTACCGTACCGTATTTCGATGGTGTGTATGAGACCGGAGACCCTTTGATGCAGGGATGACAGTTATTGTTGTAGAGTGTGAGCCTTATACTGCCATGATGACTGTCATGCCTTTTATGTCCTAAAGCGGGGCGTGAAAAAGCATCTCACTAGGCCGTCATAGTGTGGAGCACCATGCTGAACTGTCTGCATTTGCAATGAGTATGGTGACCATAACTCTTGGATTCTATTCATGCTTTCCATCAGGCAGAACAAAGTCACTTTGGCAGGCAGTCAAAAAAAGTACATGCTTGCTGTTTAGAAAAAATGATTACAATAAAAACTTAAACTCATAATGATAGTAATATTCTACTACGAGCACACAACGCCATCTAGTTTCAAACTAAGCAAAACTTGTACTATAGTTACTAGGTAATTGATGTAAACATATAAATACTTTACTTTTGTAAACTCATACACATTGTACATAAAACATCTAGACAAAACAAACATAATTTATCATGCCCACAAATGTTTGTCTTGAGCGGGAAGCGGACCTGCGTCCTTTAACTTTATATAATAACTGTGTAATTAAAAAATATGCTTTCAAGTTGACATTCATGTCAGTCTAATGAAGAGACATTCGACTATAGTTGAAGAAATAATGTTTCTACATTGAGAAAACTAATAATTGGATTAAATCATTAAAATCATATTACTTGTATATTGTGGGGTTCAAATGAGGCACAGCTCGAGATACGTCATTTGTCAACCTCCAGGTATAGCCACAGATAAAATATAATTACTTCTAAAAAAAGGTAGTAGATATGGTCCATGACAGTTAACCGCCAAAATTTGCTCAGAGACATTATGCACAGACTGACCAATATTTAAAACTGTAATCAGTCTCACAAAGACGCAAAAAAGTATGAAAAAATATCTTATTATTTGTTTTGATAACAAAGAATGTAATCAAAAATTGAATAACTGAAAATGTTAAGCTGATATGCTGTAGTAGTACTCTATCGTCCTCATTTCATTAAACTCTATTTTACCCACCCAACTTCTGCGTCTCCTATTGGTTATAGCGTGACGTTATACAGTGTGAACGAATTTGTTTACATTAAAAAGGTTACAGTCACTTTAAAAGACAGACATATGTATTATTATTGTAAGGCGAGAATTTTTTTTTAGAATTTGTAAAGAAGAACAATATTGTCGTATATTATTTTACGAAACTTGAACTATTTACGCAGCGCAAGCAATGGAGGCTCTCAAAAAGAATAATTCTCCCGCGATTTTTGCAACATTATCATTGATACTCCGCTCTTATTAGTCTTAGCGTAATGGCATATAACCTATAGCCCTTCTCGATAAATAAGCTACCTAATACTGAAAAAAAGTTAAATCAAACTAATATTTCTTGAGATTAGCATGTTCAAACAAGCAAAAAAAAAATCAGTTTTATAATATTACTACAGATTGAGGGTACAAGGCTTGAAGGCGATATGTTGGTGATAAGAAAACAGTTCGGTTGTGATAGGCTAACCCTTTTCTCTGGTAAACAGTCTTACTTAATAGCATAATACTGTATTGCCTACCATATTCACACAAGTAAATGTATTGATTTGATTTGATAACAGAGAGAAAATAGCAGGCTTTTACAGACAAGGGGATGGTTGTAGGTTTTGTCCTGGATCTCTACCATGTAATGTACCGTACTCTCAATTAAATCACACAAACTGGTTGTAAAGTACAACAGTCACAAACAACATCGTGAGAATGAACCCTAAGGATAGGGAAAGAAAAAAAACAGTGTGAGAATCAATAATTTGTGGTCCTAATTTCAGACATCAATCACACGCCTAAAACCTGGGAACCAATCTACAACAATAACTTCCCAAAACACTTATTAGACACTTCGTGACGAATATGTAATTGATAAAACCTTTATATCAAAATCTAAAACATCTCTAAGGTGATTAAAAATTTCATTGCGAAGTCATGAGCGTAGCATAGACAATGGATTTACGCATCCAATTAAAAAATAAAAAAAGAATAATAAAAAAAAAGATGCTGTGTACGAAATGTCGTTATATTTTCATATAAATTCATTATACGGTTACTGATTTCTTTGATTATTATAAATTTGATTCAAACTTGCGAAGGTGTTGGTGAAATTTTTATTATTTTTCGTTGATAGCCGTAAGAAAGAGATTTGCATGCTTATCGGGGTAAAATAAGCGTTAATTAACATATGTTCTTATCATATTTAACAGAAAACCATAAGTTTGTCAAAATGCTGGGCACGGACGAGCCCGTTTGTCCAAATGGTTAGTGACCCTGACTGCTAAACCGAATGTTTTGAGTTCGACTCCCACCCAGGACTAATATTTGTTAATGATCATTTTATACATGTATTTAGGTGTGTTGTCTAAGTGTGTTTATGAGTAATTTGGTTAATATAGTACAGGATCTATCTAGTTTGGGATCCACAGTTGTGTATATAGGATTAACTTTTGCCCGCGACTTTGCTCGCGTGAAATTTGGTCTGCCACATTAAGTTTCGTAACAGCTCATTTTAAATAAATATTTTTCTTTAATATACAAACAATCCTACGATACATTATCTTTGTGTAACTTCAATGGTTTAGGCAGCGTACGCCACGAAAACTCTCAGAGGCCAGATTTTCTTCGACTTAATTGACATGTATCGTTATATTACGACCAAAATTACAGGAAATCATTACAAATTGTAGCCTATATGTTATTCTGATGATGACCTATATTACTGTAAAGTTTCATCCAAACCCGTCCAGTCGTTTTTTCGTGAAAGAGTAACGAACATCCATAGTCACAAACATGTCACATAATGTTAGTAGGATGTGTGAGACTGCTTCAAACTCTCCATAAAACATGAAAATCTTGTTTTTGTAATATATCCTTTAATAACTAAAACAAAGGGTTACAATTTGCTTAAAAAACAATTTCCTACTCCAGGTGAACTCTACATCACTTGGTTTACACCGAAATTTTTATTAATATTTACTATTGCATCTATTTATATTTTTTAACCTTTGATATTCTTGTACAAAATGCTTTTACAGTACATTTTATTTAAGTTTGTTTTATTCTATTCAATATGTCAGTAATAAGTCTAATTTTGACCAAAATAGAAAGAAGATTAGACATAAGATAAAACCAAGTTCCTAACAAATTACCCTCGGAAAGAGCTGTTTCAACAGCTCCTATTAAATGTTCGTTAAAGTGTTTCGTAGAAATTACACATAAATATGTGAACTGGATACACTTTGTTTTGTTTATATTTTAAACGATTTATGTCCGGATTAAGGTTATTTAAGGTTGTTGATCCATTGTTATATATATATTGATTAAAATAAAACGATGTCTTCAAACTATAATATATACCTAAGAATGGTAAAGTTTTATGTCACTAGGAAGACGTCCCTAGATCATTAGATCCTAGATCCCTATTCTTTGGGGATTCTGGAGTCGGACAGATCTGGTATTTTGACTAAAAACCACTCTCTTCGGCCTCTACTCATTAGGATAATCCTAAAGCTGCTAGGTCATCCTAATCAAGAATGTAAAGTCTTCGCCACTTAGATTGTGCCTATAGAAAATCTACACAAATTACAAACTAAAGTATAAGTGATATGTATGTACTTTGTCAATTGTACATAATTTAATATTTGATGATGTACTTTTAGCCGAATTCGGCCACGACAGTCAGTCTCAACGGAGACCAATCAACTACGCAAAGGATATTAGAATACACAAGTGCACGCGCAAACACAAGTGCATTTTCTGTTCCCTCACTCTCACAACCGATAGGACATCCGACACGACCGAGTAAAGACAGAATCGAAGGTTTTACGTGTTCTTCCAGGCACTAGGGTTCATTTCCCAACTTCCAAACACCGGGCTGTTGTTACGTAATTCTGTATCCCATAAAACTCGAAACACTTTTTTGGTTCTACTTGGAAATTGAACTCGAGACCTCTTGATCGGCAATTGCACACGCTATCCGCTAGACCAACGAGGCAGAGTAATATTTACCTATACACGGAACATAGTATCATGACAAACGTCAAGTTATAATAATAGTAATGTTAAAGAAAATGGCTTTGATACCCTGACAACTGAGCTAGAGATTATGGATTCAATTGCCAGGACAAATATTTTGTAGTTAGAATGATCATTTATTCTGTATCTAGACGTAATTAATATAACATGTATTGTAGGTATTTGGAAATTTATACGTCCAGCTAACTTCAATATGCTTCCTTATTAGATGTAAATAGGGCTGAAATTACAACTGACAAAATTATACACATATCTTATCAAGTTTTCAATAGTCCACAGGTGGATATAGACTCCTTAAAAAGATGATTTTTGCCTGCTATACCATGCCTGTCCTTTTCTTTGCTGTGTTTATCCTAGAGTTGAGTTTTCTGATATTCACGAGATAATAGCGAAGCTCCACACTCTTAATCGTCACCACAGTGTCTACTAGCAAAACCAGAGCATTTCATTTGCCCCTATCAACCCCTTTAGGGATAAAGCCGTGAGTGTATAAAAACAGCTGTTCGCCAGAACATCGACATGTCTTCCGTGCTTATTGCCACGAAGACAACCTCTAAACATAGTGGGTTGTGGCTCACGTGACCTGTTTAATATCGTTTTCGTTATATGCGTGACAGTGGGCTCGCATGTCGGCACGGCAACATTAGCCACTCATTCAGCTGGATGTCCCTACTGTTCTTGGCTGTTGACTTGCGTAATTGCCAATGACGTCATTTGACACGACTTGTGACGTAGTACGGTGAGATGGTCTGAAGATTCGATTGAGGAATGTTAGGGTTGACTGTTTGGGATGTCATTTGAGATAGGCACGACTGATCTGTCGGTCTACTGTTTAGTGAACGTGTTTGCTTAGACTGAAACCGATTGCTGGTCGTAGGTTTGATGCTTACACACATCAAAAAATAATTTTTAGATGAACACGATCATTTTATTCTGTGCCTTTGTGTTACTTATCTATAATGTTTGTATTTTAAAAATATGAAACAAAAACTTTTACTTCACATTAATTAAAAGTAAAGGGTAGGCAGAGATGTAGGTATTATACAGTTACATATAAACAGCTGAATTTTTATTCCACGTTATAAATAATACTAGGGTTTGCCCCTGGTTTGGCATTTAGACCACAATTTAATAAGCTTTAAAATCTTTGTTTCAGATTATTATTTGCTTGACTAGTATAACTTGAACTGGCATTGTGTAGATTTTGCATACTATGACAGTGCAACCTATCTTATCACATATTTTTAAACCAATAACATACTTTCGTTAAACATTTTAGATATTTACTACTAATATACCCTAGATATTTCAAATATGCTTAAAAAAATTTCATCATCGCTTTTCATAGTCCACTGCGGGACATAGGCCGCTCCTTAGAAAGGTTTTAGACTACTATACCACGCTGGTCAGATTTTTGGACTAGAGTTTGTATCAAGTTTTCTTTTTCTTCACAGTGCTGGTGTCTGCATAATTTGCTCCCTTAATCGTCCCTTACGACACCTTCGGGATAAATAGGGGTGGTTTTTAATCCATCGACAAACGCAAGCTTGCTTAAAATATCTAAAAAAAATATAAACTTTAAAAATATTTAAATACAGAATAGTTACCGGACGCATCCTGTAAGTTCCTATGATTACTTACTCCATAACGAACCCATAAATAGAATCATGGTTCTCTTATCGACACCGTAGTAATTTGTCAACACAGTTATTAAAAAAAACCTACAGACGTAAAATAAATAGCCCTTTATAATGTATATTAACCACAAATACTTGCCACAAACGACATCGATTATAACTTAATCGAGTTACGATTTATAGAAATAATCATTCAATGATTTATTTGACACTTGCTCTTTAAAACTTTATAGAAAAAACCACTGTAAGACACTGCATTTACGGCTCATTTTTAATTGTCCGAGTTATTGGTGCATGAATACAAATTATATGGGAATTATATCAAAAGGGCTGCGCGCGCGCCGTTTGATACAAACGTTTAAATAAATCAACAAAAACGACGGGCGGCGATGACTAATGTACTATTTATAATTTGTGTAGAATTGTAAATACCATGGAGTAGATGAAATTTAAAAATAGAAAATGAAATAACAAAGAAACAAAGATTAATTTCAAGAATTCAAAAATTACTCTTTGGCATTGATGCTCTCCTACCCGATTTCGGCTACGGTGGCCAGTGTCAACGAAGACCAACCTACAATGCAGAAGTTATTGTGGTGTCCAAGTGTGAGTGCAAACACAGGTGCATTCTCGGTTCTCTCACTCTCACAATCTGATGGGATGACTTTCCGACATGTTCGGAGAGAGATGACGCTCAAGATCGATGGCTTTACGTGATTTGAAAGGCACGGGTATTAAGATTCTAACCTCCAAACTCTAGGTTGCTATTAAGCATTTTTATAATTCGAAATAGTCAATAACACTTTTCTAGTCCGACCTGGGCATCAAACCCCCTGATCAACAATTGCATTGGCACTAAAATAGACACTAAAATAGATAATAGTACACACTCGTTGGCACTAAAATAGAGCATCAGGTTTGAACGAAAGAATTTGGATCAGAAGAAATGGTGTTAATTTATTTTCACTTCAATATACCCAGTTCATAGTCTTAGACTCAGTTTTTATTCTTGTGATATACAACATAACTTGTTTATATAATTCAAAAACCTGTAAATATATCTTTAATATACATATGCAGTAAAATATCTGTTAAATAATAATTAATAATATTTAAGGTTCAAAATTTATATCAAAAATTTAATGGCTTAACTTCGAAATCTTGAAACATATTAATAATAATAATAGCCTCACACATGGCCGTCTGATTCTAAACTGTGCAAAGCCTGTGCCATGGTAAACAAGCTGCTGAAGATGTCATTATACTCAAGACGGCCACGAAGAAGGCCCGGAAGGAGAAATTTCACTCGGATCCAATTCACCGTCGGAAACCCGGGCAGCGCAGGCACGCCTTCCAGCGCTTCATGCTGCCTTGAGTGTTCCCGCGGATGGATTGGTTTTCCCTTCCATCCGCAACAGATACCAACCGTGAGGAGGCGATGTCTGTATGTGCCTTGCGTCGCCTATATACGCTGTGTGGTTTTAGTTAGTCCGATTCCGATATACCACCTCACCGCAATTCGTGGTGGGTTAACGGGCCGAAGGGTTTCCACAGGTAAAAAAAGATAAACAGTGATGATAAAATACTTATATATTTTTAAATATATACATATTATTATAGTGAGATGCTTACAAAAGATATTAACAAAGGTTAAGTATAAAGGTAAATAATCAAATGAGTGTACGGTAAATAATTAGATAAAAAATAGATAATGTCTCAGGATTTATATTACAATAATACAATCTCCCAGCTGTACCGTCACATATTTTGGAAGTATACTACTCCAAATATTTCTTTGTTCTATAAATAATTTAACTTAAACTAATGCAGTCGAATTTTACAAACAAATTATAAAAAAACAAATAATGTAACTATATAATTTATATCGGGTGTTAAACAATACTTTAATTTAAACAAATTAATGTATAATTAAAAAAAAACCTGTTGTCTGACATTATTTTCCTGTTTATGTTAACCTCATATTAATCGAGTCTTATTAGAGAGCTTTACTTGGCAATACTGAGAGGGCCTAGTGTGAGGTAAATTCACATCAATTCACTTTCAATAGGCTAGATGACACCTTAGTCAAATTAGTTACTTTTTATCATCTGTCAAAACGACAATTTTGTATGAAAAATGTACTAAATACCAAATTGTGACGTCACTGTTTTAGACTCCTCAATTGAACGATATATTCCACTGTATATTTGATTGAAATTCGTAATAATAATAAAAAGCTATGTTAATTCTATTTGCCGAGATGTTTCGCGATATTAGTTTTAATGAAGTGGACATTGGTATTTATTTACGATACAGTCATCTACCTAATTATGTGTGTGGTGTGTGTTCGGCGTTGTGATTGGTGAAGATTTCGGAGCACACCACGATCGAGTTGCTGTAAAATAAACTCACACTAGACCTTCTGTTTGTATTACAGGGAGACGGTGACGTAGTCAAGTTATTCTACACACTCCTTATCCCACGTTAAAATCGATCATGGCAATATATTTTTTTCTGAAACAAGAAATAACTTATGTTATATTAATCCAGTCCCGTAACGCTGTTCTGTATGTTTCACATTTGTGAGATGCAGTAAGATTCTCAATAATCTCTTTTAAAGTGAATCCAGGTTTAGGAAAAATATATTAGATCACGTGTCTACTATTTCTATTACAAAACAAATGTATATTTACCATTTAAGCACCTTACACAAACTGCGCACACAATACCTAGCAAAATACACTCAATTTAAAGGGAGTTAACGCTAAGTAAGTCCGACTTCCCTGATAAAAAAAGCAGTCTAAAAAGCTCGCCGTCAAAAAACCACGCTTACGGTTCTTGAAAAAGTCAGGTAACGCAATCGGTAGAAGCTTACCCTACATCCGCCCGTATAAGTTATGCTAACAAGGCTGGCTCGCGTGACCGTCGTACTGAATGGCAATAGTTAGTCGCAGCTACCGTTACAGTAATGTGTCATTTCAAATAGACTCAGTAAGATAACTGATTTTTATAAACCATAGATACGAAAATTAGAAGTTCTTACCAAAAAGGTTAGTAAACACGTTTCAAGCACGGCTATTTGATCCTAAACTCTTCAGAGTGAACTGTGTTATTCAGATTGTTATGAAACCTCCTTGCTAAGGAGAGGTCTATGTCCAGCAGTGGGCTACAAAGGCTGTTGTTGACAGTTGACATATATTTTATAGATTAATAGTAGTAATAGAAATGACTGTACGGTTGGGCTAGTGTATTAAGCGGTCTGGATGTCGTAATAACAGCTGTTTCCGGATCCCTCCTATGTCAGGCGCAGAGTGGCACACCGTGTGGTTTTAGTCGGTCCGATTCCGACACACCATCTCGCCGTAAGCCCGGTGGGGTGACGGCTCGAAGGAGTTTTCACAACTTAAAAAGAAAAAGTGCTTTAAGCGGTCGCCACCCTGCTCTCTACTGCACTGTGTGATCCACAAATTGTTGTTCTGAGTCTGGGTGTTCTTTGTGTCCGCTTCTTGTATGCTTGTAAAGTCCGTGTGACACCGGATTTATTCCTAGCCGTGGTGTTGTCTTTATTTACATAAAAAAAAGTCTGTTCGTAACTAAATCGTCATCACTATCATTGCGCTTCAAATGTTATTTATTTCTATTATATCTTATTAATTATTCTCAAACATTGTTTCAGCATCAAACCACCTTCAAAAGACGGAGTCACGAAGAGCAACCCCAGCAAACGACACCGGGAGAGACTCAACGCTGAGCTGGACACCCTGGCTTCCCTCTTACCCTTCGAACAGAACATCCTCAGCAAGCTGGACAGGCTCTCGATCCTCAGGCTATCAGTCAGCTACCTGCGGACCAAGAGTTACTTTCAAGGTAAGTGGTATTAAAACTTATTCTCAATGGGAATAAATTTGCCATTTTTCAACATCTTTCGGCTGTAGTAGTAAAATACATTTGCTGTAACCTTCCACAATAACCGTACACAAGATTTTTTTGAACATCGAATCAGTAGTTCCTGAGATTATCGCGTTCAACGAAACTAACTCTTCCGCTTTATAATATGGGTATTAATTTTAACACTACTGTAGGCTCAATAAACTTTGTTATTTTATTAGCTGTTGAATTTTTTCCACCCAGAGATTGCCTGTTAGAAATTGCTTTTAGCAAAAAGGCCGCCCGTTGTATATATACATATGTCTATAATATCCATCTACTTTATTGTAATTGGTCTACATTAAAGTACCTAACTATATTCTATTATAATCTATTCTTAACATTTTTCTAGCCTATTTAAACTAGGTATGTCAACTAGTTTGTACGCGTAAAATTTAGATTTTGACATCATTAAGGACTAATTGTATTTATGAAATGTTTTTTTTTAAATTTTTCCGTAGAGTCTCACAAATATTTCAAATTCAAACTTTGCCGATTCGGTCCACTATGGTGACCAACACTATGGCGGCCTAGTGAGATGCTTTGTCACACCCCACTTGAGGACGTGAAAGGCGTGACAGTCATCGTGACAGTGTAAGGCTTACACAGTTACCACGATAACTGTCACCCCTGCATCAATGGGCCTCCGGTCTTACACTCGCTAACGAAACACGACAACACGGGTTCTAGCGCTTTAGGTCGGTCTCCTGTGGGAGGGTAGTACTGCTCCGGTCGAGCCGGTCCGCTTGTGCTGAAATCAGCGTGGCTCTACTACCTACCAAATTACCATGCCTAATGCCTACCATAGTAACTCCATTCTACCGGATAAAAAGCACAAACAGAAAGAAAGAGTGGTGGTCGCCATACTCATTGCGAATGCAGACAATGCAGCATGACGACCCACGCTATGGCGGCCTAGATTAAATAAATTACGTATATGTATCGGTTTATTTTGTCTTTATCGATCTTGATAATTCAACTCCTGTCAATGACCGCTGTTATTGCCATATCCTGTCAACAATAATATGCCACAATTGTGTCTGTGGCTGGAGGGTAGACCAATGCGATAGAATCTATTTTCTAACTCGTTTTTATTAGCTTCATTTGTGATTAATAATGTCAACAAAAATGGTGGAAGTTAGTTTTTTTATGTAATTGCTGTATCGAAATCAAAATTACCTACATTATATTCATCACCATCTTCGTGAGCCTATCGCAGTCCACTGTTGGACATAATCGTCTCCCATTGCACGCCATTCTGATCGATTTTGGGCTACATTACATTGAACTATATAATTTTACATCTTGTTGATTATCTCATAATAAAGTGGTTTGTAGAACTGTTTAAAGGCTACTGTTAACCCCTTCGAGTTAATTCGTTAAGACGGGTTCAAAAGGTTGGACTTGAAAACTAGGATCCACTTATGAAGATAGAGGAGGGGTTGGATCCCTTTTTTTACTTTTCAATCATAGACAAATATGATTAAATCACTCAATTAAATAATGTTGTTATTTTAAAGTTTTTAAAATATATGTCTAAATGGTCTGTCATAAATTTTACCAAAAATAAATCCCAGAAAACACATATCTTAAAGGTTTGGACCTTTGGTATCTTAAACGGGAGGAGTTTTTTTTTATAGAAATCGAGGTATATTTGGAGGGATGACTTTTCTACGTATACACGTCCACGTATATTTACGTACAAATGCCTACGGCGGCGTTTGAAACTGGCAAAAGTCCATGATAATTATACCATAGATAAATGTTTATACTAAAAAAAATATTGTCAACCAAAGTACTAAAAAGAAGTTTAATAATAAACGAAATATCAAAAATAACAACTAGTTTATTCATATAAAGACGCGGCAAACAAGTAGTTGCTGCAAGATTTAATAAATCGGATCTTAGAATCGATTCTTGCATACCGATGTATTCGATTACTTATAAATGCCTTTCCCGACACTAATTTAACGCTGTCAGCCAATTTTATTGCACTCTACAACGTATTAATATATGTGCCGTCTCACCGAGTTCTCGATTCTCGGGAATCGATACTCGCATTCGATTTTGATGTAATCGATGTTGTTTAGATGTACTTTGAAGTAATCTAGTACAGATGTAACGTAATATTCTGTTAGTGGCTGACGCTTTGAATTTAGTTACTACTTGCTATTTTAACCTTTAATTGTTAATATATATTTTTATTAGTTTCACGGTGCGTATATGAAAAAGTGGTTTATATCTATAGCAAACACATATATGTTAATATCACAGTTATAAATGTATTTATGTCACAGTAATATAACTCTTTATGGCGGCCTAAGTCCGCGGGAGCTCCCTGATCCTTCTTGGGGTATATCCAAACCAATCGCAATAAACTCATACTTGAAGGAATCCCGGACTGTGTGGTTCTTGTCAGTTCGATGTGTCAATAAGTTATGTATGTTTATTTGATAACGATTGACTTACAAATACGTGTTAAGTATGTGTTACATTTCTTTATAAAAAACTCATCAAAAAAACTAATCACAGAAACTTAAAAAAGAGAATTACATTTTTCATAACAAAACAGCAATCATTATGAAATCAAAACGCAATTCACACATTCAAAGCACTTCCCCACTGCCACACACCTATCGTAAACAGTTACACCATAAATCCCACCCCCACCGAAAATCCCCACAGATTACACAGCTTTTTTATTTAATGGCAACTTTTATGAAGGCAATAGAACCGATTTCCCATCAATAAAGTACAGTTCGCGCGTTATATTAGCATCACATCGATCGGTACGAAGCAGAGACAAGCACCGAATGAGTGTTTGCTTAACTTTATACATATACACATGTATTTATGTATAGTATATACTATGTTGCCATATTTGTCTTTAAGTTTTGATTTACGTATTATGTTTCTATATTTGTGCGTTTGAATAACTTTTATAGTTTGTTTGTTTTCTAAAAAAGTGAAGTTGGAAGTTGTTCTAGGGGTAGTCGCCCTGACTGCTAAACCGGAGATCGTGAGTTCGATTCCCACCAAAAGTAAATATTTATGTGATGAGTATGATTATTTGTTCTGTGTCTGGGTGAAATTTATCTATAATATATATGTATTTAGAAATATTTAAGCATATTAATCAACAATCTGGTTTCCATTTTTTTTTAACCTGTGGAAACCCCCTCGGGCTGTCACCCCACCGGGGTTTACGGCGGGGTGGTGTGTCAGAATCGGACCGACTAAAACCACACGGTGTGCCACTCTGCGCTCAGGCGCTATGTCAGCATAGGAGGGATCCGGAAACAGCTGTTATTACGACATTCAGAACAGTTTGGTTTCCATAGCACAGGGTTACCTAATTTGAAATCAGACAGCCGTGTGTAAGATCTGTGAGGTTATTTATTTATAATTATTATTATTCTTCAATACACTTCGTTTTTCTACGCAAAATTTTTACGCTCTTGTGTAAGCTATTACGCCATTGTTGCAGGGGTGACAGTTATCGTGGTAAGTGTGTGACCCTTACCACGATGACTGTCAAGGCTTTTACGTCACCAAGCGGGGCGTGAAAAAGCATCTCACTGGGCTGCCACAGTGTGGGTCACCACACTGCAGTCTGCATTTGCAATGAATATGGTAATCACAACTCGTGGATTCTATTCATGTTCTCTATGAGACAAAGATCACTTAAGCAGGCTCTAAAAGAAAGTTATTTGTTGTAAGGAAAAAAAATACAAAATTCCTTGAAATATAATAACAAAAACTAAACTATGAAAGGACCAAAGGTTGTTGATGTAATTAAAACAAACTCCTTTCTAAGAAGTGGTCCAGAGCCAGTAGTAAACTATTAAAGACTGAGGATGATGATGGTGATAGGTTAACAGCACAAACTGTAAAATTGAAACACCCCTGACCGCAGCACAGTCATAGTTTGACTGCGTTATCGGGACTAAGTTACCGTATACCATACGCATACCAAAAGATTTTTATAAGTTAGTGAGATTTCTTTATCAATTAATAAATGAACTAATGACCTTTATAGCTTATAGCATTCACAAACTGCATCGTAATCAGTTCATTAATTTAGGAGATGTGAAACTTTTACATTTCTCGGATATTTTTATTTATTTTTTTTGGACATTTGACACAACGTCATATTAGTGCCAAACTAAGCAGAGCTTGTACTATGGGTACTAGGCAAGTGGTATAAATAGACATGTACTTTTTTTAAAAAAAAATACATATTATAAATAGAAAGCACTGAAACATTTGGTCATACTACCACTGGGCTACCAATTTTGCGTTAAAGATTATAAAATAATACTGATGATAATTTGTAGCTTGCCGAAATTTGATGAACTATCTTCAAGATTTTCTGCTTAATGAACCCGTGGTTCGCGAATCAGACTCGCGATTTGATCGATTCTGTCTTTAGTTTCGCTTATTTTTTGTTATTATAATAAAATATCAATACTAAATTTGTCCATCACAGTTATGGTTTAAACTAAAGGCATGGATGGAATTTCCACACATAATTATATAATCATTATCATTTAATCTTTACACAGAAGCCAAACAAAAGTTTGTGTAAATCAAATATCGTTTTGCATTTCAAGAGAAATCAAGATGGATGTCCCGATATAAGGTTACATGAAAAATTAGCTCTTAACGGCATTAATCAAACGTTATGATTGGTACCAAGAAAGTACCCATAATTTACAAGCTACTGGTACTCAAGACATTTTTTGTCCTATAGCGGTAGTACCCCGCGGAGTACGACCGAAATCGTTTCGAATCGATATAACCGCTGTAATTGATGCTTCAACAATCGATTTAATTAGAATTATCGGTACTTTTTAATGTACTGTCGATAACAATATTGATTTACCTAAATTTAAGCTTGTTTAAAATTTAATAGTATTTAATTTTCACAAAATCCTTATCTGATGTAAGGCGATTTATTTAAAAAAAAGTCACACGATTGTAAAACAGAGTATGACACACAACCTAGCACCTAAGACCTTAAAAAAAGAAAAAATAAAGACTCTGATCGACAATGCTTAAAATGTTGGATTTCAAAATGCTACTAACCAAACTTTGATATGGCGCTCAGTACATAAAAAAAGACATATCGACCTGATTAATCTGGCTAATGAACTATATCACTTACAGTTTTGGATTTAACGTATTTACAATGCATCTAAATCATTGGAAAGGGGATTTTTGGGTTCCTGTTACCTCTCTCACCAAAATATTCTTCACTATATTTTTTTTGAGGCCAATGGTCACTCTAACCAGCCCATTTGTGTTGAAGCATGACTCTACCACGTTTAAAAATTATAGCTATCTCTGTGCCAAAGTTTCATCCATTCCCGTTCTCTCATTTTACCGTGGTTGATTACCAAGCATCCATTGAAACTTTTTTATTTATAATATATTAGTAAAATACGAATATAATACTTACTCAGTCTGTTTGTTATATATGTGTGTATAAGTGTAGCTCATGTTCCAGTAATAAAGAGTCGCTACTCATTTTAGTTTGCGTAAATGCTTCGGAGGCATTATAAACACAGATATTGTGACTTATTTCAGTGCAGGCAGTAGTTAACTTATATAATGTGGATACTTAGTCTATAAATAGTAAGTATTTAAATATTTCTTTATTAAATATTCATTCACATAGTATATTGCTTGCCTATTTTAAAATAAATCACCATCATCAATAGCCTTTTACCGTCCACTGTTGGACATTAAGCTCTAGTTAGCAAGGAGGTTTTGACCTTCTCTTTGTAGTAATATTTTCCTAAATAGTTTGTTCCTTTAGTCACCTGTTACGACACCCACGAGATGAATAGGGGTGGTAACATTACGTATTCTTAACCCGTGAACGGTAAAATAAGTATATAATATCAATCTTTAGGGTTACTCTTTCAACTTTTTGTTCTATAGTATAAGGGTAAATAAAAAGACGGGGCCTGTTGGTATGTGACTTTCCCGCCATCTTTTTTTTTAACAAATCACCTCTACATACTGCAATAAAACGAGAGGATAACTCTACATAAAAAAATAAATAAAATTAACACTTCTGTGAACGATGCTACACAATCGAAATATAGTATACGCGTCATCGATCCCTTAAACATACGACGTTGTAAAATAAAACATAGCGTTCAGCCCCCTACTGATTTTTATATCTCAGCGTTACTGAATAATATTATAAACACGATCATAATTCTGATGCGGGTTATATGTATGCATACGTATACGAGTTCACTTTTGTCACGATTTACGAGGGCAATTAACGTAGAACATTCAGTTTTGTGTAACAGAGTCATGTGACGGTGATAAATTGAATAAAAATTATATTTCCTAATAATAATGTAACCATCCTTTGTTGTTTTACGTAGGATTTGTTAAATAATTACTATGGGTGCGTATTTCGTTGGTTTAATAGCGAATGTATAATGAACGACGTTACATTCAAATTTATACTTTTATTTTTTTTTTTAAAGTCTGCCGGTGTTTGAGTTTT
Organism: Hypercompe scribonia; assembly: GCA_949316085.1. Classification (NCBI taxonomy): domain Eukaryota; kingdom Metazoa; phylum Arthropoda; class Insecta; order Lepidoptera; family Erebidae; genus Hypercompe; species Hypercompe scribonia. The sequence goes on from OX438989.1 coordinate 14,563,005, forward strand.
GATAAAGTACTATACACAATTAATGTCTAATACATTGTTAACTTTAAAATGTTCCCCTGTATAGTAACTAATAATGAAATAATGAAAGTTTTTCTACAGCGAAGATGATATTAGCTAGAATTACAATAAGAATAGTTAAGAAGGAAATGTCTAGTCTTCAATATACAGGGCCACGAATTAGTTAACATTTTGTATTAAGATCATTTGATATATTTAAAAAACTATTTATTTACAAGAAACTAATTAGTTGAAATTCATTTTTTAAAAATTACAGTGCCTAAATGACCATCGACGTTTCGACGTTTGCACTCTTCTAAGTCAGCACCGAAATTTTTGAACACTCGTCGGCAAAGAACCGCAAGATTACCATGTTGGTAATCTTGCGGTTCTTTGCCGACGTCTTTCACTGATTTTTCTTTTAGTTGACGTAGTGTATTTAGTTTATTGATGTAGACACGATTCTTCAAATAACCTCATAGAAAGAAGTCTACTGAGGATTGATTCAGACTTCTAGGTGGCCATGGAATGTCACCTCGTCTGAAAATCAACTTTTCCGGAAACGTGTCTTTGACCATCGGCCGGGACTCATTGGGTGTATAACTAGCGGCTCCATCTTATTGAACCATGTCTTATTATTATAGCCAGCAAATTCCAGTAGCATCGGTCCCAAGAACATCCTTAACATGTATGCGCGGGATGTGTGATTCAAATGTTAACGAATTCTTGGCCCACCCTATATTACTGCAAATTTGCGATAATGCCTACTGCCATTAACTACTAAGTGTGTTATTTTGCATAAAAAACAGATAAATTTGTTCTTAATGATAACCATAGCTTCCACTTCGACAAACAACGGTTTTTAATTCTGGAAAATGTTAATTTTAAATGTATAAAAAAAGAAAAACTATTGATTTTTGTATTAATAAGAGAAGAAAAAAATTGGAACCATATTATCACATATATAGTTTGATGAACACAAGTTTGTTTTGAGTACACCGCCAAATGTATAATTAATGTAATTTGCGATAATATAGGGTGGGCCAAGAATTCGTTAACATTTGAATCTAACATCCCGCGCATATATGTTACGGGAGTTCTTAGGACCGATACTACTGGAATTTATTGGCTACAACAGTAACACATGGTTCAACGAGATGGAGCCACTTGTAACACGTCCAATGAGTCCCTGCCGAAAACGAAACAAACATCAAAATTTAATTTTGTTCAATATTTCAGACGTAACCGCTCTGCATAATATCTAATTACTATGAGGACATCCCTACTAATATTAAAAATGCGAAAGTGAGTTTCTTTGTTACGGCTTCACGTGAAAACTACTCAACCGATCATCATGAAATTTTGTAGACATATTCTTGGAGGTATTAAAAGTAACATAGGTTACTTTTATACGAAAAAATATTTATTTAAAATGATCTGTTACGAAACTTAATGTGGCATACCAATATTAGGCATATAAATTTTGAATCTCGGAAACGGCTCCAAAGATTTTTAATGAAATTTAGTATGTTGGGGGTTACGGGCCGATAAATCGATCTAGGTAGATTTCATTTTTACAAAATCTTGTTTTATCCGTATTTTCAAGTCATTTCAGTAAATGTTTGTCTAATTTGCCCGTTTTGACACTTATCTATTTGACAAAGTTAAGGATGGAACAAAAGAAGTTGGTAAATTGCTAATAGACTATCACACAATAATATCGAGCAAAGTTCGGTTATCAGGTACCTACTATCTATTAAATACTGAAGCTACTGACCATCTTGTTTCGTTTCCACTTGTAACTTTGCAACGGTGACATTCTGTTCTGTGTGAAAGGTTATTTGCCCACATTCTGTTACATAGAGAAATAGATGGCATTCTGTCACAATGTCATCTATATCTCTTGTCTCACAAAGGTTATTTGTCACAAACCAAGGTTATCAGAACTTTGTTTTCAATATCCATTTTTATTACCACAATAGGTAGACACCCTACACCGACAAACGTCTGAACCCGTATGGCTCCGTCCAAGTAGTCGGCACTGGCAAATTTAAACACATTTCTTTAAAAGCAATCTTTTCATCAACATCATCCTTTAACAGTCCACTGCTGGACATAGGCCGCTCTTTAGCAATGACGTTTTGGCCTACTACACCACACTGGCCAGAGGGGTTGGTATTAGGTTTGTTTCAAGTTTTCCTCCTATGTCGCGCGCAGAGTGGCACACCGTGTGGTTTTAGTCGGTCCGATTCCGACACACCACCTCGCCGTAAACCCCGGTGGGGTGACGGCTCGAGTGGTTTCCACACGTTAAAAAACAACAAAAAAAAGGGTTTGTTTCAAGTGTTCCCTTAGTCACCTCTTCTTAATCCGTCACCACACGGAGAGATCGCTTAATCACATAGGAATATTATATTTGTCGCGATCGATGCCGACCTGCACCGATTTATTTGTACTAAAAACCTGTGTCTTTATAAAAGCTCACATACAGTAGGGGGTCGGAGTGATTAGTCCTAACTTAGAAGTCATAGGGTTAATGTACAGGACAGGACTGATAATTGTTTGGTGTGCCAATTTGTGACCAGACAGCTGTCTCTGACACACAGAGTAACAAGAACTGTTTGTATTAATAAAAGGTGGATTTTGTCGCTTTTTCATTATTCTCTGAACATTACTACCCAATAACAAGAAAGCGGTATTTCTCAGTATTTTCTGTAATAATTAAACTCCATTCGGTTCTAAGAACGGTTTGTATTTTCAAGCTGGTTCGTTAGTTAACTTGATGTGTTGTCCGCTAGTTAGAGAATTACACACTTTAGCAAAAATCTAGACAACTATTTATTGAATTTAAATGGTGTAAACTTAAGTCTGAGATAGTTGAGCGACTTGGAACTTTGTCTACTTTATTTATAAGCTTTTCTGTTACTTCCTTGAAAAGTGTCATAGGTATCATCAAAGGTATCATATTTTAGTAAATATAGTGTAGTTTAGTAGAAAAAGAACAATTGAAGATCATTTTTTTTTTATATTTATAGTAACTCTTACTTAAATACATCTTAGAAACACAAGTTTCCCTGTGAAATTTTATTTCAAACTTGCCGCTTTTGTCAATTAAATCATTTTAGTATTTTTCCGTATACTTATTTAGCGGAAAAAACGTTCAAGTTAGGTCTCAATATTTTCTTCTCATACTTCGTTCACGTAGTTTCTAGTTCAGTTTCTAATTAGTTAGTTTAGTTCTGTTTAGTATTTTGATCCGTAATTTTTTGTGTTACTACTGAAGATTTTAAGTGGTAAAAAATCAGAAAAAGTCGAGTGAAACGCAGTCAGGCTGCCTTACATCTAAAAAAGGCCTAATTAATCAAATATAAATATTTGTTTGCTCAGGAAGAAAACCAGGCCAACAATTGTTTTTATCTGTCATATTTCTCCTGTAAAGTATTTAGAGAGTTAGTATTACCTGTCTGCGTGGTGACGGATTAAGAATACGTAAAGTCACCAACCCGATTCATCCCGTGGGTGTCGTAAGAGGCGACTAAGGCAACAAATTACTCAGGAAAACATCACATCAAAGAAAAGAAAAACTTGAAACTAACCCTTTACCAAACCGTCTGGCTAGCGTGGTAAAGTAGGCCAAAACCTCCTTGCTAAGGCTTTTATACGAGTACAGCGGTGGACTGTTGAAGGTTGTTGATGATCTTCTGTAGAACTTATTCTACTGAATTTTAGTATTTACAGATACTAGGATATTACGCAAAGATATATGTAATATTCACGACTTACTAAATGCAAATGAATATTTATAAAAAATGTAATAAAAGTAGTATTTTTCCCACCTAAAAATTCACGATAAAATTTTCCCATCACCACATAAAACATTAATAAAGCGTATTTACCTTTATGAAAAACAAATTAAAAGCTAATTTGTCGTGCATGTTAATCCGAAGGTTACGCGATCCTAACGACGTGAGCCATAATTGATCTGATAAAGGTTAAGAAGCTTTACTTTTCTTGAGCCATTACATTTTTCTATATTATCGCCTTTAAGGGTTCCCTCTGTGATCGACTTCAGAAAATCTTAGAGGTAAGGATTTGAGGACGTATTTACTCTAATTATTTGCCACCCTTTAAATTGTATCTGGCCAATTTTTTGGATAGTTGTTCTTTTTTGGTTAATCGTCTAGCCATAATTCTGAGAGACAGATAGAACAACTTTTGTTTTTAAATATGCCTGTGCAAGTGACTCTACTCTGCCTCATGGAGAGCATAAACGTAATCCGAGAGTAGACGTCACTATACTCATTGCGAATGCACACCGAGCCACATTATGGTAGCCTAGTGAAATGCTTTTTCACGCCCCGTTTGAGCGGCTCAGCATCATAGTAGGAGGTAAACACGTGCGCTGATAGTGAGTTCCAGGTTTTAACTGACGTCACAGGAAGACGAACCGAAGCGTTTAGTACGAGAGCGTATGTCTACCACTCTGAAATGGTTATTTACAAGGCAAGCACGTGTTGTCGTGTAGAGGTAGGGAGAAGGTGGGACCAGCTGTAAACTAGGTTAACTAAAAAGGTATACAAGCTACAGTAATTAATGCTGTAAGTCTTGAGTGGGGAATCGGTAACCGGAGATAAGTAGCTCTACGATTGCTTTTTTCCTAGCATGAGAGGCTTTTTTTATTTTAAGAGCCTACCAAAGTAACTCTACTCCACCTGATAGAAAGCATGAATAGAATCCAAGAGTTGTGGTCACCATACTCATTGCAAATGCTGATAACGCAGTATGGTGACCCACACTATGGCGGCCTTGTGAGATGCTTTTTCACACCCCGCTTGGGGACGTAAAAGGCATCACAGTCATTGTGACAGTGTAAGGCTCACACAGTTATCACGATAACTGTCACCCCTGTATCAATGGGCCTCCGGTCTCACACTCACCAATGAAACACGTCAACACGGATGCTGGTGCTTTAGGTTACTGAAACCCAAATTCTTTTCTACCTATATCTGGGTGGGCCTAAAGGACGGTAATTAACTTGTAATTTTTGAGTTGTATATTTCGTTGGACGGTGGTAACCAGTTTTACCATTTACCACACATTCACACAAACACACGCACACATACACTCTCTTCTATGGATGCACACATTTGCACTTGTTAATAGTTTTTATAGACTCTTAACAATAACATCAACATGCCATCTAGTATTGTACGAATCCGGAGTTGGAAGAGGCTACTAATCTAACATTTTGGTACAGATACCATTATATATATACTCGTATAGTAAGTGTAAGTTTGTTTTGTAATACCTAATGTAAAGCTCCCATAGCTGTACATTAGGTATTACAAAACAAATGAAAATGAAATAATTTACTTTATTGTTTTTACCATTAGATAATCTTCAGTTCGTTTGCCATAGCATTCATTTACCATAAACAAAACAAATACAAGTCTTTGGAGACACCATCAAAACAGTGACAAGAAATTATATGTGTGTATGAATTTATTAAAATATTTAAAACATGTAAATAATACTATTTCGTGGAATTTCTCGATATTTCGTTTTTTTATAGTGCTTTTAAACGCTGACACTAACAATTTTAGTTTATAAATAGAATTAAAAAGGTGTAAATGAGACAGAGAAATCCTTAGAGTTTCACTTTCTTTGTATTTAATAAAAATCCTGATTTTACTACAATATTTGAAACAGTATTTCGGAGTCCACAAAATGTATTTTCAATTTAATCCACCCAATACAAAAAGCCACCGTAATCCACAGAACACAAAAAAAAATGCAACATCAACATCATATTAAAGGAACAACAACAATTTCCCTACATTCACGCCGGTTGATTGATTAGCCTCTTATCAAAGATCATGATTTTTTCATAAAAACACTTTATTCCGTAGGTTAAAAAGGTTAATTTGTCACAACAGTTATCGCAACATAATTGATTTCAAAACAAAAAATCCACGTAGAAAATTAATTTCTTGAAGGAAATAAATATTTAGTTTTGTAAGTTGGATTTACATAAGCACGATAAATTAGTTACTTAACTATCAATAAGAGATTTGGTTAATCCTCTCATGCTTAAAAAACGTAATGAGTTCACTAACGTCACACACGACGGACTTTTCTTTAAGAACCTGTTAAAGTAACTCTACTCTGCCTGATCCACACTTTCCGTGTGAATAAAATTCAATAGTTGTGGTCACTATACTGTCATCGTGTCAATGTAAAACTCACACACTCACCACAATAATTGTCACTGTCACTCACCAACGAAATACGACAGCTCGGGTGCTGTCACCTTAGGTTGGTCTTCTGTGAGTCTGATTCTAAACTACACAGAGCTTACACACACTGGTATAAACCAGTGTGTGTAAACAGACAGCTGATAGGCATATTTATATTTATAGACAGCTTATATAGAACAAACGATCATGCTTCTAACACAATATTTCTCTTTGTTGTGTATCGCATCCACGATCTGGAGTGTAATGTTTAGGATTCAAAACCAGTACAAGTATATAGTTAGGTACTATTTATTGGTCAAATTATGAGGTCTGTAGAAACAAATTTACTATCATCATCATCAACAGCGTTAAACAGTCCACTACTGGACAAAGGCCTCTCGTTAGCAAAGTGGTTTTGGTTTGAGCGCGCTGGCCAGACGAGTCAGTATGGGGTTTGTTTCAAGTTTTCCTTCCCGTTGTAGTGATGTTGTCTTGCACATTTTGTTGCCTTGGTCGCCTCTTACAACAACCATGAGCAGAATGTTGGTGGTACCACTCTGTCTTCTTAATCTGACAGCACACGGATAAAGCTTTTTTTTTTTTACATGTGTGATGGAATAGGCGTTTGTCCTCCATCTCAGCTGATGGAAAGTGTAAATGAAGACGAAGGTGGTACACGCCCATCCAAAAGAAACCTGTTCACTCTACTTTTAAAGGTTCTAGAGTTCAAGTCATCCTTCTCTTTGCAATAATGTCGTCCTGCGTAATTTACTTCTCGGCTCTTACGACACCCACGGCATAAATGGGGTGGAACACTCGGTATTGAAAAAAAAACTGTGAACAAAATTGAGTAGTTTTTAATAAGTATATTATTCACATTTTATAGTCATCGTAAAAAAATAAGTTTATAACTTACGAAGTATTTATTTTTAAGGTTATTTTTGTGTTACAATACAGATTATAATCTACAGTTATAAGTACTTAAGAAATGACTTATCTGATGTGTCCTAAAAAATAAATATATATATTATATTTATATTTGTAGCCATTTTGAAAGTCTACATTAAAAATGTTTTAATATTATTTCGTTATTTTAATCTTAAGTTAAAATCGCTAGATAGCAATCTTAGGTTTTAGTACTTTTAGTGAAAATATGACTTGGCAGTCTAGAGTTTTTAAGATTGTATTAAATGACAGAAGTCTAATAACAAGTAAGTACACTTTTTAATGGGTACCTAGCTTGTACGTTTAACAGTCCACTGCTGGACATAGGCCTCTCCTTAGCAATTGGGCAGGGCCAGAGCCCATTGATGCAGGGGTGACAGTTATCGTGGTACGGTTATGAGTGTCATGCCTTTTACGTCCCCAAGCGGGGTGTGAAAAGCATCTCACAAGGCAGCCATAGCGTGGGTCACCATACTGCACCGTCTGCATTTGCAATGAGTATGGTGACCACAACTCTTGGATGCTATTCATGCTTTCATCAGGCAGAGTAGAGTCACTTTGGCAGGCTCTTAATATAGAAAAAAAGTGAGGTTTTTGTTTACTATATCACGCTTTCCAGATAGGTTGGTATAGGGTTTGTTTTAAATTTTTCTTCTCTTTGTAATGATGTTGTCTTGCATATTTTGTTCCCTTAGTTGCCTCTTACGTCATTTATGTGAAAAATACGGGTGGTGCCACTGTATTCTTTATCCTCCACCACACGGAGACTTGTAGTTAACGATTATAAATTCAGGAAATATGTATACCACCATTATTTTGATATACAGAAAACCATAATCTTAAAAATAATAATACAGTAAGTAAAATCAATGACAATACGATTTTATAGACAAACAATATAATGTTATAGACAATAATAGATTTCTTATTAATAGATAAGAATTATATGTATTAATATTCTCTGTCTGTTAGTATGTCTATATACTGTTATCCGTAAACTATATAATCAATTTTGATAAAGAATTAGAACCTTATTTACAGAACAATTTGTTCCTAAAATTTAAATTTAAAAAGTATTAATTTTGCTGCCAGTCATTTATTTATACGCTTTTGATATCACCGATATTATCGATATCGATATAATCGATATTTTTTATATGTTTTTGATGAAAATTAAAAATGATTATGGATTCGCGGGTGCCATCACAGGGTGCGTAGGGTTCCCACCAAGCACGTGGGACTCTAAGTCAACATCACTTACAAGTGGTACACTTGCTGATCGACAGACGAGGCTCTGGTAAACAAAACATCACGATCAGCTACAATAAGCTCGCATCTATTACATGGAACCAAAGAACTGGCGAAAAGTGGACATCTTAAATACCTCTACCTTCACCTACGAGGCGTAATTTTTACGTATGTAAATTAATTTTGAATTTTGGTGACCAAAACTCATAAACAATTTAACAGTAGGTAATGTAGGTACAATAATAATTTGATGTAGACAGTTGATGTCGCCTGAGCTCTTTTATTTCTGTTGTATTCTTTGGGTAAACTTTTGGGTACATGTTTGTTAAATACGTGGTTAAATATTTCATGTCGAAGACGAAGGTTCAAAAACTTGCCTTGAACCTTTTGTAGTTTATTATTTCATTATACCAGCACTGAAAATTGAATATACACTTGTATTAAAAACATTAGATATGTTTCTAAGTCTTGTAGCTTTCCCGCCTTCTATGATCCCGGGTCCCTTAAGCGCAGCCTGACGAAACATCTCTCCAGGCTGTCATAGCGTGGTTCGCGATTCCAGATGTCGTAATGACAGCTGTTCCTGGATCCTTTTTCTCTCAGGCGCAGAGTGGCACATCGTGTGCTTTTAGTCGGTCCGATTCTGACGCACCACCCCGCCGTCAACTCCGGTAGGGTGACGGCAACCATACGTTACAAAAAAAAAATAAAAAAGCGTGATGTGGTTCGCCATATTGAATTGTCACATTCGCAATGAGTATGACGATCACCACTCTTGGATTCTATTAATGGTTTTCATCAGGCAGAGTAGAGTCACTTTGGTAGGCTAAATAAAAAGTTTCATCTCTCAAAAGAAGTAAATTTTCGCTACTTTTCCAACATCTCATTGCAGGCTTTACTCCTATTAGTCCGTGGGCGACGGTAGTCGCTTTCCACCAGGTGGTCCAACAGCTCGTTTATCCTCTTTACCATAAAAAAAATAACAAACAAACACAAAAGCACTTTTCTTTTTATAGTCAGACTTTCACGTTATTCGAAACATGCTGTATATTCAAAGAAAGAGAGAAAGAGAATCAAGTAAAACTCTAAGTAATAAGTCTGAAAAAATAATGAAATTAAAAGTCACATTGTACGTAACTAAGTAGAACTAACGAGTTGGAATAACTCTTAACCCGTAAAGCCTTCAACTCACGCACACTAACGTAACTTTGAATTGTAAACACAAACTTGATATACAGGTTGATGCAAATTTTGACCAGAGTATTTTTAATATTCATTTATAATGTTTGTCCGTGTGGTGATGGATTAAGAGTATGGTGTGTCACCCTTATTAATCCCGTAGTTGACGTGTGATCATTAACATGATGATGATGACTATGACGCTTGAAAAAAATGCCAAGCGGAAATTTATCAGTTTTACATGAGACCATAGGTAAAATTGTATGTGAAGTTATTAAACTATTAATATATTATTAATAGCACAATAAAACGTCCATCAAATTTGAAAGTTCTTATTATATCCTAATTGATGGCATATTTCGTAAATAATAGGCTAGTTTTCGTAATGTTACAACGCTTATAATAATCATAGTAACTACATAAAAAGGCTACTGATAAATTGAGTTTACTGGCTAAGGTTCAAATTGGACACAACTCATTATATTTATAACTGAAACCTCAAACTGCCACAGTTATAACTGACTATACTAAAGTGACTATATAAAAATCCCAAAAAGAAATACAGTTACAAAGTAGAGCACCCTATACATAACAGGGCGGAGACGGCGCCCGCCCGCCCTGCGCTTCGCACTTATAAAATATAAATAAGGCAACATTGTACACAATCTATGCATCGAAGCTTGTGGGCTAAAGGTAATTGTTATCCGTTGTAGCTCCGTTTCACCTTTTTCGTGTAAGAAAGAAAGGGATGGATGAATTGGATAAAGTGCTTTTTAAAAGTTTAGTTGCAATTTTACTCGATAATTGGTCGCTGCGTCATTATATGTTGAATATTTCAGCCTCTGTTTTACTATAGAAAGGATAAGTTACAGCATTTGGTCGGGTTATATCACCATATTATGTAAGGTTTAACATATAATGGAAGATCTAATCGACTGGTAGAGTCCTTAAACATACAAGTAAAAATTAGAAAAATACTTGACTTTGACCCTTATTATAGTAGTAGTAAGAATGTATTTAATGATTAAGAGGAAACATCTTCTTCTTAGATATTTAACGCAAAGTCAACAGAGGTCTGTCGTGGAATGAGGAATGATGGAAGTGGGCCGGTCATGTCTCTAGACGCACCGATGGTCGCGGGGGTCGAATAGTGCTAGAACGATTTGGCAAACGTAGTGTACTGACCGACCGATGGACCGACAACTCGAAGAAGGTGGCAGCGGATGGATGTGGATTACGCAAGACCTGGATATTTGGTGCTCCTTGGAGGAGATCTTCGGTCAGCAGTGGACGGCGATAGGTTGATATGAAACAAAGGTCCATACCGCAGATTTCTTTATGAAATACAGTTATATAACGAGTCGTATTACAATACTTTTACGAGACAAGGAGGCCAACAGAATTATAATTTTTAAAGCGAGAAAGAAGTGTTTGGAAAACCAATCATTTATATACAAACGAAACTCATCAGTAATAAAACGACTTTCATACAGCGACGTATAAAAAATATCTTACTTAACATTAAAAATCACGTCAATAAAAAACTGCATACCCTCCAAGAATCCCTTCCAAAATAACCAATGAGGGTGGTATAAAAAGCAGCCCTAGCCCTTATATAGAAACGAAATTACTGAGGGTAGTTTGTAAAATTCGCCGACTGAGGGGAGACGGTGCGGGGGGAAACCACCCTTAATGGCGGCATTGCGTGACAGAATTTCGACAGTGACCCGAGTTGGCCTGTGAAAGTGAAAAAATATATTTAGAGTAGATAATACCAGACTACGACATTGTTTTATTTTTTAATTGCTGTCTTTAAAAATTATTTTACTACGACTAAATAGGTACACCAGTATACGTTTTATACTCCATTATTTAAACATTTATCTGTGTTATACTTGAAAAAAATAATTACTTTATTTGAGTCACATTTGTTATGTCTTTTGTGATAATGATTCAGATTAAGTAACCCATGACCAGTATTAGAATTTAACACTATTTTCTTCTTATTTTAAATTTTATGCTTTCATATATTTGGAGACATTAATGTGGCAATTCAATTAAGTTTATTTTGAAAGTTTCATATGTTTAAAGATAGTTTTTATGCACAGAAGAAGGGTAACTTTGTACTCCATACCTTCCTGTACCCAGGGCGCATTATTTTTCAGACATATGTCACATTTTTTTTATCATTTTTATTATTGTTATTACAAATACAAATTTGTCTATTATTTTAGCTGTTTCAATTTACGTAGGCTCAATTATAGATGTGTAAAAAAGTATTGTTATATTCCTATATTTTCATACCGTTTACATATAACTGTTAAAAGATGTATGATAATATACTTATTATCCCACTAATTTAAGAAGGTAACATCAACTCTATACATCTTGCCGACATTTCAACGCGCCATACAAAATTTTATTATAACCAAATTGTGGGCAATATTTTCGTAAATATTTTGGAACGAGACCTGTTTGTGTACGGTGTACAAACCGACGTAAATACAATATTTATGTATAGATAAGTTGTAAGGTTAGTTTATGATATATTACAAGGTAGTAGAGCCACGCTGATATCAGCACGAGCGGTTGGTTCGACCGGGACAGTACCACCCTCTCACAGAAGACCAACGTAAGACAACAGCATCCGTACTGTCGTTTTTTCTTGGTGAGTGTGAGGCCCGGAGGCCCATTAATACACGTATAACAGTTATCGTGGTAAATGTGTATACCTTACCCTACTACGATAAGTGTCATGCCTTTTACGTCACCAAGCGGAGCGTGAAAAAGCATCTCACTAGGCCGTCACAGTGTGGGTCACCATACTACACTGTCTGCATTTGCAATGAGTATGGTGACCGTAACTCAGCTTTCGTGCTGTCGTCTTTCGTCGGTGAGTGCGAGACCGGAGGCCATTGATAGGTGTGACAGTTACCGTAGTAATTGTGTCAGACTTACACTGCTACGATGACTGTCATGAATTGTATATCCGCAAGCGGGATGTGGAAAAGCTTTTCACTAGGCTGCCATAGTAAAGGTAACCATATTACATTTTTTGCAATCGCAATAAATATGGTGACCATAACTCTTGGAGTCTGTTGATGCTTTCAATGAGATAGAAAAGAGTCACTTCGGTAAGCTCTTAAAATGAAAGGAAAAAAATGATGCGTTATGAATTAACGTACATCGTTCAAGGTATAAATAGAAGTGATTACAGTTCACAGATCGTTAAATTTCTAATTTAACTCTAAACTGACTAGGTATAGCCTGTTCTAATTATATAGGGAAAGATTAATAAGGGAGCAATGCGTCACAGAGATTTGAAAGCGCCGCTCCAAATATCCCATAGACCCATTGATGCAGAGAAGACAGTTATCGTGTTAACTGTGTAAGCCTTACACTGTCATAATGACTGTCATGCCTTTTACGTCCCCAAGCGGAGTGTGAACAAACATCTCACAAGGCCGACATAGTATGGGTCCTCATACTGCATTGTCTGCATTTGCAATGAGTATGGTAACCACAAATCTTGGATTCTATTCATGCTTTCCATCAGACAGAGTAGTCACTTTGGCAGGCTCTTAATATAGAAAACAAAATTCCGGATATGTCTTAAGACATCCATAGCGTCCAGTTTATCATGGATCTCTGAAAACCTTATTCTTCGACAGAACTCAATTATTTATTCTGCTATTAATAGTTTTTAGTAGATTTTGAATCGACCTGACCCTAGAATCGAACCCGAGATCAATTGATCGGCAGTCGCATACACTAACGGCTAGACCACCGAGGCAGTCTGGATGGGCACATATGACCAAACATAAAAAACCAGGCTGTATGCTCTACATAAAAATATCTTATTAATATTTACCAGATGTACTTTCAGTTCTACTACAGACATATTCGTTCTTCATGCATCTAAGAGTGCACGCGTTGTACCTTGTACGAGTGACCTAACAAGAAAACAGATTAAAAATTCCTTTAAAAGTATTCCAATACACTAGTTTTATAACAAAGAAATTCCTCTTCCGGAAGATTTTTAATCAGTTGTAAATCGGATAAACCCAGGCTAGAAAAAAGCAGGAAAATATTCCTCATGTGAACAACAAATGTCAACACTTCGGCTATTTTAATCTAAAGCCGCATTTACACTGTCAGGAAGTTCGGCGCGAATTAGAATTAATTAGATTGCGGAATCGTTACATTGTATTTTAGGAAATGCAACTGTTCATACTTCTTTTATTTATCAACATCGACGATGTAAGCATATCAGCATGTACCTTGGATGTCTTTATCTCTTTATGCTTTCTTTAAGAGATATTTCGATAGACTCTTGATTATACTAGCTATGGCCATGACAGTGCCATGGCACGCGGTTTCGACTTCGGATTTTCGTTAATTTCTGTTACAGAATACTATGATATGGGTGCATAGGGTTCTCACCAAGACCTTAGGGCCCCCAGGTTAACCTGACTTACAAGTGGTACATCTGATGATCGACGGACGAGGCTCTGGCAAATAAAATATCTCGATTAGCGGCAATAGGCACACCGTGTATTATGTGTGACCAAAACACGGGCGAAAAGTGAGTGTTTAATACTCCTCTGCGTATTCCTTCGGGGAAACAGACGTGTTTTTATGTATATTTGTATGTCACTGCCATGAAAAGTATGACAGTTCCTTATACTGCGTAAGGCTATAACTGATCCATTCTACGGCGATTTACGGTTCTAGTCTAAACGCGTCATTATCGAATACCGCGGAAGTATGTAAATCTTAGTCAAATATGATAAATTGTACGACTATGAATCATTCGTGTGGTACTGTCGGCTAATTTATTTGGCTCGTTTGCATAATTATGGCATTTATTTATTTTTACGTTCACTGATTTATCGTTGAACACGAATTTGTGGAGCGGGTTGGACGTACTTTGTTTGTTACTATTTACTAATGACCCGCGTTATCTACTTCTGGCGTTCACACACCATTTTTGCTAAATATGTATGTATATCTGTGAAGACTGCCTTGTTGAACTAGCGGTTAGCGTGCGACTGCCGTTCACAAAGTCTCGAATACAATTACTGGATCGGCTCTCAAAAAGCGTTATTCGAGTTTTTTCTTTAGATATGTTTGATAACAGCCCGGCACTTAAAAGTTGAAGATTTAACTTAGATTGTGAGAGTGAAGGAACAGAAAGTGCACCTATGCTTATGCACTATTGTACAGCATCCTTGTGCTCTATAATATCTCCTGTTGTTAAATGGTCTCCTTTAGCATGAAATAATAGTCATGAATAAGGGAGAGAAACAGAGCCTTCTGCTATGCTTATACAGATTGCTGATAATTATACTTACACATTTGTAAATACGAGATATTGTAGACAAATTTTATCTAGACTAAATGAAAGTACTCATCAAACTAATACTTGTCCGACTGACAAATAATAATAATAATTCTTTATTGAACCAAAGGATGCATACAATTTAAGTGCAAGCCCTGATTCCCAAACTAGCGTGAACTGTATGTTGGAAATCAGTTCCTTCCCAAAAAACAATGATACAATAATCCTTTACAATTAGCAAATGGATCATACATTGAAGTGTTAAAACATACTTACATAATAGATTTTGTTAATTGTGTATGTGTGTGTGTGCGTGCGTGCGTGCGTGCGTGCGTGCGTGCGTGCGTGCGTGCGTGCGTGCGTGCGTGCGTGCGGGCGTGCGTGCGTGCTTGCGTATGTGTGTGCACGAATGTGTGTGTGAGTGTGTTTGTGTGTATAATTAGGAGTACTCGTGTGTCTTTTCACCTATTCCACGACTTCCAATTCAGCTGTCAGGATTACTAACTAACACATCAACAACCCAATCAAATGTGCATAGGCTTCGAGAGGGAGGTACAAGAGTATGCACTTTCACCTCCATACAAAAACATATTTTTACTCGACTACACCAGCGAGTGCGTAATGTTAGTAGAGAGGAAGTACAAAGTGTATTTGAAGAATCTGTTGCCTGATAAACTGAGACGGTTTGGCAAAGATGCATTGATTGTATGAGTAATCACTTTAATTAGTAGATATAAATATATATATAAAAACATTTACTTATTTCATAAAAGACTTCAATTTTATAGACAGAGATCCAGTATAATTCTGTATTTTACATTGCTTAATAATATATGCAGATGTAGTTGTACCCTTGTGAAAATAATCCTGACGGCGGCCATGCAAATGTATACTATAAATTCGAAAACTGGGGCAGGTTTTTATTAAAATTGTAATAAATTTATTACAAATATGAATTATACATTCGCTCTAGTAAAGGTGTAATTACATCTACCTTTTACATTGACATAGTAACTGCTTTGGTAGCGCAGTGGCAGTAAATACGACTTTTGTACTTGAGATCTCGGGTTCGGACCAAATGTTTGTATGATCTGCAAATATTTGTATCGAAGTTTGGGTGTTTTCTATGTATAATAAGTATGTATTTACAAAAAAAAAGTATATAAGTATTCTATCAGTCAGTCTAGTTATCATAGCACAAGTTTGCTTAGTTTAGAACTAGATGACGTTGCGCGTCGAATGTCCGAAATATTTATTTATTTATTTAATTTACGAACAGACGTTTGAATATGTTTGTGTTAGTGTCCACTCTTAAGTTTAGTTTAGTTTCAGACCTTTACCATCAGGTCGAATCTTTACTTATCTACCCTCCTCTACAATTAAAAATGTATGACAGCTGTAGTTTAGAGAGTCCTGGTCTTGTATTACGCCTCCCTAATAACAAATTATATGAAGCATACTGATATGTCTTGTTGATAATTAAATATGTACGTTAGAGTTGATACGATGATACATTATGAGTAAATGTATTACTAGGTAGTACAGCCATGCTGCATGAACAGCCCTGCTCGACCGGGCAGTTCTACCCTCTCACAGAAGACCAACCTTAAGCGACAGTATTTGTGCTGTCGTGTTTCACGGCCCATTGATCCACGGATGATAGTTATCATGATAATTGTGGTGAGTGTTACACTGCCACGATGACTGTCATGCCTTTAACATACTCAAACAGGACGTGATACAGTATCTCACTAGACCGCCATAGTGTTAGTCACCATACTGCATTCTCTGCATACACAATAAGAATAGCGACCACAACTCTTTGATTCACATTTCTATTCACGTTTTCCATCAGACAGAGTGGAGTCCCTTTGGCAGCCACTTTAAAAAATGAAAAGAAATATAAGAACTTCGAATATGAAACAAATATTTTACGTTTGTAACATTTTTTTATTTAAATCATTTTATTATTAATTTCGATACGTACATACTTATTTTCCGTCCAGATCACAACTATACTACTAAGCAAATACTACGCATTCTCTATTGCCTTTTCATCAATTATTAATTTAATAATACCATATTCTGTTTTTTAATTTCTAAAATGATTATAAAAACTGACATAGTGCCCATGATAGCCTACAAACTATCGCCATAAAAAACACACCCAAAGGCAGGGCTGGGTGTATTATAATATATTTATGTAATTTATGACACACAGACACTAATGAGTTTATGTAAATCATGACACTACTGACACTCTGTTTGTTGATATTAATTTTATTAATTAATTTGGTCTACAAACATATTTTTTTAGCATAAAAAAGAAAAAAATGTTAAAAAAATGTAGAACGAAGATCAGTTGAAAATAAGTTTGATAAAGCTCCTGCTGGGGTTTTTGGAGGGTTCTTTTTCGGGGTGTAACGAGTGTCATACAAGAGATTTATTTGTAACGGAACACTGTAGTATTAGTAACTCCCGCGACACAGAATTTATTCCCCTAATGCGGGCGTTGTCTCTTAAAAAAAAAAAAAAATCTTGAATAGTTTAAACCTAGCTTCGATATGCTTATGCGACGTGTGGTCATTTATGAGCCAGCATTTTTTTTAGGATATATCACCTTCCTTTAGCAGACCGTGGCAATATGCCTTCTTATAAATTTATACACTACACTTAAATTATTAGTTCAGTTTTTTATTGTGATAGCAAGTGAACAAAGACCATATTAAGTGAACATTATTTTGCAGTCATACCTTACCCATAATCGTATCATCATCAACAGCCTTTTACAGTCCACTGCTGGACATACGCCTCTCTTTAGCAAGAAGGTTTTGACCTACTATACCACGCTAGCCAGACGGGTTGGAATAGGGTTTGTTTCAAGTTTTCCTTCTCTTTGTAATGATGTTGTCTTGCATACTTCGTTCAATTAGTCGCCTTTTGTGACACCCACAGGATGAATAGGGGTGGTAATACTATATTATCTTAATTCGTTACCACACAGAAAATAATCGTATACTACATTGATACACGAAACGTGTAGTCTACTTCAGATAATATTCATAGTATCAACGTCTTGTCAGTTCGAGTCGTTACTTGATTATCACCTTCCTGTCAGTTACTCAATGTCATTCTGGATCTACACATTTCACTGAAAAAAGATTTGGTTGGTTTGTTTTATGATCAAATGTCTGTCGGATTTAAAGGAACATTTAAGCATGAAGTCGGTCATAAAAACCGTCAGTGTCACTTACCACGAGATTAATAGACTTATCTACGTCATGTAAAGGTTTTTTTTGGAGCCTGCCAAAGCAACTCTACTCTGCCTGATGGAAAGTATGAATAGAATCCAAGAGTGGTAGTCACTATACTCATTGCAAATGCAGACAATATAGTATGATGACCCCACACTATGGCGACCTAGTAGGATATTTTTTCATGCCTCATTTGGCGACATAACAGGCATGACAGTCATCGTGGCATTGTATTACACACACTTACCGCGACGACTGTCACCCCTGCATCAATGGGCCTCTGGCCTCGCACTCACCAATGAAACACGACAGCACGATGTTGTCGCTTTAGGTTGATCTGTGAGAGAGTACTACTGCCCCGGTCGAGCCGGCCCGTTCGGCTCTACTACCTACAAAATTAATTGTGTTTTCTTTGAAGATATAGACAATATCCAGCAGTAGAGCACTAAAGGCTGTTGATAAAGTTACTACGTAAATATCAAAACTATCCGTCAACCTTCTAAGTACTTTATTAAAAGAGAATGTTAAATTTATCACACTTCAGATGCTCTTGCGCATAATTCAAGATCTACGTCACGAGCCTGCACATAAATTTAAACTTGTAAATATGATAAATTGACGATGAAGTTTGGTTTGATTTCTTGCTGGCAATTATACAATCATTTATAAAATATTTTCTTAGTTAGTCTACTTTAACTCACAACTAAAAACAGAAAGAAGATAATCGTAAAACAAATCAGGATCATAAACCGAATAGTTCTATTATTTTAAAGCAATCTAAGTCTTAATATTTACACATTGCCTAATTTGACTTGTACAATAATTTATATACTTGACGACTTCGATGTTCTGTCTCAACGTTTTCTCTTCTCTAATGATGGGTTAGATGTACCGGTCTACAAACACACCCAAATGATTTCAATCTGAATTGTGAGTCCGTTCTGTTTCTTTTTACATTCTTTTCTCGTACCTTGGTCCTGAAAACGATACTACACTCAAGGCAACAAAAACCCAGAGGGGAAAGAGGAGTGAAATTACAGTCTGATATATTTTTTTTATATAATTTTGTAGGCACCCACCATCGCAGGGTGTTACTGCCTTTGTTATTTATACTTTCACCTGATGTTATAATTCAAGGACTGTATTAAGCTGTGTATGCATTACAGTCTTAGATTTATTATTTACTTAATACTAATCGTGCTAAATACAACATAAATTATTATCTATGCTAACATGATACTGTACCATACTATTAATTTTAATTCTAATGGCTTATACTAAATATATAGCTATTGCTTACAATATCTTATTTTATATCTATCTTAGTTTAGTTTTGCTTAAGTAACATAATATTTTAAATTATATTCTAAGCAAGATTTATATATATTTGTTTCTCTTATCAGTCTGATATTCGATTTGACTGTGTGAGCGAGTGAGAATGTTTAACCAATCTCTGCCTCTTCCCCCTCCTGCACAATTATGGCGGAAACTCACATGTAGCTATTGAGTTACAGGTGTCTATTCAGGTCTCTGATGAGCCATCAATCCCTAGAACAAACAAAAGACCTCAAATGAAATTAGATTAAAGTTAAACAGTCAGTAGTAAAAATGATCAGTTTTGCAAAGTTTTATGAAAATTAATACAGCAGTTTGATACAATGCGTTCCGCATCCCCGGCGACGTACTACTCATCAAAATCAAAGCACCTATGTCTATTATTACCTCTATATGTCAAGGAGACAAGTATTACCAGTAATAATAACAATTTTACGGTTACCGAGCACCACGCTAACCCGGTAAAGCGCTAACCTACTGCCACTTATAGATACTGTATCTTCACGCTCTTGTGAGTGACAGTGGAGGTAAAAAGCAATGTTGTTTTTATGTTTGAGATACCAATCTAATTACTTTTTAAAATTTATGTTGCTTGTAGTTTAAAGTATGTGTCGTTTTCTCAATTGTTTAGTAATATAATTACAAGTTACTTACAAATATTCTTACAATATGTTACTTACAATAGCGTTTGTAAATATTCAAAAAAAAAAAACTATATCTTGCAAGATAATAAATGTATCCAACAATAGATGAAATATTATTTTATATTCTATGTATGTATTTATATCATGTGTCTGGTACCCAAAGCACAAGTTGTGCTTAGTTTGGGACTAGATGACGCTGTGTGTCACACGTCTGAAATATTATTAGTAATATTCCGTGTGGTGATGGATTTAGAATACAGAATGGCACCACCCCTATTCATCCCCTGGGTGTCGTAAGAGGTGACTAAGGGAGGAAACTACTCAGGACAACATCCCTGTAAAGAGAAGGTTGATATTGACATTTATACCAACACGTCTCACTAGCGTGTAGTAGCTCAAAACCCCCTTTTTATTAGAGGTTTATGTCCAGTAGTGGACTATAAAAGGCTGTTAATAAGGATGATTGATAAAGTGCATTCTTTACAATTACATCTACGAAAAAAATCAAGCAGAAATATCACACATTTTTTCACTTCTTGTCTTAGAACACGCTTAAAATTCTCATAAAAACTATAAGAATTTAATACTAAATAGTAAATAATATGATAAAGCCTAATGATATCCAAAATTAAAAAAACAATCTCAGTAAGATTTTAACGAATACATGATTAGTACTTAATCACATACAATTGTTATTCGGAATACATTTCTAATACATACGCTATTTTAATGACGAATAAATCCTGCACACTATCTACGTTTGCAGTACAAAAAAATATACAACTGCAAGTTAATTGCATAATTGTTCTAAGATCTCCACAAAACGGTTTCTCTCTGCGAGTGTCATGCTTTCTAACCTAATTAGTTACTGTACGTTAAGTTATTGACATATAGTTGGAGAAAATGAGAGTAAATAAATAAAACGAAACGCTAATTTGAGCACGAACGGCCCGACTCGATCGGGGCAGTACTACCCTCTCACAGAAGACCAACCTAAAGCACCAGCAACCGTGTTGTCGTGTCTCGTTGATGAGTGTGAGACCGGAGGCCTACACCTACCTAAGACTTACACTGTCATGATGACTGTCATGCCTTTTACGTCCCTTGGCCGCCATAGTGTGGTTCACAGTACTGCATTGTCTGCATTTGCAATGAATATGGTGACCACAACCATTGGATTCTATTCATGCTTTCCATCCATGGCGCCCGCGAAAGTGACTCTACTCTACTCTACTAAGAGCCTTCTTAATACAGAAAAAAAAGCGACAGCATTCCTGCTGTCGTGTTTCATTGATGAGTGATAAGACCCACTGATGCGATGGTAACAGTTTTTGTGGTCAATGTGTTAACCTTACACTGCCACAATAACCGTCATGTCTTTTACGCCCCCAAGCGAGGCGTGAAAACCACCATTCACCATTTTTTTTGAACGCGTGGAAACCTCCTCGGGCCGTCACCCCACCGGGGTTACGGCGGGGTGATGTGTCGGAATCGGGCCGACTAAAACCACATGGTATGCCACTCTGCGCCTGACATAGGAGGGATCCGGGAACAGCTGCTATTACGATATCCAGATCATAGTGTGGGTCACCATACCGGGTTGTCTATATCCGCAATGAGTATCGTATATATCCCAACGATAATTACGCTCATTAACGTTATATGTGTGATGTCTGTCTTATTTACACGGTGACGGATTAAGAATACAGAGTATCACCACCCCCCGTGGGTGCGTAAGAGGTGACTAAGGGAGTAAACTACGCAATACCAACCCGTCTGGCCAGTGTGGTAAAGTAGGTCAAAACCTCCTTGCTAAATAGAGGCCTATGTCCAGCAGTGGACTGTTAAACGCTGTTGATGATGATGACGAATGACATTCAAGTGTCCATTTTACTATTTTTAAATATTTAAGTTTCTTATCTAATATATAAAATTCTCGTGTCACAGTTTTCGTTGCCATGCTCCTCCGAAACGGCTTGACCGATTTTGATGAAATTTTTTGTGCTTATCCAGTATCTATGAGAATCGGCCAACATCTATTTTTCATCCCCCTAAATGTTAGGGGTAGTACAACCCTAATTATTTTTTTTTATTTTTTAGACAAAATTTTTAATTTCTATTTTTTTATGATACAACATACAAAAATACATACAATCCTCAATTTTCACCCTTCTACGATCAACTCTTATTTTTTAATAGCCATTGTAGTAAAAATGGCAAAACAACGTTATATATGTAACTAAAAACCTTCTCAATTAATTCATAAAATCTGGTGACAATAGAACTCAAACCAAAATGAAACTAATACCAAAGCTACTGAAGCACGAGGTCTATAAACATGCAGTAAAGTTTCCTCTCAACACTCAGCTTTGTGGGGCGTGAGCCATAAATTGGAGCGCGCGCGCAGCCGTCGATCACAATCGGTCGTATTCAAATGAACCGAGCCCGAATTTATGACCGAGCCAGCCCGATGAGTAAGACATTGAAGTATAGACCAAGGAATCGTTAGATAGCTCGTTGATTTCAAGCTAATTAACATTTGTTCAGATCGAGATTAATTACCTTGCTTAAGGTATCAGTTGCATGCCTAAATAGATAATTAATTGATAGATATTTTACAAGATATAGGAATTTCCTAATAAACCACAAAATATAAGTAAAATTTTGTAATTTGTTTCGTAATATCAAGTACTGCTGACAGTAAATTAATGCAATAATATTTTAAAATATTTTTTTCAGTTTTTGCATACTATAGGGCATTGATCAGTAAAGTGTTGCTTACTCTAGATGCATTTGGCAAAGACGATAAGTATCAAAAATTTTCGTTTTAAAAAAGTTAGTGGAACGAAGATAAATTGCCCGTATGGAAAACTGCTTACTGTCTGTATAATGTAATTGTTGTTAGCATTACAACTAATGATGTAAAACATAGATGACCACTGAATATTTAATAACCATTGTGACTAATATTAATTTACTAAACTAAGAAAGGCTGAATTTCTAAAATGTGTATTTTTAAAGGTAAATTGACTACCGCGGTGGCACAGTAGTAGTGAATACAACTGCCGTGCTTCTTTCAGGTCTTGGGTCCAATTTCCAGGTCGGACCAAATGTTTGTATGATCAGCAAATATTTGTTTCGGAGTTTCAGTGTTTTCTATGTACGATATTTGCATTTAAAGCAAAGATATTTAAGTATTCTATCAGTCAGTCTAGTTATTAAAGTACAACCTCTGCTTAGTTTGTAACTAGAAGAGGACGTTGTGTGTCAAATATCTGAAACATTTTAAAAAAAAGTTAAAATAAATAAAGTCGAATTGAGAACTTACTCTTTTGTATTAATGAAGTCACTTATAAATAATGAAACTAAACTAATAATTCAGTAAATCACAGTATATCTGGACAATTGAAATCTCATGACAATAAAATAATTTTTAGCTTTATTCCTTGTCTATTAGCTTTATAGTTCTATACACACTCGATGTCGAACTGAATCCCATATTTAACAGGTAGCCGCGTGGACATTGAAGCTGATAACCGGAATTAAACACAGCCACACTGTGCACACAGTGTCCAAATAAGACCAACACAAACAATTGATTGTATTGAAATTATACTTTATTTTTTATAGATGGAAAACATTGAAAGAGATGACTGTCATATGTGTTAAATGTTGGTCGATTTAATTGCAAAGGTGCAATGAAAACATTTAGTATTGTGGTGGCGATGTTTAATACTGTCTAAATAAAACTAATACTGTCTATCTCTGACGCTTCCCTAACGACATTTAGCATGGAGATATTTAATTTCTTGAGGAAAGATATAGTTATTTTTATCACGATGAACAGCATAATTGCGAGCGGAGCAACGGACAAAAACTAGCAAAAACTAGAAGTGAACCTTATATACCTAATCTATACATAAATGAAAATATATAACTGCATTCATATTAAACGGATCTGTTTATGTGTTGATCTTTAAATATGTATTTACAAAAAAAAAGTATATTTTTTTTCTATTGTAAGAACCTGCCACAGTGACTCTACTCTGCCTGATGGAAAGCGTGAATAGAATCCAAGAGTTGTGGTCACCATACTCATTGCAAATGCAGACAATGCAGTATGGTGACCCACACTATGGCGACCTTGTGAGATGCTTTTTCACACCTCGCTTGGGGACGTAAAAGGCATAACAGTCGTCGTGGTAGAGTAAGACATACACAGTTACCACGATAACTGTCACTCCTGCATCAATGGGCCTCCGGTCTCACACTCACCAACGAAACACGACAACACGAATGCTGTCGCTTTAGGTTGGTCTTCTGTGGGAGGATAGTACTGCCGCGGTCGAGCCGGCTGAAATCAGCGTGGCTCTACTACCTACTAAATCATTCCAGTTATGATAGCACAAGCTCTGCTTAGTTTGAAACTAAATGAAGTTGTGTGTCAAACGTCTGAAATATGTAGTATTAATATCGTTATGTAAATTGAAAAAACAAGACTACTCCCAGTACTTATAGCCACTTTTAACAAGATTGTGAGACGCCGGGAATATTTCTCACTCTATTACCCTGTCACACGTGGTTTTACAACGGCTAACACACCTTACAAGAAACGTGAGGGAACTCAACATCACCTTAATAACCTTAAATAATACACGGAAAAAAGATTTCTCCTTAAAAATAAGGTTTTGGTCACCGATTCTACGCTGGCCAGACGGATTGGTATAGAGGCTCGAATGGGTCAGTAACAGCAGATCATATTTTTTTTTTTTTTTTTTTTTCTGGGATGACTGCCTGTGGGAAGTTTCTAAAAGCACAAAAAAAATTGTTTCAAAGGTCGTGACAATTCATTAGTAACAATTTATACGAAGTCAATACATTAATATGCAGTAATTATGGAACTTGGATTTTTTTTTTTTATTTTAAACTTTTTGCATTTTTTGTACAAAGGCGGACTTAATACTATGAGACATTCTCTCACAGTCGGTCTTCAGATGGTGTAGACATTAGATGTGGTAGGTACAAGGTATTACGATTTTTTTTTCCCTAGTACATGATGATTTAGTAAGTAGGAGTTAAATTTAAATTAAATGTAGATCAATAGACTGCACGGTTGGCCTAGTGGTTTGAGCGGTCACCACACCGGCCTCTACTGCGCTGATTGTTATGGGTTCAAATCGCACATGAGACAACACTGTGTGAAACGTGATTTGTTGTTCTGAGTCTGGGTGTACCTTGTGTCCGTTTCTTGTATGTTTGTAAAGTCCCCCACAACACAGGATTTATTCCTAGTGATCCTAGTGTAGACGTTGTCTTTAAAAAAAAAAAGAAAAATCTAGATCAATATACATAGTTATAACTATATTAAATAAACGAAATCAGAAGTGAGTTTTTAATAAATTGATTAATAGTTCGATGTACCAGCAAGAATTGGACAAGAATGTGTCTGATCCCCGATTAACTGTTTCTGATAACTGTTTTTAGTCTGGGTGTACCGTGTAACACAGAAAACAGGAATAACGAAGGAATTACTTAATACTCATTTTCTGAGAGGTTGTTACAATCTCATAATTTTTTTTTTCGTAGTGCAAAATAGTTCTTTGATAAAAAGGTTAAATTTATTGGCCGTCGGGTCAGTTCCTGAGTACACTCAAGGTGCTATCTACTATATTAAAGTATACGTGTGTTCCTTCTGTCGAATATAATTCTTTTTCATTCAAGGATAGGAGTAAGGAACAGCTGCTCTCAAAGGTCATTGATAAATTACCTTAGGTTTAATTGCAAGCTTCGGTAATATTCGTTTATAGTCGTAAATAATCGCCTCCATTTGTTGGTTTTAAATTAGATGTGAAACTTATTATATTTATTGACCCCGTAATTGTTGGTTTCGCGGTTGTCATAATTTTTACAGTAAGTTTAATTTTACTGTGTTCTTCGTTTGATTAAATGACTAAGATTCTTAAGGACGCAGGTGCTTTGTCACGCATTGAGTCCCCAACGGAATTGAGGGAACGAATTTTGTGAAAAATATCGAAATAATAACCGCACGGATGGTATAGTGCTTTAAGCGGTAACCACGCCGTGCGTGTTGTGGGTTCAAACCCCACATAGGAAAACTCTTTGTGTGATACACAAATTGTTTTTCTGAGTCTAGGTGTTATTTGAATCTTAAGTCTACCGCGATATAGGATATATCCCTAATGAGAGCGTTGCCTTTTCAGACCATAAGTCAAAAAAATTCCTTAACAACAACACTGCTATTACCTGTGAGGTTATACGCATCAAACCATTTGTGCACAATTTATTTAAAATATGTTACGTATAAGTTCATCATCATCAACCTAACGCAGTCCACTGCTGGACACTGATATCTTTAATGGCACGCCACTTGGTACTATCATCGGCTTCTCGTATCCAGCTAGAGCTGGCGTAAATCATCACTCAACCTGGCGACTGGCGACGGCGGTGGACTTCGTACGTTATGCTTGCTAAGATGCAGTCTCCACAAATTTAAAAAAAAAACGATCAGTTTGATTAACGTTGGGTCCGTCCTGAGGACACTCAAGATGTTATTTATAATATTAAAGTAAACGACGACAGCTTTCACGCTGTCGTCTTTCGTCGGTGAGTGCGAGACCGGAGGCCCATTGATACGGGTGACAGTTACCGTAGTAGTTGTGTGAACCACACTGCCACGACGACAGTCATGCCTTTGACTTCCCTGAGTGGGGCGTAATAAAGCATCTCATTACGCCATCATAGTGTGGGTCACCATACTGCATTGTCTGCATTCTCTATGAGTAAAGTGACCACAACTCTTAGATTCTAGTCGTGCTTTACAGTATGAAGAGTAGTCACTTTGGCAGACCCTTAAAAAAATTGTATTGTAAATCTATTTGATTGTTTTTTTTTTAAAGTTATGTCTAGCCATTAGTCTACATAGATCTAAAACTTTCCATATCCAAGAGTCCCTCGCAGGAAAACTAAGACTCGCAGGTAAACTATCAAAAAATCAAGTAATTTCTAATATTTTTGGTGATTATTTACTTGCATGTTCATTTTATGAGTGCATAAAATTTTATTTAAAATAATACGCGAATAATTGACAATAAAACGCTAATGGCTGCCGACACGTTTCAAACACATTTTATCAACAAGACTATTATGACATACTTCTTAGAATTTTTTGCATGTAAGTTAGGAAATGAGTACACTGGTTAGTTGATGTTAAGCGGTTCTCGATACCTATCATCATCATCATCAACAACAATTTTACAGTACACTACTGGACATAGAATTCTCCTTTGGCCTTTAATACCAGATAATAATAATATGAGTGCAGCCGCTAGCATGTTGGTGATCATACACATTACTTTAATTTTATGGTTCTCCTTTAATTTTGCAGAAATCTGATGTACGTAACATATCTATAACTATCGTTTAATTTGAATTTTTTAACAATTAGTGTACTTTTTACGCTTTTAAACGTATCCCTTATGTATTTATTACACCAAATAAAAACAAAATCTAAGAGAAAATCGACTTTTTTTTTACAATTAATTAATAAAAACGCAATTAAAATCAAAATTGTGTATTATTATTTCTTGAAACCTAGTTGGTAAACCCCTGTCTAAATAAGTAAACCTTCTTAGAAAGTAAACACACATCGCAAACTTATAATAACATAAACAAACCATGAAATCTATTTATATTCAAAGTAAAGGACAAAGATCAAAGTCAATCAGGCACAACCTACTTTCACGGCTCGCGAAAACGAACCTTCATTTTATAAGTAAAACATTCGCCCTTAATGGATCATTAAAACGAACATCGATAAACGAAAATATCCGATGTTTCACACCTAACACAACAAAACCACTGCACGACTCACGATCTTGTATTTGTGACAAAATGTTTTTAACGCCTGTGTTTTTAACCTTTTTGTTTTAACGAAAAATGTTTTTGTTTTTAACTTTTTGTGTTTTGTTTTATTGAGTTTTAATTAAGTTTTAATTTTATCTTGCGGCTCCTGTTGTTTTAATTGTGTATTTTCTTTTTGTTTGATACGGTCAAGAATTATGGGGTTGTGTAATATTTTTAATTGTTTCGGTTTGAATGTCACGTCTTGAGTAATGTCTGGAGATGGTAATACGATAGTGTTTTAGGGATTCTTTTAAAGTACTTTGTTGTTGTATAGAATTGATTGTAGTTTTGTTATACAAAACAGAAATATGCATAACGAAATAAGTAATTTAAAAGAAAATGAAGATAAAAAATTATAAAGTATATAATTTCCTTTTCAAAGCGTAGATCAAAAAAAATATTGTTATTAATAATAAAAAATAATATAGATTTGTCATTAAGAGCAACAAATGACAAACTCAGATACACAGGTTCCACCAATGAAAATTTTTTTATCGTTCCTCTCTTTTAAAGTCCAAACTTTGTTTTTATATCTTTTACAATTCACCAATAATTATTTATATATATATTTATTAAACAATATTTATATTATACATACATATTATACATACTGAACACAAATTCTAAAGACAACATTGAAGCTATAGAATTGCTGAATAAAATACTTACAGATCCCACAGAAATCGCCACTGCCTTCAATGATCATTACATTAATTTGACACATCAGTCATTAAACAAACACGCCCACAATAGTTCTCATATAACGGCTTCAGCAATTAACTCAATGTTTCTTAAGCCTATGTCAGAAGTAGAAGTCAAAAATGAAATAATGTCACTTAAAAACACAAATTCTGCAGGTTATGATGAAGTTACCACCAAAGTCATAAAGTCATGTGTAGGTGAAATTACAAGTATTTTAACTTATTTAATTAATTTGTCATTTGTAAATGGAATTTTCCCAGATTCTTTAAAATTATCAATTGTAAAGCCTCTATTTAAAAAAGGAGAGAGAACTGATATTAACAATTATCGTCCTATCACTCTAATTCCTATTTTATCAAAAATTTATGAAAAGTGCATGTACAAGAGACTAATCGATTATTGTAATAAATTTAATATTATTAAAAGGGACCAATACGGCTTCCAAAAACATAAATCCACTACTTTAGCTACCTTCACTCTTGTGCAAACTATATTGACCAGTATTAATGATAACCGATTAACCACAGGACTGTTCTTTGACATGTCAAAGGCCTTCGATCTGGTATCGCATGATATACTGCTTCAAAAACTCGAATCAATTGGAATCCGAGGTCCTACATTAAATTGGATATCCTCATACCTTAGCAACAGGCAACAGTGTGTCAGTATCACAAAGATAGATGAAAATAAGGACATGATACCATATTCATCGAATTACAGTCTGAACACATTTGGAGTCCCGCAGGGGAGCGTACTGGGTCCAATACTGTTCCTTTTATATATAAATAACATTACAGAGATAACCAGTCATAAATGTGTACTATACGCTGATGATATATCAATTATTGTAACCACTGATAAGAAAACCAATACAGTTTGTGACCACGAAGCCGACATCAATAATACTATAGATAATTTAATTCATTGGCTAACTACTAATAATCTGCATATTAACCTTACTAAATCCACATATATTCAATTCAATCAGTCTTATAACCAAAAATACAACTTTAAACTTAACATTCCAAAAATCAAAGAAGTGGCATATACGAAGTTTTTAGGCATAACTATTGATGCAAATTTAAATTGGAAAATGCAAGTAGAAAATGCTTCAAAAAAAAAAAAAAAAATTTGTGTATGCAATAAGGCAGATAAGAAATATCACAAATACTAAAACTGCCGTAATCAAATCTGTGCGTATGTTGAGTCAGTACTGCGTTATGGCTTAATAACGTGGGGCAACAGTACTGAAGTAGATAGAGCATTCGTTTCACAAAAAAAGTGTATTAGAGCAATGTGTGGACTACATATGGATGAATCATGTCAACCATACTTCAAAAGACTTGGCTTGTTACCGTTACCTTCTTTATATATATACGAAACCTGCATCTTCGTTAGAAAAAACCTACATTTATTTACTACAGCAAATGACATAAATCCACACAATAGGAGAGATCCACACAGATTGATATTACATGACATTCCCCGTTCAACTAAATACAACAAAAATTGTTTGGCAATGTGCATACGTGTTTATAATAAGATACCTAATCATTTAAAATTATTACATTTGAGGCTCTTTAAAAGGAAATTACATGAATGGCTACTCAATTATAGTTTTTATAGTATTAAGGCGTTCCTTCAATAGATTAAGTAAAATTTTTGCATGCTAGTAGTTATTAGCAAAACATGTATGTACTCTAAAAAATTTAATTGTAACACCTTTGTAAACCATGTTTAAAGCAAATAAAATATATTATTATTATTATTATATTATTATTATATCTTCTTTCGACATAAAACATTAACTTTCTAGAAAAATACCCGCGAAATCATTAAAATCAATCGACCAAAGTAATGTCACATAAAACCACTCGCGTGTAGTGTTGCGCCTCAATTATACCAAATCGCTAATTATACCGGACTATTCGATAATTATTCTATGATTGGCGAGTATCAATTATAGAAATGTACGACTGAAAATGTATTCACATTAAATATAAATACTTAACGTAAATTTCCAATTAATGTACGTTAGTAATAAGTTCAGTTTAATTAACTAGCGAGTTGATTGGTAAAAAGTGAGATTGGATTGTGGTTTCTTTCGTTCCGTTGATATATTTCTCTAAAGTGTGGCGAGAAATTATGAACGGCTTTGGAGTACAGATCGAATATCTTCAATTTTGT
The DNA here is from genome assembly GCA_949316085.1 of Hypercompe scribonia. Classification (NCBI taxonomy): domain Eukaryota; kingdom Metazoa; phylum Arthropoda; class Insecta; order Lepidoptera; family Erebidae; genus Hypercompe; species Hypercompe scribonia. Next base: position 14,593,996 of record OX438989.1, read on the forward strand.
TACACCCTCGGGTTAGTTCCAGGATTTAAACCAGCAAATTTGTCAACAAGCAGTGTTGGACAAATATTTGCATGTGCAGGTGTACTAATAGCATCATCACATTTTGTCAACAGCCTTTTACAGTCCACTGCTGGACATAGGCCTCTCCTTAGCAAGGAGGTTTTGGTCTACTATACCACGCTGGCCAGACGGGTTGGTAAAAGGTTTGCATCAAGTTTTTCAACTCTTTGCAGTGATATTGTCCTGCATAATTTTCTGCCATAGTCGCCTTTTACGACACCCATGAGATGAATACGGGTGGTGATACTCTGTATTCTTATTCCGTCACCACACTGCTGTGATATAAGACTGATAGAGTACCTGTTTCTTTTTTTCTGACAAGTATTAAATAATATTAATTAGAACGAGTGGATTTAAAGTGGTTATAAATTTATTTATTTGTATATTACCGACGACATAGTCCGAGTCGCGGAGAGCCGATGGATGCAGTTGGCGTTCAGTCGTACGGCGTGGCGTTCTAGGGGGGAGGCCTATGTTCAGCAGTGGACGTCTTGCGGCTGATGATGATGATGATGATGATTTGTGTGTTAAACTGTTTTTAAATTTATTATCACTTTCACACAAGCATTTTAGATCATCGTTAACGGTGAATTGTCTTTCATTAGAGAACAGTAATTTATTCTCAAACTTCATACGAACTGTCATGTAACTTAATCATTATTTAGTAAGTAATTAATATAAAAAAACATATAGTAATAGGTTCTTCGCAAACAAATATTTTTTTTCATTATACCTAATACATATATAATATAACTGCCTTGTTGATCTAGCGGTTATCGTATGCAACTCTGTCTCGTTTTCGCTTCCCGGGTCACTAAATTTTTCTGGTTATAGAAATACTTAATATCAGCCCAAATTTTCGAAATTGAGGTTTTAACTCCTGTCTCGGAGAGTAGGTAAAGCCATCGACCTTGTGCCTGATCTCTATAATATAATAACTGTCCCATCAGATATTGAGAGTAAGGGAACAGAGAGTGCATCTGTGTTTACGCACACACTTGTATAACATCTCCTGCGTGGTTTGCCTCCATTGTGACTGGCTCCGTGACCGAAATCGAACAAGAGTACATCATCATCATATCGTATACGTTAACCATTTTATCAAATACAGCTCAATTAATTTCTGATTTTAAAAGCTGACACAAAAGGAAGATTTTGTTACATATATTTTGAGTTAGTGTAAATAAATTCTCAACGCGTAGTGCTACAGGCAGCAATAAAGTTTGCTTATTAACAGTTGGTAGTAAGTTTCATAAACGAGTTATAAAGAAATCTCTCAAATTAAATAGGACGCAGGCACTATCTTGAACAAAAAGTTAAAACATTGCAAAAACGAGAAGAGGCGACCTTACTGTTAATTTTATTTTAACACTCGGTTTTTAAATCGTAAACTAGACACGCGAGCGAAGGCGTGAGCAACTAGTGAACTATCGAAAGATGTTAAGCAAAGACCACATTGCATTGCTTTAGGAATAAAATGTCACAAATGGAATTTTGCTTACTAGTTATTTATCTATCTCAGTTCTTATTTATTGCTGTTTACGAATACAATTTATAACTGCCATACAATGTTACAAATGGTGACTTGTGGCAAGTTCTCTAGTCAACTTGCTAACTTACATATTACAGGAATCCTGATGATGATATAACCTTAGCCGATTTTGACAGCGGCCAGACTACCCAAATTGTGTTTGTTCTTTTACTTATTAAAACGAAGTGTAGATCTCTGACATTTGGATGATCTATAATAGTAATAAATAAATAAATATTCAGGACATTTGACACACAACGTCATCTAGTTTCAAACTAAGCAAGCTTGTGCTATGATAACTAGACTGACTGATAGAATACTTGTATACTTTTTTTTGTAAATACATACATACTACATATAGAAAACATCCGAACTTCGAAATAAATATTTGCAGATCATACAAACATTTAGCCCGACTAGGGAATCGCAGCAGTCGCATTCATTACCGTTGCGCCACAGAGACAGTTTAATATGTTTAGTTGATGAAATACACCTAGTTCAGGAAGACTAGTCAATTTCACAGGAGATATAATAGTGCACAAGTGCGCTTTCTGTTCCCTCACTCTCACAGTTCGATGGGGCGGCTATCCGGCACGATGAGGAAGAGAACAGGCGCTGGACCGACGGCTTTACGTGCTCTTCCAGACACCAAGGTTAAGATTCCAACTTCCAAACTCCGGTACCGTCATTAAGCATTTCTATAATCAGAAAATTTCAATAGCATTCAATAACAACATAGAAATCAAAGAACAAGTTCTGCCCCGATTGAAGGTTTTCCCGATGCCCTTAACCCTTTTAAAGATTAAAAATAGTAGAAAAATTTGATTGGCTAGGGTTGCATGCGTCTATTCGAAGTCGTTTGGTATTACTTGAAATCACTATTTAGAGAAAGTTCAGAAACCCGGCTTATATCACAGAGTTTATTTCTAAAATTGCTAAATCACCAAAAGTAACACAGTGAATTTTAAAATGGTTTTGCATGTTAATGATCAGGGATATTGACTTCTTACATAAAAATCTTCGCATACATACTAGTTTACAATATCCTTGACATAAACATTATGTAATATCTGACAACAGTAAATATCCGATTCCATATACTTAAGAAATTAAGATAAAAATCGACTTTTTTATAACAAATCATGTTGGCATCGTGACATCATGACATCGTAAATGAGCAGCAACACCGAAACGGAATCGAATAAATTAACTTTAAATAGTGACATATTCGATAATCATATTCGAAATTTAAAAATGAAAAGAGAAGTTCCGTTTCCGAATTGAAAAAAGTTTAATTATCTTTATGAAGATAAAAAAAATAATTTGTTTATGGAACGTCGAACGTTAAAGCAATTTTAATTATGTTAATTTGTTACTCCGTTAGCGTATTATTGAGTTCATTGATGCTCATTATGCGTTTTAAATAATGAGTAAATTCCTTTTTGCGCTGTATTATATCCTAAAATGGTTGCACTTTAATGATGTGGGTGGAGATAATTTTGTAGAGAACTATTACTTTTAACAAAGGAGTAGTAACCATATATAAAAATGTATATACCGACTGACCAGTTCACACTTCTGAGGGTCCTAGCTTAATATCCTGTAGTCTATATTAACCATCGCTTAATGAAAAGTCATTATTTCAATCGGACTGGTAGCTTCAAAGATTACCATGTTTGACAAACAAACATGAACTTTCGCTTTTCTATCTTTTGAAAAAAAATTTGTAACATTGTTGTATGAAAACTTTATATATCAGTAGACACCGTGTTAGTATAGATAGGTGTACAAAATAGCCACTCATTGAAAACACTGAAAAAAACAGTGATGTTTAAAACTAGCATAATCATATGAGAAAATATATCATATATTACCTATATATAGTATAATGGATGGATGCAGTTGGCGTCCAGTCTTACGGCGTGGCGTTCTAGGGAGGAGGCCTATGTTCAGCAGTGGACGTCTTCCGGCTGCTGATGATGATGATGATATAATTTGCCATTAGCACAAAGCGAGGTTCTTTCATCTGATATTGTATGAACTTTAATTGCGCGATGTAGTCTCAGTAATACCATTCATGCCGTACTATTTTCAGTAGAGGGCGCTAATCAGCACGCGTGGAAAACTCATTATACTAAAATCTAGGCAGCAAATTGGAAAATAAATATACTATATTCAATTTGATTATTGAATATTAGTTATACCCTGCCAAACTTCGTTGTTACACTTTGTGGTTGGATTGATGAGAGACCAGAAACAAAACTAAGGTGATAAATAGATAAACAAGTTCGCAGCTTTGCAGTGTGTTGCACGTCTTGTTCAAATTTGAACACAATCAGTTGCGAACTTTTTGAGTTTTTGAACCATACACACATTAACTTACGATTTTTATGTTTATTTGTATTATGTATTTTTAAATAATTGTATTTTAAGTGAAGAGGAAGAGAGACTGATCTACTCAGAAATGCTTACAAAAAACAATCTACTGTACGTATTAATTTACTTATAATTACTTAAACACACATAAATATATATCATCATCATCAACAGTCTAACAGTCCACTGCTGGACATAGTCCACTCCTGAGAAAGAAGGTTTTGACCTACTATATCACGCTAGCCAGACGGACTGGTACAGGATTTGTATCAAGTTTCCCTTCTCTTTTCGGTATTGTTGTCTTGTGCTATTTGCACCCTCAGTCGCCTCTTAGGGGTGGTGAGACTCCGTATTCTTAATCCATACATACCCACATGGACTTCCATCCATGAACCCATCATCAATAGCCTTTAACAGTCCACTCCTGGACAAGCCTTAGCAAGAAAATTTTGTCCTACTATACCATGTTAAATACTCAAGCGTAAATTACTCATAGTTTAACTTCCTCATACATTAATTAACTATTAAAATATCACATGTGCTAATAGACTAGTTAACAAACTGCTTAACACATTCAAATTAAAAAAAAAAAAGAAAAAACTAAATTATTACCGGTATGATTGAACTGCGCGCAAAAATATTGACTGAATTTAATGCTTGTAAATTCGTTAATGAGAACCGAAATAAAAACAACTGATATTCATCACAAACTCGTATTAAAAGCGAAAAACTGTAGCGGAAGCCTCAATTACGTGTACAGGTGCAAAAGTTTAAAAGAAATATTATGAAAAAGGTAGGGAGTAATTATTAGTACTTAGTAATAAGGATTTGCAAGCACCGGTCGTTTGATAATTTAAGTATAATTGATATTGTCGGTGTGAACCAGCTGATGTAGAAAGTTCGTCTGGATGAGGGAATTGCTTTTTGCTAAAACAAAAGCCTTAGATATTGTTACTATAAAGTTATCTATATTTTTTTTTTCTATATTAAGAGCCTGCCAAAGTGACTCTACTCTGCCTGATGGAAACTTTGAATAGAATCCAATACTCATTGCAAATGCAGACAATGCAGTATGGTGACCCACCCACACAACCCGTGCGAGACCGGAGACCCATCGATGCAGGGGTGACAGTTATCGTGGTAACTGTATAAGCCTTACACTGTCACGATGACTGGCATGCCTTTTACGTTCCCAAACGGGGTGTGAAAAAGCATCTCACTAGGCCGCCATAGTGTGGGTCACCATACTGCATTGTCTGCATTTGCAATGAGTATGGTGACCACAACTCTTGGATTCTATTCAAGCTTTCTATCAGGCAGAATAGAGTCATTTTGGCAGACTCTTAATTTAGAAAAAAGAATAGAGTGTCCTAACCCCTTTTTTTCCCATGGGTGTTGTACCATGACAACATCACTACAAAGAGAAGTAAAACTTGAAACTAACACAACCAACCCGTCTTTTACCATGTGGTACAGCAAGCTAAAATCTCCTTGCTAAGGAGAGGTGTATGTCCAGTAGTGGACTATTAGAGGTCGATGATCATGATGACAATTTACAGATGAATGATTTATCTGATATTATTTGACCCGTCCCAAGCAGTTTTAAAATCAACGTATATACTATATAGGTTATTTGTTATATGATAAATAACTGAATACTTACAAAATTAGGAAGAAAAAACTGGTAAAAATCACTTGTAAAGTTCGTCAGAAGTACATACGCACGCTAAAATCTAAGCATAGGTAATCATTTTTAGCCGAGAGGGTTCCGATATGGTCAATTAATATATTTGTCTCCATGTTCAAAAGGCTGCGAACCGAAATTCAATATCCTGAATCGACGTTCTGACAATACTTAAATTTATGTTAAATTCTACTTAAGGTAATCTTTTTACTTACTCTTGTTTTGGTAAGTTATTAAAGGAAATTATGTCGTGTCCATGTTGTGACTGATTAAGAATACAAAGTATTACCACCCCTATTCATCTCATGGATATCGTGACCAAGGGAGCAACAAATACAGAAAAACATCACTGCAAAAAAAAAAAGGAAAGCTTGAAACAAATCCTATACTGAGCCGTCTGGCCAGCGTAGTTTAGTAGACCAAAAGCTCCTTCTAAGGAGACGTCTATGTCCAGCAGTGGGCTGCTAAAGGCTGTTAAAGTGGATGATGATGATGATTAAAAAAAATTCCATAAAAAATTGCCAGAAATCAAATTGTCCAAACGAGTGTTTGCCGTACGTAGTAAATTTATTGTTAATGAGTAAGCGAAAGCACGTGTTGTGTACTGAACACAAGGAACATAAACAAACACGTACAATCAGGCGCAAAATGATTTAAGCATCGCTGGTACCCCTGAGCGCAAGGGATTTATGTACACTCGCGAGCAATCAATGAGCGAAGATCCTTTGACGTTTCATTAAAACACTCGACATCTTCATATTTTGCCTGGAGTTATTTATGTGGCCAACTGTACCTTTAGGCTCTTTACACAGTATCAGCATTTTATATAATATTTATATGTGATTTTGAACTTTATTCTTTAGTTGTGAACGTATATTTTAGTCTATCACTTTTGAAGATGCATGATTTATTTCTAAACATCTATGTAATGGTATAGTTAACCTCTAGTTTTACCGTGTACTATATGATTTGTGATTTAAAATCACTGATACTTATTTTAAGCCTACATTTTAGCAATTCACACCTATAGAGATATATTTTCGTAGACAAAGTACAGTCAGGCAAAAATATAACCTTTACCGTTTACTTTTGTTTAAATTATATTCATAACTACTTATATGCAGTCAAAGATAAGAACCACTTGGTTTTTAACTGTTTTATATACTGTTTTAATTTCCTTTTCCAATCCACTCTCGGGTAAATCAGACTGCCCTATACTTTTAACCAATCGTGTTTTTATTTCCATCCCATGGTTGCCCGTAAGACATTGCTTCTGAGCGCTACCGCCACTTGTACTGATCCATTCACATCCATAAATTTTAATTAATTGGTATATAATAAAGCAATTTATTATTATTACATATTTAAAGGGTTATTAATAGGGAGGCTCAACCGAAGTTACTGGAGTCCAAACCCTCTCTTCTGATTCTAATGATGGACTAAGATTTTCTGACGTAAAGGCAGACTCAAAGAATATCGGCCCGATCATATTGAAATCTAATTTGTAATTTATGTGAGAAAAAAACAGAGGTCTGTTCAGCAAAATGTGTTGTTCAGGCCCACTCGGTGTTACACAAACTTAACCTAAACTTGTGTCGACTTCCTCCAAGTATAGCTGGTTATACTGGCGCTATTGCTGCGTCTGTGGTAAGCCTCAAACGGTGTAAATGCCAAAAGTTAGTGAGTAAAATGGAATCCGAGTACTTAAATAAGTAGTTAAGCAACTGATCAACGCTTTCGTGACCAGAAGACAGAACTTTTTCTAGCATTAAGAATTATCATTGCCATTCAACTTAACGATGTAATTTAAGAATAGTAATTATCCAAACATTCTGACTATTTTTTTTAAAGTCAACATCTTTGGAAGACCTACGCAATAACATAGAGGGGGAAAACCGTAACTTTTTTTTTAAGCAAAAGCGGTAATTGGGGCAAGCAGAGATAAAGGGGCAACCATTCATTTTTAAAAATCGTGTTTTCTTTCTTGTATTTAATTTTGATGTCGACGATATATATAAAATTTACAGCTGCAATGTATCGAGTCATTACCGATTACAATCGATTAAAACGATATCGATCGTAATTGATCGGCGCACGAGCAAACGATCCTCACTAAATACCGTAACTATAGCAGCATTCATTGTTGCCAGATTATTTCTAATTGCGAATTATGGTCCAGTTTCAGGGTTCATGTTAGTAGGATAGTGGCAGGTGTTCAAAACCATAGTTACTAGAACATTCGTATCCATAGCCCCAAACAATTTATATATTTACATTATAAAAATTATATTCTATTCTGAGTTAATTTCAAGAGCATGACATTTCTAAAACCCTTCGTGAAGAAAGAAAGAAAGAAAAACTACCTGTTCGAGACTAATAACAGCATAGTGCGATCAAAGTCGAAACGAAAATATTAGTTACTTTCCCTAGAGGGAGCTGTTACAAACTTAGATCGCGCTATCGTTGTGTTACACGCGTTAGTGTATAAGGCCTACAAGCATTTTGTATGAGGAGAACAAACCTGTAGTTTAGTACAAGGCGGCAGCCAATTAAACCATTGAGTCCTACGAACCCATAGTACAGTGTACAGTGATTTTATTTAAATCCCTACTAGTGTCACACACCCAGTCCAACGATACCACGCTTGGTATCAAACACGACTGTCGTCCATTACACCTTCAACTTCATCAGCCCGTTGCAATCCACTGCTGGACATATTCCCCCCCCAAGGCACACACAACTATAATTAAAATTGATCACTACAGCTTGAGAATGTTCTTGCCAGAAATAGAGAAAGAATGTCTTTCACTCTTGTTATGGCAATACCTACGGGCTACACACAGGTAATAATAAATATCTTTCTTAATAGTCGAAAGTTGATCGTAAAACGCAATGATTTCGATTCAATCACAAGTTTCTTTGTGCTGAACTGTTATTCTACATATTTTTGAAGAGAGAGGTATAAATTATAATAGTTTTAATTAGTTTTAATACGTCTAAGGTAAGGTATACTATAAGATTAAACAAGTTACTGTGTCCAAATCCTGGTTGAACCAAATTGGGTTTGTCATTTTGCTAGCCATAAGGAAGTGTAGATCTGTGACTCCTAATCCTAGCCGGCTATTTCGGTCACGGTGGCCAGTCTTAACGAAGCCCAGTCAACTACACAGGAGGTGTTACAGTGCCCAAGAGTGTGCTCAAACACAGATGCACTCTCTGCACTCTCGCTCTCACAATCCAATTCGGGACGGTTATCCAACACGACAGGAAGAGATCAGGTGCAGAGCCGACGGCTTTACTTGCTTACCGAGGCACCTGATATATTGATCCCGAAGTTTGTGAGGAGGGGTGAAAACCCCTACTCTACAACTACAACTTCGGTATCAATAACACTTTTTGGCTCGACCCGGGCAGCGAAGATGACATTTCTTAATCAGCAGTCACATTTTTAGGTAGTACAGCACGAGCGGGCCGGCTTGACCGGGGCAGTGCTACCCTCCCACAGAAGACCAACCTAAAGCGACAGTATCCGTGTTGTCGTGTTTCGTTGGTGATTGTGAGACCTGAGACCCATTGATGTAGGGGTGACAGTTATCGTGGTAACTGTGTAAGCCTTACACAGTCACGATGACTGTCATACCTTTTACGTCTGGGGTGTGAAAAAGCATCTCACAAGGCCGGCATAGTGTGGGTCACAATACTGCATTGTCTGCATTTGCAATGAGTATGGTGAGCACAACTCTTGGATTCTATTCATGAAACAACCAGCTAGATCAACGAGGCAGTTTGTGATGTATAGGTTATTAAATAACACGTAAAGAAAGTTCTGTATATAACTTTTAAAACAAATTTCACAAAAGATAAAATTTCAATGATAAAGTAAAACAGCAATATAACATTTACACAGGTGTAAATGTTACAGAAGCTAAAAGATGTCACTATTAATTATTTTGACCGGTCATGTTATGAATAAATCTATATAATAATGCTAGTTCAAGCTTTTTGACCTTCAGATGATCTCTTGTTACTAATAATACCATTACCATTATTAATCTAAATATATATAACTTAAAGGTGACTGACTGACATAGTCATCTATCAAAGCACAGCCCAAACCACGGACGGATCGGGCTGAAATTTGGTATGCAGATAGATACTATGACGTAGGCATCCGCTAAGAAAGGATTTTGATCAATTCTACCCCCAAGGGGATAAAATAAGGGATAAAAGTTTGTATGAAACTTTGTCAATTTTAAACTGATCCGGCTGAGACTTTGCATGCATAAAGCGCATTACGCATCCCCTAAGAAAGGATTTTGATAAATCCCACCCCTAAGACGATAAAATAGGGTATGAAAGCTTGTAATACAATAAATTTCTATCGAAATAAAGAAACTAGAAAGATTTTAAAACAATATATGGCTTATTAAGTATATCTTCAATATTAGCAGTGTCTGCGTCGTTGGCGCAGTGGCTGTGCATGAGGTCTTGGGTTCTAATTCCAGTGAGACCAAATGTTAGTATGATCTGCAAGTATTTGTTTCGAAGTTTATGTGTTTTCTACGTATAATATGTGTGTATTTATGTATATACAAAAGTATATAAGTATTCTATCAGTCAATCTAGTTGTTAAAGCATAATCTCTGTTTAGTTTGAAGCTAGATAACGTTGAGTATCAGATATCTGATTATTTATAATTAATAACTATTCATATTGAAAAAAAAACAAATATCTATTTAACAGTATAAAAATAGTAGACCACAGTAGTACAGGAAACAACAAACCGATGGTTAGAGTTCCAAAGACAGGCACCTCCTCACTATACGTGTCAAGAAGGAATGCCTTTAGCATCAGACCCTTGTTCCACCCTTGTAACGAGAGCCTGTTACGGTGTTGGTCGACGCTCTTGGCTCGACAATCTCGTGAGATAAATCCAAATATTTTTTTATTACAAATACAAAGCCAATAATGGACCAAACATTGGCTCCAAATGGCCGTTCAAAACGTTTAAACAGCTCACCGTGACGTGAGCCCGATATCTCAGATGTATAATAAATGACAACGGTAACAGTCCTACATCAGATAATAGAAGCTTTTAATTGAGCTGCACTGGTCTTACTGATTTATGTGGTCGCCACGCCAAAACTTATTCTCATTTTGCGCTTGACAGGGATACACATGGATTTAACGGATGTATGGTTGGTTGGGAGTATGTTGGATATTGGATTAAGCACTAATATCGTATGTGATTACACATAACCAATATTATGGGTACTTTTTTGCAGAAATGTTTATGGATGTAAAAATAACACCTCTAATATTAAATTCCTTGATATTTTAGGTCCCGTTCATCAATATAGTGACACGTTTTTATCACCATCCTACTAATATTAAAAATGTGAAACTTTGTAAGGATGTATGGGTGTTTGTAACTCTTTCACACAAAAAGTACTGAACAGATTTAGATTAAACTTTGCAATAATATAGCTTATATATCAGAATAACATATAGGCTACTATTCATCGCGATAGCTGATATACATACGGGTGGAAACGCGTGGAAGAAACTAGTATTTCATACAGTCAAACACATGCAAACAGTTCAGTAAATTGTGGGGTTACTGTGTACTAATTTATGAATTTATTTAATTGATTAATTAACAGTGCTAAATAAGACAATGTATGGCAACATTTTTTTCTGTCATTCCTAAAGAAACTACCTAAAACTTGCTTAAGCTTAAAATAGAAACAATTATAATAAATCCATACTAAACAAAAACCCGAAGTGATAAAACACAACACTGATTAGTGCGCCAACCTTGCAGTCAGTGAATCCCACACAAAGATCTTCACGTCTGATACTCTCCTGGTATTGGCAGGCCCCCAGCAGTTGGTTTTATGCTTCATTTTAACGCCTCCAATAAAAAACATCTCGATTTAATTTTCATCACTTTAACTACAGGTGTTATGGCGTTACATCATTTTGACAGATCAGTAAGTGGTTGAGAACTGGACGCACTCTCTGGATATCCTGATAAAGCCCCATTTACTGTTTTTTTATGGCCGTAATCTCCTTTCGAAGGAGCTATATGTCCAGTAGTAGAGTGTTAAAGGTTGTTGATGTAATGATGTCATGTAAGTTTTTCTTTTTTTAAAGACAATACCCGCGTTTGGAATATAACCAACAAGAACAAACAAACATACAAGAAACGGACACAAAGAACACCTAGACTCAGAACAACAATTTGTATAATAGATCACACAAAGTGTTGCTCCGTGTGGGGTTTGAACCCACAGCACTCGGTGCAGTTGAGAACGGTGCGCTGTGCAGTCAAATCAATAAAATAAGTGCTGAAATGTTACAATAAGTACTTGTTAATCAATGGTTAACGAATTTAAGCCATTACAAGTCCATTTTTTTCCACATTTTATACTTAAACTGGCATAAGTCTAACAAGTTTCTAGGTCGCCATGCTGCACTGTCTTCGTTCGCAGTGAGTGCGGCGACCACCGCTCTTGGATTCTATTCATGCTTTCCATCAGGCAGAATAGAGTCACTTTGGTGGGTCTCATACTTAAAAAAAAAAAAAGATGCATTTTGGAGAATTCTTCTTAAGATCGTCGATGGGTGCCACGTTTCCAAGACATTTATGAGGATTTTTGTCTGTCTGTAAGTCGCACCTATTGTGTGTATCACAATAAAAGTAATGTATAGTTTATTAAGAGAAAATCTACACAATAAATAAATTGAAGTTTCAATTTGTAAACTCCGGACTGTTATTAATAATTTCTATAATCAGAAAAATTAATGTTTTACTCCGACCCGAGAATTGAACCCGAGACCTCCTGATCGATAGTCGTATACGTTAGCCGTTAGACCAACAAGTATGTGAAAACAACACCTAAACACAAAAAATGAATCATCATTATCAGACAATAATAACGACGAATAACTTCACATATCCCACACACGGCCATTTGATCCCAAACTAGGCAAAGCCTATGGTAATCAGACTACTAATAATTTTATTATCAGCAGCTTTTCATAGTCCACTGCTGGACATAAATCTCTCCTTCTAAAGGAGGTTCTGGCGCACTATACCACGCTGACCAGACAGGCCGGTATAGGGTTTGCTCACTTAGTCGCCTCTTACAATACACATGGGATAAATAGGAGTTACACATACATATACAAGATAAATAACACTCGAACACAAAATCATCATGTTTTGCCCCAGATGGGAATTGAATCTACGAGCTCTCGCCCAGCTCACAAAACATTATAAAGCAAACTCTATAGTCTCTTATTAATATAAACTTGACCAGTGCAATAGCATATTAAATCAATTATAAAACGGGGTTGTTTTATAAATGTGGACGTACAAAGGCTGAACATACCGAGCGGTGATAACACTCCTTCTTTTTCAAGACAATCGTGACCCGGCTTCTGTGCACGTCAGGCTTACATGACGCTACTGTCTGCTTCTCAAACGAATCCTTACTAATATTATAAATAATAAAGTAACTCTTAAGTCTGTGTGGTGACGGATTAAGAATACATAGTGTTACCACCCCTATTCATCCCGTGGGTGTCGTAAAAGGCGACTAAGGGAACCAAAAATGCAAGACAACATCATTACAAAGAGGAAGAAAACTTGAAACAAACCCTATTCGAATCCGTCTCGTCAACGTGGTATAGTAGGCAAAAACCTCCTTGCTAAGGAGAGGCCTATGTCCAACAGTGGACTGTAAAAGGCTGTTAATGATGATTGATGAAAGTCTGTCTGTGACTTGCATGGATAACCGTTGAACATAGGTTACTTTGTACATTACAATTATCTAATTTGCAGTTGATGTCAGAGAATATTTTTTTTAATACTTTTATGGTTCTAAGATGCTGTTCAAAAGAAAATAGACTTTAAAAAAACTAAATAACAATAAAAAATATTTCGAACATCTGACACACAACGCCATCTAGCTTCAAACTAAGCAGAGCTTGTGCTACGAAAGCTTGATACTGATAGAATTCTTATATAGCATAATTTTTTTAGCACATAAATACATATATATTATACATAAAAACACTGGAAATGAACTGTTCTTCTGAGTTAAGCCACTTGTTTAATACTTTAACGTGTTTACCTTAAAGTAACACACACAACTACATGCATAAAGAATAAACAATTGTACACAAGTGTGTAAATCAAGTATGGCCGACAAGATAGGCCTTGAACCTGGTGACAAAGAATCAAACACTAACTTAAACGTCTCATTTCATGAAAAATAGCTGCAGCCATGTAAACTACCAATATATGAGTGTGAAATCTGTATATTGATAAGGGAAAGACAGTACGGGCCGGCATTCTCGGCCGGTCCTATCAATTAAATGTACGACGCAATCTCAACACTTTTAAATTGAAACCGATGCGAAATTGGATCGGCAAGCGTTCGGGGGTCATTAATTATGGCTTGATCAATACAGGTTACAATTTGGTTATCGGGGTTACAGGGATTTCCTTACTATGGTGCACTTGGTTCTCTGACTACTGGTAGCTGAGACAGCGTGTGGGGTTCGAATCCATAATACTCAATGCAGTAGAGAGTGGCGTTGTAATTAGTTAAATGTAAGTACCGTTTGCATGTAGTTTTATGTGGGAAGGTACCTCTTTAAATAATATATATAAATAGCAAATATAGTAGGGGGTTTAATAAACAGTGTATGTACTCACATGTATAAGCTTAAGCCAACGGCGTCACTCGTTTTATTATCCTGGGAATACAAGCAACCTATCTAGTATTAGGTACACACTATATTTATGATGCATCTGGTTCTCTGACTACTGGTAGCTGAGACGGCGTTCGGTTTTTGGTCGGTTTGAGTTCGATATAACCATCTTTCGGTGGTATCCGTGGGGATTTACGCACAAAAAAACAAAAAAGGTTAAGATTTTATTGGAATTTCCTATAGAAATAATGAGAAAATCACTGTGATGTATAATTTTTACTGTCACATCGTTATCAACAGTCTTTTATAGTACACTGTTGGACTTGGGCCTCTTTTCAGAAATGAGGTTTTGCCCTACTATCCCACGCTAGCCAGGATTTGTATCAAGTTTTTCTTCTCTTCACATTGCCGGGTACTTTGCTCCCTTAGCCGCCTCTTACGACACCCACGGGATGAATAGGGGTGGTAACACTATGTATTCTTAATCCGTCACCATACAGAAAAATTTTTATTTTATTTATTTACATTATAAACACATTCCACCCAATTGGACGGACCTATTGTTCTAGGGATTAGTGGTCCTGACTGCTAAGCGGAGTTCGTGGGTTCGAATCCCACCCAGGACAAATATTTGTGTGATGAACACGATTATTTTTTCTCTGTCTTTATGTAATTTATCTATGATATGTATGTATGTAGAAATATTTAAGTGTGTTTTTCAGGAGTCTGGTTAGCGTAGTACAGACTGCCTAATTTAGTATCGGTTTGCCGTGTGGGTGGGTGAGGTAAGTGAGGTTATTTATTTATTTCATTTAATCTTAACAGAAAACAATATTAAACAAATTTAACACTATGGCGACTTCCACATTACAGCACAAACAAAAATATACAACAGCGCCATCTAGCGAAGATACATCGAACTACGAAGTATGAATATAATATAATGAACTACGAAGCAACTACTAATCCTGTATCGCGAAATAGAGATTCGCGTGGCAATTAGCGTATATACAACATCCCAACATCAACCGTTGGGCCGGGGCGCACCAGGCATGATTACCTCACCTGGTCGGAGGATTCTCCTTTTGTGTCGGAGAGACCTGATACCGTCCCTCCACAACACATTAAATTATTTTAAAATAATAGCAAAAATTAAATTAAAGAAATGGCAATTTGATGGTGTAGTATTTTAATAAAAAGTTAGCTACATCTAATAGTATTTAGCATACTTTGTATACTTAGTATTTATACGTGAAAGAAGTATAAAAGTTAAAATTTACAAGCAAAATGTGTAAAAAGACATTATAATCCTAAAAAGTTTGTTTGTTTGTTAGTTCATTTGGTTGAACGCGCTTATCTCAGAAACTGATGATCCGATTTGAAAAATTATATCTGTATTAGATAGCCCAGTTATCGGGGATGGCTATAGGCTATATATGTATCATCACGTTATGACCAAAAGGTGCAGTTTCAATAAAAAATGTCCCAAAAGCGGGGGAAAATTATTCCTTTTTAGAGCTTCTTTTGCGTGTTAAAGTGTTGTAAAAATATACATGAAAGAATTATTTTGCTTCAAAAGTTTAATATATGAATTTAAAAAAAAAACTTATCGACGTAAATGTGATCATAACTGCGGGCAAGAGCTGTAATTAATGAAAAGTGATGCAAAATCTAACTGGCATCGTGTTAATGAATTAGCCACTTCTAAAACAATAACTCAAGCCAGAATCAATATTCATAACACAGATAATTAAAACGGTGGGTATTATCTATGCGGACAGCTGTCACGTCAGTTGTGTGAAACGGAACGCCGCGGGCGCGGTAATCGCAAGATTGGCTCGTTTGATACGTGTATGTCACGGTGTGTGGACGTGCGGACGTTTCAATAAGCTGCTAGAGGGTTTACTTTTGTAAATTGTAACAAATGTTAATGAAAGTCTTAATGTTTTGAAAATCTTCTATGGGAAACTGTAACTATATATCACATATTTAGAACATATTTAGAAGTTTTTTTTCAATCATATTTAATTAATACTACATTTATTATTTTATTCCATAACATAAAAAATATTATTAACTGCAATTTATTATAGTGTAAATAAATGACAAAGAAAATGAAGAAATTAAAATAGAAACATTAATAAATATTCCGCAAGAGCTAATTAGATACATTTGAATAACATTAAAAAAATATCTAAATTGTTTACATGATGTTAGAAAATAAATCGAATCGGTAAATGTTGAACTTGTTCCTATTATAGCCCTATACCCGTCTGAAAAGCGAAACACAAGTCTCAGAGGGTCTACTCTATCCCTTTTAAGGACCTTATGACATCAAAGCAAGTTTAATTCTTAAATTGACAAAACATTCCAAATTTAAAAGTTGCCAAAGTATGTATTTAGGCCAGTTTC
Source organism: Hypercompe scribonia (assembly GCA_949316085.1). Classification (NCBI taxonomy): domain Eukaryota; kingdom Metazoa; phylum Arthropoda; class Insecta; order Lepidoptera; family Erebidae; genus Hypercompe; species Hypercompe scribonia. Next base: position 14,610,783 of record OX438989.1, read on the forward strand.
ATTTCTCTCTGGAGGCCAATAACCAATAAACCACGTTTAAAATATTCGAAACATTTACAAAATTGTAATTTTAAATTTAGAATAAAGGGTATTATAACTCTTCGGGATTCCCACAGGGCGCTGACGGCTAATGATTTAATACCGTTCTGCTTCTTAATTAAAACGAAAGGCGAAACAGGTACTTATCTCTTTCACTCGTGCTCATATCCAGCATGTGTAGCTTTCCTCTCTTTCTTTCGTACAGTGAAATTACTGCATAGTGTATTGAGACATCTTAGTTTGTAGTGATTTATTGGAAGTCGGTAAGAAATTTTATCAGCGTGTTTACTTTAAGAATTAGTGGTAACTAAGTCACGTTTGGCGATTTATGTCATTATGTTAATTCAAATGATATCAAGTTTTATGTTTATAGTTTTAAAAGGTTTTGAACCCCTACACACTGTCTATTGTGGGCCGTATGTTAATTTTAAGTGTTTTAATACTTTACAAGAGTATAATATATTTAATACGTAATCAATATTACTCATAGAAAGACATATGTTGATCGTGTAACAAGGGTTTTATTTATGTCTAAAGTGTTATTTTAAATATGGAATACATTACATAATAGAGACATGATTATTTTTTTAATTACTATCCATTCTAAACAAAGTTCTGTAAATGAATATAAATTGGATTTTTAAATATTGAGACAGAAAATAAGCTAATAATATTAAAAATAGAAGTCAATGGTTCTTTTAGCGAATCCATAGCCGATAAGTAACCATAACCTGTTATTACGAAAGATGTGATAGGAGACATTAGATTTCGTTTGTGTGTGTGGTCACTAAAACACTTTACAGACTAATCACTTAATTTCCCAATATGCTATTCATAGGCTATTTTGGACAATTACCTTCTCTAGAATTATTGATGTGGTGAACCGGGCTTTGAATCACAGAAGTAATGTTCGAATCCGACTTTAACGGATGTATTTGAAATTTATTATACTAAGTAGGAAAAAAAATAACTCTACGTCTGTTATGGTCATTTAGTGTTGCGTTTTTAAAATGTTCGTAATTCGGATACAAGTCCTATTTAGATGCAGACTTTCACAGGCTACGATAATAGGTTACCATTAGGCTACATGCTAATTAGCCTATGAAAAGGTTGAAAATAGTAATACTACAATATAATGAAACATTCAGAAAATGAAATCCATACCACACGTCCAACAGTCAACACAACAAACACGCAAGTAATGCAATATTAACGCGAATGTTTACCAGCGTGTTAGCGAGGAGCGAGACACGCGAGTTGCGTCCGGCTTTCACACTCAACAGACAAATGGTAAAATGCCATAATCTGATTATTTGTGTCTTGAATTCTGGCAATTTGTGAACGAAAGAAAATCAATAAGCAAGTACTGAAAGCATCTAAAAAGGAGTCAATGACATATTATTCAGTATTTAATTGTAAACATAAAAGCAAGGCACGATTTGAAGTACAATAGTTCATAATATAAGGGTTTTATATATTTTAGAGTCATCTTCGTACATTATCTACACTATTTAAAGTCAATTTACTGCACAGTCGGCCTAGTGGTTTAAGCGGTCGCCACGCTACTCTCTACTGCGCTGAGTATTGTGGGTTCAAATCTCGCATGGAACAACACTTTGTGTGATCCACAAACTTGTTCTGAGTCTGGGTGTTCTTTGAGTTATTTCTTGTATGTTTGTAAAGTAAAAAAAAATAAAATACACACACACATATTTAGATTATATTCGTTCAATATAACAATTCGAATATACATTTACTATGATCGACATTACTATGATCTCGTTAAAACGGAAGTCATGTACCACCTTTTTGAATTTAAAACAGTTTGTGGACAAACTGATTTTCCTTCTCTAACTGACTTTAGTTTTAAATCCAGTAAAATTCAGTATAATAGCGTTATTTGATGTGTTGTTTGCGCAAAAACCAAGGGTGTGCCATCAAATGTGTACCGTCACACCGTCTTGCCCACGGCCATAGTCCACATGTCCAGCTATTATGACGTCACGGTGCTATACCCCTGAGATGGGGTGGCGCGGTACTAGGGGCGCCCCACGTGCCATATTGTGAATCGGTTAGGAACAGCTGCCTGATATTATATGTTTTTAATTGTTTTCCGTGAATTATGATGTGTTTCGTTGTTTCTAATTCCCTTTTTTGCGGTTTGTTGATTGTTTTTTTTTTCATTAATAGTAAAAACATTTTGTCTGACTGCCATGTTGATCTTAAAGTAGATGCATATGGTTGGCTGTGTTTTTAAACGGTTCGAAGTCGGTATAGGTTCCATTTAACTGTTAATTATTTGTTTGTAAATAATAAGTACTGTAACACCTATTGTGGAGTAGTTTTAAATGAAATAAGTATTTCAGAATGATGAAAATGTTCGTCTATTGGCCACAATAATGGGTTTAAAACCATGATAAATTATGTTAAGTTGCTTTTTAATCTTAATTTTCCACCTTCAATGAAATTTAATAAATTTGAGAGCAGATAATTTAAGAAAAATAATAATAGGTATATATATAATAATATCTTCACACATCTCACACACGGCCGTCTGATCTGAGCACACCACACCAAATCACATCAAATCAATACACACCCCACATCATTACATATTACCTGATGGCAGCACATAAAAATACCACGCCAGAATTCATCAGAACCTCTAGAAAGAGTCTAGACCCCACAACACTGGGAATCCTAGTGCCCCATCCATATATTTTTTTTTATAAGAGAGTAATAATATTTTATATACTTATGTATATATATATATATATTTCTAAATACATATGTATTATAAATAAATTACTTCCAGACACAACAAATGATTGTGTTTACCACGCAAAGATTTGTTCCCAGTGAGAACCGAACCTTCTACCTCTGGCGTAGCAGTCAGTATCACTAACCACTAGATCAACAGGCCGCTCAAATAATAATAATAATTAGAAATATAAAATTCAAAAGAGCGTCATATATACAAAAAAAAAGTATTCTGTCGTATCCACTACATTATTCAGTTCGAGGACGGCTTAAGAAAATGTTATTAAATTACCATTAATTTATTCCTAACTTTTTTAATCTTTGGTTTACATATTAGCCGTAAAGGTATCTTGAAAACATGTACGCATATATAATATTTTACCGTCGATTTCATCTTCTTAAATACAGATATAGATGTATCTAAATTGAAATAAAACTGCCTACTTTCACCAAGCTGTCTAGAAAAAAAAAAACACCCCTATTCATCCCGTGGGCGTCATCAGAGCCGACTAAAGAACAAACTCTGCAGATAACAGCTAATATAGCAAATATAGATATAGATGTGTCTAAATGAAACTAAAACTGCATAAAAAAAAACAAAAAATCCGCTCTTATTCATGCCTTAGGCGTCATAAAATCCGACTAAAGAACAAACCCTGCAGATAACAGCACAACGAAGACGAGGAAAACTTGAAATATCCAATCCGTCCGATCTGCTAGCAGTAGACCAAAACCTCCTGCGTCCAGTAGTGGACTAATTAAAGCTATGATGAAACCTTATCCACTTTCTCCTTAATCTCCACTTTCTGTCAGACGAATTCTAACACAAACGTCTATTCCATTAACATATAAAGTAATAAAGAAATAATTAATAAAAATAGTAAATAAATATTGTTATTAATCTAGCTCGTAAATATTTTATGTTAATCCGCCATAATGGTTCGATTATGGTGGTTTTAACCGGAGTGTCGTGACGGACCGCCATAAAACCACTATGAACATACAGAGAACTAATCGCTGCGTACTTATTTTAAGTAAAACTTAAACATTTTATGTAAGCATTGTTAAGTTTGTAGTAGAATTACTGTTAAGTGGCCACCGCCTTCTTGGCATGAGGAGTTAGTTTAGCTGTAATGAAGTTTAGAATTTCAAGGTGCTATTAATTTTTACCATAGAGTTAGCTGATGTTTTCAGTCGCCTGTAATAGTGATGTACTCAGGTATCTTACACACGGCCGTCTGATCTCAAACTAGATAGAGCCTTTTTTGTCAATGCGGAAATACTCCCGGGTACTTTTTTTTTCTATATTAAGAGCCTCCCAAAGTGACTCTACTCTGCCTGATGGAAATCATGAATAGAATCCAAGAGTCGTGGTCACCATACTCATTGTAAATACAAACAAAGCAGTAGGGATCTAAAAGGCATGACAGTCATCGTGACAGTGTAAGGCTTACACAGTTACCACGATAACTTTCACCCCTGCATCAATGGGCCTCCGGTCTCGCACTCACCAACGAACCACGACAACACGGATGCTAGTGCTTTAGGTTGGTCTTCTGTAGGAGGGTAGTACTGCCCCGGTCGAGCCGGCCCGCTCGTGCTAAAATCAGCGTGGCTCTACTACCTAGCAAGTCTAGCAACCACAAAACTGTACTATCCACTAGTGAATATATCGGACTCGCAGCGATCAAAAACCACGCACAGTTTGTGCTGTGGTAACTTTTTGCTTACAAATATGCTTATATCAAACATTATAGATACATCCAAACACAGGATAAATGATCACCCTCGTCACGTAACTATTTTTCCTACGTGGAAATCTAACCGACGCCCTCTGGTTTATCAGCCAAAAGTAATTTACCACTAGGTGGACAGGCCTCTAAGAACCTAAGCAAACTTGTAATCCTTACAAAAAGTTTATGTAGAAACGGTTGTCATATTCCTCCAACACAAAGGGAGGATCCTCCGACCAGTCGACGTGATCATGCAGAGTGGGCCGTGAGAATTCATATACATGCTAATCTAAAGAATTTCTATATCGTGATACAGGATTAGTAGTTACGTCGTTCAGTGTATTTTCGATAGATGACGCTGCATGTGAATGTCGTCCTAAATATATTCAGAATTATACATTATTGTTTTATCGAAACTGTACATATCAGTATTACCACAATAGATATACAGATGTTTTTTCATAATTAATTAGTATAATTAAATATTATACTTGAAAATATTATTCTCGGTAATATCGAAAAGCAATTCACTTAGTATGTAATATTTCTGATAGTTCATTCTTAAAACGCACTTAGTCTTGAAAAAGTCGATAGAACGTAACGGGTATCGAACTCCAACTACACTATTCATGTAACAAGAATTACACCATATTGTACTAACCTCCATAAATAAGTTCACCATTTAAAAAAAAATTGAATAAGTCACTAAAATATTCTCTTCTCAGTATAAAAAAGTAATGGTTAAAAAAGAAAATGTCACCCTTTGGTTATATTTTTTAAAAACAAGGGGTGGATTACACACTTTTAGAATATTAAGTCTTACACAAACCTTGAAAAAGCATGAATATTCATTGAAGCAAAGGTGAAAGTAAAGTGTCCTGCTCATTACCATAAGTTTGATAGCGTCATGGTATAATTGCAACTGGCAACATTATTAGCGATTCTTTGATAATTGCAACATGCAACTGCCATTATTAATATTTTATTTTTTTAATTGGCAACATTGGTATAAAATATACTATTCTTCGTTAGTTTTTTCTGTAGTGATAAAGATATAATATGTAAAGTTAAACAACCAGTATCTGTGGTTTTTTCGATCGCCAAAAGTGTCTAAATAATATGATTTAATGGTTATAGTGATATATTTGCCTTATCTTCAAAATAATAGAATATTGTACTACCAAATAACTAAAAAATACATGTGGCACTCGAGGACTGCCGCGGTAAAGCTTTTGCATAGCATTTTTATCAACTTATTCAATTGCAATATTTTGGAGCAGCTCGTCTCGATCCGTGCGAGCTTCGTACAGTCTACACGCATACGTCTAGTCGCACGCACAGAAACACCGTGCCGAAGTCTGCCGAACTGAAACAACGTTAGACGATGCACGGCTTCAACGCCGCACCACTCTGCTGGTTAGAGTGGGGATATTAGGTTTATTTACGTTACAGCATTTCTTGACTCGGTCGCCGCTCTCGAAGCCCGCGATGAAAGCTATGCAATAGCTTGAGAAGTATTTATTGTTTCAACACTTTATGCATAGAATATAGGCACAATGTAAGTCTAAGTGCCATAGACACTCTTTACACATCAAACGAGATATTCTCTTCGATTGGCACTGAGAATAGTAACTAACCACAAAGAAAATCAGTACTCCAGAAAATTATATTGCCATATCCCCAATTATCTACAATTAAAAACAAATTATGAACCAATAAATAAATAACGATCAGTTCAGCTCGCATGCGCAAGCGCAAGTCTTAATGTGTAACAATGAAATATTGTGACAATTATAGAACACGATGTGGTTTTTTTTCCAAGAACATTGTACATTGCTTGGATAATTACGTATTTTAATCAATGGATACAGACATATACGGCAATCTGTTGATCCTTTGTTCTGATTTGTTGATTCGTTGACGATAGCGTAATAATGTAGAAAATAAAAGAGTGTCACTTTTCTTTTTAAGAAGCTAAAAATACTGTAATATTGAACATAGACCTGAGACTTATAATAAATATAAACCGACTACCTATATACAGATAAAGATTTTGTTTCTTTGTTTTAGGTTAGAACGCGTTAACCTCAGGAAATACTAGCCCAATTTGAAAAAAAATCTTTGCTGTTTGATAACTTTATTGTTGAGAAAAACTAAAACAAACATCACTGAAAAATATTGCAACCAAACGAATAAAGTAATTGCTTTTGAGAGACACAGACCAAATTACACTGGACAGTTAGTTTCTTACAAAACAAGAAGCATTTACAGCATTACTTTTACCAGTGGCAGTAACTTAAGAAAATAATCTAATATAAGTTATGAAACACAAACAAACAAACGGAATGATCAAATTAACATTATAATGTGTACATAATATCTCAATTCACAAATAAAACACAACAAACAAACAAAATAACGTTAACGAGTTACACTAAACTACGTTTCTGTCATCAGGGTTCATTTTCAATTTATAGCAAAAAACGGCCCATAGTGTTGGACGATTATAAAGGGTGATAAAACGCGCACACTCGATTAGTGACGTACCAATGGACATTATCGATAAATCCGATAGCCTGCGTTCGCTATCTTGTTCGAACCGCAAAACAATAACTATTTGAACAAAAAAATTATAGAAGAAATAATGAACTAAGGATGGTGGGTCGTAACTATTAAAGTTATTCTAGATGAAATATTAACTTATGTAAAATTTCACGGTAGATTAGCGCATGATTACAACTGGAGCATATTCATAAGTATATTTGTATATTACTACATACTACACTCGGGGTGTGAAAAAGCATCTCACCAGGCCGCCATGGTATAGATCATCATACTGCATTATCTGCATTCACAATGAGTATGGTGACCACAACTCTTGGATTTTATTCACACTTTCCATCAAACAGAGTGCAATCGCTTTGGCAGGCCCTTAAAACAACTAAAATATAGAACAGAAGTTTTTTTTTAAACACACAAACGAACATCCATCTATGTAAAATATATACATATATATAGCTACTCCCATGTTATTTACTTAGTAAATGGATTTCTAAAGAGTACATTAATAAATTTTACTTCATATTAAGTGTTAGATTTTATCGTTATGAGTAATAATGGCGTAATTATTGTAATTCAACGAAATTACTATTTTTATAAAAATTATTACTAACATACCTGTCATTGAGTATAACATGTTATTCTCTTTATCAAATATCAATATGTGTGCTAAGATATTTTAAAAATAGGTACAGTAAAGTAATATAGTTGATGACTTTTTTTATTTACTAGCTGTGATCTACTACGCCCTGCTGTGGCATATTGTGGTTGCATTAACGTAAAATATTTATCAACACGGACTCAAAAACAGATAAAACAATCTTAGTGCTTTTCATATCTTGTCAAAATTTGAGCTCAATCAAACAAAGTTTTTGAAGCGTAGACAAACCGATTTTATGTTTTTAAATGTAAAGTCTATATAATAAATATTGATCACCTTGTTTCATACATTTCAAAGTAGTTTCTAAGTGTTACGAAGGTTTAAATTTTCTACAAATCTCTCAAAAAAAAACAGTTAATGAGAACTATTTTCGTTTCTACATTTCGTAAAAAATTTCAACAAACGGTAAGAAATCTGAATAAACATTGTGCATCTAAAATAAAGCCATTGGGGCCATAAAGTTCTGAAATGGCGACCATGCACTGGAAAACGCAGCGTTGGTAGGCCTCAAAGTGGTCCGGCGACCTGTTGAAAGACGCGGGAAGCTGTTGGATCCGGGTGGCACGGCATCGGCTGTAATGGAGAACCATAGGGAAGGCCAATGTCCAGCAGTAGACGTCTAGAGATCTAAAAGATATTTGTTTAAGAATAATAGAAGTATAATTTGAACATTAAAGTACCATTAAAATACAGGTGCCTTAAGCCTACTTCACCTGACAGCAGAAAATATTTTTCTAAGATTTCTGACATATTATTTTTTCGTGACGAACGTTAACTGATGTTTATTTTTTGCAAGGAAACCTTTATCAGCTATTTTTACACGTCGTATGAATGCATTCCTTAATAAGTTTTGTTGACTTAACTTTGGCACTTTTTACTCAAGTTTAGTACACCTAATAACGCATTTCTATATCTCCCATAGGAGGCTTACATTGTATTATGAATTTATGTACACCCGTAACATTATCTACATCAAAGTATACTTAGATCAAAACCACAAAATACTGAAAATAAACATCGATAAATAAACCAACGACTCGTAACTTATCGATATAGGAGTTACCGATAACATCACATTTCTAGCGTCCACATGGTGTCTCTCATGGTACGAGGTAATTGGCCAGCTCGGCCATAAAGTGTGCCATACCGTCTGTTTGTATGTCACCTGAACAATGGTTTATGTGTGTATACTGTTCTTTTAGGAAACATTACCTGTTATTGTTATTTAAGCTTAAATCTTGGCATTACCACAGACTAATTTATCTATTTTTTTAAATTTGTAGGAGTTATTGTCATTTTATTTTATTTGGACTTAGAGAACGATACTTGCGGGTCAAATCTCATACCGTACAGAATGGCTTCTAGCTTCTTTAAAAAACAATACACAAACTACTTTTTTTTCTTTTTTTTTTAACGTGTGGGAACCCCCTCGGGCCATCACCCCACCGGGGTTAACGGTGAGGTGGTGTGTCGGAATCGGACTGACTAAAACCACACGGTGTGCCAGTCTGCGAATAAACTACTTAACCCAACGATGTCTTAATGACAAGTGTCCTACATTTGTATGCAAGAATGTCAGGTGCACATTATCTTAGGGGCAACCACATCTATATATATATATATAAATGAATGTTTGTCTGTCTGTCTGTGCGTATGACTACGTAGAATCGTAAACTATGCAGTTAATCATGTGATTATCCTTAGCAAAGTTGTTGTTTCTGAGTTGGTATGATTTTTTTTATGTCTTTCCTTTAAGTTTATTTTAGTTGGTGACACAGAAACGCCCGCAGGGTATAGCTAGTATTATATAAATATAATTAACTACAAAAAGAAAGAAAACTTGAAAAAACTCTATACCAACCCGTCTGGCCAGCGTGGTATAAGTTGGCCAAAACTTTCTTTTCAAGGACAGGCCTATATCCAGCAGCGGACTATCACAGATTGTTGATGTGATATTCAATATGAACATATATGTACATGTTTAATATGGGTACATGACACATTTGGCCGTACATATAAAAATTTTATCTCAATCACGTAACAGAGAGTCAAGTCTAATGTCGTTAATCATATTGGAAAATCCTGATTTTAACATTTTGAAGGTGAAAGTTTTATAATAATGTAAGAATATGGAGCCAGAACCTAACTACCTCCTGGCGTCTCTAAGGTTAGCAACGCACTTGTGAATTTAAAATTGCAGGTATCTATGTGCGGAGGTGTTCACTTACTACTACTTAACTGTCTCCTTCTCCTCCTTCTTCCTTAATGGTTACTCTCCCTCACGTTTTGTATGGAAGACAAAAAAACAAAAAATGTAAAACTCAAATTATTGTGTGTGTGTTTTCATTTAGACTTGCAAATTTAGTAAAACACTACATAAAAGCTTCCATGTAAATAATTCAAACAGAATAGGGCTCGCTATATGTACTCTCACACCTCATAAGGCGTATATTTCTGTGCCAAAAAACATAAAACCATCCCTATACACAGCATCCCCTTTTATGATGTGATTTGTCGCGCAAGCTCCGCCCTCTTTATGCCCTCTTTTGCGAGTAGTCACTACTCGCCGATATAATATTTTGATAACAAGAACATACGTAAATAAGAAAAGCGTTTTGAACATGGGATGCGTATCATAATGGCGGACGTTACATGCGGTTTATTTTGTCATCAATGCGCCTTTTTTAACTGATGGGTATCTAACGCTTTGAAATAAATTATAGCCGAAGACTTTGTTTGTTTCATTACACGTGCTAATCTCCGAAACTAAATGTCAAAAATGAAAAGAAATGATTTGATGACATAACTCGTTAGAAAGACTGTAGGTGTGACCTACCTATTGCCCTAATAATATCTTAGCATGAAATTCTACGATGAAATTCTGAATTGTATCTCATAATAATAAGAAGTTATTCTATCGTATCCTGCATAACTTTTCAATTTATTTCATTTAACACATTTATTAAATAATATTATAAATACGAAAGTTAGTAAGAATGTATGGCTTGTATTACTCTTTCACGCAAAAACTACTGAAAAGATTTAGATGAAACTTTACGGTAATATAACTTAAACGTCAGATTAGCACATTGTTTACTATTTATCGCAATAGCCGACATACACGAGGAGGGAACCGCCAGCAATAGCTAAAATAATAACAACTCCATTTATTTTTTGCATTTTATTTAAACATTATCTTACTAAAATTGTTTTAAATGTTAATTAACATTATTTAGACATAACTTAGTATATTTTTATCATCTGTACAGGTGCAACATATGCGCATTATCTTCACTAATCACCCTTCTATAACATGTACATAATAATTTAAATTAAAAATATAATTACCTCGAGAATGTTCTGCAATTAATGCAGAAAAGGTTAAAATAGAAGTGACCCTTCTCTGTTTTTATATTTAAAATTAATTATGATATCATATTTCATTTTTATTTCTATATTAAGAGCCTGCCAAAGTGACTCTACTCTGCCTGATGGAAAGCATGAATAGAATCCAAGAGTTATAGTCACCATACTCATTGCAAATGCAGACAATACGGTATGGTGTGGGTCACCATACCGTATTGACAATAGGGTATGGTGACCCACACTATGGCGGCATGGGGGGCATGCACTATGGGGATGACAGTCATTGTGACAGTATAAGACTTACACAGTTACCACGATAACTGTCACCCCTGCATCAAAGGGCCTCCGGTCTCACACTCACCAACGAAAGACGAAAAAACGGATGGCGGCGCTTTAGGATGGTCTTTTGTGGGAGAGTAGTACTGCCCCGGTCGAGCATTGTCATTTTGATATAGGGTTGTTACTGTAACCTATAATAATAGTGGTCTCCCTAAAAATTGTAACGTCTGATATCCAGTTAAGTTCTTTAATAATATATATATTCTATATTAAGAATCTGCCAAAGTGACTCATCTTTGTCTGATGGAAAGTATGAATAGAATCCAAGAGTGGTGATCACCCTACTCCTTGTTCACACTATGGTGGCCTAGTAAGAAGCTTTCCACGCCCCTCTTGGGGACGTTAAAGGTATGAGAGTCATCATGACAGTGTAAGACTCACACTCACGATAACTGTCACCCCGGCACCAATGGGCCTCCGGTCTTGCAGGTTGTCGAATGTGAATGTGACGACACTCAATCTAGGCAAGAGAATTCTTGTTTAAATCGTGTTTTTAGTTCGCAATAAAGCTTGTCAGTGGCTAGTAAGTTAACTAATACTAAACAAAAAAATCTCTTCAGGTGAATTGAGTCAAGAACTCAAAAAGATTTTCCTAAAACGTATTTCCTAATGATATATTTTATTATGACTGCACGATTAGCCTAGTGGTTTAAGCGGTCGCCACGCCGCTCTCTACCTCGCTGAGTGTTGTGGGTTCAAATCCTATATGGGACAACACTTTGTGTGATCCACAAATTGTTGTTTTGAGTCTGGGTGTTCTTTGTGTCCGTTTCTTGTATGTTTGTAAAGTTTCCCGCGACACAGGATTTATTCCTAATGCGGGCGTTGTCTTTTTAAATGACAAAATGACAAAATATAAATTTTCACAATTGTGGATTTAACACGTTAAACTTTATGAAGAATAGAAAAGGCAAAACATATATAGGATGGGCCAAGAATTCGTTAACATTTGAATGTTACATACTATGCAAAACATGTTAGGGGGGTTCTTGGGATTGATACTACTGGAATTTGCTGACTACAATCGTAACAAATGGTTTCAACAAAACGGAGCCACTTATCACACATCCAATGAGTCTCTGCCTGTGATCAAAGACATGTTTCCGGGAAAACTGATTTCTGGATACCCTGAATACCCAGAAGTCCAGATATACATCAATAAACCAAATACATGGTCTCTTTGCCGACTAATATTTGGTCGGTGCTCACTTAGAACAGCGCATACGTCGAAACGGTGGTCATTTAGACGATGTAATTTTTAAAATATAAGTTCCAACTAATTAGTTTTCTTGTAAATAAACAATATTTATAATATATCAAATGATTTTTTATTATACAATTTTTTCAAATGTTAACAAATTCGTAACCCACGATATACAAATAAGCATGAAAAGATTAATATTATAGAAACAGAATTGTATGTTCCTAGTGATACATTAGATACCAAAGAAATTGTATAAACCAAAATGCTTAGGTGCCACTTTCACGTTCCGACTCTACTCCAGATCGGCACCATAGTGCAAAATTATAGATTTTCATCCAAGTTATATAATACTAAGCTTCATTTTAAATCTTCCATTAGAATATTTTAAATGAAAATTAGCTTCGTTTAAGTACACAGTTAAGAGAGATACTAATAAAAGAGTGTAAAAAGCCTTTTTATGAAGTAAAAAAAAATTTCAACAGTAGTTTTTATTTGTTTCAGTGGTTATGCACAAAGAGAAAGAAGACATTCATGGGCACAGAAGAGAACACTCACCATACGACCACGCCATGCCTGATGGAGAAATGTTTTTACAGGTAATGTTATCTATATATACATACTCACACTACACACACACACACGTAGGTACATTATGTATAATAACATACATTATACCCGAATTACATGACGAATTAAACATAAGTTACCAACCCTAATTCAATTTAAGGGTATTCTGAATATCAATTACCGTGAAGAGTAGGAAAACTTAAAACAAATCCCATATAATGCCCTCCTAACTGATTTACATGAGGCCATTCTCAACTGAGACCAGCTAATTACGCAAGAGATATTATAGTGTAAAAGTGTGTGCGTAAACTCAGGTGCACTCTCTGTTCCCTCATTCTCACAATCGGATGGGACAGTTATCTAATACGACCGGGGCGAGATCAGGTATAGTACGGACAGCTTTTCGACGGCAGAGGCACAAAGGTTAGGACTCCAAGTTACGTGTTATTAAGTATTTCAATAGCCAGAAAATCTTAATACAATACCTAATATAATAAACACTCTTTGAAGCGAATCCGAGACCTCGTGATAGACAGTTGCATACGCTAACCACCAGACTAACGAGAACTCTATGGCCAGCAGTGGACTATCAGAGGTAGATAACTCATGCCTGGATCCTCAAAGAGATAGGCTGAAATGTAGTGAATTCAATATATTATTTTTACCGTAAAAGAAACCGAAACAAAGAAATCGATTAGTGCTCCAATGTTTCGGTGTACAATTAGTTTTAGCTATTCAAAATAAAATAACGGCAAACAATAAGGAAGTTTCTTATATGCACCATAAATTTTAATGTGTAACCTTCATGTAACCTTGTAACCCAAGGACACAACAAAGCCTCGGTATGGCATACTTTTAAATTTTATAGACCTTACCAAGTTATGGTGAGTTTTATTCAGTTGGATTACGCACAAAGTAGATGTCGTAAGTTTATTTTTGAATCGTAAGCTTTTGTTTACCAAGTTTATGGTGACCTATTCAACCTATGGGTGTCGTAAGCGCTGATTAAGGAAGCAAACTTCGCAGGACAAAAATACTGCAAAAAAGACGAACTTCTTTTGTATTTAAAAAAACAACGCCTGCACTGGGAATAAATCCTATGTCGCGGTGGACTTTACAAACATACAAGAAACGGACACAAAGAACCCAGACTCAGGACAACAATTTGTGAATCACACAACGTGTGTCCCATGTGGGGTGTCAACCTATAACACTCAGCGCAGTAGAGAGCGGCGTGGTGACCGCTAACTGTGCAGTCGCGTGTGCTCACTTGAAACAAACTCCTCTAAACCAACCCATCTTGCCAACGTGATAGCATCTCTAAACCTCCTTTCTAAGGAGAGATCTTTCAAGAGAGGAGGGGGGGGGTTAATAAAGCTGTTCATGAATATGATGATGAGGTTGATAAGAAAGTAAATAACAATAATAGAATCGTATACCACTGTTCGTGAGCACTACAGATCGTACTACCCCTTTATGACTAACCTAAAACTTCTGTTGCGGGGTTCTAGGTAGTAGAACCACGCTGATTTCAGCACACGCGGGCTTGACCCGGGGCAGTACTACCCTCCTACAAAAACCAACCTAAAACACCAGCATCCATGTTGTCGTGTTTCGTTGGTGAGTGTAAGACCGGAGGTCCATTGGGGCAGGGGTGACAGTTATCGTGGTAATTGTGCAAGCCTTACGCTGTCACAATGATTGTCATGCCTTTTACGTCCCCAAGCGGGGTGTGAAAAAGCATCTAGGACTACTACTACTAGGACGCCATAGCGTGGGTCACCATACTGCATTATCTGCATTTGCAATGGGTATGGTGACCACAAATTTTAGATTTCGTCTAAAACCCAGTTAATGCTGCTTCTATTTATAAGTTCTCTGCGGCAGATGTTAACCTTTTCAATGATAAAAAAATAAGTTTCCTAAGAACTTGTATACACATAACATGTCGCTTATCACCTTTTGAAAAGTACTGACCTATTTGTAATTCAGACGCTCTTCATTATGTATGCAATATCGTGTAAGTGACATGTTATTATGTTCTAGCCTTTATAAAGTTTAACTTATCAACTTTACTGCTTAGGTCAAGTAAAGAGTTCTTACACCATTTGACAAAAGTCTCATTTCTTTTGCTTAATATTACATTTATATCTTTATAAGTATATATTACGGTAAAAACCCTCAATTAAGCGAATTTTAATTGAGCTAAGCCAGAGTTAGGGGACTGAATAAAGGACGAACAATTTTTTTTTTCTATTTTAAGAGCCCACCAAAGCGACCCTACTCAACCTGTTGAAAAGCATAAATTCAAGTGATGTGATCCCCATACTCATTGCGAATGCAGACAATGCAGTGACCCACAGCAATGCGGCCTAGTGAGATGCTTCTTCACGTCCCGCTTGAGGATGTAAAAGGCATTACAGTCATCGTGGCAATGCTCATGCACTTACCACGATAACTGTCACCCCTGCATCAATGGTGTAATGTTATCATTGTTCCCTGTTGAACGATGGCCTCCAAGAAGTGCTATCTCGATATAGCCTCAAAATATAATCAGTCGCTGACAGATTTAAAATTAGCTTCTTACTAAACTAGTAGGCTAAATAAACTATTCATAAATAAAGTACAAATGGTTAGTTAATACATTAATAAATCGACGGTAAGTATCGATGTTATAAATAATGGCGGTTCCGTGTTCTTATTTCATGTCGTCTAGTAAGTTTTGCACGGTTCCATTGTAGAACGTCACGACATTTTTATTTTTAAATTTAGAAATGTTGTAACAGTTTATGCTTTTACTATCTACTAGACGTTATATCCTAAAAGCAATATGGCATCTAATGGTTATTACAAATTAATAATTCGAGGATAAAGTTTTTGTAAATCGTATTGTACTTTTAAATATAATATTTCTGACATTTTTTATTATTTATTGTTGTCTAAGGATATAGTTAAACATAAATTTAATAAATTGTTCATCTGACACACGACGCCATCTAGCTTCAAACTAAGCAGAGTTTTATTATGACTGCTAGATTGACATATTACATATAGAAAACAACTAAAATCTATTTGCAAATCATACAAACATTTTGTCCGACCGGTAAATCGAACCTGAGATTTTAACCACAGCAGTCACATACGCCACCACTGCGCCACTAAGGCAGCGAATGAAAGTAAAGTAAAGTAAAAGTAGATTTTCTTCTATAAAGTATATAAGGACAAACGAGTAGATGTATTACTTGATGGCAAGCGATCACCAGCGCCAATGAACGCCTGCAATCAAAAGTCACAGATACGGTGACGTCTTTTGAATCGTCTGCCCAGAATCAGGCCGTGGTCACTGCTGTCAGGCTGGCTTAAAATCCAATAAGCCATTTCATATGCTCTCGAACTAATCGCAGCATAGTAAAACAGTCGGGCTCTTTTAACTATGCCAATTAGTTGAAACTTGGAACACACTATCGGCGCACGTGTTTCCTTCTCACAATTATCCCGGGTCCTTCAAGTGGGGCGTGAAAAAGTATCTCACTAGGCCGACATAGTGTGTGTCACTATGCTGCATTGACAGCATGTGCAATGAGTGAAGTGACCACTACTTTGAGATTCTACTCATGCTTTCGGTCAAGCAGAGTAAAGTCACTTTGGCAGGCTACATATTAAAAATAATCTGACACTAAATTAATTGCTTCTCGTCGCGCACAAAGCTTACAGATATACCTGGACATCGTGCTGATAATATACAAATCTCCTGTCCATAAAAACCTATCAATTAATATTTTAAAAGTGTACGTTAATAAAGATAGCAATGGAAACGTGTGCGTCCACAGTTACTCGCCTAACTTGAACCGTATTTCACCGCCCGTCGCTTCAGGAAATGCCCAAGAAACTACGAAAAGTACGAAAAACTACGACGAACTTCACGAACAGTTTATTGCCTCCGACAGAATAATTTCAGAGCGATGTCAACTCTGATTTGAAAGCAAAGTTTTACTTCCAAATTGCTGGCATCGATTTAAACAACTAGATTGTATTTCTTTTGAAGAAATAAATTTACTAACTTAATGCAATTTTTAAGTCCAAATACAAATAATGATGACTTCTCACAACTCTCACAATATATGACCGTCTTATTCCAAACTAGTCAAAGCCTGTATCTGGAAACCAAACTACTATTATTCTATATTTTAAATATATAAAAAAATAAATATTTCGGACATTTGACACACAACGTCATCTAGTTTCAAACTAAGCAGAGCTTGTGCTATGATAACTAGACTGACTGATAGAATACTTATATACCTTATCTTTGTAAAAACATACATGTTATACATAGAAAACACCCAAACTTCTAAGGCCTCAAGCACAGCAGTCGTATTCACTAGGCAATAATGTTTTTGCTCTTCACACAATTATTTGTCTTGGGTGGAAATCGAACCTATCGCCAGCCTAGCAGTCAGGGTCAATAAACCAACGCATACTTACACTCACACACAATCCCATCCGTGGTAAATGGTTCCATTTCGACCTCTACTGGTACCAGTTGTTTGTAATGATCGTGAGTTGATACTCTTTCCTAAGATACAAACAGGTCTCCTGTCTAGGTTAGGAAAGAGACTATGACCTATTTTATATTCATATATTAATTTTTCCTTGTAACATATAAGTATAAGACAACCCTATATGCCATGTACACGTTTATTGTTCCAGGCACTCAATGGTTTCCTGATGATCTTAACTTGTGAAGGCGAGGTTTTCTTCGCGACACACAGCATCGAGAGTTACTTAGGCTTCCATCAGGTAAGTTTCCATGAGAAAAAAGTAATTTTTGAGTGTTTGAACGTGCTACCTCTGAAAAAACTTGTCAATTCCGAAAAATATTTTTACACTAGGTGCAGTTTTCAAGACATTGTTACCCTTAAGAACGAAGAACTGGCTGTAAACGCGGAAAAATGCCAGCAATGATAAAAATATTCCTATTCCATACGAAAAACTAAGATTTTTTTTGGTGTTAGAACATACAATGGACCCACAGTAATCCGGCCCCTGTCTAATCCGGACCCCCTTGTAATCCGACATCAATCAAACAATTTTCGCCAATGTAGATCGTGCGTGATTGAACAGGTTACAACTTGAGCTCGACGCGTAGGTATTGTTTCAATTCCAATGCTTAGTTTGAATTTGACTACGCGTGATAGCGGTGCAGCTTAGCGTTTATTCATTGTGCATTACGTATACATACCTAGTAATATAGCCAAGTAATTTGTAGGATTACAAGGTACTCTTTTGTAAAAAAATCCAGTCTATAGGGGGTCTTAGGCAGTACTCTATAATCCGACAAATTCAATAATCCAACACTGCCCTGCAAAACGTTTGTTGAATTACCGGGGGTCCACTGTATTATCAAAAAATTCTAAAATCTTTTATCAGATATAAGTTTGAGCACTCAAACATAGTAAATGAAGTCTCCACACTGTAAAGACTTCAAGGCTTACTAAGATAATACTGTGTTTTATAATTTCGATGTCAGATATATATTTATAAAACACTTGTAGTCACTGCTTCGTCTAGCGATTGTGCATGTGACTGTCGATCCATAGATCTCGGATTCGATTCCCAGGTCCACCCAAAAATGTTGTTCAGTTTCTCTCACAATTTTAATGGAGAAGGAAGAAGAGAGCAATCCCTTAATAACTCACTATTATTCTGTGGTCCTGGGAGAGTCGTGCTCCAGCACATGCAGGTTAGAGAGTGGTACTACAGGGTCACACAAAATTGATAAGACAAAATTCTTAAGACAAAGGTCTTTTAGTGGCACCTTTTTGGTGACTCATCCCTAAAAAACATAGGCCTATTATGAACATAGTACATGAGTAAAGTACCACATACTCCTGTCACTGTCCTCTGAAAGATATATTTCATTTATATGGAAGTAACCTAACGTGACTTCCGCATAATATATCGTTTAAACTGTCACTTTGAAGCTTACAATAGCAAAAACTAATGACTGACACAGAGTGTCAGTCATTAGTTTTTCTTAATTATTTTTTTATTTTAAGAGCTTGCCAAAGTCACGCTACTCTACCTGATGGAAAGCATGAATACAAGAATTGTGGTCACCACACTCATTGCGAACACAGACAATGCAATATGGCGACACACACTGTGGCAGCTTAGTGAGATGATTCTTCACGCCCCATTTGGGAACCTAAAAGACATGACAATTATCGTAGCATTGTACTGCTCACACACTTACCACGACAACTGTCACTTCTGCATCAATGGGCCTTCGATCGCACACTCTCCAACGAAACACAACTCCATGGATGCTGTCGCTTTAGGTTGATCTTCTGTAAGAGAGTAGTACTGCTCCGGTCGAGCCGGCACGTTCGTGCTGAAATCAGCGTCGCTTTACTACCTATAAGTAGTGTCATTTTAGAACTTATGATGTACATTTAAGTGCCAATTTTTAAACTTATAATGTATTGAACATCATTTGTAATAAAACTAGCACATAAAGAATAAAAACACGTGATACAAAATAACATCGCTTGTTCAAAGTCACCTCATCGTCTTCGTAACCATCTATCATAGAGATCAACTTATATTTTAAGAACTGTAGAGTAAAACCTTCGCAGTAAGCGTTGCAATTCAAAATGAATCTATATGAACCCTGTTTTTACCTCACCCTACCCTTTCTGGGTATTATTTTCAAAAATGTTCTATTATCGATAATAATATTGCTCTGAATATTACAAAGGTTTAACATGTAAATATAACTCTGAGTAAGTTTACACTCCGATATTTTCCTTCAAAGGTAAATGAAGCCATAATTAATTTCTAATACACATACAACAGCTATTAAGAGCTTGTAATTGTAATACCGTATAACTTACCCTTGTATAGGTAAGCTTACAAGGCTAAGAAATTTCTTACGAGAACTAATATGTGTTCCAAAACTCTGCATAGCAACTCATGCGACAAATTTAATAAGCCCACGTTTACCCAAATTCACTTTAATTAATTACATTATTTTAACATAAAAAACTACCCTGTTTCCCTTATAAAAGGCTACATTAAGTTTATTAATTACTTACACAAAATAAGATAAGCAGAAATGGACGAATTTTAATTATTCATAAATATAAAAATGTGCTATAAAATATTAAATTAGCCTACGATAAGTTGCTTTAAGTAGCAAACGCATTTAGTTGCCACCCCCCTTTTTTTATCAGTGGGTCCTTTTATCGGTTTCTACGAATGCCATACCAGAGGTTGGAGTTAATCTGATATTAGTGTAAGGTACCTTGGTTTTTATAGTTCTATTATGGCGATATTCTCCCTCTTACATTAAATATTTTTGAGTAATTATAAGATATTTAGGGCCCCTCTGATCACTAAATAAAAATAGGCTCGCCGCCGTTCCAGTCGCATCTCGATCTTATCCTAGAGGATGCTTAGGAGCATTTAGTAGCTTTTCTATTTCTGTCTTAATCAATCACATTCTCAAGACGAGGTACCAACCGACCAGTTCGCCTTCAAGCTTGCAGACGTCCGATACCAGTCAGTTCGTGAAGAAACTGACATTCAAATAATACCGGTTGAACTTGTAAACAGATCCCAAATTAATCTTAAAATTATAAAAGGCTAGGAGGATGTATTGTGATACCACTCTATTAATACATGAGGATGTAGAGTTATTATATCGTTATCTAATCTAGTCACGGAGTAAAGTACATTTCCGGAGCGTTGTATTTTGAAAACTAGTTGATTTAACTTCGTAAAACTTAAAAAAGGTTTTTTCTAGGACAGTATGTTTCTTGGTGCTAGATCCATAAACAGTAACCATATAGTATAAAGTTAAAAGGAGAAAAAAAATAATTAAAATAGTCACAATCAACAATCCTACTATTATTATAAATGTGGAAGTTAGTATGGATGTTTGTTACTCTTTCACGAAAAAACTACTAGAGGGATTTGGATGAAACTTTACAGTAATATAGGTTATACATCGAAATAACATATAGGCTAATTTATAATGATTTTGTGTAATTTTAGTCGTAATACAACGATACATGTCAATTAAGACGGAAAAAAACCTGACCTCTAAGAGTTATCTTGGCGTACGCTGCCTAAGCCATTGAAGTTACACAAAGATGACGTAACGTAGGATTGTTTGTACGTTAAAAAAAATATTTATTTAAAATGATCTGTCTCTAAACTTAATGTGGCAGACTAAATATCAAGCGAGCGAAGCCGTGGTAAAAGCTAGTACAGTATAAAATTAATGTTAATTTCAAATATTTTTTTCCCTTAAATATAAATAAAAAATAATAAATAAATATTTCGGACCTTTAACATACAGCGCCATAACTAGACTGACTGATAGAATAATTATATACTTTTTTTTGTAAATACATACATTATACATAGAAAACACCCAAACTTCGAAACAAATATTAAATTAATTAAATTAGATATTCAGAAAAAATCAAAAACTAGCAACAACGATATTAAAAATCATAAATTAATTTATTTCAATCCCCTCTCTTACGGATGTTTTCAACCGGTCAATGTTGAGATGTCATTTGTCGGTTTGAAAATAGATTTTGACTTAATTCTGTTTAAACGACGGCCAATGATATATGCTTCAGTGATCAGCTCGATCACAACGATAGACACAGACTACCGACGTTAAGCAAAACTTTCTTTACTTTTCACGAAGCGACTGAGGAACACTGGACATAGTGCACTTGTCTTTTGGGGTACAATTGGCAAGAGGTACATAGATGGCCCGAGGTATGTCGAGGTACAATGGTCATTTTTTCTAGAGTGTACCTAGTTCTCGGGCTAGTATCCTAGACAGCGTGCAGTTTTAATCCGACATAACCAACAGAGGGGATTCCCGGACAGAAAAAAATCCGTTGTCTGTAAAGTCGATTTACTGACGATAGTTGAACGTGACAACGTCATGAGAAAATACTGATGGAATGGTTGCATTTTTCAAAAGAAAATTTCAATTTTATTTGTTCTTGTTGTTTTATAAGTATTTTGTATGGATATAGAGAAGGAGGTAAATGGAAATCACAATGGAATTGATCCAGATACATTTATTTGTACGCATAAATACAATTATGTACTCACTCAAGTAGGAGAGAGACAGATGTCGAACGCTACCGAACGCGGAGGCCGATTGTGTCTCTTTGTCGCTCGTTCTGCGCTCTCGCTTTCACTTCAAACCTTAAATAGAACGCCTCAGAGCGAGGTAACGCCGCATGAATCATGTTTTTTAGTGCGTGCAGCCGACTCCATCGAATTACAAGACGTTGTCACGTCAAAAGTTTAAAAAAGTTATGGGTATTTTTTAAATTGTTACCTCTTTTTATTATTATAAGATTCAAAAGACTGAGTGTTGATCGTCATGTTCCGAGTTAGTAGCCCATAGTTATGTTTATAACGGGTGTTAATATTGTGTGGGGCACTATAATAATAGTTTTATTAACACTTACACTTTGGGGTCATATATGTGTTGGTGTTAGGGTTGCCACTTTTGAGACGGAAGCAGATTAAGAAATAATGTTCAATTCGCAGGTAAAAATGAAAATAAAATTGTGTTTACTATTGAACAGTTTTAGTTTCTGTAGGCATACGAAATTTTATAAAAACTAAATTAGGGTGCGAATATCCGAAGCAATTAATATAGTCATTTTGCAATTTCAATCCATAAAAGTTTCAGTGAATGACTTTCCAGTAAGTGCAGTTTTTAAATAGCGCTAATACTGTTGGTTTTAATTACATTTACAAATTTCACACCTCTAGTTGACTAAAACCCAGTACCAGCGCACGTGTTTCCCTCCCACTACGATCCCGGATCCTTTAAGCGAGGCGTGAAAAAGCATCTCACTAGGCCACCATAGCGTGAATCGCCATACCCCACTGTCTTCATTCGCAGTGAGTACGGCGACCACCGCTTTTGGATTCTATTCATGCTTTCTATCAAGCAGAGTAGAGTCACTTTGGTAGGTTTCTATAAAAAAAGAAAAAGGAAAACAACTTAAACACACAATTCATTTTCTTTTTGGTGACCTTCACTGAGGCTTGAAACTATTGCCATATTTTTAATCATAGCAAAACTTTAAAACAACACTATTCCTTTAAATCCTATGAACAAAATTGTCTTTCAAATGTATATAATATTATATTTCACACTACATGCGAATAAACTGATAAACCATTCCCAAATTAACATACACACCGAATCCAGAAAGAAAAATTCTCATAACAAAAAAAAGCCAACGCATATTAAAATTGCTCGTTAACAAATGCCCTCCGCATTACAGCTAATAAAGTCCCCGATGAAATATTACTATAAGGTAAAAACCCCAGTTTTGTGCCCACCCTGGTCGTAAAACTTTCAGTTGGTTGTGATCGTACGCGTATAAATTTTACGTCCAACCCCCTTCCCCTTTCGGTTTTGTTTATGCTTAAAACGACTGGGTAATTCGGTTACCTGAGTAACATTAGTTTGGCAAAGATTATTAACATTGGGGAAATAATACGATGGTTGATAATCGAGTATATTGTACCTACTACATACCTGTAAATGTTATAAGGCTGTGATTTCCATGTGGGTTTTTATGGGTTATCATAAATATGTGTAATATATTAGTCGATTAAATCAGTTTTATATTTAATACGACGATATTTTATATCGAATACTTAATGTTTATTTGATATATGTTTTGCTACTGTTATATTACTCTTATGATGTGGATAAAGTCGGACTGATAGGTGGAGAAGTCTGTGTGGCCTCCCCAGGATAGAGCCTGACTTAGCGTGGCGTTGATTTTGGAAGGGACATGAAATAATATAGTCCAGATCCCCTTCAGATTAGAACGCCTGAGACCAGTCTCACCGGGGTAGTTTTTAATGGAAACACCATGCGGTGTTTCCATTAAAAACTGAAATTTCAAAAATTTGCAAAAATTTGAAAATCGCAGGAGCCAGATGTATGTACATCTGGCTCCTGCGATTTTCCACCCCGACAACAAAAAAGACAAAGATGTGGATAAAATAAATATGTTAATGGCTTAAATTTTTGAGCTTGAAATAAATGATTAAATTGGCAATATACAATTTATACACTACATTGGGTGGATAGGGTTCCTATCAAAGACGTAGAATCCCAAGCAATTTGCAAGTGTGCATCTGTTGATCATTGGACGAGGTTCTGGCAAACAAAACACCCCGATTAGCGGTAAAAGACTCGCCATGGGACCAGGTGTAATTTTATGTGTAAATACCTTTTTTTTAAATTTTGATATACGATATTTTGTTAGTTTTTTTGAAACTGAAGGAAAGAAAACATACATTCCAATTCTTCTTGTTAAAATACATAACCCTGTAATATGTAACATGTATTTACTTATTATGTAGAATTTACTTATTATAGAAACATTGTGAAACTTGTACGAGACCGGAGGCCCGTTGATGCAAGGGTGACAGTTGTTATGATAAGTGTGTGCAATAAACTGTGTGAACCTTGCAATGCCACGATGACTGTGACATGTCTTTTACGTCACTAAAAGAGGCATAAAAAGAGAGTAGAGTCACTTTGGCAGACTATTAAAAAAAAAATTCTTTCACCAGAAGTACAATATAACTGTCAAAGAAAAATAATCCGTTAATTATTCGAGTTTCTGATTAGTATTACGTTATTTTTGATAATACTGGTATACCGGAAATGCTGGTAAAGTTAACATAACTCGTAAGTTTTGTCAACCTAGAATATTAAATGTCTAAATATTTCTAATCTTAGGACGTATATTTAAGGTTAAGGTTCAGTTAAGTTCAATTTTTGAAATTTTTATATTTCTCCAAGGTTCTTTGGAAAATACTTTGTTGATACAAAAGGCGAAGCTTAGAAAAGTGACTTTTTTATAATGTTTTGAACACGCACGGTTTATATCAAATTGAACGATTTTTAGCACACTTGCGGTGATCGTTATAGAACCAATGTACACATGTTGCCTATTGTCACCAATTGGAATGTTTTGTTTGTCAGCATCTCGTCCATCGATTAGCAGGTGTACCACTTGCAGGTTGCTTGGGGCCTTACGCCCTTGGTAGGAAACTTATACACCCAATGTAATGTATAAATTGTATATTGTAATACTACATACATTTTGGTATATGAAAAATGGGTATAAAAATATGTACATAGGTATGTAGGTAAACCTTTATTTTCAAATACCACCCAACTAGCAACACAAACATAATGTAATAAGTTAATACCTATTGCCGTATCTACAAAACTTAATCGCCGGAACGCCCACCCCTAGCGATTAAAACAAATCGATTTATAAATCATTAAATCGGTATGGGTACTTGCCACTTCCTGACATTGTGCGTGCCACGTGCCAAACCTGGCCTAAATGAGGCCGATTATACGCAGTAAAGATTTTCTAGGTAAATATTATTGTTGAAATTAAAACCGTTTATATTACCGTGCGTATTTGGATAAAAGCGAGGTGCCGTAAAAATTTAAGGTGAAATTAGTTGTTGGTTGTTCGGGCGAGAGAAAAGCAAGCTGACTACTCCACCCCGTTTCTATGCTTGCCATTTTAGGTAGGATATACTCGTAAACTTGAATCTTAAGTACAGTTTAACCCCTCTTTTTTCTAAATTATATTAATTATCAATGATTTAATTGTGAAAATAACTTTACTAGTTCAAAAATGCCTCTGATGATAGTGATAACTTTGCAATAGAGATTCTTTAGTACATCTCCCATTAGAATTAAATTAATCACCGATACGGTAATAAAAGAAATAGAACCATAACTTATTGTTTTAAATATTTAGGAAAATCAATTCTAAAAAACAGATAATAAAATATATTTTACATCGTCAAAATTTTGATTTTTATTTTAAGAGAACCATGCTTCAGTATAAACGGGTAGCGGTTTAAACCAATAATAGTATTATTTGCATTGCTCTTCACTAAGCGAGTGAGATATGTTAATAACCTGACCGGAGGCCCATCGATGCAGGAGTGACAGTTATCGTAGAAACTGTGAAGGCCTTACACTGTCACGATGACTGTCACGCCTTTTACGTCCCCAAGCGGGGTGTGAAAAGCATCTCACAAGGCCGCCATAGTGTGGGTCACCATACTGCATTGTCTGCATTTGCAATGAGTATGGTGACCGCAACTCTTGGATTCTATTTATGCTTTCCATCAGGCAGAGTAGAGTCACTTTGACGGGCTCTGAAGATTGAAAAAAAAACAAAACCTCACAGTAAACCAACAGGGTGAGTTTGCTCCAGGTTGCCCAAATCCTGATCCTAGAGTAAGGCTTAAAGGCAAAGGCACTTGAAGTTTTTGGATTGCAGGTGTAGATAGGCTTTTATCACCATGTGATTCGTCAGCTTGCTTACTTCTCATACTATCGAAAGAAAATAAAATTCGCCTTCGTTTATTGCATATCAAGTGGTCGTTTCGGCCTTTAAAAGTAATATTGACTCGTTACAAAGATATGTTGTAATTATATAAAAAAACATAAGGTGCTAATTAGTAAATTAACCGCTCTTCATTCCATACCATTTAAATAACTAAGTGTTGGCTAAGATAAAATTAATTAGCTCATAATTTGTATTTAAATTAACAACATCTGCTTACACTACCTCTATACAATGTACATATTTCAAGCCTGTTTACAGACAAAGCCATGAGCCATTTTTTAGTGACAATTTATAAAATATCTGTTCCAATACACTACACAATTCCTGGGTATCCCTGGTCAAAGCCAAAATATTTTCTTCAAAAGGTCAACCCAGATACTGTGCTCGCATCGCATTAACGGACTTAAGAAAAAAACAACCTATGATTTGTTCCAACATTTCTTCTCAAAGTGAGTCTTAGGAAATGCGCCAGGATCGGTATTCAACCGTAAAGTTCAGCGTTTAAATATATCTGTACAAGGTATACTTACAAAAAATAAATATCATTAAGGGAATACATAACTAAAACAATTATACTTGCTTATATCTTGCATGTTCATATCAAACAATCTCCATCATTTCAACAAAACATAGCATAAAAGAAAGTTAAAAACTTCAGAATACAATAAATGCATCCAAATTTTGAACTAGGGGTGGTTGAATGGTCCCATTAACTGCAATCTACGCCAGGTGGCTGACAGCCAATATCGACCGCCAACAGTCTGGTCTTTGCGAGGATAATGCTACATGTTTTAATTTTGACACCCCCTTTGATTAAATCAACAAGACATACCTTACTCATTGCTATGATTTATTTTTTAAGCTTTATATAGTATATTTAGGAATACTTAAGCATATTTGTGAATACTAACAAAATTTAATAGAGGACCTTATGAGACATGTTCTTCAGTCAAAGTGAATAGCTTGACGTGATTTAGTTATCTAGTCATTTACATTTAATATCAGGGATTAAAGTCAATAAATTATTACATACTGGTAAATAATTTTAAAGTTTTTTTGCAGTGAAAGGATTGTAACCTTATCAAAGGTTACAAAGTTCAGTTACATTGGGGTAGCCATTTCTAAAATTTGATAACCCGGACAAAAAGCATAAAATCAGCAGATTTTGGAGTTCAGAATCCGGTGACGTTATTTTTTTTAATTTAGTCTATAAAAACTTAAAAAACAACAATAATTGTACACACAAAAATATTGAAATATTTGTTTACTTTTTAGCGCATTTCTTGCTTTCAAATGTTTTCTGTTTGAAGTCGGTTTTTAGTGAATCGGTAGTTCGATAACTAATTTTATTTGTGTGAATATAGGCAGACCTACAAAACGCGCTGCTCAGACGAGACAAACGAAGAAAGAGATCAACCTCTCCCAAGTAGGAAACCTACCTCAAGACCATTTCAAAAAAGCAACTCACAAAGCGAGCTTACTTAAGAACACGACTCGTATCTAATGTTTTATTCTGGAATTCTCGTGCCTAATCATTGTTCGATCAACAGTTATAGTGTACTTTGTTGAGCTCTATAGTTGTAATACCATATAGAAATTCCCTTCTTATCTTGTAGTCTTACTACAGAGTAGCGATATACTAAATACGTCTGCGTACCCCTGTAGAAGGTACAGACGTAAAAATATAGTGTGTGATAATATAAACAGTCGTATACATATGATTGCAGCAGCCACGACAAATTTGCAGACATTTATTGAGCTTCATCAAAACGCTGCAAAGATAGAAAGGAACCACCTTCAAATACTACGATGCTTTTCTAAACTACAGTTTATAGTATTTTTGTTTATTTTTTGTGGAGTTGATAATCAATGTTGACTACATTTATGATGTACAAAACAGTAAATAGGTATTAATATAGATAACTTAAAAATCACTTATCCAATCTCATTTAAATTTAAATGGGCCCAAATTACAAGCAACAGCTTTCACAATTAGTATATCCAATGGCAAGCCATGAGGTAACACAAAAAATATATAAAGTAGAATTGAGAAACTCCTCCTTTTGTGAAGCTGGTTAATAACAGGAACTTCTTTAAATTGTAGATGCTAAGTCTCACCTTATTTACTTCTGAGAATAGAAATTATACTCCTTTGGAGATCTTAGAAAGGGACAAGGTAATTATAAGAGATTCCATAGATGTAGCCGATCGACCGACCGTTTAAAAACAAGGCAAATTTTAAGCCTGAATTATATAAACACAACTCATAACAACAACAAATGAAACCCCGCACAGACGTTTCTCGGACGCTCTCTAAACTAGGACAAATCCGGGTAAACCCGGACGTATGGGAACCCTAAGTTAAATGAACTAGAAGTCTACACAATTACACTAATAGTTATTTCTAATGTTTAAAACACTTAACATGCGGAGATTTATTACGACGTCTACTAAAAAAAATCCACTTTACATAAATATTCCTTCTACTTTATTTATTTACTTCAAAATACATTATCTGTGTCGTTTATATGTAATAATTATACTCGTACATACTTTAAATATAAAATATTAATTATGCTGTTAAAGTTTTGATTTGAAATTCAAATTCTTGGATTTGGGTGAGTCACCCGATTCATTAAGGCAATAAATAGCTTACTAAACTTACTTTATTTTGTCATCGTACAATATCATAATTCAATCAGACCAGTTCATCAAGATAAACAATATTACCCCAACTTTAAATCACAGGTAACTATCTCCCCCTTTAAACAATAAAAAAATAAAACGAAACAGTAATTTATGCATAAAAATGATATCATCAATCAATACGAAACTGCGATGAAGAATTCCCAAAACAAAGGTGTATCAACAAAACATGATTCCGTAGCGTAGCAACTCCCCTACGAAAGAGAACAAAAGCAATTACCTAACAAATCATCTTTTGACGTTTAATGCCAACGCAATATGTTTCTACCCATACCAGCCCCATACATATTTTACAAATTCATTACATATTTAGAGGGGACCCAAGTTTGTGCCTTGAGTAACCCCATTGATTATCTATTAGTTTTGTACTCGCATCATATGTTGTTTCATTATCTACACTATTTACATGGTCCTTTGTGCTGTGACGTGCATAAAAATAAATAGAATTGGTTCTCAAACTATTTTCAAGCTTATTTTAAGGTAGTCAAGGCATTCGTTGGCTTGTGTCCGATACGAAATTAACACGTCCATCTTCGTTACAGATGATTCTTTAATGATTGAGCTGCGAATCGATTTCTAGGGCTTCGTCGTGGTTTATTGATTTACGGTTTGATTGTGACTTGCTCTTTTCTGTTCTATTAAAAGCCTTTATTTGTAGAGTAATTATCTTGTTATCTTTGGGATTATTGATTATTGTTGTTAGTGATATTGTGTTTCGATATTAAGAAGATATTTCGTCAATTACATGACTTTGTATCATTACAGCTTCTTATTTATTGTTTATTTTTATACGTTGGCTTTAATTATTAATGTCTTTATTTTTTACAGTCAGATATTGTCCACCAGTCTGTCTACGAGCTCGTCCATTCCGAAGACCGAGAAGAGTTACAGCGGCAGATTCTCTGGAACTCTTTTCTCCCTCCAGAGGTCAGCAATCTCACGTTGCAAGATGTCCTCAGATCTGACAGGGCACATCTATTAGAAAGGAGTTTCACTGTTAGATTTAGATGTCTACTTGACAATACTTCAGGGTTCTTGGTAAGTTTCTTTTTTACTAATCCAATAATATATAAGACAAAACATTGCTGAAGGAAAACTTGAGACAAACAGTACACTAGCCCGAAACTCCGTTTTAAGACGTGGTCTATGTCCAGCAGTGGACTATTAAAGCCTGTTGGTGATTGACTAAAATCTATCTCTGTCTAATCACCAAACGGATCTGTCTGTCTGTCTGGCTAATCTCTGAAAATTACCGTATTTTATGTTCAAGCCATATAGTCATAGACAAACAGAGACTTTGGCGGAACAGGGACTCGACAATAACTGTTTAATGTGCTTGCCCCAGACTGTGTGCGCAACTTGATTTGTGAGATTTATTGACGTTGCTACAAACAGCTACGTCGTCATCCCACCCAGCAAACTGTCTACACCAGCCTAAAAAATAGCAACAGATAGTGACAAGCCTGTGACTTGATACCTCTTGATCTGAGAGCCGTTGCTTTTGGCGTTTAATGCCAGGCTGGTGAAGGGCTGATGATTTAATGCCGGAACATTTAATAAGTGCTTTAGTTACAGATTTTTTTTTAGGTCAGGTAGTAGAGTGACACCATGATGAACGACAGCAGGAGTATACACTACAGATATAACAAATAAAATACGAAATTATCTTTAAACGTGTTTAAAGTTGATATGAAAATAAAATCATACCAGTTACAAGCTATACTAACAATCAACAATAATTGTTTTATTAACAGAGGCTGGATATCCGAGGACGTATCAAAGTCCTCCACGGCCAGAACAAGAAAACTGAAGACCCTCCTTTAGCATTGTTTGCGATATGTGCTCCGTTTGGACCACCCAGCTTGCTCGAGATCCCTCAGAAGGAAGTCATGTTCAAGAGCAAACACAAGCTCGACCTTTCTCTAGTCTCCATGGATCAAAGGTGAGTATAATTTTAAGTAAACTAATTATGCTTATAGCGTCGCCATTTTCTCTGCTGTCATGAATTAAGAATAAGAACTTTCATCACCTCTATTTATCCCGTGAGTATCGTAACAGGCAACTGAGAGACCAAAATATAGAATTACAGCACTGCAAAGAGAAGGAAACAAATCTTATACCAACATCTCTGGCCACTATGATATAGTCGACCAATACCCCCATTTTAAGGAGAGACTTGTGTCCAGCAGTAGACTACTAAAGGCTGTTGACGGTGATGATGACCATGAGAGGAGTGGATTTTACGTTCCATCAACACAAAGGGCTAATTGTTCATGCTTGGTGGAAGAGATCCCAGTGGTTGAGCTTCGGAGGCTGTAAAGAGATGGGACTTATTTAGAATGGTTATTTGTGTATAACATGTTTTAAAATCGGCTTAAAGTTATTTATTGGGATAATATCCGCGGTCACCACTCAAAAACCTCGTCTTCTAGTTAATTATGTTAAGTGCTTCAGTGATTTCACCAGAATACAAGCTACCAATTAAACTATAGAGTGGGCCAAGAATTCGTTAACATTCGAATCTAACATCCCGCTCAAACATGTTACGGGGTTCTTAAGACCAATGCTACTGGGATTTGCTGGCTACAATCGTAACACATGGTTTCAACAAGATAGAGCCACTTGTCACATATCTAATGAGTCCCTGCCGGTGGTCAAAGACATGTTTCCGAAAAAGCTGATTGCCAGACGAGGCGATGCTTCATGACCACCCAGAAGTCCAGATCTATCGCCAGCAGACTTCTTTTATGGGTTTATTCGAAAATTCGTGTCTACTTTAATAGGACATGTCGGCGATCTCGCGGTCTCTGTCGACGAGTATTCGAAAATTTCGATGCTCGCTTAGAAGAGTGCAAACGTCGAAACGGTGGTCGTTTTGACGTTGTAGTATTTAGAAAATAAATTTTAACTAATTAACTTTCTTGTCAATAGATAGTTTTTATAATATATCAAATGATTTTTCTTATACGATTTTTTCAAACGTTAACTAATTCGTGGCCCACCCTATATGAATATTTACTACAAAAAAAACTTAAGCAATATTTCCCAAAACGGACAAAAAGCAAGTTCGTTAATCAAGTAATTAAAAAGCTATGAGAGAGGTGACAATAAATAATGCGCGTGTATTTTTTCTTAACTTAATTAATTAAGCAGCTGCGAAAAACAGTATGTCACTCATTATTAAACCACTGACATTAAATATGTCGACTGACACTGTAATACACTGATAATTAACACCTTCTTGCACTAGACCAGTCTTTATTCTCTTAATTAATGAGGTTTGTTTTCATCTACCAAAAAAATATTTCCCGTAAACATTTCTGTTCGACCAGCCGTTATGAACTTTATAAGGTGAAGATACCTCCGTATTATCGCTTTAGTAAAGCGTATGTCGAATTTATCATACTTTATTTATAATTTTCAATTATTTATTCATTTTGTTTTTTAATAACACTGTAGGCTACTAATCATTTAAGTAAAGGTATTCCTTACTAATAAAATTTAATAATACAAACTTGAAATGGTGCAGCAAGGGTACTTTTTTCTTGTATAGTTTGTGTGAATATTAAGCATTTCGGTTGCTTATTTACGTATTTTCATGGACTTATATGAAGTATATTGACACGCTATACACTATAATAATAACTTCATTGCAATTTCATAGGATAAAAAGGTCCTGAAAGATAAATCTAAGTCCCTTGAGCCTCTGCAGAGATATCACCTCTGCGGCAGTCCAGTCAGTTAATATGGACAGTGTTCGAACGACTTCCAACCGACCCCACCTTCCCCCTTCCTCTACACTACAACATTTCCTTGCTTTGAAAGCCTTCACTTTAGTGTGGAAAACATACGCTCTCAAACTAAACGACTCGGCTCCGTCTTCTCGCGCCAAGCAGTCAAAACCTGCAGCTCACTACCAGCTCAAGTGTTTCGATCTCACTATGATCCCGGGTCCTTTAAGTGAGGTGTAGAAAAGCATTAAACTAAGCCGCCACAGTGTGAGTCACCATGCTGCATTCCACATTCGTAATAAGGATGGTGATCACCACTCTTGGTTTCTATTCAGGCCATTTTAGTAGATCAAAAATAAAAAAGGAGATATTATTTGAGGTTACCTACTACTTCAACCCCTTTTACCTGAATATTAGTTTTTCCTGAGGACGGACTGAATTCGAGGTTTGTATTAGTTGTCAGTATATTTGAGGGTATCGATTTCCTAATAATTGCCATAGATTTTCATGACAGTTGGGACGAACGGCTTAACGTGCTCTCAGAGTCACGGGCGTGAAACGCTGCCAACTTCCATACTCGGAGCTGTCATTAAAATTGATTGAAAATCAACAACCTTTTTGTACCGACCCAGGAATCCAATCTGAGACCTTCTCTGATAAGACTATATATAGACAAATAGGGCTGAGACCTTGCTAAGATTGATTCCTTAGCAGGTGAGCTAGGATAAGCAAACTTTGGCAGTAACAAGTCTATTTTAAAGAAGCAAAAAATATATTGTGCACATTTGAATCTATTTAAAAAAATTTCAGAACGTATTGAATCGCGTAAACTAAGCGCTATTTTTTACGATTTCAACAGTACACATACTTTTTGCAATTACCTTACCTTCTGGAAGTTAATCTCTATAAAAGGTTTAATTATTTGTTACAGGGGTAAAATGCTGCTAGGATATACAGATGCTGAGCTGGCGAACATGGGTGGATACGACTTAGTACATTACGACGACTTAGCGTACGTCGCTAGCGCTCATCAAGAATGTAAGAATTTCTTTGCGTACATACGTCATTTTTACACAACTGCATTGTTCTAAATCTCGAACGACATTAGAGTGACATTTAAAATCTAGAACGACAAAAGAGTAATCTCGAACGACAAAAGAGTAATCTCGAACGATATTTCCGTACCACACCTTAAAATATTTAGTTAAAAAGAAATCGTTTCCTGGCAATATTACCATGTTAAAAATCTTGCAAAGAAATGATACACGAAAAGGGACAATAATGCATTGACTGCATGAATGGCAGAGTAGTTTAAGCACTCACCTCGCCGCTTTCTACTACACTGAGTGTTGTGGGTTCAAACCCCACATGGGACAAAACTTTGTGCGATCTATAACTTGTTTTTCTCTCGTGGCATCGTTCAAGTTTACTTGTTAATCAATAAATAAGTCTATGTATTATTTTTAATTATAAAATGACGACTCCATTACTAGAGATTGCACGCTTGGCCTAGTGGTTTATGTGATCGCCACACCATTCTCTACTGCGCTAATTGTTGCGGGTTTTCATCCCACATGGGACAGGGACAACACTGTGTGATCCACAAATTTCTGTACACAAAGTGGTGCTCTTTATGTCCGTTTCATGTATGTTTATAAAATCCCCGCGACGCAGGCATATTCGCCTGAGATGTCTTTAAAAAAACTTTAGGGATACAACTGAAGGAGATTTATATCGGAACCAATAGAGCGTTATAAATATTTTAGTATTTGAAGTGTTATTTCTTGTTACAGTGTTGAAAACAGGTGCTTCCGGAATGATCGCGTACCGCTTCCAAACCAAGGATGGCCAGTGGCAATGGCTTCAGACCTCCTCAAGACTAGTCTACAAGAATTCCAAACCTGACTTCGTTATTAGTACGCATCGGCCGCTGATGTAAGTATTATTCACATTTCTTTAAACATGTGTCTTCCACATTACGCAAACAAAAATATACAACAGTGCCATCTAGCGAAGATACACCGAACTATGAAGTATGAACGAAACATATGAATGTAAAGAACTACGAAACAACTACTAATCCTGTATCGCGGCATAGAGATTCGCGTGGCAATTGGCATATATGCAACATCCTAACGTCAACTGTTGCGATGTTGTATATATGCCGATATATGGTTCAATTTTTATAATTTTCAAATTTCATCATCATCATCTTATAATAATATCCTCACACCTCACACACAACCGTCTGATCCCAAACTAGGCCTGCACTATGGTAACCAGACTGCTGATAAACATATTTATATATTTCTAAATACATACATATTATACATAAATTACACTCAGGCACAGAACAAATGATCGTGTTTATCAATCAAAGATTTGTCTTGGGTCCTGGCTTAGCAGTCAGAATCACTAACCACCAGTTCAAGTATATCTTCAAGTACGTTTAATAATGGATCATTTTTATTAGCAAAAACTCTTAACTAATTAGCTGATCTAAAAATAATTCAGAACCACAAAGAACTGAAGATTAAAGCAATAATACATACATCTCACCCTCTTTAATTTACAATTTGAATAATAATTTTACTTTTATATATTTCAGGGAAGAAGAGGGCAGAGATCTCTTAGGAAAAAGAACAATGGACTTCAAAGTGAGTTACCTGGATACAGGACTTACGAGTCTCTACTTCTCCGAAACTGAACAGCTATCGGGATGTGAGACGAACGTCACCACGCCTCCAAGAGCAGCCAGACGATACAAAACGCAACTGAGGGACTTCTTATCGACGTGTAGAAATAAGAGAAGAGTCCCCACAACGCCAGCTCCGCCTCCAGTAGACTATTTAGCAGCAGACGCCGTAGCAGCAGCGTATACCAACCTAAACGGAGCTTACACAGCTCCTTATGGAGAATACCCTCCAGCTCCTGCATTACACTATGCTCCACCACCTTTAGACGACAGATTCTTAACAGCTGATAACCTCTTCCATCAGTATAAACCTTTATCTTACCACTATACACCATATGCGCCAAACGGCTTCCTAGAACCTGCACCTCCTCCTGGATACGAAGTAGCACCGACTTATCACAGACCACCTTCAAGAGAATACACTTACGTAGACAGCAGCGGGAGATATATGAGTCCTGTAACAGGACAAGAAAGAAGGTCACCTTCTATAGTACCAGGACCGAGTCCTGCTGGATCTAGTAACTCTGAACAAGAAAGGATGCAGCAACCTCAAGCTTCAGAGATGCCTCGACAGACGGTGCTCATGTGGGGCGCGGGTGGAGCGGCTCAAGAGGTCCCTGTGGAATACTCACCTCCTCAGGTTTGGCGCTACCACCCATCGCACTATCATACCGCTGAAGCGACTCAATGAAACAGCACCAATTTATTTTAGACCTTAACAACTAGATCTAGAGATACAATTTAGATTGATTCTGATCGTAGTTTGAAAGTTCTCAAATATATGGACGATAAAATTATTAAAATCTTTGTTACCAAGAGTTAAGTTTCTTATACCTCGCTCAGTGGTGAGACCGTGTCGGTCTTTTAGGTCTTCTAGACTTAAACAGGGTCCTTCCAGTATCTTGATATTGATATAATTAATTTTATGTATATTTATAATTCGAGAATTTATTCCAAATATATTAAATGATAGTCTTTTTATAGTATAAATATATAGGGATCACGCGAGGCAATGTTACACACGATTTTAATTATGTAAATATAATTTTTATTCCATGCTTGCTTTCTACAAACGGTCGCTTCTATGATCTTCTGAATATTTTATGAATATATCAAATTATTCAAAATCATGTATTAATTATTCAATGACGTGGCTTTAAGACTTTTTGTGTAATTTGTTGCCCAGATACTAAAGGCTGAGCAAAAATTTCACAATTAAATCACTTTAGTATCACCAATTTAAAATGATTTTCATGGCAAGCATTTTTAAACATTAATCTCATATGAACATGGTGATTTAAATTATTTTAAAGCCAATTATGTTACTTTACAATGACAAAAAATACATATCATTATATTAAGCACGCAAAATTTGAAAAGCACATACGTCATTTCACTACACGTAACGGTTGACCCCTTTTAAAAATACATTAACGCAACTATTTAAAATAAAACTCTTTAAATGAAACCTATTCCGATTTTAAATAAAATAAAAGTAAATTCGAATTAAAAAAGATAAAGATTGTAATGTCATTCTTAATTTAAAATTTATGTTTTTTTTTTTGGGGTACACCGTTCGCACTGCCGGACCAACGCGCCACGTAGCAATGTAAATACACTTATCGTGCCTTTCACACACAATATGTTAATATGAACTAAATCTATATTTATTTGATTATTTCTGTATGCTACAGTGATCGTCGTTGGTACGGCACCAGGAGTCTTGCGTTCCAATGATTCTTCCGCCGTCGACTTAGTTTGTAAGATAGTTTAATAGTACGTTGCGAGAAACACAAAGAAATATCGAAACAAGTATGAAAAGAGTCTAGACATATTATTTTACTTATTACTTTATACTTAATCGTCGTACCTTGCAGTGTTAAATTGTACAAAAAATACATGATGCACTCGGCGATTGCCACGGTAAAGCTATTGCATAGCATTTTTTATCATCTTATGCAATAATAATGTTTCGGAGCAGCTCGTCTCGATCCGTGCGAGCTTCGTACAGTCTACACGCATACGTCTAGTCGCACGCACACAAACACCGTGCGGAAGTCTGCCGAACTGAAATGATGTTAGACGATGCAAGGCTTTTGAACGCACCACTGTGCCGGTCTGAGTGGGAGGTGTTAGGTTTATTTTCGTTACGGCATTTCTTGATTCGGTCGCCGTCTTCGAAGTCCGCGATGAAAGCTATGCAATAGCTTAAAAAAATATTTGTAAAAAAAACATTCACGGGGAGTTGCTGGTTTGGTTACAATAATTATGTACTTAACCAGATGTAAATACCAACACGGTACATTTATGTTAAAGTTTATGTATTTATATTAAACAATAATTTTTAAATTTACACTACGACTATAGCATACACAAAAGCTCCCAGGAAACAGTATTTTTTCTTGGTAGTTTATGAAACTTTGACGATCAGTTGAGTAGCAAAAACGTAAAAAAGTAACACATACTTTCACGTTCATACAACAAGACAGATTTAAAATCTACCTACTATGAAATTTAACATTTAAAGGTATCTACTTGCTAAATATTAATGAAGTTTTGCAATCAAATCAGCAGTTTGTGAATGTCTCCTTAAAACTACATTGTTAAAAAAAATTAAGGACATCACTGATAACTCAGATTGGATAAAAAATTGTACTGTTCACACTCGCCAAGAGAAAATTCACTCTATACGGTAAGCAATAAAGTCTCAACTTAAGTAATACATATTGGTTTCGCAAAAACAATTGCAGGTACGACAAGTTAGTTTCGACTTTCAGACGTGTTGTAATAAGGTGCAAATTAGAAAAATGTAGTGTACTATTGACAAATAATGTTGTATTATTCGCAACGTATCAATTATAAAAATAATATTTCGTCTTCTTATTGTATTATATATTAATATAATTGTCGAACCGGGTCGTGCGACGCTAGACTTTGTAATGTATCGAGTCTTGTTGAATCTAATCTTCCATTGTGTGAGTTCATTTCAAATTTATTGATAATAAATAATAATGTAAAAAATCGACACCTATAGCTGTAAACATGATATATCTGTTTCTGTTTACGCGATCATGTTGTATAAGTCCGAATGACCAGAGAGAATTTTGTTTTTTATAATTTGTATGTAACCTTTTTATATTTTTTAAACAACAAAATTTTTTAAAGAATTCTTAAAGTAATTGAATTATTTATTGTTTTTAATAAAACGCTACTTCAGATCACTAAAATGCTGGTCGGAAATTAATTGAATTTTCCAGAAATTATTAATTGTATATTTTTTTTTAATAAAGCTCTTTGACCTGTGACCAGGTTTGTTATTACTGGTAAGGGTGGATCTAGAGGGTATCTTGAGAGCTATGAGACTAATCCTCTGGGCAAAGTCTGGTTTGCCCAATGACTTGTCACAAGTTCTTTCTACTCAAATATGACCCTTCAGTTTCTCTTTAGTCAAAATTTGATCCGTCTCTGATTCAAAGACTAATATTACAATACTTGCATCTATATATTTCTTAATTTTATCCGCCTTTTTAAATAAAATACAATTATAAATACTTTGGTAATAATTATAATTATTTTTCAAGCAATATAATTGTCAAAATTAAGCAAAAATTTACTAAATATTCCAAAAAAACGTGTGTTCAGCCAATATTTCTCCATTAATTAGACATCACCGTAATTTTACTCTAATTTATTAATTAAATTGTAAATAAATAATTAGGGTTAGAAGCTTAACCGTGTATTATTGAATTAATTATCGATAATTATTTATGAACATAATTATAAATAAGATAAAAGTTATCCGAACAATTTCTGTATTTATTTTAGCATATCGTAATACATAATGTAATTAAAAGAAAATCAAATAAATTTTTCATGCCACTGATATTTTTTTTCTTTACAACACTTGTGCTAACATAGTCTGTATTTATTTATACTTTTTACTCTTATTATGGGAGGATAATGCTTCGGCACATAAGGGTTAGATTCGCTTGGAGTAATCGACCACGGACTCGCAGAACACACACACACAGGTGTCACAGTTTCGAAGAGTAACTGTGCCAATGTTTACCAGTTTTTCGTTTCTCTTTACCGAGTAAGTGAAGTTTACACCCCATTAACCCATTTATAACGAGGTCACGAGATTTTCTTGCATCTATATTTAGTTAGTCACGTCCTATATAGGAACTCTTACTGTCAGGTTAGGCAGCTTCTCATTAGTCTCCTTTAACCACAAAAAAAACCATAACTTGGTTGGTCTTTACAGAAAAAAAGCAAAGTATTTTTTGTGGTAGGTGCAATTTAGTTAATCAATAAAACAAATCTACATATCTATTGTACACGACTGTGAACAAAGTGACGTAAGAAACTTTCGGTTTGCTCCCCTCTCTACCACTAATCACTGAATCACTTAGGTCTGTCTCTGGACACGTCTAAGAACACTGTAATTGATTAATATAATAACTATACCATAAAACAACGCTCCATACAATCCATTACGTGGACCTCTCCTTAAGAAGGAAGTTTTAACCTATGACATCACGCTGATCAGACAATTTGGCTATTGTCTTGTGTAGTTTGTTCCCTAACCGGCGCTTTAAGTTACACTCAAGGCCTGACACTTCATGCTCTTAATCCATCATGATACGGATTAATAACGACAAACATTTTTTTTTACTATTTTCATAGTTAAAAAAAACTTACATCACTCGTGGAACTGTAAATCATAGTTTTCTGTGGAATAAAGAGATACCTACTTCCTATTTCTATAGAAACCTACACACAAACATTTCTATCACAAAGTTTTAAAATTTATTAAAGCTCCATCTAGCATCAGATGTATGAACTATTAAGCAAATGTTTCGTCGTTATAGTTCTAGTGCAAGTAAAAGTGAATTCAGAGAGTTTCTTTAGTTTCAACATTGAAATACAGATGTCGTAAACATACATAAAAATCTTTTTCAAAAATCTAACAGAAGGCATGCCACTGTAAAAAGTAAACCGTCTGCAAAATCTCTCAGAAAGCCATACTCGTAAGTAAATATGTAGAATCTTCAGATAATTAAAGTTGAAAAGCAAATGTGCGAGTGATATCTTGACCTCTTTCTAAATCCGACCCGAGAATCGAACCCGCGACCTCAAGTACAGCAACCGCTTTTGGCTACCGCTACGCCATCGAGGCAGACAATTAGAATAATGCCATATTTTATGTTGGTTAATAGTAAATACAGATGTAGTCGTACCCCCCAGAAAATAATTCTGGCGACGCCCAAGGCAATGTCTCACTACCGCTTTCTTTTAAGTTGCCAAGTAATATCTCAAAAGGGTACTATTATTACTGGTTAATCTTATTTATTTACCAGTAGGTAGTACCGCCTCGACCGAGGAAGTCCTACCCTCTCACATTAAACCAACCTAAAGCGACAGCATCCACGCTGTTGTGTTTCGTCGGAGAGTGCGAGACCGGAAGCCCATTGATGCAGGGGTGACAGTCACCGTGGTAACCGTGTGCCACTGCCACGATGACTGTCATGTCTTTCACAACCCCAAGCCGGGTGTAAAAAAGCACAGACTAGGCCGCCAGTGTGTATCACCATACTGCATTGTCTGCACTTGCAATGAGTATGGTGACCACAACTCTTAGATTCTATTCATGTGTTCCATCAGGCAGGGTAGAGTCACTTAGGCAGCTTCTTAATATAGAAAAAAAAATTACAAATTTTATGTACTACATTCGTTCATCAGTGAACTTAATGCCCAATTTTATAAGGTGGTAAGTGCACAGAAGTTAGGCACGTACTTTGTGTACTTATAAACATACATATACATACAATAGAACACATCATAAATACAAATATATGTTCTTAAAGCAATATGCAGCTTTAAGTTTTTATTTTTGAAGTGAAAACTTCTTTAGGCGCGTTGAGCGTTTTGGTAGAGGGTAAAATCCTCGGTTCGCGTCACCGACATGCTAATGATAATAGTATATCTATAGCTATGGAGAATATGATATTATATATTATACTCGTATATGAAATTTATTATTATTATATATTATATATGATATTATATATTATATATAGCTATATATGAAACATAAAAAATTTCATATAATTTTTGCATATAGTTTTAATTACTCTCAACTTAATAGTTCCGTTTTCACTTCTATCGGCAGTCCCACGACTGTTACTGTTTTTCTTTTTTTTTTTTATCTTACCATTAATTTTTATAAGATATAAATCCTCAACTAACAAGACAAAGCGAAAATACAATCGGAATAATCACTAACTAATGTCATCATTAAATTATAGAATAAAAAGTGTACGCGTTTGGCAGTACATTTGGTACGATTGTTAATAAAGAGTTAATAAATAAACAAAGTCGGTGAGAGCTGCGCGTGCGACGATAATAGCTAGGGTACACATAGAGCTGTAAACTCCCACTGTTTCATACAAAATGAATTTATTTTTTGCAAGTATTATCTCGGCAATGTTTAATTTCATCGAAACTTGTCCAGACGGCAATTGTCAAAAGCTGACTTTGGCTCTGTTTCATAGAACCAAGTTAAGTTGGTGTTAGAGAAGTCAGAGAAATACATAAATTTTACATAATAGTAGGGCCACGTTGATTTCACAATGAACGTGCCGGCTCAACAGGGGTTGTATTACCCTCTCACAGAAAATTAACCTAAAGCGACAGCATCCGTGTTGTTGTGTTTTATTCGTAAATACTAGACCGGAGGCTCATTGCTGCAGGGGTGACCGTTATCGTGGTAAGTACGTGAGCTTTACACTGTCACGATGACTGTCAAGCCTTTTACATCCCCAAGCGGGGCATGAAAAAATATTTCAACAGGCCACCATAATGTGGGTGTGGCGACTTCCACATACAAACAAAATATACAACAGCGCCATCTAGCGAAGAGACATCGAACTACGAAGTATAATAATGAACTGCGAAGCAACTACTAATCCTATATGGCGAAATAGAGATTCACGTGGCAATTAGCATATATACAGGTAGAGTAGTCTCTTTAGTAGGTTATAGTGTGGGTCAACATACTTTATCTCAACAACAAAAAAGAAACCTTAAGCACTGCTTCATAAATTAAATTGAATAGGTTAGAAAATATGTTTTTAAGATTGTCTATTCTTGTTAGGCGAACAGGAATTATTCGTTATTGTTTTGCCTTACATAAAGTTACAGCCAAGTAGATTATAGTTGGTACAAAAAATCATAACATGGTTTAAATGTAATTTTAATATATTTCATTAGAAATGTATGTGTGCCATGATACACCTGATGGTGACCAAATTAAACTATATATTGGGGGTATTTAAAGATCACGTATCACGGTTTCTTAAATATTTTTTTAGGTTTAATAACCATTTTTTTTTCCTTGAGTTTTGTAAAATATGTAACTTAATACACACAGCATTTGAACATTAAACAGACAAAAAATTTGTCTAATTAAAAATTCTACTCATTGAAGTCATTTGTAAAATGTTTCGTAGGAAAGTGGGTCTCATCTTGTTTCGTTGCTAATTCCGGTATTATCTCCTCTGTAGAATCCGTCACAGGTGGTTACTCGCAAGCAATCCACTGCCACAAACCACAAAGTGTCGAGCTTTCGACTCCGGCGCACGACATTCTAAGATTTATATTTTTCTTTTTGTTTCATTCTGATTGTAATAGTGTTGTGATCATGCAGTTCACTGATATTACGTGTTATATATTTTTTACGGTAAGTTTTTTTTTTTTTATTTTGCTAACCATTCAAAAATTATTCATGGTTCCAATTATTACAATACGAAACACTGAAATATTGTCATTTTTAACCGACTCCAGAAAAGTAGGATGTCTCGTTTGTATATGTTTCACGATATCGTCGGCAATTGTTAATCAAAAAATATATAAAATAAAATTCTTTGTTTCTTTCATATTACCGGGGACCCATTGTTGCAGGTGTGACAGTTATCGTGATAAGAGTGTGAGCGTTACACTACCACGATGACTGTCATACCTTTACTACCCAAGCGGGTCGTAAAAAAGCATCTTACTAAGTCGCCGTAGTGTGGGTCACCATACTGCATTGTCTGTCTTTACAATGAGTATGGTGACCCCAACTCTTGGATTCTATTTATACTTCCATCAGGCAGAGTAGAATCACTTTGGCAATCTCTTAAAAAAACCTTAATCCAATCTAATCTAAAATATATTTCTTATATGAATTTTGTTTCAATTTTGCATGATTCAGGCGTATTGAGTCGTTTTTTGATATGCATTGATGCGCATTGATTATATCACGTTAACAGATATAAACGCAATTTAAAAAAAGAGGAAATATTTCCGTATTTAGAGCATTTCATTCAATTATATAATTCTAGTTAGGTAATTAATTGTTTAGACATTCTCTGTCAGTGGTAGTGTACTCGTGTGTGTAGTATGTGATGGTTAATCCTATAAGCTTTCGATCGAATGGTTACTGGTTTAAATTTCATTCAGTACTCTTTGAAAATCCACACTACATACGCTCAAGCATTTAATTTTAAACGCACGGGATATTTTAGTGCACCACTTTTGCGCTCACAGGTGCAGTCTCTGTTCCTTCACTCTCACAATCCAATGGGATGGCGATTTATGTGCTCTCCAAGGCACGGGGTTAAGACCTTCGAAATTCCGAGCTGTCATGAGGTATTTCTGTAACCAGAAAGCTCTATAACACTTTTTGACCCGACACGGGAATAGAACCCGAGACATCTTAAGCGGCAGTCGCATTCGCTAACTGCTAGACCAACGAGGCAGTATTTCGTTAGCCGAAGTGTGTGCTCATTGCG
This sequence comes from Hypercompe scribonia, assembly GCA_949316085.1. Classification (NCBI taxonomy): domain Eukaryota; kingdom Metazoa; phylum Arthropoda; class Insecta; order Lepidoptera; family Erebidae; genus Hypercompe; species Hypercompe scribonia. Next base: position 14,655,440 of record OX438989.1, read on the forward strand.
TGTACTATGTTTATAAGTTAACACAATTTCAACTTTATTGTCAATAGCAATAACGTTTACTTTATTTTTTCTTACATATTTTTTTTAAAGTTTCTCAATAAAACTAATTCTATATTCAAACTTTTGTTTTTTTAAAATGGATTTGATTTTTTTTTATTTAAATTTATCATGGCTTCTTAATTCAAATGTTCATACTAAGCTTGACTTTATTAAAAAAAAAAGTATATCACTCTACTTCTGTCATAGTTTCTCAAGTCTAGCACAGTTAGTATTACGCATAAGTAACCACTTGTAACAGTTTTCACATCTCGTTGAGAATTTGACATTTGTAGTTAGATAATAACTACACTGTACACTGAAAGGAAAGATGATAAATCAACCACGAGAAAACGCTAATTGCTAACCTTGGGGCGTCGCATTACCGTCGATTTTGTAAAACAATTTTGACCAAAATAAACTTAAGATTATTCATATAAGATTAAGTATTGGAAGTTTAAACACCTCTATTCATCTTATGGGTGTAGTTAGAGGTGGCTAAGAGCGCAAACTACTCATGACGACATCACTGGAAAGAACAAGAAAATTTGAAATAAATTCTAAACCCAAACCTCCTCCTCTTAGAAGAGGTCTATGTCCAGCAGTGGACTGTTGCAGCCTGTTGATGTGACGATGTGATGTGAAAACAAAGATCGACATTTTCCAAGATTTATCACTCACAACATAAATTAATATTTACTAAACGTATTTCATTCGATATCATAAAAAATGTATGTGAGACATCAATATTCATAGATAAAAAAAAATAACACATAAAACTGTGCGTGTATCGATAATCCACATAATTCGATTGTGCATTAGCAATTTATCGGTTATTCGATTAGAAAAGTGAATGATCACGCTTCCCCTCGAAGTCAGGATGGCTAGCAACGCTTTTACTTTTAAGAAAAAAGTGAAGCAGTATTTACTGAAACAGCTGGTAGAATCAACCAATACATGATTATCATCTTATACTTGTTATGATATTTATTTGTGTATGTATGTATATAGACTTACATCAACTTAAGTATGTATATGTATGTATTTATGTATTTGTATTAATTTTAGTATATGAAAGTTTGTTATGTCTACTTCTTCTTTTCAACACCTGAAACGCACCTACTTCCTATTTTCTCTGCATCACCCAAAGGTCGACTGGTAGAGAATGCCTTAGGCATTAAGTCCGCCTATGTACATAAAGTGCATGATGTATAAATAAATAAATAAATAAATCACACTCATCGTATTGTCACTATTGACAGTTTCCTGAAAATGAAACGCGAATAAAATATTTGAATTTAGAATTTGTGTTCCTGACAATATAATCATAATCTGTATTCCGTTATTGGTCAACAGGCTATAAGAAATCAATACAGATTATACAGTGGTTCTTTCAAAGTGTTGGTCATTTTTTCATTGTTGTTTACTTTCAATTACTTACAGTATTGTGTAGTTAAATGTCCTACCCAACCCACAGACAGATCCAACTACGTTCCAGAATTAACTTAACATCAGAAAGTCAGAAACCCTTTCTGTTGCGTGATCCTCAAACACATTTAACTGTCTCGTTAGGCTAGTGGTTAACGCAATCAAAGTCATGGTCACTGCCGGTTAAGAGGTCTCCAGTTCGATTACCAGGTCAGTTTAAAAACTATTATAGAGTTTTTCTGGTTATTGCAATGTTTAATCACAATCCGGAGTTTGTATGTTGGAACCTTGACCTCCGTGTCTTGGCCACGTAAAGCCATCGGTTTTGAGCCAGATCTCTCTTCGGTCGTGTCGGATAACCGTCTCATCGCATTATGAGAGTGAGAGAACAGAGAAGTCACCTGTGTTTGCGCACACATTGTGTACTATAATATCTTCTACGTAGTTGGTTGGTCGCCGTTTAAACTAAATTAATTTAAATATTTATTTCTCTTAGAGTATCATCAACAAAATCTGAGTTGCCATATTCTATTTGCCATCATTATTGTTTTCAAATCGTGGTCACAATGTTGACGACATCAGTTTTATTTTTGCAGAAATTAAGGGCTTAATACGAATTTAGGGAAAATTTATTAAAAAAAAAACAAATTTGTTGCCATGTAGAACAATATAGCCATAACACTCGCAGATTCGTGTCACGATCAGTATGAAACTCAAAAGGCACGCATCCAAACCGGTTTTTTATGTTTTGAAAGTTAAAACTTTAAGAACTTTGGAACACTTGTTTAAATCTGAGATAATTGTTTTAGAAAATTTTAATCTCTTCGCCAGGTTACGATCTAATCATAGTTAACGTTCGTAAATATTTCTAAGGGTTATAAAATTTCATCTACAAGTCGGTTTATTGTCAATTTTTGACAAAAATACCTACTTATATAATGTTACAGATGATCCAGAACCATACATATCGTTATTTATCCTGAGTACGAATGAATTTATGATCTCTAACCTAGCTGTCAAGATTAATAACCACAAAAAAATTATCACTAAAAGTTTTTCACCAGGCGCGGATCCTACTGTAATTTTACTTGTAACACTCAACCATCCAATTAGGTAACAGAAAAAAGGTAGAAAACCCGCAAACCACAAATCCATCTACTAACTTTTCCAAATCCTATGTTACATAGAAAATACATTCATATTATATTCATGTGTATATTAATTTCTCATTATAATGTCCGTGTGGTGACGTATTAAGAATGCATAGTGTTGCCACCCCTATTCGTCCCGTGGGTGGCGTGAAAAGCGACTAAGTAAACAAATTCTTCAGGAAAATATCACTACAAAGAGAAGGAAAAAGTGAAACAAACCCTGTTCCAATCCGTCTGGCCAGCGTGGCTTAGTAGGCCAAAACCTCCTGTCCAGCAGTCGACTATAAAAGGCTGTTGATGATAGTGCAATAATAATTAATTAAATATGAGAAATACATAGCCTTATGTATATATATACTTACAATTGTATCATGGTATGCATGTATATATGCGCGTGGTGACGCATATCGCCACCGTCATTCATTCCGTGGGTGTCTTATGATCCGATTAAGGGAGCACACTAAGCCTAACATTAAAACTGTACTGAATTAAAAGAGAAGAAAACTTAACACAAACCTTATACCAACCCGGCTGAACACCGTGGTATAGTAGGCCATAACTGAGAAGGTAGGGATTTGGCTTATTTCATTTATAATACTCATTATGTACGTGCGTAAATAGGTAGGCTGCACCGTAATAATATCACGACCTCTCAAAAAGGCGTAGAGGAGTCCAAACCGCCTACCCACTCCAACTGATTTTGATAGATGACTCAAAGGTTCATCCTTTAAGTCTGGTGATTCATGAGTAGAATGTCGATGGAAGCGGCTGTAGTATTTTACCACCAGGTTACTCGTCTAAAACAACGAACGTTTGCCTTGTGGCAAAACATGTGACAATTTAAATGAAAAGGTATTCATCATCATTATCATCAACTGCCTTTTACAGTCCACTACTGGACATAGGCCTCTCCTTAGCAAGGAGGTTTTGGCCTACTATACCACGCTGGCCAGACAGGTTGGAATGGGGTTCGTTTCAAGTTTTCCTTCTCTTTGTAATGATGTTGTCTTGCATACTTTGTTCCCTTAGTCACGGGACACCCACGGGATGAATAGGGGTGGTAACACTATGTATTCTTAATCCGTTACCACACGGACAAAAAAAAAGGAAATAAAAGGTATTCAATAAACTTAACTGAACATAATTTACAAAAGCTATAATTCTATTCTTTAAGTTTAGTTCTAACGCCAACACCTTACTGTTACGACCCTCAGGAGTTAATAGTACCTATAAAATTAGTAAAATTGCCGGCAATAACTGTTAATATCAAGTTACAAGGTGAAAATTTTCACAGTCCAAGTGACCGCCTTCCTATGAGTATCAGTTACCATGTGGTCTAGATTACCAACTTACTTAGAGATTATACTTATCTACATATCTGTGGTCGGTAGACCTAAAAATTTGACCTGGAAATGTCTCATATACGTAAGTAAATGTTAAACGAAAGTTGAAAATATTGGAAAATTTCATCATAAAGCCATTATTTCGTGAAATATTAGCATAAAACAGTTTAATCATTTTCTAAGGTGAATAGTATGTGTCTCGTCTGTCTCGTGATTCTTCTCGCAGGCCTCAGCTAGGGTCTCGACGTGACCTTCCGGGAATTTGTGGGTCGCTTGCAACTACAGGCGGAACGCTGAATTGTGCCCAGAGGGGCCTGTTTGGTAGTTTTAGCATGTTAGTCCGGTTCGTAACTAACGAAGTCAAGCCTTTGTGGGTAGGTCCCACTGGGTGGTCAACTTATTAGTTACGCCCAGGTCTTTTCCAATGTACCCGTACTAAGCAAGATAACTCCGAGGGGTGGGTACCTCAAGAAACTCAAGAACTGCTAAACAAACACACACATTTGTAAACAATAACACAAGTAATAAAAACGGAACTCGCGACCTTTGCTGTATACTTTCCAGCCATAATCATCATTGACCTTTAAACATTTTATCTCATTATAATAACAAAACCTGCTTCTGAAAATTAAAGCCTTATCTAGAGTCTAGATTCTAGATTCTAGACAGTTCAGTCTGAATGATGTTAAAATTAACACCAAATGCGTATGTCTGGAGTATTGAGGAGTAAAAAAATGTGAAATCAAAATATTTCACTAATATATTACAGTTTGTCAATAAGCAAAATCTCACAGCATTATTACAGGAATAATATTCAAAATTTATATTTTTTTTGTCTACTATTTATATATTTTTTGGAATGTGTATTCTACAGTCCTTAAAATATAGCTTGATTTCTGTGACAAATGGCTATGAATCTGATAAAGTAAATTTGAGCAAACAATTTTATTTAGTATTATCTATGGTTTTGTTGTTTACAAATACGAAAATTCGCACCAAATTCGCACAAAATGTACCTAGTAAGTTCTAAAATGACATTTGTAATACTGTTATATTTTCAGGACTATTATATACCTCACATTTTCAATTTATTTTATATGCCAAATCAATTTAATAAAAAATAAGAGCGAATTGGTGCTGATAATCGAAAAACAGGCTTTACCTAGTTCAATTGCAAATGCTACATTCATTGATTTGTGAAAATATTATCAAATTATTTGTAATCCAGTGTTAAGTTCTTTTTGGAACAAACAAAGACTTTTGAATAAATAAATAATTTATTATACCATGCCAGGCAATATTGCTTTTAAGTAAATAATTTACAAAATCCAGAATAAACTCTTGAGAGAGACGTTCATACGTAAAAATGTAATCCGAACGCAACTCATATTCACACTTGGTTAGTTTTTAGATATTATTAATAATAATTTGACATCTGCGTCTAACCCACAACACACCGGTATTATTAGTCAGTTCATTAGTCTATGGTTATTAGACAATTAACCGAAAGTTATGATCGCTCAACTACATGCGGTTAGCCAACCGGTTAAAGCAACGTTTTCACTTACCGAAAGTGTTATACGTTTATTAAATCACCCGTCTTATGAGGTATCACTCCGTTATATTGTATTCTATTGCTGGTACGTCACACTCACCGACTTTATTAGCAATAACTTTCTTGTTAAGAAGGCCAATGTTGTTAAGGTCTCATTAACACACTGGCTTTAATAGAGTACTTTTTTTCTTTTTTTTTTTAATAGACGACGCTCGCGCTAGGAATAAATCCTGTGCCGCGGGGGACTTTACAAACACACAAGAAACGGACACAAAGTGTTGTCCCATGTGGGATTTGAACCTACAACACTCAGTGCAGTAGAGAACGGCGTGGCGACCGTGTAAACCACTAGGCCAACCGTGCAGTCGTAGATTTTATCTATGTGTTTATGTTATATTAAAAAAATAGTGCTGTAATACAGGGTGGGCCACGAATTAGTTAACAGACCGCAAAATCACCGACATCTATTCACAGAATTTTCATTTAGTTGACGTAGTGTATTTGGTTTATTGATGTAGACACGATTCTTCAAATAATCCCATAAAAAGAAGTCTGCTGGGGATAGATCTGGACTTCTGGGTGGTGGAATTTCGCGTCGTCTGGAAATCAACTTTTCCGGCAACATGTCTTTAACCACCGGCAGGGACTCATTGGATGTGAGACAAGTGGCTTCATCTTGTTGAAACCATGTGTTACAATTGTAGCCAGCAAATTCTAGTAGTATCGGGCCCAAGAACTCCCGTAACATGTATACGCGGGATGTTAGATTACTGTACTAAAATTACTAAATACTAATATAACCATCCGTATAAAGATGCGTATTAAAATTGGATTAAAATTTATTTTCGGATTCCACTTGTCCATGTGGCGACGGTTTAAGAATACAAAGTGCCTTGACTCCTGTTCATCCCGTGGGTGTCGTAAGAGGCGACTAAAGAAACAAGCTATTTAAGAAAATGCCACTACAAAGTGAAGGAAAACTTGAAACAAACCGTATTCCAACCCTTCTGGCCAGCGTGGTATAGTAGGCCAAAACCTCCTCGCTAAGGAGAGGGCTATGTCCAGCAGTGGACTGTAAAAGGCTGTTGAAGATGAACCTTCAAGTCAAATGTCATTTAAATAGGTTTAGTTGTTTAAAGGTAACAGCCTGACAAAGGCACAGACACTTAGGCATTCATAATATTAATATGGGTTTCTAGAAAGGTTTCATATTCTGGCTCGACTGTACAGTGGACCCCCGGTAATTCGACAAACGTTTTGCAGGGCAGTGTCGGACTATCGTATTTATCAGATTATAGAGTACTGCCTAAGACCCCCTGTAATCCGGATTTTTTTTACAAAAGAATACCTTGTAATCCGACAAATTACAGATAAATGATAAGATTGTATATGTTGTTGTCTTCTAGGCTTGTGACGATATTACTAGGTACGTATACGTAATACGCAATGAATTAACAGCAAACAATACACGCACGTTAAGCTATCACACGTAGTCAAATTCAAACTAAGCAATCGGAATTGAAACAATATTTACGCTTCGAGCACAAGTTGTAACCTGTTCCGTCATGCACGATCTACATTAGCGAAAATTGTTTGATTGATGTCGGATTACAGGGGGATCCGGGTCCACTGTACTAAGGTTTTATACTTTCTTCCTACACCACACTTCCTGTAGACAACGATAAATGTTTAAACTACAATTAGTTGTTTATAGTTTCTCAGCATCCCAGCCCTACTGTGTTGTATTTTTACGAATACATTTTCATAACTCAAATGTTATCATAACACGATATTGTAGTCAGCTAGGTGAAAAGAAAACAAACTAGAATTTTTTTCATTTAGTTTAATTACTTACGCGTTTTAGTACCAGACTATTTTGGGTATACAGGTATTTCTAAATCTATAATTTTCTAACCTTCAACCAATGGTTTCCATATAACGTTTGGCCAAACTGCCTCGTTAATCTAGCGGTTAGTGTACTTGACTGCCGACCAAGAGCTCTCGGGTTCGATTCCCGGGTCGGTTCAAAAAGTGTTGTTGACCTGTTATTAAACATATAATAACAGCCCAAAATTTAAAAGTTAAAGTATTAAACCCCGTACCTCGGAGAGCAAGTAAAGCCGACGGGCCTCCACCTCATCTTTCTCCGGTCATGTCGGATAACCGTCGGATTATGAGAGTGAGAAAACAGACAGTGCACCTATGTTTGCACACACGCTTTTGTAGGATATCCTGCGAAGTAGGCTGGTCTTCGTTAAGACTGTCCGATGTGACCGAAAGCCGCTAGGCGTGCACACACACATCACTATATTTAAGTAATTTTGGCAAAAGACTTTTCTGTAACCACTTCCTCGAGATGGCCTGAATCAATTTGAAGCGTAACATCTTTACTCTACTAATTTACAAACAACAAATGTAATTTACCAAATAAATGTCACCGTTTAAACATGGAGAGTTAACGTCTGTGTCCCACTGGTCGCTTCGAGCATTGCCTGTTCAGAGTCCCTATTCGCAGCATATCCATACCAATATATCCGTTATTCTTGCCCTAATTTTTTCCATTTCTTCCTAACAAATCTGAAAACGAGAACATTCCCAAAAGGAGATGGCGTCTGGCACGCAGTTAAAATTCCAAAAACCTAAAATAAATTAAGAAAAGTCGAGTTTAAGTCTATATGTTCGAGCCTCTCATTTGTACAGCTCAAACCCACGTCACACGGAGCTTAAACACGTAATACGATAGGATTTAAACTGTGTCATGCATAATCTTGTAAAATAAGACGCAGTAGTGAAAGTGTACATCGTTATTATAAGTATGTCTGTATCTTACTGTCATGTTTGTCGTAATAAGAGTAGCCTTGACTCCTACACACTGCTCCAAAATTATATAGTATACTAGCTGACCCGGTGAATTTCGTGCCACAAGATATTTTTTTTAATTTTTCTGCGCGGCTGATTTGTGAATCTAAATCATGCAAGACACCACCCAACACATACAAGAAAATCATTCAAATCAGTCCAGCCGTTTAAGAGGAGTTCAGAGATATACACACATACAGTAGAATTATATATAAATAAAGAAGATATTAAATATAAACAAAAAAAGATCCAAAACAAAAAGTGTGCCCGAAATCACGAACAATGTAATTTTATAGTAACCTCAGACGCCAACCTTTCCACCATAAAGACATGGGGTTTTGGTAAGAAGGCAAGTCTTATATTTGTGCAGAAAAATTAGCATATATATTGGCGTTGCACGTCGTCTATCATTTGCAGCTAACTTTAGAAGTCAAAGTCATTCCAAAAGGAATTAATTACATTTTGTTTAACTGCCTCGGTGGCGCAGCGGTAGTGAATGCGACTACTGTGCTTGATGTCTCGGGTTCGATGCCCGGGTCGGACCATAATATGTATATATATACAAAAAAAAGTATATAAGTATCTATCAATCAGTCTAGTTATCATAGCACAAGCTCAAATGTCCGAAATATTTATCTATTTATTCCTATAATTCAATGTTACATCGCACAATTTATATATTCTTTAGGTTATAAGCAGTTAACTATAAAAAGTTTTAATGATGGCTTTAAAATTGCCAGCTATTCTAACACAATTCGTTACAGACAAAGATATTTACTTTCCAATTACACACATCTTATAAACACACGAAGTTCGATAGTGTACTGTGATGTTTTGATTGTTTCATTACGTAATAAGACATAAAAGTACAAAATAGTAGGTATCTTCATGCAAATAAATAGGGTGGGCCAAAAATTCAATAAAATTTGAATTTAAGATCCCGCGCAAAATTGTTACGGCGAGTTCTTAGGACCGCTGCTATTAACCACAAATGGAGCCACACACCATTGGAGCTCACACATCCAATGAGTCCCTGTCGGTGGTCAAAGAACCGTTTCCATAAAAGTTGATTGCCAGACGAGGCGACATTCCAAAGCCACCCAGAAGTCCAGATCTATCCCCAACAGACTTCTTTTTATTTGAAGAATCGTATCTACATCAATAGAAGATGTTGGCGATAGAAGTGTTCGAAAATTTCAGTACTCGCTGAGAGAGTGCAAAACATCGAAACGGTCGTCATTTAGACAATATAATTTTTAAAAATAAATTACACCTAAATTAGCTTTCTTGTAATTAACCATTTTATAATATATCAAATGGTTTTTATACGATTTTTTTTAAATATTAACTAATGCGATGCCCAACCAATACTTAAACCACATATGTAAGTTACACTGTATTTCATTTCTGTTCTTTCTGTTATTACATACGGTTATTTAAGGTCCTTTTCTCTTTTTGATGTATGCCATCTTTCGTTTTGCTTTGGCTTATGTAGATACTTTCTTTGTAAACTTATGAAAGTCTATAAACAATGGATTCGTAATCAAATACTTTGACTTTGATTAGTATGCGTTTATCGATTGTGTGGTCACTTATGTGTGGCATGTCCCGTAGGGAAAAATGCTCCATGTCCCTTGTAAGCGACACACCTTTAATGAGCATCAATTACAATGAATTAACTTTTACCTAACATTTCACCTGCATTTTTATTTATTTTTGTATCTCTCGAAAAATGTAACTATTCTTTCGTCTGTTAAATGAGTTATTACTCATAAGAGCACAGGGGCTGCCTTTGTATACCATTGTATACCATGTTTTTGAATGTCCATGTTTTGTTTTGAGGCTCCCTAACTTATTTTTTATGTAAAATGCGGCAAATGAATAAACGAGTCCACCGTTGGTAAATGAGCACAGCCGCTCAAGCATCTCTCGTTAACTGCTTTCCCCTCTTCATGAAGGGTGAAGAGGAGTTGGATTTCCGGTGATTCCCGTGGCGCTAATCTAACCTAGACCTATAAGAAGATATAAATTCTTCAAATACTCATTTCTTTTTATATCAATAGCCTGTCAAAGTGACTCTACTCTGCCTGATGGAAAGCATGAATAGAGTCCCAGAGTTGTGGTCACCATACTCATTGCAAATGGAGACAATGCAGTATGGCAGACCCATACTATGGCTGCCTAGTGAGATGCTTTTTCACACTCCGCTTGGGGACGTAAAAGGCGTGACAGTCATCGTGACAGTGTAAGCCTTACATAGTTACAACGATAATTGTCACCCCTGCATCAATGGGCCTCTGGTCTCATGAGGATTTTCATATATATCCACATGCATAGTCCGTGTGGTAACAGATTAAAAATACGAAATTATTCCCCTATTCAGTTCTATTCATCCTGTGGGTATTATAAGAACCGACACGACACCGCAAGACAACAGCGCTTCAGAAAGGGTAATTTACTTGATACAAACTTTGTACCAACCCGTCTGGCCAACGTTGTAAAGTAGACCAAAACATCATTTCTAAGGAGAGGTCTATGTCCAACTGTGGTTAAAAGTTGTTGACGTCACGAAGTTTATGAAGCCACCACGTAATGTCACACCTCGTTGCCTCCCGTAAATTGTTACTTAGCAAGAGGAAAGTCCCTTACTATGTAACATAAATTATGGATAGCCCCTATTGCTTGAAAGCGTGAAGCACTCACTTTCGCGTCTACTATACTAGTTTAGAAGTCATGATTGCAATTGATAAAAGTGTTTTCTCATGATAAGCCGTTTAAAAATAAAGAAATTGGTCGTTAAAGTTATTCTTTTATCCCTAGGAGGTGAGTATCCGAATCGAGTGAAAGTTATAACAGTTAAAAATAGTAAAAATCTAAAACTGTTATGATTAATAAACTTGGGCCCTCGGACCAGACGCGTGTATAAAGTGGCATAACCTAAATCTTAGAAAGTACTATTTCTAGGTCAATATTTTTCATTTAAGACTTTAGTTAATACTTTATTAAAAATTGAAAGGCATTCCCAAATCTGTAGAATGCAACGTTACGGATTTATGGCGGCTTAATATAAGTCCGTCAATTTACTAACACGTCCAGTGAGGAATTTGCAAAACAGTATTTATCTGAAAGAATACATAGACAAAACTTTAAAAAAAGTTACTAAAAAGCCTTCTTTATTAGTTAAAAAGAAATAATCACACAAATTAATTGTTGAAGTCAAAACTTAAGAGTGACGACCGCAGGAATGACGTCGCGCCGATCGCGATCGGTCCTCGTCTCGCCACGCTGTCATCTTAATTCCGGCGTAAAATTCAACTTTTATTTATTTAGCAATTGAGTTTACTTATTGAGTCATTATGTCTTTTTTAACTACCAGTGGTGCAGTCCACTGATATATAGTTTACGTCCGCCTAGATCTTAAACAATGCTATATCACATGAATCAGCTAGACCATAGTGACACCAAGGCCTTATTGCAAACGGATGCTTGGCTGTTTTCGCTGAGGAAATAAAATTATTAATGCCTAAACCAAAAATCTACGAAGTATGTATTTTTATACATAGTGCACTTAAAAGGTAGTACTTAGTAACATTAGGTGACTCTTAGTGACTTTGTACTCGACCAACGGCGCTACGAACATCAGGTGATGGTCTGCTTAGTTGCCCAACTGTTGGATACCGTTCTAATTAGACAAACAAAACATATATAAACATTTAACTAATTACATAAATATATAGTAACAAAACAAAAATGGTTCAGCGAGTTTAAAACGCCAATCTACTTTTACTGTTTAGTAGAGATTAGTCACTTACTTAAGATGTGAGAAATTACCACAACTTGCGAAGTTTATTCGGTACTTTTTTAATGTTACATAAACGTCAATAACTCTTTGATCTTTTGATATTTCTGACTGTCGCCGCTTATACCGGAAATCATCTCATTTTCAATAAAAGGACACCGCAAACTCCGCCACAGATATTAAAGGAAAATCTTTAAATGAACGGATGTTGGTGTCAAATACGCTTTACTAATTTTACATGTCGCAAGAAAGAAGTAAATTGAATTGAAAACCATACACATGTCTGGTCACTCCTTTATTTTATCAAGTATTATAGGCATATTTATAAATTAAGAAATTATTTTATAAGAAATGAACTTTATGTAATATGTAATATTTAAGTTCTTAAGAAGCGTAGCTCATTTTTAATCAAGCAAAAAAGTGAAAAAAAGCAAGGAATTTCATATGCATGCGACTTAATGAACAAATTTCTTAGTCAAATACGATTAATAAACTTATTTTTGATATTAAACAATTAGTCGTGAGCTCAGATCTAAGCAACGAGGCTTAGATCTGAGCACATGACGGATTGTTTGAATCGATGTTTTTGACAAATGTCATAATTATTATGTAATCCGACTGGGAGCCAGTTGCAAAGATAATACTAAAAACACAATTCAAATACTTGTCCTTTTTGCATTTCAGATAACTATAGCAGTATCATGCGTGGACTCAAATGGCAAAATGACGAACGACAGAAGAGAAGTAAAACTTGAAAAAAGGTACAGTCGACGAGACCCCATCGTAATTATGGCAAATCCTGTGAATGGAGCGTTACAAAAATCAAAAGCCATATATCGAAGAATTTCACAACCACAAAGATTTGTACCACAAAATACTAATTACGGAGTGCCCAGGCCCAGGTATAAAAGCCATAAGCCAACAAAATATCCCAGAAAACCTGGCAAAAAATTTAGAACCAATCATAGACCGAAACATGTAGCGTCCAAATATCTGCCTTCGAGTAATAAACACAAAAAACGAAACTCAAAACCAAGGTATGGACCTCCCAAATACAGACCTGAATACGCACAGTCAATCAAGCATTTACCTTACTCTCACACTGCTCCTGAAAACACAGGTTTTGGAGAACCTCCTACGAACTATGCAAATGACTATCTCCCTCCGAAACAGAGTTATGGTGAACCTCCTGTAGATTCTTACGGTGTACCTCTGAAATCGAATAATGAAAAAGCGGTATATCCCTCAGCTCCGCAAAGCTTTAAGGAAAGCACACAACATCATGACCACGAGAGCTATCATCCATCATCTTATCAGACATTGACTCACAACAAAGATAGTTTTATTTCATATTCAAAGAAACACCCATCTTATACAAAACCGGATAAAGATGAAACATATATCACAACAACACCTCAGAGCTATAACGAAGATTTTGATGAATTTGATTCATTCCAATTAAGCTTAAAAGACAAGAGATATTCGAAAAAGAAACCTTACTTCTTTGACAATAGCTTTAGAGTAAATAAGCCCTGGAGAGGTAAAAAGCCTGCAGATGATTCAGAAATAGTTGTTGGTGGACAGTACGCTGAACCTCCACCAAGATACGTTGCTAAATTCGATCCAAGTGGGCCACTGTTTGAAGATAACGAACATGCATTTGTACCTTATAGTGAGTTTGTTGACCGAGAAATCGGTTCATCAGCAACCACCTCACCGTATGTTAATTACAAAAACAGCAACATGGCATTTAGTCCACAAAATTTAAACGATGCATTTAGCATAGTGAAAAAATAATTCGAGACTATTTTCGTCTGTTTAATATTAGAAGGTGAATAAGAAGAATGGACAAAATGTATTAAAATTGTTTATTAATTAAAATTAAACTTAAGACTTGTCTACTTCCTTAGTTTTAGAAAATATGACTCATGAGTTCCAAAGCAACTATAAGTTAAGTAAAAGACACACATGAGTTCATTTATTCTAAAGCAAGGAGGGTTCAAACCCTTCATAAGACAACACTGTGTGATTCACAAATTTTTGTGTCGAGTCTGGGTGTTCTTTGTGTTCGTTTCGTGCATGTTTCTATAGTCCCCGCGACACAGAAGTATTTCTACTGAGACAAATATGTTTTTAATTACAATTAATTCGATTATTTAAAACTTAAGTCGGTTTAAAAAATAAGATTTTGCTGAAAAGAATTAAGATTTGTAAGTTACTTGTGACGCCTACAATGCGTTTCTAATATACTCGTACACCAGACCCTTTTTAAATTCCAAACTAATGTTGAAGGTTTTTGGAGGCTGAGTCCTTATAAAAGTAATTAAAACAAACGCTGAAATTCAGAATATTTTTAAGTCAATTTCACACCTTCGATAAGATAAAAGCATAAATGACATTTAAAACTGCCGTTTCAAAAAGCAAGGGTATTTAAAAACACCTTATGTATATAATTTAATATAGTGTTGTATGTTAATATATAATTATAGGGCATTATTTTAAAAAAAGTTCAATGGTGGACCACTTTCGGTTAAGAACTAAATTCGGGATTTCAAATAACGCTTGTAAAATTAGAAGGAGGGACTTTTGACTTACCATAGTCAATCGTATTACTGTGATCATGTTTACAGCATTATAATGCTATACAAATGTATTACATAGTTACTTTAATTTTGTCTTCCTCTGTGTAGAACTTTGTCCACGCTTCTCTTTCACCGATCTCACGTTGATTGTCCATTTGTGTACTCGTACAATATATTAGATAATCATTTATCCACCGTACGTATTTATAAGGGAGGCCTTGTGAACACACCAGGACTAATAAATACAGTGGACCCTCGGTAATCCGGCCCCTGTCTAATCTAGAGTAATCCGACATCAATCAAACAATTTTCGCTAATGTAGATCGTACATGATTGAACAGGTTACAACTTGTGCTCGACGCGCAGGTATTGTTTCAATTCCGATTACTTAGTTTGAAGTTGACTACGTGTGATAGCGGTGCAGCTCAGCGTTTATTCATTGTGCATTACGTATACATACCTAGTAATGTCGTCACAAGCCCAGAAGACAACATTTAGCATTTTATCATTTGTCTGTAATTTGTCGGATTACAAGGTACTCTTTTGTAAAAAAATCCAGGCTATAGTGGGTCTTAGGCAGTACTCTAGAATCCGACAAATTCGATAGTCCGACACTGCCCTGCAAAACGTTTGTCGAATTACCGGGGGTCCACTGTAATAAAAAGGCTTCAGAATGAAGGATAAAGTACTTAGTAGTCTATGTGTTTAGGATTTTTTTTGTTAGTGTAAGTGTGTACTATATTTATTATGATATAATTTATAATAAATCATTTATATTAAAACCAGAAATGTGTTTCTATTAGAACAAATACGTACATGAAAGACCAACGTGGTTAAAAATATCTAAATAGTAAATTCAACCTGTAAATAAAAATATCATCGTGTCAGTTAATAGGCCTTATTCAATTAAAAAATGGAAGACCCATTTTTAATTTGAATAAGGCCTATTTACAATTACAATTTACAAATTGTTACTTGACTCCTGCCATTGCCAAAATTCCACAAATTTATTTTAAAATTAGAATTGCCATGTGTCTTCTATCTTATATAATAGAAAAAGTCGAAGGCAAAAGTGGTAAATGCATATCAAAAAGGATCCCACTTGCATTTTGTTGTAAGTTAATCTCTATGGAGTCGTACATTCAATTTATTTACCTAGTTGTGACGTAATGAAAGATTCTTGGAGTCGGATAATATACTGAATAATTATTTTCGACCCGGCCCATTGATGCAGGGGTGACAGTTATCGTGGTAACTGCGCAAGTCTTACACTTCATGATGACTGTCATGCCTTTTACGTCCCCAAGCGGGGTGTGAAAAGCATCTCACAAGGCGGCAATAGTGTGCGTCACCATACTGCATTATCTGCATTTGCAATGAGTATGGTGACCACAACTCTGGGATTCTACTCATGCTTTCCATCAGGCAGAGTAGAATCACTGTGGTAGGCTCTTAATTTAAAAAAAAAACCAGTCAGAAACGAACACAATCATCGTACACATCTTATAACTACGAGAAGAAAACTAATTAATGAGATTTCCCAAAAAACAGTAGAGATATTTTTCAGTTGATCATTCAGTAAGGTAAAGGTAAAATTAAAAACAAATTACAGTAATTATATTTATAATAAAGAAACCTTAACGAACCGACCCATATCAAAAGCTTATATTACGTAACACGTCTTACACAGCATGATAAAACTAGGTAAAGCTAAACAAAACATTAAAAATACATTGCAATACATGGATTATCTGACAAATACTGTATATTTAAATACCAAAAGTTAAATTTCGCATGAATCATTGTCGTAATACAACTGCACAGCGACACTTTGAGAACGTTCAATGATTCCTATATATAAAATATAGCACATAATAAATAGAATACGTTACATGTACCAGAAAGTTTTGCCAAAATACATGCTAACTTATATATTTTAGCATCGAAAACAATAAGTTCTAGAGAAACAGACTGAGCTGAACTGATACAGGAGACGGCATCTATTAGTCATAATTGCATTTACATCAGCAAGTACTTAAAAAAACTCACTCTCATACACCGTCAGGATATTATTTATCGGTGCATTAGGTTCTGTGAGACATCTTTCTTTAATTAAATAACCTTGATATAAGTATTTACACTATCCTAATGATCATCGGCCTCGCTTACTCTGATCTCTTGATCCTATTGTGAGCTGTTCTAAGATGTGTTTTTTCTTTCGAGCGTTGCCGCATGCTGCTCGTGCTGCTTCACAAGCGCAATGGGCAGCATGCTTTGTCGCTGCACATTCCGCACACGCACATTGCAGCATGTGCTGTAGGTGGGCAAGTCTTGCTCTAGCATCCGACAGATGATGGCATTTTTCTTGCAATCCGAATTTAGTCTTCTCCAGGACACAGTGTGCAGTTTTCTCAAGTTGACATGCTAGTTGAGTTGCTTGGGCCAGCAGTTTATGCTGTAATGTTTAGGAATTGACTTTTCTAAATTCTTTATAAACTTCAATATTGTGTGTTTAGAGTAGTGTTACAGGTATATCATCTTCACTACATACATATTTACACCTACAAATTTATTTTTTTACAAATTTACTATTTGCTGTCACATAGAATGTGGGGAAACTCCGTCGTAACGTACATATGTGAAGTATGAAAGAAAAATAATATATTGGTTTTATGAAATACAAAAGATGTCGGTATTAACACATTACAGATATACGAGTATAACGCTTCCTATGACGGTGACAAAGCGATCGTAGTCAAAGAAACCATAAGAATCCCATGTTTCACAACTTCTCAGCTAGCCAAATGAAAATATACCTCAGCGAAATATAAAACAATATACATTGGCCGTAATTCCTTAAAAACTTATTATAAAGAGTATTTTAATTAAAAAAAAACTAAAGTAAACCTACTTATCTAAAATATGACAAATATATATCATAAGTGTACATAGCACATTAAAAATAGTAGTGACAGGCTTGGCGATTAGCGAAAATAAGTCATCAAATTTACATTTAAATTTCCAATGCATTCAGGAACCAGAAACAACGAAACAGGGGGCATTTTAAGTATATATCATGAATTCTCGAAATAAAGAGCAACTCTTAATATTCTACTTTGTGTTATAATCTATAAGTTCCCAAATTTCAAACTAAATATTGACAATTTAAGTATTCACAGGTACCGCACTTTCCAAACACTTACTTTGGACAAAAACAAATTTAAAAGTATCCTTACACTCATGGTTTTTAAGATTTTACGCCCGAATTACAGCGGACTGATTCGAAACTTGCTTTTTCTTTCGAGCGTTACCACAAGCCGCTCGCGCAGCTTCACAAGCGCAATGTGCAGCCTGTTTCGTTAAAGAACATTCAGTACAAGCGCATTGTAATTTATGCTGCAAATGAGCCAATCTTGCTCTCGCCTCAGACAGATTGTGGCATTTTTCTTGTAGGCCAAATTTAGTCTTGTCCAGAACGCAGTGGGCGGACTTTTCCAGCTGGCATGCCAGTTGCGTCGCTTGGCACAACAGCTTGTGCTGGAGTAGAAGAAACAATGTTGTTGGATGCATTGACATCATGAACTGCTGTTATATTATACTAGCACTGTTTATCTATCGGTCACGGAATTTGAGATGTATGCAAACTCTATTAACCACATGGGTGTAGCGTACCGGGCATAGCAGAGGAAGCTGTACCAAGGAATTATTTTCACAACCATACGGTTGCCGCCTAAACATCTCAGTCCATTTTCGCTTCCAACAACGGTAGACCCTAAGAACAGTGTTGAAACTCGACATGTCCTTGGAACAACGTACTTTTCGAACTGACATTTATTACGATTGACATCATATTAGTAAATATTGACAATTTTATAACATTTGTGAGAATGCAATTTAATTTGAGATACTAAACTGTTTAGTCCTCTTACGCACCGCTGGTGTTATGAATACGCTACCTAACGCTATCGAGACTTATTATATGCTATATATTTCGGCGTGATTAAATGTACCAACTTCAGAGTTTCCCCACTATACTTAAGTTTCACTGTGGTGGTTGTGTATGGTTTCCTGAAATACCCGGGTACGGCAACCGTCAGGCCAGACATACTGGTAGGTTTGTAATGCGTAATTGCTTCCACGTACATCGTTTCAGTACCATCCAAACCCTGACACTGCACCGATGTAGGTGTTTATCCCAGAATGGAACATGACCAATTAATAAATCACGGTAAGGTCCAAATTAGGAATACCAGTTTCCCTAGCCATATATTAGATTATCTACTGCATTATCTTCTGGACCAAGTAATAATTTAGATATGTTAATACTACTTATCAACTTTGTATTCCATTGAAATTTTTAACTTTAAACAAACGTCATAGTCCAGTGGAAGGTTTACTTTGAGCAATACAGTGAACAAACACAAAACACACAATGAAAAATACGTGTGATGAAATCAAAGACCATATATGCCTGTCATAATTTTACTACTCATTGAAAATTAAATGCTTTAGTGAACTACAAGAATTTATGTACACGTAGATCCGCCATTCTTTTCCTTGCATTCGTCCTTGCGTCTACAGCAGCATGACTGACGTGCAATTTTTTATACATACAGAGGAACACACGATAGCAATACTGCTAACATAACATATGTGTACAGTGGTAGACAAATCATTTTTGTGTTAAAAGTGCTTGAATGAAGTTGATATGGTTCTTGGTTTTTGACAACAGAAAATACTTCCAGATGTTGATGATCTAAGGAAAAGAGAAAACAAAGTTCTACGAAGTACTCATCAAACCGGAAAGACCCTTCAACAATTACTACCAGATAAATTTTAAAATTCAATGGCAACTGGTAGTAACCGCAAAAATTTAACCCAAAAGCTAAATATTGAACTTCGTAAACCTTTGATTTCGCTTTTCATAAAGTCCGATAGGAATTGTTGAAGATCCATGAATGAAAATTTACAGAAATTGGTATCATTAAATTGTATAATTTTTTAAGGGTGCTTTGTCATAGATTCTATTTCACCTGGGCAACGATTACAATTGTAACATTTGTATCTACATAATTTTAACTATTGTTGTATTACTAAAGCAGTATCGTATGAAGAGCTCAACAATTGTAATTGTTACACTCAATATTTCAATACTTTTTCTCACCTGAGCAGTAGCCTGCTGTGCTGCTTGCACTGCAGCATTCACTGTTGATTGCTGCTGGTGAACAGCGGCAGTATTCTCAGCGACTACGGCTTCTGCTTCTTTCACCTCTTGTTGGAGTTGTTCCACAACAGCCTGCTTGCCAGCGAGAGCTGCCTCAGCTGCCTTGGCAGCTTGCAAAGCTTTTTCAGCTAGTTGAGTTTTTACCTAAGACAATTCAATATTTCAATATTTCATATGCCAAAACCTCCTTTCTAAGCAGAAGACTATTAAAGGCCATTGATGATGGTGATGAATGTTTCATTGACAAAATGAAAATTCAACAAAACCACTGAAAATAAGCTTAACTTCTGTAGTAGAAGAGTAAATGAATATAACATTTAAAATATAAGAAATGTAGAAGGAGAAACAAAGCAATAACTGAGAATGTTAATTGTTTAATATACTCAAGTGTCATATATAAAATAGTTCAGTGGCAAAGAATACTGCAACTAACTAACCTAAAATAATATAAACAAGCTATTTGAATAGAATAAATCTATTATCTTATATTAATATTGGTCAACGAATTTGTTACATGGAGTACTATAGAGTAGTAACTTCCCGTGTAATAATGACGTTTATTGTCTTTATTACATGACAACAGTGTTGTAAAAAATTACATTTTAAAACTTGTTTCCAGTGAAACAGTTCAATTATATAAAAATACGCACCATATGAGCGGCTTGAGCTCCGGCTGCATTCTGAGCTGCTTGTGCAGCCTTTGCTTCCGCTGCTGCTTTCTGGGCTATACTTGACGCGCACTTTCCTTTACAATCTCTTGGCGCTTCTCGTGCTTTCTCCAGCTTCTGTACCTGTAGTTGTTGAGAGATCTGTGGTACTGTGTTACTTGCCAACCTACTCTCGGGGAAGGCCCACACTGACGCAGTCAGCAGTAGGACCACCAAAAGTCTCATTTATAAGTAATTGATTATCCTATGTGTATATACCGGCAATATTGGAGTATTGCCCGAATGCTTTGAGACCTAGCATAAGTTTTTAAACTTTTACCCTAAAGAATGGCGGATACGTATTTTTTTCTAATTATTTGACACGAACAATTCACGTTCAGTTTATTTTGACAACTTGACAGAGATGAAAGAGGGAATTCTAAATTTTCGAATTATTTTCATTCTTTCATTTGCCAAAGAGTATTCCTTGGACGAAGTTGCATTAGATAAATGTGGTCAGTATACCTTTTTGCATAGTATAATCATAAAACCGAAGTGTATTAGAGCGGGGACGATGGACCAAGAAGCAGCGGATGGACGACGATTGTCCAAGACCGGATGGTTTTAGACAAACGGTAGTATATGGAGATTCGAAAAAATTCGCAGTACTAGTATTATAATGAAAAATTTTTAAGACAAAATATCACAGTTAACTGTGATAACTTTCAAATATATGCTATAGTTATAGACATTAATCTGTGAAGGTCATGTTCCAGACTTGTTTTACAATTATCTTTATGAATTAATCTTTTTTTAAATAAATATAAACAATAAATCATTAAAAATGTTATTTTTTTTATTTTTCGATGTTTCAATACAGCCACCGTCATCAAATGTTGGTGAGCATCTTTATTGGAAGTTGAAAGTCCTCTTACTTAAATTTTGTACCTCTTTTGAAGGATGACTTTCGTTCTGCCTCTCTTCGCAATGTAGTAGAATCACATAAAATGGAAAACTGCTGAATTTGAGCACACTTTCAATGCAGTAGAATTTCTTCCATAAAAATTGATTAATTAGTTTTACAGCTACCTACTTACAACATATTTACATTGCAGATTCTGTTACTCTTTATGAAACTTTTTAGTTGGTGTATTCCAGTGTTTGATATACCATATCCAATAATTTAATTTTATCCTACCACCTAGTCACCTACTCATATACCACCTAGTACTATTTCAACTTTAAATGCTTATCAAGCAATCGGTACAGTCAATAATTAATACAAGAAATCATATTTATTTTTGTTCTGGTATATTTTTGTTTTCTTGAAACCTCCTTGCTAAAGAGAGGCCTGTGTCTAGCAGAGAACTGTTAAGAGACTGTTGAGGATGATGATCTAATTCATTTTTCATGTGTCTATAATGAGAAAGTTGCATAGAAACTGATATTTGTTTTCTCATTTTTCTTAGTGCATCATAAAAAATATGTATAACACTTATTTCACACGAGACATCCTCAATAGCAAGTTTCAAATCATATTTCTAAATGAATTTGAAATCACTGTCAAAAAAAAATGTTTTTAAAAAGTCTTAAAACTCACATCTAATCATCCATACAGTCCACGCAGTCTGATTCGACTTGTTGGATTATAAGAAAAGGAGTATCAAAAGGGAAAAGTCTCCCTGGTATTCTTGGTTCTGCTTACAACAGTCATTAAAAATACTCTATGTATGGTGTATAACTGGCAGCAAATTCGATGCTGTATTTAATCACAGAATAGCACATTTAAATATTGACATATGTATGTACAAACTGTCACCCAAGCAATCCTTGTGTCATGGCTTAAATTTTTAAGTGGAAACTTTTGGGATTTAGATAAATCCAGGAAATTATGTGTGCTCCCATTTTTTCCTGCTACTCGGATTGTGATAGAAGCTTACTACTTCACTACTGGTGATTTTGTGCTGTAAGCACACATTACATCGTATTTCCGGGGATATTCTCTAATTTATAGGTTTGTATGTCATTATTTTATTATCACTTTCTGTCACATGAAGCAGTAAATACCCACTCTTCAACCGAAGTGTTCTCGCAGTATTAGTACATTTATAACATACTATTTCACCACAAGTACGCTAGATTATCGAGGTACAGCTTTGAAAAACTTCAGCTACAGATTGCTCCTACTTTGTTCCAGGAGTCAACCATTCCACGGTGCTGTCTCCAAATTGATAACCACGAAAAGGTGGCTCCAAGCCAGGATTAATAAAAATGATTTGCCTCTCCCTATATGCCTTAATCGCATCTGCCACGGTTCTAGCGTGCATTCCAGTCTGCTATAGACAGTTTGAAATGCATAAGTTTGTCAAGTGCCTTCGGAAGTAGTTATACATGATTATCTGCACAAGTTGTCTGACCGCATTTCTGGCTATAAGCTGCATCGCATGTATCCCTTTGCTCATAGATGCGTATTGGCAAAAGATGTGTTTGAAAATAAAAAAGAAGAATTCACCTGAAGTTATATGTTTGAGCCCCTGCTGACCTAACCAATCAAAGACTAGCTAATATACTCTTGTTCTGTACTGTTTAAGTTTTATTTTATTAAATACTTTGTCCATTTAATAATTATTGTTTTGTTTGGTATGGTAACACCTAGCATTCTTAAGTTAAATAAGCTTTCGATTAATCAATTTCAAAAGTTGATTTTATTACAATGATAAATCTTTCATAGGTTTGTCGTTATCGCAGCCACCTTTTTTAATTTTTGCCGATAGTCAAATTTGTTGTTGTTTTTGCAGTGTGAGGTGGTATTTTGCCACAAATTTTACGAGTCCCATCTTTGTTCTTGATTGTGCTGGGTTGATTTCTGTGTATCTTGGCTTTGCTTTTTTGCTTTGTTTTGAGATGACTTTGAGCTTAACTTTACCATTATCGATTCCAATCATTGTACTCTTTAAATAGGCAACTGTTAGTAAGATATTGTTTTTTTGTTATTTTTTACATCCCTCTCCTCCACTAATTGCTTAGACATGTAATTATTTCATCGCACTTGTAACAGTTTACTCCAATTTTGTTCCAGGAGTCAACTGTTTTACGGTGCTGTCTCCAAGTCTATAACTGAAATCCAAGTCTTCCTCCAAACCAAGATTTGTAAAAATGTTTTGCTTTAACTTATGTGCTGCCGTTTTAATTGCTGCCCTTATAATATGTGCTCCAATCTATTCAAAACGTATAGAAAAAAGCAAGATATACAAGTGTCTTAAGAAATAGAAAAATTCTTTTGAGTCGTCTGTGCATCCGGTAAAAGCCTTTGAGATACTTATTTACTAAATGACACCACTTTTTGTTGCTCGTCATTATTCTATCAGTATAACAGATATTTAATTAATATAAGTGTTCCTAGTGAGACAATATTTTTTAATATTGATTTTTTGAAAATGACATATAGTTAGCTGACCCTTTTCTTCCATGTTTTCGTCTGAATCGGTTCAGTTTTTGTTATAATTTATGCACTTTGTGTAATATTCTAATCATCGTCGTGCGCAAACCATGAGAATGCCATAGGGTCGCCGTCGGCGGATACGTCGAGGAGGACATCAATTATCGTTACTTTTATCTTGACTATTACATTAAAATGTAATTTTCGACTTCTTTTTTTTTTGTAAAATAAACATATATATTTAGAACGATGAATTCACGAATATTCACTCTAATGATTCACGTATAGTATAAATTACTCGATAAATGTTTTGAAAGTGTTGTGATAAGACTCGTAAATGTGCTGAAAGATGCAAAATTCAGCAATTGAAAGTTTACTTTTTGTAAACTATGTAAAGAAAAAGAAGACAACTAAAGCATGTGGACTCATCATCATAACCCTATCATAGTCAACTGCTGAACAGAGATCTCTCCAATGTTGACTGTCTGTATAAAAATTTTACGTATAAAATTATGCATTTAAAAATACCAGAATTGTCCTTATAAATTCAAGATCATCAATTTCTATGTAGCAACTCCTAATTTAGCAACTCAATTTCAATCCTGAGATTTACAGACTATATGTATTGTTATAGTCTTGTCCCTTACTTATCTTGGTCAATTGTTTAGATTCATCATCACGCTTCAGCTAAAGAATATTACTACTTTGTTCCAGGAGTCGACAGTTCCACGGTGCCCTCTCCAAAATCGAGAGTAAGGTGGTTTGAGCTAAGATTTGTTAAACATGATTTGCTTCTCCTTGTATGCCCTGCTCGCGTCAGCCACAGTTCTTTCTTGTGTTCCAACGTGCTACAGACAGTTTGAGTTCAAGAAGTTTCTCAAGTGCTTTATTATTAAGTCATAGGAAGATCGCTATAGCCATGTATTTAAATGTCAAAAATATTTTCTCTTTCTCATCAGATTTTGATCTCGATGGCGTTAATTTTTGATTAACCACACTACATATACTTTGTCTCTGTATTTTTTATGGACTGGCAAACAGTTCTGGAATAAAATGTTATGTGAAATTGGTTGTATTAGCTTATGAAATTAAACTTGTTTATCTTGTATTCTTGTTTTTTCAAAGCTTCTTTGCCCTTTAAATTTTACTACATTTGTATCGGAACTAGTGACTGATGTGTGTTGTTTGTATAGGCTCTACTTTCTCTTGCATATGTTAAAGAATTACAGTAATGTTTCTTGGTTATATATACATATATTTAAATGAATATAGACCTTTATTCCAATCAGTTTTTGGCGATTATCTCGGATTCATCTCATGGTGTTAGTATTTATTATTTATTTTGTAGAGCATAAAATTTTTGTGACAAATTTTATGTACTAATTTTTTGATACACCCAACCGTTTTTGAGATAAGAGGACGGAGATCTCGCAACCCTCAGCCATACTTACTGTAATGTAAAGTGAACTATGAAGATCAGTGAATAATAATTTGTTTAACTTGTTTGTTGGAATATTATTGTAAATAAATAATTTGTATTATTTGTTAGTTAATATTTTATAATTATTAACATTTTAAATGTACTTAATATTTTAGTAAATAAAAACTAATAGAAATAATCGTAGAAAACTGATTTTTGTTACGAATAACCTTGAATAACTTACGACGTAGATACAAGATTTTTTAAGAATGAGACAGCTTGTAGAACACCAAAATAAAGGTGATGGTAAATTACAACTTATAATTTCTCATTCCGAGGTTAAACCCCTACTATGATTGAACCATTGCATTATGAACTACCATCTCGTAGGTTTATATCCAGAAACTTCGTGGTATCCATAAAATTTATACTATAGGACACTGGTGTTTATATACAAAAAACCTAACATGTAACATAAGTAAAAACCAGTTTAGGACATAAGAGAGAGTGTACACAACTGTAACTAATAATTGTCGCTTTAGTTTAAATAAAAGAGAAATGTCATCCGCAAATAGCACTGTTTGCTGATTATCTTTTATCAGATTATGTTGGTCATATACATAACGAGAAAAAAAAATGGGCCGAGGATTGAGCCCTGCGGAACTCCCATAGTGACCAGAGACTCTAGGTCCCTCTGACCATTAACTTATACTCTCTGGATAATATTATACAAATAAGATACAAGAAAATTCAAAACTGTATTCATGAAAAGCGGATATCGATCAAAATGCCTTAGACAAAACACAAAAAACACCTAATGCATTCATCTTGCATGGCACTAAACATTATTTTCAAAATTTTAACACCGGCATCACTAATAAAGTTTTGAAATCAAGCAATTTCATTTATAGAATATTATTTTGACTAAAGCGAGTTTGCAACTGTTCTAAAATAATTTTCTCAATTTTTTTAGTGAGTAAGTAATACTTCAATAAGTGCACGAAATGATAGTGAAGTGAAATGATACAAATTATAGACCTATCACAGTGTTACTATTACTATTAAAACACAGTGTGAATGACTAAATAGACTATAGAAATAGGTAAGTGAAAATTAAATATACGAAGTAATGAAATTATTTTACGAAAGCCGCCATTTAAAATCCCTCGGGCATTTGAATGGGTTGCGGCTCCGATAACCACAAACATTTGGTAAAAAGCAAAATTTATTTTCTAAAAACCTTGGCCATAGTATCATTTTGAACCAGCCCATTTAATAACTGTATTACCCGTGAATGAAACAAGCAACAACTTTAAAACTCAAATACTTTAACAATTTTTGTATGATTTTGTGGGTAGATAGTAGCATGATTATTAAACGATGATGATGATGGCCGAAGTAACGCCAAATTTTCTATGGATGATTCTTTTTTGTCTCTGATATATCACTAGAAAGTGAAATATTCAGAATGCTCTACTTTAATCCATAAAACATGCCTAATAACTTCAGCACAAAAAAAATTGGCGATAAATATTAGTTACATCTTATACTTCTGACATTTCTACGTTTATCGTTCTAGGTTTACGTTACCACAGAAGGGCGATTCTTCACCATGTCGTACGAAATATTTCTTAAAAAATTTCCTCGTTGCTTTTCATTGAGTGAAAAATTCTCTTCCCGCTTTCCCTTTTCCTTAATTCTAGAGAAATGGGAACTCAGAGAGTGGTGATATACTTGTAACTCCTGTGTTACAATTATACTTAGGCAGCAGAAGTCACTAATCATCATGTTGTCTGGTTCATCTTTTGGCTGATTTTATTGAAAATTGAGACACATTGAAAAACTTTTTTTTAATTCGTTTACAACCTTAGAAAATTTAGTTGCTCCTGTCTCTTTAACCAATGACAGTGATAGAGTTTTATGAATAAATTTTTAAATTCAGAATATATTGATAGTCCATAGTGTGTCAGATGTCGTAAGAGAAATATCATGTGAATAAAATTTCTGTGAAAACAATATGCTTGACAAATTTCTGTGGAACGTCGCTAAGATAATTTTGATATCAGGATTATCTTTTGGCGTCTAACTGTAACAAATGTTCTGTAAATCGCCGTCTCAGGTCTAGTAGAGCTGGCTCTTGCATGTAAGTTATCAAGATTGTATTAGATGTAAAAGTGGTTTAGTTATATGAAAGCAATAATCGTGCTGACAAGCATCTGATGTGCTTTGCTGTGCTGAGACAGTTACAGGCTACAAAAATTCTCTTGTCCCATTGTAGTACAAATGTTCTGTAAATCACCGTCTCAGGTCTAGTAGAGCTGGCCCTTGCATGTAAGTTACCAAGATTGTATTAGATGTAAAAGTGGTTTAGTTATATGAAAGCAATAATCGTGCTGACAAGCATCTGATATGCTTTGCTGTGCTGAGACAGGTACAGGCTACAAAAAATCTGTTGTACCATTATAGTAAAAATGTTCTGAAAATCGCCGTCTCAGGTCGAGTAGAGTTGGCCCTTGCATGTAAGTTACCAAGATTGTACTAGATGTAAAAGTGGTTTAGTTATATGAAGGCAATGATCGTGCTGACAAGCATCTGATGTGCTTTGCTGTGCTGAGTCAGTTACAAGTTACAAAAAATCTCTCATTGTCAATGAAGTAGTTAAATCGTAATCAATTGGATATTAATTTAGTTATATCATTTCATATATTCTCTACGTATTGAAACAAACTTACAGTTGGTAGCAAATGGCATCGTGGTATGTTTAATTGTTGGACTGTGAGTAGTGTGTGTGTGTGCGTAGTTGTAAACTTGTAGATTAAATACTATATTTTGTAATCAAATTAAGATTAACACATTTTTTCATAACAGTCTCAGTGACAATAAAGTTTTTAGTTCTGGGTCTACCTTTAAATGAAATTCGTAATTTTTAACTTTACTTTTTATAAAGAAACGTGCTTCATTTTTCAATTACTTATTAAGAAAACCAATCTCTTGACCCTAATTTAGTACAATTTTGTACTTTGGAACGCAAGACATTTTCAGTAATGCATTATTTTTCTGCATACAATAAGTGCTTGACACAAAGGTATTTGTCATTCAAAAATTCTTTAGGTGTGTATGGTGCAATTCACATTTTTGTGTGTTTTGTTTAACTGTGAATTGAACCTTTTTTGAGAATTGTACAAATCATGAATAGGACCTTTTTTAAATAATTGGACCAAACGTGCCGAAACGTAAAAACCTTATTGCCTTGCCTTTTACTTCAAAGATGAAGTTAATTTTCATTTAAATGTGTTAACGTGTGGACAAATAAATCAAGCATCCAAGATAAGCACCTTTATTTTATTAATTTTGTAATATCATGTTGAATTCCAAAATTACTTCGATTTTTGTTTCAGATCACTTTAGAAGGGAGGGTATGCTGCTAGAGAACTTATTAGCAAATCCAATACCTAAGCAGATGCAGATCCTGCGACCAGAAACAATAGCTCCACATCGTTCTGTTTGATATTTCATTTTAAGGTTAAACATGTTTTGCGCTAGTCTTAGTACTCTGATTTCTTTGATTGCTGTTATAGTTATAGCGCCTTTGATTTGTGAAAAAATTATTACATACGTGGAAACAAATGCATTCAAAGAAGGAGGAAATTGTCCAACTTCAATGAAAAATGCCAATTAATGATATATTGTAATACTCGTATAATGGTACTCGTAATAAAGCCTGACCACTAATTAATAGTTTTATTTTATTAGTTTTGTATTCATGCTTCCTGTTTTTTACTTTTGTCGTAACTTAAAAAAATATTTTTACAACATGTGCTCATAAATCCTTGAGAGGTGACTCCCGCATTGCTAACGTTAAGTCCCATCAAGCTTATTAAATATTTTTTTAGTCCTTAACAAGCTTCAAATGTGTATATTTTTTTGTATTAATCTTGTAACAGATCTGTTTTTTTGTTTCAGGTACCCATCAAGTCTGCGGGTTGTGCGACATTTGATCAGAGTCCTCGATTGTGGGTTACTGAAGCAGTAGTGCCGTGAGGGGCTGTTGCTTCAAACAGAGACGATGATTTGCATGAGCTGTGCGACGGCCCTCGTGGCGGCTAGCTGTATAGCTTGTGGACCTCTGGTCTGTGAGAAATTATTGAAATGCTTCGTCAAGAGTAAACGATAATTGATTGATTTTGATAGTAATCTAGTTTTAAATGTTATTGTTGTTAATTGCATTA
Organism: Hypercompe scribonia; assembly: GCA_949316085.1. Lineage (NCBI taxonomy): Eukaryota > Metazoa > Arthropoda > Insecta > Lepidoptera > Erebidae > Hypercompe > Hypercompe scribonia. Next base: position 14,685,152 of record OX438989.1, read on the forward strand.
TGGGATATGTAATAAACTTATACTAATTTACACGTATTATTTTATTTCTTATGGAATTAAGTACCAAATTTTTATGTATTGTTGCCAAATATTATGACAATAATCAAAATACTTAGAGTTTACTACAACCAAAATTGAAAGCTCCTTTTTTTTTTTTTTTAACGTGTGGATACCCCCTCGAGCCGTCACCCCACCGGGGTTTACGGCGAGGTGGTGTGTCGGAATCAGACCGACTAAAACCACACGGTGTGCCACTCTGTCCCTGAGATAGGAGGGATCCGGGAACCGCTGCTATTACGACATCCAGATCCTTCCTAGGGCCTGCCCGCCAACGCGGGCACCATCTGCGGACAAACTCTATTCAGGCGACGTACGGCACACACGCACGTCGCCTCCTCGCGGCTGGCCATTGTAGCGGATGGAGGGGAAAACCCATCCCGTCCACCCGCGGCCACACTCAAGGCGGCATGAGGCGCTGATATGCGCGCCTCCGCCGCCCGGTTCGCCGGCGGCGAATTGGGTCCGAATGGAAATCGTCCTCCCGGGCCCTCTCCGCCGCCTCCTTCCGCGAAATTACGTCTTCGCAGAAGGTTGCGACCGCGGTAAAACAACTGTCGCTACCGGCCATGGAGCGTATGACGGCCGGTAGCGAGAGATCTCCTCCAATAACTGCAGTGAGGACCCCACGCTGCGCCGCCCAGGCGGAACAAACCGCTAGCGTGTGCTGAGCCGAGTCCTCACTGCAGTCGCAGTGGTGACAGGCGGGACTCAATTCCCTCCTGGCGACCGAGTGCAGATACTTCCCGAAGCAACCGTGCCCGGAAAGGACCTGCGTCAGTCGGAAGGAAAGGGTCCCGTGCTGCCGCCCTGCCCACTCGGCGATGACCGGCTGGAGAGCCTCCACGACGGCAAAGCCAGCACGTGGAGCCTCCAGCCGGGACGACCAACGAGCCATTGTGGCTCGACGAGCGGTTTCTCGCCACTCGCGTATCTCTTCGGGCGGGGGCCGTATGCCGCTACCCGCCCGGAAGTCAACCGTCCGCCTATAAACTTCGGCGAGCACTTCCGCCTCCAAATCCCACGGGGGAGTTCCGGCCAAGGCGCACGCCGCCTCCGTCGATACGGTGCGGTAACCGCGTATGGCTCTAACCGCCAATATCCTCTGAGGGCGCCAGAGGCGAGCCCTATTCTGGGCGGTCAGAGCCGCCGCCCACGCCGGTGCACCATACAGCGCCATTGACCGGACAACCCCCGTGTATAGCCGTCTCGTCGCGACGCTAGCTCCACCCAGATTGGGCAAAAGTCGCTCAAGGGCAGAAGCAGCGCCGACCAGCTTTGGAGAAAGCTGTCGGAAGTGCTCGTCGAAGAACCACCTGCCGTCGAGGATCAGGCCCAGATACTTCATCTGGGCCTGAACCGGTACGAGGACCGAATTGACCACGATGGAGGCGCCGGAGGGTGGACCACGACGGGGCCCATGGAACAAAAGGGCCTCCGTCTTGTCCAGGGCCACCCGCAAACCCAGCGCCTCAATTCGCCCGACCACCAGAGAGACACCCGTGGTGGCCAGGCGCGCCGCCTCTTGAAAAAATTGAAAGCTCTCCGCTAACCAATATCGACAAATGTCTATAATTCTTAAATTGTTCTGGTAGGCTCGTAACAACAGTAATTGACGACTAATCAAGTTTCATGTACTCTTACTTACGCGTATATAGTCCCGAAAAATCTTTGTTGTCTAAGAGTCACGAACAACGTCAGGTGGACGTTTTGATTTGACTTGTCTGCCCTTAAATCTAACATCAGGTACACCACTTCCCAAAACTTCAACCGTTCTTTTGAATGGCATACTCATCAATTTATTAATTTAAAACGGAGAACATCGTTAAATGCCCGCCCTATCGGACCTTTGATTATTTACTAGGTCCAACCGTAATTGGATTTTGGTCGATATCAGCAGTGAAAACTTTTACGACTTGCTGAAGTAAAAACTCACTCTAGTTAGAAATAAAAAAATTATTAGTAAAACGAAAGGGAAAATAGACATATCTATTCTACTGGGCAGTAGAACAAATAGAAAATGTTGACTCTTAAGTGACTGGTTGTCTTCAGAAGGCACTTCAAAAAGTGTGGTAAAGATGATTCTTCTTCACCTTGGTGAAGTCAAGAGTAAAGATCGATCGAGTTACTAGATCTTTGGTTCCGCAAGTCTCTTTGAATTTACTAAATTTCTGCAGTATAATAGGGCGGTTGACTATTCAATTCAATAAAGTGTCCAAATATACTTTAACTCCTATAAACTTGTTTTTTTATATTTTAATCAATTTATCGTTTATCACACTGTCTGTGATACAGAAAAGAGAAAACGCATTAGTGTCTGCCTTCTTATGATTCTAGTTTATTTTTAACTAAATTTTCGTTAAACTTATAGTAAATTTTCTTCTTTAATATTTACCTCAAAATACTCTGTCAACTGCTCTATTATCAGTATTTTTACTTTGTTTCAGGTAATCACCAATTGTCTCGCACGAATGCCAATTTGTGTACCTCTTGCTACTTTGATAACTGTCGCCACCGTTATAGCCTGCGTGCCATTTTGGTTGCGACATATATTCAGCATCCACTGTCACTGTCCATCCTCACCTATCTGCCCTAATTGCGGCAAGCCATTTTAATCACGCGTTTTGGACCCATTCTTCTCTTGAATTAAGTTTATCTTAAATTTTCTTAATCTGTTTATGTGACGAGTGAGTAGCTCTGTTCTATTTTAATTTGTTTAGCGGTTCAATTATACAGTTAGTTACAATGCCTATGTGTCCGATAGTTGGTACTACTATGGTATGTATGGGTGCAATTACCGCTATGGCCGGGGCAGCTTTAATAGTCATGGGTCCGATAGCTTTCGAAAAATTCTTGAAGTGTTTGGTAGCATCTTCCAAACATAGACCTAAGAGTAGGTGCCGTAGATAATTTGTTTAGTCTGAAATTTTTGTTTGAATCGTAACGTCTAATAAAATATTTAAGTCAATATATTTTGGTTTTACTTAAAAATCCTTCGACATTATTAACCGTTTATATACTTTAACATGAAGAAAGTTAAAATATTTCTATTAGTTGCCCAACAGCGACTTTGCATTATAGATTTACCTAGCTTGAAATAAAGATTTTTTATTTGAGGAAATATTATTGTATCGTCAAGAAAAATATAATATTAATACGTACTTAAATTGGTAAAAATTGTTTAAGAATTATGTTATTGTCGTATTAAAATATTAAAAATCTTGTTTCAGATGTAAAATTGAACGAATAATTGCTTGCGTCCAGAGTGGCTGGATTCACCAACGAATTCAAGTCGTTTATCTTCGAAACGTAGATTAACTCATTTTGATCAATAACCTTAAATTTGTAAAACATTGCAAATATTGATCGTATTCACCTTCATTCAGGAAACTAAGTCTTATTTTTATGTTAAGACAATTTTAATTTGAAGATATTTAGTCAAACCCAGAGCAGTGTAAATTTGTTTTTGTTGTTCTCTAAAAATGACTTTTCCGTTTATTCTTTTCCACACAAAATGTGCATGTCTGAGTTATATGACCCTGGTAATAGCAGCAGGTGTTATAATCATTGCTCCTATTGCTTGCAAGAAGATTATAAAAGCAATTAGGAAAAATAAGAAGGTCAATAAGTCTAAGTAAGTGATTATTTGTTTATTATTTTAAATTTGTAAATTTATTTTGAAGATTATTTTTTTTGCAATTAATGTTGTTTTATTGATAGACGACAGGAGAATCTTGTGAACGATCTATCTAATGTCATCCATAATGCTGTGGAGAAAATCAATGCTAGAGCACTTAAAAGGAAATCATAATGAACTTTAAGAGTTCTTTATAAACAAACTTTGCTTCGATAAATGCTGTAACTTGAGTAAAAAAAAGAGATTATCTGGATCATTAGTCAGTACGATAGTGAACTCTTTTAATCGCTTTGCAAATTGGATACCAACAAATACCACACAACGACATCTATTGAAAATTAGCGGCACTATTTTGTGTAATATGAGATTATAACTGATTATGAAATAAATAAAACAAAAACTTAAGTTAGAAAAATTTACTAAATAACTAACATACACCGTAATATCACTTGACTCCGTTCATAGACTACAAAAGTACAAAAATTGAGCAAATACGTCCCATAGTACACCGTACACACGTATTGGCAATAAATAACTTATTTATGACACTTAACAATTGACTACTTTCAGACTACGTTTTTGGACTTTCTATTGGCGTAACTATTGTTACAGTGTGTTTCTTCGTCCTAACTTTCCCTAAAACAGCCTCGTCTAGCTTCGCTATCGCAGCGCTGGGAGTGGGATAGTGTCCCACTAGCCTCGACTGAGCTGTGGGTCTCACAATTTGGACCTTCTCATTGTTAACAACAGCCATTTCTTTCTCTTCAATTTTTTCTGCACTTGACCGATAAAACCGTCTTACTGGAGCCAAGTTGGCTGCATTCGGATTCAAATTTTCAATTTGATCCGTTAATTTTTCTTGCCTTTGTAAATTATTTATTTCCATAGGTTGTATTTCTTGCTTGATTGCTTCGATTATGGGTGATATCACTACAGGCTTTATGGTAGTTGTTGTAGTGCTTTTTGTTACAGAATTATTATTTTTGAGAGTCATTCTTCGCCTGTGTTTTCTTTCCCGGGAATCATGTTCAGTACTATTATTTTCGGCGATATTTATTCCAGCGTTTAACGTGATGAGTTTATCTTGCGCGGTCTCTGTGTTATTGCTTCTTTTGATATTCTTGGTAGAGTTGTAGTTTCTAGTGCCTCTATATACGGGTGCCGACTCTGTCGTTGTTCTGCGGTTTCTCTCGTCTATGATTGGAGTAGGAGCAATAAGTTGAATATTGTTTGCGCCGTTATTGTTACCACTAACGTCAGTAATTGCATCTGTATTTGATATGTTGATTACGCTAGGTTGTGGTGTGTTAGGTTGTGCATTTTGTAGGATAGATATAGCGTCTTTGATGCCGTCCGCTACTTCGGGACTTGGTTTTTGACCTGGAACATAGTGTGTCAAAGTGAGTTTTAATTACTTAACTATCCAACTTCTTGGTTAGAGAGTCAAAATTCTTTCGGCTTTTTTAATTATTTCGAAAAAATACTTCATGAGCAATATATTTCTGAATTCGTGGTTATATCACAACACTGACTGACTTATTACTGAACTTTCACTGGCACATGGGTAAATAACTATAAAGAACTAACATAAAAAAAAATAATTGAAAAATGCATTGTGATTCAGTCAAAAAACAAAAATATACGTTAATAACAGCCTTATATAGTCCAATATTCAACAAACGCCTCTTCTTAGAAAGGAGATTGTAGCTTTCTTCTCTACACAGTGATGGTGTCCTGTATAATTTGCTTCCTTAGTCGCCACTTAAAACACCCATGAGATAGAGGTGGTGACACTTTGGAACATATTCTTAATCCGTCACCACGCGGTAAGTATGACGTAAGTACACACACCAGTTACATATACGTCGCCCCAGTGAAACTGGTGTTCACAATAAATAAATAAAATAAAAATTTCGTACATTTGTCACACAACGTCATCTAGTTTCAAACTAAGCAGAGCTTGTACTATGATAACTAGACTGACTGATAGAATACTTGAATACTTTCTTTTGTAAATACATACATATTACATATTATACATAGAAAATACCCAAACTTCGAAATAAATATTTGTAGATCATACAAATATTTTGTCTTACCGGGAATCAAACCCGAGACCTCAAGCACAGCAGTCGCATTCACTACCACTGCACCACCGAAGCAGTTACAATAAGTATAACCTTACCGTCCTGCATTTCCTTCTTATAAGATGAGAAGAAGGTCAGTGCCTTCATCAACTGGTAGCTCTTGGAGACTGGTATGTTAGTGTCATATAACTTCTGGGTATTCTTGCAGTCGACATAGAACCACCAGTTGCATTTGAGGATGGTTTGATCGAAGAGCGTGGACTCAGGGCAGAGGAAGGATTTCATGACGAGTCCATCGTCTGTTAGAGCACAGACGTGGAACACCTGGAAATGGAAATAGATTATTTTTAACTATACTTATTAATAATTGATGATGGGTTGTACTCCTAGCCAATTCTAGCCACGACGGTCTATATCAACGGAGATCAACATACACAGGAGATATTGGTTAATTTCAAACTTCTGGTTGTTATTTCTGTAACTAGAAAAACTCAGTAAAAATTTTCGACCCAACCTGGGAATGGAACCCGAGTTTGATCGACAGTTGTATACGTTAACCGCTAGACTAACGAGGCAGTAAACGTGATAACGACAGCGTTAATTACCTATAACCTAATACTTATGTGCTATGTAATAACCTATACATTTATGTGCTTATTTCCTTATCGTTACGCATTTCCGTTTCATCGAGTTTCAAACTGCAACAATTCTCAAGAAGTTTCACTTCAAAAGAAACAAAAGAAAGAAGGGGACAAAACTCATGAAAATTATTATTAGAAGAAAATTGTTTATATCCTTTTAAGAAAATAGATCATGTGATTATTGAAACATATATTGCTATATCACGGAGAAAAACTCTAAACATCAATCGTATAGTAATAATAACATTCTACCACAACAACAGTTCAAGTTTCATTGGTCACTATGTTTGTACCAACGGGGGTGATCTAGTTTTCACATTCATCAACAGCCTTTTACAATCCACTTCTGGACATAGACCTCTCCTTAGCAAGGAGGTTTTGGCCTACTATACCACGCTGGCCAAACGGGTTGGAATAGGATTTGCTCCAAGTTTTCCCTCTCTTTGTAATATCGGTCTTGTGTACTTTGTTCCCTTAGTCGCCTTTTACGACACCCACGGGATGAATAGGGTTGGTAACACTATGTATTCTTAATCCGTCACTACACGGATAGCATTTACACATTATTGTCATTTAAATTATCTACGGTTTTCCTAAAAGTCAAAGTATGATAATAATCTTAAGTACCCACAGAAATGGTCACATCTATACGTATAGTACTACACGTGAGTATAATTTTTTTTTTCTATATTTAACGTTCAGAAGCAGCTCTAGGATCCAGTATACTTATATTTACTTTGATCTTTAATGTTACAGAAGTCTATACATGATTTTTTAATTGGGTAATAAGATGTGTAATATGGAATTGACCGAAATTTGCGCTCCGACTGTGGTTTCAATTAAACGTACAGTTTTTCATCAAATAAATATAGTTCTGTTCAAATATTCTTCTTCATATCCAAAAAGTACATTTGTAACTAACCATAGCTTGGTAAAATGGTATGTACTCACCATACACCCAAGACTCTCATCGCCATACAATCCAGGGAAGTACTTCTGATCACCGCAATGGAAATTCGTCTCTGGCAGTTCGACCTTTGACTGGAAGTGATCATCAAAGTTCTTCTCATATCCAACAGGATAATACTCCCGCGGTGCGTTCATTACTTTTCCAGATACTGGTACTCTGAAATTTGAGGTGTGGGTCTCTAAGCATGCCAAAAGCGGTGTAAAGCATAAATATTATAATAAATTGTATTGTTATTATTTAGTTAACATGCAGGGTTATCTACTAAGGTTCAGAAGGTCTCATCCTCAGCAAATGATGAAATTGATAATAAACAACATTCTTTTTAAAAAAAAAAATTACTAATTTGCATGTGTTGACTTTAAATGCTATGTTGGTTGGTCCGCCAATTGGATATGTTGGTCCGTCATATTATTAGAAAACATTGCAAAGACGTACGACATTACGTATCGTTAGCACCTCAATTTTCTTTCATTTTATGCAGTTTATAAAACCGTACAAAACGAAAAATTCTTTTAGAAGTTCATTTAATGACACTCAATGATGATTACGTCTTAAACACGTAACGATTAGTAAAATCTCTTTTCAAATCAACCTATCACCGTCCAGTATTGAACGACAGCAGATCTTGAGTAATTCTAATCCATCCGCTGCCAGCCACCCTCTTCAAGTTGCCGATCCATTGTATCCTAAGGCGGCCTACACTACGTTTGCCCAATTGTGGTCTTCACTCTAGCACATATTGGCTTCAGTGACTATCGGTTCCTCTGCAGACATTAGATTTTGGCCTCCTATACTAAAAATCTCTCTAATCAAATCAGACCTGAATGAAAATGTATATTATAAGCTTGCAAATAAAAATTAGCATGCTCCTGTAGAGATTAGTATTGACCAATACAAACGTAAAAAACTCCTAAAGTAATTATTCAAACTGGCATACCTCTTCGGCTTTTGTGGTAAGGCTGCAGTCAATATTTCTGGTTCAGGTTCAGCTTGGAAGACGAAAGGCTGTTCAGTCGTCGTTGTAGTTGTAGTAGTAGTAGTAGGTTTAGGAGTCGGCACAGGAATATTTGCGTATTTGCTTAACAGTTGTTGCTGTCTCAGAGAAATAGCAGCTTCAACAGCTTCCATTGATATATTTCCAGCTTTAGCTATTTCAGCAATCTTTGCATTGATGTCTTCTTTACTTATTTTTAAGACAGTGTCGTCTTCATATCCTGCTATTGAATTGTAGTCATCGACTTTCTTCGTGTTGTAAACGGCCAGGTCGTGGACTTGATGTGGAACAGGGTCTATAAAGTTAGAAAAAGGACGGTTTTGGACAGATAAAGAATTAGGTCTAGGTATGTTAGGTGAAGAGTAAGTGGGTTTTGGTGTGTGTATCTCTTTGAGTATAGGTGGCGGTATGACTGAGATGCCTGATGATGACATGGGTATGAATTGGTTGACAGTAGTTACGGAATGTTGTTTGGGATCTACTATGATGGGAGATGATGAAAATCTGACTGGTGAGTACTGTTGCGCAGTCATTTGCGAGACCATTTTTGATATTTGGTTATGTGATTGAGGGTGTAGCTCACTTTGATATGCTAATCCTGGGCCCTTGGATTCTGGGATCTGCAGAGGTGTATAGGATTTCCTTGTTGATTGAATTGGTACGACAGCGAGATCATCTTTTGGTGGTAGAGGTTTGAACGGTGGCACCCCCATTCGCATTGGTTTAGCCATAGTGACGGCAGGTATGGTTTGCTTCAGGTTAATCTGCTCAACGGGTGCATGGACCATGATTGGCTGCATTGTGCTACTGATTCTTCGGTGCAGAGTGGTCAATTTATCCATAGCTGCTTGGTTGAGACGGTTGACAGGGACCATAGGCCGCATTATCCTGTTCTGCTTGCCACGTTTCTGGAAATACATAATACATTTGTAAATCAGCGAATTGGTGTGTGTTGACTTTTTTATGATGTCCGTGTGATAATGGATTAAGAATATGAAGTGTCGCCACCGTTATTTTTCTCATGGATGTCGTAAAAAGCGACTGAGGAAGCAAACTATGCAGGTTAACAGCGTTGCAAAGAGAAGGAAAACTTGAAACAAACCCCTACCAACTCGTGTGGCCAGTGTGTTGAAACCGCATTTCGAAGGAAAGGCCTACGTCTAGCAGTGGTTTGACCGAATTAAATTTGATTTTATAATAAATAAATATTTAAACATGACAATTTTATTACATATTATATTAATTATTTATTAGTAACGAAACTCCTATACATATTTACCTAACTTAGTGAGGCGCAACCGCTTCTGATACATTTAAAATAGTATGTTTCGTGGCTTTATAATTCAGAGTTTGCATTAGATTTAATACACTTTTGTATTACAAACACACTACCCACAATTTATGGTCTTACGAACCCATTAAACGAGACAATATGCAAATTATTGCATGTTTTCTTGGTACAAATATAGCAAAATATCTTTTAATGTTGGTTAATGGTCCTGCGTAAGGCCCATTTTTTATGTTATGTACAAATAATGTTTATCTTGAATGTAAATGTGTATTGCTTTAGCTTCTTAATTTGGGTATACTGATGAAATGTGAGTACACACATCACAAGATAGACATTCAAAAGTGCAATTACTCAGAAGAACAGATAAGAATTGAGGTAAGAATCGGAAACTTTGAAGAAGTACAATTTTATCATTTTCCTAGGTTTACCGAATATACATATTCACGGGTGAAATTTTTATCTTTATGAAAGGTTTTGGGCGGCTTCTGTCCATGACCTACCTCATGGGTTATGCAAACCCTTCTTGAGAATATTTTCTGTCACAACTTAAGGGGATAGTCAGGATAAGGGGAACTGCAAATTTATGAGTGTACACGTAATTGAGACTCTCTCGAGGAGACCGAGTGTAGTATTAAGAGTATAATTATAGAAACAATTTGACTGTCTACTTGGCCTAGTAGTTAGCGCATGGGACTGCCGATCAAGAGGCCTCGGGTTCAATTCCTAGGTTGGGCCAGGAAAGTGTTATTGAAGTTTTATGATTATAGAAAAGCTTTAAAGTTAGAGTCTTAGCCCTCATGCCTCAGAGGGCACGTAGAACTAGTGTTGTAAAGAACTCGAGTCTTTGAGTTCTAAATTTAGAGCTCGACTCGGCATTGCACGACTCGACTCATAACAATAAGACTCTTAAGACTAAAGAACTCAAGTCTATATGAGCTCTTGAACGCGAGACTCGAGACTCGAGTCTTCTTTAGCGCTCGAGTTCTTTTTTACGCGCCGAGTCGCGCTCGAGTTCTTTTCCGCTTTGAGTCATTCTTTTTACACTTTTTGCATTCATAATGCAATGACGTTCTATTATAATTTAGCTTCTTAATATTTTTATCCTGTATACGCTCCGAATCCACAATCATTGTTGCAGTCGCCGAATCAGTACTAGAAACCGAACGGAATGAAGTATTGGGTTCTTCTTCTACTGACTCCATAATGATTCTTTAACACGATAACTACACAGGAAACTCTATTTTAAGCAACAGGGAAACTACTACACTACTACACTACAAACAACTACACTAGCTGAGGTGACATGACAATATATTTACTGATACCCACAGTTCTCGTCACATTATATAAAAATAAAAACTGTTTAGGGTATTATGATAAAATATTAAATCATTGTACCTTCATATAAACGAAGTATTTTAATATGTTGATCGTATGTATACGATCATTTGAGTAGCTACTCAACAGAATAAATAATTAATGTAGATAACTGCAAAATAGTACAAGGAAACTTAATCCACAACTTTCCGTATCATAGTTAGTAGTTCCTTTAATTACAAGTGACAACATTTTGTTCTACGAGAATCATTTAATTAATTTCAAAGGTGGTGCGTTATTTTTTCGATAATGTCAAGTGCTGGTGGTGAAAGATCTACTTCTCCAAGTATTTTAACAGGATTTTATCGGGAAAAGAAGAGAAAATTATCAACAACTTCGGTAAAAGTCGATAAAGGAACGCAGGTCACATATGGAGACATTATTGACTCTAATATATATCAAAGAAATCGTTGGGATTCGTCTGATGTACGACCTCGTACAAGCTTACTAAAAGATATTGATTTTGGTTCAAAGAAACCGTGTCACCCAAGGAATCAAGAGTTTGCTAAACTTATAGCATTTGAGATGGATCGAGTACCCGAAGAGAAACGTACTATGACTTACTCCAGGATATTAGACTTTATTCCAAAAGTACGAGAGGAGGATAGCTTCAGGAATGTTAGTTTGCCTAGTTTCTCTGATTCTGAATAGATATTCACTCGATTAAATCTTTCAAAAATTTAATCGATTTTTTATTTAACACTGAAAAAATTTCCAAATTGGACCAGTAATTCCTGAGATTAGCGCGTTCTACCAAACAAATAAACTCTTCAGCTTTATTATATAAGTATAGAAGTATAGATATTTATTCTAAATAAATCACTGTCAGCATTTCGAAGAACAGTTTAAAGAAGACTCGAGCTCTTTTAAGACACAAGCTCTTTATAAGACTCGAGCTCTTTTTAAGACTCGAGTCTCTCGAGTTCTATTTAAGGTTTCGAGTTCAATTTTGGCGCTCGAGTCTTCATGATAGGACTCAGACTCGGCTCGACTCAAGACTCCGAGTTCAGTTAGTTCACTGAGTCTTAGAAAATTGAGTCGAGTCTATCGAATAAGACTAAAAGACTCGAGTACTTTGCAACACTACGTAGAACCGTTGCTCCTGCGCCTGATTTCTCCCCAGACGTGTCGGATATACGTCCCATCGGATTGTGAGACTGAGGGAACAGAGAGTGCACCTGTGTTTGTGCACACCCTTGTGCATTATAGTGTCTTCTGCGTAATTGGCTGGTCTCCATTGAGACTCGCCGCCGTAGCCAATATCGGCTAGGGAAACATCATGGCAACAGTGATATAGACCTCACCTCTTGCTTAGCAGGTCTTGAATTAGCTGCAACGGTGTTGACAGGAGCACCATTTTTAACGCTAACTGATCTTCGCCGGCTTGTATCCAAATTTGTCAGTGATTGTTCAAAGCCTAGTTCATCTCCTAGACTGAAACCTGAAATTAGAATAAGAATCAACTGTTAACTGACGTGTCAAAAAACCTTTGATGAAATATGAAGTAGTTTGACTGACATTTCAATAATCATCATCATCATCAACAACCTTTAACAGTCCACTGCTGGACCTAACTGACTTGGTGGCGCAGCGGTAGTGAATGCGACTACTGTGCTTGAGGTCTCAGGTTCGATTCCCGGGTCGGACCAAATGTTTGTATGATCTACAAATATTTGTTTCGAAGTTTGAATGTTTTCTATCCAAAATATCTATATATTAAAAAAAAAAAGTATGTAAGTATTCTATTAGTCAGTCTAGTTATCATAGCACAAGCTCTGGTAGTTTGAAACTAGACGACGTTGTGTGTCAAATATCCAAAATATTTATTTATTTAATTATAGGCCACTCCTTAGTAAGGAGGTTTTGACTTACTATAATATTTAATAGTTGAAATATAATTGAGTAGTCTAAATTAGATTTAGTTAATCTAATATCTCATGATGTAGTCTGCCTAACATATCTTATCAACATCATTTTATTCTGTGTCACGTTTGCGTGGTACGGAGAATTATTCTGCTTCGTGTAGGCAGGGTTGTCGCGTACTTAATCCACTTTTAACTAATATTTCATTTGCCAATCATTAAAATCTCACCTATACTAGCATGTGCTTTAAGTCCGCCGAGGTTCCGTACTCTGAACAGGCCGGCCTTTTTGAACGCGCAATTAATTTTGAACCCGAAGTCTGACTCCAAGACACATGTTGGTTGCACGATGTCTGTAAAGATATAAATAAACACTATTAGTATACAAATTAAATATAATAAAAAATATTTAATATAATTTCATGTAGGCATAACATTTACCATACTAATGAAAGTTAATACTTCTAAATATATATAACTCAAAGGTGACTGACTGACATAGTCATCTATCAAAGCACAGCCCAAACCACGGACGGATCGGGCTGAAATTTAGCATGCAGGTTGATACTATGACGTAGGCATCCGCTAAGAAAGGATTTTGATCAATTCCACCCCTAAGGGGATAAAATAGGGGATAAAAGTTTGTATGAAACTTTGTCAATTTTAAACCGATCGGGCTGGAATTTGGCATGCAGGTAGATATTATAACGAAGACATCCGTTAAGAAAGAATTTTGATCAATTCTACCCCCAAAGGGATAAAATAGGGGATAAAAGTTTGTATGAAACTTTGTCAATTTTAAACCGATCGGACTGAGACTACATGCATAAAGCTACTATGACGTACGCATCCCCTAAGAAAGGATTTTAATAAATTCCACCCCTAAGGGGATAAAATAGGGGATGAAAGTTTGTATAAATATTCTTAGATTTTCGAGTGACTGAACTGAAATTAAAGATTCTTTAAGAATTAAACATTGCTTCTCTAATGGACAGTTTTATGTTTTAGCACCTAATGACAGATAAGATAAGGATGTTGTGTACAAAGAAGTTTTATATACCTCAATTTTTTACAAACGCTAAACAAAAGTAAAGCCTCAAAAATTATACCTAATTAATAATAATACTTTTTACCGCGAGCAAAACCGCTGGCAAAAGCTAGTATAATATAATTTGTACTCTAAGTTACTCTCTTGTCTTAAATCTAGCGTTTTGTATAATGTTTTAAATTTAAATGACATCAAAATATTATGTAAATTTTATATTTGCAATAACATATACTTAGAAATGTAATGGGTATTTAGAAGATCATAACAAACAATGGCTCGCACTCCTTCAATGGGAAAAGAACGCGTTAAAATAATTACGCACTTAGTACGCTGTGGCACGACAAAACAACTGAAGTTTACGCTGCTGCGCAGAATTTATTGAGGAAATTTAGTAATAGCAATAAGATAGCTGAATTACATTCATTATCATTTGGCGAGCTCTATTGGAATTATACAAGGACCTCGTAAAAAATGGTATTAGCGATTCTTTCGTTGCATTTCTCCAAATGAGTAAAATTAAAGGCCCGACAAGGCTCTCGTGTCTCTACGCGGCTACTGCCAGCTTCTTTACATACATGTAAAAATAATACTACATATTATAATTACATTGATGATTTTTTCAACACATGATAATTATTCTACCATGTATAACTGCATACTTTATACGTTTATATAAAATTCTCGAGTCACAGTTTTCGTTGCCATACTCCTCCGAAACGGCTCGACCGATTTTCATGAAATTTTTTGTGCTTATCCGGTATCTAGGAGAATCGGCCAACATCTATTTTTCATTCCCCTAAATGTTAGGCGTAGTACAACCCTAAATTTTTTTTTTTATTTTTTAGACAAAATTTTTAATTTCTATTTTTTTATGATACAACAAACAAAAATACATACAATCCTCAATTTTCACCCTTCTACGATCAACCCTTATTTTTTAATAGCCATTTTAGTAAAAATGGCAAAACAACGTTTGCTGGGTCAGCTAGTACGTTTATAAATGATTGCATGCTTTTTACCTAAGGTGAAGTGCCATTCTTTTAGCGGTACAATTCATCTATAAGTTCCTTTTTACAGCAATTACTGGTTACTTGCCAGCCTTATATCTCTACAATAAAAAAAAGTTCTTCTCTTAACAAAGTGAGTTTATGTATTCATACGATTTGTAAAAGGAACGAAGTCAAAATCAATTCGGTTGTTGTATGGGTTCAGAGTTCATTAGTTTCAAGTTTTCCTTCTCAAACTTCTCTCTTCGTTCTTCAGTCCAACCCATCTGGCCAGCGTGGTATAGTAGACCAAAACCTCCGTGCTAAGGAGAGGCCTATGTCCAGTTATGGACTGTACAAGGCTGTTGATGATGATGATTGACCATTTCCTTCTCTTTGCAGTGATGTTGTCCTGCACAGTTTCCTCCCTAAGTCGCCTTTAACGACAGCCACGGGATCAATAAGGGCCGTGACACACTGTATTCTTAAGCCCTCATCATACAGAAAAAATCATTACCTTAATGTACTTAAAGATCGTCGCCTTATGTCTAATCCCCAAGTTATACGCAATAAAAATGCGAAAGGCTGTACAAAGGTGTTAGCAGTTCCTGATTGGCTCACTATAGCCTTGAATATTACTTCAATACACAGAATTATCAGATCTTAAGTGCTAATAGCTTTTAAAATTTTTAAGATGGAAACAGCTGACCTAGTGTGCAATAAACGCATTAAATTTGTAAACATACTACAATCAATATTTTATTACTTGCAATTATACTGTAAGTAATAATAATAAAACAAATAAAATATTTGGATTTATCTCACGAGATTGTCGACAGGTTTGATTGAGATGAATGTGGATTCGGTGATCATTGTTCCCACAGTCGTATTCGTAGTCAAGAGCCTGATCCAATATTTTCAGAGGCTTCAATAGAAGGCTGAATCAAGGGACTGATGCAGAATCCTTGATAAGGCACAGAGAAGAAGTTCTTGTGTTTGGAGGCCCAACCACCTGTTTCTCAGTCCCCTAAATACATACATATTATAGGTAAATTACACCCAGACACAGAACTAAAGATAGTATTCCACACAAGGATTTGTTCTAAGTGGGAATCAAACCCACGAATTCTGGCTTAGCAGTTAACATCATTAACCACTAGACCAACAGGTCCGTCAATATAAGTTTTTTTTTTTAATTCTTTGGTCTCATCATTTTCATCTCGACTGAAAGACGTACTGCTAAATAAGGCCTCCCGCAAGACTTGACTTGTTTCCCACGACCTTGACCAGGTCGTTAGACCATTATTCTCGTACTACAAAATATATTTTTACACTTTTTTTTTTATATATTTATCAGTTTATGTACACCTTATTATTAACTGTAGAAAAAGAATATCCCGTAAAATACTAAGTAATGGCTATCACAGCGCAAAAATCGCTCTCACATTTTGATGAATGACTTCATCAATTTTAAATATACCTAATTCATAAAAACGCTATTTATTTAAAGTAAATCAAAGTAAGCAATCAAGTACCTTCTCAGCCCATCAACTATCATACAAGCCAAATTATTACACTCCACGTTAACTGTAATATTGTAACATAACAAAATCATATGCAACAATAATTAATTCATATTTAATGGACCAAACATGTTCCAAGTACCTATAATGTAAGGATGTAATTATTAGCTTCCAATTGCTATCTAAATAATTAACTTGAACATCCTATTACACTATCCAGGTCTAAACCTGTGCAGTAATTACAGTTGTGTTCCGGTAGCATATCAGAAGGTAAAGGATGCCGATGGCCTAGATTTCACTTCTGTTATCAATATTATTTACCAGTAAAGATAGAAGGAAGAAGTGCGCCAAAAACCGGATCAATCTTTTTTTTTTCTACTAATTTCAATTCGAATCAAATTTTATTTCATATTCCAAAGCTTTGAGTACCTTAAGTCTCGCAAAAGAAAGTCCGATGGCAATTTGTTCACCAGTTACGAAAAGTGGGTGTTAAACAATTTTTTTTTTGTTGAAAACACCAAGGTGATTCAAAATTAGATGCATTTATTAAAATGTTATTATTAAAATAGAATGATAAAATATAATGTTTCGCTTCTAGTGAAGCACTTAAAATATTATTTCTTTATATTGTGACGTCAGTCTGCGCTCAAAGTTGTGACAGTGGGGGTAACAGTTGAAGACATTTTTTTTCTATGTTAAGAGCCTGCCAAAGTGACTCTACTCTGCTTGATGGAAAGCATGAATAGAATTCAATAGTTGTGGTCACCATACTCATTGCAAATGCAGACAATGCAGTATGGTGACCCATACTATGGCGGCCTTGAGAGCTGCTTTTTCACACCCCGCTTGGGGACGTAAAAGGCATGACAGTCATCGTGACAGTGTAAGGCTTACACAGTTACCACGCTAACTGTCACCCCTGCATCAATGGGCCTCCGGTTTCACACTCACCAACGAAACGCAACACGGATGCTGGCGCTTTAGTTTGGTCTTCGGTGGAAGGGTAGTACTGCCTCGGTCGAGCCGGCCGCTCGTGCTAAATCAGCGTGGCTATACTACCAAAAGTACCAAACGAAATTATTATATTGCTACCACTTTCATGTACGCTTACAAGTAATATTTATTTGTATATAGTTCTAATTACATTCTCATGATATGTGAATTATTTCATAATTCTTAATGAAAATAAATATTTAAACCACAAAATTGATACTGATTTTATTCATTTATATAAATTAATATACACGTTTTGTTTTTATTTATTTATTCAAAACATTTACAGTGTCTTTACAGGACTCTTATCGCAACACGATACTGTAAGAAGAAAAGGTAGGTTACAATTATTTTGTACGAAAAACGTCATTCTGGGCAACTTCTTTGAAGTTCAGATGGTACCAGTTATTGATACCCAAATGTAATGTAAAAATATAAATAAGCTTTATGGCGTTAATTTGTTCGCGTTACGGCTACACTGAGCGCAAGGGGGGCGCGTTACTACATCATCATCAGCATCATCAACAGTCTTTTACAGTCCACTGCTAGACATAGGTTTCTCCTTAACAAGGAGGTTTTGGCCTACTATACCACGCTGGCCAGACGGGTTGGAATAGGGTTTGTTTCAAGTTGCCCCCGGGCCAGACGGGATACCTGCCCGAGTGCTGGCCCGAGCCCTCGAACACATGTCGGACCGTCTCAGGGAGGTCTTGGACGCTAGCCTGGCGTCCGGACGCTTCCCTGAGTGCTGGAAAAGCGGGAAGCTGGTCCTATTAAGAAAGCCGGGACGGCCAGCCGATTCGGTAGCGGCCTATAGGCCCATCGTGTTGTTGGACGAGGCGGGTAAGTTGTTTGAGAGGATACTCTCTGCCCGCATCGTCCGGCACCTCTGCGAGGTGGGCCCCGATCTGTCGGACGCCCAATTTGGTTTTCGGGCGGGGCGTTCGACGGTCGATGCTGTGCTGCGCCTGAGGGCCGTTACCGAAGAGGCGGTGAGCTGTGGCGGCGTGCTGTTGGCGGTGTCGTTGGACATCGCCAACGCATTTAACAGTCTGCCATTTAGCTGCATCAGGGAAGCACTCCACTACCACAGGGTGCCCGAGTACCTGAGGCGGCTTGTGGCAGACTATCTTGAGGAGCGTACCGTCGTGTACGAGGACCGAGATGGTATTCTGAGGCGGCGGCCCATGTCGTGCGGTGTTCCACAGGGGTCCGTCCTCGGACCACTCCTGTGGAATATGGGATACGACTGGGCCCTTCGAGGTCGTCTTCCCCCCGGGCTGGGCGTAATTTGTTACGCCGATGACACATTGGTCACGGCCCGGGGGGCGAACTTTCAAGAGGCGGCGCGTCTGGCCACCGTGGGAGTCTCTTTGGTGGTCGGGCGCATTGAGGCGCTGGGTTTACGGGTGGCCCTAGATAAGACGGAAGCCCTTTTGTTTCATGGGCCCCGTCGTGGTCCACCCCCCGGTGCCTCTATCGTTGTCAATTCGGTCCTCGTACCGATTAAGGCCTAGATGAAGTATCTGGGCCTAATCCTCGACGGCAGATGGCTCTTCGACGAGCACTTCCGACAGCTTACTCCAAAGCTGGTCGGCGCTGCTTCTGCTCTTGGGCGACTTCTGCCCAATTTGGGTGGAGCCAGCGTCGCGACGAGACGGTTATACACGGGGGTTGTTCGGTCAATGGCGCTGTAGGGTGCACCGGTGTGGGCGGCGGCTCTGACCGCCCAGAATAGGGCTTGCCTCTGGCGGCCTCAGAGGATATTGGCGGTTAGAGCCATACGCGGTTACCGCACCGTATCGACGGAGGCGGCGTGCGCCCTGGCCGGAACTCCCCCGTGGGATTTGGAGGCGGAAGTGCTTGTCGAAGTTTATCGGCGGACGGCTGACTTCCGGGCGGGTAGTGGCATACGGCCCCCGCCCGAGGAGATACGCGAGTGGCGTGAGGCCGCTCGTCGAGCCACGATGGCTCGTTGGTCATTCCGGTTGGAGACTCCACGTGCTGGCTTTGCCCTCGTGGAGGCTCTCCAGCCGGTCATCACCGAGTGGGCAGGACGGCAGCACGGGACCCTTTCCTTCCGACTGACGCAGGTCCTTTCCGGGCATGGTTGCTTCGGGAAGTATCTGCACTCGGTCGCCAGGAGGGAATTGAGTCCCGCCTGTTACCACTGCGACTGCAGTGAGGACTCGGCTCAGCACACGCTAGCGGTTTGTTCCGCCTGGGCGGCGCAGCGTGACTACAACTTTTGGATTCTATTCATGCTTTCCATCAAGCAGAGTAGAGTCACTTTGGCAAGCTATTAAAATAAAAAATAAAAAATATTAATAACAATGCAATACGGTCAAAACTTTGAACATGGTCACAAGGACATGTCCTTTACAAACCGGTCGTAACGTAGTCTCCAGTTAAAGTACTTAAGTAATCATAGCATCCACCGCCCTTACACATTCACTTCCGCGGTACCTTGAACGAACGTTTACTCTTCTGATAATGATTGTCTACTTATTTGAAATATGGTATAATGATATAAGAATTAACAGTTCGGAAACATAAATTAAAAGATTTATTAACCATAAACTACCACAGCGTGGGTCGCCACACTGCATTGTCTGCATTCGCTATGAGTATGGCAACCACCACTCTTGGACTCTATTCATACTTTCCATCAGGCAGAGCAGTTACTTTGGTAGAACCAGATTAAAAAAAAGAGACCTAAAGTCGTATCGAATAAGATTCTAATATTGCTGCGTCATAGTTCCTGTAATGTGTTTAACCGTAGAGTATTCCTGCTTCACCACATATTCGCTTCGTGGTCTTGGGGAGGGACTCAAAGGGTTTCAATGGACATATGTTTTTTTGAATTACAAGTCATAGTCAGACAGATATAGACAAGTCAAGTCACTGACCATCAGATGTTAAGTCTGTTCGTTGGTTCGTCTGGACCTCTGGACTATTCAGACGAATCCTGGACTCTGAAGCAGTCTGCTCGCAAGCAATATAATGAGTGAGTACGTAAACTCATTTTTTTTTACAGTCTGAGAACCCCTCATACACATACCAGTCTGGTATATTAAATAAATCTATTGAAAGTTAGAAATTTCGTTGTGGACGAGTAGACGCATGATCTGATTGATCGGCAATTAATTCAATCTTAAACCTGATCAGTATTAAGATTGCATCGTGAGAAAGTTGTTTTGTAAGTCTATTAAACCTACACTGATCAAATTCCACATAGGTATTGCCTTACGATTCGATTTTGGTATCCTGCGTTATTGGAGATCCATGTTTGGTAGTATGGGTCGTGCGTATTCCAATTGATACCATCACCTCAAAGGGTACTGTAGTTAAGCAATTCTTTGGTTTCTTCTCGCCGTTAGATTGAGGCTACTGCAGCCCAAACCTACCGTCCCCTTGGTACATGATACCATCTTTCCAGGCCAGACCTCAATGGGTTGCAACGCACTTGGGACTTTTAAGTTGTAGGTAAAACAGCTGTTTTGCTATTAAGTGCATGTGTATTTATAACTCAAGACATCGTTGAAATAACTTTCTATTAGCAAAACCATTTCACTCACTTGCAATTTACTATATACTAGAAAAATGTGATCATTATTGTTTACAGGAATTCAGGTTTTTACCTCATTAGTAAATCGGGGAAAGCCACAGTCATCAAACTCAATGTTAGCTAATTCATGTTTACACATTATTATATTATTCTTGGCATGAAGTTAACATATTCGTAGACTTCTTGAAACAACAAAACGAAATTGTAAACTCAGTAAGGAATGTCAAAATGGTGGATTTAAAAAAAAACACTCATTCATATCATCATCATCATCATCATCAGCCTATCTCAGTCCACTGCTGGACATAAGCCTCTCCCATTGTACGCCACCCTGATTCACGTACCATAGTTGTTCTTGAATATATTTTTTGCGTTGAACTGTATCGATAGTCGTTACTTAAGAAACTTCACTCGTGTCTTGAAACAATTATATTGTATAAATAATATGTAGAAATTAAAATGTATAAACACAAAACTAGCAACAGAAATGTGTGAAAGTACCTGGTTTCATCACATAATATTAATGTTTCATAATCTCAATGAGAAAGTTATCTGCACTACAGTCCTAATTAAAACACTATTTATTACTTTATAACTTTTACTTAAAATAGTTCAGAAAGTAAAAAGCAAATAGAATAAATTTGCTTTTTAGTGA
The DNA here is from genome assembly GCA_949316085.1 of Hypercompe scribonia. Lineage (NCBI taxonomy): Eukaryota > Metazoa > Arthropoda > Insecta > Lepidoptera > Erebidae > Hypercompe > Hypercompe scribonia. Next base: position 14,706,841 of record OX438989.1, read on the forward strand.
ATAAGTTTTCTATTGTTTGTAGCACCTCAACTACTAAACCGATAGTCATGAAGTTTGTACACTTATTGTCTTTAGTGGCGGCTTGACAAAATAAACACTGACTTAATCAAAGCTACTGATAGTAGGTAGTATTCAAATAAAAATAAATATAGTATAGCAGTAGATGAATAAAATACATAAAGTTTAGACGAAGTAAATCTATCAACAATTTAAGATTTATAAACAGTCTTGAAGGATTTATTAGGGCAAAGCTCACGACACTGCTTTGTAAAACGCTAGTTATAAGGTAATAAACCATTGGTCATAAGGATTGGTATCCACCGAGGTATAGAAACATAGTGAAAGATCATCATATCACGCTCGATTATGTTGAACGGAATGTCAGCCGTAGGGTGGGGCGCTGTGCGGTCAGCGAACGGGGTTCTAGGTTGGCGATTGTGATGGCCAACGTCAATTCGATACATACCATATTATTAAAGGCTTGGATTAAAGCCCAAAGCAATAATTAAGTAACACAGATATGGTTACACCCTTTTCTTTTGGTTTTGTATTAACGTCACATTACTGGTAAGTTTCCAAAATATTTCTAGTTCTTTAACCCCATAGCTACTAGAAACCGATAGTAATTACATAAAAACTGATATACAGAATACTTGTCTTGTACATGAGTATTGTACATTTTAATAAATCAATAATTAACGATTATAACTCACACGTTTCTCTACTTCAAATCCATTTTAAAGTTAAACGAGATCGATTTGGTAATTTCCTAAAAAATACAATAAGACTCTTTTTTCCAGTAATGGCATTTGTAGACACCAAGCCTTAATGTATTAAAGCAATTGTGGTTATATTGACCTCGATTTATATCAAATGCACGTTTGGAATATTTTAAGTGTAGGTGCAGTCCCGTGGAAGCGATAAAGGGCCATAAAAGCATTTAACTATTATACTCTTTCAAGGTCAGATTTTTAATATGATTTAGCACCGTTTTTAGTAGTAAATAAGAGTGACAAGATTACCGATGCCTTTTGAATATCATTTATATTATTCTGAAGACACTCACTTGTCGGAATCATTTAGCAGCCTTGAATAATAAACGTAGATGCGTCTTAAAAACGTCCGTTCCGGTACAATAGACACACTGCTGATAAACATACTCGTTACATATATTTTTAAATTATATTACAAATAAATTATCATATAATTAAACAATCGTGCTTATAGCATAGTTCTTTGTGTTTTGTGAGAATCAAAATTGATAATGACTGTACGACACTCTCATAAGAACTAAAAGTTATCAATAACGGGATATATACCACGTTTATTTTCGGCAATTAGTTTCCGGTATTTTATTCGTGGTCATGGCGCTTGAGCCGCGGTTATAAAATCAACACGACCATGGTAGTGGTGTTAATAACTTACACGAGTACCAAAAACCGTAATTGATAGTTTTATTTCTATATAAGAATTACTATTTTCTTCAAGTCAATCTAGTCACGGTTCAAATGCGGAATAAAAATTTGAGTCCTCACTTTCACGTGAAATTCATCGGTCAAACTGAATCGGTCAAAAAATGACCGTAAAAAAAGTATACTACGTATGAAACATACCATATCCAAATCAATAACACAAAGTAGATAACAAAGACAAAACGAAGAACAAAAAAGAGAAGTAGGTAAATATTTAAACAATTATCAATTTTCGCACGGGACCGGCTGTTATGGCGAACCTTAGGAGAGGTCTATGTCCAGCAGTGGACGTGTTTTGCCAGAGATAATGATGATGATGGTGATGCAAAACTACGCTACATTAGACTTATGGTCAATAAAGTTGGCTCTACAAATTTGGAAGAAGATAAACTGTCCCTTAAGAAACGAAAAGGAAGAATAATCACTTCAGTCTTGTTATCATGGAGTAAAAGGCGTTCCCTTGTCTTTACACTGTTTCTTGGAGATACTTTTTGAGGTTAAAAGACCCACTGTTTGATTGCAGGCTAAAAACGGGCAGTTCTATATATATAGGTATGTAAACCAGTGTGTTCAAACTCGAAGCTCTCAAATAATTTTAATTGATTATTAAAATAACAACAGCTCCTTGTATTTTATTTATCCCAAGCAATTATAGTAGGCCGAGTAGAAATCTCTAATCTAACACTGCCACATCGTAATTACGCGTAAATACCATTTGGTAGTCCTTTGCTGGGCGTTGGTGTGGCTTTAGAACATTCGGATAGCATGCTAATAATGCACAAATGCTTGTAACATATACCAAGAGCTATAGCTGCGGCTGTCGTGATAATATGTTTGTACAAAGATTAATGCGCTGATCTTGTAGCAATATAGGTTATACGTTGCATGTGATGTGAACATCTCTTTGCTTTCAATCCGAAACACATTTCTTGAAGGCCGTTTGCCTAACGTTTAATGCAATCCACCAAACATATTGGCGAATGAAATCACTCTTACCTCCGGTTGCTGTTCAAAATTATGACATTGTTCAGGTTGTATAAGGGTGCAGTTATTATGCGTTTAAGAGTATAGATAGATAGATTGATCCATTACTATCCATCTCACAGAAGACCAACCTAAAGCGACAGCATCCGTGCTGTCGTGTTTCGTTGCTAAGTGTGAGACCGGAAGCCCATTGATGCAGAGGTGACAGTTGTCTTGGTAAGTGTGTGTAATATAATGCCACGACGGCTGTCATGCTTTTTACGACCCGAAGCGAGGCGTGAAAAAGCATCTTACTAGGTCGCCATAGTGTGGATCACCATTCTGCATTGTCTGCATTTGCAATGAGTATGGTGACCACATCTCTTGGATTCTATTCATGCTTTCGATCAGGTAGAATAGAGTCACTTTGGTAGGATTATATAAAAAAAAAATTGTACATTAGGGTTCACAAAAATTATAGAGTAATAAAACTAACAACAATTGTGATGTACAAAAGGCGGCGTTATTGCTTAAAGCAATTTCTTCCAGGTAACCTTTAGATGGACTAACTTAATTTTAAGCTGGTGCTAGGTATATACAAGTAAAAGTCTGAGTAACAAATAAGGTCTATCGCTACGAAATATTCATATTTATCACACACAAACTCTACTAATCTAATCGATAAAGTGATAAGTAAGAGTAAAGTAAGAGTATGGTTCAAAATGTTATTTTAAGTAAGTTGAAACAAAAAGTATTTTAAATATAAAATTTACGAGACATTCGATTTTACCGTTATTTGTGTAAGCGGAACTACGATAAATTCTAAGTTTTTTCGATATAACCTAATATTTATCAACTCTTAATGGCAAAAGTATGATCTTCTGAGTCGTGATAAATTAAGAATACAGACTCAAACAGTCACCGACCTATTCATCCCGTGACACGCATAGGATGAATAGGAGGATGACTATGACCACGCTGATAGCCATACGGATGTATATTATTAACACATTTAACTTTGACACATTACGTGATAGCACAGGACTCGGACTCAGACCAGGTGGTGATGGATTAAGAATATAGAGTGTCGCCACTCCATTCCTCCCACCGGTGTCGTAAGAAGCGACTAAGGGAGCAAATTATGCAGGAAAACAGCACTGTGAAGAGAAGAAAAACTTGATACAAACATTATACCAACCCGTCTGGCCAGCATAGTATAGGAGGCCAAAACAAACGCCTATGTCCAGCAGTGGACTATTAAAGGCTGATAGGACTTAGACGAAATATCGTCTGAGTCACAATATGACCGGATCAAATGGTATCCTAAAGTAAGCCACTAAGTTAGTAGATGTTAAGTAATATCTGTGTCATACAAGTTGGACTCTTGAAATGGAAATTGTAAACAAAATCCGGTTTCTCTTGCATATTTGGGAGATGAGGTTCTATGCCTATGGTTATAATCACTGTATTTGTCTACCGCCTACTGAACTTTCTTCGAATTTGGGTGCTTGGGTAATAATAATAATAAATTCTGTTGTTTATAATCATTTATTACCTTAATGGAATAATTTAAATTTTAGTATGGTTTAGTTCCATACTATTCATTGATTTTAATACTGATATGGACCATATTCACTCTTAGTCACGGTGAGGAAAACGAGTCCATAGGCCACGCGTTTAACAATCTATGTAATCATTCTCAATGCGAACTTTGTATTTGAACTACAGTTTCAATAGAAACACAGGCATTGTTTGCATTATATTAAATATTATCTTACATCCGCGACTTAGTTTTTAAAATCCCTAAGGAACCCTAATTTGATATAAGTAAATGATGTTATTGATATCTTTTTCAGGACGTCAAATATTGAGTCTGCAAAGTTACATGACGATTGGTTAAGTAGTTTAGGCGTAAAAAGCGTGTCTGTAATATTACTCAGAAAGTCTTTATATGTATTAATCTTCCTACATTGCCAATTAGACTTTGTGTACGTAATAATGTCCAAATGTATGAATCAACTGACTGGTCGTGTCCGCGTGCGCAGCCGGATGTTTTGGAGAAAGGCGATGACTTACTTACAAAAGAGCGTCAGACATAAATCAATCCTAAGTTTTTTAAGAAGCATATTAGAGATTTCAAAACAAGCATAAGTTTCTTAATTGTATTTTCTCCGTGTTGCATTTATCTCTATTAATCTATTAATTGCCATAGCATACCTTATATTTCGGTATTCATAGCGTATATATATATATGTATGTGTCTATTTGTATATGTATATATTCCTTTATGTACTTTTATTGAAGTCATATTTATTTTGGCGCGATTGGGAAAAAAGATGAGAGTGAATTTTTACGATGCGCGCGCACACCGACAGAAAAAAGCAACAGTCTGAAGTTAGTTATTAACGACAGAAAAAAGCAACAGACTAAAGTTAGTTGCTAACTTTTTTATTTTTGGATTGCTACGCAAAAGAAGTATAACTTCTTACGTGTGTACATGAGTACACACACTCTGTTTTTTTGTATATATTATGTGTTCTATTGTGAATATGTATACATGTATACGTATATACAATGTATATCTAACCTCCGTACACTACTACCTTACAAAATTTCTATACCACTCGAAAGTTAACTGGAAGAGAATGCCCTGGTTACTAAGTCCGTCGTTGTACAAAAGTGCATACGGTTTATAAATAAATAAATAATTTTTGCTTATGGCTTCCCTCCCGTGATTATTTCTTATTTCTAACTTTGAAAATGACAAGCTTCTGTTCAAACATTGATCTAAGCAAGTTTGTAGCCCCAGTGGTTCTATTAATGAATACGGCACTGAATGGCAAGTTATTCAATATGCATAGATTACTTATATTATTGATTTGATTTTTCGATCTCTCCACGAAGAACAATAGTTTACCACGATGAAAAAACAAACAAACATTCAACATTTGAGGGATTTTATAACGTTAATTTATTTTTACTAGGAAATCTCGCAAATCAAGATTGCACCAAGTCTAGACTTCATTAATTAATTCGTTTACTTTTTTATTTGTTCATATAATAATGTTCGGTAACTATACATTACAAGTTGTAAATTCATTTATTATTTTGTTTATTTTTTGTAATAAAAATGTAATATTATGATATGAATAATAAATATAATTTATTTGCGTCTCGGCAAACGTTGTGTTGGGCACCTTCAGGCCAGGTGGAGTCTGGTTCCCCGGCTACTGGTATCTCAGACGGCTTGCGGTTTTTGGTCGGTTCTAGTCCGACATAACCACCAGTAGATTACCGCACAGAAAAAAAAAGATCAGGTGGAGTGACGATTTGTGTAAGATGGCTGGCAGGATTTGGATGCATATGCCCAATAGTGGACTATGGTAGACTGATGATGATGATGATTATAATAATTAAAGTACGTATATATTTTACACTACAAAACCCTGCAAAACTGTTTTGCCAGTTCAAAAAACAATATACCTCAGATTATATCCATCATGTAGTTTGTTGCTAATAGAGTTATAAACATTATATTAAATGGTAAGTGTTACACAGTGGCCATGACTTTTTATTTGCAAATCTTCTGTTTACCAATTTGTATGTTAACGAAATTTTATAGACAGTACCAAGATTTACACATAAAGAACAGTTAAGACAATAATGTCATAATAACTTCAGACATCTTATACTCGAACTAGGCAGAGCCTGTAAATCAAGCTAAAAAATAAAAGAGGTTTTTTTCTTCTATATTAAAAGCCTGCCAAAGTAACTCTACTCTGCCTAATGGAAAGCATGAATAGAATCCAAGAGTTGTGGTCACCATACTCATTGCAAATGCAGACAATGCAGTATGGTGACCCGCACTATGGCGGCCTTGTGAGATGCTTTTTCACGCCCCGCTTGGGCACGTAAAAGGTTAGACAGTCATCGTGGCAGTGTAAGGCTCACACAGTTACCACGACAACTGTCACGCCTGCATCAATGGGCCTTCGGTTTCGCACTCACCAACGAAACACGACAGCACGGATGCTATCGCATTAGGTTGGTCTTCTGTGGGAGAGTAGTATTGTCCCGGTCGAGCCAGCCCGTTCGTACTGATATCAGCGTGACTCTACTACCTTAGCGGTATGAAGCAATATATTCTTTATATAAACTAGTGCACGTAATTTAAAAAAAATCTATATTATCTTTTAATAGCTGACTGCATGACATAGGCCTTAGAAGGGAGCACTAGGTCTACTATACCAGGTGGGGAAGCCTTTGTGGTCTCCCTAGGATAGGGTTTGACTAGGCGCGGCGTTGACTCTAGAGGGGACCTGAAATAATATGATCCGGGTCCCCTTCAGAGGACGCCTGAGACCGGCCGCCGGGGTGGTTTTATTGGAAACACCACATACTCTTGGCTCCTGTGTCTCCGAGGAGCCGGAAAAAAAAGTCTAAAAAGGCTTGTGTCACATTCTTTCTCATTACAGTGTTGTTAAGCAGGTGGCTTCTTTCGTCGGTTCTTACGAAACCTATAATATAAACAGAGGTAGCCACTGTAATTCATCACCAATTGTAATAGTTAAGAAAGTTTTCGTTTGTGTCTATTTAATAAGAAAATCAGTAGTACAAATAGTGACGAAAAAACCTACGTACGCCTTATTACAATGGACATATTGTTTCCTTCTAGTTTTCTTTCTGTTCCACTTTTACCTCATTGTGTATCATAGCAGTATTACTGTTGCTAATCAGACTGACCAGCCATGTATGAATCGGTGCGTCGTGTCGCATCAGTCACGCTCAAGGAGGTCGTCAAGTGAAATGGAAACACGTCACGATATCAATGTCAAATTTTGTTGCAGTAGCATACGGATGGTTAACTCTAAATTTCTTGAAGAGATGACAAGATAATGGATAAAGAGCTTTTTTATTTTGGTACATTAATAACTGTTATGAGACTATAGTATGTTCTATTAGCTAGCCAATGTAATCAGTTGTCAAGAGAGAACGATCATCAAACACTGATACCGAAATATTTTTTTTGGTACCAATTGATTCAATTATTTAAAAAGCTCTAGTCTACCCATGACCAAGAGCGATGTAATCCGTTTGAAATATCGGGAAATAGAAGGTACCGTATATGCGCATGAGTTCCGTTGTACAACAACACACAGTATATGCAGAAAAACACGGAAATTTAAAAACAGTAATTGATTTAACACTATATAATAAACACTGTATATCATATTTTAAATAAAAATTTCAAGGATGATATGTTTTTTATTATAGTAATATTCTAAATATCTCTTTACGGCATTAAACGCTCTGTTTTAAAACTTTGTACTTCTAAATACAACAATGTGTACGTGTCACCAAAATGGACAAAATATTTTTATTTGTAAGCTTTATTGGTAAAAAACACATATCAAATACAGCTATTTTTGAACTTTATCAGAACTTAATGGTGAAATTTAACCATCAAAAAGTGATTTTTTTAAAATTCACGACGTCAATTAGTGATGTCAATTTACAATTGACGTCTTCTGTCAACAAGTTGATTTTTATGGTATTTTGTTTTTGTTTCTAATAAGTTAATTGTTCATCCACACTCAATATTTCATGGGCTGTTTTCGTCGTGGTTTGTAAGTAAATCAAGTATATGTGGGTTACTAAGTATAAATGTCACTTCATTGTTCTTTTATCACTTTCCTGGTGTCCTTACTTACGCGACAATGATCTTACACTGCTTATTACTTATAATATACACGTTTAGGCATAAATACCTTATGAAGGTCACATAGGAACAACACAATATTTATAATAATTATTTTCATGGAAATAAAATGAATTTACCACGAAATTTTTGTAAACTTTGTAAATCAAACACCTCATGACGTGGGTAATTTGACGTTACAGAATAAGCGCACCAAAATGGCCGTGTAATCGCCCGAAAACGATAATGATTTTCATATATACATTATAGCTTAATTGTTTACATTTCAGATGCGTTTTACTTAATTTTAATAATGTAAAACTAGTAAAAACGTTTAAAAATATAAAAATACAGGCATATTCCATGTTGTTCTACAGTCGTTTTTTATCAGAAGCATATATTTCTTGTTTTTTAAATTTTACAATAATTTAATGACATACTCAAAAATGGCATCTGTATTCTACAAAAACACATTCGACTAGTAGCTTTCTACAATAAATGAGCTTCTACCTATTCTTTGTAGGAAACAAGGCAATAAATTACACCGTATTTGAGTAAAAGTGAAATGAATAGAAGACAAATAAGGTTCGGCGGAGCGTGGTTGGCGACATACATTGCCGTAAAATATGAGCTGAAGGTCCGCCTACAAAGACTATGAACTTGGAGGAAAATATAACTTTAATATAAAACTTATCAGTCAGAAAAAGTCTTCTAGGTAGTAGAGCCACGCTGATTTCAGCACGAGCGGGCCGGCTCCACCGGGGCAGTACTACCCTCCCACAGAAGATCAACCTACAGCACCAGCATTTGTGTTGTCGTGTTTCGTTAGTGAGTGTGAGACCGGAGACTCATTGATGCAGGGGTGACAGTTATCGTGGTAATTGTGTAAGCTTACACTGTCACAATGACTGTCATGCCTTTTACGTCCGCGAGCGGGGTGTGAAAAAGCATCTCACAAGGCCGCCATAGTGTGGGGCACCATACTGCGTTGTCAGCATTTGCAATGAGTATGGTGACCACAACTCTTGGATGCTATTCATGCTTTCCATCAGGCAGAATAGAGTCACTTTGGTAGGCTCTACAGATAGAAAAAATAAGTAAATAATTGTTTCAAATTTTTTCGCACGCATCGTTAGCTCCTAGAGTTATCAAAACCGTAAATGGAAATTAAATAAAAAATTAAATCTCTTGTTGATTGTACACTGCTGTTACTCACAAGCACTGCCTTTTTTCCAATCCCATACTAAGTGTCACATGAAACCCTTTTTTTAGCTGACAAAGAAACAGCTTACTTTTACTTCTTCTTGTTCGGTTAGCGTATGCAACCGCCGATTAAAAGTGGTATTGTGACCACAACTCTTGGATTCTATTCATGCTTTCTACCAGGCAGAGTAGAGACACTTTGGTAGGTTCTTAATATAGAAAAAAAGGTCTCGGGTTTGATTCCCAGGTCGGGTAAAGTGTCGTTGAGTTTTCCTTACAAGAAATTAACAACAGCACAGAGTGACAATCGTTATTGGGAAGTCAAATATACTGACAGCTAGTTCATCCTTCTATTCAGTTCGCCCTCACAGCTGCGACGGTCCAACTCCAATCGCTTCGTGAAACAACTGAAATCGGTTAAACTAGTAACCAATTCCAAATAATCTTGCGATTAATAAAAGCTAGGGGGATGAAGATGGTGAAGCTGATGAAACAGTATTCGCTGCGTTAAAATAATTAATACTAGCAATGTGCCCCATCGGGGTTTATTGCGGGGTGGTGTGTCGGCATTGGACCGACTAAAACCACACGGTGTGCCACTTTGCGCCTGACATAGGAGGTATCCGAGAACAACTGTTATTACGACATCCAGATCAAGAACTTAGGGCCCTAAGTTAATCTCACCTGCAAGTGGTGCACCTGTTAATCTATGGACGAGACTCAGACAAACAAAACATCCCGAGTAGCGCCAACGGGCTCGTCACCTATTACGTGAGATTAAAACACTAGTGAAAAGTGAGCGTTTAGTATGCCTCTGCGTACCCCTCCGGGGAAATAGGCGAGTTTTTATGTATGTACTAGTAATGTGATAAACACAGTTATTCATACCTTTCGCTATTCAATCTCGAATCTAAAAGAACTTAATCAAAAATTTACATTTCGTTTTATTAAAAATGTGTAGTTTTCGTAATATAACCGCATCGACCACAGTAACGAGCATCGCGTTCAAATCGCCGTATAATAGCAACAATTGTGTGACGTCGCGCAACCTCTGTTTGTTTCCAGTCATTATGCCATTGACAAGTGGCGTTTGGTATTCAAGTAAATTGATTGTGACTAACGATGTTATATCAATCTTCAGGAAATTTTTTAGGCAGTGGCTACGGTTGGTTTAAGTTTTTAAATTTAAAAAAGGCGACTTTACAAACATACAAAAAACGGACACAAAGAACACACAGACTCAGAACAACAATTTGGGGATCATACAAAGTGTTGTCCCATATGGGTTTTGAACCCACAACACTCAGCACAGTAGAGACCAGCGCCGTGGCGACCGTTTAAATCACTACACCATACGTGCAGTCAATTATCAACATTCAGTATAATGTGTCAAAGATTTTACAAAAGTGTGTATCGACTTGCAATAATATCGTTATCATCATTTTCGTTTATGCAGGGTACCTATTAGCAAACACTCCTGGCCGGAATCACCACATTGTCCATGTGGTGACGGATTAAGAGTACATAGTGTTACCACCCCTATTCATCCCGTGGGTGTCGTAAGAGGCGACTAAGGAAATGAAACTATTCAGGAAAATATCATTACAAAGAGAAGGAAAACTTGAAACAAATCCTATTCCAACCCGTCTGCCCAGCGTGGTATAGTAGGCCAAAACCTCCCTGCGAATAAGAGGTCTATGTTCAGCAGTGGACTGTAAAAGACTGTTGATGATGATAATGAAGGTATTAGCATTGTGTAACATTGTAAAGTGTATTGATTATTTTTCCATAATCGAAAGCCTCATCATCAACCTTTAAAACTCCACTGCTAAACACTGGCCTCCTCTTTGCAGTGAAGTTGTCTTGTATTTTTTGTTCCTTAAGTCGTCTTTTACCACACCCACACTCGGTATTCTAAATTCCTCACCACACGGAGGTCGAAAACCTACCTCTTTGGAAATGTTGTTTTCCAGAGAGGATAAACGATTGTATCTTCTGATGCTGATTAGCAATACAAAAATTGATTTTGTTGTAATTTTATTTATTTAAATCTTTCTGCGAATTAATTAACACTGCTAAGTGAAGTTATTGAAACAATTTTCTTAAAGCGAAGCCACTAATCGGTCCTTAACTTCTGGTAAACGGCCCGCTTGACCGACCCTCTTACTGAAAACCAATCTAAAGCGATAGCATCCGTATCACGCCGTATTTCGTTGACAAGTGCGAGACCGGAGGCCCATTGATGCAGGTGTGATGATTATCGTGGTAAGAGTGACCTTATACTGCCACGATGACTGTCATGCCTTTTATGTACCCAAGTGTGGCGTGTTAAAGTATCCCACTAGGCAACATACACTATACTGTGTAACACATGCGTGAGTACATTCATTTGTTAATAATTTTCGATAGCTTGCGTAGGATGAAAAGTCGTAACATTTTGCGCAATAATTGATTGTCGAATTGTTAAAAACATATACTTCTGGGTTCAGGGGTCTCATGCTTACTCAACATCACGGTGAAACTTTTTACTTAATTTGACAGTTTGACAGCTTCAAACGTTATTTATGGGATGTCAAATATGTTACAATAATTACCACACCATTAAAGCTTTCAAAGGAATGTTGTGAATTGAGCTGGGGTAGAAGGTGCCGTGTATATGGCAAATATTTTTATGTTTACTTTTTCTTATAAAACACGAAAGAACATAATGCTCCCAATAATTAATTACGCTTAAATGTATGGTGGTAACGTAACAAAGGGCGCGAAACCTCCAGGAAAGGCCTTGTGTCTCTGTAAATTTTGCCCTTTTTAATGAGAATACTTGTAAAAAGGACTAAGCTAAACACTTTTGTTACGAATTGGATCATATAAGTAGTGCATCGTGAGGGATTCAAACTTGCAACTACGTGATCACAAATCCAACATCTTACCTATGACTCTACCACCGCTTATTTTTCGTTTCACAAATTTAACATATGACGCCGGGAGGGATGCAATGGGGTGTTGTTACACCCCCTGTCAGAAAATAAAATACATATTTTGTACTCGATTACACACTAGCGGTTGCTGAATGTTACCGGAGAGGCAATACAAAAAGCCTTTAAAGAATTTGTTATCTGTCGTCATGCTGATTTCTTCAAGAAGAGCTGCCAGTGTGTTGGTAAAGATTCATAAGATTATATAGGTGATTACTTTAATTAATATATATAAAACATACGGAAAAAAAATGCGTTGACTAATTGCATGAAAAACAAATTTCATAGGTATTAAAATTAGGATTCTATATTTAATACGTGTAGATGTAGCTACACTCATTTTTTTTTTGTCTGTGTGGAAATTCCACCACCACCACCACCACCACCACCCACCACCCACTGGTGATTATATCGGACTCGAACCGATCAAAAACCGCACCCGGTCTCGAGTGCTAGTAGTCAGGGAACCAGGTGCACCCTAGAAAAGTAATCCCTCGAACCCCGACGTACCTCGTTCCACCTACGGCTTTTAGATGGCTAACTCCTGTGTGGGAGCATGCACACCACTCAGGCCTGTTTCTGTTAGGATAATAGGTAAGACATTTCACCCTCCGGCTTGCGGCGGACGGAGACCTTTCTGCGATCTCCTTCACCTGCGTCGCCTGTGCTACCTGGCCCGTAAATGCAAAATAACCTATCAACTATATGAGCAATTAACACATGATCATATTGAATCAAAGGTTGTAAACTTTCGCTCGAACTTATTAGCGGTCCGTAACATATCCATTAAATATTATAGTCGGGTTCACTTTCCATTTTCAAGGGAAAGTGTTTAGACACGGTGAGTGTCACTAAAGCCATGATATTAAATAACCATAATTACGCTTTGTAATGCTGACGAGGTGTAAGAAAGGTTACTTTTTATGGAACGTGGCTATGGCATTGATGGCACAATACTCTTAACGGTTCAATGGAGAGTTAATGAAACCTGTTTGTTAACTGAATAGGAAATAAAGATGAATCAAACGATAAAATGACTCTAATGACAGTTATTTGACGTTGACTTGGGTTGCCAGTAAAAAATATCTTTTACTGTTTATGTTTATTGTGAGTGTTGCAACAGTCAAAACAATAATCATTTTATAAATCGCATACTACTTTGATTATAAATTGATTCTCTATGATGTGATGTGATGTCTTGTGATCATGTTATTCATAGATAATCAAGCCGTATGCCAAGAACCACTGACAGTTTATAGTCATAGAACTTTGTCCCACTTGGCAAATCATAATCAGTATCATCTGTCTTCCGTGACATCCTTTCTTAATGTGGATACCATCTTTTGTACCTTTTTACTATAAACTTCTACCAAATATGGACAGCATCGTGTCACGGAATTGTTAGTTTATCCCTTAAATTATGTAAGTAATATATAAAGCTTTGTTATATTGAAATATTTTGTTTAACTGCCTCGATGGCGTAGTGGTAGTATGCGACTGCTATGCATGAGGCCTCGAATTCGCTTCCGAGGTCGGACCAAATGTTTATATGATCTGTTTCGGATTTTGTGTGTTCTCTATGTATTTAGAAAAAAGAAGTGTTTAACTATTTTACTAGTCAATCTAGCTGTCATAGTACAAGCTATGCTTAGTTTGAAGCTAGATGGCGTTGTGTGTCAGGTGTCCGATTATTTATTTATGGAATTCATCTGTAAAGCCTTATTATATATGCTATGCATAGTAGATACGGTATTATCTTGGTGATGTAGTCTCAGTAATTCATTTAAGGGTTTATTCGTTTATTTTTTAGGTTTTTAAATTTGTAATTTGATAATAAAAAGTACTCTTGTTTGATCTTAGAAACTTATCCGTAAGTTTCTGTTTTTTGGTTACGGTTCATTACAAGTGATTAACATTGAAATTGTTTTCTGAGAATCAAACTCACTAAAATATATTATGTTCAAGGAGACGTATAATCACAGATTTAAGGACAATGTGGATATTATTCTACAGTTTTCTAGATTTTTTTATAACTAATATACATTGTTAAAAAATCTACAAACGTAACTTCCTATATTACTATTACTGTATATTTGTACACCAGGGTTTATGGCAGAATAACTGTCGTCCATCCTGCTACATATAACCCTAATCACCTTTTCACTCAAAATTCACACACTTGGATAATTACACACATAAGAACAATTAAGCTTATAATGTTCACCGCAGTGAACTTAGCATGATTGACAATGGTAATGCGTCACTCTCTAAGCTACCATTACGGCCATTAGATCACTAGGTGAACAGACTTTAATGATGTGTAATGATACATACATTATGGAAGTTGCGTAAACGCATCCTTAGAGCGCGCTTTATTGATATCTAACACCTACAACGGTTCCAACGATTTTTATGAAATTTAGTATACAGAGCGTTTAGTAGGCCCGTTTTGACACTTATCTATGTGACAAAATTAGGGATGGGAACAAAAGAAGTTGGTAAATTGTGAATCGACTATCGCACAATAGTACTGAGCAAAGCTCGGTTGCCAGGTACTATAGTTGAATAACGAAGTACACCTCGAACAACGCATTACGAGAAAATACTCTTTTGTTAAAAATTATGAAGAAGATATGTAGTATAGAAACGGCGGTTTTTGTTTTTAAAAAAATTAAATATTTTTAAACATATTTCTATTATACCGTAAGAGGTGATTAAAGGAGCTAACTATGTAAGACAAAAGCACTACAAAGAGAAGGAAAACTTGAAACTAACCTCACACCAACCCGTCTGGCCAGCGTGGTATAGTAGGCCAAAACTTCCTTGCTAAGGATAGACCTATGTCAAGCAGTGGACCGTTGTTGTAGTAACAAAAGTTTTGAAGCTGATGATGAAATATATTTTTCTTTTATTTGTAAAGAAAGCTATTTTCAAACTGAACGTGTTGAAAACAATATTGTTCTTAAAAAACGAAAATGACATGCTGGGTGCTACATTTCATCTACAGAAGAGAAGTTTGTTATATGTCCGCTACGGTAAACGGGATGGAATAGTCTAGAGTCATCGTTGCATCATCAATTATCCTATCGCCGTCCACTGCTGAACTAAGGTCTCCCCCAAGGAACGCCAACCATTATGGTCTTGGGCAATTCGCATCCATCCGCTGCCAGCCACCTTCTTCAAGTCGTCGGTCCATCGTGCGGCAGGGTGCCCTACACTACGTTTGCCCTAATCGTGGTATCCACTCTACGTAATTGCTCTAATATTTTAATTTACATTTTTTTTCATGTCATACTGTCAAACATCGTTGCATATTAATTAAAAATTCTAGTAAGTTAACTAGAAAATTAGCACGCAATAGTAACCTGGCAATTCGAAATCGTCACCTCGCTTTAAGCATGAGCAAATGCGATTATTACGCCGGTTTGAATAGTTAAAGTAGACATATCTTCATTAACTTACAAAAAAACATTGTTTCATAACATTGCAGTATAACGTAAAATTATATAATTAAATACAGTGTCATCTTTTCATAACGTAGATAATGATATATTGTAACAATGGCAGGTTAAGTTATAATAAATAAATCATGTTAAGCAACCTAACGTATTCTGGTCCATGTAATATTCTTTACAAAAGATTAATGTGAAAATAACTAGGTATTGTAATCGAAATAAAGAGCTATTTATCTCTACTGTATTTGTACCTTTTTTTTCTATTTTAAGAGCCTGCCAAAGTGACTCTATTCTGCCTGATGGAAAGCATGAATAGTATCCAAGAAATGTGGCCACCATACTCATTGCAAATGCAGACAATGCAGTATGGTGACCCACACCACGGTGGCCTTGTGAGATGCTTTTTCACACCCCGCTTGGGGACGCAAAAGGCATGACAGTCATTGTGACAGTGCAAGGCCTACACAGTTACCACGATAACTGTCACCCCTGCATCAATGGGCCTCCGGTCTCACACTCACCACCGAAACACGATAACACGGATGCTGGCGCTTTAGGTTGGCTGTTTTCTATGTATAATATGTATATGTATTTACAAAAACAGTATATAAGTATTCTATCAGTCAGTTTAGTTATCATAGCACAAGCTCTGCTTAGTTTGAAACTGGATGATATCATGCGTCAAATGTCCGAAAAAAAAATTTAAGGTGAACTACAAAATTCAACTTTTGGATGGATAATTGGGATATATTGGATGGATAGTTACGTACATACACTCACGTCTTTATCACCGTAACGGTACACAGAGACTTATCAAAATACTTAAGGAATTAATGTTAATTTATTTACGGTTTCCCTCTAGGACTACCTTTAAAAAAATTGAGTCAAATACACGTGTATTTTATAGTGAAACCGCATCATCATGGAAATAGATCCAGTTGTGGCGAAAGCTAATTGATAATGTAAAGGTGTCGCTCGAATTAGTTTAACGATTTTGTTTGCCATTGGTTTAACACAATTTAACCATGCTTTTAAGTTCCAAGAATTTGTGTTAACGTGGAAGCTGGAATTTTTATCTATACATATGAATAGAATTTGAGTGTCTGTTTGTAATATTGAAATAATCGCTTTTTACTACATGCATATGATACGAGGGTAAGTTTTTAAGTTCGCGGAATGACAGTGAAAAAGGCGGGTAAACGCGCTCTTTTGATGCCTACCATATTCAGTGACTCATAATTAGTCTGCATAGTAAAATTTGTTGTGATTGGATCATTAGTTATTAAACTATCGTTGACCAAGTATTTTAATCGGGAACGAAGTGAAAAAAATGGAGAAAATTGAATTCCGTGCGGTGATAAAGTTCCTTACTAAGCAAGGAAAGTCTGTTCAAACCATACTCAATGAGATGTCATCGGTTTACGGGGATTCTTGCCCAGGAAAAACAATGGTCTACAAGTGGCATAGTTTATTTAAACAAGGCAGGGAATCACTTGAAGACGACCCGAGGCCGGGGCGCTCCGTTGAGGTGACTACGCCAGAAGTTATTGCAAAAGTAGAAAAAATTGTATTGGAAGATGCTCGACTAAAAAAGAAACAACTCGCAGAAATGGTTGGAGTATCGGATACAACAATTTTTAAAATTTTACACGATCATCTTGGCATGACTAAGGTTAGCGCACGGTGGGTGCCGAGAATGCTCACGCCATTGCAAAAACAACAGCGCGTGGAATGTTCACGTGCGTTTTTGGACCTCTGCAATGAAGACAAGGATGGCGTATTGAATCAAATTGTTACTGGGAATGAAACTTGGGTTCATCATTATGAACCCGAGTCCAAACAAGACTCCATGCAGTGGCACAAAAAGGGCACAGCACCACCCAAGAAATTTAAGGTTTCACAGTCGGCTGGGAAACTCATGGCAACGATTTTTTGGGACTCAGAAGGAATATTATTGATAGATTATAAAGATAAAGGCATTTCTATAACGGGGGAATACTACGCTTCAATCTTAGAACAGTTAAAAGAAGCCATCAAAGAAAAAAGACGGGGAAAATTAACGAAAGGTGTCCTGCTATTGCATGACAATCCTCCCGTTCACAAGAGCCGAGTCGCACTGGCTGCCCTGCATAAGGTGGGCTTCGATATTTTGAATCACCCACCCTACAGTCCAGATTTGGCTCCGAGTGATTATTATCTCTTTCCAAAAATGAAAAAAGAATTACGTGGTAAGAAATTTTCAACTGATGAGGAGGTTAAGGAGGCGGTTTCGGCGTATTTTTCAGACAAAGATAAAACTTTTTTTTACGAGGGAATAAAAAAACTAATTGAAAGATCTGAAAAATGTATTCGTGTTGCAGGGGAATATATAGAAAAAGAAAAATAATTTTGTGTTTTTATTATTACTCAATACCCTCCATTCCGCGAACTTAAAAACGCCCCCTCGTACATACACCAAAATAACATTTTTTTACAATTTTTGTCTGTTTGTCTGTCTGTTTGTTCCGGCTTATTTCTGAAACGGCTGGACCGATTGCGACGGGACTTTCACTGATAGATAGCTGGTGTTAAAGAGAAAAATTTAGGCTATTTACAATTTCCAATTTTGGATTTATAAAAAAATTCTAGGTTGACGAAATCACGAGTGCAGCTAGTATAAAATATAAGTTTGTTACTTTATGATCATCAAATCTTCAGCTTCATCAGAGGCTGGTAGGTGATGATCATATACTATAGTACATAGTATATCAAGCCTACTGTTAAACATAAGCCTTACCTTAAAAAGGAGGCTTTGATTTAATACGAGTATACCACGCTGGCCAGATGGGTTGGTATGGAGTTTGTATCAAGTTTTTCTTCACTTCACATTGCTGCTGGGCTGAGTATATATTGCTCTCTTAATAAGTAGTATGTAAAAGAGTCTTTAAATCTGATTCTTGAATTACAAGCATACATGATGACTGCACATTTGGCCTAGTGGTTTAAGCGGTCACCACGCCGCTTACTACTGCATTAAGGATTGTGGGTTCAAACTCCACATGGGACAAGTCTTGGTGTTCTTTGTGTTTGTAAAGCCCCGCGACACAGGATTTATGTCTAAAGTGGGCGTTGTCTTTAAAAAAAACACAACATCCATGGGCAACGATAGTCACTTGCCATCAAATTACCTGTCTACTCATTTGTCTACCCCCCTAAATATATTTATGCCGTAAATATATATTTATGTGTCTTGTAAAAATAGACATTGTGGAGGGACGTGTGCCATATCCCTCCGACACAAAGGGAGGATCGTCCGACCAGGTGAGGTTATCATGCCTGGCGGGCCACGGACCAACGGTTGATGTTGGGATATTGTATATATATTAATTGCCACGCGAATCTCTGTTTCGCGATACAGGGTAGTAGTTGCTTAGTAGTTCATCATACTACGTAGTTCAGTGTATCTTCGCTAGATGTCGCTGTTATATATTTTTGTTTGTGTTATAATGTGGGAGTCGCCACAGACATTATTAGTGTATGTACCCAATAGAAATAATTCACACATACAATACCGCTACACAACAAAGGTCGTTGAATCATATTATTATAATGAAACTAGCTTAACCGTTTAGACTTTGAAAGCTTTTCACAAATACCCAACAATAGCTCGTAAATCACGAGGACCTTTCTCCATTGAAAAATATAATTTCATACACATGAATGTTTGCAATGATTGCCAAATTTCTCAGTGTTAAGGTACATGTGAATATGACGACGTTTTGTAAATGATGTTTGTCTAATTGCACCATTCGCCAAATCATTGCAAGGTATTCAGAATGTGGGACAATCCTATCTCATCCCAAGGACATTGAGGAAACATGTAATAGCTGAAGTAATAACACACGTTTTTAGGTTTAATTGTGTATTGATTATTTTTATTTTCAATATTTTGCAAACGGAAGGAAAATTTCAACATTATTTGTATGGTTCCATAGTCCCAAGAAAGAATTTTTAGTGTCGTCAAGTTCCTATGTGTGCCCGTCTTCCGATTTGTGATTTAGTTGAGAGACTGTTAGGTAGCTGTAATTTTGCAGTATATATTTACTAATTAAAAACAATAATTTTAATCGAGTTAAATTCCTTGTCATCCTGGTCGATCCCTCCTATCTTCCTCTTCTTACAAATGACAACGCCCGTATTAGGAATTAATCCCTTGTCGCGGAGGACTTCACAAACATGCAAGAAACGGACACAAAGAACACCCAACCTCAGAGCAACAATTTGTGGATTGTAACCCACAACACGCAGCGCAGTAGAGCGACGTGGTGACCGCTTAAACCATTACAAGGTTCGTGCAGTCTGAGGATTACGCTAAGAGGGTTACATCTGGAGTATATGAGCTGTTTCCAGTGTTTCTCTTACGGCCGACTCTGGCAAACTTGAAAGACGAATTGTCTTTAACTTGGTCGATTCATCTTTACGCAGGAGCACGACCGCGCGACCAAGGATTTGGCCAAACTGAACAGTTTGCTAAAAAAATGTTACTAAGAACATGACAAACAATCCTTAAAAAAAGTATTTGTATAAGTTAGTATCTTCTTTATAACTAATAATATTAAGTTACGAAACCTTACACTGTGTGTTGCCTGACACGAATTTGGTCAGTTTTAAAATCAACTACCTAAGATTTCATTATGTAAAATGTACGTAAATACATATATCTATTTAATGCTCGTAATACTTAGCGTGACCATGTATTCGTAATAAACCTAATAAATATTTTAATAAAGAAATCAAATATTAACATCAAATATTTAGTCATTAAAATTTCTAGTTGTTTAACTCAAATATTTGACTGACAATGACGATAAAGCATTAGGTAATTATAACTGCACTTCTTTTCCGTCCTTAGATCGTATTTACTCACGCACAAAACTAAATAAAAGACAAATAAATTTTACAATAATTTCCTTACTTTAGAATTTGTACGGATAGTTAAATAAAAAAATTAAAGTAAAAGTAATATTCTCTCCACGTGGTGACGGATTAAGAATACAATGTTATCACCTACTCATCCCGTGGGTGTCGTAAGAGGTGACTAACGGAAAAACTACAAATACAAGTTACAAGGAAAAGGAAAACTTAAAACTCTATACCAACTAGTCTGGTCAGCATGGTATAATAGGCCAAAACCTCCTTGCTAAAGAGAGGTCTATGTCCACCAGTTGACTGTTAAATACTTTTGATTATGTTAGTATTATAGGAACGACGTAGGCGCATTGAGATCTGTGATTAATTGGTCTAAATTAAGTACATACAATTGCTGAAGCCCTAAGGGGTTAATTGTTGTATAGTTTACATATTATACAAGGATCTTTTTTTTTTGACGTATAGAAACCTCCTCGGTCCGTCACCCCACCGGCGTTTACGGCGATGTGGTGTGTCGGAATCGGACCGACTAAAACCACACGGTGTGCCACTCTGCGCCTGTCTTAAAAGGGATCCGGAAACAGCTGTTATTACGACATCCAGATTATACAAGGATCTTGCTCTAACCTTTAAGAATACGATGATAAGTAAAGTTTACAATACACTGTGTCCATGACGAGGTGTACGTTTTACCGTCGCGCGCACGCAAGTTCAATTGTAAGTGAGTTATTATGTTTAATACTACAACTAATGGCAATTTTATGGTCTGAAGATAAAAATGTCTTTACATTTTACTAAAACATCTTCATTTTAGTATAGTTAAATTAATTAAAATGTTCTTTGAATAGGGATGAATACTCGTAATTCATATTATTACTAACTAACGCACATTGTGGTTGCATGAATAAGAAATGAGGAACAACAGTAAAGAGAGTAAGAGATAAAAAACTATCTTTGAAATGTGTCAAAATTTGAGCTGAATCGGTACAGAATTTTTTGAATTTTTGGAGCATACACAAACCAACTATATTTATTTATGTAAGTATTGATGAGTAAGTGTTAACGTCATTAACAAATTCGATCTTTATAAGGCGCGTTATAGAGTTCGAGGCGCGACCAATATCCATTTTTCAATATGTTTGACATACTTTTTTATGACTGCACGAATGGTGTAGTGGTTTAAGCGGTCGTCAGTATTATAGTCGTCGTACGTCCGTTTAGTATTATTATCTATTAGTAAATTTAAGAAATTTGTTAAGCTGAGGTTGTCCAAAAAGGCTTATTACTCAGTTTCAGACTATGTCACAGATTTAGATGTTTGGAAATGAATTGCTCTTTTTTTAAGACCTATGATTGTGAATGTAACTGCTAGTTTAATATTTAAAAGATTTTGAGTTAAAAGAGTGGTGGTGAGTTTCTTTCCTGGGTTCTTTTCTCACCACTCTACCATGAACAATCTGCGAACCCAGCTAGCTGTAATTTTAATCGACAGATTGTTCATCTTTCATCTTTTATTGTTTTTTTTATGACGTTCATAAGTGTCTTTTGTGACCTAAATGAATAAATGAATTTGACTTTGACTTTGACTTTGACTTTGTCACGCCATTTTCTACTACGCTGAGTGTTGTGGGTTCAAACTCCCATGAGTAAACACTTTGTGTAATCCTCAAGTTGTTGTCCTGAGTCTGTTTGAAAAAAAAACTTTGTTTTATGAATTCGCTAGCTTATGTCTGTTCTGTCGTAAGTATCATGTCAATAACAAAAAGTTCTTGCTTAACCAATCCATGGTATTTACTTGAAATTTTAATACCATCCAGCTAACAACATATTTCAAAACATTGTGCAATTACAGGTTAGGGGTTAAAAAAAACCAAGGTGTAAAATAAACGCGACATTTGTAATGTTTAATGACATAAAAACTATTTTGTAATGTACTGTAAGTGGTGTCTTTCGCAGTGACAATACGAATGTTGAGATAGACGCAACGTTTGTAATATCTAGTTCAAGAGGCGACTCAAGATGAGTTCATAACATAATTTGAACTGTTATACGTAATATTACTCAACGGTAACCACTTCAGTGTATTTAGTATTAAAATTTTTTAGTTTTTTAACAATTATTTTGTAGTAAATTAGACTAAAAACTTGTAGCAACACTATATTAGTCAAACTGTCTCCTACAGATTACAGAAGGCATTGCAATCCATACGCAAGTTATTTTCTGAAACAATGATGTTATGTTACAAATACATTACAAATATGACATGAGAATTGATACAGGGATTCTGTTTTTTATTTTCTTTTTATGACTGCCTCGTTTGTTTATAGGGTTAGAATCCCGGGTCGGGCCAAAAAATGTTTTTGAGTTGAGTTTTTCGTATTAACAACCTGGAGTTTGGAAGTTGTCTAAATCCCCATGCCTCGGAGAGCACGTAAAAACGTCGGTTCCATGTTTGATCTCTCCCCAGTCGTGTCGGATAGCCGTCCCATCGGATTGTGAGAGTGAGCGAACAGAGAGTGCACCTGTGTTTGCGCACTCACTTACGCTCTATAATAACTCTTTCGTAGCTGACTGGTCTTTGGTGAGACTGGCCGTCACGGCGGAAATGCTGGTTAAAAATATATAATGACAGAGCGGGTAAACGAGCAGACAAGTCACCTGATGGAAAATGATCACTGCTACCCATAAACGCCTGCAACTCATTTTTTTTTGCTATATTAAGAACCTGCCAAAGTGACTCGACTCTACCTGATGGGAAGCATGAATAGAATCCAAGAGTTGTGGTCACCATACTCATTGCAAATGCAGACAATGCGGTACGGTGACCCACACTATGGCGGCCTCATGAGATGCTTTTTCACACCCCGCTTGGGGACGTAAAAGGCATGACAGTCATCGTGACAGTATAAGCCACATGACACGTTTACCACGATAAGTGTCACCCGTGTATCAATGGGCCTCCAGTCTCACAGTCACCAACGAAACACGACAACACGGATGCTGGCGCTTTAGGTTGGTCTTCTGTGGGAGGGTAGCAATGCCCCGGTCGAGCCGGCCCGCTCGTGCTGAAATCAGCGTGGCTCTACTACCTAAGGAAGTCACATGGGTGTTGCCGGTCTTTGAGAAAGGAGTAGGTACGCTCTTGAAGTTTGAAAGTTTGAAGTTTCGTATAATGTAAAGACTTCTCAAACAAAACTAGAATCAAATTAGCTATCTATATATATATATGCCGTAATACTCGTATACGGCTCAGGTAATTTAACCCCCAGTGCTTTCTGGCTTTGCAGGATACTCAGTCTTAAAAGATATTCAGGTCATAGAAAACGGTATATTCTTGTCTCTTTTTTTGCTACTATAACAGACTTTGTACTTCTGTAACGGGTAATCAGGTATTGCCAAAAAATATTAATGAAAAATTTTAGCAGTCAAAAAATTTAATTTTCGAATGTTCTTTGTAACTTCATGATGGTACAAAGAGCTTACTTATACTTTCACTCACAGTAAATGACCTGTTACTAGTAGTTACTCTTCAGGAAATAAATCACTTACATTCATCAATATACATACAATGAGGAAAACCAGTAAAAAGGTTTTAGTTGTTTAACTTCTAATACTCCACAGCTCTAAGGCCTATCCTTAGAAAGGAGGTTTAGATCTGCCATACCACACTGGCTAACTATATGCCAAAGGAATTTATTTAATTTCTTCTTTTTACAATGCTGTTGCTTCCTTAATCTCAGCTTACTTACAACACACACAAAGTGAACGTTGGACGCGACACTTCGTATTTTTAATCCGTCAAAAAAAAAATCTTTTTGGCAACTCCACAGCTTTGACATGTAAAGAGAATCCACAAATTGCGTACACAGTTATAATGGAAAGTTGACCAATAAAATATTATTGTATTGAGACTCGTAACAATTACGTTACTGATTCGTCTTTTGTTCAGATTTCATGTTACAAATGGAAGCGTTACGACAACTGCAAGAGATTACAGTATATTTCGAATGTATTTATTTGAATTAAAGGTCAAACATGATAAGTATGTTACATTAATACTTTTTACATCATGTTATTTAATAGTTTATGTTGTCTTTCGTCATGTTATACCGTCTAACCGTCTAACCTCTACCGTCCGTCTACCGTCTACAGTAAAAGTAATTGTTGTATAAAAAAAACAAAAGACGGGCTGGTTAGTCTAATGGTCAGTAATCCTGACTATTCAGTCAGAGGTCGTGGGTTCGATTCCAACCCAGGAGAAGAAAAAAATGTTGTTTCGTATGATTTAAGCCACATATCTAATTATAAATTATTTAAAAGTGGCGATTCGTACGTATCTTATCAGATACATACGAATCGCCATCTTTAAATAAATTTGTATTTCTTTTATCGATTTGTACGAAGACAATTCATTAGTGTACTGTTAACTGTTGTTGTAGTTAACTGCCTCGGTGGCGCAGCGGTAGTGAATGCGACTGCTGTGTTTGAGGTCTCGGGTTCGATTCCCGGGTCGGACCAAATCTTTGTATGATCTGCAAATATTTGTTTCGAAGTTTGGGTGTTTTCTATGTATAATATATATGTATTTATAAAAAAAAAGTATTTAAGTATTCTATCAGTTAGTCTAGTTATCATAGCACAAGCTCTGCTTAGTTTGAAACTAGATGACGTTGTGTGTCAAATGTCCGATATATTTATTTTATTTATTTATACAAATTAAATGGTGTATAAAATACATCATTAATATGGTACTTTTGTTGTGACTTTACATAATGCTTCTGGAGACACAGAAACACTAAGTAATCTTTTTATTAAAACCCTTCAAAAGCTTGTGTTCAAAATGGCACAAAGTTCAACATTAAAGTTAACTAACTGCGCGTATATTAACTTTAATTAATCACAATATCTGCAGGTGTGCTAAAACCTACAGAATATATATGTATTAAAGGCAATCTGCTATAAATTGAAACATACCATTACAGATTTAATTGCGAAAAACGTTGCCAATGATATACATTTCGGCCTTAGGCCCATAGCACACGGCGTATTTTATACGTGCAGGCGGCGCGCAGATGACGCGTGTATACGCGCTTCATACGAAATTTGAACGCAACTTTGTAACTTAAGCACATATTGCGGTCGTGAAACGCGCTTCTACTCCGCGTATACGCACTTCTACTGCGCGTATACGAGCTGTAGTCACTCGTAGCCTTTGCGTTTTGATTAGAGACTCTTCTCTCCAGTTGTACAATGGCGTCCATTGTCTGCCTCTATCTCTACTCCGCTCATTTGTACGCGCGTATACGCGCTTCATGCGCGCGCTTGTATCATCAATGTAAACACAACAATCGGCGTCTACGGCGCCGATAATGCGCGTTCCTAATACGCGCTTCGCCTGCGCGTATAAAATACGCCGTGTGCTATGGGCCTTAGGATTAGTAACCTCGCCAAGTAATCACGTGTTATAAAAACTAACCTTAATTACTATGTGAATGTGTCAAAGTTTAATTGCCTTCACAAGAAATACAAACACACTTTACTTTTAAACCATAAACTACAAATATCTTTTTGGTAGATCCATAGAGAAATCTATTCTACATTTGACAAGGCACAAGTGATATATTTTGTGGACCTTTTTATGGTAGGTATATAATAATAATGGTATAGGTATATAATAATGGTAAATGAATACCAACGCTCGTTGACACTCATACTCAAGAGACATATATACACTGACACCCTTTGTCTGCCTCGCCCTAGAAGTAAGTGAAAAATAACGATATTGAACTATTTTTTTCTCTTTTTAACATTTGGAAACCCCCTCGGGCCGTCACCCCACCGGGGTTTACGGCGGGGTGGTGTGTCGGAATCGGACCGACTAAAACCACACTGTGTACCACCCTGCGCCTGAAATAGGAGGGATCCGGGAACAGCTACTATTAACGATATTGAACCAGGTGTAATGTTATTGCCTCGGCAATCAAATATCATAGTAATATTTGTTTTTATTATTATTCGTGTTTTCCATCATTAATTTTAATAAACTCTCACTAGTTACTTGGCATGTCAATGTCATAATGTGTTTAGCACATAGCATGATATTAAACTTGACGCAATAGACCTATATTTGCACGATAAATTAATGAAGCTACATACATAGCTGTATATTCAATTTTAGTTGAAGTTGATTTGCGTAGCGTGTCGAAATTGGTGCTCAATCGGTGATTAAGAATACAAAGTGTGACCACCCCCATTCTTCCCATGGTGCAAACTACATAGACCAAAGCACTACAAGGGGAAGGAAAACTTAAAACAAAGCCTATACTGACCGGTCTTGCCCGTATGGTACAATATGTTATAGTACTCGTATGTTAAAACCTTCTTTCTAAAAACTGGAACACTGGAAGAACACTGCTGGACATAGACCACACGTCCAGCAGTGTTCTATTAAGTGCTGTTGATGATGATGACAATACAGAACTTCTTGAGTTTTTGAATTGTACATAAACTATCCTAAGATTTATACACCTGTAAAAGATGCTCTACAAACGAGATAGGTAGTAGATTCTAAGTAGTAGAGCCACGCTGATTTCAGCACGAGTGGGCCGGCTCGACCGGGGCAGTACTACCCTCCCACAGAAGACCAACCTAAAGCGCCAGCATCCGTGTTGTCATGTTTCGTTGGTGAGTGTGAGACCGAAGGCCCATTGATGCAGGGGTGACAGTTATCGTGGTAAATATGTAAGCCTTACACTGTTACAATGACTGTCATGTCATACCTTTTACATTCCCAAGAGGGATGTGAAAAAGCATCTCACAAAGCCGGCATAGTGTGTTTCACCATACTGTGTTGTCAGCATTTGCAATGATTATGGTGACCACAACTCTTGGATTCTATTCATGCTTTCCATCATGTAGAGTCACTTAAACAGGCTCTTAAGATAGAAAAAGAAAAAAAAACAAACCTTACAAACTTGACCAACACGCATACCAATTTAACCAGGAAGGTAACAAAGGAATCATATATTAAGAATACAAAACATTTACTATACCTTATTAAGGACTCTTGACGAAAAGCGCCTACTTACCTGGAAATAAACAAAGGGTATAAAAAAATTGTCAATCCTTGTTAAGAAAATTCTAAACAGTAGACATTAAGAAACACCAAGCAACATGTATTTATAGACACCATTGTATAGAAACGATGGTGGACACAACTAATTTGAATAAGTATTGTGACACCCACATACAGTGTTTTACACACCGAACACGAAATAATGAACTACGGAGTAACTACTAATCCAGTATCACGATATAGAAATTCTCGCACTGATTAGTATATATACAACATCCTAGCATTAACCGTTGGGTCGTGACCCTCCAGGCATGATCACCTCACCTGGTCGGAGGATCTTCACTTTGCATTGGAGGGATGCGACCCTTCACAAGTTAAAATAACGGATAGTTTTATTTAAGATATCTAACATTGGAAACTCGCCCATGGACCTACATTCCATAAGAGATATATTGTTATAACACACGCTCCATAACCTCTACCGACGGGTTATCTTTTTGTAAGCATTTTATATCATAAAGATTGACAACATGTTCGTATAGCAATCTGAATTGACTGCTTAACGTGCTTTCCAAGGCATGGCGTCTATGTTAAGAATGGTCACCCGCCATAGACTGACCTGGCTATGATTGCTTAACTTGTACATGTACATACGCATACATACACACGCACCCACACATATATACACACACTCACACATGCATGCATGCATGCACACATGTATGTATCTCAAATACCAATAAAAGCAACCGACATAGCAGCAGGAGTCCGGCACAGGTACCACAGGTAACATAGTTGCCTATATTGGAGTACAGTTCTTAACCCAAGATCTAGTAAATGTCTTAAAAAATATCATCTATTGTAACATATATACAACTCTCAAATGTGTTAACTTATGAGGTTACCAGTAAAGCACAGTTTTTTGTTTTCGTTAGGTTAAGTACCCTCGGGTAGACGAAATAAAATAGGGCAAGTCAATGGCCGTAGTACGAAGTCCGCGGGTGCCTAGACGTTGTCGCCTAAATAATAGATTTTACCCGTAGGTGGTGCCCAAGGTTTTACGAGCAGATGCTGAGAAGTTTCCAATTGTTTTAATAAAAATTTGTTCTATTTTAAATGCAGTAGATTTTTTGGTGGTGTGGTCATGGCGCCAGTACAAATACAGGTGGGGATTGTACATAAGGATTTCCACACGGTGGATAACCAGTAATGGTTAGAGAGTGAGTCAATACAGTGTAAACTTTATTCAATTAAAGTTACTATTGCTGTATAACAATTTATTTAATTACATACAAATAGTTGCCAGTATTGAAAGTTTTATAGGTTTCAATTGACTTTTGACACTTGTTAGCAGGATGTTGCTTATGACGATGTTTGCATGTGATTGCATGAATTTACAGTAAAATAGCAGATATTCATATGGTTTTGGTTTTAATAATCGACTGTCTGGCAATAATCAATTTTAGTGATACGTTCTCCCAACCTCATCGAGCTGCTGCTTACATTCACCAACGCAACTAGTAGACAAAATATACCTTTCTTTCTATTCTTACTCAAATTTTCTTTCAATGTTTCGTCTATTTATGTGTCATCAATTGTGTTACGTATGCCGTTGATTCGGAGTGTTCTTTTGACGGCAATAGATTTGTTCTATATTACGCGGATCCTACCAATTAGTATTTGTAAAATGTTTATATAGCCAGTAGAGACGGCCTTACCCATTGTGAGTACGAGGGCGGATATACCATTAGGAATACGAATACAAATACACATGATTCTTAAAAAGACAATACCCACATTAGAAATATAACCGTGGAGGGCTTTACAAACATACAAGAAACGGACACAAAGAACACTCAGACTCAGAATAACAATTTGTGTATCGCGCAAAGTGTTGTCCCATGTGGAGTTTGAACCCACAACGCTCAGTGCAGTATGATGGACATAAACTAACCCTTTATTAACTTACAATTTTTCTTTTTAATTATAGGCAACTTTGACAACACAGAACGCAAAAATCGTCTTTTAAACTTACCTTATACTAACGACTGCTTAGAACGCAGTCTATATAGAAGTACAAACATGTTAATACCTACCACGATCTAGGTTCAAGAGGAAATCTAAGGCGGCCATAGTAACCTAGCTTGGTCACTTTTTATCACAATGCTCCAGTGGCTTCAATGGTGTCTTTATAAGTTATCCGCAAAGTGTTTTTCTCGTTAGAGAGTACGATAAACCTCAATAGTAAATTAATCCGGAATATGGTATCGGGATTAATCGAGTACTCAGAATGTACATAGGTGACATGGTTAAGCTGTCACAGTTTAGACTTAAGGCCTTTTTATGAACGTGAATGTACTCTGCAGGTGGCCTAGTGAGATGCTTTTTCACACCCCGCTTGGCGACGTAAAAGGCATGACAGTCTTCATAGCAGTGTAAGGCTGCCGACACTTACCATGATAACTGTCACCGCTGCATCAATGAGCCTCCTGTCTCGCACGCACCGACAGCACGGATGCTGTCGCTTTAGGTCTTCTGTGAGAAGGCAACACAGCGTGGCTCTACGACCTTGTAATTTCAGTTATTTGACGTAGAATTTTAATTTTACAACTCAAATCACTTTTTTCACGTTTATATATTCATTATCATTATCGTCCACTGCTGGACATGGCCTCCTTTGCAAGGAGGTTCTGGCTTACTACACGCTGGCCAGACGGGTTGGTAAAAGCTTTGTATCAAGTTTTCTTACTCTTTGTAGTGATATTGTCCTGCATAATTTGCTGACTTAGTCGCCTTTTACGACACCCATGGGATGAATAGGGGAGGTGATGCTCTGTATTCTTATTCCGTCACCACACGGCTTTGATGTAAGACTGATAGTGTACCCGTTTCTTTTTTCTGACAAGTATTAAATAATATTCACCTCTTAAGACACCTATGGGAT
Source organism: Hypercompe scribonia (assembly GCA_949316085.1). Lineage (NCBI taxonomy): Eukaryota > Metazoa > Arthropoda > Insecta > Lepidoptera > Erebidae > Hypercompe > Hypercompe scribonia. The sequence goes on from OX438989.1 coordinate 14,737,534, forward strand.
GAGTAGGGGTGGCGACACTTCATATTCTATTAGCGTCGCCACACGGACAACACTTATTATAACCGATCTTTAATTAATAAATCATATTGAAATTTGAATTAGCTACCATATCAAATAAATTTCACCACTGCCCATGTTTTCCTGTTAAACAGTTACATTTCTATGCAAGTATGCGACACTAAAACAGAATTTGAACGTCCGTCCGTCTACATTAGCGTCGAACAGTGAAAGTGTTCAACGAAGTGATAAATGGCTGGATGCGGTATTTTGTTGTTTATCGACTTGGGTCACGTCTGTGTCTCGTAATGTACGATGTTTTTTTAAATAATCAAAAAACTGAGTTAATTCTGGTTTTAGACACTTTAAGAACTATAAAATTACAAAATATTTATTAAAAAATGTTGTAACCGTTGCTTTTGTGTTAAAATTTCTGTCATCCCTACTTCGGAAGACAGTATAGACGTTCAGGTAAGTAATCTGCTAAGCTGGTTTTCAAAATTTATAGCGTAAGTTGTATTCAGTTCGATTAAAGACTAAATTGTTTTAGAATTGTTACTTATTAACAGCAAATCACTTTTTGATGTGAAATATTGTAAACTAAACCGCATTAACCACTTGCCTAAGCCATAATCGTACTCACAAATTGTCTTAGTATATGAGTGAATTAGTCTAGCTTTATATAGACATCGTATATCATGTAAGACATAAGTATAATGTTAATTAGATGAGTTTTACTGAATGAAAACACATTCAAAGTTCATCTTTCGTAATTCTAAGCAGTCGTGTGGTACGATGACATTGACCGCACGGGTCAAGGGCGTACTAACTTTCGACGTTTAAGAGCAATGTATACGTTCTTGGGCGAATCTTTCTTAATATTAATAAAATTACTATATATATTTAACTCATGCTTTCCATCAGAAAGAGTTGTCACTTTGGCAGGATTAATAGAAAAAAAAATGTGTAATAAATTGATATCTCGATACAAATTAGTATCGATTTCTTTCAAATAATTTTGATATGTATTGCATTAACATTTGAGTCTAACTTTCCTAATTAATTCTTTGGGATGAACTTTGGTTGCATATGATTCGTGTGTCATATTCTTGCGCTTTAAGATTTTATATTAATATCCTTGAAAAAATAATATTATCCTACTAATATTACAAATGTGAATGTTTGTATTGATATTTGAAACTTTGATTCAAAAACTACTGCACAGATTTGTATGAAACTTTACAGTAATATAGCTTATACATTCACCGTGATAACTGTCATATATGTATACGACGGAGCTCGGAGGACGCGGGTGGAGCTGTTGGCGTATGCTAGTATTATTATTAAGCAGAAGTAAGCCGAAGTATTCCGTGTGAGACATATTAATTCCACTAAGAATACAGAATATCACCGCCCCTATTCATCCTAGGGGTGTCGTAAAAGTTGACTAAGGGGGAAAATTACGCAGGACAACATTACTGCAAAGAGAAGGGAAACTTGACACAAACCCTATAGCAACTGGTCTGGCCAGCGTGGCATAGTAGGTCAAAATCTCCTTGCTAAGGAGAGACATGCCCAGCAGTGGACTATTAAAAGCTGTGTTGATGACTGACTGATGGTAATGAGGAGTAAATCAAAAATTCTAAAAAAACTATGTTCGTTTTTCATGTACCTCTACTGATGTGATAAGCATACCTTATAACCTCTTTGACTGTAAAAATGGAGCTATAATACTTGAGGAACTCAAAGACCGTCAAACCGCTTGCGACTTTTAAACTAAATCAAGTTTTGACGACGTTTCTGGTTGGTTATGGGAGACGGTATGGGTGACCTGGGCGGTAGTTGTCTCTTCCCATGAGTATAATCATCTATTCGTTTATCCCTATACCATATGTAAGAAATATAAAGGCATTCGAAAGATATACATGTGACAAGTGATGACAAGGACGCTTGTCAAAAGAAGCGTCCCTGTCATCACTTGTCATGGAAGACCTCAAAAAAATCGGGTTTTTTGATGTCTTCCGTGCAGCTACTGGTATTTCCACATACACAAATAGTTAATAAACCCTATTTAATGATATCATTCTCTTCTTTCGGTTAGGTTTTTAAGGGTATGATAAAAAGCAGGAACAGGCATTTTGGAGTGTTTGTAGTTTTTTGACATAAGGATGCGGAAGAAAAATCTGTGTTGCGTATTAAAAAATGTAGATAACAATAGACTTTACTAAACTTACTAAACTTTACGGTAAAAATATATATAAATACCTATTACCTCCGCATAATTAATTTAATTATTCCAGAAAATAAATTTAACTTTTCTACGTCTATGGAACACAATTTATGTTTAATATTGTAATACTGACACTTGTTTGATTGAACACGATAATCTCAGAAACTACTGGGTCGAATTGAAAAATTATTTCAATGTTGAATAGATCTTTTATTAAAAAAGACTAATGGCTATAAAACATCATGCTGTGACCAGTGAAAGAGGTTATCAATAAAAATATTAAAAAAAAGAGAAAGGTTGTTCCTTTTAGAAACGCTGACAAGTGGCGGTCGGCTGCTTGGGTCAATTAGTATGATATAAAACTGCATTTGTTACGAATACCCAATTCGATACATCTAACCATCGAATGTCAAAGTTTCATCATGTAATTGTGCAACTGATCAAGGAATGATCACCGTTCACTCGATCTCAGTTAACTGCAGTTGCTTATAGACATTTTGAAATAATTATATGAACACATAAATATATAATAGTAATCATTATTAAATCTGATTGATTTTGTCTGTAAAGTACACATGCATATTCTTTTAAAGAGTTAACATACATAAATCACACATGAAAACGCACCTGCTTCCCCGGAGGGTAGGCAAATGCATGTTTCTGGATGTAGTAATAGCAGCGGTTCCCGGAACCCTCCTATCTCTAGCGCAGAGTGGCTCACCGTGTGGTTTTAGTCGGTCCGATTCCGACACACCACCTCGCCGTAAACTCCGGTGGGGTGACGGCCCGAGGGGTTTTCCACACGTTAAAAAAAAGGCAAAAGCATGTTAAGTGCCACTTTTCGCCAGGGTTTTGGTCCCACGTAATAGTTGGTGAGTCTATTGCTATATTTTGTTAGGCAAAGCCTCGTCTGTCCATCAGGAGGTACACCACTTCCAGGTGAGCTTGACTTGAGGCTGTAAGTTTTTAGTGGGAATCCTATACAACTAATATTTTCAAATTATAACACTATCAATTTGTGTTATAAACAAATATTTGTAAATGAACACCAGAACTAAAACTTGAATATTCATAAAAAAACATCAAAAAGGGCTTTTATAATATTCGTAGTGCTTAGAAGGAACAATAGATGCTTTAATTGTAACCTTCCTCATGTTTGAGTAAGGGTCACCATCCTGCCTCTTGAGTTACCAAGGAACTGGTATCTGAATAAATTTTTAGCTTATTACCAAAGAAAAAGGTCTCCTCATTTACTTTCTTATAATGTTTAATATATTAAATAGTAAAATTCAGGTGTGGTAATTAATTTAGAATACTGAGGTGTCGTCACAGACGTCTAAGAGAGTAAACTAAGCAAGAGAACATCACTGTAGCGAGAAAAGAAAGCTTCAAACAAACGCGTTACCAACCCGACTAGCGTAATATAGTAAACCCAAACCTTCTTTCTAAAAAGAGGTTTATATCCAGTAGTTAATTGATAAAGGCTGTTGATATAGAAAAAGTAATAAGAAATTCTTAATGGTAAGCAGTTACCATAGATTAACATTTCAAACTTTTAATTTGGTTTTAAACCATATCAGTAAGGTCAATATGAAGGAGATAAATCATCAACTACTAGATTTTTGACCCGTACAAGGCCTTAATGAGATAAAACTGAGTAGATATACACTCCGTATTTAACTATCGTTTCTTAAAAATGCCCGTCATGGAATGCACATATATGCATTATCAAAAGTTTTACCTTTGTATGCCAAATTATTAATAAGACGAGTTGTTAAGAATAAGAATAAAGAAAAATCAACATCATCCATCGAGAAATCTTTTAGCCTCCATGACACTTTTAAGTTTAAAATATGGATTTCAATAATATTTCAAAAGATATTTATTCGACTTTCACTTATACATTCCACGTCAATAATGCGTTATCTACAAATAAATCTCATATACAAAGAGGAAACTGACCTCTCCAACTTTCTTCTATTCGAATATACTTTTAAAATTATTCATTATTCGTATAATAGGACAACTAAACGCTGCATGCATGACTTTCATAAAATATCATCTATTCAAACATACTTTTGACCCAGATATTGAATATCGTAATCAATAAACACTTAGAACGCCGCTTGACCAACCAAACAGTGTGAACATATTTGTGGAGGAAAGTATTGTCTGCCATTGCTATACTATTGACGAAAATAAGGTATGGAGCGAAAGTTAAAATAAGTAAATATTTACAATTGTTTAAATCCAAAGAGGTTTCTCCAGAATCATTGATATTTAAGTGCATTTTTTTCGGTAATGTTGAATTGAATTGAACTTCTAAAAGTATGAATTCCATATTGTAATTGGGAGTTCTTGGTCAGGATATTCTCGTAACAGCTGTTCCCGGATCCCTTCTATCTCAGGCGCAGAGTATGGTTTTAGTTGTTCCGATTTCGATATATCACCCTGTTGTAACCTCGGCGGGGTGATGAAAATTGCTAAGTGGGCATGTCTCTACTAGACACTGATCCTGACTGCTAAATCAGAGATCTTGGATTCGATTCCCACCCAGGACAAATCTTTATATAGGGTGGGCCAAGAATTTGTTAACATTTGAATCTAACATCACGCGCAAACATGTTACGGGAGTTCATGGGACCGATACTACTGGAATTTGCTAGCTACAATCGTAACACATGGTTTGAGGAAGATGGAGCCACTTGTTACACATCCAATGAGTCCCTGCCGGTGCTCAAAGACATGTTTCCGGGAAAGCTGATTTCCAGACGAGGCGACATTCCATGGCCACCTAGAAATCCAGATCTATCCCCAGCAGACTTGTTTTTATAGGTATTTTTGAAGAATCGTGTCTACATCAATACACCAAATACAATATGCCAACTAAAAGAAAAAATCAGCGAAGAGATGTCGGCGATCTCGTGGTCTCTTTGCAATCCAGTATTTGTAAATTTCGATGCTCGTTTAGAAAAGTGTAAACGTCGAAACGGTGGCCATATAGACGATGTAATTTTTAAAAACCAAATTTTAAGTTATTAGCTTTCTTGTAAATGAATAATTTTTATAATATATCAAATGGACTTTTTTAAAAAAAAATTCCAAATAATTAAATCGTGGCCCACCCTATACATTAGAACATATACTATGAAATAGATGTCTTTTATACGGAATGTTTAATGGCAAGTGATATCAGTAGTGTACGTAAATTAACGCATGAATACTCATTTACCGTAAATAGGCACTATGTCATTTCCTCCAATTAATTTTAACTGAAGATCTCCTGTCATACTCAAGTGGGAGAAATTAATAGACCTGAATTCATTTTAAATACAATCCTTAAAATATAGCTTGATTTCTGTGACAGATGGCTACAAAACCGACAAAATAACTTTCAACGAGCGATTTTATTTTGTATCACCACATCACATGATTTTATGTTGTCAGTTTTATGAGCATTTTTGATTAAAAATTTATCTAAAGTTTTAAAATGTCACTACCAAAAACCTATTGCGACTATTCATTTAACTTTTGATGATATCATGAATAAATAAAGTTGGACGATCAAATGCAGTAAAAGTAAACTTAAATTAAAAAAAAAAACACTTATTACAAAAGTTCAAAAATTGGTACATAGCCAATAAATAGTCTTATGGCAACAGCTTTTTGGAAGCTACTAGGATCACTACCGCCACTGCCAGGTGTTTGGACAATATATTTACAGACATAGTGCTATACACCAAAGAAATAGTAAACAAAATGGATTCTTATCTTTAGGAACAGATGTGTTTGTTTTTCCTCTGAAAAACGAAACGATGGTGACACAACACATCACTGTAGTACCTAAAACTGTAACTCGTATAAAAAAAGTAAAAAATAGACTGCTTTGTACTACCCCACTTAGATTACAGGTATGATGCTAATGGTGATCCTGCACAACTTGGACCACTTCTTATTCCTAAGAAGTTATCGGTTAGGGTTCTATTATCTTCAATGAATTGGCCACAGTAAGTATAAAACTAGAACAAGGCTTTACGAGGTTTATGAAATTGTAACATTAGCATGGAATTTCGAAAATATGTCAAACAATATTTAAATTTATTTAAAAAAGTTTATCATGCTGCAAAGGTTAATTACTTGCGATCTAAAATGGATAACAGTTCAAATTAAATTAGAATGACCTTGGCAATCATTAATACTTAAACTGGAAAAGCAAAGAAAACTTGTTATACTGAGTTTAGTTCTAAGACCAGAGGCCCATTGATGCAGGGGTGACAGTTATCGTGGTAAGTGTGTGCAATACAATGCTACGATGGCTGTCATGCTCTTTACGTCCCAAGCGGGGCGTGAATAAGCATCTCACTACGCCACCATAGTGTGGGTCACCACACTGCATTGTCTGCATTTGCAATGAGTGTGGTGACCACAATTCTTTGGATTCTATTCATGGTTTCTATCAGGCAGAGTAGAGTCACTTTGGCAGGCTCTTCATATGGAAAAAAAAGGTTTAATTATTTTACCGATAGAGATAGATATTGTGAAAATATTTAATGCTCTCAGTGCTAAGACAACCGCTGTCTTTTGGGGTAAATATTTTCAAATAACTAAATCGATTGTTAGCGTAGGTGCATCGCGGTTGTTTACCCGTAGATGGTGCCCGCAGTAGCGGGTAGGCGCTAGGAGGGATCTGGATGTCGAAATAGCAGCTTTTCACGGATCCCTCCTATGTCAGGCGCCGAGTGGTACGCCGTGTGGTTTTAGTCGGTCCGATTCCGACACACCACCCCACCGTAAACTCCGGTGGGGTGACGGCCCGAGGGGGTTTCCACAGGTTATAAAAAAAAAGGTGCATCGCAGTTGGCCGTAATTTTCAATAAGTGAACCTAATCCTGCAAATTATAAACCTATTTCAGTGTTATCTACTTTCAGTAAAATTATTAAGAAAGTTATACTAGATCTACTGCAAATTCATTTTAGTAAAAACAATATTGTACACAACAGTTTGGCTTCAGAGGAGGTCACTCAGTCACTCAGTGATGTTGGTGTTGAACTTTTAGAAAGTGTATTTAGTGACTTGGAAGATAAATTGGATGCGTTAGGTGTTTTTTGTAATTTGTCTAAGGTATTCGATTGCGACATGCATGAAACATTGATCAGGAAATTATATCATTATTAGTAATACTGCTTTGAATCTTCTTATCACTCATTTGGGTAATAGGGTCCAGAGGGTGGAAGTTAATGCTCAAAGGTCCTTGGGATCTCTGGTCTGTACAGGGGTTCCACAGTACTCAATTATTGATCCATTTTTGTTTCTCGTTTACATCAATCACCTACCCAATTTGATAAAAGATAATCTGGAAATAGTATTATTTGCGGTGAACACTTCGCTTTATATTTAAACGACAAGAATCAGTTTCTGATGACGTGAATAGTACTCTCTCTATATATCCTGAACTGGTTCAATGTTAATCGTTTACTTAAAAACGAGAAAAAATTAAATATATTAGATTTTCACATTAAATGTCAACCAAGTTAAAATCGGTGTTCTGATAAATATAAAGGAGTTCGAACTTGTCGACACAACTAAATTTTTGTATATAACTCTAGAGTCTAAAATGCAGTGGGGCATATATATTGATGGATTGTTGAATAAACTCAGCTCTGCATCAAAAATGTCACATGATATTAGTATACTGTTGCGGGGAAATGCTACTGCCATTCAAAGTTTCTTTGCGTTGCAAAAGAGGGCAATTTGCGCAATACTAATCTCAGTAGGCACTGAGGGATAAGTTTGAAGAAATCGGTATCGTAATGGTCATATATTAATTCATTTATGAATATTTAGTGTATGCAAACAAAAATATTCATTTATTCACACACTATAAATTAAGATAAACTTGTGTTTCCAACAACTAGATTACAAGAACTAAGCTATACGTTGGCAATGTCAGGGTTTGTGATTCTACAACAAAATTCCAAGCAAATTTCAAGCATTAAGTATTTTCAAATTTAAGTCCTAAATAAAAAAACAAAAATTATGTGAAAGGCTTACTGCACAGTTTTAGATTATTTAAATGACAAGTTCACTCGGGATGGTAATGTAATTTATTGTCGTATACCATACTTCATTTTTTTTTCTTACATATAAGTCCAATGGTAACTGTAATTTTTTTATGCATTTTAAAGTGAATGTAGTCTAGGCTTGTAAGATTAGTTCATATTTAGTATCTTACTGGTGATTGTAAGTGTTTCTATGGCCTACCCCAATGTCCTGCTGGTCGCAGTGTCGCGCTTCGTTTTGTTAATCTTGGCTAATACAGTAAAGGTGACATGATGGCTGGGACTCGTATGCGATCTTTATGGACAGCCGACTCAAAACTGTGGCTTTCTCTTCAAAAGGTTAATCCAAACCCTATACTGTACTGTCTTAGTGTATATTTAATCATGTTCAGGTACTTAAAAAAAGAATACTTATGTGATTTATATAGGCATTTCTTCGCAGAGTGAGTCTCTGGATATGCCGGCGTCTTATAGCTGGAAAGTCCGACATCTAAAAATATCTATAGAGATTTACTTGCAGTAATATTATTATTTATCATTTTAGTATTGTGTATTTGACTCTTTATTATTTTTGTTCTAAGATATGCAAGTACACGATTCTGGTTTAGATAGGCTATACAAAAGTAGAGTCCTGTTTTTTCAGTCGAGACCAGGATATCTGACACCTTACTTCTCCCCCTCATGCATTTGAAAACGATTACGATCTATCGATACCGATAATTATTTCAACCTTTTACAATATCCGAAACACATTGTGACAACTTAAACACAATTGGCAAAAGTAAATTCTACACTTGATGATAGTGTATTTAATAACCAAGTAACCGGCTAATGGTTCCAGCGTAGTTTTTAGTTACTATTTGGTCACTATTTGTCACTAATTTAGCAATGTATATGGTTACAGTATGCAACGAATATTTTAACATTTTATGATTTTCCATCGATCTTGCAGGTGGTTACGAAAAGGGCATTATTATATAAAAGCTTCACAATCTTTAACTCTATTCTTGACAAAGAACATTTTGTCTCTATGTGCACGTTCACACATATTAGATAAGTCATGTTACATAATATTGTATAGAAAATAAATGTGTTGGCAATCTCCTAATGGTTAGAAATTTAGTTTCCTTATGCTGTTGGCTTTTCTAATGAAAGATTGGAGATCTATTGTTTTCAGCATACGTGTTTCCCATCTTTTTCTCAAGGTAACTATGCGGTAATTGGTAAACTCATCAAACGTGATTAATCACTAATATTTGGCAACACAACCACGAAGAAAATCCTAGAATTATCAAAGCTTTTCTTACAAAGGAGAGGCCTATATGTCGAGCAGTGGATTATTAAAGATAATTGACGAATCAAAGCTTACCTGCTTTCGTGTGGTATTAATTGTAATACAAGTGGCATACCTTGACAATTTCCTTTTGCCTCCTACGACTGCATTTTTAATCACGTACCGATATACTATATTAGGATTCCAGTAATAGTATTGTTGATGTTTAATAATTCATACATTATGTGGATTAATATAATTAAAAAGATCATTCTGGGTCAACAAATGTCTGCAATAGGCTTACTTACGAAGTTTAATATAGTCGCATAGGTGAACACCTTTGCATAAAGATTAATTTAACATTCCTTAAAATATAAATTTTATCCTTAAGATATAAATTTTGAATGCACTTTAGCCCTTAACAATTTTTTATGGTCCATTCCATTCTAAACCGCTATTGTTTTAATTTGTGGAGCAGCATTTTGCAACATGATTCATTTAAATTAATTCGACCAATATAAATTTGAATTGTAAAACCTTTGCAACTAATTATAATATTAAAATAATTAAGATTAAGAGGTTACCTTATTTTGCAATATTATATTTTATAACTACAATCCGTCACGGCAATCTGGAAGCATCATAACCGTTTCTAAATATTAGCACGTCAAAACTGAAACCTATGAAAGTGCATTGGAGAAACTGCTCTCTCCGCGTGCTAATATTGGCTATTGTTAATGTTGGAAAACAACATCTTTCACATCAAACAATGGCTCTATTAGAGAAGTGCTTGTTAATAATTTTATTACAGGTTTTTATAGCAAGAACCCGATAATGAAATGCACACTTTGTTTCACAGCAGATATTTCACACTTGATCTTTCACACTTAGTCTTGTTTTCAAATCTGCGACTAGTGGGGTTTTTTGAGCTTGTTCTTCTTCTCTCGTGAGTGCATTTCCATTTAGGGTTGTGTCAGGTGTCTTATTTCTTCTTTAGATGTCTCTTCGACTAGTGATATGTAGATTTTTTTTCTCTCTTAAGAGCCTGTCAAAGTGACTCTACTCTGCCTGATGGAACGTATGAATAGAATCCAAAAGTTGTGGTCAACATACTCATTGCAAATGCTGACAACGCAGTATGGTGACCCACGCTATGGCGGCCTTGTGAGATGCTTTTCACACGCCGCTTGGGACGTAAAAGGCATGACAGTCATTATGACAGTGTAAGGCTTACACAATTACCACGATAACTGACACCCCTGCATCAATGAGCCTCCGGTCTCACACTCACCACGAAACAAGACAACACGGATGCTGTCGCTTTAGGTTGGTCTTCTGTGGGAGGGTACTACTGCCCCGGTCGAGCAGGCCCGCTCGTGCTGAAATCAGCGTGGCTCTACTACCTAGAGATCTCTGATATTAAAAGTATACGAGTATTTGGCCAACTGGATAGTGCTTATGATTGACCAATTACCGTCATGGTACTAAGTTCTAAAAATCTCTCTCACCAGCATAAAAGCAACACCAGACCATCGTCTTTAATTAGGTGCGATTTATCGAGAAATTGCTTTCTCTTAAATCCTATATCACTTTCTCTTAAATCCTGCATAATGACTGCACGGACGGCCTAGTGGTTTAAGTGATCGCCACACCGTTCTGTACTACGCTCAGTGTCCTGGATCCAAACCTCACATGGGGCAACGCATTGTGTGATCCACATATTATTGTTCCGAGTCTGGGTGTTCTTTGTGTCCGTTTCTTGTATGTTTGTAAAGTCCCCGTGACACAGGATTTCTTCCTAGTGCGAGCGTTGTCTTTACAAAAAAAAATGATTAGCTTTTCCCAACTGTTTTTACAGCCGTACGGACGACCTATTTAGGTAGCCCTCGGTAACAGAGATGTTTCTGAATAAAAGTACTTTGTTTTTTACTTTTTCTGTACCTCTATATGTTACCTTTTATGAAAATCCTTCGAACAAGTAGTTAAGTGTACACATAATAATTTGCATTTATATTTCTATTTAGGGACCCTGTCATGAAGCTGTAATGTGTAGTCAGAAACTGCGATAATTGTGGTAATAGAACCCGCGTGATGCTGTCAGATATATTACAAGAATACGACATAATCTCTACAGGTATTTACTTCACTCAACTTTCGATTTCACAACTCTTACAAGGTTCTCAATACAGTTTAAGTTTAAATGTACGAAATATACAAAGTAAGCTTAATTAAGAAGCTAAATGTCAGCCTTATAACTGTCAAGTTTTTGCACTATACTATCATATTCGTTTAATATACAATAAACAACGAGGTATGATCTCTATTAGCTCTCTAATCGTTCTTTACTTTGTTGTCTCATTCCCATTCGCTAGTTTTGTAGGCAGTACTGATGTAATTTACAAGCAATAATAATAGTTGATCAAAGAACCTTCAAAAAATTCTAATCTGATTGAGCTTTATTTTGTCACGATAAAAAACTCGCTTTAACTGTGTTCAGGTCAATCATTTAGCCATCTGTCACCCTAGCAGAAGCAGGCCAGGGGGGGGCTATGCGAGCACTACAGACTGCGCGCACCCTTTCGAGGGGAGGAGGGGGGCAGTAAAGAAACCATGAGGTTTCCACACAGGAGGGGGCCACTTGCAGCCGTAAGTGGCCCGAGGTACGTCGGGGTCCCCGAGGGATTTCCTTACTAGGGTGCACCTGGTCCCCTGGCTATTGGTACCTGAGGCGGCGTGCGGTTTTTGGTTGGTTCGAGTCCGAATTAACCACCCTTCGGTGGTATCCGTGGGGATAACCGCACAGTACAAAAAAAAGGTCAATCATTTAGCATAAGTTCATGAGATACGAGGGCGTAAATGTTAAGTTTACTTTTGTAATTTTCTTGCCGGTTAAGTTTCCAATCGATAGATGGTGCTGTTAATGTTGGCCGAATCGCGCTATTACTTGAACTGAACTGCTTAAACTGAACTGAACACAAAATGTCCAGCAGTGGACTCTTAAAGACTTTTAATGATATATCTAGCGTTTATAGATCGTTAGAATATTTTTTGGGTCACAAAAAGGGGTGGGTTGGATTAAAAATGAGAAGCAAGAGCTTCTCATTTTTAATCAATGTAACTACAATGCACCACAACAAAGTGTGGACGGGTGCAACCAGTTTTTAATGAAATATAAATTTTGACGTGTCGGTAATTTGAATAATTACATGATGAAATATTAATTCCAACCCAGCTAGCACATTTAGCACAATTATATTACATTATGCTTCTGCGGTAGATAACAATCTAGCACACTGCGCACGCGCATCTAATGACAAATAATGAGAGACCGACCGCATGCGATATTATCTGAGCTCAAATGAATTAGAGTTAGAAGAGAACGAATTACGTTTTTTTATGAATGTGTTGTTTGGAACGTGGATTTAATGGAAGCTGTTGGCTACGGAGACCAGGTGGTCTGCAAGTTTTTAGTTCTTAGAAAGCAATGACCTACGAAATTAATGTTACAACTTTGATATGCGAATTGTTTTATTAAGAAAGTGGGATGTAGATTTCCACACAATAGAAATTAATGTCTAAAATAGACACAAAAAATGTATATAAATTCAAATTAGGTGAAGCATCGTGCCCACGTGCCACTATTGTCAAAGATACTAAAAAACACACATATACAAAGCGTTCACGGTTCGAACACAACTAAGGAGGTGATAACCTCCTTTGTCAATTTAAAAAAAATGTCTTGCCAAATAGCAATATTCCTAGTAACTTTGATTAGGTACTAAGAGAACCTTTAAAAATGTTACATTGTAGGTAAGTATCATAATTGTCAGCCTATGTCAGTCCACTGCTGGACATAGACCTCTTTCATTACAGTCCACTCTGATCGATTTTGGGCTTCTCGCATTCAATTAGGTGTGTATGGTCGATATTACATATAACTACTACTACTCCTACTAATATTATAAATGCGAAAGTTTATGGGTATGGACGTATGTTTGTTACACTTTCACGAAAAAACTACTGGACGGATATGGATGAAAATTTACAGTAATATAGGTTATACATCGGAATAACATATAGGCTACAATTTGTAAAGATTTTATGTAATGTTGGTCGTAATATAACGATAAATGTCAATTAAGCCGAAAAAAACTGGTCTCTAAGAGCTATCTTGGCGTATGTTGCCTAAACCATTGGCATTACACAAAAATAATGTACCGTAGAATTGTTTGTTACCTTAGGATTCAAGCTATAGTTAATTACGTCTTTGTTTTCAAATAAGCTTGAATTGTTTTACCTACTTAGACGGCGATAGTTAAAACATGAAATAGAAATATAAAATAGAAGGTATTCAGACTAAGCTATTGGGGACAAGGGTAGCGCTAAGAGTTCCTGTCTCCAGTTTCTATTCTGAATTATTGTTTATCAATAAATTAGGGATGAACTTTAGGATGTCAACTATTTTTTTTAATTATTTCTTGTTATTTCTTAAAAATTCTATGCGTCATTTACTTTTTGAAAGACAATACTATCGTGAGAAATGTAGTAACCATGAACTGACACAAATAAAGTTTAATTAAAAGCATTTCTTTCTCATTCTCAACGAGTAACGTTTCTTTCTTTAGAATACATTTATCTCCTTAATAATTAAGATAATACGTGCATTATTTCAGACAAGTACCATGAAGCTAGCAAAAGTATGTGATTAAAACATGTTTGGACGACCTCAGACGATGCATAAGATAGCAAAATCTGACCCCAGACTTTGAAAGTTAAAAATTTCTCCTAGATGAAAATTAAAAGCATGTATGAAAGTAAGAATATAAGACGTTGGGTGAGAAATTAAGAGTGTCACAAGTCTTATATACTCTGTGGATACCGTAAAAACCGATTAAGAGAGCAAACTACACAGGAAAACAACACTAGAAACAGAAGGAAAATTTAATCATCAATCATCAACAGCCTTTTACAATCCACTGCTGCACATAGGCCTCTCCTTAGCAAGGAGGTTTTGGCCTACTATACCACGCTGGCCAGACGGGTTGGAATAGGGTTTGTTCCAAGTTTTCTTTCTCTTTGTAATGATGTTGTCTTGCATACTTTGTTCCCTTAGCCGCCTTTTACGACGCCCACGGGATGAATAGGAGTGGTAACACTATGTATTCTTAATCCGTCACTACACGGACGGAAAACTTAATACAAACGTTACATTAACCCATCTGGCCAAAATATCCGTTCTAAGGTTCTCGCCTATGTTACGTAGAAGACTATTAAAGTGTAGGGTGTGTAAAACATGCTGTGTTGTCGTCAGCATAGCAATGTATACTGCCAAGCGCTAATCTACATATCATTGAAATGCAGAATTACTTGAACTTTCATTTAATTATCATTTTATTGTCTACCAATATTTTGAGGTAGCGTATAGTGAACCGGATCCATTGGAGTATGCATGTGTCTACAATACAACAACCATTTACCTATCGAATCAGAAATAATGTGAGAAACAATCTTCTGGGTCAACAGTCGGCGAACACCGGTCAAAATATTGATATTAAATTAGAACAAATAATAGGATATACGAGTATTCTTAAATGAGTATGATGACCACAACTCTTGGATTCTATTCATGCTTTCCATCAGGCAGAGTAGAGTCACTTTGGCCGGCTCTCAAGATAGATAGATAGATAGCTACTGGCTATGACTATGTACTTCACAACGCGTAACGCTGTCGCAATCGTCTAGAAAACCTCTTTTGCAAACACGATTATGCATCAAAAAACCCAGTACAATTTCTAAGGTGAACAACACGGACATGAACATAAAAAATAATCATATGTTCCGCCGCAGTTAAGATCTAAATAGTGTCTCACTTTACGTAATATCATTTAAATGGTACTAGTTATGGGTTAACATATAAAGTGATTTTTCTTAATATAAAAACGAGGAGCCAGCTCCCGAACTGAAACAACATACATAAATGCGTTGCTACCTTTCCTCGCATTATTAGGACAACGGCGTACGATAATTTCACTTTCCATTTATGAGTTACAAATACATATCTATTATACGATTAATTTTTTATTTCAAGAGCCTGCCAAAGTGACTCTACTCTGCCTGATAGAAAGCATGAATAAAATCCAAAAGTTGTAGTCACCATACTCATTGCGAATGCTGACAACCACCAGTAGTGACCAGTATTATAAACTTAGGCGTTAATGTAAATAAATCTTGAACTGAGTGGACACATTCATGTCAAATTATATTTCAACATAATGACGTTAATTTACTAAATAATAAGTATGTAGGCCCTGTGTAGTTTTTATGTTTTTTTTTTCTTTTTCTTTTTATAAAAGCAACACCCGTGCTAGGAATAAATCCTGTGTCGCGGGGGACTTTACAAACATACAAGAAACGGACACAAAGAACACTTAGACTCAGAACAACAATTTGTGGATCACACAAAGTGTTGTCCTATGTGGGATTGGAACCCGCAACACTCAGCGCGGCTTGGCGACTGCTTAAACCACTAGACCGACTGTGCAGTCTTTAACAAGTACATCAACTTAAACAATTATTATAGCTTATTCCAGTGTATAATTTACTTATAGAATACGACCTAAATATTCACTCCTTTTTCTTAAGAGCCTGCCAAATTGTGTTTACTCTACCTGATGGAAAGCATGAAAAAAATTCTAGAGTTGTAGTGACCATACTCATTGCGAATGCAGACAATGCAGTATGCTGACCCACACTATGGCGGCTTAGTAAGATTCTTTTTCAGACCTCGCTTCGTTTCACCCCTTCTACAGATAACATCACACACAAACAATCACGATTAGCATCTGTCTAACAAGCGTAGTAACTATGCAATTATATGGTTTATCTGCGACAGACATCGAATGTTTGCCATTTAGCATTTATGCATATGTTAGATGTATGACGTAGTTGTACGACAAAGGTAGACTTTCGCTAGAAGTCAATTAAGATATGGTTTTTTTTTTTATTTTAATAGCCTGCCAAAGTGACTCTACTCTGCCTGATGTAAAGCATGAATAGAATCCAAGAGTTGTGGTCACCATACTTATTGCAAATGGAGACAATGCAGTGTGGTGACCAACACTATGGCGGGCTAGTGAGATGCTTTTTCACACCCCGCTTGGGGACGTAAAAGGCATGACAGTCATCGTGACAGTTACCACGATAACTGTCACCCCTGCATCAACAGGCATCCGGTCTCACACTCACCAACGAAACACGACAGCACGGATGCTGGCGCTTTAGGTTGGTATTCTGTGGGAGGGTAGTACTGCCCTGGTCAAGCTGGCCCGCTTGTGCTGAAATCAGCGTGGCTCTACTACCTACCTATTTAAACGGTCAAATACAATATACGTAGTAAAACCCTTCTTCCTCACAAGGGTTTTACTTGATTTAAATTTTGACCAACATGCGTCTCTTTCTCTTGCGTCGTGGTGGTCATGTTCTCCTAGCAGATTTCGGTCACGGTGTTTAGTCTCAACAGAGATCAGCTAACTACGCAAGAGATATCATAGTGCACGACTATGTGCGCAAACACATGTGCACTCTCTGTTCTCTCACTCTCACAATCCCATCCGGTACGACCGGGAGAGATCAAGCGCACAAACGACGACTTTACGTGCTCTCCGAGGCACAGTGTCCAAACTCCAGGTTGTTATTAAGTAATTATATAATTACATGAACTCTCAATAACACTTTTCTGGCTAGCCAATTTGGAATCCAATCCGAACTCAAGACCTCTTGAACGACAGTCGCATACGGTAACTGCTAGGCCAGAGAATGTATGTTTTTATAGCAATTTGTACACCATTCGATGATTTGCCTTGTGCCGAATATCGGACAACGTACAAAATATTATAATAATACTTAGTCTCGTATTTATAACAGTAATCTAAACAATACTCTCACTAAGGTTTGTACATAGAATTTGAAAGTTGCAATTTAGAAAGCCATTAAAAACTTTAGGGTACCTTTTACTTTAAATTAGCACAACCGTTTGCAACTGTCGGCAGGACTTCTGTCAGCTTAGGCTAAAATTTTATATAAAATAGCAGTTTTGTGATAATAAATCTCTTTTTTTAGCGTAATAACCAGCAACCACCAGTATCAGTATTTGTTAGCAAGAGTACCAAGTACAGTTTATAGTGGCTTAAACTCTCTTAAATGTGGTTTACAAACAATCATTGGGTGTTTAAATAAAGTATGTGATTTATTGAAATGACCGCAATGATGAAATATTGAAATCAAATACGAAGAAGATAGAAAAGTTATTCATCCATTATCATTTTCAATTATTGAAAAAGAAGGGACACAATTACTATTATGCTATCAAGAGAGAGATGAACTAAATGCGCATAGGATTTCCACCAGGAACTTAGGGCCCGAAGTCAATCTCACCTGCAAATGGTGCACCTGCTAACCGACGGACGAGGCTCTGGCAAACTAATCATACCGATATGCGGTAATAGGCTCGCCACTTTTAAGTGGGACCAAAACACTGTCGAAAAGTGGGTGTTTAATATGCCTCTGCTTTCTCCTCCCGGGAAACAGGTGTGATTTTGTGTTTATGTGTACTTATTTCACATAATTACAAATCATACCGATATTTGCGTAAAGTTGTAATCAAATTTATGTTTTTGCAGTTAAATGGAATTTCACCTCGCCACCCATATTAATCCTACGGGTGTCGTAAGAGGCGGCTAAGGAAACAAACTATGTACGCGAACATCACTGCAATGAGGAAGGAAAACTTGAAACAAACTATGATATATAAACACTTGAAACATGGTATAGCAGGCCAAAACCTCCTTGTTGAGGAGAGGCCTATGTCCAGCAGTGGACAATTGAAGGCTGTTGATATTGGTCTTCGACGATCAAATGAAATTATATCAATTAATAATATAATCGGTTAATCAATTAAGTCAAAATTGGATTGTTTCTAGTTTACCCATTTCTCGAACACATTGAATAGATGAGTATTTAAGATAAGCTTCTTAAGATACAAGCTGCTACAAAAACAGTAATTATATGTTTACGGCGTGTTCGAACTCAATATTTTATTTTCTTTTACTGGGCGAGTACACTAACCTAATAAAAGCCTTTCACTGTACTCCGTGAAAGTACTATAAAAATCAGACATTAATGTTTGGGTACTATAATAAAAGACGTCAATCGTAACCTCAATCTTAGAAAGATTAAAAAATACTAACAAATTATCTACGTACTTGTGTTTTCTGAAGTGATTTTTTTTTTGTAACTGCTTCGGTAGCTTATCGGTAATGAATGCGACTGCTGTACTTGAAATCTCGAGTTTAATTCCTGGATCTGACCAAATGTTTGTATGCTCTGCAAATATTTGTTTCGAAGTTTGGGTGTAAAAAAGTATATACGAGTAAGTATTCTATTAGTCAGTTTAGTTATCATAGTACAAGCTCTACTTAGTTTGAATCTAGATGACGTTGTGAGTCAAATGTCTGAATTATTTATTTATTTATCCTAAATAATACAACGGCGGTATTTTAAGTTTTAATATCAAAACGATGCAAAATAGTCATACACAGACATGACATGAAAAATTTTAAACAGTCAAATAGGAAAATACCAAGCAATATTGGTATAATTGTGCTTTAGATCATGCTATAATTGGGGCAGTAACACCGGCAATAGAGGATTGGCTGCAGACACTATCACGTCAATACTGTCGAAAGTGTTCACCGGACGCGTCTACTTTGGCTTATAATTTAGACGTACAGTACGAATGCCAAATTCCAGGTACCATTACTACAGTTTGTCGCGAGGATACCACGGTGTAATGACCTCGTAACGGCTGTTGATGATTATGATTTTGAATAGTTCAGCCATTAAGAAGACGTATCTTTTATTAGGTAGCGGAAGACATGGCGTGGCAAATACACTAGTCACTTCAATTTATCTCTTAGGGACTAACTTGCTACATTATGTCCGAGCGCCACACGTATTTCGTAAAGGTATGTGTTTCTATATTGTAGAAAAAACGTAGCAACCCGACAGTTTTAGCTTCTTAAGATAATGTAGACAGATGAATGTCAGATAACATATAAGAATTAAGCAAAAGTCATTAAATTAGAATTTACGTTTTTAACTACAGCAAAGGCGGACATATCACATTTTGGACCAGCACACCCATTACATTCTTGCCTCAGGATACAAACGAGTTTAAGGTTAAGTATCTGGCAACCGAGCTTTACTCGGTATTAATGTGATAGTCAATTCGTAATTTACCAACTTCTTTTGTTTCCATCCCTAATTTTGTCACATAGATAAGTGTCAAAACGGGCCTATTAGACAAAAATTTCATTGCTTGAAAATACGGACAAAATAACATTTTTTAAAAATGAAACCTAGCTAGATCGATTTATCGCCCCCGAAACCTCCAGGTCACTAAAACATCGTGTAAATCGTTGGAGCCGTTTTCGAGATTCAGATCTTATAGATATATATACAAGAATTACTCGTGTAAAGGTATTAGATAGATTTTAACATCTCGTCGCAAGAAGACCTCGGACTTGATTGCGAATGTCGGTGCCATAGGACAACGAAAAGTGAATGAGTAAAATAATTTATAAGGTCCCTTCGACTGGGCCAATCGGTGCGAGCTGGCCTCGAAAAACATACTGACCAGATTGGCAATGTATTAAAAGCATCACCGTGATCGAATCAGGAATGAGGAGATCCGCAGACGAACCAAGGTCACCGATATCGCCAGTAAAATTGCTAAACTTAAGTGGCAGTGGGCGGGACACATTACACACAGAAACGATGGCCGATGGGGTCATAAAGTTCTGGAGTGGTGACCGCGTACTAGGCAACGCAGCGTTGATAGGCCCCCCACCAGGTGGTCTGGCGACCTGCTGAAGGTCGCGGGAAGCTGATGGATGCGGCCGGCACGGGACCGGGTGTTGTGAAGAACCTTGAGGGAGGCCTATGTCCAGCAGTGGACGTCTTTTGACTGAGATGATGATGATGATGATAACTGGCAGACGTGTATGAAAGACTTGATAGAGGTGGTGGTAGAAAGGTATGGATCGGTTAACAGTAGTTCAACTCCTACTATTTATATAAGATTTGTTTGGTTGCCTAATTTCTGTAGTAATAAGACAAAAATGTTTATATATGCCTGCTTTTGCCTCGGTGACTCAGCGGTAGTAAATTCGACTGCTGTGCTTGAGGTCTCGGATTCGATTCCCGGATCGGACCAATTGTTTGTATGATCTGCAAATATGTGTTTGGAAGATTGGGTGTTTTCTATGTATAATGTGGATGTAGTTACAAAAAAAAAGTATATAAGTATTCTATCAGTCAGTCTAGTTATCATAGCACAAGCTCTGCTTGAGTTGAAACTAGATTTTTTTTTTTTTTTTTTTTTTTTCTTTTAAAAAGACAACGCCCGCATTAGGAATAAATCCTGTGTCGCGGGGGACTTTACAAACATACAAGAAACGGACACAAAGAACACCCAGACTCAGAACAACAATTTATGGATCACACAAAGTGTTGTCCCATGTAGGATTTGAACCCACAACACTCAGCGAAGTGGAAAGTGGCGTGGCGACCGCTTAAACCACTAGACCAATCGTGCAGATGACGTTGTGTGTCAATCATATCATATAATATGTATGTGTGCACTTAGATAAAGCATAGTATATATACGTTAAATACAAATGTTGTCTGGCAAGTCCGTTCAGACATTAGTCAATATTAATTTTCTACCGACCAGACATCGAAACAAATAAACAAAAAACAACAACATAATACAGATCTAATGAACAGTACCAAGTAACAGATGACGTTCGTTTTCCCGCATCCGCTCTCGCGTGCAACTAGATGGCGTTGTGTGTTCAATGTCCGAAATATTTATTTATTATTTATGTAGTAAAAGCGCTGTATAGTTTTTATTCTAACGTCTCTATACGAGAAATTAGATTACATTATCTTTTAAAGATGGATGAACACTTTTTGCTAACCACAACAGTTAGGCGAGTGACCCTATGTGTATGTTAATTTTCTAATGTTCATGGCCAGTACACGATTCTCACGGGTGCAGCACATTGAGCATTTCCAATTTCGTAACTTCTCTATGTATATCCTTATATACAATGTAGTGTAAGGTCATCTTGACAAAGTTGAAGCGATTTTGGAAATCAAGGCGCCATATTTGATTTTAGAGTCGACATAAAGTGGTTGTAGTGAGTATCTACAGTTTAATTTCACAACACTCTTGACTCTTACCTATGTCATAAAAGTTATAAGATTTTTGAAGGAAAGCACCATTTTATGTCCATTGTTATTTCATTTTCAAGAATACTTAAAAATTTTGTTATGTGACATTTATCAGATTTTTTTTTATAGAAGCCTACCAAAGTGACTCTATTCTGCCTGATGGAAAGCACGAATAGAATCCAAGAGGGGTGGTCGCCGTACTCACTGCGAATAAAGACAGTGCAGTATGGCGACCCACACTATGGCGGCCTTTTTTTTTTGTTGTCGGGGTGGAAAATCCCTTCGGATCTCCGGCTCCTCGGGAAGCAGGAGCCAGGAGTATGTGGTGTTTCCACTAAAAACCACCCCGGCGGCCGGTCTCAGGCGTCCTTCTCTGAAGGGGAACACTATGGCGGCCTAGTGAGATGCTTGATGCCTGATTGATAGTAGGTCGATACTGAAATTTGAACGAACTCATAAATACTCGTATAAAGCCTCTAATGGATTTGTATGTAAATATATAATACAAACGAAACGAAACTTCGCTAACATATGAAGAGTATCCCTGTTTAGACTTTGGCTATAGAAAGACGCAGTAATATTTTTTACAAAAGAACTTCAAGTCTCATTTATGACGTTGTAAGTCCAAGCAACGTAGTCTATTATGTATTCAGGTCACAATGGACTTAACATCTCAGACGAAGGTCAACATAACATTTTGAGGGCACAACAGAAAGCAGTCCAGACAGAAAGTGAAAAACTCAGCTTACCTATAAAGTCGTCTGAGTAATGCCTAATAAATGTCCGTCTTGGTGAAAGTCGCCAAGATTTGGAACGACCTGGCTGGGTCTATTTTTCTTGATGAGTTGAACTCTGGAGGCTTTAAGAGTAGAGAGAACTAGTTTCTTCTGGATAGGTGTGTACTACCTTCGTCTTCATCTACACTTTCCATCTGGTAAGATGGGTCATAAGAAGACAAACGCCTATTCCACTACAAATATAAAAAAAAAGATTTTCTTCTATTCAATTAAAGTTCTTGGTGAAGGTATATCTATGTTTCTTACTAAATATTTATGAAAGCATTCATCGGAGATGAGTTATAGTCACTAGTCACAAAACGGAAACAGCTTGGTCAACAAAATTAGATTAGGTCTATGCATGCAATGTGCCCCGCCCACTCTCATTAAAGTTAAGCAATTTTGGTGTGAAAATAATGGTATTGGAAAATGCAACGTTGGTAGGCCTTCCACAGCTTGGTTGAACCTGGTGAGGGTCGCAGGAAGCCGTTGAATGCGAACGGCATGGGACCGGCTGTTGTGGAGAACCTTGGGGAGGCCTATGTCCAGTGGTGACGTCTTTTGGTTGTGATGTTATTTAATTTTATATCTTTTTATAATATAATGAGTATACTTACAGACCTTGCTGGTGTCAGGAAAGTAATCAGAGAAAAACTCGAATGAAACTATATTTCATAATAAAAAGAAATTATTTTTCAGCTATGATTGTACAAAACCTAGTTTGGTCTTCCACTATAACACTAAACTGCAATTTATAAAATTATGCCTCAAAATTTCCTCCTATTTAAATACTTAGGCTAAGATAATGCCGAGATCATATCAATGCCATACCTCTTTAACCAGTTAATATAACTGTTAGAACGACCACACATCAACAATGAGAACCATCCGTCGCTGCGTCTGCGCAGGAATTTGATTCAACAATTAAACACTTTTCACGCATATAAACAGCGTGGGAATAAAAATACTACACACATTAAATAAGAACCATATGTTGCGGTTAAATAGTAAAATATGTAATTTTTAGCCTTTTATGGAAATGGTCATAATTATTATCAAGAACCTTTAACTGCTGGACACAGAACGTCTTCTTAGAAAGGAGGCTTTAACCTACCATTTCACGCTGGCCATAGGGTTTGTTGTAGACTTTATTTCAAGTTTTCTTTCTTTTTGTAGTGCTATTGATCCCATATAAGAATGTATGATTATTAACAGCGTTATTTTTCTCCCAAAACTATAAATGAATATAATATTAATGTTAGGATTTTGTTTCAAATTCTTTTTAGACATCCTATGTATGCGCCATACACAATGTTGTAAAACTTACGTTACTACATCTATTTTTGGACTTTCAGGACTTTACTTTTTTAACTAATTTTATCGCAAATAAGTCCCGTTGTATAACAAAACAATTACTATGTATCGTATGTTTGTAATAGTTTAGTAAGAAATGAGAAAAACCCGCCAATCAGACTTTTATTGACTAAGATGTGTTTTAACCATATTTGCAGGTAATCTACATCATTATCATCATCAATAGCCTTTTAGTCCACTGCTGGACATAGGCCTCTCCTTAGCAAGGAGGTTTTGGCCTACTATACCACGCTGACCAGAGTTGGAATAGAGTTTGTTTCAAGTTTTCCTTCTCTTTGTAATGATATTTTCCTGAATAGTTTCTTCCTTTAGTCGCCTCTTACGACACCCACGGGATGAATAGGGGTGCTATGGTAACACTATGTATTCTTAATCCGTCACCACACGGACGTTTAGCTACAACATAGCACGTATTGTATATTTTATATTAAGGATATGTGTATCCGTGAACTGAGAGGAAGTTTTGAGTATTAAAAACGATATGCAATTTCTTAATCAATAACTGTACGTGTTATGGATACCATTTATTATGGTCCAGTTCTCCTGATGATAAATAAGTATCGTCATCCATAGAGACCCGCAAAACAGTTGCAAGCGCTTAACCACGTCTCCCCCCTCCAGAATGACCGGCCTTTATAACCTCACCTGGACATGATACTAATACATCAATCGCTTCGCTACTTTAAATAGTGCTATACCTATTATCATCATCACATCAACAGCCTTTACCGTCATGGACATAGGTCTCTCCGCCTCTCCTTAGGGAGGAGGTTTTGGCCTATTAGACCATGCTGGCCAGACCAGTTGGTATGGGGTTTGTATCAAGTTATCCTTCCCTTTGCAATGATGTTTTCCTGAGTAGTTTGCTCTATTAATCGCCTTTTACAACACCCATGGGAGAAAAATAGATGGTGACATTCTGTATTCTTAATACGTCAACACACCAATAGCACGTGGTAAATCAAACTTTGTCTAATCACTTGGTATGAATTTATGGAGTTAGCTTATTTTTTCATATAAAACCTTTAAAAGCAACTTAAAAGTATCTGTGAACAGAGAATTAAACGCAGTACACAACATGCGTTACGTTTTGTTACCAGTCATTTAAAGAGAAAATTTTCCTTAAGTAGGTCAAGTTTCTCATAAACCATTTCTAAGTATTACGTTATGGTAAATATCACATTGCCAAGTCGTTAAATTAAATGAAGAAAAAACCGTCAAATTCCTCAACTGCAATGACCCTGACTAGTCACGGACATTGGTCGATAAAACAAGGCAATGATATCGATAAAGAGTGATTTCACAGACAATTTCACTCGTTCGCTCCAGTTCCTCTGTCACTAGGTAAGCACATTTCTCTCTAATCATTACTTTGGTTCCTTCAAGGAAATATGATAAGTTTTGCTTTCTGTTAAATCTATTGTAAAGCTAGTAAAAAGGCTAGGTGCTTAAACGTAGCGGGCGTCGACCCAAGGCTTAACCTCTTTCAATTCTTTTCGATCTTTCATTTCGATGCAAAATTTGGATTTAATCATAGTTAAGTGTGTCTTAGATAACTTTGAAATAAATGAACGTTTTATGAACAGCTTACCATACTTATCGTAAAAGGATAGCATATATAAAGCGATTTACTTATATTAGTTATATTTTTGTCAAATAAATCGATAACATCTAAAAATTTACATCGTATTCACACACTCCCAGCTGTAATATGGTCTAACTTAGTTGAGAATTGGGTAGATGACTGTATCGTAAATAAATACCAATGTCCACTTCATTAAAACTAATATCGCGAAACGTCTCGGAAAGTACAATTAACATAGCTTTTTATTATTATTCCGAATTTCAATCAAATATACAGTGAAATATATTGTTCAATTGAGAAGTCTAAAACAGTGACGTCACAATTTTATATTTGGTACATTTTTCATACAAAATTGTCGTTTTGACCGATGATAAAAAGTAACTAATTTGACTAAGGTGTCATTTAACCTATTGAAACTGTTTAAAATGGAAAGGTACTTAAGAAAAAGACAACAGTAGGAATGGAATATAGGAATAGGCCTTGGCTGTGAATCATGATGGTATACCAACAACTCGTTATAATGCTGCAAAATTGATGCGTACCTGAAAAGAAAAAGATAATTAATAAAATTATGACAATTAAAAAGCAATTAAATCTTACTAACATTATAAAATTAAAAGTTTGTATGGACATTTGTTACTCTAGCAAGCAAAAACGGCTGAACTTACCTAGATGAAATTTGGCATTGAGATAGATGAAAAGAGAGTTTCTAGAGAACACAGTGTCTTTCGTAATACAGTTGAGACATTCATCTAAGCAACAAGATAACCAGTAACCATGAAGATAATTAAAAACCCATTTTAATTGTAACAAAATGACTCACACTTTAGATATTTAATGGTGTTCCAAAGCACATTATAATAAACTGATTTGGAAAAGATGCAATTATAATTAACATCTATTTACATTTCAGTTAATTTTTGCACGTAATGATCGTAATTTCTGATGCGTAATGTTGAGTCATACTTTCACTGTTTCAATTATTTAAGTATAACAGATTTATACAAAATTTCTTTATATTTATCATTTTTTTAGAATATATATGCATACCATACATTTTAAATGTAAATACAGTAGAAACTCAAGACTCTATGGTCTATACCTAGTCTATATCTTGAGTCTTACAATAGAGTAGAGACTCAAGACTATAGACTCTTGAGTCTATTGGAGCACGACTGAACTGGATAGAGTTTCCATTCTACGTAATTTTTAATATCATCGTAATGAACTGTTTCCCATTTAGTGGTACGCGTACCCCCAGGGGTACGTGAGATTGCATCAAGGGGTACGCGAGCAATCTCTTAATTAAAATATTAAATCCTTAAAATCACTATCTAATGATTATTTAATGCCTCTCTCCCGACTCCTTAAAGTTATTTGTGGTCGAGTCATTTTCTTAATGTTAAATTAAATGTCACTTTTTACATAAGTGTTTTTAGAAACCTATTTGCAACAAACGCATTTTACTTTGACTTTGACTGAGGGGTACGCAAGTTCGAGGTCTTTCTTGAAGTGGTACGTAGAAAAAAACTAATCGGGAAACACTGTCGTAATGTGATCAAAAATGACTGACCTGTTGATTTAGCATGAGTTCATGAATTCGATTGCTACCTGAGACAAATTATTGTGTGAGCACCAACATTTGTTCTGTGTCTAAGTATAATTTACCTATAATGTGTATGTATTTCATAAAATGTTTATCAAGAGTTTGCTTATCATAGTACAGGCTGTGTCTAGTTTAGTGTCAAATGACTTTCTTGGACTTTGAATGAGCTAGCACATACTCGTAGATTCCTGTTAATTTCTTGTAATAATGGTATGTTATACATTTTTTTTGAATAACACCAAACATTATTTGTTATTTTAAGTATCATTCAAAACTATATCGTATGGCAAGAACATTGTAGATATAATTTAGCATGTACAATGAAAACTCTTCCAAAGCATAAAAAAAATGAAACATCACCTTTTTTATTCGTGACCTGCCAAAGTGGTTGACAAACACTGCCGGACGGAAAGCATAAATCAAATCCAAGAGTGGTGGTCACCATACACACTCATTGTGAATGCAGTTATAATAATAATAATAATAAGAGGCTCACGTTAGAAGGTTGGATCAAGGGTCTGATGCAGAAGGCAGTCCTCCTTGACACGGCCCGTATTGTGAGGAGATTCCTGTCTCTGGAGCCCTAACCACCGGTATCTTGGTCCCTGTACCCGATGTCGGTGGTCTACTATTTTTTATATTTTTAAATATGTATTTTTTATTTTTTTATATATTTAAAAATGTAATCAATATGTGTATTTATATGTAATAAAGAGAATAATAATAATATAATAATAATATTGTATTTATTTCTCTCATCACAAAGGTAGTTACAATTTGTGGACTACATAAACAGTGTCCTTTGTACATGGATTATATTAACTTTGAGGCACAAGTAGACTTTCTGTGTCATCATAGCTTAGGTTTCGTAGCCATAACATTAATACCGTCTTCAATTTAAATTTGTTAAAGCAGTATATGCAAAGGATAGCATTAATTTTATTATACAAGTATGGCCCCAAAAAACAAAAGAACCTACGAGATAAAGTCGTTTTATAAATTATATTATCCTGAAAGATTCTATGTTTACGCCGTTTCGTTGCATTAATTAGAGGATCATAGTTGGTAAGTGAGTGGGACTTAGTAATAAGATGGAAAATGACGAGAGTTTGTTTAGAGGTGATAAACAAATTTATTAAAAGACAACTTTCTGCACCGGGAATATACCCTGTATCGCAAATACACTGTTCTGAAGACTTGAAGAACAACAATTTGTGAATCACATACAGCGTTATCCCACGTGGGGATCAAATCTTTAACACTGAGCGACAAAGCAGTGAGTTAACCGCATAAAGCAATTTGCCATCCGTGCAGGCTTCTGCAGGTCGAGTAACATAAACAATAGGCTAGGTGACACCTTAGTCAAATTAGTTACTTTTTATCATCGGTCAAAACGACAACTTTGTATGAAAAATGTACTAAATACAAAATTGTGACGTCACTGTTTTAGACTACTTAATTAAAGAATATATTTCACTGTATATTTGATTAAAATTCGTAATAACAATTAAAGGC
The DNA here is from genome assembly GCA_949316085.1 of Hypercompe scribonia. NCBI lineage: Eukaryota > Metazoa > Arthropoda > Insecta > Lepidoptera > Erebidae > Hypercompe > Hypercompe scribonia. The sequence goes on from OX438989.1 coordinate 14,766,244, forward strand.
TATGTTAATTGTATTTGCCGAGATGTTTCGCGATATTAGTTTTAATGAAGTGGACATTGGTATTTATTTACGATAGAGTCATCTACCCAATTGCTCATTGTGGTGAGTGTTTAGTGTTTATTTGAGTTTTTTTTTATTAACATGATATTCTTAAGTGTCAGAAATTTCACTTTCAAACACTTTACACTTACAATCTTAGTACTGTCACTTTCACAACACCTAATATTGGGTCGAGTAAACAAAATATGTATGTATGTATGTATGTATGACATTGACTTTCCAATATTGCCTTAACGTGTTCACTGAGATGTGCAATACAATCTGTGAACTTACGAAGTAAGTGCGTGGAAATTGGTGGTATAATTACCACATACCAATGTTATTGATAGTATATACACGCGTCTCGTCTTCATGTGTACTAAATGTAACATCTGTTTGAGTTTTGTTCTTTATACGCTCGCACTTCTAAGGGTAGTATGTGTAGTATGTGTAGTACGTGTAGTATGTCGGATAATATTTATTGTCAAATGACTAGAGATCCATAAATCAAAACTTTCTTTTTACAGACGGGTTACCTTGTTGGTAAGATACGCCGGCCGTCTATGAACACCTAGAATTTAAAAAAAAAAACTTTCACTAGGGATATTCTTGATAAACTTTGCTTAGCATTTAATGTTTGTTTTATTCAATTTATTTTATTAAAAAGTTATATCAGTTTAAATTATCTTCGCGATAATCAACAAATACGTGGGCATAATCTCCTCCTTTTTTTTAACATGCGGAAACCCCCTCGGGCCGTCACCCCACCGGGTTTTACGGTGGGGTGGTGTGTCGGAATCGGACCGACTAAAACCACACCGTGTGCCACTCTGCGCCTGACATAGGAGGGATCCGGAAAGCGAGTCATGATCGAATTCAGTTCAAGCTGGGCTGATTGCTGTTATTACGACATCCAGATTCCTCCTAGCATAATTACAGAAACTCCTACACCAGGGTAGACTTTACAAACATACTTGAAACGGATACAAAGTACACCCAGACTCAGAACAAAATTAAGTGGAACACATAAAGTGCTGTCTCACGTGGGATTTGAACTCACAATATTCAGCGCAGTAGAAAGCGGCGAGGTGACCGCTTAAACTTACGACATCCATGCAATCGAAATATCAACTCAAGATTCACAAGTGTGTTCGCGCCCTTTGAGTTCTTGTTACACCCCAAAATCAGTGACAGTTAAAGGTCCAGTAAAATCACAGACTCGGTGACAAGCAACGTAAGAATTAGTTACACAATTCTTTTATGACCCCATGTTATTACTCCAAACAAGTCAGCCCACGTGTGAGAAAATGTCAAACTTCTGCCACTTCAACTAGCAGTAACTGCAGCTCGAATAAATTTTCCATCATTTTCCTACCTTTCATTTCTAGAAGTAATTCGGGAGTTGGGTACTACAGATTGTATAATATGTGTTACATTAAACTTACAAGTTAACCTCTCTACCCAATACACAATTACTCAGCGATTTATTAAACAAATCTCAAATCAAAGTGCACCTACTTCCTACTTCCCTTGCATCACCTGGTAATTGACCGGTCAATGCCTTAGACATTACATCTAAACATACAAATAAATGTATGTTTACACACATGCTGAAAGCACTTATACTATATTTACAAATCCTGAAGTACCAGAAATTTCATAATAATTAACATTATCATGCTAATCTTTGCACTGTTGCCACTGAGTTTCGCAACCGTTGGCCAACAGTTGTGATCGATACGAAGAATCCATAATGTGTCAACGGAGAGGTCATCTTTCGTCATATTTGGAGTCTCGTGTTAAAGAAATTTGTGGCTACCAGTTTTGAATGTTACTTTAGGCATATATTTCTTAAGTGTTAAAAGCATGTTGCCTGTGTAGTGACGGATTAAGAATACATTGTGTTACCACTCCTATTCATCCCATGGGTGTCATAAAAGGCGACTAAGGGAACAAAGTACACAAGACAACATCATTACAAAGAGAAGGAAAACTTGGAACAAACCCTATTCCAACCCGTCGGGCCAGCGTGGTGTAGTAGGCCCAAACCTCCTTGCTAAGGAGAGGCCTATGTCCAGCAGTGGATTGTAAAAGACTGTTGATGAAAAGCATGTATAATGAATGTGCAGCACAACATTATGGTGAATCTATAAATTTGAATCTTTTGTGTATATCTTTTTCTTAGCAAGTGCACATCCTTGTGGTGGCAGAAAGGAATATGGAATGTCAACTCTCCTATTTATAAAGTGGATGTCGTAAGAGGCGACTAAGGGAAGAGAACTGTCAAGAGAAGAAAGCTTGAACCAAGCCCTATAGAGAGACCTATGTCTTGTTAGTGTACTACTATAAGCTGATAATAAAATGCAACATCAATAAGAGATTTACGGTGGCATCATTTTTTACGAAACTGGTAAAATTAACGAACATCCTACATCTGTCTAGTCTGTTTAATTAAATCTCAACTGCAGTCTATAGATTTGTAGACCCAATATAATTTAATTAATATCACTGTGGAGATATTCACATACAGCGTCATCTACGAAAGCACGTCGAACTATGAAATAACGAACTACGAAAACTAATCCTGCGTCGCGATTTAGAAATTCTCGATCCAATTAATTAAATTACATATAAAGTGCTGATCAATAATTTTCCAAGCGAAATTATAGAAATGAAATGCCCACGGTTCTTATGGGGATACTTTCTTTTAGTGATGTTTGAAAGCTAGTACACATATTAACTTATTCATTGTTACTTATTTGTTTTAATAATTTCCTCTTTCTTCCTTTAGTCTCTAGCCATATGTTCCCACTTTGATAGAATAGAATCTAAATCGTAACATTGATTGCCTAATAATTCTAGTACTTATTGGCGCACACGAGCCTATGGGTCTAGTGGATAGTGATCCTGAATGCGAAATTGGAGGTCGTGGCTTCGATCATACATATTGTTTCTGAGTGTTATATATATATATATAGGTTTTGCCTAGTTTGGGACCAGACTGCTGTGTGTGACACATATATACAGCTTCCCAACATTAACCGTGGGGTCACCTCAGCTGGTCGGAGCATCCTCCCTTTATGTCAGAAGCATATGACACGCGTTGCTTCACAATCAATATACTCAAAAATATTCAATTCGTAACAAAATGTTCTACTGGGTATTATTCGCAGGTCCGTTAATATATAGCAATTTCCTGATATAAAGTTATTTACCAACATTAAAACTAATGGGTAAAATATAAAAGTTGCGTATGCTCAATTTTCTAAATTGCGTTTCAACTTCGTCAGTACACGCAGTTTTTGTCTTATAAATGAATGACTTCCAAACAAATTACCGGACAATCTATTTTATGTTTAAGCTCTTAAGTTATAATGTACAGTGGAACCTCGGTAATCCGGCCCCTGTCTAATCCGGACCCCCTGTAAACCGACATCAATTAACAATTTTTGTTAATGTAGATCGTGCATTATGGAACAGGTTACAACTTGTGGTCGACGCGTAGGTATTGTTTCAATTCCGATTGCTTAGTTTGAATTTGACTACGTGTGATAGCGATGCAGCTTAGCATGCGTTCATGGTTTGCTGTTTATTCATTGTGTATTATGTATACGTACCTAGTACTATCGTCACAAGCCCAGAAGTCAATAACATATACAATCTTATCATTTGTCTGTAATTTATCGGATTACAAGGTACTCTTTTCTAAAAAAACAGCCGGGCTATAGGGGGTCTTAGGCAGTACTCTATAATGAGACAAATTCGATAGTCCGAAGTCGAATTAACGGGGGCCCACTGTATTTTTAAAATTTCACAAAAGCATACGAAAGTATATACGGTAAAAAAAAGAGTCTTTTTTTGTCTATCTACCCGTCTGTCCGTTTGATCCGGCTATTCACTGAAACAGCCGGTGTTCTAAGGAGTAACTTAGGCTACTTTTATTTTAGAAAAATAAATGTTACGAATTAAATAAAATAGTGAACAATATCCAATTCAAAATCTACAAAAACCGTGGATAATACTGCGGGGCGCAATTAATTCAATATATTTTGAAAGTCGATTTTAATGTTATAATATATTTAAGAACTCACAGTAATGCGATTAAGATGGCCTATACTCGTAAATAGCAGATGGGTTTTGTCACATCGTTTTCATACATCTATTAGGTATATTTTGATATACATAACTTTATATTGAAAGTTGAATAAAGTGATTTAAATTATGAAAAGACAGCGGAATACTTCACGTCTTTAGTCTCTTTCACTTCATATTTTTAAAGAAAATCAAATAAAATTTCTTTGATTATGTCACTAACAATACAATTTGTCTACTGCGAAATTTAACCTTAAAGCTGAATAAGGAGGTCAAGAACGAAGCGTAATAATGCTTTATGAAAAACGTAAGCATTCTTTTCTAGCCCTAGAACATACAATATACAAATGTACAAACCAAACAAAATACAAAGTAAATAAGAAAACATTGACAGTTAATTGGCAACTGACATAAATTTATGATTTACGCACCAATAAATTGATCGATAAAATTTACAGGCCATTACACAATTGTTTATATTAGCCTATTGACGCCAACCTGGCCAATATATTTTAAAACCAACACACACATCACATCAACAGACTTTAATAGTCCACTGCTGGACATAAGCCTCTCCTTTGAAATAAGGTTTTAGCCTACTATAGCAGGCTGGCCAAATGGGTTGGTATGCGGCTGGTACGTGATACGTGTTAGCCTCACACTACGATCCCGAGTCGTTTAAGCGAGGCGTGAAGAAGCATCACACTAGGCCACCATAGCGTGGGTCGCCATACTGCATCGTCTTCATTCGCAGTGAGTATGGCGACCACCACCCTTGGATTCTATACATGCTTTCCATCAGGCAGACTAGAGTCACTTTGGCAGGCATCTATAAAAAAAAAGTTTTCTTCTCTGCAGTGATGTTGTCCTGGGTAATTTGCTCCTTTACTTACCTCTTACTTACATATTTTTTAATAAAGTAATATGATTATAAAGTACTCCTAGCTGACTTCGGTCACGGTGGCCGGTCTCAACGGAAACTAGCCAAATACACAGGAAATATTACAGTGCGCAAAAGTGTGCGCACACGCAGGTGCACTCTCTGTTCTCTCACTCTCACAATCCGATGGGACTGCTACCTGACACGACAAGTGAAAGATCATGCTCAGTACCGACGACTTTACGTGCTTTCCGAGGCAAAGCTGTTAAGACAAACTCAACTTAAACAAAACTCAATAACACTTTTCTGGCCCGAGGCGGAAATCGAACCCGAGACCTCTGGATTGGCAGTCGTATACGCTAACCGGTAAACCAACGAGACATAAGAATATAATCACCTACAAAAGGCAGATAGCCTTTTTGTACGTCTTTGGTATCATAGATAAACCCATTTTCCGAACAATTTATTACCTCATTCGGACTATTATTAGCATGTAAAAGAATTCGTGAAATACGTTTAGTAATCGCTTAATAAACACAAAAAAAATATATAATTCTTCAAAAATATAAAAAAGTCTATAAAATATATAAAATACTTATCAGTCAAGTCCACAATATTTATTCAACGGCTAGAAGTACACACGTGCAGTACTCGTAGTTGGCCACATCAGTAACTGCACATTCACTTCTAGTAATTACACACTTCACTGGGTGCCTGGTGACTTTAGGGCCAATGTCATGTTTCTCTCAACTCAACATTCGTAGGTTACTTCTAACGATAAACTAATGGCGCATTCAATGTTGAGGTTTCAAGAATATCACTACAGAATAATGTGTTTTTGAAAATAAAGAAATTAAATGCAATTTATGATTCAAATGTTACCTGATTAAAAAATTTCGTTACCAAAAATACGGAACTTTGAGTTCAGCTGCACAAAAATCAATGTCACTATTCTATGAATGAAGAAATTTTTTGTTTTCAGAGTAAGGAAATGGTAAATAAATGGTCAATGTTTTACCATTAGAGGTAAAAAAAAATTAAGATAAAGTAAAATAAGCTTACGTTCTTGACGTGAACATAATTTCTTGCCATAAATATAATCTTCATCAAGTTAGATGCCGATTTTTTTCTCCTGAGCCTACCAAAGTGACTACTCTGCCCGATGGAAAGCATGGATAGAATCCAAGATTGGTGGTCGCCATACTCATTCCGAACGCAGACAATTCAGTATGATGGCCTCGATCAAGTTATTTTAATGACTTCCTATCCATTAATTCATTACGGAATAAGTTAAACGACTTTAATTAATTATATGTACAGATATTTGACCCGAATATTACGGCAATGTCATCTGCTTTACGAAATATTACGCTACGGTTATTAATATAAAACCTGTTTTATAACATACACATTAAGATGCCGAGGTCTTAGATTATCATGGAATTGATAATCTCTTACAGTAAAAATATATTAGAAGAAAAAGTGGAAAGTACACGCAGTAACAAATATATAAAGCAATAATATATAATGACTTGTTTCCGTACGGTGACGAACTGAGAATACATAGTGTCACTATTTCAATTCATGCCGTGGGTATCGTAAGAGGCGACTAAGGTAGCAAAATCACGCAGGACATCATCATTGCAAAGAGAAGGAAAAATTGATACAAACCGTATACCAACACGTCTGGCCTGTACGGTAGACCAAAACCTCCTTGTATCGGAAGGCTTATGTCCAGCAGTGGACTGTTAGAGGCTGACGATGATGATAATGACTTAAGGATAAACCCACCCTTTCGTTTGATCTCAAGCTAGACAAAGCCTGTGCTGTGATAACAAGGGGATAAATAGAGATTATGACGTATTTTGAATCTGTCATCATGTGAAATGAAACAATTCAAATTTTTCGCCCAACATAAATGCGTAGTAGCACATGATTGGCATCTGTTGCTGCGTATTTCAGTCTAACACTGTTTAAGCCATAAGCCTCGTAATTAAAATAAAATAGTACAAAGAGAATGGCTATTATGTGTAGGTACTAGTGAAATAATCAGTAGGAAATCCAATCTTGGTGTTACGATTGCACTTGCCCTTCAACGATTGTGATACAATTTATGAATTCATATATTTTTTTCATATTTTTTTAAGAGTTTATAATTTTATATGGGCCCAATTTTTCAATACTTTTTAGGTGATTGGCAAAACTAGAGTTCCATAAGGTAGTCTGTAATGCTGGCAGTAAAACAGCCTTTCAATCAGGATGGTCTCTTACCTTCAAGCGTTGGACTGGGCGTAAGCAAAGGGCACGGGGCGAGCCGAGGCTGGTGTCTAGACATGTCCGGACGGGACGCGGATCATCCACTGTGTAGTATAAACTGCTTCATATAAAATGTATGTAGCGTGTCAAATCCGTGCCCCGGGCACGGCCCAGTCTCATATAATTGTTTCCTAAGGCTGATTGTTTTCTTAGCAAAAGCAGGCCCGAGACTGTGGTGTGAAAAGTAACGAAAGAATTCCAATCTATCCAGCCCATATGTGCCGCAGCATTGTTTTGCAGGGTGCTTTAACAAAATGAAATCATTACCGGTTATCTTGGAATTTAATTTATTTTTATTCATTTTATTGATACTGATACTAAATTTACTAATTAGTGATACACAGTTATTCATATACTGTTATCCTTCTATTTAATGCCCCCAAACGGTAAAATATAATCTTACTGTGTTATCTTATCTTAAGTTTTTTTGTTCTAGTGCTTTTTAGGTGATAACTGTGTCAGATTAAGTCCATTTGAAATCAAAATACATTCACACTATCATTTCTTACCAAAAAAAAAACGAAACAAAACTCATTAACAGCCTTTTACGGTCCACTGCTGGACATAGGCTTCTGCTTAGCAAGGAGGTTTTGGCCTACTATACCACGCTGGCCAGACGGGTTGGAATACGGTTTGTTTCAAGTGTTCCTTCTCTTTGTAATGATGTTGTGTTGCATATTTCATATATGGATCAATAGGATGGTGACACTATGTATTCTTAATCCGTCACCACACGGACTATATATCAATAAATATTCTCATTTTAAATATTTCTGTATTCATATCTACATGCATTGTGTATGCCTCGTAGGTCTAGTAGTTAGCGTATGCGACTCTATGCGTATGCGTATGCGGTCTTAGGTTCGATTCCCAGGTCAACACATAAAGTATTTTAGAGTTTTTGTAGTTACAGAAATATTTAATAACAGCTAAGTTTGGCAGTTCGACTTTTAACACCCTGCCTCGAAGAGCACGTAAAACCATCGATTCTGCGCCTGATCTCTCCCCAATCGTGTAGGATAACCGTCCCATCGGATTCTGAGAGTGAGGGAACAGAGAGTGCACCTGTGATTTCGCACACACTAATGCACTATAATGTCTCTTGCGTAGCTAACTGGTCTCCGAGGTCGCCGTGATGGTAATCGGCTAGGAATACATCATCATACACTATGCCACAACTATTTTCAATCAGATTTAAAAACATAAAACCGACCTGCCTTGATTGGACAAATAAGCCTACGGCATTACGTCCACCAAACGTCAATATCTTTGTCGTCGTTTAATAAACATTACAGTTAGTTGAGGTACACATTTTAATACCTAATAATTAGTACGACAGAATGTAAGACCATTAAGTATTGGAGGTGTCAAAATAAAGGCTAAGAGGAAGGTTACTAGCTTACTATATCCGTAATTTGCAATGTCTAACAGTGGTATGGACAGAAGCACTCACTTAGGCATAAACTTTATTCCAACTTTAATATGGACATACTTTCTAGTGAATATTAGGAATTGCTTTAATAATATACTGTAAGTTACAAGTTCAATTAAAAAAAAAATGCCCACACTAGAAATAAATCCTGTGTCGCGGAGGACTTTAGAAACATAGAAGCGGACACTAAAAACACACGGACTGAGAACAACAACTTGTGAAACACACAAAATGTTGTCCCACGTGGGGTTTGAACCCAGTTAGCGCAGTACAGAGAGGCGTGGCGATCGCTTCAGCCACTAGGCCAACCGTACAGTCAGATATTTTCGATGTATATATGAATACCATCGAAAATAAGTTAGAACTCTATGCGACTGTCATAATTTTGTCCAGGATCAACATCAGCCTATCGTAGTCCACTGCTTGACATAAGCTTTTCTCATTGTACGCCACTCTGATCGACTTTGGGCTTCTCGCATCCAAAATTTACTTGGTCTGAATTTAACAAACCACAGAAAAACTATCTTAAACCGAGATCCGAGAAGCAAAGTCAATCTTGCTCACTAAGCCTCACAGTGATACTGTTAGGTCGTTGTTACATATGTGTATCAGTGTGTATGTGCCCTTATTGAACATATGCCTTCATGTCAAGGCCACGGTAGCTTTTTCTGTTTCAATACATTAGCACTGATCGCATAGTAGTCAACAAGGTTATAAATAAGTGCTAGTAACTTGATTATGAAGCTTTACAAGTAACCGAAAAAGTGTAATAAGC